>OX493338.1:0-1394754 GCA_950371115.1 Anania fuscalis
AGGCAAAATTTTCGATTTCTTTGATACCGAGGTTACTTGGTAAGTGACTGCTCGGAACAAAATTAACTCAAAAACACCACTGAAAACTGAAATACAGTCACGTTTGCGCTTCTAATAGTTTTTAATTAGTAGATTCTATATTGTTTCAGCGAAAGAAGCGTGAAAAAATCTTATTTACCTACATTTTTGGCACTTTTTCAAATTTTTAATATTGACTTAGAAAAATTCCATACTAAATTTTGAACTTTGTTATTTTTGGTCCGTTTTTCAAAATTTTTTGAGCTTATCTTGTAGATCCAGTCCATACGAGCTAGACGCCGTCAATTTCAGCACGCTGCGACGCTCCTGGATTTTACAAAAAATTTTTGAAAGTACTGAATTTCAGTTTTTCGTCTATAACTTTTAAATTTTCTACGGCACCCCGGTTCCGTAGTTTGACAGTATTGTCCGTCTCGACGAGACGCATCTTTAGACACCCCTTTTGGACCCCTAGGACGTCATAAAGGGCGTAAATTCGTAATTTTCAGGCAAAATTTTCGATTTCTTTGATACCGAGGTTACTTGGTAAGTGACTGCTCGGAACAAAATTAACTCAAAAACACCACTGAAAACTGAAATACAGTCACGTTTGCGCTTCTAATAGTTTTTAATTAGTAGATTCTATATTGTTTCAGCGAAAGAAGCGTGAAAAAATCTTATTTACCTACATTTTTGGCACTTTTTCAAATTTTTAATATTGACTTAGAAAAATTCCATACTAAATTTTGAACTTTGTTATTTTTGGTCCGTTTTTCAAAATTTTTTGAGCTTATCTTGTAGATCCAGTCCATACGAGCTAGACGCCGTCAATTTCAGCACGCTGCGACGCTCCTGGATTTTACAAAAAATTTTTGAAAGTACTGAATTTCAGTTTTTCGTCTATAACTTTTAAATTTTCTACGGCACCCCGGTTCCGTAGTTTGACAGTATTGTCCGTCTCGACGAGACGCATCTTTAGACACCCCTTTTGGACCCCTAGGACGTCATAAAGGGCGTAAATTCGTAATTTTCAGGCAAAATTTTCGATTTCTTTGATACCGAGGTTACTTGGTAAGTGACTGCTCGGAACAAAATTAACTCAAAAACACCACTGAAAACTGAAATACAGTCACGTTTGCGCTTCTAATAGTTTTTAATTAGTAGATTCTATATTGTTTCAGCGAAAGAAGCGTGAAAAAATCTTATTTACCTACATTTTTGGCACTTTTTCAAATTTTTAATATTGACTTAGAAAAATTCCATACTAAATTTTGAACTTTGTTATTTTTGGTCCGTTTTTCAAAATTTTTTGAGCTTATCTTGTAGATCCAGTCCATACGAGCTAGACGCCGTCAATTTCAGCACGCTGCGACGCTCCTGGATTTTACAAAAAATTTTTGAAAGTACTGAATTTCAGTTTTTCGTCTATAACTTTTAAATTTTCTACGGCACCCCGGTTCCGTAGTTTGACAGTATTGTCCGTCTCGACGAGACGCATCTTTAGACACCCCTTTTGGACCCCTAGGACGTCATAAAGGGCGTAAATTCGTAATTTTCAGGCAAAATTTTCGATTTCTTTGATACCGAGGTTACTTGGTAAGTGACTGCTCGGAACAAAATTAACTCAAAAACACCACTGAAAACTGAAATACAGTCACGTTTGCGCTTCTAATAGTTTTTAATTAGTAGATTCTATATTGTTTCAGCGAAAGAAGCGTGAAAAAATCTTATTTACCTACATTTTTGGCACTTTTTCAAATTTTTAATATTGACTTAGAAAAATTCCATACTAAATTTTGAACTTTGTTATTTTTGGTCCGTTTTTCAAAATTTTTTGAGCTTATCTTGTAGATCCAGTCCATACGAGCTAGACGCCGTCAATTTCAGCACGCTGCGACGCTCCTGGATTTTACAAAAAATTTTTGAAAGTACTGAATTTCAGTTTTTCGTCTATAACTTTTAAATTTTCTACGGCACCCCGGTTCCGTAGTTTGACAGTATTGTCCGTCTCGACGAGACGCATCTTTAGACACCCCTTTTGGACCCCTAGGACGTCATAAAGGGCGTAAATTCGTAATTTTCAGGCAAAATTTTCGATTTCTTTGATACCGAGGTTACTTGGTAAGTGACTGCTCGGAACAAAATTAACTCAAAAACACCACTGAAAACTGAAATACAGTCACGTTTGCGCTTCTAATAGTTTTTAATTAGTAGATTCTATATTGTTTCAGCGAAAGAAGCGTGAAAAAATCTTATTTACCTACATTTTTGGCACTTTTTCAAATTTTTAATATTGACTTAGAAAAATTCCATACTAAATTTTGAACTTTGTTATTTTTGGTCCGTTTTTCAAAATTTTTTGAGCTTATCTTGTAGATCCAGTCCATACGAGCTAGACGCCGTCAATTTCAGCACGCTGCGACGCTCCTGGATTTTACAAAAAATTTTTGAAAGTACTGAATTTCAGTTTTTCGTCTATAACTTTTAAATTTTCTACGGCACCCCGGTTCCGTAGTTTGACAGTATTGTCCGTCTCGACGAGACGCATCTTTAGACACCCCTTTTGGACCCCTAGGACGTCATAAAGGGCGTAAATTCGTAATTTTCAGGCAAAATTTTCGATTTCTTTGATACCGAGGTTACTTGGTAAGTGACTGCTCGGAACAAAATTAACTCAAAAACACCACTGAAAACTGAAATACAGTCACGTTTGCGCTTCTAATAGTTTTTAATTAGTAGATTCTATATTGTTTCAGCGAAAGAAGCGTGAAAAAATCTTATTTACCTACATTTTTGGCACTTTTTCAAATTTTTAATATTGACTTAGAAAAATTCCATACTAAATTTTGAACTTTGTTATTTTTGGTCCGTTTTTCAAAATTTTTTGAGCTTATCTTGTAGATCCAGTCCATACGAGCTAGACGCCGTCAATTTCAGCACGCTGCGACGCTCCTGGATTTTACAAAAAATTTTTGAAAGTACTGAATTTCAGTTTTTCGTCTATAACTTTTAAATTTTCTACGGCACCCCGGTTCCGTAGTTTGACAGTATTGTCCGTCTCGACGAGACGCATCTTTAGACACCCCTTTTGGACCCCTAGGACGTCATAAAGGGCGTAAATTCGTAATTTTCAGGCAAAATTTTCGATTTCTTTGATACCGAGGTTACTTGGTAAGTGACTGCTCGGAACAAAATTAACTCAAAAACACCACTGAAAACTGAAATACAGTCACGTTTGCGCTTCTAATAGTTTTTAATTAGTAGATTCTATATTGTTTCAGCGAAAGAAGCGTGAAAAAATCTTATTTACCTACATTTTTGGCACTTTTTCAAATTTTTAATATTGACTTAGAAAAATTCCATACTAAATTTTGAACTTTGTTATTTTTGGTCCGTTTTTCAAAATTTTTTGAGCTTATCTTGTAGATCCAGTCCATACGAGCTAGACGCCGTCAATTTCAGCACGCTGCGACGCTCCTGGATTTTACAAAAAATTTTTGAAAGTACTGAATTTCAGTTTTTCGTCTATAACTTTTAAATTTTCTACGGCACCCCGGTTCCGTAGTTTGACAGTATTGTCCGTCTCGACGAGACGCATCTTTAGACACCCCTTTTGGACCCCTAGGACGTCATAAAGGGCGTAAATTCGTAATTTTCAGGCAAAATTTTCGATTTCTTTGATACCGAGGTTACTTGGTAAGTGACTGCTCGGAACAAAATTAACTCAAAAACACCACTGAAAACTGAAATACAGTCACGTTTGCGCTTCTAATAGTTTTTAATTAGTAGATTCTATATTGTTTCAGCGAAAGAAGCGTGAAAAAATCTTATTTACCTACATTTTTGGCACTTTTTCAAATTTTTAATATTGACTTAGAAAAATTCCATACTAAATTTTGAACTTTGTTATTTTTGGTCCGTTTTTCAAAATTTTTTGAGCTTATCTTGTAGATCCAGTCCATACGAGCTAGACGCCGTCAATTTCAGCACGCTGCGACGCTCCTGGATTTTACAAAAAATTTTTGAAAGTACTGAATTTCAGTTTTTCGTCTATAACTTTTAAATTTTCTACGGCACCCCGGTTCCGTAGTTTGACAGTATTGTCCGTCTCGACGAGACGCATCTTTAGACACCCCTTTTGGACCCCTAGGACGTCATAAAGGGCGTAAATTCGTAATTTTCAGGCAAAATTTTCGATTTCTTTGATACCGAGGTTACTTGGTAAGTGACTGCTCGGAACAAAATTAACTCAAAAACACCACTGAAAACTGAAATACAGTCACGTTTGCGCTTCTAATAGTTTTTAATTAGTAGATTCTATATTGTTTCAGCGAAAGAAGCGTGAAAAAATCTTATTTACCTACATTTTTGGCACTTTTTCAAATTTTTAATATTGACTTAGAAAAATTCCATACTAAATTTTGAACTTTGTTATTTTTGGTCCGTTTTTCAAAATTTTTTGAGCTTATCTTGTAGATCCAGTCCATACGAGCTAGACGCCGTCAATTTCAGCACGCTGCGACGCTCCTGGATTTTACAATAAATTTTTGAAAGTACTGAATTTCAGTTTTTTGACCATAACTTCAAATTTTTCTACGGCACCCCGGTTCCGTAGTTTGACAATATTGTCCGTCTCGACGAGACGAATCTTTAGACACCCCTTTTGGACCCCTAGGACGTCATAAAGGGCGTAAATTCGTAATTTTCAGGCAAAATTTTCGATTTCTTTGATACCGAGGTTACTTGGTAAGTGACTGCTCGGAACAAAATTAACTCAAAAACACCACTGAAAACTGAAATACAGTCACGTTTGCGCTTCTAATAGTTTTTAATTAGTAGATTCTATATTGTTTCAGCGAAAGAAGCGTGAAAAAATCTTATTTACCTACATTTTTGGCACTTTTTCAAATTTTTAATATTGACTTAGAAAAATTCCATACTAAATTTTGAACTTTGTTATTTTTGGTCCGTTTTTCAAAATTTTTTGAGCTTATCTTGTAGATCCAGTCCATACGAGCTAGACGCCGTCAATTTCAGCACGCTGCGACGCTCCTGGATTTTACAAAAAATTTTTGAAAGTACTGAATTTCAGTTTTTCGTCTATAACTTTTAAATTTTCTACGGCACCCCGGTTCCGTAGTTTGACAGTATTGTCCGTCTCGACGAGACGCATCTTTAGACACCCCTTTTGGACCCCTAGGACGTCATAAAGGGCGTAAATTCGTAATTTTCAGGCAAAATTTTCGATTTCTTTGATACCGAGGTTACTTGGTAAGTGACTGCTCGGAACAAAATTAACTCAAAAACACCACTGAAAACTGAAATACAGTCACGTTTGCGCTTCTAATAGTTTTTAATTAGTAGATTCTATATTGTTTCAGCGAAAGAAGCGTGAAAAAATCTTATTTACCTACATTTTTGGCACTTTTTCAAATTTTTAATATTGACTTAGAAAAATTCCATACTAAATTTTGAACTTTGTTATTTTTGGTCCGTTTTTCAAAATTTTTTGAGCTTATCTTGTAGATCCAGTCCATACGAGCTAGACGCCGTCAATTTCAGCACGCTGCGACGCTCCTGGATTTTACAAAAAATTTTTGAAAGTACTGAATTTCAGTTTTTCGTCTATAACTTTTAAATTTTCTACGGCACCCCGGTTCCGTAGTTTGACAGTATTGTCCGTCTCGACGAGACGCATCTTTAGACACCCCTTTTGGACCCCTAGGACGTCATAAAGGGCGTAAATTCGTAATTTTCAGGCAAAATTTTCGATTTCTTTGATACCGAGGTTACTTGGTAAGTGACTGCTCGGAACAAAATTAACTCAAAAACACCACTGAAAACTGAAATACAGTCACGTTTGCGCTTCTAATAGTTTTTAATTAGTAGATTCTATATTGTTTCAGCGAAAGAAGCGTGAAAAAATCTTATTTACCTACATTTTTGGCACTTTTTCAAATTTTTAATATTGACTTAGAAAAATTCCATACTAAATTTTGAACTTTGTTATTTTTGGTCCGTTTTTCAAAATTTTTTGAGCTTATCTTGTAGATCCAGTCCATACGAGCTAGACGCCGTCAATTTCAGCACGCTGCGACGCTCCTGGATTTTACAAAAAATTTTTGAAAGTACTGAATTTCAGTTTTTCGTCTATAACTTTTAAATTTTCTACGGCACCCCGGTTCCGTAGTTTGACAGTATTGTCCGTCTCGACGAGACGCATCTTTAGACACCCCTTTTGGACCCCTAGGACGTCATAAAGGGCGTAAATTCGTAATTTTCAGGCAAAATTTTCGATTTCTTTGATACCGAGGTTACTTGGTAAGTGACTGCTCGGAACAAAATTAACTCAAAAACACCACTGAAAACTGAAATACAGTCACGTTTGCGCTTCTAATAGTTTTTAATTAGTAGATTCTATATTGTTTCAGCGAAAGAAGCGTGAAAAAATCTTATTTACCTACATTTTTGGCACTTTTTCAAATTTTTAATATTGACTTAGAAAAATTCCATACTAAATTTTGAACTTTGTTATTTTTGGTCCGTTTTTCAAAATTTTTTGAGCTTATCTTGTAGATCCAGTCCATACGAGCTAGACGCCGTCAATTTCAGCACGCTGCGACGCTCCTGGATTTTACAAAAAATTTTTGAAAGTACTGAATTTCAGTTTTTCGTCTATAACTTTTAAATTTTCTACGGCACCCCGGTTCCGTAGTTTGACAGTATTGTCCGTCTCGACGAGACGCATCTTTAGACACCCCTTTTGGACCCCTAGGACGTCATAAAGGGCGTAAATTCGTAATTTTCAGGCAAAATTTTCGATTTCTTTGATACCGAGGTTACTTGGTAAGTGACTGCTCGGAACAAAATTAACTCAAAAACACCACTGAAAACTGAAATACAGTCACGTTTGCGCTTCTAATAGTTTTTAATTAGTAGATTCTATATTGTTTCAGCGAAAGAAGCGTGAAAAAATCTTATTTACCTACATTTTTGGCACTTTTTCAAATTTTTAATATTGACTTAGAAAAATTCCATACTAAATTTTGAACTTTGTTATTTTTGGTCCGTTTTTCAAAATTTTTTGAGCTTATCTTGTAGATCCAGTCCATACGAGCTAGACGCCGTCAATTTCAGCACGCTGCGACGCTCCTGGATTTTACAAAAAATTTTTGAAAGTACTGAATTTCAGTTTTTCGTCTATAACTTTTAAATTTTCTACGGCACCCCGGTTCCGTAGTTTGACAGTATTGTCCGTCTCGACGAGACGCATCTTTAGACACCCCTTTTGGACCCCTAGGACGTCATAAAGGGCGTAAATTCGTAATTTTCAGGCAAAATTTTCGATTTCTTTGATACCGAGGTTACTTGGTAAGTGACTGCTCGGAACAAAATTAACTCAAAAACACCACTGAAAACTGAAATACAGTCACGTTTGCGCTTCTAATAGTTTTTAATTAGTAGATTCTATATTGTTTCAGCGAAAGAAGCGTGAAAAAATCTTATTTACCTACATTTTTGGCACTTTTTCAAATTTTTAATATTGACTTAGAAAAATTCCATACTAAATTTTGAACTTTGTTATTTTTGGTCCGTTTTTCAAAATTTTTTGAGCTTATCTTGTAGATCCAGTCCATACGAGCTAGACGCCGTCAATTTCAGCACGCTGCGACGCTCCTGGATTTTACAAAAAATTTTTGAAAGTACTGAATTTCAGTTTTTCGTCTATAACTTTTAAATTTTCTACGGCACCCCGGTTCCGTAGTTTGACAGTATTGTCCGTCTCGACGAGACGCATCTTTAGACACCCCTTTTGGACCCCTAGGACGTCATAAAGGGCGTAAATTCGTAATTTTCAGGCAAAATTTTCGATTTCTTTGATACCGAGGTTACTTGGTAAGTGACTGCTCGGAACAAAATTAACTCAAAAACACCACTGAAAACTGAAATACAGTCACGTTTGCGCTTCTAATAGTTTTTAATTAGTAGATTCTATATTGTTTCAGCGAAAGAAGCGTGAAAAAATCTTATTTACCTACATTTTTGGCACTTTTTCAAATTTTTAATATTGACTTAGAAAAATTCCATACTAAATTTTGAACTTTGTTATTTTTGGTCCGTTTTTCAAAATTTTTTGAGCTTATCTTGTAGATCCAGTCCATACGAGCTAGACGCCGTCAATTTCAGCACGCTGCGACGCTCCTGGATTTTACAAAAAATTTTTGAAAGTACTGAATTTCAGTTTTTCGTCTATAACTTTTAAATTTTCTACGGCACCCCGGTTCCGTAGTTTGACAGTATTGTCCGTCTCGACGAGACGCATCTTTAGACACCCCTTTTGGACCCCTAGGACGTCATAAAGGGCGTAAATTCGTAATTTTCAGGCAAAATTTTCGATTTCTTTGATACCGAGGTTACTTGGTAAGTGACTGCTCGGAACAAAATTAACTCAAAAACACCACTGAAAACTGAAATACAGTCACGTTTGCGCTTCTAATAGTTTTTAATTAGTAGATTCTATATTGTTTCAGCGAAAGAAGCGTGAAAAAATCTTATTTACCTACATTTTTGGCACTTTTTCAAATTTTTAATATTGACTTAGAAAAATTCCATACTAAATTTTGAACTTTGTTATTTTTGGTCCGTTTTTCAAAATTTTTTGAGCTTATCTTGTAGATCCAGTCCATACGAGCTAGACGCCGTCAATTTCAGCACGCTGCGACGCTCCTGGATTTTACAAAAAAATTTTGAAAGTACTGAATTTCAGTTTTTCGTCTATAACTTTTAAATTTTCTACGGCACCCCGGTTCCGTAGTTTGACAGTATTGTCCGTCTCGACGAGACGCATCTTTAGACACCCCTTTTGGACCCCTAGGACGTCATAAAGGGCGTAAATTCGTAATTTTCAGGCAAAATTTTCGATTTCTTTGATACCGAGGTTACTTGGTAAGTGACTGCTCGGAACAAAATTAACTCAAAAACACCACTGAAAACTGAAATACAGTCACGTTTGCGCTTCTAATAGTTTTTAATTAGTAGATTCTATATTGTTTCAGCGAAAGAAGCGTGAAAAAATCTTATTTACCTACATTTTTGGCACTTTTTCAAATTTTTAATATTGACTTAGAAAAATTCCATACTAAATTTTGAACTTTGTTATTTTTGGTCCGTTTTTCAAAATTTTTTGAGCTTATCTTGTAGATCCAGTCCATACGAGCTAGACGCCGTCAATTTCAGCACGCTGCGACGCTCCTGGATTTTACAAAAAATTTTTGAAAGTACTGAATTTCAGTTTTTCGTCTATAACTTTTAAATTTTCTACGGCACCCCGGTTCCGTAGTTTGACAGTATTGTCCGTCTCGACGAGACGCATCTTTAGACACCCCTTTTGGACCCCTAGGACGTCATAAAGGGCGTAAATTCGTAATTTTCAGGCAAAATTTTCGATTTCTTTGATACCGAGGTTACTTGGTAAGTGACTGCTCGGAACAAAATTAACTCAAAAACACCACTGAAAACTGAAATACAGTCACGTTTGCGCTTCTAATAGTTTTTAATTAGTAGATTCTATATTGTTTCAGCGAAAGAAGCGTGAAAAAATCTTATTTACCTACATTTTTGGCACTTTTTCAAATTTTTAATATTGACTTAGAAAAATTCCATACTAAATTTTGAACTTTGTTATTTTTGGTCCGTTTTTCAAAATTTTTTGAGCTTATCTTGTAGATCCAGTCCATACGAGCTAGACGCCGTCAATTTCAGCACGCTGCGACGCTCCTGGATTTTACAAAAAATTTTTGAAAGTACTGAATTTCAGTTTTTCGTCTATAACTTTTAAATTTTCTACGGCACCCCGGTTCCGTAGTTTGACAGTATTGTCCGTCTCGACGAGACGCATCTTTAGACACCCCTTTTGGACCCCTAGGACGTCATAAAGGGCGTAAATTCGTAATTTTCAGGCAAAATTTTCGATTTCTTTGATACCGAGGTTACTTGGTAAGTGACTGCTCGGAACAAAATTAACTCAAAAACACCACTGAAAACTGAAATACAGTCACGTTTGCGCTTCTAATAGTTTTTAATTAGTAGATTCTATATTGTTTCAGCGAAAGAAGCGTGAAAAAATCTTATTTACCTACATTTTTGGCACTTTTTCAAATTTTTAATATTGACTTAGAAAAATTCCATACTAAATTTTGAACTTTGTTATTTTTGGTCCGTTTTTCAAAATTTTTTGAGCTTATCTTGTAGATCCAGTCCATACGAGCTAGACGCCGTCAATTTCAGCACGCTGCGACGCTCCTGGATTTTACAAAAAATTTTTGAAAGTACTGAATTTCAGTTTTTCGTCTATAACTTTTAAATTTTCTACGGCACCCCGGTTCCGTAGTTTGACAGTATTGTCCGTCTCGACGAGACGCATCTTTAGACACCCCTTTTGGACCCCTAGGACGTCATAAAGGGCGTAAATTCGTAATTTTCAGGCAAAATTTTCGATTTCTTTGATACCGAGGTTACTTGGTAAGTGACTGCTCGGAACAAAATTAACTCAAAAACACCACTGAAAACTGAAATACAGTCACGTTTGCGCTTCTAATAGTTTTTAATTAGTAGATTCTATATTGTTTCAGCGAAAGAAGCGTGAAAAAATCTTATTTACCTACATTTTTGGCACTTTTTCAAATTTTTAATATTGACTTAGAAAAATTCCATACTAAATTTTGAACTTTGTTATTTTTGGTCCGTTTTTCAAAATTTTTTGAGCTTATCTTGTAGATCCAGTCCATACGAGCTAGACGCCGTCAATTTCAGCACGCTGCGACGCTCCTGGATTTTACAATAAATTTTTGAAAGTACTGAATTTCAGTTTTTTGACCATAACTTCAAATTTTTCTACGGCACCCCGGTTCCGTAGTTTGACAATATTGTCCGTCTCGACGAGACGAATCTTTAGACACCCCTTTTGGACCCCTAGGACGTCATAAAGGGCGTAAATTCGTAATTTTCAGGCAAAATTTTCGATTTCTTTGATACCGAGGTTACTTGGTAAGTGACTGCTCGGAACAAAATTAACTCAAAAACACCACTGAAAACTGAAATACAGTCACGTTTGCGCTTCTAATAGTTTTTAATTAGTAGATTCTATATTGTTTCAGCGAAAGAAGCGTGAAAAAATCTTATTTACCTACATTTTTGGCACTTTTTCAAATTTTTAATATTGACTTAGAAAAATTCCATACTAAATTTTGAACTTTGTTATTTTTGGTCCGTTTTTCAAAATTTTTTGAGCTTATCTTGTAGATCCAGTCCATACGAGCTAGACGCCGTCAATTTCAGCACGCTGCGACGCTCCTGGATTTTACAAAAAATTTTTGAAAGTACTGAATTTCAGTTTTTCGTCTATAACTTTTAAATTTTCTACGGCACCCCGGTTCCGTAGTTTGACAGTATTGTCCGTCTCGACGAGACGCATCTTTAGACACCCCTTTTGGACCCCTAGGACGTCATAAAGGGCGTAAATTCGTAATTTTCAGGCAAAATTTTCGATTTCTTTGATACCGAGGTTACTTGGTAAGTGACTGCTCGGAACAAAATTAACTCAAAAACACCACTGAAAACTGAAATACAGTCACGTTTGCGCTTCTAATAGTTTTTAATTAGTAGATTCTATATTGTTTCAGCGAAAGAAGCGTGAAAAAATCTTATTTACCTACATTTTTGGCACTTTTTCAAATTTTTAATATTGACTTAGAAAAATTCCATACTAAATTTTGAACTTTGTTATTTTTGGTCCGTTTTTCAAAATTTTTTGAGCTTATCTTGTAGATCCAGTCCATACGAGCTAGACGCCGTCAATTTCAGCACGCTGCGACGCTCCTGGATTTTACAATAAATTTTTGAAAGTACTGAATTTCAGTTTTTTGACCATAACTTCAAATTTTTCTACGGCACCCCGGTTCCGTAGTTTGACAATATTGTCCGTCTCGACGAGACGAATCTTTAGACACCCCTTTTGGACCCCTAGGACGTCATAAAGGGCAAAAATTCCCCTCCCACCCTCCCTTACCTGCTTTACCACCTAAGCTCGGTTAGGTTTGGACAAAATTTTTTCTTCGCTTTTTGACTGAGAGCTTAGGTGGAAACCCCGAGGGCATCGGGAGACTGTTTTTAAGTTTAGGTTAGTTAGGATTAGGCGATAGCAATACTATTGTGTTGCTATTATTAGATTTAAGTTTTTAAAATATATACATTTTATTGACATTTTACTTTATTGTTTATACAACAATATTTTAACCAATTTTATTTATTGTCAATAATTGTTTTTATTTTACTCTTATTTTATTTATTTGACACATTCCCACTACCATGTTCGGTATTCACACTCCAGTGAAAAGGACAATCGTGGCTAAAGGGAAGAATGGCTCCGTTAGTCCTATCACCCACCGCGATCGTGAGAGGGAGCTACCCTCTTATGTCGGCACGAAGCGGGACTCGCTGGTCCGAAGGCTTACCGGGGAATGGGAGGCAGGGACGGTGGACGGAAACACCAAATCCCCGAAATCACCCAAGAAGGTGGTCCCTGCAGCCCGTTCCACGAAGGCCACGGCCCTACCAAAAGCCTCTAAACCGACTGCCGCCGGCCGACCATCAGCCGAGACCTTTTGTGTCTCACCGAGGGCCGAGCCAAAGTATAACAGCAGAACGACCGAGGCGAAAGCAATGCTCACTAAGGCGAAACTCCACCTACGGCATTCTAAAAATATTAGAACCGATATCAAGGTGGAGGTTACGGCGGCCCTCGAGCGGCTCTACCAGCTGGTCAAGGAGGCGGAGTTGGAAAGGCTTGCGGGACAGGACCGGAAAGAGGCTGACGGGCCCAGCGGGACCGCAGAACCCGACAAGAACAGGGAGTGCAAAGCGGATGGTGATAGGGAAAATGAGAGGACGAAGGTGGAAAAAGAGCTGATAGAAAGAATGAAAGATCATGGTAGGCAGATAGAGGAAAGTAGAGTAGAGATGGAAAAGTTGAAGGAAGCGATAGAGAAAAGCCAGTTAGACACGAAAAATAAAATGAGTTACGCGAGTGTAGCCGCTGCTTCTCCGAGGATAAAGTCCCCGGAGCAAGCAGCGGTACACTCGGTCATCATAACGTCCTCTGACGAAATGGAGACGGGGGACCAGGTCATGGAGAGAGTAAGAGGGGTAGTCAGAGCCAGAGAGGAAGGATATCAAATAGATAGAATTAGAAAGGGAAGGGATAGAAAAATAATTTTAGGTTGTAAAACGAAAATAGAAGTTGACAAAATAAAAAACAAAATTTTGAACGAAGGTAAAAACTTAAAAGTAGAAGAAATTAAAAACAAAGACCCACTCATTATCATAAAAAACATAAATAAGTATAATACGGAAGAAGACATCCTCAAGGCTCTGAAAACCCAGAACAAGAACGTCTTAAAAGAAGTAAAGGAGGACGAATTTAGGGCCGTGATCCGGTACAAAAAGAGTGCCAGGAACCCCCATCAAATGCACGTGGTGCTCAGTGTCTCGCCGCTAGTCTGGCGGCTTCTAGTTGAGGCAAGGTGTGTCCATATCGACATGCAGCGCCTCACAGCAGAGGACCAGTCTCCACTGGTCCAATGCTCGCGCTGCCTGGGATATGGGCACAGCAAGAAGATCTGCAGGGAAAGCGGGGACTCATGCTCACACTGCGGAGGCTCACACCTCCGGGCGCAGTGCACTGAGTACCTCGCAGCCGCAATCCCTACTTGCCTGAACTGCCAAAAGGCGAAGCTGGGGGACACTGAGCACAACGCATTCAGCTCAGATTGCCCGGTACGACGCAGATGGGACAGTATAGCCAGGTCCACAGTGGCGTACTGCTAAGGTTGTACCGGGCAACAATACAAAGAGCAGAGACAATTATCCATCGCTCCATCTTGATGAAGTGCAGCGGGGCCCTGGTCACGATTTTGTCCACACCACGTCTCTTAGCTCGGCTCTAACACTCTCCGAGATGATCCCGCTTTACAGTGTAAAGAAGGGTCACTCCCGGAGAGTGATAGAATACCGATTTGCCAATAAATCAACGCGCCTACCATTTGTCGGATATATCATAGCCCAAGATAAATTTGGCAAATGGAAATCGCGCAAGAAAACGACAGTGGAAGACCCACCAGGAAAACACCCTAAATTCGTAAAATATAAATACATTTTAAACATAGACAAAATAAAAGATAAAATATATAATGCCGAGATAAATAATAATAAATATAAAGTAATTAAGAATAATAAAAAAGATAAAATAGTACTAAATATGGGCAAAAATAAAGTTAAAGTTAAGCTGGTGTATATAATTATCGTATATATAACATTTAACAAACAAAATTGTCCATAAAAAGATGAATTCACAGAAAAATAACGTAACAAATAATTAGGATAAAATAAATAGAGCATAAAACAGGCAAACACAAATACAATGGGATAATCAAATATAGGAAAAATTTGAAAGTAGAGTACAAGTAAACAAATAAAAAGTAAATATAAAAAATTGGAAATAAAGAAAGAAGACGTTCTGCAAATGCGTAAAAGTAGAAATATAATAGGATTTAAAACATATAAAAATAAATAAAATATAAATATCTTAGCTACGAAACAAAAAAGATGAACAAAAGGCACTGGCCCCCATGCTAGTGGGAATACGAATAAAAAAATAAAAAAAAAAAAAAAAAACCTAACCTAACCTAACCTAACCTAACCTAACCTAACCTAACCTAACCTAACCTAACCTAACCTAACCTAACCTAACCTAACCTAACCTAACCTAACCTAACCTAACCTAACCTAACCTAACCTAACCTAACCTAACCTAACCTAACCTAACCTAACCTAACCTAACCCGTGTCCCTCACGCCGTGGTAGCTATCTCCAGACACACCAAGTCCTGTGTCTATTACACAGATAACCCAACCGACGACGCAACGGCTCGTCTAATACTTAGGGCGGAGAAAGCTACCGAGGCCAAAATTAGGGACTATAACATCAGGATGGCCATGAGAAGAGGGGACGAGGCCGTCCGGGACAAACTCACTGCGCCGAGGCACTGAGTCTAAACACTTTCAACCAACTCTTTAAAAAAAAAAAAAAAAAAAACTTATAACTGCTACTCAGAAAAGTGCCCAGAAGACGGAGGGCATGGTGAGTGGGAGAGTAAGTGGTTAATAAAATAAATAATAAAATTGACTTAACATATGATATTTTAATTACTTCAATAATAATTGTAACCCCTAGAAATTAAGATCACAATTGTAAACACTAATAATAAGAATAATACAATCTAATAATAATTTCAAAAAAAAAAAACAATAAAAAAAAAAAAAAAAAAAAAAACCGATACAACAAAAAAAAATATATATAAACGAAACAAAAAAACAAACAAAAAAAAAAAATTTATATACATATAATACAAATTAAAAAAAAAAAATATATATACATAATAATAATATAATAAATTAATAAAAAAAAAAAATAAAAAAAAAATTAGATACTAATTAGCATCGTAAGGACGGTAATCATAATTAATCTATAAGCTGAATTTCCTTTATTCCTTCAATTCCTATTCTTAATTAAAATTAAGTAAACTTATCCATAATGTAATATTTGAGCCTTTTAACGCGGAGCTCGCAAAAAATTTTTTTAAACCCTTCTAAAATAAAATAACCCTAAAAAAGGCACGGACCAGAGAGTCTGTGGTTGTAAAATTATTTCTAAAAAAAAAAGCAGTTGCGCGCCGTCCGCCCCCGGGAACGTCACGAATCCGCGCCGCTCCGCAGGAAAAAATTCGAAAAAATAGGTTTTTCGCGTCGTATCGAGGTGTTCTTGGTGTCAGTGTGTGCGTCTCAGTGCAAGGAACAAAGTGACAGTGTTGGATTGAGGGGGACTCAACGCGCCGAGCCGGGAAAAGCGGAAAACTGTTTTATAACCTCAAAGTGAACACGTGGTTTTGGGGTTTTTGCCGTTTTTCTCGGAAACCAATGCGAGAAGGTACCTTTTTTCTTTCACATTTTTGTGGCGCTTGCTGAGGCGCACACGGGGACATATCACAGCCTTTACCCCCACCATTTTCTGCGGAGCTAGAGACATTTTTCTTCGAACCGGAAAAACACGTGTTTCTGTTCCCGGGGCGGAAAAATTTTTTGGAAAGTGCAGTTTTGTGCGGCCTATAAAGACCTTTATTTTGACACCTCATTTGTTAAAATCGGCCTGCACAATAAAAAGCTATTGACATTTTAGTGAAAATTTATAGACTCTACAAACTTTGACACTTAATAGCTCGAGAACAAGATCGAAGACCATAGTTTTAAAAAATACTGTAGTGTAGTGCGTCTCATAGACTATCTATTCCACTAAGTGAAACCCACGCGAAACTGAAACTGGATTTTTCACGGCCTTTTCAGTGGGACATAGGGTGCACGTGCTACCACTTCCTGTAGAGCTACCTTTAGTTTAAGTTTACTTAAAAATTGCTGCACATTTTCTTTACAATACGGCACTTTTTTCAGCGAGATCGGACCACAGGCTCCAAAGATATAGAGTTTTCAGTGTTTTTTCCCCATAGCACCTGAAGGGTAACTTCCGGGTCCTGAAACTGCTCAAATCTGCCTTTACCTGTCCATCCGAGCCTACAGAACCCAAAACTCGAACGCTCTAGGGCCATTTTCAAAAAAATCGAGTCCTGATCCCCATTTTGGCGGCCATTTTGTTTTGGGGTCCAAAGACATCGACGGCGATAGCTCGGCTCCCCGGGGTCGCACGAGTGCGCGGTTTTCGGTGCTGGGAGGCTCTTATAAAGCCCTACAACAACATCAGGTCTAGAACGCTCTACGTAGAGTCCGAAGAATTTCGTGTTTTCTCCACAGTAGTAGCGTGCGGAAAGCCGAGCCCGACCTTCTAGTGAAAACCGCAGGTCCGTACGACGTCGGGAACGGAAGATATTGCGAAATCCCGCCGGAGTTTGACAGTTCGGCGGCCATTTTGTTTTTCTTGCAAGCCGCATATCTCCGCTCCTACTGGTCGTATTGACCTGGCGACTTCACAGTCGGGCTGCACTCATCCAGCCGCTCCTGATAGGACTATTCCCGGGACTCTACGGGACACTTTTTTCCCGGTTTTTTATTCCCCGCTAGGGACGTCCGCTAGGTGGAGCCAAGCAGTCTCCTTTTTTCCGCGCTCTTATACGACGTGTCTAGCCCGATTTACAGCCGTTTTTCCGAACGGTTTGACAGTTCCGGCGGCCATCTTGAATTTTTCAAACAGCCGCTGCTCGTCAGCCGTTCGTCGCACGAGCTTGGGGTTTTCTGCGTCGGGATCGCTGAGCACTGCTGCTCCCCTATAGCCCCCAAAGGTTGCTCTACATAGAGTTCCACCCCCCCCAAATTTTCAAAATTTTACCCCCCATTTTTATTTGCTCTTCTCCTAGAGCTCACTGTCCCCTTCCCAACAGTTTTTTCCGCGCTCCGATCCGACCACGGGAAGCCAGTTTTCCCCAAGGGGATCGAATTTTGGGGTACTTTGGGGACAAATTTCCCCCGGCAGTATCTCGGGAACCGCTGGTCGTAGCGGCCTGCGGTTTTCGGATTTGGGCTCGTCTCCTTCGTCCCTATCTATCCCCCCTGGGTCTGCGACTCTACGCCGAAATCGGAGGGTTAGGTTTGGTAGAGCAGGTAGAGTCGGCCGGTTTCGCTGCGGAGAAGTGCACGTTTAGTAGTTTTAGTTAGTCTCTTAAGTTTTTAGATTGTATTCTACTTTTATTTTAATTGAATTTGTAAATTTTAATAGAAATTTTTAATTTTATTTTTATTATTTTTCCTTTTGTGTAATTTGAATTTTAATCTTTTGTAATTATTTTAATTTTAATTGAATTTCTGTCTTTTGACGCATTATTTATTGTTTTTAAATTTTATTTTAATTTATTAATTTATTTTGTAATTATTTATTTTAAAAATATTTTCTTTTATTAAATTGTTTTATTGTTGTTTTAATTCCGCCCTAATTGTTTTTTCTATTTAATTCCCCCTTTTGGGTCATTGTTAAATTTGTTTTTAATTTATTAATTTTTCCCTTACCACCATGCCTAAAGCACTTTCTGTAAAGAGCGCTCCCGCAGGAACCGCTAGAGGGGCACCAAAACCTTACCCAAAACAGAGTCTCCGCAAGAAGGCGACAATCCAAGCGGCGGAAGCGGCGTGCACCCCCCTCCCGGCAGGGCCAACCCGGCTTGCAAGAAGCGAGTCGGACCGGCAGGACCTTGCTGTTCTTGTCCCCCTGCAGATGGCCTTGTGCGGGGAGGGGACGGTGCCGGCCTTGCCACTGTCCGACGATAGTGTGGCTGCATCGAGTGCGGTGACGGAGGAGTTGCCTGCTGGTGTGCCAGGGTGCATGGAGGGGCCAACCTCCCTGTTGGCTGTCGGGGGGCCTGAGCCCGGAAAATCGCTGCCAGAGATCGTGGCCCCATCGGCGTCGGTTCTCTCGGCGACATCGCCTGACCTTGCGGCCAGCGAGGATCCGGCGTCCGACTTAGAGTCGGAGATGAATGACCTCGGGATACCTAAGCCCAGGGTCACGGACGTCTGGACATGGCCGGACCTGGAGAGCGTCCCGAGTAGGGACGCCAGAAGAGAGAGCATGATGCCTCCAAGAGGCAAGAGGACCGGCGTCGCGATGGATGAGGTCACCGTCAGAGCTAACGAATACCTCCAGACAGGACTCAACGCCCTAACCAGAGCGGGAAACATGAAAAGGGAGTGCAAGGAGGAGGCACAGGAGTGCCTCCAGGAATTGTACGTAATATGCCTCTCTCTGTCGGACTCCCGTTCCCGACATAGACTCGCCCTGGAGGAGGAGAGGGCTAGAGCTGCGAAAGAGCTGGTTAGGGTAGAGAGAGCCCACTACCGGCAGCTGAGCGACATGGTGAGCCGCTACGAAAAAAGTGTAGCAACTGTCAGCGACATGGCAGAGGGCCACGCGAAGGCAATCGAGGGGGTGCGGGGCTGGCTCGACTTCGAGCTCGCGGGGCCCATAGCCCAAATCGAGCCCATTCAACGGCAGCTTGCCAAGCTGCGGGGAGACCTCGCGGCAGTGTCACCGGCGACGTCGGGGCCTGCAATGGATGCGTCCCCGCTGGTCGAGTCTGTGACGACCCGGATGGAAGAGATCACCCGTGCGGTCGAGGGCATGACGCTACAGCTACGAGACATAAGTCTCGATGTTGAGCGCTGGCGCGCTGAAGCTGCCAAGATGCCTCCCGCACGGGAACACTCGCCTCCGCCAGCAGCCGCTGGGACCCCTGCAGCGGTCGGCCTCCGAGACGCGGACATCAAGCGCATAGTCGACGGAACCCGAGAGGTCCTTGCCCAGGTAGGTAGAGACGTCGAGCAGCCGATCACGCGCGCTGCGCTGAGCGAGGAGCTCCGTGCCATGAGCGAGCCGATTATGAACCAGCTGCGGACCATCCGGACAGAGCTTGGGGACGTCGCTGATGGAGTCCAGGTAAGCCCTTCCGCTGCTGACGTCACTCAGGGCCTTGGCCTTGAAATAGCCATTGGCGAGACAAAGGAGCGAATTGGCGAGCTCCTGGAGCCAATAGTTCGCACAGTGGAGAGAGTGGAGGCCCACTTCCAGGAAGGGGCTGCGAGCCGGCAGCGTGCGACATCCGCGATGCCCTCCGGGCGGAAGCCTGTAGAGCACGGGCCCACTACTGCCAGGCCCCATCGCAGGAGCTATGCGGAGATCGCCAGAACGCCGCGTTTTCCGGTCTTCGTAGAGTCGCGAGACCCCCGGGCCACCAGCCAGGATGTAATCGGCGCCCTGAAAAAGAAGGTAGATGTGGTTAGTCTGGGCGTTGGCGTTAGCAGCGTCCACCCGCTTAGGAAACAGCGCGTTGCTGTCACCTGCGACACCGAGGAGAGCCAGAGGAGACTACGGGATGCTATAAAAGAATCAGGTACAGACCTCACAGCCACCTCAAAGCTCCCTAGGAACCCTCTGGTTCGCCTCATAGGTGTGGCTAATGACCTCGACGACACTAGGCTGGTGGACGCTGTAAAGCGCCAGAACGCGAACCTCTTGGCCTCGATGTCGCCTGACCCGGTGGTGAGGGTGCAGCGCAGGACAAAGGGCAGGACCCCTCAGCTTACTAACGTGGTTCTGGAGGTGGATCCCTCGACATGGACCGCCATCTGCAACAAAAAGGTGAGAGTCGGATACCAGACCGTCATGGCGGTGGACCAGTCACCTGTAACCCAGTGTTTCAGGTGCCTGGCTTACGGCCACTTGGCGAGGGATTGTAAGGCAGTGGAGGTCTGCGGGTATTGCTCGGGTAAACACGATACCCGCGCGTGTCCGAATCGCGAGGGGACTCCCAGGTGTCGCAACTGTGTTGAGGCGCCTGGATCCCCGGACTCAGCCCATCCGGCTTACAGTCACGACTGCCCCCAGTGGCAACGGTGGGATACGATAGCTCGCAGATCCGTTCGCTATTGCTAAGGGCGTGTATAGGTTTACCCAGGCAAACCTTGGTCGCGGTTTCGCTGCGACCAAGGAGTGCTTGGAAGACGCAGTTAGGACCCAAACTACCGCGATCCTAGTTCAGGAGCCCTATGTCGGTGCCGCGGGGAGATTAAGCTCCTCACATAGAATAATCCAGGCCGCGAATCCGGCGAACACATTAATCGCGAAATCGGCTGTAGTCATCACTGATCCCAACATTCAAATTGTAGTCAACCCTTTCTGTGTTACTTGTAATATATCATCCGTGACCCTGTTACTGGGCTCCTACAAACTTTGTTTAGTCAGCATCTATTTTGAAGGTACAGAGGACATCACCGAGTATTTGACAGATCTATCTTCCATCCTGGACCGGACGGATGCCGACGGGTATATCATCGGAGGCGACTGTAATGCCACTAGCCCCTGGTGGGGATGCAACTCGGAGGACGGGCGGGGAGCGGCGATGGCTGATTTTTTGGCCCACCAGGACCTGCATGTAGTGAACGAGGGCTCTACCCCAACCTTTTACGTTGTACGGGGCGGCCGAGAGTTCTCAAGCATCGTCGACATCACGGCTTGCTCTCCCTCTCTGTTGAGCAAGATTGAGGGATGGAGGGTGGAGGTTGACTGCGCGGGACTCTCCGATCATCGCCCGGTGTCCTTCCGCCTCTGCCTGGAGGGGAACCAGAACTCGACCGGACCGCGAAACACAACTTGGCGATTTAATACCGCCAAAGCCCGATGGGCCCAGTTCCCCCAGGCTCTGGAAGAGAGCCTGGAGAGGAGAGGGGTATCTTCCATCACCATCGAGGCCGCGACGACTAAAACCGCAATGGAGGACCTGGCGACCAGATACACCGAGGCGGTGACCGAGGCGGCAACGAGAACTATCCCAGAGCTTTCTACAACAAGAAAGAACCGACCGTGCCCATGGTGGAATGAAGAACTGACCACCCTGAAGAAGGAAGCAGTAGCCTTGGGACGTCGACTTAGAAAGGCGAACCCAATCCGCAGGCCTTACGTACTCGAGGAGTACCTAGCAGCCAAATCTGCCTACAAGGAGGCGATCCAGAGAGCCATTACAGAGAGCTGGAAACAGTTCTGTACTCGGCAGGAGGGGGAGGACGTGTGGCGATGCGCCTACAGAATAATTAAGAAGACTGCCAAACCGGGTCAGGGAGACGAAAGGCTGCTGAAGAACCCTACTACCGGGGACATCTTATCGCCCTTTGATTCTGCTGCGCTGCTGGCGGACACGTTTTACCCCCCCGATGACCCACAGATGGATGCCGAGGACCACAAGAGAATCAGGGAGGAGGTGGCGCGCGGACTGGCAGCCCTTGGTGACACAGGGGAGAATGCCGAACCACCCTTCACCGACTACGAGCTGGCCACTGTATTCGACGGCATGAGCCCGAAAAAAGCCCCTGGCGTTGACGGCTTAACAGCTGACATCTGTGCGGCGGCTTTTCGTGCCAACTCGGTACTCCTGACGCTGTACAACCAGTGCCGACGGTTGGGCTGCTTTCCCGGGCCTTGGAAGCAGGCTGTCATCAAGATCATCCCGAAGCCAGGGAAGACCGATTACTCGGTGCCCAAGGCTTACCGGCCGATAGGTCTGCTCCCAATACTCGGGAAAGTTTATGAGAAGCTCATAGTCGCGAGACTGACGTGGAGTTTGTTGAGCCAGCGGAAGCTGAGCCCACGTCAGTACGGTTTCGTCCCACAACGAAGCACTGAAGATGCGCTTTACGACGTCATGGAGATGGTGAGGAGGGGAATCGCGAGGAAGCAGATGGTCGCACTGGTATCCTTAGATATCGAGGGTGCTTTTGACAACACCTGGTGGCCGGCTGTCCTTCGGGAGCTCCTGGACATGGGGGTAGATGCCCAGACCATGAGGGTGCTCTCGAGTTACTTAGAGGACAGATCGGTAACGGTACGCTACCTTGGACAGAAGGTCCATAAGACCACCACAAAGGGCTGTGTCCAAGGGTCGATCGGCGGACCTCTACTGTGGAACGTGCAGTTAGACCCCCTCCTACGGGAGGCGGAGAGTCTTGAAGCGCACGTCCAAGCATTCGCTGACGACATAGTGATCGTCGCAGCAGCCCAGGATGCCAGTGCCCTAGAAAGAAAAATTAACAAAGCCCTGGAGTCGGTGGCAGAATGGGGCCGCCGAAATAAAATGAGATTCGCCCCCGCTAAGACCCAGGCAATGTTAATAACCAAGAAGCTGAAGTACGAATTGCCCCGGTTCGAGCTCCTGGGTACCCAGTTGCAGCTCACGGACACTGTACGGCTTCTTGGTTTGACCATCGACCGCCACCTGAGTTTCAGAGGACACCTAGAGGAGGTGACAGCAAAGGCTATAGGCCTCTACAGAGCTATAAGTAGAGCAGCGCGAGCCCAATGGGGCTTAAATCCCGAGATCCTGAGAACATTGTACATCTCCGTTATAGAGCCCACGGTCCTTTACGCAGCCAGTGCTTGGGCACAGATCGCCAATAAGGCGTATGCACGCACGCGACTGGACCGACTTACCAGGATTTTCGGGATCCAGCTTTCGAAAGCGCACTCTACAACCTCCCTGATTTCTGCGGCCCTATTAGCGAGGATCATTCCGCTGGATTTGAGGGCCGCAGAACAACTGGCTCTCTATGAGACGAAGCGGGGGAAGCCTCTGGAGGGATTGCCGGGCAGAAGGCTACAGGCACGGCTTCACCCTACGCAGCTGCCGCACCCAGCGCAGAGAGTGCGTATTAGCTTCGGTCTCATGACCACACAGGAGGAGGCCGACGCTCTTCCTAGCGACGAGCTCATAATGTACACGGACGGTAGCAAGATCGAGGGCAAGGTGGGCGCGGCCATATCGTGCTGGAAGCACGGCCGCGAGACCCGCACCGCCAAGATCCGCCTCGAAAGCTACTGCTCTGTGTACCAGGCAGAGATGGCTGCCATTCTGAAGGCTACAGCGCTCGCACTGGAGATGGCGGGGTCAGTTATCATAGTGAGCGATTCACGCTCGGCGCTTGAGACCCTCAGAGACCCCGCCTCCTTGAACCCGATAGCAGCCGAGATACGGGAAAACGTCGGGCTTCTGGAGAAGAGAGGCTTTTGCGCCTCCTTCTACTGGATTAAGGCGCATGCGGGCCTAACAGGGAACGAGCGAGCGGACGAGCTGGCCAAGGAGGCAGCATTGAAGCTCAAGACGAAGCCTGCCTTCGACCGCTTCCCCCTGTCTTTCGCGAAGCTAACCATCAGGGGCCTTACCTTGGACCAGTGGCAGGCGCGATACCAGGCAGCGGAGACGGGAGCCATCACTAAGATATTCTTTCCCGACGTGCGAGCAGCTCATCGGATTATCCGGAAGATGGAGCTGTCAAATATTCGCGCACAATTTCTTACGGGTCACGGAGGGGTACGATCGTACCTATTTAGGTTCAAGCTCTCGCCCGTCCAAACCTGTGTTTGCGACGATACATCGGTCGAAAACATCAACCATATTTTGACGGAATGTCCTAGATACTCCGCCAAGCGACTGGACTGCGAGCACAGAGTTGGACGGTCGATTGAGCAAAATACCATTAGGGATTTGATCAGTGATGACTCCACCCGGGCCCATTTTCTGGCCTTCGCGGAGGGCGTTATGCGCCTCACCGCCAAGGCAAATGGTGCCAGAAAAGTTTAATAGTGTTAGTACTCAATTGCAATTTGTATTCGGCTATTGCCCCATTCAATTAATTTATAATTGTAATTTTAATTCAATTGATTCATTTATTCCTAATCTAATTATTGTATTTTATTTGATTTATTTATTAGTGTTGTTATTTTAATTCTATTATTTTAATCATTCTTAATTATACTCAGTTTTATTTCTAAATATGGCTTTTGCCTCATTGTAATTTAATTTAATTTTACTAATTGTTATAATTATTCAATGTTATTCAATTGTAATTTAATTTTATTTGTAAATCTACTGTAATAATTTCATTTTATTTCAATTTCAATATTACCCAATTTCTATGTAAATTAATTTAGTATTACTATTAATTATATTGGAATGTTAATTCAACCTGGCTTTAGCCCCATAAATAGTATTGTATAGAATTTTAATAGGTAAAAAGTATCAATTTCATCAAGCTAACTTTTATAGAATAAAGAATAGGCGCGCAGCTTAAATTTATTCACCCTAGTTATGCATGATAGTAAGTAAGAATATATAGCCCAAAGATAAAAGAATGTTATAGAAAAGAAACAGAAAGATAAAAGATAACAGAAAAGATAAAATAAAAGAAAAATAATAAAAGAAAGTAATAAATAAAAGAAAGTAAAAAGAAAGAAAGTAAAAAGAAAATAAAGAACAAATTGGAACATAAAAATGCAGTTCCAAAAACGGGCGATTTAAAAAAAAAAAAAAAAAAAAAAAAAAAAAAAAAAAAAAAAAAAAAAAAAAAAAAAAAACCTAACCTAACCTAACCTAACCTAACCTAACCTAACCTAACCTAACCTTTTTTTTTTTTTTTTTTTTTTTAAAGTGGCAGGAAATGCTGTTACGCACTACCCCAGCCGCCGGGGGAGCAGCTGGGGCTCGTGTAGGACTCGCCCGTAGACCATACCCACTAAAACCTCCACTCGTTCATCTAGGCGCAGATGGGCGGGGAACGTGGGTTCGCGTTTGCATTCTACCACGTCCCCTCGCAGCGTCAGCCGCATCCGGCTCCATTCTAGGGAGCAGTGCTCCCGGCTCTCTTGGACGCTATGTCGCGTGCCTTCTCGGTCTCGTTTCTAGGGGGTTTGGGCGCCGCACCCGAGCCCTCACCCCTGAGACTGTTGGGTTGTAGCACCGGGCTGACTGCCACACGGTGCTGTGGATCCTCCTGTAGTGGGAGGCGCTCTTCAGCATGTCTTCGCTGTCTTCTCTTGGGGGGAGCGGGGCAACAAGCTTTTGCACCCACTCTGTGGTTGGCGGGCCGACCTTTCGCTGCGCAGAGTGCGCAGTTGGGCTCGGCGCTGCATGAAGCAGACTTGTGGCCAACCTGGCCGCAGCGGTAACATGCACTACTGCGGTCGATTTCCTCCCCACAACGCTGCCGAACGTGTCCAAGTTCCAGGCAACGGAAACACCTTACTTGGCGAGGAGTCAGCACTCTGACGCGCGCTGACACCCAGCCGATTAGGAAACGCCCTAAGGCAAGCTTCCTAGCCGCCGTAGCGGGCAGCTTGGCCCAAATCATGAAGCTGCCATTTGGGGAGCGACGGAGTTGGCCCACCTTGATGAGCTCCTCCGAACAGCCGCCCTGTCTGGCCAGCTCGTGCACCACCTCTTCCGGAGTGACTGAGTCGTCGAGGCCGGTCACGCGGATCTCCGCAGACTTGATCGGCCTGGACACCCGAAGGACATCACTGGGTAATTGCTCCTGTAATTTTGCCGCAAGGGCATCCGCTAGCTTCCCGTCGGGGTCGCCCTCGATCTCTATGATCCTGCCGCCGGTCGCGGTGTCGTGGATCCTCATCTTGTGGGGTTCGATCCCGAGACTTGGGGGATCGATTTTCGTCTTCGCCTCTTTCAAAAATGAGGAGTACGTGATGCTGCGATGTGTGGCCACTGGCTCCAGGAGTGTGAGCACAACAGCGGACGTACGAGGCGGGCGTAATCGTTGCGCGTTCAAACGGAAGTTCGACGTCTTCGGAGCGTTGGCAGGCTGTCGTTGCGCAGGTTGTTGTGGCGCTCTTGGTCGCGCAGTCTGCGTGCGCGCAGATTGCGGTTGTTGGGCAGCCTGTTGCTTCTTCTTTTTCTTCTTCTTTTTATTTCCTCGCCTCACAACCTCGGACCATTCCGCGTCCATAGGCACGGGGGCCGGGGGAGGCGGGCAGTGTGAAGTCGAAGCCTCTGGAGTTCGCAGTACTCTGCTTCGCTCTATTTGGCGCCGCTCGTTATCCGCAGCGGCGGCAGCGGCTCTGGCATTAAGCTCGGCCTTCGTTGCGCGACGGCGACGTTTGGGCTTCTCTGCCTCTCCCGATGTTGGGGGCTGAGTTTGAGTCGGTGGTCGCTCAGGACGTGTTGGAGGACGGACGCGTTCTTGAGAGGGGAGCCGCCTCTCAAAGTTCTTGAAGCGCACGTCCAACATGGTTCCAACGGAATCAAGGATTGTGCGCGTCATAGCCTCGACGTCCTCTTGTCTTCTGAGGGTCAGCGGGAACCGCTCACCGTCGATTGGGGTAGGAGGCAAGGGGGGTAGAGGAATTCCCTCCCGCATCTGCTCCCTCTCAACAGCGATCAACTCCCTTTCGATCGTTATTTCTCGACGCTCTTCGCGGAGTGACCTTCTTTCAGCGCAGAACTCGTCATTGCGCCTTCTGACATGTTGCACCTCTGCCTCCATGTGCTCGAGTTTGGTCTTCAACTCGAGATGTTCAGCCAGTAAGAGGTTGTGGTCCTCTTGAAGCCTCAAAATCTCTTCATTGGTGTTGCGGTCGTGTAGCACCCGCACCGTCTCCAGTAGATTTGCGGCCGCAACAGAGATGTCACGGCATGTCGTGCCCTTCAAATTCCTGCAGGTGGAGGCAATGTTGAACAGCTTCTGGATGTGTTCGAAGGCTGCTGTTTTGCACTCTCCAGCTGTCAGGTTCTCGCACGGGTTAGTACGTTGTACGTCGTTTACGTGCGACTTCTGTGTCCGAGTGAGGTTGAGAGTAGGACTGGTTACCGACCGTCGCCGCTCATTGCGCTCTACAGCGGATAGCTCCGCTGCATTGCGCTCCAAGAGGCGTTCCGTTCGAGAACCAGACCCACCTGATGCCTCATCATTGGGGGTAGCGACCCTCCGACGTTTTGGACGCTTCCGACCCTGTGAGTCCTCACTAAAGTCCGTGGCGGAAGCGCTTTCTGTGGGGGGAGGCACGGTCACATCGTCTGAATCGATGTCGCCTCCCTGTTGTCTATCCTTAACTCTCTCACCCACCTCGAGGACGCTTTCGCGGAACCTCTCGGGTGGGGAGGTGGAGGCCGCAGATGCTTGGCCTTCTCCCGTCCGGTGTGTGTCAGATTTATGGTGCGGATGGTAGCTCCTAACCGATGCACCCTCTGACATTGTGTCCTCTCCTTCACTCGCGATGGAGCGCGAGCGCGAGCGTGAGCGTGAACGCGAATGTGAGCGCGAGCGAATGCTCAAGCTGCTCTCGCCGTCACCGCTGTATGCACCACTATTAGCGGTCTTCACGGACCTCCCGCGGTTGGGGCTATTGGCCCTAGAGTGCTCGTTGTCACCCCCCGTATACGATGGGACAGCGACCTTACGGCCGACGGGATTCCCGGTCTGAGACCGGACCCGCCCGGGGAACTTTACTGTATTTTTGCGATCACTCATATTTGTGTGCTGCTTACGGGCGCAGCTGCCCCCCCCTCTCTTTGTTGGCGCCTAGCATTTTGGAACACCGCCTGCGTGTCCACCCCCCGAAGGAGGCCCGGGCCGCCAGCGTCCACAGCGGCTCAGTTTTACAGTTTTTTATAGAGGTTCGCCCCTCGCGGCCCCGTAGAGCCCCCGCTCCGCCCGTGAAGGCGGGTTACGGTATACAAGGGTTTTTTATTGAGGTAGTCCTTCCTCGTAGCCCGGGCAAATGCCCCGACAGCCCCCGGCCCCTCATTTAGGGTAACGGGTTGCCCGGCGACCCGCCAGCCAGCGACGGCTGACTATAGGCGGGCACTGCCGCGCGTGGTAGTTTTTAAAGAGGCTTCCACCTCGTGGCCCAGGTGAACTGGACCCCCGGTCCGCCCTGAAAAGGGCAGGTTACGGTGTGCTTCGTACCACATCCTTACACCGCTATGCTTATCATAGTAGTGCAAGGAGCGGCACAGACAGAGTTCAGCCGTCAGCTAGCAATTACCCGAAGGCAATTCCTAACTGCCGTTGCCCAGGGTGCACCGGGGCAGGATGCTGCTCCTTACACCCGATCGTAACCAGATGTAATAAGCAACACCCCGCCGCTCTTGGAGGTAACTCTGTAGCACCCCAACCTAACCTAACCTAACCTAACCTAACCTAACCTTTTTTTTTTTTTTTTTTTTTTTTTTTTTTTTTAGTGCGCAGGAAAAATGCATTTCGCATACCTACCGCCGCGGGGGCAGCGGTAGGTTATGTGGGACTCCCTCGTCATCTTACAACGGCTTTCGCCGCTGTGCCATGACAAAGTATCACCCACTAAAAAACCTGCGGTGTACCACGCAACGTATGCGAGTAACACATGGGGACCCGTGTTCTGGTTTCCGTCCATGCGTCACAAACGTACGGCATGCTATGCCGGGCCTCAGGCATAGGGAATGGGTGATCCTGTACACACGGGATCACCCCAGACTGGCAGACTGTGCAATGTGAGCTAAGGGCCCCCGCCCCGCACCCACTAGTCCGCTAGAAGGGAGAAGCTGAGCACGGCACAACGCCGTCTCCTCCGCCCTCTTCTACGACTTCGGATCGGGTCAGCAAGGGTTTAAGCTTCCCAGCCCGATCCGTGGCCACCCTTTGCGACGACAAAGTGTCGCAACAAAAGGCCGCCCACGTCTTACTCCCACTCGCTGCCCAGCATAGCTTGAACCATACTGGGAAGCGAGAGACACCACCAACCGCAGGGTCAGCGCCCCGCAGCCAGGTCGCGGGTCATCCCCACGACCACCGTCTAGGCAGCACGAGTAGGGAGTCATCACCCCCCACAAGTGCCGCCCCAAGACGCATCCACGAGCGGGCTGCTCAAGCCCGCCGGGAGCGTCTCACGCAGAGTTTAGCCGTGAGCTAGCAATAACCCGAAGGAAATTACTAACCCCCGTTGCCCAGGGTGAACCAGGACAGGATGCTACTCCTTACACCCGATCGTAACCGAATGTAATTAGTAACACCCCGCCGCACGAGGAGGTTACTCTGACACCCCAACCTAACCTAACCTAACCTAACCTAACCTAACCAGAAAGGTAATTCTTGGATGTAAAACGAAGGCGGAAATAGAAAGAGTAAAGGATAAAATACAAAGCAAAGGAAAAAAACTTAAATGTAGAAGACATAAAAAATAAAGACCCGCTCATTATAATCAAAAACATAAATAAATACAATACTGAAGAGGATATACTAAAGGCGCTTAAAACTCAAAATAAGAATATTTTAAAGGAAGTTAAAGAAGAAGATATTAGAGCTGTCATAAGATACAAGAAGAATGCCCGAAACCCCCACCAGATGCATGTTGTGATCAGTGTCTCGCCGCTAGCCTGGCGGCTTTTAACAGAGGCAAGGTGTGTCCATATCGACATGCAGCGCCTAACAGCAGAGGACCAGTCTCCGCTGGTGCAATGCTCGCGCTGCCTGTCATATGGACACAGCAAAAAGGTCTGTAGGGAGACCGAGGATTCGTGTTCGCACTGCGGAGGACCACACCTCCGGGCGCAGTGCACCGAATATCTCGCAACAGCAATCCCTACATGCCTCAACTGCCAAAAGGCCAAGCTGGGGGACACTGAACACAATGCTTTTAGCTCTGATTGCCCGGTACGACGTAAGTGGGACAGCATAGCCAGGTCCACAGTGGCGTATTGCTGAAGTTGTACCGGGCAAAAACACGGATTGCAGAGCAAAAACATCGGTCCATCTGGTGCAGTGGGGCCCTGCCCGCAGTCTTGTCAAAATGGACAAGAATAAATCGTCGAGCTCGGCGCTAACACTCTCCGGAGCAGCCTCTCTTTACAATGTAAAAAGAGGTCACTCCCGGAGAGTGATAACAGACCGTAGCATTAAACACCTGACGCATAATATCGGAACGCCGCATCCAGCAATTCCGAGCAGGCTCATGATCGAGCTCAACATTGGCGGTGCAGAGTTGTCCCAGCGCGAAATATTCGGCCCAAAATGTCACAAAGACAATATAAAAACGCAGGGAAAAGTCGTCGGAGCAATATCCCTGAGGGATAATGCAACGGGGACTAAACCAGAAAAACTCGGGCTGGGAAAACTCCGTACTGGACCTACAGCCGAACCATTAGCTATCGACAAGATTGCATGGAAGTACGTAAGGCGTCCGATACCATTTGCAAAGCGTATCATGGCTAAAGATAAACTAGGCAAATGGAAATCGCGTAAAAAAGGAAAGGACAGATACACTTTCAAGGTAGATAAAAATATAGATATTAAAAGGTTAAACATAACAAAGAATACAAAGAAAAGCATAAACTAAATAAAAATAAAAGAGCATTTAAATTAAAATAAATAAAGTATATTGTATAAAAGGAAAAATAAAAGAGCTTAACATGTAAATATAATTTGAGTATATCTTGCAAGTTAAGAAATAAGCAAACATAATAGTAATAATCATAAATAATAACAGTTAAAAATTAAATGAATAGTATAAATGAGAAAATAAACAAGGATAAAAATTAAAGCAAATAAAAACAGAAAAGAAAAAGTGTATCTAAAAAAAGGAAAGAAAACATTAAAAGAGAAATAAAAGAAAGTAGAATTTTAGAAAAATACAAGTTAGCATTTGAAGCCTGTAAAAATATAATAAAAACAAATATAATTAACACAAAATAGCAAAGGAAAGAAAAAAGATGAAGAAAAGGCACTGGTGCCCATGCCAGTGGGAATAAGACTTAAAAAAAAAAAAAAAAAAAAAACCTAACCCAACCAACCAACCAACCAACCAACCAACCAACCAACCAACCAACCAACCAACCAACCAACCAACCAACCAACCAACCAAGTCCGAAGGGGTTCCATATACATTTGGAAAAATAATCCAACCCTAAGGGTAGGAAAACAGGGGACATTGATTGTTAACTCACTGATTGTAATGTTTGACCTCGCATAACTTTTTACAGAGTAGTCCGATTTTGATAATTCTTTTTTTTAGTAATACTTGAACACTCGCCCGGTATGCGATGGACGTGGGTTCGGATCCCACCTGAGGCGGACGATTTTTTTTTCAAGTATTAAAAATCTTAGATAAACCTAGCTTGGTAATTGCTAGAAACAGAAATTTAAATTGACAATAACAATACAAAGGGTAACAATGTTGACTTTGACAGAGCTTTTAAAGCACAAAAGAAATGCTATCGAGCCCTGGGCGGAATCAACAATAGGGTATCGTGCAAACCATTTAAAAAAAAAACAAAATACTTATATTGCCATGTATTTATATCTCGGAAATGTGTCTTCTTGTAAAGTCAATTTTCCATAAATATTTGGTAAATTTGTTTCTGTGTGGTTAATTACTATCAAAAATGTCTATGTCTCTCATAAATACCAAGTGAGGACGAGTAAAATGTTATTCAACTCCGTCGGAAATACTTATCGAGGCACGAAACGCAAGTGATAGCCTGTTACTGCCAAAATCCAGAGAAAAACAGCAAAAACGGAGAAGGTATTTCAGATTTTAGTTTGGTTTTTTCCTCGCAATTGTGTTGAAAAACGTCGTATGGAACTCGTGTGCATTGATTATTACAATAATGCCTCGTGTGTAATAATCAACTTTGCACACTTGTATCATAATGTACTAATTTGATGGCCTTTAGATTATTTAACAAACTACCCTCAAATCTAAATTTAAAAATATGTTGTTGCATTGGCTCTCAGAACGAAATTTATATAGTGTAAAGGAATATTTATAATTTAAGTAGATATTTAGGAAATAGGAATGCATATAATATGTAAAAATATTGTAAACTTATTTTCAACACAGTTGCTCGTAAATTGACTCTCATAACACCGTTTTTAGTTTCATAATTCATCATATTACGCACTTGTGCCATAATAAAATTATCGCACTAGTGCGGTAATGTAAACGTATTTTTTTAAATCCAGCAAAAGTTTATGTCTAAGAACATTGAATATTTTACTAATATTAAATTATTTGAGGGCCAAGATGACAAATAAATATTTCATTTTATCAAATTGTATAATAATAAACACAAATTAACTTAACTATAATTTTTAGAAACAATTATTTATAGTTTATTTTATTTTTTAAATTGCTGCTACTCCGGCTGAACAGCCAGTTTTTCCTGTGCCAATATTAAACCTGCGCGCGCATCGAAATTGCGGCGCGCGAAAAAAACAAAACTTACGTACCATTTTCCCTAAATATTTGGTAAAGTTGTTGCTGTGTGGTTAATTACTATCAAAAATGTCTTCTTTAAATAGTGAAGACGAGTAAAATGTTATTCAACCCCGTCGGAAATACTTATTGAGGCACGAAACGCAAGTGATAACCTGATGCCGCCAAAATCCAGAGAAAAACGGAGAAGGTATTTTAGTTTGGTTTTTTCCTCGCAATTGTGTTGAAAAACGTCGTATGGAATTCGTGTGCATTGATAATTACACACTCGGCTTCCTTACCGCGCTCGCCTACGGCTCGCGCTTACAATAATGCCTCGTGTATAATAATCAACTTTGCACACTCGTGTCATAATGTACTATTATTAATGTACTGACTTTTTTTTACAACTATAATTAATCAAAAACCTGACATTTTCGATTAATTATGACTTGTAATAATATATTTAGTGCTAACTAATAATTAATCTAAATTCTATTCATAACTATAAATATAATATTATGTAAAAATAATGACTTCGTAATTTTTTTTTGTGTAAATGCCTTTTTATTAAATTAAATAAATTTGCATGCCTACACTTTAAGGTATAAGACTGTTGATACTTTTAAAAATTTATGACATACCAACATCTAATATTGTTCACAGTTTTAAAGCAAATAAAGATTATTTCTATTTCTATAAAGTTATTTAGCATTAACGTCTGTTTTCTGAAATAATTGAACTGACTGGTAGACTTTGTCCCCCGACAGGGATTGATCAAGACCTAGAATAAGCTCAGTGCAGAGGGACAGGAGAGGCTTAGTAAAATGTTTATTAAAATAAAATAAAAGTAGCCGTTACCTTTAAACAGCTTTATTACGTTTATACAAGCGAACGAAGCCGTTATGTACACAATCAAACGCTGCAGTCATACCGTAAAAATACATTCAACTAAAACGCCTCACGTACTTATTAATACGTAATAACGGTACTTCTGGTTTACTTAAATTTAATTATGTTTTCACAATGTTTAAAGTGAAAATAAAGTATTTAAGACTAGGTGTAATTATATACAAAGAGCGTAACTGCAAACAGTTAAGGTTTCCAAAGCTTCAGCAGGCCGTCCTCGCTGTAGGTGGCGAGTAGGTTCTGATGCGGGTGGTGCGTGAGGCCGATCACCGCCTTCTCGTGGATCTGGAAATCGAAACAGAAACAAGATTAATGCACAAACAATACTATTCGTGCTTATGGGCCTAGTAAATAAGTTTTCCGATGTGCAGAGCGTGAGTGAGGTGGGTAGTGGTAATGTGGGTAGCGAGTGTGGGTATTGAGTGTGGGTAGCGAGTGTGGGTAGGGTACCAAGTGTGGGTAGTTTAGCGAGTGTGGGTACGGGTAGCGAGTGTGGGTACGGGTAGCGAGTGTGGGTAGCGAGTCTGGGTAGCGAGTGTGGGTAACGTGTGTGGGTAGCGAGTGTGGGTACGGGTAGCGAGTGTGGGTAGGGTAGGGAGTTTGGGTACGGGTAGCGAGTGTGGGTACGGGTAGCGGTTGTGGGTACGGCTAGCGAGTGTGGGTACGGGTAGCTAGTGTGGGTACGGGTAGCGAGTGTGGGTACGGGTAGCGGTTGTGGGTACGGCTAGCGAGTGTGGGTACGGGTAGCGAGTGTGGGTACGGGTAGCGGTTGTGGGTACGGCTAGCGAGTGTGGGTACGGGTAGCTAGTGTGGGTACGGGTAGCGAGTGTGGGTACGGGTAGCGGTTGTGGCCTTGTGGGTACGGGTAGCGAGTGTGGGTACGTGTAGCGAGTGTGTGTGGGTAGCGAGTGTGAGTGTGGGTAGCGAGTGTGAGTGTGGGTAGTGCGCGCACTCACGTTGATGGTGCGCTCGAGCTTGCCGGTGGCGGTGTTGAAGGCGTAGAGCACGAGGTCCTCCGCGGCCGCGTACAGCAGGCGGCCGCGCGCGCTCAGCGCCGCCGCCACTAGGGCGCCGCCCTCCGCCTCGCGCCGCCCGCTCGAGAACGAGCGCACGATCTGGCCCGCCATGTTCATCACGACCACGGTGTTGGTGCGGTTGCACACCACGAAGTGGTCGGGGTTCTTGGGCGTCAGCAGCAGCGAGTTGACGGGCGGCTCGCCGCCGCCGAGCGGCTTGTGCGTGGCGAGGCACTCGCCGGTGCGCAGCGACCACAGCTTCACGGTCCCGTCGGACGAGCCGCTGAGCACGCCGTGCCCGTCCGGCGTGTACACGGCCTCGTTCACGAACGAGGTGTGGCCGCGGAACTCCTTGAGCAGCTTGCCGGACTTGAGGCCGTGGATGCGCACGGTGCGGTCGAAGGAGGCGGACAGCAGCTGCGCGTTGTCGCGCGCGAACTGCAGGCACGTGACGCCCTTGGCGTGCGCGCGCGCCAGCCGCCGCGAGACCTGTCCCGTCGTCAGGCGCCACACGCGCACGCCGCCGTCGTGCGCGCCGGCCGCCAGCGTGTCGCTGTCGCGCCCGAAGGCCAGGCTCAGCACGGCCGCCTCCATGCTCATGTACTCCTCGTGCGCCTGGTAGCGCAGGTCCTTGCGGATCTTGCCCGTCGTGAAGTTCCACACCTCCACCAGCCCGTCCACCGAGCCCGTCACCAGGTACTGCCCGTCGGGCGAGAAGCGCGCGCACTCCACGTGCGACTTCTGCCCGAACTTTATCATCTTCGACAGCTGCGTCGGGCACTGGTCGTCCTCCTCGTCCCTGATGGCCGCCTTACCGCGGAACAGATCGATCGTTGTTCCTGAAATCGAAAGAAAAGAAAACCGATAAAGAATAAACTGCAATTTTAAGAATGTAAAGTAAAATAGTTTTTTCAATTTAAGCTATATTTAAATCTTGTAGTGTGTGTGTAGTGCAGTAAGGATGGTGGGGTACCGGGCGGCAGCAGGCCCTGGTGCTGCTGCCACTTGAGCGCCTGGCCGAGCAAGGCCAGCAGGCGCGAGCTGGGCACGACGGACACCTCGCCGGCCAGCGTGTGTAGTGTGTAGTGTAGTGTGTGTAGTGCAGTAAGGATGGTGGGGTACCGGGCGGCAGCAGGCCCTGGTGCTGCTGCCACTTGAGCGCCTGGCCGAGCAAGGCCAGCAGGCGCGAGCTGGGCACGACGGACACCTCGCCGGCCAGCGTGTGTAGTGTGTAGTGTAGTGTGTGTAGTGCAGTAAGGATGGTGGGGTACCGGGCGGCAGCAGGCCCTGGTGCTGCTGCCACTTGAGCGCCTGGCCGAGCAAGGCCAGCAGGCGCGAGCTGGGCACGACGGACACCTCGCCGGCCAGCGTGTGTAGTGTGTAGTGTAGTGTGTGTAGTGCAGTAAGGATGGTGGGGTACCGGGCGGCAGCAGGCCCTGGTGCTGCTGCCACTTGAGCGCCTGGCCGAGCAAGGCCAGCAGGCGCGAGCTGGGCACGACGGACACCTCGCCGGCCAGCGTGTGTAGTGTGTAGTGTAGTGTGTGTAGTGCAGTAAGGATGGTGGGGTACCGGGCGGCAGCAGGCCCTGGTGCTGCTGCCACTTGAGCGCCTGGCCGAGCAAGGCCAGCAGGCGCGAGCTGGGCACGACGGACACCTCGCCGGCCAGCGTGTGTAGTGTGTAGTGTAGTGTGTGTAGTGCAGTAAGGATGGTGGGGTACCGGGCGGCAGCAGGCCCTGGTGCTGCTGCCACTTGAGCGCCTGGCCGAGCAAGGCCAGCAGGCGCGAGCTGGGCACGACGGACACCTCGCCGGCCAGCGTGTGTAGTGTGTAGTGTAGTGTGTGTAGTGCAGTAAGGATGGTGGGGTACCGGGCGGCAGCAGGCCCTGGTGCTGCTGCCACTTGAGCGCCTGGCCGAGCAAGGCCAGCAGGCGCGAGCTGGGCACGACGGACACCTCGCCGGCCAGCGTGTGTAGTGTGTAGTGTAGTGTGTGTAGTGCAGTAAGGATGGTGGGGTACCGGGCGGCAGCAGGCCCTGGTGCTGCTGCCACTTGAGCGCCTGGCCGAGCAAGGCCAGCAGGCGCGAGCTGGGCACGACGGACACCTCGCCGGCCAGCGTGTGTAGTGTGTAGTGTAGTGTGTGTAGTGCAGTAAGGATGGTGGGGTACCGGGCGGCAGCAGGCCCTGGTGCTGCTGCCACTTGAGCGCCTGGCCGAGCAAGGCCAGCAGGCGCGAGCTGGGCACGACGGACACCTCGCCGGCCAGCGTGTGTAGTGTGTAGTGTAGTGTGTGTAGTGCAGTAAGGATGGTGGGGTACCGGGCGGCAGCAGGCCCTGGTGCTGCTGCCACTTGAGCGCCTGGCCGAGCAAGGCCAGCAGGCGCGAGCTGGGCACGACGGACACCTCGCCGGCCAGCGTGTGTAGTGTGTAGTGTAGTGTGTGTAGTGCAGTAAGGATGGTGGGGTACCGGGCGGCAGCAGGCCCTGGTGCTGCTGCCACTTGAGCGCCTGGCCGAGCAAGGCCAGCAGGCGCGAGCTGGGCACGACGGACACCTCGCCGGCCAGCGTGTGTAGTGTGTAGTGTAGTGTGTGTAGTGCAGTAAGGATGGTGGGGTACCGGGCGGCAGCAGGCCCTGGTGCTGCTGCCACTTGAGCGCCTGGCCGAGCAAGGCCAGCAGGCGCGAGCTGGGCACGACGGACACCTCGCCGGCCAGCGTGTGTAGTGTGTAGTGTAGTGTGTGTAGTGCAGTAAGGATGGTGGGGTACCGGGCGGCAGCAGGCCCTGGTGCTGCTGCCACTTGAGCGCCTGGCCGAGCAAGGCCAGCAGGCGCGAGCTGGGCACGACGGACACCTCGCCGGCCAGCGTGTGTAGTGTGTAGTGTAGTGTGTGTAGTGCAGTAAGGATGGTGGGGTACCGGGCGGCAGCAGGCCCTGGTGCTGCTGCCACTTGAGCGCCTGGCCGAGCAAGGCCAGCAGGCGCGAGCTGGGCACGACGGACACCTCGCCGGCCAGCGTGTGTAGTGTGTAGTGTAGTGTGTGTAGTGCAGTAAGGATGGTGGGGTACCGGGCGGCAGCAGGCCCTGGTGCTGCTGCCACTTGAGCGCCTGGCCGAGCAAGGCCAGCAGGCGCGAGCTGGGCACGACGGACACCTCGCCGGCCAGCGTGTGTAGTGTGTAGTGTAGTGTGTGTAGTGCAGTAAGGATGGTGGGGTACCGGGCGGCAGCAGGCCCTGGTGCTGCTGCCACTTGAGCGCCTGGCCGAGCAAGGCCAGCAGGCGCGAGCTGGGCACGACGGACACCTCGCCGGCCAGCGTGTGTAGTGTGTAGTGTAGTGTGTGTAGTGCAGTAAGGATGGTGGGGTACCGGGCGGCAGCAGGCCCTGGTGCTGCTGCCACTTGAGCGCCTGGCCGAGCAAGGCCAGCAGGCGCGAGCTGGGCACGACGGACACCTCGCCGGCCAGCGTGTGTAGTGTGTAGTGTAGTGTGTGTAGTGCAGTAAGGATGGTGGGGTACCGGGCGGCAGCAGGCCCTGGTGCTGCTGCCACTTGAGCGCCTGGCCGAGCAAGGCCAGCAGGCGCGAGCTGGGCACGACGGACACCTCGCCGGCCAGCGTGTGTAGTGTGTAGTGTAGTGTGTGTAGTGCAGTAAGGATGGTGGGGTACCGGGCGGCAGCAGGCCCTGGTGCTGCTGCCACTTGAGCGCCTGGCCGAGCAAGGCCAGCAGGCGCGAGCTGGGCACGACGGACACCTCGCCGGCCAGCGTGTGTAGTGTGTAGTGTAGTGTGTGTAGTGCAGTAAGGATGGTGGGGTACCGGGCGGCAGCAGGCCCTGGTGCTGCTGCCACTTGAGCGCCTGGCCGAGCAAGGCCAGCAGGCGCGAGCTGGGCACGACGGACACCTCGCCGGCCAGCGTGTGTAGTGTGTAGTGTAGTGTGTGTAGTGCAGTAAGGATGGTGGGGTACCGGGCGGCAGCAGGCCCTGGTGCTGCTGCCACTTGAGCGCCTGGCCGAGCAAGGCCAGCAGGCGCGAGCTGGGCACGACGGACACCTCGCCGGCCAGCGCCGCCGCGACGGCCGCGCGCCGCCGCTCCTTGCCGCCCCCGCTGCCGTACGCCTCGCGCGGGTCGAAGTACGACCGCGCCACCAGGTTTTCTGGGGGACCAGACAATATCATCATCAATATTACTAGTGTCCGACCGAAGTTTCGGTTTCGACCAAAGGTTCGGTTTCGTCCAAACGTTCGGTTTAGGCCATCCGAACCTTTCGGCCGCACCGAAACTTACAACACCGTACTTTTGGATCACGTTTCGTTTACGACGGGCGCGCTCGGACGGTTGGCAATATGTCATCGCTCGGATGACATATTGATAGCCGTCCGAGCTATATTCGGGATTCCGCCGGCCGCAGAAACATTATTTAACAAAGAAACTTTCAAACAGATTGATGGATTTAAAGGTTATTTGAGATATAAGTGCGAAGTCCCGGCCAAACCAACGTGTGCGCGGTGGCGTGGGCGTGTGCGTTCAGATTGTGCCATAGCATTTGTATCGACGGGTTCACACCGGTGCGGACGATAAATTAAAACTCTACAAAAGGAGGCAGAGTTGAGACTATGCAGCATTTTTTCCGCCACGATGACAATGTCATCGGCAAAGCAGAGGTGCGTTAGGTGTATGCCGTTAACATTGATGCCCGACCCCTTAAAATCCAGTGTCTTATAGACGTCTTCCAGAGCGTTCGTAAACAACTTCGGACATATGACATTTCATTGTTATTATCAAAGTTTGGAAGTTAAATAAGGCAAGGTAAATATGAGTAGGAATTTGAACGATTTTGTATGCTCTGTCTTGGTATTGATAATTACGACTTAGTCGGCAATAAGCAAATTTTCTCAAGATAAGTTTAAACATAAAATTTCACATACCTATTTTGTTTATTTGATCATTTTATTTGGGTTCATTGATGATACTTTTATGATTTTTATTAAAAGAAGTTTGCAAGAAGTTTAGTTAGACCCAGTGTCACAATGACAATGTTGAAATTTCAATTCAATAAAAATGAAACGTAGAACCTTGTAATATTAGATCAACGAGATATTTCATTATTTATATATCTGGAAAGAATGCCCCAAAGACATTTTATTCAACATTTTAATCACGTTTATAAGAGGATCGGTATCGGTTTCGGTGGAAAACTTAATCACAAACAAAGTTTCGGTTTCGGCAAAAAAACATATTTCGGTCGCACGCTAAATATTACTGACTCTGATGGAACAAAATGCCTAATCTCCAAATAAAATTCATAAAGTCGCTATTCGTGTTAGTCTGCTAGTGCGCCTAGCTCTTCCCAACTAATTATGATGAAATAGTTAGTGGAAATCTTAAACGAAAATGGAAATTTGGCCCTCCATCACATACAAACTAATCAATTTAGTAGGAAAGCTTCTAAATTTTTGTTCTCAAATTTCTTGGGCAATTGCTCTGGTTCAAGTTTAAATATTTAAATAAAATATACGCTCAAATAGCCATAGCCAGTACAGTGCCTACTAAAAGTGTGTACTCACCTAAGTGAATGTAGCGGTCAGGCTCCTGCTGCTTCATGAGCAGGCAGGGGTGCGTCTGGCGCAGCAGCGAGCGCGCCGCGCCCAGCTCGCGCAGCTCGATCAGCTCCAGGACCACCTGCTCGTACAGCTCCATCAGTTTCTTGTCCGGCAGCTTCAGCGAAGCTGTCGCCTTGAGCACCGTGTCCCAGTGCCCGTTATTGATATCAGCACAAAATCCATCTACGCTGTCTACTGTGTTCAGAGATACACCTGTTTCCTCCTGTTACAAAGAGATTACTTAAAAAAAAAACAAGCAAGTTTTCCACCTTAAGTTAAGCATTTTATCACAATAAGAAATTAATACTTAGTATTTTTTAAAATAAAAATTATGTGTTCATGTATCCATGTCAATACGTTATCAAGTAACCATACAACAACATCTGCTTAGTAACAGGGGCGTGTGGTGCCTACAGGCGATTAGGCAGTGCCTACCTGGTAAATAAAATGAAGTAGGCAGTAGGTACTTACAAATGTGTGTCATTAACGAAAACCACTGGTTTTAAATTTAGAAACACTTATGTATCTACTGCCTACCTTGAACTAAAGTGTTAGTCGAGTTGCCTTAAATGTAATTGGCTCTCAGTCTGATTCCTGTTGGTAAGAATCAATCATAAAACAAACTTTTTAAAGTTAGCTCAGCTGTGAGCTGGGATATGCAGCAAAATGTATTGTCTGTTGCCTCATTGCACAAATGTTAATTCCTTACTTTGGGTCCATGATAATTGATGTTCATTTAACTGGAGGCTTTTTATTATAATAAAATCTAAGACTTACAGATTTTAAACAGATTTTATAACCCTCAGGACCGTGACAAACTGTTTAAATTGATAACATCTTTGTATTTCACAATAACATCCAACAAAACAGACTTCTAGCTCTTTACCATAACAACCCTCACAAGTACTCTCAAAACAAATTAAGTCTTAGAGTGGGGTAAGCTCACAAGCTTTGTGAAACAACTATATATACCAACTTAAGCCTTTATAGAAGCAATAACTTACCATATAATGTTATTCTAATTATCTTTATCTTGATGTGTGTGGTATTTTTTCTTATCTTTATCAATACGAAGGATTGTTACATTCTATCTCGAAAAAAATATAAAAGTAATAATGCATACAATATTACCTGTAATGTCTGCAATGTTTTAGTAAGATTCGATTCCTTTAAATATTGCTGAATGAGTCTGATCACACTGAAATAAAATTAAGTTTATAGTACCTGTTCATAAAATTTTAGTATAACTGATCACTATGTTTACTTACTCTGCTGATTCAATTTCTATAGACATTTTTAAGTCTAGGTTAAGGAAAATTCGTAATAGTCTCCAAAATAGTTTTTTCCTTTGTGGAGATTTCGCAAATTATTAAAACAAAATCACAAGAAAACAACTCAAAACATAACCAACAAACACTAAACACTGATACATATATTAATCTGTGCACTGATCAAGGAACATTGGCACTGATAGACAGACATTAGATACAGCACAGAGCATCGCACATAATATTCTAAAATCAAACGTCAATCAATTTGACAACTTTAAGCCGGTGCCAGACAGGCCAGCAGGCCAAAGGGCCAAGTGCGAGTGCCACAAAATAATCACTTCACTTACATCCATCGAAAAGTTACTTTTCGATCAATCTCTGTGCCTTAGATGTTTTAGGCAAGTTGCGCAACACGCGCTAAGCACCCTGAGTCCACCACCACCGGGCCTTGTGCGAGTGCAACAAAAGGGCCGTGTCGTTTACTTTTAAAAAAAAGTCAATGTTTGATCAAAGATATTAAACTTGTTTTCGATCGATATATGACTTGGGTGTTCTGTGCAACTCGTACTAGACAGGCACCCTGTCTGTCCTGTCATTTGTATGAAACAGCAAGTCCAGGTATTTATACAGGTTAGTGGTTATGGTTACGCATGTAATATTTAAACTGTGGTCTGTAACATGATTTTTCTAATCTGTGGTCTGTGTGTGTGTGAACTGTGTGACATGTGCTAATGTTTGGTTGTACTATTTTTGTCGTAAAACTGATTAAATAAGTGATATTTAATGGATAACTACTCTACAGAGGAGAAAATCGGCGAAGGGACATATGGTGTTGTGTATAAAGCAAGAGACTGTATCACGGGTAAAGAAATCGCGTTGAAGAAAATTAAACTTGAAAAGTAAGTTTTGGCGCGAATTAATGACAGATGTCTACACGAACTTTGTTGTAATAAACTAACTTAGAATAAATCATTCTTGAGCTATTTCGTATTTTACCTCATGGCATCAACATTACAATGTGCGCGCCAGCCTTTGGCCTACAGATGTTTAGGTCAACGTTTATTTTTTATTCTGTTTAAAGGCCCTCTTCCGGGCACTTATACGTTAATAGGCGCGTACGAGCCCATGGAAGCAATTTAAACCCCCAGGACAATGCACACGATCTGCTAGGGCCTAGCCTAACAGCTAGGCTATCTCAGCTCACCTAGGGGACTCAGCAAATTTAACACTGATGGAGCATTTAACAATTAACCATAAATAATAATAATATCACAGTGCATGGTATCATGCACACTGTCCACACTTCCTTATTTTTTTGCCCCAGAGGTTCTACCTATAAAGATCTATTTAATGTTCTTAAATACCTTTGAAGACCATTGGGTGTAGTGGTTCACTCTCCAGACTTAAATGCTTGACGGTTACACGTTCGAATCTCGCAAGAGGCAAATGTTTGTGTGATGAGCACGAGCATGTGTGTCCAAGTCATGGATGTTTATAAACATATTTAAGTAGGTTTATTCTGTATCTAGTCACCATAGTACAAGCTTTGCTCAGTTTGGTGCCAGCTAATTGGCGTGATTGTGAAAACAATTTATTTTATTTATATAACTTTGAAACATCATAGAAAATAATACAATTATTATAATAAATTAAAATAACTAGGATAAGATCCCGGGCTTCTTTAGTCTATCAAGTTTTATGAAAGCTAGTGTAAGTAGTGCAAATAGTTAAATGTAATGCATGAGTATGTGTTCATGTGATCAGTGAGCCGGAGGGTGTGCCGTCGACGGCGCTGCGAGAGATCTCAGTGTTGCGAGAGCTGCGACACCCGGCCGTGGTGCAGCTGCTGGACGTAATGCTCACCAACAACAAGCTCTTCCTCGTCTTTGAGTTTCTGCATATGGATCTCAAGCGGCTCATGGACATCTACAAAGGTCCCCTGCCACTCGATCTTGTGAAGGTAACTCATAAATCAATTAATATTGCTAAACATACTCAGATTAGCCAGAGGTATGATACCATGACCTGGTGTATGTGACAGAGTTACCTGAAGCAGCTGCTGGAGGGCATCGCGTACTGCCACGCGCAGCGCGTGCTGCACCGCGACCTGAAGCCGCAGAACCTGCTGGTGGACGCGGAGGGGCGCGTGAAGCTGGCCGACTTCGGGCTGGCGCGCGCCTTCGGCATCCCCGTGCGCGCCTACACGCACGAGGTCGTCACGCTGTGGTACCGCGCGCCCGAGATCCTGCTCGGCGCCAAGTTCTACTCCACCGCCGTCGACGTCTGGAGCCTCGCCTGTATATTCGCCGAGATGGTGAGTCAACTCAAGATAACATCGTGCCGAGTCGAACGCGAGCCGATTCGGCCGCCGGACCGAGTTCAGATACCTCGTGCTTGTGTGAGCTCGAGTCCCAATTCTTATTGTTTTGACGACTATTTCTATTTAGCCTATTGCAGTCCACTGCTGGACGTAAGCCTCCCCAAAGAACGCCAGAGTGCACGATCTTCCGCTTTTTTCATCCAGCCACTGCCAGTCATCTTCCTAAGGTCGTCGGTCCATCGGGCTGGGAGCGTCCTACACTACGTTTGCCAAGGCGTGGTCTCCACTCGAGAACCCGTTTGCTCCATCTTTCATCGGTTCTGCGACAGATGTGGCAAGCCCACGCCACATAAGCTTGCTACATTTTTGGACTATGTCCGTTACTTTGGTCTTTTGCCTGATGATTTCGTTTCGGATTTTATACCTTAACGAAATCCCAAGAATCAACCTTTCCTTTCAATAGCTAGCTGAGTGACGTGAAGTCGGTGTGCCAGCTTTACTGTCTTATTCCACGTTTCGGCTCCATAGGTCATCACCGGTAGGACGCACTGATCAAATACCTTGCTCTTCAGGCATTGTAGCAGTGGCGACGAGAAGATGTGACGCAGCTTATCAAATGCTTCCCAACCAAGCTGCATTCTTCTAGCGATTTCCCGCTCAAAGTTGTCTCTACCCATTTGCATCACTTGCCCGAGGTAGTTATTGACAACCTCGAGCGCCACGCTTTCGACAGAGACCGGTCCGGGGATGGCATAGTCATTGAACATAACTTTGGTCTTGTCCAAGTTCATCCCTAGGCTCACGCGTCGCGAGGCTGCGTTGAGATCATGCAGCATGTTTCGCAAATCCTCCAGCGATTCCGCCATAATGACAATATCATCGGCAAAACGGAGGTGCGTGAGGTGTTCGCCGTTGACACTGATGCCCGTTCCTTTCTAATCCAGTGTCTTAAAGACGTCTTCCAGTGCGTTCGTGAACAACTTCTTTTGACGACAATTCTGTTTAATTTTCGACGATTACTCAGTCTCACGAATCGTACCATCGGTGACGAATAATAGGTTTTCGGGTGTACAGCTGTCCATACATGTGAGACATAAGGAGGGGTCCGAGATATAGGAATCGCAGTAGCTCCCGGTGCACCTGGCGGCCGATGTGATGTGTGGTCGTGTCGGCAGGCGAGCGGACGGACGCTGTTCCCGGGCGACAGCGAGATCGACCAGCTGTTCCGCGTGTTCCGCGCGCTGGGCACGCCGGGCGAGGCGCAGTGGGCGGGCGCGCGGCGGCTGCCGGACTACCGCGCCGCCTTCCCGCGCTGGGCGGCGCGGCCGGCGCGCGCGCTGCTGCCGGCGGCGCTGCGCGCGGACGCGGCGGCGGCGGCGCTGTTCGACGCCATGCTGCGCTACGAGCCCGCGCGCCGCCTGTCCGCGCGCGCCGCCCTGCCCCACGCCTACCTGCGCGACGCGCGCCGCGTGCCGCCGCGCCTCACGCCCGCCTCCACCGCCGCGTCCACCCCCGCCACGCCCGCCACCCCCGCCACGCCCGCCACGCCCGCCGACACTCTCCCAGTCAGCAGGTAATCATTCTGTATAATAGGGACCGAGTCGTTCTTAGGCTCCGACTATAAGCAACTGGTTCCGGCGGAACCCATTCAGAAAACGACCTTATTGCTTGAATCCGGGCTTACCCGGAGCCGTTTCCGGGTGCTTATAGACCGAGCCTTAGAGTAAACTTAATACACAAAAAAAAATATGATTTTTGTTAATTTCAGACAGTGATTATATGATAGTAATGGGCGAGAGTTGATTTATATTATTATTTTTATAGATTGGTGCCTTAAATTTTAAAAATGTGTAATTTAAACACAAGATTTCACTCAGAAAAAAACAACTTATCTATGTATTTTGTTTCGAAATCAGAGAACATGTTTCAAAAAGAACATATTACTTATCAATCTATCTCATAGTTGTAGTTTTCGAAGCTGTCATCTCGATGTTAAAATAGCATTCTTGCATAGGCTCAATTGTGTTTGAACTTTTGAAGCCACAACACTTGGAGCGTGTTTGAATGCTCTCAGCTACAACACGTCAAGGGCCGGACCCTACTTGCAGTATAGAGCTTAAGTATTCGATAGGTTAACATGCTACTTGTTAATTAATAATATATTGTAATTATTATTTTATTTTTGATTGTTTTTGACATGTCGACAGAGATGCAAATGCTATTAATGGCGTTTTCTATCTATTGTATTTATTTGAAAATGTGCATTTCGACCTAAGCATAGCGCAAGTGGATCTTTATTAGGATACTTGATATACAGGGTGTACAAGAGAATGGGACACTCCTTAAAACCACGTGATCAGCTGACCATATACAACAACTTTTACTATGGGAGCAACATCGAAATCAATAAAAAGACATCAGCTTCTCCATACAAACTTACTCGCATACCTCGATGATAATGTATGGAGCATCTGAAAATAAAATCACGATATCCTTGTTGCTCCCATATGAAAAGTTGTTTATATGGACGTGCTGATCATGTGGTTTTAAGGAGTGTCCCATTCTTTTGTACATCCTGTATTTATTTAGTATCTTAGAGCCTTTCCACACTGCGACTTTTTGAAACGATATAAAAACGCGTTAGCATTGCTGCACGAGCACATGACAGGGTTTTGTATCAATTTAATAATTTTGCAGTCTTGTTTCTTTTTTTATATAAATATTGGAGTGATTCGTCATTAAAACTGTTCTAGTCAAGCGAGCGGCTCGCTAATAGCTCATTCCCCAGCTCTGGAAGTACCCATTTGTTTGTAAAACTTAATAGACAAAAGTAGCCTGGGACCTAATCCCAGTTAATTTAATTCAACTCAATTCAATAGTTTTTGCGACTGCATCGCCACTGAATCCAGAAATGTCGCAGTGTGTAAAGGGTCATAGGACTGGAGTGTAAGGGATGATTATGACTGCATTGGCTGCACCATGTCCTAGTGGTACGGTAAACGTTGTATGTGATAAAAATAAAAAACTGTCTTTAAAAAATATATTTATTTCCTAATGTATAATTTCATTGGATACTATAAAATATGGATTGCATAAGTTAACTAAGTATAATAATATTACCCTATACATTATAATGGTTAATTTTACATAACAAAAATTTAATAATATTGTGTGCCTTCACTAGTTCTCTTCGTGTTAGTTGGAGGCTAGTAGGTAACAAAATTGATTCAACTATCCAAGATTCAAGGCAGATAATCACAGTTCACACAGACAATAACAATGATCGTTCCCGAGTCATGAAGTACATAGGTATAAAATTATTATGATCAAAAAAATAAAAGCAATTAATTTATAACTTTTTTTATCAAATCTTATTACAGACCCAGACCCTGATTGAAATTCATATATTTACTTTCGTTTGAGCCTTACATACAAATGCATAAACAACACAGCATCAACATCAACGAATTCGCACCAAAAAGATATACGCATAACGCATCTAACGATGAGTTTATTTGAACGCCGAGCGTACTTCAGAACCGTCTCGGTCGGCTTACAGATAAAATCCTCACTCCCTAGATCTAAGCGCTTAACCGATGTGCTAAGTTATTAGACCATAATATGTAGCGAAACATATCGATAGCGGTGAAAGTGTGCGGCTAGCGCGAGATGTGTGCGCGAGATGTGCGCGGGCGCCTACTGCTGCGGCGCGTAGGGGTTGTAGCCGGCCGGCGGCGGCTGCGGGTAGCCGGCCGGCGGCTGCTGCGGGTACTGGTAGGGCTGCAACATTACATTTATGTATATTCTTGAGGTCACGTTTCCCATGATATTAATTACAAAATAATAATAAATATATAGATAAAATAAATAATTCGTCGTAATTTGGAACGTTATGTGGGTACCTATAATGGTTAATAATTATTTATATTTTTAGAATTTGACATATAATTTCTATCCATCAGCCGAAAGACGTCCACTGCTGGACATACGCCTCCCCCAAGGATTTCCACGAAGATCGGTCCTATAATTTATTGCATTTTAATTTTATAAGTATCAAAAATTTGTAAGCCAGTGATGGTAAATGTGTTTGTGGTAATTATAATAGGTTGGGGAAAAAGTTTCTTCGCATTTTTAAAGAAAATTCAAAACATTTGTTAATATAGTTTATTTACATTTAACTAAAGTATGTAGGTACCATTTTGTTCGATAACTTTTTGCCATCTTGTAGGTAGGGACATGATCCCATTGCTATAGAAATTTTAGGGCTTCTGATCAAAATACCGCGACAAGTGGTTTTGGCAGTCCTCTCGTGTTGTTAACCTGACACTGCCTAGAGAATTCTGAAGAGAGCGAAACAGGTGGAAATCTGAAGGTGCAAGGTCAGGACTATACGGCGGATGCATTACCACTTCCCAGCCAAACTCTCTTAATTTTTGCTGAGTGGCTAAAGATGTGTGAGGTCTAGCGTTATTATGATGAAAAACCACACCCCTTCTGTTGGTTAATTCCGGCCGCTTTCTCTCAACTTTTTGCTTTAATCTCATCAGTAAGTTGTTCGCAGTAGAGTTCAGAATCGATGGTCCTGCCTGGTGGTAACAGCTCATAATGAATAATGCCCTTCCAATCCCACCACACACACAGCATCACCTTGTTGCGAGTTCACCCGGGTTTTGCCACAGTCTGTGAAGCCTGACCGGCCTTTGACCTGACCTAGGACCTAGGACCTTTTTCGCACGTTCTTGTCGTACGTGATCCACTTTTCGTTACCAGTTATCAGCTTCAAAAATGGTTCGGTCTCAATACGTCGTAATAAAGAATCACAAATGAGTACACGGTTCATTAGGTTTCTTTCAGTGAGCTCGTGGGGTACCCAAATATCGAGCTTTTTTCTGTACCCAGATTTTTTCAAATGCACCAGCTACGTCGTAACTACTGATATGCCGATCTTGCTCCACTTTTTCAAAAATGGTATAAATTTTATCCGTAATAGGGCGACCACAGCGACGTGCATCTTTGTCATTAAAATTTCAGGATTGAAAACGCTTAAACCAAATTTGTGCTACTCTCACAGACACTGCACTAGGTCTATAAACATCGCAAATATTTTTCGCGGCTTGCGTTGCATTTTTACCTTTTTTAAAATGTATCGAATTTCTTCATTAGATCGACTCATCTTGACAGTACAAAAAAAAATATTACAAAACACGCATTTTCCTAATTTGAATTTGGAATTATCTTCTTGAAAATTTAAACTTTTAATGATACCAAAACCAGCCAGATACAAATAGTACAGCCAAAGAGATTTTATTACAAGTTCATACACACTATAATGCGAAAAGACTTTTTCCCCAACCTAATACTCCATATTTGTCACGTTATTGTTACCCACATTCTTACAAATAAAATGTTTTGATTAGATATACTGACTTGGTAGGGCTGAGCGGGCGGCATGCGCGGCGCGTGGTGCGGGTAGGGCAGCGTGGCGTAGGGGTTGTACATGGCCGGCATCGGCGCCGCGTAGTACGGGTAGGGCGCGGCCGGCGCGCCGTACGGCAGCGGCATGCCTACGCACAGGGAGACAAGGTTACACCAAACGCAAACATTCGTGCCAGTCGGTGACATTAATCACTCTTGTAACAGGGATTACTGGACTATCGATAATGCAAAATGCATATGATTCATCGATGCACAAACAAGTTTCTTTCGAGATGGAGTTGTTTATTAAAAATAATATTATCAGCGTTCAGGGAAATATGTTTTAATAAAAAATAAGTTTCCTAACGGAAATAAAAGAAGATCTTGCCAAGTGAAAGAAACTCAATTTCGACAAGCCCCGCTAACTAACGGCAATGATTTGCGGGATTAGTTTGAGAATTGTCTATAGAATAAAAAAGAGAGTGCTTCTGGTGAAATAAGTTTTCCCCGGGAATTGTTAACGACAAACGCACGTATACAAACAACGCGCATCTCCGTGTCTGTGTGACGTCATCCATAAACAGCGCAAGTGCGAGAGAGAGAATGATGTGCGTTGTTACTTTTGCGCGCGTATTGCTCCGCGTGCCACGATTGTTTGTGTAAAGTATAGTGGCGCGCGCTTGAGACGACGGCACGTTCGAGCTGCGCTAGCGGCGAGTACTCACCTTGCGTCTGCGTGGGGTAGGGCAGCGCGGCAGCGGCGGCGGCGGCGGGAGCGGAGGAGGTAGCGGGCGCGGGCGGCGGCGGCCGCGGCGGGGCCTCTCTACGCACGGCTGCAGGCTGAGATATTCAAAATGTACAATATCAAAGTAGGAGTAGCATTGCTATTGAAGTTTTAGCTGTAAATAAGTAGTGTAGGAATATTTGATTTTTAAAAGTTAATTAATTAATATGCAAATATATGTATATACAAAATGCGCAGAGTACGCAGTTAAGTATTCATTTTAATTATTCATTTATGTTACAGATTTGAATAACAATAATTGTTATTCAAAGGATGTCATAATTATTCTGCCTATACAGTGCATTCTTGCAAGGTAGTGCCAATTTTTCGGGGAATAGACTCAGTAATTAACCCTTAACAACCCACAAGTGTCTCGCGGACACAATTTTGCGTTTATGTTTTCATAAAAACTAAAGTATTTAATTCTATGATTCGGCCTTTTATCTAATTTATCGCCAATGTTTTACCAATCTATATGTGCAATGAAAATATTTGTAAGATGAATAATTTATTGTTAATAAACGAAAATAGTACTTCATCAACGCACAAGTGTCCAACAGACACAATGACATTTTCTTTGATTCGAGTGTGAAGATGGTTTTTTATTTACATTCACTTATAATATTACCCCTTAGCAGCCATGTGCAAGATGTGGCAGGGTCAAATCAGGAAGCTACTCAATCATCTGAACCAGCTGCGAATAGGAAGAAACCTTGTTATATTTCCCCTTTGAAATTATCAAGAGCTTTTAAACAGTTTTGTGATAAATGCTATCGCAATGTCTGGTCTGCTTTGAACATTCTGAAAAATATATACATATAATATATTTGTAATATATGTAAGTAAATTAGTGTATAAAATACATTACTGAAATACATCATACTGTCTTTCTCATTCAAAATAACTTTCTTTTCTTCATTATGCCTTACATTTTTAAAATGAGTCTGTTGGACACTACTGGTCAGTTAGGTTACAAAAGCATACCGGATAGTTAAGGGTTAAATCGATCAACGCAAAATAATTACTATTTGCTGTTAAAAGATGGTACGCGTGTATAATCTTGTTTCATTCTTAAAAACACGCACGCACTATCTCTGTGCAACCATAGAATTAGGATGTAAGGTAAGGTACATAATACATTTCTAACAGCAGAAGCGCCCGCGTAAACCAGAAGTTCAAATTGAATTGTATGTGCACTGTATAAGGTCGTTGTTGGCTCGACGTCAGCGCCGCGGCGTACGCCTTTTATTATGAATGACCGAGTAGGGTAAGTTATTGTTTTTTCTGGATATTTTTTTAAATATAGAATTTCATTGGATTTAAGGGTCCTGTATAATTAAACCCGGTTTTTACGGTCGGGCGATTGCATAAATGTAGGTATCTAAATTTCGGTGCTAAATTAAAGGTTATGGAGTTATTGTACCTCGTCGACGGCGGCGTCGCTGTGGTGCTGCGGCGGCGCGGGCGCGGGCCGGGGCGCCGGGCGCGCCGCCTCCTGCGTCAGGTCCTTCATCAGCTCCTCCTTCTCCGTCTTGCGCGCGAAGCAGAAGTCCGACACCTTGTTCTGGAACGCCACCAGCAACTGCAAGCGAGAAGTCGCTCAGAAATCGTTTCCTCCGAGAGCCCGGCGGGCGACGAGAGGGGGCATAGTCACCTGCGTGAGGTCGTTGTAGAACTTGACGCCCTCGTTGAGGTTCCCGGTGAGGTCGCGGAAGGCGTCGTAGGCGGCGCACAGACGGCCGAGCGCCTCGTCGCGGCCTGCGGCGGCGGGGCGCGCGCGCGCGAAGGCGGCGTGTGCGTGGCGCACGCGCGCGGCGAGCGCGTCCTGGCGCTCGAGCGAGGCGCGCACGCGGCGCTGCAGCGGCGCCAGCGCGGCGCCCAGCGCGGCCGCCGACAGCGCCGGCTCGTCCAGCGCGCCGTCCGCCGCCAGCGCCGCCAGGAACGTGCTGCGCAGGTCCACCGTCGCCGCCTTCAGCTCCGCCTCCAGCGCGTCGCGCTCCGCCTTCAGCTCCTCCACCTGCGCGACCGGAACACACACGTCACGTCCCGTGCTACCTGCCCGACGTCTCCCATGTAACCATTTTTGGTTCCAGGACGTACCTGCTTACACGCTAACTGACGACACTTGAATGATTCTCGTAACATAATCTGGTTGACATAACGTGATTTTTCTGTCGCTGCAACTAAAAATGGGGAAGGTCCGACACAGCCACATTAAGGTTTCAAGGAACGACTCACGAGTCGTAAGGCTGTTACCACATTTTAACCATAATTCGCACAAATCATTCATTCATTCGTTCAATTTCTTAACATTTTCACTTGTTTTGGGAGTGACGTAAAAAACAGTGCTTTAAAAAAAATACTTCGAGATCGCCATTAACGAACTTGTGATACATCTGAGGTAAGTTTTAATTGGTCCTTTAACTATGATTACTATACTCAAATTTAAGTGGCAAAATCGTGTATTTTCGTCAAATAGGATTGATTTACCAGCGGGCTACTTTATTTTCATAATTTTATCATTATAGATAAATATAAGTATTGCAAGTTGATTTATTTTTTTTGCACAAAGTGCTTAAAAGTTTCTTATTTTTATAAAATAATAAAATATAACACTATTTTATCATTCTAGGGAGAATAAGTCCTTTAATTTTCAAATGTTGAATAAAATAGACTTTTGTTCAGTGAATAATTCTCGTCGCGAACCGTCAGAAAGTTACGGGAATGTGTTGACATGTTACGTAATATCTTCACAAAGTTTTTTGACTTCTAATATGGCTTCTTGTGTTTTTATGGTTCCAGTGGCTCTCAAAGTTCTTAGTACAAAACGCCATATTGCATTGTTTTAACGAAAAAAGGCTCGTCGCCCTAGTACTTGGGTCAGCGATGGCATGCTTTTTTGTCCAAGAACAAGGAAAACTAACGACTTTCAGATGTCTCCAAGTCGTTAGTTTTCTTTGTTCTTGGACAAACAACCGTAAGACGCAATGAAAATAGTGTGTCTGCAGAAAATTGGAAAAAAAACGACAAGACCAAAGTATAATAAAAAGTTCTTAAATTCAGCAGCTTTCCAAAAATGAAGGGTATCTTATCCTATCATTCTTCCCTGCTGTATTTCAGTTGGAGTAGTTTCTTTAATTTACTTAAATTTTTTGAAACATCCTGAAAATCCTCTTAGATATAGGTAAACCATCTATGATAAATGTTAAAAACATACATGCCGGTCTTCTTCTCGAGTCAATGGCAATTAAACTCTGCGCCCAAAAAGTGGCAACATCAATGGCCTTCTGGTTGGCGTTGTAAAGGCAGGTGCAGGTAGGGCACGACATTAAGTGGTGAACATGTCTACAGCTTCCTCATTACTCTAAAACGAATTCTAAGCCTGCCATAGTTTAACGCATAATGAGAGCCATCGAAACGTTCCAGTCATATAATTGCAGCAATCAGATCTTCGTTACTATGAGGTGTTTTTTGTGTGTCAGCCGACGAAACGTGTCTCCAGCTGACACATGCCGTTTAGGCAAACCAGTAAGGTTAGGGTTTCAGAATATAGTTAGAAATTTAACTAATAATGACAGCAATGATAGCCAAAAAAACTAGCCATCACACTGAAATACTGTTGAAACTACGATCGTAAAACTATGTGCGAGCTGGAGACCCATGTCTCTGGCTTGCACATCTGTATCTTCGTAATTACTCAAGATACGATTATAATTTATATCTCAAAATTCGCGGTCGAATTGCAGCATTCGACTCCAAATATATCAAAACAAAATCTTGAATAGTTTAAGAGCTACGAACCGATAAGTATGTGTAAGCTGGAGACCCATGTCTCCAGCTTACACATGGTGAATTAGAGTAACTGTATAAGTTAGAGTTTCATTTTAAACATGAAATGATTCGTTGTAATAGCAGCACAAACGATGCCTAATTTCAAATCTCTGGGCCTCTTGGTTTCATAATTATAAGCCAAAACCTGTTTTCCCGCCAAAAAATTCAAAAAAATGGCTCGGCAGCGGACAAAGTGCGGCGTTGCCGTTCCGTGCGCTAAACTATTGCAGTCGAGTTTGAACTCAAGAGCTAGTATTATTTGGAGTCATTTTAACTTGCGCTCTCGATCGTTTTTATTTCTAATACTAAGAATGATAGACTAGGAGCTAGTGACGAAAAGTCTATGTAATTATAAGACTTGCCACCATTTTTAGGACTCTAGTACAAAGATATGACTTGAAACTTTTTCCTAATGTGAGATGACACAGCAGTCAGAATTATTAGAGAGAACTTAGAAATAAAACGACGTAAATATTTTATTAAGTCTATAGATAGTCCCGAGTAAGAGTGATTTTTAAGATGATATTAAGTAAGTACTTATTATACTTATTAATACAGAGAAGTTATAATGTGTAAGATTATAACATATTATTTATGTTTTTAATGTTTGTGTTGCTCAGTAAATTCTAAATCATTCATGATCTATTTGTAAATCAAGATAGGAGTTTTTAATAAATGTTAAGAATTTCTATATTCATCAATTTATTCGCACTGAAAACCTAGAAAATAATAATAAATAGGAGAGATTTTAACGTATAGTAGGTACAATTATACCTATTTCTATTGGTAAATTGTTGGCACGTAATCACACGATGTAGGTAAACTTGCCGGTAGAACTTAACTTTTGGTCTGCATGCCCTCCGCTCCGCTCCGCATGATGCTGTGAATTCAGTTACTACCTACGCCACGATGGATAACTAAACCAGCCATTCTCACATGGGAGAGAGAGAGAGAGAGAGAAATATTTTAGACATGGGGTCGCTCAGCCATCGATTGTCCTATTAAATTAGTAACTTACAAACCTTTAAATTTGTAAATAGAAAACTACAGATGATAAATATCGATTGGAAAAATAAACACGTTTTATAATTTGCCTATTGTGATTAAAGAATCAATTCATGGATTATAAGGTACTGTTTTTTATTGTATGTGTAAATAAATAACAACAAAAATGCTTAGAACCTAAGCTTTAACATTATTTTGAGTTAAATAATTTCATATCAACAATCGAATCCACCCGTTTATTTTCCGGTTCATTAGGAATGTTCCCGAATATTTTCCCATTTTTGGGAATATACCCGGGTGGAATCCCAACGCTAATCCTGATAGATACCACAGATAAGTCAGAGTCTACCATATATACAGTATCAAACAACGGAAGTCGCGCTATAATAACCCTTTGTTCCGAATTGCGCTAAAGCACTATTAGCACGAATCCATATAAATGCAACAGGTAGGTAAAGAAACTCTATTTTGTGTAATATTAATTGTGACTATTATGTTTGGTCGGTTTTACGCTGACAGTGCTTTTAGCGCAATTTGGAACGTAAGAACATTTTAATTTACTTTAATTCAATCGTCGGCCCGGTCCGAGCCGATGACAAAATGGCTTTTCTGTGTAAATAACGAGCGGATGTAAGGTTATCGTATACCGTTAAAAAACTTAAGAGATCGACCATAGATATTATTTTGAACCATTACTTACTTTGTTTAAAAACATTGAAATAGTAAGTAATTCAATAGAATAGATTAGTTTGCTTATTGGAATGATATTTTTAATGTAAATTAGCGAAATGTGAAAAAACAAATTACATTCTCATCAAAAAATGAAAAATATAAAATCATCCGCGTGTGAAACCACTACCATCAAAATTAAATATTAAAACTTATGGAGGAACTATTTTGTCCTTATGTTTAAGGCTCCTTGTCTATCATTCTTAGTATAGAAATAAAAACGATCGAGAGCGCAAATTAAAATGACTCCAAATAATACTAGCTCTTGAGTTCAAACTCGACTACAATAGTGTAGCGCACGGAACGGCAACGTCGCGCTTTGCCCGCTTCCGATCCATTATTTTGAATTTTTTGGCGGGAAAACAGATTTTGGCTTATAATTATGAAACCAAGAGGCCCAGAGATTTGAAATTAGGCATCGTTTGTGCTGCTATTACAACGAATCATTTCATGTTTAAAATGAAACACTAACTTATACAGTTACTCTAATTCACCATGTGTAAGCTGGAGACATGGGTCTCCAGCTTACACATACTTACCGGTTCGTAGCTCTTAAACTATTCAAGATTAAGTTTTGATATATTTGGAGTCGAATGCTGCAATTCGACCGCGAATTTTGAGGTATAAATTATGATCGTATCTTGAGTAATTACGAAGATACAGCTGTGCAAGCCAGAGACATGGGTCTCCAGCTCGCACATAGTTTTACGATCGTAGTTTCAACAGTATTTCAGTGTGATGGCTAGTTTTTTTGGCTATCATTGCTGTCATTATTAGTTAAATTTCTAACTATATTCTGAAACCCTAACCTTACTGGTTTGCCTAAACGGCATGTGTCAGCTGGAGACACGTTTCGTCGGCTGACACACAAAAAACACCTCATAGTTACGAAGATCTGATTGCTGCAATTATATGACTGGAACGTTTCGATGACTCTCATTATGCGTTAAACTATGGCAGGCTTAGAATTCGTTTTAGAGTAATGAGGAAGCTGTAGACATGTTCACCATTAAGTGTGGCATAGACTGTAAAGCGCCACACTCGCACATGTCATCCTCAGTGAAGCCCCAACTTTTCCTGAGTTCATTGCACCTGCCTACAGCTGAACGAAGTCTGTTTAACGCCTTCCAAATAGGCCAGGGAAGATTGTGACCTGGCAGCAGCTTCTCAGCTATGGGGATGAATGGGTTGTTGGGGGCGAATTTATCTGACCACAGCTGTTCCCTGGCCTTAGGTGGGTCCACGCTACGTGGACTAATCAAAACTACTAAATTAACAATAATCTATACCGATTGATATCTGATGTATCTATGCCGGTAATTGTGACATATCCTGAGACAAAATACTCGTATCTTTCAAAGAATTTTGTAGTCCATAGTACCAATATTTTCCATTGCCCATTGGTAATATTATATTGTTGAATCTAGGTGTTTTTAGAAGTGTTCTGCTATGTTTTTGTAAAACAACATTAAAATCCGTATTTGAATATCTCATAGAATTAAAATTAATTAATTCAAAGCGTTATGGCGAATCTGATACTTTAATGCCCATTGTTGAATTTAGGCTCTGACGTTTATAGAATGTATTTCATTGTCAGACTCAGATGTCCCAACGTCATGCATATCACCATCGTATTCAGCTCATTGCTGCTGATGCATGACTGCTGCTTCGTAGTTGGGAGTAATGTGGTTTTTCACTGACGTTAGAAATCGCACCGGGGTCGTGAACTTTAAAATGTAATGCTTGAGCACCAGGGACTGTCCTGGTACTGAGTACTAAGCTGTTCTGTGCCAGATACTTCAGTATTATTTTCTCTATCCGGCAAATTATCTATAAAAACATTAAATAAGTTTTATGTTCAATGTAACGAGTAGCTCGATATCTGACTCCATACCAATAACACCAATTAGTATAATAAAAAAGAAACTTACATGTGCTGTTTTGGTTCCTTAATTAATTATTTTCTTTTCTATAAAAAGTAGAAGTTTTTTGGGTTGTTTACTCATTTTTATCCATCAATATTAACAATAATAATGTAAAACGACCGCAAACTTAAGACAAACTTTGAGAATCACTGGATGTAGCCATGTTTATTTCTGCAAGTACATATTATATTATCCCGAAACACTCACGTGTTCTTTACGACTCATGTTACCACCCTGTTACAAGACTGTTTTCCAAATTTGCACACTTGTTACAAACTAGACGCGAAGTTCCTTAAACATTGCTGACTTATTTACAACGCATAGTTACTAATTTATTATAGTCCCATTGTTACTGAACTGTTACAACACACAAAAACCCGTATCCACACAGTCGCAATGTGAGTTACGAGTATTTCTGCGACGAGTTACATCTTTAAAAATCTGCGACCAAAAATGGTTATATGGGTTGCGAGTTTACGAGCCTTACCTCGCGCATCAGTTCCCGCAGGTTGGCCGCGGCGCCGCCGTCGCTGGCGCTGCCGGCCGGCGCGTCCGGCACGCCCGCCGTGATGCCGTCCTCGCTGCCGCTCAGCAGGGCGATGTTCTAGAAAACGGAAACGTGAAAGTAAATCGTTTTGAACGGCCGAAACGTTTCGGTTTTCGAGAAGTCGGGGTGGAGGGAGGGACGGAACCGACCTCCCTGTGCTGCTGGAACTTCTGCTGCACGATGTTGTCGGCGCGCACGGCGTTGTCGATGATCTGGCGGTACTTGGCGGCGTTGGCGCGGAAGGCTTCGGTGAGGCGCGCGGAGGGCGTGCGCGTCCAGCGCGTCGCGAACTGTCGCCGCAGCGCCTCGTCCGCCTCCTCCTCCTCGCGCAGCATGCGCTCCGCCTCGTCCAGGATGTCCCTGAGGGAAACATACATGCTTGCTGAAATGCAGGACAACTTCGTGGGATTAGCCCGATTACCAGGCCCCATGTCAGTTGTAAAAAAACAAATATCAATTAATTACTTGTAATACAGAGATGTAAATAAGATGTTTCTTTACATATTAGAATGGTTGCAAAGCTTCAAAAAACTTCAATATATTTTATGTTCCGTCCTATAAAATATTAGAGTCCAATGTATCAAGTCATCTTTCAGATTAGCTATTACCTGGTACCATTCTGACGTTCTGAGAAAGGTTAAAAATCTTTCTGAAATGGATTGCCAAGCTACCACGAAATGCCAATCAGTTGACTAAAGCGGAAGTGTATTGGCTTCATAGCTAACAATGGTTATACTCTCTGCAGAAAGCTCGACTATGATTTTAATAAGAAAGGAAAGCGGAAACGTGGAACAGCTTCCAAACTGATCTGAATTAAAAAATGACGCAATTGAGACCAGCTTATTCCAATGTAATGAAAGTTTCATCATTCGTCTTCGAAGCGTAAACGTCCTACGCTGCCATAGCTAGAGGTAATAATCTGACAAGAGAAAAACATTGTAATAACAATGAAAAGGGTCCAGCTCGTACCTGTTCCGCTGCAGCAGCTCGGGCAGCTCGGCCATGAGGCGCTGCAGCTCGGGCAGGCCGCCGGCGGCGCGCACGTCGGCCGCCTTCTCGCGGATGCTGTCGGGCAGCGCGGCGTCGGCCGAGGCCTCGACGCAGGCGGGCAGGTTGAGCGAGGCCAGCTCCCCGTTGAGCAGCTGCGTGGCGTCGCGCAGACGCGCCACCTCCGCCGCCGCCAGCTCGCCCGCGCGCGCCGCGCTCGCCTGCTCCGCCTGGTGCACCACCAGCGGCACCAGCGACGAGAACAGCTCTGCGCCCCATACATTATACAGGGTTACATTGCAAAGTAGTGACTAATTTTAAAAAAACCGGTCAAATGCGAGTCAAATCTATTAAAAAAAAAACACGTTTGTTAAATGGGAGCCCCCTTAAATACTTATTGTATTCTGTTTTTTAGTATTTGTTGTAATAACGGCAACAGAAATACATCATATGTGAAAATTTCAACTCTCTAACTATCACGATTCATAAGATACAGCCTGGTGACAGACGAACAGCGGAGCCTCATTAATAGGGTTTCGTTTTACCCTTTGGGTACGGAACCCTAAAAAGATCTAGAGATGCACTGCTTAAGGTATTTGATGCCAATTTGAACCTCTGGTATGCGCGGGCGCTCCTGCTATTAAAAATGTACTTTACATCGAAAAGGCTGTTTGTTTTCATGCGCCATTGTGACTATTATTGCATTGAACTTTGCAATTCTAGGTTGCACAGAGATAGTGCGTGCGTATTTTTTATAAATGAGACAAGATTATCCACGCGTACCATCTTTGAACAGCGGATGGTAATAAAACAATTAAAAAAATAAGTTTGTTTCTTAGATCGTTTATATCGTACAACGATTTAGTTACTGATTCTGAGTGGTCCCTGAAAATTTAGCACTACCCTGTATACGATAAGATTTGTCATCTAAATATATTCAAATCGCTGTTCCTTAGTCTCGCTAAAACTCAAGAACGGGCTCATCGAGTAGTCTTGAAAATAGTGGTGGAATTCCAGGATAGGTTTAAATGGTGAGAAGATATGAAAAAAATAAGGGGAAAATACTAAAAACTTCAAATTTTTTTTCCCATTCGAACTGTCCTTACTTGTGAATTATGGTGCACTCCGTCCGAATTCTTTAACTTTGAGGCAGTACTAAGTTCGCCAGTTCGCCTAGTAATAATATATTTTTAACTCAATTATATGCGACCGAATAGGCAAAACAGAATCCTCGATTCTGATTCTGTCCGAGGTGTCTATTATTGGAATGTTTATACGATAAGGGGCGCAGCGATCATCCGCGACACCCGTAATGCCATTGTTTGTTTGTTTGTTTTAGCTGGGAGGTTTCCGCACTTAGCCTCTCGATTGGGCCATTATGCGTGCTACATCCTTCCCCTTTACTCCAACCAGCCCAGGTCCTCCCAGAAGGTCGGCAGCCTTTTCAGGCTCCTGAAGGTTTCCGGGAGTGATCCGGGTGATCGGAGAATCCGTGCCCGTTGTTCTGCCACAGTCCCGCACTTCATAAGCACGTGCTGCCCCGGAATGATTAGCCATAGGAGTAACCTTTCTGCGAGGCGGCCCAGCCGTCCTGCGGCGGCAGCGGCTTGGCGACGGGCGCGCGGCCCAGCGGCTCGAGCGCGCGCACGTCGGGCACGCGCTCGTGGTAGATGAAGTCGTTGTCCTTCGCGGCCTCCGCCAGGTGGCGCGCCGCGCGCGTGGCCTGCTCCTGCAGCAGGCCCGCCGGCCCCCCACCACCGCCACCGCCAGCGCTCACGCGGGACAGCGCGCCGCGCAGCTGCTCCACCGCGAACTGACAAACGATACATTATGAAACGCTGTTTGGAATCCAATATTGCCTAGGGAGCGGTAACAATGAAGATGCGCCGCGACGTCATTGCCCGAAATAAACCAGAAGGAGTTTACTATTATGAAGCAGTGTTGTACGGAAGAATCACTTTGCCTCGGACCGCCATCCCGCGCGCATCGCCTTTCATTTTGTATTGTCTTGGGTCAATATATCAAGTTATTTTTAATCTGAGTTTAATTTTAACTCCAATATGTCTAACTAAAGACAAACGCTTTCAAACTTATCGGACGACTAGTAACAAAAAAGATTGTCGGATAACATTTAATCTTTCGTGTTGCATAATTTACAATCGATGCAGAAAACGCAGTTAGTCCGCTTCCGCCGATTGAGTGTGAGAATGATATCGATTTTAACGTAGGTCGGAACGCACTGTATTACGGTGCTCTGGAGTAACAGCACTACTCTGTTCCCCGCTTAATTCAATGAATTATTAGCACCTGCGGCTGCCGCGGTGCTTAACCATATGTTATTATAGCAAGAATTGTTAAAATATTGTAATAATGTCCTTAGATTTCTTGGGCGCGAATTGAGGCCATATGCATGGAAGTAAACGCCAACAGCTTAATATATTTGATCAGTCAGTAAAGTATTATACCTGCAGTCGTGCAATCTCCTCGCCGACCATCTTATTGGCGCGACACACCAAACTCTGGTAGAAGTGCGCGAGCCCACGGAATGCCATCTGTTTTGCAGTCATCTAAAACCAAAACTTATCTTCTTATTATATTACTCGATTTATTTTTAGGGTATGACTACTGCTCTTACCATGAGACCGACACATCGAAATAACAAATTAAAAAATGTCATACAACTCGATGAATGCTTATCGGCTGACACAGCATAAAACACTTTGTAATACTAAATCAAATATCGTAACTGTAGGTGAATGATCGTACCGTGGGGATCCAGTCGCGCTCCCACAGCGGCTTGAGCGCGTCCTTCTGCATCGCGCGCAGCGCGTCCGTGTACAGCTCCTCGCACTGCGCGCACACCTTCGCCACCATGCTCTCCTTCATCTCGTCTGCGCAACCACACCAACACTCAGGGACCCCCCATACATACACATGTAGGGGAGGCCTTAATGCCTACTTACAACCCCAAGCTAAGAGTAGCTATACCGAAACTAGTGATTTTTTACTTAGGTACATTTAGTGAGAGTCCTCTCAACCCTCGTCCATACTAAAATAATCATTCACAGGAGTAAATAATAACAGAATTTTTGAAAATATTTGTTTTTAGCAATTCCATGCAATGTTTAATTGAAGATAAATAACAGTTGAAAAAAAATCATCGACCTCAGGTGGGACTCGAACCCACGTTCCATCGCATGCCGGGCGAGTGCTTTACCAACTAAGCTACTACTGAGTAGTATACTGACGGTAGTATACTACTCAGCTATACATATAGCTACAACATTGATCAGAGATACGCTGGCTTCGACAGCGAAAAAACACTTGAGAAATTTCATCATGTCACGTGACGTCCTCGGTAGCTTAGTTAGTAAAGCACTCGCCCGGCATGCGATGGGACGCGGGTTCGAGTCCCACCTGAGGTCGATGATTTTTTTTTCCAGTGTTATGTATCTTCAACAGAATTTATGTTGAAAAAAAAAAGTCATATCTACTATATAGGGTACATGTTCCAAATTCTGATTTGACATCAAGTTTAAATTATTAACTTAATAACTCTAAGAACGTATTTACTGTCGTCTGCAAAACCACGCTTTTTGAATGGATGCGGTGATATATTGTACCTCAATTAACCTATACAGCATAGTCTCAGCTATGATGATAATAAGCTTTTTATAGACAAAACTATTGTTATTACCATTCGATAGCAAGTCTGACACTACAAGCGTATCTTATTAAGGTAGGCCAGCAAGGTAAGCCTCAGAAATCTTCTATAAAATAGTAAATGTTCAAATGTCGTATGATATGAAAGTCGGGAAATAAAAATGGGTTGAAGTCACTGCATCAATGAATACTACTCTGTCAGTTGTCAATGTAAATACACATTTTATGCCAGATTGTTTCAATCTTTGTGATCTATCTAATGCCCTATTTGTTTAATATTGGTCTGCCTAAACGGTCCAGACGCACAACTGCACAGAGTTAGTATCGACGAGTAACGTAGTACGAGTAGAAGATATAAAGTGACCTCTGATGCACTTGTAGGCGATGACCTCCTGCGCCTGCGCCAGCATGAGCTGCGCGAGCGCGCCCAGCGTGTCGGGGTTGAGGTCAGGCGTGGTCTCCTGGTGCACGGCCATCATTATGTTCGCCTTCAGGTACGAGAAGATGCCGGCCGCTTGCTGGTCAACAACACGAGCCATTCAATATTATTATCAGTCTGATATTAGCAACCAATCACAATTTGCAAGGATTTAATTAGGAACATTTAAAAGAACAGTTGTAATTAGCTTAACTCGAATTAATTATTTATTGATTATTTATACACATAATCGCAGTTTGGCCAATGGTGGAGAGGAGACGCTGCTGCCCGTCTTGTTGTGGCGGTTCTCCTCTTACGACACCCATAGGAAGAGAAGGGGTGGTGCAATTCTTTTAACGTGCCGGCACTACACGGCACGTTAAAAGAATCGCCAACCCGCCTGCCAAGCGTGGCGATTATGGCAAAATCCTCCTTTTGGAGAGGCCTGTGTCCAGCAGTGGACTGTTATAGGTTGGTGATGTGATGTGATGATGATGACACATAATCCCTCAAATTAAACTATTTATGTTTTAATATGACCGGATTATACAGTCACTTTTAAAATCCTAAACTCCTAGGCGCGTTTAATCACCCTAGCGCTTGCCACACCGTCACGTTACTTGTCATAGCAGAACGTACCTAGCGCATACAAACAAACGAGTGGCAATAATATTGTTTTGTGTTTGAAAAAATGGGAATAAAAAAAGTTATAAATTTATTTCATAAATTTGATGTGCTGCATCTACAGGTGACGTAAAAAAATATGGCGGGGTGTCCAAAAATTACCCTGTATAAACTGAATTGCACGCGAACGAAGTCGCTACGGCGTCACAAATATAATTCATTTCAATTTATTCGATTTCTATCTGTAGAAATGCTTATGTTGAAGGGATGTAAGTAGGAAATCAATGCAGATAAATTCGGGATAATAAGATTATATGCCTCTCGTATTATAAATAAAGCAGGAATCTTAAACGGATGCTTTGATCCATTCCTGAAATCCCGATGAGATGGCTACATTTTATGATATAGCTGGTTTATAAGGGTAACACATTGAAAGTGACCTACATCTAGTTCCTGTGCCAGGAAACGACTAGTCGGAGAAGGGCAACGACAGCAAGGCTTTAAAAAAGTTGGTGGAGGGCTTCAACCTGAGAGGGTCTTAAAAATGTAAGCTGCCAATATGCATACCACATTCCTACTACAAATCTAGTTAATAAGTTTGTATAATTAATGTTAACATAATTATGGCTAATTTGCCATTAGGATTTTGATTGTATTTATTACCATATTAAGCACCATGCAGTTTTATATTGACTGAATTTGATGGTGTCATACATTTTAACTTAGTTTTCATTTCATATATCTCCATTATTATCCAAGAATGTAACTTTAGTTTTAAAATATCCAAGAATCTGGCTAAATCTTCCTTTAAATCTTAAGAATAGGAATAGAAATGAGCGTGATACCTGGAAGAGTTTGGCGGCCAGCTTGAGCGAGTCCTCCGTGTCGAGCGGCTGCTGCGCCGCCAGCGCGCTCTGCATGGCCGCCATGTTGAACAGCACGCACATACGCTCGTACGCCAGCGAGCTGATCGCTGCACACATTACCATCCACATTTTTTATGATGCTCAACATGTATACTAAACTTATAAATGATAAAAACTCCAATTAACAAATTTTGAAAATCCTGACAAAAAGTCAGGCCAGATAATTAAAAAAAAAACAATTAAGATTTTGAATTAACCAGTTAACTGCACTCACACAATTAACCAGTAAATAAACCTGTAATCCAGACTAAAGGTTGTAAGTCTAAGGTGCAAGGAATGTATTTATAACTAGTTGTGCCCACAACTTCCATCATGTGGACTACAGGATGTGTGTAGGTATGTGTCAATTCTCATATTAAGAAAAGTTGTGGACTGTGGTGAAGCACTCTTATTAAGAAAGGAGTTTTTTATTTTGGATTGAAAAACTCCCAGGATTTGTTATTTAGAATGCAGCGACTCAGGCAGAGAACTCTTTATTTCTTCTACTTTATTGCACAATAAATGTTGAATCATAGTGCTTTGTTCATATCTTTCACTGAGGTTCTCTTCTTTTTTAATTTTGGTGGTAAAACAAAGATGGGAATAATAGATTGTGCAGTGTGCATTGCATTCTCCAACATACATCCAATAATAAATAGATAGTTTATTCAGACAAAGAGACTGGCTGTCACAGGTGTAGAGAAGACAGGTTGGGCAACCAGTCAGGTACCTCTCTTAACATTATAAGCTTCATAATCCTCGCACATAATATTAAAAGTATAAGTATACTCACTGAGGCTCATCCGCCCTCCAAAGATTGAACCTTTATCAAATGCATCTTTCCATTTGAATGGGATTTGCACTTCTTGTGGTGGAATTTTCTTCTCCAGAGCAACAAGCTGGTCATAATAACTGCACACAAAGAACAGAATTTATTAAACTACCTAATCAGCTATCATTACCTACTTATAATAAAAACAATGACATCATTTTTTTAATTAATCATTTATGGAAGAGTTTAACTGTAAAACTGCCCTAAATAAATTATAATGATTCAATGATCGTCTATGAGTCATACATTTAGCAAATATTGCGCTAGTTACCTGTAAATAACCTCGAGCGAAGACTTCTCAAACACCTTCCAGATAGCGTTGGTCCTCATTCGGCTGAGCTCGTTAAGAGCATCGCTGTAATCCTCAGTCCCCTTTCCTGCATTGTACGTCGACTGGATGAGATTTTTCAGCGGTTTAACGATATCAACGTCTGAAGACTTTTTTAACGGAACCGACAACAACTCAGCCATTTCTGCGACTGATCAAGATCATCTGTCTATTGTCTAATCTGTGCGAGTGATGTGATGGATTTTTCCCTGTTTTTCGGTTTTCCTTGTTCTAATAAAAATGACATTACTGACATTTTGAAAGTCAAACGTCTACGTAGTTTATTTGATCAGTGGTCAAACGCAGTGGCTACACGCTCACACACTACTACATGTATGAAGTGACATTAGTCCCGAACTCCCGACTTTCAAGGTCAAATTTTGACAGCGTGACATGATCCCATTGATTCTCTTTTTTAAGCTAGTTTTTTTAGCCTTCACCACTTCACTTCCGGGCATCCTAGTCCCAAACCACTGATCAAATAATACAAACCAGCAAACTGATCAAATAAACTACGCCAGCAAACAGACGAACGATATAATGGTTTGGGTCCAAGCATTATTAATCAATTTACTCTTTCAACTCTGGGTACGAGACACCACAGAACAAGTAAAACTCGCTACGCTCCGCTACACACATGTTTAGGATCACAGATTAATATATTATGATCTAAAGAGAGGTCTTAAGTCCCGGCCAAACAGACGCGTGCGCGGTGGCGTGCGTGGTGGCGTGGGCGTGGGCGTGCCATAGCATTTGTATCGACGAGTTCACACCGGCGCGGACAGCGGCGGCATGCATCACGCGTGCAGCTCGACATTCAGCTTTTGCACGCGCGGACATGACATTTGACGTGCCAGGCTCAACAAACAGATGGTGCGCTACTACGATAATATAAAAAATTACGTTTAAAGCTACTATTTTTTTTCCAATGCCAACTAGGTTTTATCCTTTCCTTAATCTTCAAATAGCTTCGCCCGGGTAACCGCGTTGGAATTTATTAATGCGAAACTCAGTAGTTACTAAATAAACAAAGAGTTTTTGTAGAGTTTTTAATTTATTTATTAAATTAAAAACTCTACAAAAACTCTTTGTTTATTTAGTAAAAGGGTTGAGCTTTTATATTCGTAGTATATCGGCAAATAATCTGATAAACAATAGTTAAATCATAATTTTTACAACATCATCATTAGATACCTTTATTATGACTAACATTCATAATCTTCTTTGACTTCATTCTTGACTAATCTCTTTCTTGTTAGGTTTATACATCCGAGCGAAAGATACATGTTCGTGCTAGGCCTCCTGAACGCCTAGTGTCCGCGTGTTTGGTGTGAACTGGCCTGCACGCCCACGCCACCGCGCACGCCCACGCACACGCCCCCAAGTTGGTTTGGCCGTAGCTTTACACCCATATTCTAAGATGTTTACTCAAAAGCTCCTCCACTCATCCTCAGTTGAGGGGAACTTTAAGGATTCCTCCAAACATACTCGAAATTGCTATTCATAGTAGTCAAGTAAGTTTAGGATGATCAGTGATGCTCGGTCTATACGCTGCTGGAATCCGTTAGCATCCGCAAGAATCCGTTCAAAAAACGACCTTATTGCTTAATTGGTTGGATTGGATCCACGTTAACCCGGTCCGATTTCCGGCTGGGTATAGACCGAGCCTGAGAGAGAGAGGATCTCAGCTCCGCAGTAGTTAGTTGCACTCATCAAATCTTAGAGCATTAATGCTCTAAGGATCAATGAGGGTTTTCGCGAAAATTTACTCCACCAGTTGGCGCCACTTTAACAACAGGTCTAGTGATGTTGTAGAAATTATGATTTAACTATTGCTTATCAGATTAGTTGCCGATATACTACGAATATAAAAGCTCAACCCTTTTACTAAATAAACAAAGAATTTTTGTAGAGTTTTTTATCCATTTATTTACTGAGTTTCGCATTAATAAATTCCAACGCGGTTACCCGTACAAAGCTATTTGAAGATTAAGGAAATAATAAAACCTAGTAGGCTTCACTCATTGCTTATCGGAAAAAAAATAGTAGTTTTAAGTGTAATTATTTATATTATCGTAGTAGTGCACCATCTGTCTGTTGAGCCTGTCACGTCAAATGTCATGTCCGCGCGTGCAAAAGCTGAATGTCAAGCTGCACGCGTGATGCACGTCGCCGCTGTCCGCGCCGGTGTGAACTCGTCGATACAAATGCTATGGCACGATCTGAACGCCCACGCCCACGCCACTATGCACGCAAAGGGACTTAAGACCAATCTGAGAGAAAACCCCTTAACCCCTTATTGCATGGGATCATGAATTTTGATAAAATTTGGATATAGTGTGGAACTTGAAATGCACAACTCAGGAAAAATAAAATAAAAAATAATGACCACAATTTCTGAAAAAATCCCTAAAAATCGATTAACCCATATTTGTTACCTCATGCAATTCAGCATACATTTTGTTGTTTTCCAAATATGTCATAGCATGCAGTAGTGGAATAAAAGCCAGCACAATATAGTGTGAAATGATGAATACCTATGCAAATAAATCTACTTTTGATTGCAAATGATACCTATATCAAGTTGGCACAAAGTACTAAACTTTTAGCACAATCAAACATAATCATCAGTGATCATCGTAGAGGCGTAATCAACGTAGAAAAGAGAAGATTTGTATAGAATTTATCTAATTGTGGTGTATTTAAAATTTACTTAAACAAAATGATGGTATTTCTTTTGATTTTAGTGCAATATAATTATGATAAAATAGGTACTACCAAAAGCAATACTCTTGCAAATACAATACTGCATACTATGCCATATATGGATTTTAGTATTTTTTGCTTTACTAGCATAGAATGACATATTTGGAGTTGTATTTTTTGCGCAACTGCATAGAATGCCATATCTGGAACGTTACTTTAGAGCCAGATTTCTAAAAAAACTACTTGAGGAAACTTAAATGTTTATTCATTTCTAGACAATCCAAGAACATACTTCTTAGAACTACCCGAAGCATTTGCAATTTTAAACGTAAAACTCACTGAAAATCGATACTGAAAGAGCAAGACTTACCACTCCCGTCGACTGTAAAAACAAACTAGCATGTATTTTTTTCACAAGTACAGGACACTGTTTATGATGTGACAGGTATTTATCGGTTTTTAGACATGAGGCTGGTGTCCACACTAACAAATTTTATGTCAAAAAACTGAAACTGCCCGATATGGCATCACATCACATGCAATAAGGGGTTAAAAACCCTCAACAAACTATTTTCGGAAGTAGTCGGCACTGATCAAATAATATAAGGTGTAAACTTATCAGTTAACTCTTTTCTAGGAGGTGGTTCTACTGCTTAAATAAAACAACTTTTTGTATGAGACCAACTTCGAAATCGTAAAAAAATATTTCATATCTTTATACAAACTGATCTCAGCCTGGTCTGCCGTTTTGTATGGGGAAATGGTTTTTTGTTATGCGATTTTGAAGTTGGTCCCATAGAAAAATTTGTTCTATTTAAGCAGTAGAATCATCCCCTAGAAAAGAGTTAACTGATAAGTTTACACCTTAATAGTCGGAAGTAGGTTGCACTGATCAGGTAATCACTGATACGTTGCATATAAGCATCATGACTACATAATCTGTATTTGGTCTACTCTTCTCTACGTAGTTTATTTGATCAGTGTACTCCTCGCCTCCATTCTACGTAGTTTATTTGATCAGTGGCCTCCATGCTCGCCTCCTCGCGGGAGAATAGTTTATTTGATCAGTGGCGGGAGATTCAATTGTTTCGGTTGTTTGAAAAAGACTGTGTTTTCGATTGATTTTCGGTTATGTAAATAAAATTACTATCTAAAAATGATAAATTCGCTGTGAAACTAACTTAAAAATTGTATAAAATGGTAATTCAAACGAAACAGGGAACAAAGTGAGTTCAGTAGTAAGAACGAACACTAAGTAGTTAAAATTAAGTAGAATATCGACTATGACGATGATGTATTGTAGTTCTCAATTATAAAACAATACCTACCACGCAGAAACTAGTTTTTTTTATCAAGGTTTGCAAATATAAGTAACGTATCGAAAGCGTTCTATGTTACCTATTATAAGAATGGGTTCCTGCCTGACATACTTTCATTCGTTTTTTTAAAGTGTGTTGCTTGTTGAGGTTCAAGGAATTAAAAAAAATGGTTACTTAGACATACTACAGTTTTTAAAAGTGTAAGGTAAAGAATGAAATCATTTAGCCACAAACAAAAGATTTTTTGGTCTAGTATCGTGGTAGTCAAAGGCTTATTCCTCCCAATGAAATCATGATATTGTAGTAGTAATGTACGTACGAGCATGCGCGGTGGTGCTAACGCCTGGCACCCCCTTTGACCGGCGTATCGTAACACTGAGTCCGCGGGTCGGTGCCGCCGCGGCACCTTGTGCATGTCGCTTCCAGTCCGAATCATAGGCAACGCTTACCCTGTTTGATACCTTCGCATCGCAAGTAAGTCGCAAGCGAAGTACACAATAATTTAATGCTTTGTAAAAAAGGTTAGAGCAGAGTTCCTGAGGTCAGATCTTGAAGAAATTGCGACGCGTACTGCCACGGTAGCTACACGAGACAAACTGTTGCTCTAACAATCGATAAAGCTGAAGTGTGCTTTTGTTTTGGTCACATCAGAAGCTCTCGACACGACACAAACGCGTGTCAGCCTTTTGTGCACTCGGTGGTCCTGGTGAGCAGTTATCGCTACTTTCGGTCAAGAAATAGCTACAACTGCCAATTTACTGGAGACTAATACCTACAATATAATTATTGCGTCGTAGTAATAGCTTATAGCGCATCTTCCTACGTTAACCACCTCCGTGTGTGTGCAGAATGCAGTGGGAAAAAATACAGCCGTCGCTGGCGTAATTGCAATGCAAGCATAAGTAAGTGGTTGTTTTGTTGGGTCGATATTTTTCAGAATTTGTTACTAGGAAGTCGATAAACTGGGAATTACGTAGGTATTTTTCCATGACATTAATTTTAACTGCGTTCGAAAAGTACTTTCGTACTCAAAACTCATCATTAGTTATAACTTCATTAAAGATTTTATTGAAATAAATAAAGTGTAGCAAGCAAGGCGAATGATAAATAGTAAATAAATGAGTTTATTTTCCAGAACACAAGTTTTTTAAGGTAACTTATGCAGTATGTGTTTTCCAATAAATTAAAAAAAAACAGTTAAAAAATTCAGCCTGCATGCAGGTGTGCAAATTAATGTCGTCAATAATAATTAAGTAAACAATGCAATTAATAAATGTGATTCAATTTAGAGTAAGGTAGGTACTAAGTATTAACAATTTAGTGATTTAATTTTAACATATTGTCATATTCTTATAATTAATAAATCCAGTCACGCTATAAAAACAATATCCCATCAGCCATGTAGTCAATTTAATTTTAAATTCCCTTCCTTCTAGTTTTAATGACATCCGGGAGATTGTTAAACAGTGTGATACACATATTAAAAACATCTATAAATGAAAGAAGAACATTTAGGTAGATTTATAAGATGCACATACTAAGCTCTAAATACATACAGGGACTATTTTGCATGAACACATTCTACTAAAAAAGGCCCCATAGAAAGTGGACCTGGCGGAGTCCCGATGGTAAGACGAAGATTTAAACAGACTTCATTATGACGAATAATCGACACATATTTAGAAATGTTGGCGATCAACAGGTTTAACACCGGAAGCGATCACCGACTAGTAAGAGGCACTCTAAATATGAATCTCAAGCTGGAAAGAAGCCGCATGGTGAGGTCTTTTCTTTGTCCGACACTGCTTCAAGCAGAACACGGTTCCGAAGCCAACCAGAGCTGCAAAATAGATTTGAAGCGCTGGAAACCGCAGATAATGTTGACAAGGACCTCGACAGCGTAGTAGGCGTTATATACACGAGGTGGGAGCTAGGCATTTTATATTAAGCGACTAAACAAGAAGTTCAAACTCTCAGATGAGACTCTAGAGCTGATGCGACTGCGACGGGAAGCACCAGAGGGAGCTCAGTCAGCTGGCATCCATAAGCAGATCCGAAGATTGGTGAGACGCGATCTCCGAAGCTCGAACACCCGCCTCATACAGGAAGCGATTGGGAAAACCGGGGGTCGAAAGTCTTTGCCCAAAGAATGAGGACATCGCATCTGACAAAGCTGAAATCCTCGGATAGCAGAACTGTCACATCAGTACCGGAAATTCTTGCCGAGATCGAAACTTCTCCAGCCGCTTATATGCCTCGCATGCCCTGAAACCTCCAAGTCCTCCAACTGACGCTAATGACCCTAGAGCCACATGAGTAAAGAAACGGAACAGAGACAAAGCTTCTAAAGAGCTAGCAAAATGTATACCTATTTTGGTAGGGTTGGCACAATTGAATAAATTTAAAATATAAATATTCTTCTTTTTCACATTTTTTATTAAAATAGGTTATTTTTTTTACTAATTACATACTCTAATTTTTTTTTTATTACTTTTGGTTTTTAATAATTTGTTGTGTCTTTTAATCGAATGATAAATTCTAAATCTGATATAAAGTTTTTTCAAATAATCCAATGGGAAATAATCACATGGCATATGAAATGTACAATCTTGCAAACGTGCTAATATGTCATTATCCATATTAACAATTTGTACATGAAGATCAAAATATTCGCGAAATTTTTGCTCAAGCAATTCAACAAATGCAATAAAATTTTCAGGAGGTATTATCACACACAGTACAATGTACAACCATATTTACAACACTTTAAATACTAAAACAAAAATATTACTACGTATTATGTGAGAAACTCGATAACAAAAACAAAACATGCACGACATTCGAGCGTCGTGTCACGCCTGCACGCCCTGATATTGACCACTGGCTGATCTAGTTTGAAGCGGTTTCGGCTCATACGTGACAAGCGGCCGGTGGACACGCACACACACGCGTTGCACTTGTAGTGATGTACCTATCACAGCGCATTCGTATGTAGCTTTGTCTCTGTTCCGTTTCTTTACTCATGTGCTAGAGCCACGCATACGCTACTACACCGATGATCTCCCATAGCTAGACGTAGATGAAATTGAGGCGGCTCTCAAAAAGCTTCGTAATGGGAAAGCGCCCGGCGAAGATGGGAGTCACTTCAGAACTTCTCATGGGCAGGGAATACCCGTTCTTGGGGAACTGAAGAGACTTTTAACTCCGTAATAGCCAATGGGACTACCCCGAAGGCGCGGAGAGAGGGCGCGGTGGCTCTGCTTTTCAAAAAAGGAGATGAAACTCTTTGAAGAACTACAGACTAATCACGCTCTTGACCCACGTCTATAACCTGTTATCAAGAGTCGTCACAAATCGTCTAGCCGCAAGATTTGACGCCTTCCAGCCACCGGAGCAGGCTGAGTTTCATAAAGGCTATAGTACCGTAGGTAGACCATATCCACACAGTAAGGCAGATTATACAGAAGTCAGAAGAGTATAATCAGCCTCTGTGCCTAGCCTTTGTAGACTACGAGAAAGCCTTCGACTCCGTCGAAACCTGGAGACGTATTTTTGGAACATGCGAATTCCAATTCGAATACGAAATGGCAAGATTCGCATGCGAATGACTAAAATCCCTATTTTTGAAAATTCGTTCCATAAATTCTGCAACAAGTGGTTCGACCCACTCGTATTTCGATTCTACTAGAAAGTTCGAAAGCATGACATTGACAAGTAAACAATATAGTTCATAGTCCAAAAATGTTATAGCAAGTGTGATGGCCACATTTGTCGCAGAACCGATGAAAGGTTAACCGGGTTCTCGAGTGGAGACCACGCCTAGGCAAACGTAGTGTAGGACGCCCCCCCCCCCCCCCAGCTTGGTGGACCGACGACCTTAGGAAGATGGCTGGCTGTGGATGGATGAAAAAAGCGGAAGATCGTGCTCTTTGGTGCACTTGGGAGGCTAACGTCCAGCAGTGGACTGCAATAGGCTGAGATGTCTAAGCTCTCAGTTTTCGTACCTTGACTTCACTGAGTTTCAGAAAGAACTCAGGGTGGGACATACAAGCAAACATTCCTTAAGTACATGCAAGCCAGAGGTAAAATATTTAACTCTAAAGTTAAGATTAAAGTGCATTCGGCCGATGGAAGTTTGCTTTGCCTCGGTAGGTCATTATAGCATGAGGAACCAGTTTCGGATTCATAAAGGTTCGAAGAAAAAATTGCGTTACATTTGATAACAAGTTAATAATTTATTTTATGATGGTGGCAAAAAAATATGCCTAACAACATATCTGTTCACTATTATAGCACCATTAGGTGGAAAAACAATAATAATAAGTAGGTATATTTTTACCTATATAAGAGCTGCAATAGATAATAAATAATTGTTAAAAAATGCAAAAATGTTTTTAGTGCCTCATAGTACCTCAGCCAGAATCACCCTCCGTATGTTCCGTAAAATTTTGTAGTTTTCTACTTTTTTTTTATACTATTTTTCTTTTACCACTTTTTCGGCGTGATCAATATGTACAAGTAGGTACTACCTATACCTTTCAAGAATTACGGCTCAAATACTCACGAGTCTCTTATTAACTAAGCTGCAGACAGACAGACGGGCTCACATAACGAAATTATAAGTTTTATTGTATGCCAAAAGGGTTCCGTTTTCTTCTACAGAATCCTTTAAACGACAGAAAACACAAAAATTTATTTATTTTAACCGAAGTGTAATGAGCAGTCTCAAAAACATGAAATTTAATAAGAGCATCTAATTTGCATTCAGTAAGATTGAGTTCTTCCAATATCATTGGCCTATCAGAATGCCGAAGAGGCTGTACCTACTACACAGCTACGAACTCACTCGATCAAGATTAGAGTAACTTTTAAACGAAGACAAAAAATTATTAGATATAAGCTGGGAGGTATGTTTTCCCATTATAGAGCTACTTACGTGAGCTGTAAGACCTGTTTCAATCTAGCAGGCTTCCCTGATATATCTAAAGCAATAAACGTGGTGATAATAATGGTCAATGAACAACAATATATTTGGTCGTGAGTTGGATTGCCACCGAGACCGTGTCAGGTGGCAATCGAACACACAAGTTTTATATTGTTTTAAACTTTCATGGTCACTAACATTAGAATAGTTTGTTACGGGATTGCTACCATGTACCTTATTTTTAAGTTCCCGATATTTCGGCACTGTTGCAAGCGCCATGATCACGGAATAACTGAAGATCTTGCGGGTAAGTTGTTAAGGGCAATCATATCGGTCTTTCGCTGTCTTTTATTGCACGCGTCGGTACCATTGTCTACAAACTTACTATTTTCTCGCACCTGTTCTCGACACACAACACTAACAGTATCTGACCGCGAAACAGCAGTTTGTTGTTTTTTCCGGTTTTTGCACATACGAATCACTGGATTCCAGACACTTGACAATTTAAACCCATCCTCGCGATTGAAATTTTTGTACTTTGTTATTTCAATCGCTTCCCTGACCATTCTTGGTATGTAGTGGCGTTCTATCGCAATGATCTGAGGGTTGTGAAACTCAATCCAGTGATTTAGACCTGATTCCAACAAATGTTCCGCGATTGCCGATCTCTGTTTGTCGTTGTTTTTGACCGCTTTTATGTGTTCCTTCATTCGGCACGCTATGGTACGTTTTGTTTGGCCGATATATGAACTGCCACAGCTGCAGTCAATCTTATAGATACACGGTTTCTCCATTAGGAAACTGTCTTTTGGAAAGTCAAAGTCAAAGTCAAAGTCATTTATTTTTGCAAATTGGCCATCAATGGCACTTTTACATGTCCCCATTTTTTTTTCCTACCACCGCTTCGGGACTACATATCGGCTGGTGATGAGAAGAAGCGGCGCAACAAACTCAGTCACCTTTGTCAGCCTGATTTTATTACAGGAAATACAATTACAAGATAGTGTAAGTGCGAGCTAGGCAGGTTATTAAGTCCATGCACTCTTGTCGTTCAAGTAATCTTCAACTTTGTAATATCCTTTTTCCATAAGGATTTTTTTAATGTGGTTTTTGAACTTATAAACAGGCAAGTCAACAAGAGTTTGTGGTACTTTATTAAATATTTTTATACATTTCCCCAAAAAAGAATTACCTACTTTCTTTAATCTGAAGCTCGGAACGGCAAGTTTATTTTTATTTCTAGTATTATAATGATGTGAATCACATTTAAGGCTAAACGAACTAATGTTTTTTCTAACATACATAATATTATCAAAAATGTATTGTGACGCTACTGTTAATATTTTAATATCTTTAAAGACCTCCCTCAGAGAGTCGCGAGGCCCAAGACAATATATTGCACGTACAGCTCTTTTCTGCAACACGAAGATTGATTCGATGTCAGCAGCTGAGCCCCATAGCAATAGACCATACGACAATAAACTATGAAAATAACTAAAATATACTAGTCTTGCCGTTTCGACATCAGTTAAAAGCCTTATTTTCCTCACAGCATAAGCCGCTGAACTGAGCCTTCCTGACAAGGCAATTATATGGGGACCCCATTGCAGTCGGGAGTCTATAGTAATTCCCAAAAAGGTTGTTGAATCGACTGCGTCTATGTGATCGTCTGACATATTAATATGCGTACTGACCTGCCTCACATTGGGCATAGTGAATTTGATGAGCTTGGTTTTTTTTGCATTAAGTAAAAGATTGTTAGCAGTAAACCATCGTAGTACTTGAGAGAGAGCATTATTTACATCGTCAAAGGTTGCTTCACCTCTGTCAGTTTTAAAAATCAATGACGTATCATCTGCAAACAATACTATCTCACACAGATCTTTAGTAAAGTAAGGAAGGTCATTTATATATATCAGGAATAATAAAGGTCCCAATATAGAGCCCTGGGGCACACCCATGCGTAATGGAGCCCCGGATGAGTCAGTTCCATTGACATTAACTGTTTGCGTTCTATCTGTGAGGTATGACTCTAACAATTTTCCTGACTCATTTGAGACACCATAATGCCGTAATTTCATTAATAACGTTTTGTGATCTACACAATCGAAAGCCTTAGACAAATCGCAAAAAACCCCTAAAGCATCCTGCTTACTTTCAAATGCATCAAAGATATGCTTAATGAGTGCAACTCCCGCATCAGTTGTGTTTCTCCCCTTTGTGAAACCAAACTGATTCTCATGCAATAGTTTGTTTATTCTGAAGTGTGATAAGAGTTGATTGAAGATTAACTTTTCAAATATTTTACTAAGAGCTGGTAAAATTGATATCGGTCTATAGTTAGAGGGATCACTTTTATCTCCGGATTTAAATAAGGGTATGATTTTGCTGTACTTCATCAAATTAGGAAACGAACCTTCATCAATACTCTGATTAAATATACAAGCAAGATGCGTTGCTATACTATCAATTATATGGTTGATTATATTAACTGAAATGCCCCATAAATCTTCTGTTTTTTTCATATTTAACTCTTTAAAAGTTTTTACAATAACTTCGGGATTTATATGCCTAAAATTTAGAATAGAAGTACATTTTTCGACATTTGATTTCAAAAAAGTTTCCGCAAGACCTTGTGAAGAGTTTAAATTACTAGTTGTAGCAATAGGTATATTAGAAAAAAAATCCTTAAACGCGTTTGCTACCTCATTGTCGGATTGAATATTTTTATTATCAACGTTAAGGCTAATTGTGCGATCTAATTGTTTATTTTTGCATGTTTCTCTATTAATAATGCTCCAAGTGGCTTTTATTTTATTTTTGGAGCTAGCAATAATATCACGAATGTAATGTGATTTGGCTACTGAACATACTTTTTTAAAGATTTTAGAGAATTTTTTCACATGCTCAATAATTTTAGGGTCTTGAGTTTGAGCTTTAAGTTCATATAATTCATATAATTTTCTCCTACTTTTATGAATACCGGTTGTGGCCCAGTCGCTGAATTTACATTTATTTGTATTTATTCTAAGGTGTTTTTGCTTAAATATATTGTTAAACTCATCTTTAACAAATCCAAAGGTCCATGGAGATCGTAGACATTGTGTTACTTTTCTTAATGGAGTGAAGACAGTATTAAGTGAGTAGTTATGAAGTACGTTTGAGATCTTGTCTGTCACTCCTCTTATGTATGGCAAGAACACAGGTTGCCTGTCTACTGTGTCTTGATTTGTGTCTAGATTGTAGCTGCCCTCTATATCCGTTATTCTGTAAGACTTTCTGAACATGTTCCAACTCTTGGTTTAGGTGTTCAAGGTCACACAAGTCATAGGCTCGGTTTTTCAGTGCAGTTACTACAGAATTAAGATGTCGAGGGTGGTGATGCGAGGTTGCGTTGAGATAGCGGTCAGTGTGAGTGGATTTTCTATAGACAGAGTGACTCACTGAACCGTCACTCCGCACTTCAATCTTCACATCCAAAAATGCTAGACTTCTGTTTTCTTCTATCTCGCAGGTAAAATTTATTTTTGGATGAATACCATTTAAATATGACAGGTGAGTTTCTACATCTTGGTTGTTTCCTCTCAATACACAGAATACTTCGTCTACATACCTCTTCCATAGTTTAATTTCGGTGCGGGCGGTGGCCAGGGATTTTTCTTCGAAAAACTCCATCCAAATATTAGCTATAACTGGAGCTACGGGGCTTCCCATCGCGACTCCGTCTATTTGGAGATAGTATTGACCCTGGTATACAAAGAAATTCTTCGACAAACAATGATGTAGAAGTGTGCCATATTCCATCGGGATGTCATTATCTTCCAACTTCACCTTAACCACTTCAAGACATTCTGCTACTGGGACATTTGTGAAGAGTGATTCTACGTCAAAACTGACCATTAACTCATCCATATCAACCTTGTTTTGGTGCAGGATTTCAATGAAGTGACGAGAATCTTTGACAAACGATGACGTACGACCTACTAATGGTTGCAAGACTTTAGCTACGTGCTTGGCCAGGTCATACGTAGGTGAGTCTATCTGACTCACAATCGGTCGTAGTGGCACGTTCTGCTTGTGTACTTTAGGCAAGCCATATAGTTTCGGGGGCTATTTAGACCGATATGTTTGCCCTTAACAACTTACCCGCAAGATCTTCAGTTATTCCGTGATCATGGCGCTTGCAACAATGCCGAAATATCGGGAACTCAAAAATTAAGGTACATGGTAGCAATCCCGTAACAAACTACACACGTTTTATTTGTGGTACCTACTTACTCGACTTTCACGTGTTAAGTTCATTATTAAATTGCAACTACTAAGTAGGTAAGCGTACTCTTATGAAAAAAACTATCAAATATCAATAGGTGCCTACATTGAAAACGCACTTGTTGTAATTTTAAATCATGTAGGTACCACCTCCTGTCCTGTCAGCTTATAAAGTGCGGTGGACAAAGCTTACAAATCGATTTTCGGTTTTGATATCAAGGATTTCTTAGAATAAAATATCGAAATCTACATAGGAGCTAGTTTTGGTAATATTTTGATGTTTTGGCCTTAGGTACTAGGTATCGGCAGACCCTGCTGAATAGAAATCGAGATCAATACACAAATAAATCTATAAAATATCTTAAATTAATACAAAATGGTCCCGTAAACGTAATTACCCTGCATCGCAACAGTTTATGGCTTTAGGGCAAGGCTATGGGCAGCTCGCTTGATTGAATCGGCGTGCCGTGAGCCTGTCGGTCGAAATATTATGTTTATTAGGAAAATATTAATAGGTCTTTGAAATTACTTCTCTTGGATTGTGGTGGTCAAACTGTAGTAACTTACAAAGTTTGCGTGTGACGCTCGCGGTGGCCGCTTCCGCCGCGCTGGCCGGCTGACTGACCCAGTGCCACCACGTCAGCATCGATTAAACATTCATTTTCCTAAAGGTAACTACTACATAGCACGCTTCTTTAGTCGAAATCAGAAAGTGGGTGAAACATAAAGAGATTGTCTTGTGGTTCTGTGACACAGGTGTATTTTTGAAGCAATCGAATTCAAATTCGCATACGAAATCAGAATACCCAATTGTATTCGATTCTCGGAATTTAATATGTGAATTAAAATGCGAATGCTTCGACAATACCCTTCCTGTTTTACCCATTAAAACATAATATCGCTTGTTAGTTCCAGGAAGGGCGCAAACCAGTTTGGCTGCCCTACTAAGAAAGATTTCAGCGTCGTGCAGCTCAAGCAAGAGAGACGACGTAGCAGGTTGGTCACACTTAAAATAAAGTGTAAGGTTATGGTAAAAATTACTAATGTGATAGAAATGTTTTTTTTGGTTTTGTTTTCTTTTATAAATATTGGACGACATCACATACATTGCTCTGATCCTATGGTAAGTAGCTAAAGCACTTGTGTTATAGAAATCAGAAACAACGACGGTACCACAACACCCAGACCCGAGCCAATATAGAAAAGTTCGTTTTCTACATTGACCCGACCGGGGATCGAACCCGGAACCTCAGAGATGGCGGCGCCATTTAAAGTCCGGCGTGCTCGCCTCTCGGCTACGGAGGTCGTCGATTACTTGTAGGATTATTTTTAATTTCATAGGCTGTGAGTGCGGTGATGCGGGTGGCAGGCGGCATTCACGCGGCCTAATGAGACCCGACCCCAGCTTGCGATAGGAAGAGCGGGGTTGCGATCTTTTGAACCGTTTCCTTTGTTATAGTTGCCTTAAACTGCGTAACTGCCGGCACCTCATTAACGTGTTTTAAATTTTTCAACGGCTGCTATTTTCATGGAAAACAAACAGGAGACGTATTTTTGAATCATGCGAATTCCAATTCGTATACGAAAACGCAAGATTTGCATGGTAATTGCTAAAATCCCTATTTTGAAGATTCATTCCGTGAATTCTGCAACGAGTGGTCCGAGCCACTCGTATTTCGATTCTACTAGTAGAAAGTTCGGAAGTATGACATTGACAAGTAAACATATGGTTCACAGATTAACAACTTTTTTTTTCGTTCCGTACTATTTAATTCATTGCCGGTTTTTAAAATCAATTAGTTTTGCATTCCGGTTTTTAATATTTTCTGCGTGAAACGAAAATAGTTACTAGAATTTTACTATAATTCGAGTGATTCAAAAATGCGTAAAATCGGGAGCGATAGAAATAGAATACGCACAAGAACCGTATTCGTGTTCGAATTCAAGATTCATTTCCAATGCTTCATAAATACGTCTCCTGAACTTTTAAAGCAACTGTCGACAAAATAGTAAAAACAAATAAGTATGCCTTAGTTTTCACGAATAGATTTAAAAAAATCTAAAACATTAATAACAGAGTTAAGCAAAAGCATAATGACTGATTGACTGATATAAGGTAACTTTCGTCGTAGCAACCGATGGTTCTATAATATTCCATATTCAGTTTCACAAAAGAGTCTTCCGGAAGTTCCTTTGGTGTACCTTCTTCTTATCCGGTACGGTCTTACTATAGTGGTCGTGATAGCAGGTAGGTACTCGCAGCAGTATGGGAAGGGGCAGATGTGATGCACTTCGCGACATTTCGCCACCACTACCTTCGAGAGGACATCCTGCTGCATTCATTGAATGAACCTCCAATGGCAGCCTTGATCTAGTCAATCCCACCATGCAACCACCCATGGCCATACCAACCTCGCGGTTATGCTGGCCGAATCGCGAGGGATACACGCGGATTTTGCGTCTGCCAGGCAGTGTGCACTCCGCTGCGTGTAATTCTAGGCGCTTGATCTGGTCAGTGCAACGCGAGGGTGACCGCGGCGCGGTTTAGTTTCTACTTTCCCTTGGGCAACAAGGCGTTCTATAATGGACTGATTGTCACGCCGGCTAACATGGCCGAAGAATGTCAGGATGCGAGATTGTATTATCGAAAAAAGACCCTGTCTTATACTGAGTTTTTGAAGTATCGAAACGTTCGTGCAAAATTTGGTCCACGAAACCCCTAAGATTTTTCTCCAGCACCACATTTCTAAAGCATCTATTTTCTGCTTTTCCACATCTCGTAAGGTCAAAATACGTTTAAGCCTAACAACATATATGTTCACTTTATAGCACTTTCAGTTGGAAAAATAAGCCGTGTAAAGAAATATGGGGAATATAAGCGTGTTCACTATTTCTCCATATTTTCCGCATCTTGTCCATCCATACGTTCATTTAAGTGTAATAGAATATTAGCTCGAAAAATAGACAGGTAGTTTCTGCAGCAGATTGGTGGATGTGGTGGTGTGCTCGGTCGAGGAGGTCGAGACGGTGGACGTGATCGACCTGGGCGCGCCGCGCCGCCTGCGCCACGCGCCGCCCGCCCTGCCGCCGCCGCCGACGCCGCCGCCGCCGCGCCCGCGCACTCTCTACACGCCCAACCCGCGCCTGTGAGTACCACCCCCCTACGCTTCAGAGCTGCGCCGGAAATACGTGTCGGTCTCGTAGTGATATTAGAACATTCGTTCGATACAGATATCCCGGGCCGAGCTCGAAGCCGAAGCGACGACCGAAGCGGACCGAGGTTCGGGCGAGGCGAACACGCCGGCACGTGTTCCGGCGGCCGGTGCCCAACTCGCGCCTGTACCGGCCCGCGCCGCGCCGCCTGCCGCCGCCCGCCACGCCGCCGCGCGGGCCCTGGACCCCGCCCGCGCCCGCGCTCGACACCGCCTCGCGCGCCGCCCTGCGCCTCGCCGCGCGCCGCGCCCCGCCGCCCCACGCGCCCCCCGCGCCCCACGCGCCCCACGCGCCCCCCGCGCCCCACGCGCCCCACGCGCGCCGCCTGGTCGTGACGCTGCCGGCGGCCGGCGCAGGCATGGACGCGGCCGCGCGCCACTCCACCAGCCCCGACGACTGCTCGGACGCGGACGCGCTGTCGGCGCCCAGTGAGTTCCTAGCCGAGGTGAGTCGTGCCGACACCGTCGAGCCTATGGGCACGGTCGTGTATGTGAGTAATGTGTGTATGGCCGTACTAAGCGCAGACCGTCCGACACAGTTCCTGTCGGCGATCATGCGGCGGCAGTACGCGGAGGCGCTAAAGTACTGCCGCCTGATCCTGCAGTACGAGCCGCACAACGCCACCGCGCGCGGCTTCTACCCGCTGCTGCGCCACAAAGTACAGGCGCTCAAAAGGAACGGTGAGCCTCATGTTCTTCCTTTTTTAGATATTCAGCCATATTATGGAGCATTTTAAAACTCCCAACTAAAATTATTTCACGAAACAAGTCTAGGACTAAAGTCATTAGTCGAAAGTTCAGGAGGAAAGGTAACGCTAAGCGCCTAGTTCCGTTTGGTGTGCACAGAGGGCGCGGAGGCGGCGGCGGCGGGCGGGTCGCGCGGCAGCAGCAGCGGCAGCAGCGCGTACGCGCCGGCGCAGCAGTCGCCGCACAAGCGCTCGCTGTCGCACTCGCACTCGCACTCGCACTCCAACTCGAGCTCGCAATCTCGCTCCCATCAAGTGAGTACCTCCTACCGCAACGCAACTTTACACAACGGTGCCTTCGAAAATTATTATTTTCATCTAAAAATGTATCTAGACAGTATTATTTGTTGGAGCTGCCTAGTAAACATACCAACCTATATACTTGAGGCAGACAGCTCTGCTCTTTCGTGATACTTACATACATACTTCGTTTAATATTACAATTTCTAATAATATTTTACTTCTAAGGCTTAAAAAAATATTGGACCAAAAGTTTCTTTCTAAGCAAAAATACCGGACGGTTATAACAGACAGACGGACGGACGGACTTACAGACCAAAACATAATTATGATAAAGGATTGATCATTTTTATTTTATTTATTAGGTCTACCAACAACTGTTACATTATTATAAGCTTTGAACATTGGTAATAATTACTAAACTAAATGCACAGTTACTTAATGGTAAACACCACATGCACAATAAGAAAGAGAACAATACATACACATTACACCTAAAAATAAACATTATATTTTTTTCTACAACTATTATAACCAGTTTGACAAACATTTGAAAAAGAAATGTGAGAAAAATGTAAAATATTAAATTCAATTGTGCTTACACACTATTGAATTCAATATGCTATAGTCGGGCCGCTCGAATTCGCGCTACTTCCGAATACCTACGGGCAACCTCATTTTGAAAGGTGGCCAGTGAGCACAAGAAGTCGTCAATGCTATCGCTGCATTCATTGTACAGCGGACTGATCCGGCAAAGAGGGGAGTTTCTGCCATACACTGTACGTCGCAACGGCGTGTACAGAGGCTTAATTGGGTTGCGTGGGGGTCTACAGGGAACTCTGAATTTGAGCTGTTGAAGCAGTGAAGGACAGTCGATTCCGTTCCTGATCAACTTGTACAGAATTGTAAGGTCTAATGTGTCGCGTCTTTTATCAAGTTCGATCATTTTCAGCCGCCGTAATCTGTCTACATAGCCGATGTTCCGCTTCCCCATTACGACTGAGTGTGACAGATGAAGAACAAATCGCTTTTGCACTCGCAGTCGCTCAATTCTCAGTGAGTGGGTGGCAAAGTGTGGTCGCCAGACCGTACTGCAGTATTCAAGTATACTCCTCACCAAGCTATTATACAAGACCATCCTTGTGTGGACCTTGCGAAATACTTTTCTGTTTCTAATTACGAACACCAACATCTTGGATGCTCTATTTAAAACATTATCCATATGCGGTATAAAAGTTAGTTTCCTGTCCAATATCACTCCGAGGTCCCTAACCACCTCAACTTCTTGCAGGGCTTCACCTCCTATGCTGTAAACTGAAGGCACTTCAGTCAGTTTGCGAGAGAATTTTAATATAATTAACACTTTCCGAGACTCTTGAGACCCAACATGCAATATTAATTTATTTTGTTTTATTTAATAATTTTATAAGTTCATCAACGAATGGTAGGTACATAACACATGCTGAGATAATATTACACATGAAACTGAGCACACCTTATCAATGACAGATGAACACGACATGCAATGAAATAAAAACAGTCACTTATACATTTATAGAGTTTACCAATTATTGGTAAGTAGGTACCTAGTTCGCCGCCGGTGGGATCCCTGAGGTACACCGGAGGAATAAGAGCGGAAAGCAAAACCTTTAATTATCAACAACATGAAACGAGCGCTCAAACCATTTGAGCAGTGGACCAAAAACCATAGACCGATAATAAATTTATAGATGCTATGTTTCTCTTTGAAAGTATCACGTTTTATTTATCCAAGGAATTAATAAAACGCTAACAACTTAGATTTGGGAGATATACAGTTTTATTTATAATTAGGTGCATCAAAATCGAGGTCTCAGGGGTAGGTCTTTCTTCACGTCACTTTAAACGCTCAGTACTCCCCTCAGCCATCCAGTTTAGTGCAGCGTCCAGTGGGTTCAGAATGCCCAGAGCGGTCGTTGTTTCAGAATGCCCAAGGCGGCTGGTTGTTTTAGAATGCCCAATTTTCTTCAGTACGTTGTACAAGTCTGGTGCCAATTTAAACCCGCAAGGTGATCCTATCGATGTAGATATAATGGTTTGAGGTCACAGGTATAACCAAGGGTTACTACGAATATAGTTTTGTTGATGATCGATGTAATGCGAACGTGGGAAAAAGCGAAGCCAGGCTGTTTTTAACTACCACTACACTAAACAACACTAGTGAAATAAAGAAGGAGATTATTTTAATCCCTGCGTTAATCTGAGGAGATATATTATGGCATTTACATTTATTAATAATTAAAAGCAGAAACGGGGCACAATTTAGCTAGTGGCTATATTACTTTTATTTTGGCTATCTAGAATAGCTTACAAAACTATTTTACTTTTACTTTTACTACTTTATTAGTCTAGGCTAGAAGTTACGCACGAAGGTAACATAAGTGGGCAAATAATAATTTATTTCATTTGTTTGTTTCTTAATATCACAAGTTAAATATGTAGTAATGATTATTCTGATGCATAATAATTACATTCGTTTTCTTATTTAATTTAAGAAGTTAAAAGTGTAAAGATATGTTATATTTCTATTATCTTCGTGGGTAGAACTATCATTATAATAAGCTTACAACCTAAAGCATAAAGCTGAAATTGTGCACAACTTACCCAGTACGGGAATATAAATAATCACTTAATTTAACTGACAATAAACACGGAGTGTTTTAACTAAAAATAGGTAGGTAATATTAGCTTAAAGACGACAGTACGCAAGTGTCGCATTGTCGCGCATGTATTATAACAAAAGTTAATTACAAAATGGTCGCTCCTTGCGACCGATCACTTCGGCTCATGTACCTACACTCGATCTGCCACCGCGAGACCGGTTTCCAATCAGCTGCGCGCGCGCAGTTCGTAAAGATGATAAGTTTCTTTTTACGCGTTATATTAGAAATTATTTATATTTTATTTGTATTTTAGTTTTTTAAGTTAATTGTATTGAATAGTTTTAGTTAAAATGTATTTTTATTAAGAAAGCTTAAGTTTAATAATGGAACCTACGTTACAAAAGCTTTACTGAATCTGTCTATAACGTCATTACAAAACATCGCATTGTGTCCCGCGCAGTGATAACTTTTACAAATTTTGCGTGGTGTGAATAGCTCGCGAGCCCGTCGTCGGTGTCGGCGGGCGGGGCGGGCGGCTGCGCGACGAGGGCGGGCGGGTCGTGGGCGGGCTCGGAGGCGGAGTCGGAGTCGGAGGGCTCTGCGGCGTCGCAGTCGTCGCTGGAGCTGGACTCGTCCTCGGACGCGTCGCGCAGCGCCAGCGCCAGCCCCGCGCGAGACCTCAACGGGAACCCACCGCCCACACCGCCCACGCCGCCCCCGCGCAACCGATCAGGTATTGTTCACTCAAACCTTAACTAGTTTTCATAAATTCCATCTATCGACCAATTTCATTGTCATTTATGTAACTTATTTTATTTCAGATGATTTGAAGAACGATAACGACGTTTCGCAATCCCATCTCAAGGTAAGAAAATCGGTATCCCTTCCAAATTTTAATTCCCAAAAAACATATCGCCTATGTCTCATTTCCCAAATGAATCTTTAGAAAATGTACGTTTCCCACTTTATTCATTTGGTCAAATAATCATTTTGCAAAACTTTACTTTGTCAATTTCTCATTAAGTCAAATGTTAACATAGCAAATGTTTTATTTCGGCAAATATTATATTGCAAAAAATTGATTGGTCTAATTGTCACTTCACTCACTCCATATATACACAGAAACGAACTGCTGCCGGAAAAGTTGCATGTTTGTTAACTAAATACATTGATTAATACTTATTATTACTTACTTAATTTACCAAAACTTACTTTACATACAGAAATCTTTCCTAGAGAGTCTAGGTTAGGTTAGAACAGTGACCATACAAAGCGCGAAGCCGAGCGAACGGAGCGAGCGTGCCGCGGCAGCGGCCGGCGAGCGCTCCATTTAAATTTTTGCTTCCATCCAAATAATAGTAGGTATATTTTCGAAACACAACTTACCAATAAAGACTTTTTTTTTCGATTTCGACTTATATGTCAATCGTATTACTTATGCTATACAATATTTTGGGAAGAGTATGTTATGCCAAACCAAACATTTGACTAAATAATATTTGGTAAAATGATTGTTAAACAATAATTTGCTAATAATAGTGTTTGCTTACTATATAATGGCGAAAAGTTGTTCTGACAAATGTATTTTGCCAAATTAAAATTTGGGAAAGATAGTTTGGGATGTGATACTTTGGGAAACGTTTTTTGGCCAAACATTAAAACATTAGTTTTTTTTTATTTGAGATGGGTTTCCTCTTGACCCCAATCTTGCTCTAGAGCATAGATGGGATCTACGATGGAGCGAGCTTGCCCAGAAGATGCCTATTCACTCTGGGCTTAAAGAGTTAGGGTATATGCATTCGGAAATACAGACGCAGGCAGGGAATTCCACTCTTTAGCTGTGCGCATTATAAAAGATGATGAGAAGCGCTTAGTGCGGATTATGGGTATATCAACTAAGAACGGATGGTAGCCGGCCGTGCGTCGGGATGTCCGATGGAAGAAAGGTGACGGTGGTATGAGCTCATGCAGCTCATGAGCACACTCTCCGAAGTACAATCTATAGAAGACCGATAGGCAAGCAACCTTGCGGCGGTGAGCCAGGCTGTGCAGCTTGTACGCCACCAGTTTTTTATCGCCTATTATTCTCTTGGCTCTGCGTTCCACCGAGTCAAGTGCAGCAAGTTGGTATTTGGCCGAGCCGTCCCAAAGGTAGGCAGCAGTACTCCATGCAAGATCGGACTTGAGCTTTGTAAAGAGCTAAAAGCTGTCGTGAAGTATCTTACTACTTAATGCAAAAAAAACCAAGCTTATCAAATTTACTATGCCCAATGTGAGGCAGGTCAGTACGCATATTAATATGTCAGACGATCATATAGATGCAGTCGATGCAACAACCTTTTTGGGAATTACAATAGACTCCCGACTGCAATGGGGTCCCCATATAATTGCCTTGTCAGGAAGGCTCAGTTCGGCGGCTTATGCTGTGAGGAAAATAAGGCTTATAACTGATGTCGAAACGGCAAGACTAGTATACTTTAGTTATTTTCATAGCTTGTTGTCGTATGGTCTATTGCTATGGGGCTCAGCTGCTGATATTGAGTCAATCTTTGTGTTGCAAAAAAGAGCTGTACGTGCAATATACTGTCTTGGGCCTCGCGACTCTCTGAGGGAGGTCTTTAAAGATATTAAAATATTAACAGTAGCGTCACAATACATTTTTGACAATATTATGTATGTTAGAAAAAACCTAAGTTCGTTTAGCCTTAAATGTGATTCACATCATTATAATACTAGAAATAAACATAAACTTGCCGTTCCGAGCTTCAGATTAAAGAAAGTGGGTAATTCATTTTTGGGGAAATGTATAAAAATCTTCAATAAAGTACCACAAACTCTTGTTGACTTACCTGTTTATGAGTTCAAAAACCACATTAAAAAAATTCTTATGGAAAAAGGATACTACAAAGTTGAAGATTACATGAACGACAAGAGTGCATGGACTTAATAGCCTGCCTAGCTCGCACTTACACTATCTTGTAATTGTATTTCCTGTAATAAAATCAGGCTGACAAAGGTGACTGAGTTTCTTGCGCCGTTTCTTCTCATCACCAGCCGATATGTTGTCCCGAAGCGGTGGTAGGGCTAAGTTATATGTTGGGACGTGTATAAGTGCCCGGAAGAGGGCCTATATACAGAATAAAGAATTTCATTTCATTTCATTTCATCGCTTGACTGTATTCAGGACGCCCAACTTTCTAGCTGCAATTTGAGCCTTAGACTCGATGGTGGATGGTGGTCGATTTGTTAACACATTGTTAATCTAGGGGTATGATTCTCGCTTCGGCTGCGAGAGGTCCCGGGTTGCCACAAGATGATAGGGATTCATTGATATGGTTGGTGTTTAACGGTTAATTTTATTTCGGTTATCAAAAATACAGAATGATAGGTATCGGGGACGCGGGCGTTACGACGTGCTGTTGCTCACTGATCTAGACTGATTGTCCGTTGTACGCAGGCGCGGGGCTGCGTGCGCCGCGAGGGGGCCGAAGAGCGGGCGCGGGGCGGCCGCATAGTGTTGTGTTAACAATATTAGTAATTCAAGAAAACCCCTTTTCAAAACAATCTTACCAGAATAGCCGGATTTTAGTTGAAATCAGAATTATTTATTGTAAGGTGTACGGAACCCTTCATCCGCGAGTCCGACTTGCACTTGGCCGGTTTTTTAGTTAGTAATAACAACTGTAAGCGCAAGTAGGTTAGCGCGGGCGAAGCCGTGGGCGACTGCTGTAATATTTCTTTACGTAGGTATATTGTACGGTGCGAGGCGTACACCTGAAGATTTGCTAAATGAAATACCGGAGATTGAGTTAATGTAGAGTTTATTGTTAATTAGCGTAAATACAGTACTTTGATAATGCTAAAGATGACGTGTGATTGCTATGAATGCGATGTGTGCACTGACTTATTGAGTGTAAAACTGGATTGTACCAACCGGGAATCGAACCCAAGACATCAGATATCAGAAGCTAGCATCGTGAATTGTTTCAGACCGAGTCGTCGGCGTCCCTGCGGCGGCTGCGCGCGCAGTTCGCGTGCTCCATCAAGTGAGGCGCCCTATGCCTGCGCCTGCGCCGCCGGCCCCTCCGGCCCCTCCGGCACGCACACTATTGTATATTGTACATGTAGAGACATATCTATTGTTGTTTATGTCGTTATATTTAAAGAGGGTATTTATCGTGGTTACCGTTTTGATCGGGTTTATTAGTGTTAAGTTCCGTGCCCGCCGACCGCGGCGGACTCGCGTAGGACCAACGCGTAGGCATATCTCCTCCTCTGTTGTCGTAGTGTCCGTGTTCGTCTAGCTATCCGTGGATTTGCCCCGATTATACGTATGTACTCGTATAATGTATGAATGCACGCACTTAACTAAAAACATTCGAATCATACCGTATCCTATCTGACAATAATATTTGTCCTTTTAATGCGATGTTAAAGTATTCGCAGTAATTCATTTCAGTTTAGCAGCCCACACACACCCTACTCGCCGACTAAACAGCACCGGCCTATACAGCATCCCCGTATTTCATAGCGTAGGCTAGAGTCGCAATATGTTTTGTACGAGCTGAGTGCAACGAGAAGACTGAATGAAGTGTCGACTGTAAGCAATTTATAAGGATGTTTGATCGTTCACGTTTACTGTCCCCCGTAGTTACGAGTCATTCACAATCGTATCATCGAGGATAGGCCTAAGCTGAGGCGCCTCGTCCACGGCGGTGGCGCCCCCTTCCGATGACTTCGTCTGTCTCGTGTATGTCTTCTTACATCTTTTATTATTCATGTATCTTTATGGATAAACAGTATTTTGTTATTGTATTAGATAATAAAAGTTTGTGTGAATACAAATATTTTATTTTTTAACAAAAATATTTACAGAATGTGACGATGACGATGAAACTACTTCCTACTCATGTCATGGATGTAAGTAACTTTTTTTTTAAAAGTAGGTCAGTTCTCAAAGTTGCCAGTCTAAATCCTGAAAACTGTAGTCGGTCAGGCTCATGATGAATTTTTAAAAACGATACAGAGAAGTATTTTTGAATCATGCGAATTCCAATTCGAATACGAAATGGCAAGATTCGCATGCGAATGACTAAAATCGCTATTTTTGAAAATTCATTCTGTGAATTCTGCAACGAGTGGTCCGACCCACTTGTATTTCGATTCTACTAGTAGAAAGTTTAGAAGTATGACTTTGACAAGTAAACATATGGTTCACAGATTAAAAACTTTTTTTTCGTTTCTTTCCATGCGATTCTTTGCCGGTTTTTAAAATCAATAAGTTTTTGCATACCGTTTTTAAATATTTTCTGCGTGAAACGAAAATAGTTAAAGAATTTTACCATAATAGCAACACAGAATTCGAGTGATTCAAAAATGCGTAAAATCGGAAGTGATAGAAATAAAATTCGCACACGAATCGTATTCGTGTTCGAATTCAAGACTAATTTCATTCCTAATGCCTCAAAAATACGTCTCCAGGTTAAAAAAGTGATATGCTCATAAAAATAAATAATTATTGGACAACATCACATACATTGCTCTGATCCTAAGGTAAGTAGCTAAAGCACTTGTGTTTTAGAAATCAGAAACAACGACGGTACCACAACACCCAGACCCGAGCCAATATAGAAAAGTTAGTTTTCTACATTGACCCGACCGGGAATCGAACCCGGAACCTCAGAGATGACGGCGCCACTTGAAGTCCGGCGTAGGTACTCGCCTCTCTTACGGAGATCGTCGATCAGATGACGGTTTTATTAAGTATGCTTAATGCCTACTAGCTTGCTTGGCAACTGTTCACATTTGCTAGGCATGGCATGTCTGTTGTCAGCAATGTAGTTCAATCTATTAAAAAACTGTAGAGTGATTGGGAACCTAAGCGATTCCTTCAGAAACTCAGGGTGCTTAAAACAAGGGGACTAAAAATCCTGAGTCGCCTACGAGGCGGGGGTGACAAAGGTCTCAATTTTAGGTTATTTACCCACATCTCAAAAATGGTGCGTTGTAGCGAAAAATTTTCGGAGATGAAATAAAAGTACATGAAGTTCTCTAGAACTCTAGTCTGCCAGTGCCTTTAGCTAAGTTCAGTGAACGAGCGGCACAGGGGGAATGCCGATGGCAGAACTACTTGTAACAGGTAATGTGGACTTGTATCGCGTGCATAGGACTCCCGCGCGGTCCTCCGAAGTAATCTGTACTTAGCAGCGACGTAGCCTCGGCACTGATCAGGCAATACCTACTAGTCTTAGAAGCCCAATTCCCGTAAATTTACAGTAGTCGCAATCCTGTGTCGGCCCGATCCCAGTAACATTACATCAGAAACGGTATTCTCGTAAACAAAAAAAGGAGTAAGGGCTCGTATAATGCAACTGAAAATAAAAGAAACCAATATGAAATATTTTGTCCAATTTTCAGTTGCACTAACGATACTTTTATGTTTTTTATGTAAAAGTTAAACGCGAATACCGTTTTAGATAATAAGTTACTGGGACCGCGTCGACAGTGGATTGCGGCTATTGTTAAAATAAGGCTGGGCTGCACCATCTTAACTTTAACCATAACTATAAAACCGGTGTTTCTGTATGGAGTTTGACAGACTTTTGACGTTTATTAAAGTTAAAGTAAGATGGTGCAACCCAGCCTAACGGAATTGGGCTTTAGATGACCGAGTAGCTCGTCGGATAGAACGCGGTGTGCTTTATACGTCACACTTGACGGGCTGCCTGAGTCCGAGCAAGCTGAATCTGCACGGCTGTCATATTACCACATGAGTAAAGACAACAGCACAGAGAAAGCTTAAGAAATGCCTTACCACAAACGCTCACGCAGCAGTGACAGCACTGTACGTACTCGCCGCGAAGGGACGCCCTACTCGAGCAAAAATTGACACTTTAAAGTTTAATATATCGCAAACGGATTCCTAAATTAAAAAATTGTCTTAGCAACCCCTAAGGCATTTTTAAGGACCTATTCAACGATGGTTAGCGGTTAGACGATGACAAAATAAATCATCCCCACGTTACATGTATGGGAGCTACCCTGAAAAATTGTTTTTTTTTTTCAAATTTTATTCTACCGTTGTATCGGCGTGCCGCGTGATTGATATATATCTCTACAAATTTACAACTCTCCCAGGGTTAGACACACAGACAGACGGACATGACGAACTATAAGGGTCCTTGTAAATTTTTGTTTTTAGCAATTCGATGGGACGTGGGTTCGATTCCCACCTGAGGTCGATGATTTTTTTCAAGTGTTATTTATCTTCAATATAAGGGTCCTTGTCAGGACTTACTCTGAAAATAATACTATTTCCTTTATTTATATTTGCTTGTCTATAAAATCAAATGTTCTTTGTGTTTAGTTTTTATTGAGTAGGTACTTGTGTAAATTGTAAACAAACTGCATTTAAATGTCTATAACAAAACGCTGATGAAAATATGTGGTTTAATTTACTTTTTCATGACGACTTTTCCAAAATAGGTATGAGTTTTAAACGCTTTAATTCGTGCGTCTGTTTTATTTACTCATGTGATTTCACTCTGCGGTAGAACCTGCGTGCTTTCTCGTAGCGTTTACTTGTTGATCTCTGTCACAAGTAAACGTCATAATTGATCGTGTCTTGCAAAAACTGGAAAAACATTAGGCTAAAAATAAAACGCTAGAGCTCTTCAAAACATTTTTTTATTAAAAACGATAAAACATTTTCGTCATTGATAATTATTTTATCAGTGAAAACGTAACGTGTTTTTACAATGTTTGTATAACACAAGTCGTTTGCACCTCGGCGTCGACCGACCACCTCGCAAGCTTCGTGGCTTCATGGAATATTTGTCAGACAATTATCAATCAAACTATCAATCATACAAAACTACCTATGGCCAAATAAGTTAATGCAACTGTTGTTTCATCTAAAATAAAACGTTATTTTAACTAACACAAGAATTACATCGCTCTGCTTCGGTTTTTAAGCACATTAATTCCTCTTTTCCTGCCAGCATCCCAAAAACGACGCCAGATAAAACAGTGTTCTTACAGCAAACATAGGCTGGTTTGGAGCACATAAAACATGAAATACAAATAAATTAAACTTATAATCTTAAATTACATGATCTTTTACTGCCTTTGAGCTATTATTTTACAATATAGGTACCGAATAGAAAAGAAAGAACACGATTAATAAAATGACATTGACAAACTATACAATAAAATGTGAAGAGGGGTCGGAACGACGCTCCCATAACAAACAGCGACTGTAACAGTAATAGATATCTGTAATACTAGTCCACCCGCGCGGACGCGAGCGGCCCGCGGCGCCCGCAGCCTGCCGGCTGCATGTTGCCACCTGCATGCTGCCGGCTGCATGCTGCCGCCTGCATGCTGCATGCTTCCGCCTGCATGCTGCATGCTGTCGCCTGCATGCTGCATGCTTCCGCCTGCATGCTGCATGCTGTCGCCTGCATGCTGCATGCTGCCGCCTGCATGCTGCCGGCTGCATGCTGCGTGCTGCCGCTTGCATGCTGCATGCTGTACGCGGGCGGGCGCGCGGCTCGCGGCTCGACTAACAGACTTACGCTCCGAACTCGACATATCACCGCTCTACTATCGCACTATCGATATCATACACATTATGTTAACTACTATATTTTGGCATCAACGATAGAACTATTCGTTTGGCACGAACGCGCGACTCGCAGCGCTCGGCGGCGCTCGAGCGACTCGATATTTAAAATTATTTGTGCCGTCGATGACGCGGTCCCTCGCGACCGCGGGCGGGCCCTCGGTAGGCACGCAGCGTGGCAGAGCACTGTCTCTGATCCGATTATCAACGACTAGGTGATAAATCTCTGAACGATTAAAACTGCAATTAATACTTTTAGGCCACACATTAGATCCGAGGGATCACTCGGCAGTGGTAATTTTACTAGTCTGATTCGCGCGACCCCGACAGGCGCGTCATAAGACTCGCGCCGCAGCGCCCGGGCGCACACTATTCTGTTCTATACGATCGTCGATACATTAAAATTCCACAAGTACCGTATCGATTTTGCTAAAAATTACATCTATGAGACGCGACACGATATCTCGCGAAACATTTCCTACAAATAGGTCAGGCACTCGGAACCGGAGCGGCCGAGACCGGTAATAGTCAATATTTAAAGCTGGGGACATCGGCGGTCGTATAGAACTAAATCACTCTATACGGGGTTAGTCAAAAATGCCGTAAAAGCTGAAACACCCCAAACATTTTATCATACATACATACGACAGCTGTCATTCATATTAACCTATTTAACCTCTCGCATGGGGAGCGGAGTCAGAACGTAGTTCCGAGTACGTGTTGCGGCGGCAGTGTCGGCGGCATCAGAGCAGCACGTCCATGCGGCTGCCGCGGCGCAGCAGGCGCGCGGCGCCCGGCTCGCCGCCGCCGAGCGCGTGGAACGACACCGTCACCGTCTGCTGACCGAAGTTCGCCTCGAACCTGCGCGCACCCGCACACAACACACCACCTCGTTACTCGCACTACCACATCCTACGTCCATGTTACATTTTAATTATTCCAACCATATTACATTTTAATCAAAAGAATCACTATTTACGCTTTTTCGTTATGAATAAAACTTTTCTCCTGACAATTCTATTTATGGCTCGATTCAAAATGCAATGAACTTTATGACGGTAAAGTTTATCAATATAATTTCGATTCACCTCTTAAATCAATTCGGTATGTAAAGAAAAATACCATTTGGAGATTTTAGGCTTATAAACTGTATTTTAATATTTACATCACTAAAATTACAAAATGACATTCATTTTTAAAAAATACAAAAAAATATTCCTTCCCTTCAAGACATTCATATGACCTCTAATCACAGAGACGCTTACATCTGACGTCACAGAGTTTGTATGTGTGTGATGTGTCCCGTGTTTGTGCATCAAAAATACTACAGATTTGAAAGACAGCGAATGTCAAATATAAATGTGAGAGTGAAGATACATTGTACAGACTTACAAAGGACTTACGTCACGAATTCAGATTTAAAAAATTATACTACTTACTGTTTAAAACAATATTCAAATTAGTTCCTTAGTTATTGGTTTATACTTTCATTTAAAAAATACCCTTAAAAGCACTTTACATACCGAATTGGATAACTCGAGTGTTTTCAGCGCGCTATCGAATACAAACCGACTACACAGTTATATACCTTAAAATTCAAAGTAGAGAAATTCTTCTGTGGTCCTACCTGACTACTTGATTGCAGATTTTTTTACATCTGTTAATATACAAGCTCTAAGTTAATGGTGTTTTAGTCTGGAGCTTTCAGCACCGCCATATTATCAATGACTATTTTGCTTGGATTCAGTACTTCACGTTTGGCTATGGCATTGCAACTTTGTTGATGGTTTTACAAAGTTGCATTGAAAGCTTGCCAGTTTTAAATGTATCTAGCTATAAAATGAAAATGCGTTATAGCTTATTTGTATCGAGTTAACGGTTCGTGTAAATGAATGAAGTCTAGGTATAGCATTAACGCGTCAGAGAGTGCGGCGGAGGTAGATACTCACTCGGTGGCGATGTTGACGTGCGGCGGCGCGCCGACGGCGTTCTGCACGACGAGGAACAGCTTGGTGGCCAGCTCCAGCACGTGGCACGTGCGCAGCACCACGTCGCCGCGCCGCCGCCGCGCGCCCTCGCCGCCGAACAGGCAGCCCGCCGCCTCGGGGCCCGCGCCCCCGCCCCCGCCGGCCCCGCCGCCCCCGCCGCGCAGCGAGCACGCCGACACGTCCTCCAGCGAGCTGTCCGCGCCGCCGCACTGCGTACACACAGAGGCGGGCGTCGTCAGCACACTCGCTACCCAGGGAAGGTACACTTGTCGCAGTCGAATCGGATAATTCGCCGTATTACATTCGATGGTGCGTAAAAGTGGACTAAATAGTGGTTTAGTAGCAAAATATTCTAAATAATGGCAAAATCAATCATTATGTTGTAGCTAAATAATTTATATTCGTCACAATATTAAACTGAAAGCCGTAGATTTAATAACTAGATTTACAGGTTTTAAAGCATGTCAAAAAAAAAAACACTAGGTTGGCTATGGAGTATCGTGTATGGCAGAATACTAGGCAATTATTGTTGACGTTAAGTAAAAATGTGACGTTAAGTATGTTAAGAAAAACAACCCGTTACCCTACGAAGTAGAAATTTTACAATGCGGCTAAACGTGAGACGTCATTTTGGAGAACACATCGTAATGAAACTTAACTTAAATGTAACTTTTTAAAGTTACAAAGTGGAATGGAGCTTCTATTTAAGCAAAATAAGCCTGTGTTTGGAGGCCCCGCTCTTCCTTAACTAAGTTTGATAACAATTTTTCCTTTAACCATGTCAATCAAAAGTTGAAGTTAGTGTTTGTATTATATAATATGTGTGTTTTTTGAGTGAGTGATTGGGTGACTGTGTGCGTGTGTGTGTGTGTGTGTGTGTGTGTGGGCGCGAGTATACGTACGGCGCGCACGTGCACGACGAGCAGGTCGTCGTTGTAGGGCGAGAGCGAGAGGCGGTAGACGGCGTGCGCGGGCACGCGGCGCTTGAGGCGCAGCGAGCGCGGCTCCGTGTGTGTGTGTGTGGGCGCGAGTATACGTACGGCGCGCACGTGCACGACGAGCAGGTCGTCGTTGTAGGGCGAGAGCGAGAGGCGGTAGACGGCGTGCGCGGGCACGCGGCGCTTGAGGCGCAGCGAGCGCGGCTCCGTGTGTGTGTGTGTGGGCGCGAGTATACGTACGGCGCGCACGTGCACGACGAGCAGGTCGTCGTTGTAGGGCGAGAGCGAGAGGCGGTAGACGGCGTGCGCGGGCACGCGGCGCTTGAGGCGCAGCGAGCGCGGCTCCGTGTGTGTGTGTGTGGGCGCGAGTATACGTACGGCGCGCACGTGCACGACGAGCAGGTCGTCGTTGTAGGGCGAGAGCGAGAGGCGGTAGACGGCGTGCGCGGGCACGCGGCGCTTGAGGCGCAGCGAGCGCGGCTCCGTGTGTGTGTGTGTGGGCGCGAGTATACGTACGGCGCGCACGTGCACGACGAGCAGGTCGTCGTTGTAGGGCGAGAGCGAGAGGCGGTAGACGGCGTGCGCGGGCACGCGGCGCTTGAGGCGCAGCGAGCGCGGCTCCGTGTGTGTGTGTGTGGGCGCGAGTATACGTACGGCGCGCACGTGCACGACGAGCAGGTCGTCGTTGTAGGGCGAGAGCGAGAGGCGGTAGACGGCGTGCGCGGGCACGCGGCGCTTGAGGCGCAGCGAGCGCGGCTCCGTGTGTGTGTGTGTGGGCGCGAGTATACGTACGGCGCGCACGTGCACGACGAGCAGGTCGTCGTTGTAGGGCGAGAGCGAGAGGCGGTAGACGGCGTGCGCGGGCACGCGGCGCTTGAGGCGCAGCGAGCGCGGCTCCGTGTGTGTGTGTGTGGGCGCGAGTATACGTACGGCGCGCACGTGCACGACGAGCAGGTCGTCGTTGTAGGGCGAGAGCGAGAGGCGGTAGACGGCGTGCGCGGGCACGCGGCGCTTGAGGCGCAGCGAGCGCGGCTCCGTGTGTGTGTGTGTGGGCGCGAGTATACGTACGGCGCGCACGTGCACGACGAGCAGGTCGTCGTTGTAGGGCGAGAGCGAGAGGCGGTAGACGGCGTGCGCGGGCACGCGGCGCTTGAGGCGCAGCGAGCGCGGCTCCAGCAGCAGCAGCGCGCCCGTCGACACCACGCCCAGGCAGCGCGCCACGCGCCCCGACGACCGCGCCACCTGCGACATGCACGTCACTAATTACGTATAGCGGCGCGGCGCGCTAGACAGATAGTCCACGCGGAACATAAGCGTCATTTCGTTAACGCACACATTGACATTGCGTTTACTCGCCATCTCGGACGATTCCGGCCGAACTTCAGCGGGCTGTCACTCACGACACGAAAGTTTACTAAGCTTATCTTATCACACTCCCCGAAGCTCAGTTTTGACGATATTTATTGAAGGCGCGTGGTAAGAAACGTGTAAAAAAATTGCGTAACATGGACGAATGAGACAGAATTATTACAATACAATTTCTCAAATAATATCAGACTGAACCTATTTTATGGAACTTGTATTTCGATAAAAGTTGCGAACTTTTTGCTAAACCACCGTTGGCGGAAACTTCGCGCCGCGAATATTGCTCTGTCTTCCCTATTTAGGCCTGGACGTATGATAAGATGAATGTATAAACTAATGTGTCAGTGTAATAAAACACACTGACTTATTTAAAAAATTCAGAATAGCATCCCTAGGTAGTAAGCCCAATTTGGCAGTTGTTTTCGAGAACGGTGGGTGGGGCCATTGTGTATTTTTTCTATTTTGTGGCCACATCATACACACACACTACACTGTACAGAAGGCTCACTCCCGATACACTCACTATTCATTATCTATTTTTACTTCGCGACAATAAGGTCTACAATAAATTGCACCCGCACGCCTACTTAACTGACTTAACTACCGACTACCGTTCACTCGGAATACGATATGACATACGGAACAGAAACGTGGCCTCTTACTATGGGCCTCTTACTATTTTACGTAGTATAATTTTTTCTCTATGCTATAGGCCTTGTAAGAAAGCTCAAAGTTGCACAGCGCGCTATGAAAAGGGCTATGCTCGGCGTCTCTTTGCGAGATCGAATCAGAAATGAGGAGAACCGTGAGTCAAAATCTTCCAAATTTACTTATGATTACTTTATTGTATAAATATTGTTTTTCAGCAAGTTGTGGTCTAATGTAAGGATAGGTGGTAAATGACATCGAACAGACGGGTCTTCGGAGTTTTATACTGTTGAGACCATTGTGGCTTCCTCGCGATGTTGACGCTTGATTCCGATGTCCAGGGCATCGTAAAGAAAAGGCTCTTTGTGTCTTTTTGGAAATCGTTATTATCACGTATTGTGTTTGAAACAAAGGAACTTGTTGGTAGCTTAATGGCCGATTGTTCACTCATGAACAAACAAAAGTTGCTGACATAGCCCGACAGATTAGCCAGCTAAAGTGACAATGGGCGGGGCACATAGCACGTAGAACTCACGGCCGATGGGGCAGAAAGGTTCTTGAATAGAGGCCACGTACCGGCAAGCGTAGCGTGGGACGTTCACCCACAAGGTGGGCAGACGACCTGGTAAAGGTTGCAGGACAACGCTGGATGCAGCTTCCATCCGGCCGATCTGGAAGTCACTGGGGGAGGCCTATGTTTAGCACTGGACGTCCTGTGGTTGAAATGATGATGATGATGATAATGATAACGTTCACTACAAGCGGAAAAGAACTCTATCACCCAGATACGCTTAAGCCAAATTGGTTTTGGGTAGTTTTGGTCGCCTCACTAGGGTCAACTGCGCAATGTAACGTCGAAATTCTGTTTTTAAATAAATGTTTTAAGTAAGTAAAAAGGTAACAACCGTGGAAAATAATTGCTTGATGGCAGCTAAAATGATGTTTAAATACAGAAAATGGATATTTTGTAATTTAGAACCTATTTTAAAAGTACTACTCGAGTGTAATAGAAGTATAGAGCTTAATTTTACCCATTTTGCAATGTGTAAAAAAACCACAAGTTACAACACGTGTTATTTGGCTTGAAAGTAAACTAATTTCTTCCTCGTTGCCTACTACGTCGCGTCGCGTGCACAACTGAGTGCGCGTACCACCTGATATCGTGTAGGTGAACAAGTCGAGTGAATAGATATGTGAATCAGGCCTGACCTTGCCCACCAGGTCAGCGAAGACGACGTACTTGTCGCCGCCGCCCGCGCCGCGCCGCCAGGCCGCGGACGCGCGCAGGCGCACGTAGTCGCCCACGAAGGGGTGCGCCACGCTGCACGCGTAGTTCAGCTTGCGGTCCTTGAACAGCACGCTCGCCGTCACCTACGACGAGACCGACGCACACGATATACATGAGCACTATTTATTTATTCACTATACATACTCAACGAAACTAACTTATAATTGTTTATATGAAACCCTAAAACTCCAGAAATCCTAAACGAATTCCGATGACGTCGCCTCGAATGATTTAATAAACAAAGAACTACAAATAAAAACCAACATCACACATTGGTCTGAACGTATTTATTGAACTTATAATCTTCTTTTCGCCACTGCCAAGATACTTAAAAAGCAAAACAGTGGAATATAAGGGTACGTCCAAATCTGGCGAGCATTCCGTTACTGTAATCGTTTGGTGCGCCTCTTTAACGTAACTCGTGCAACGCTTGTACCTACAGTGCGCGCGAGCAGCACGTGTGCAGTTATAGTTTACGTACAGGTAGCTCACAGTGCGTACAGGAGACGTATTTTTGAAGCATTCGAAATGAATCTTGAATTCGAACACGATTTCAAATTCGAATCGCATGGAACGGAACGAAAAAAAAGTTTTTAATCTGTGAACCATGTTTACTTGTCAAAGTCATACTTCTAAACTTTCTACTAGTAGAATCGAAATACGAGTGGGTCGGACCACTCGTTGCAGAATTCCAGAATGAATTTTCAAAAATAGCGATTTTAGTCATTCGCATGCGAATCTTGCTATTTTGTATTCGAATTGGAATTCGCATGATTCAAAAATATGTCTCCAGCTCGTGCGCATCACACAAACATAAAATGCACGCATGTACTGTGCATCTGCGGCGCATTCGCTAGATCTGGACGCAGTTTAATAGTAAAGCTGGTCCGATTTCATGTCATTCAATTAAAACGATTCTTGGAATCAGGCTAATGATCGATCCTTTTTTGATGATGTCAATATGAGTCTTTTTTGATGATAAACTCAAAAGTCATGTTGTCAAAGATAACGGTATAAGCGTAGTTCTAGATGCGGTGCGGTGGTGTGGGGTGGTGTGCGGTGGTGTGTCGTGTGGGTAGGTACCTTCTCCCGCATCCTGTTCCTGGCGGTCTGCCCGAAGGCGTCTCGGTAGAGGCGGCAGCGCCAGCGGTGGTGCATGCGGCGCAGCAGCAGGTCGGCGCGCGCCAGCAGCGCGGGCTGCGGGCAGGGCGGCCAGGCGGCGCAGGCGGGCGAGCGGTGGCGCGCCGGCAGCCGCCGCCACAGCGACGCCAGGTAGCGGCGCCGCGCGCTGCACGCCCACGCGCGCCACGCCACGCGCGCCGCCCACGCGCGCCGCGCCACCGTCGCGCCCGCCGCCTCCTCTGCCGCGCCCGCGCCCACGCCCGCGCCCGCGCCCGCCACGCGCCGCCGCGCCTGCCGGGGGGGACCAAGTGTTACTTTATGTGACAAAGAATGGTAGGGTAGGGGCTTCTAAATTTAATAACGTCACATTTGAAAATATCTATGTTCTTTTTTATTAAAACATAAAATCGAACTTCAAACGAAAAAACTATTACTAGATGTTAAACACCTGTAATAAAGGTAGTCAAAATAACGTCAAATTCGTGTAACATAATAATTTACTATTTTTTTAAATAAAAAAAATAAATTAAAGCAATGTAAACCCCGGAGGAAAAGTGCCCATAACACTCGCAGCATCCCCCCACTGAAACGCCCTAACTAACATGAGTTCACATTATCTAATTCACTCATACAACTTACAATATGTATAATATTAGAATATTTTAATGTATAATATTTTAGAAAATATATTTTTTTATAAATTACTTCTATTATTAAAAAAATGCCACCAATTTAATTCTCAAATATAGCTTACATATTTTATAAATAAAATAGCATAATTCCCCTGCAATACTTATAACATGAATCGAAATTATTTTTTTCAAGAGATTAACAACGCCTTATCAACACTAAATCAATGCAGTCATTTTGTAAAACCTAACATTTTAGGTTAACCCAAAAGCTTCGGTACTGGTTTGTCAGAAAATAGTAATTAAATTCTCACAAACGAAATTAAATTCTAGAAAATTACCTGCAACTGTCTCTGCAGCGCCTGCCTTTCGGGTAAATCGCGCGTTACCTGTGAAACACGGTTCTATGTACCCACATATCGCGTATCCACGCGTCATTATAGAACAGACAAGAGGTGAGCTCATACAATACATACATAGTTAAAAATATATATATGAATTATAACTACAGCTACTAACCAAAATGAAACATTAAAGTAAAAATAAAAGTCACAAATAAGTTGATATTAATGTTCTCGTCGGTTATTCGGTATGGACCGCACGATGGTATGTTAGTAGTGTAGTGCATACCTTGTAGTTCCGCCAGGCGCGCGCGATTACGCGCTGCGCGTGCGCGACGCGGCGCCGCTGCAGACGCGCGCGTCGACGGCGCCACGCGCGCTGCACGCACGACACCAGCTCGCCCACGCGCGTCGCTCGCAGCGCTTCCAGCTCCCACACCTAAGGCGCAACAATATAGAATTATTCCTTTATTTACCAACGGTCTTTGGACTTGAAATATGTTAATAAATAAGTAATTTTATCTCGAGAAAAGTACATTATTTATATTTTAAATACTACGCTGAAATCGAAGACTAAGAGGGTAATAGATAACAAATCCTTATCCTGTATCATAATGACAAAACGTACATCTCGCTACACAAATGTTCGACTCACCGTCCGGGGGCTGCGAATGAACACTTTGGTGCGTCCGTACGCGAACTCAGCGCTGGGGATGGGCAGCGAGCGCAGCAGCGCGCGCGCGCCGCGCACGGGGTCGTCGCGCGCCAGCGGGGGCGGCGCGGGGGACACGCGGCCCCCCGCCCCCGCCGCCCCCGCGCCCCCGCCCGCCAGCAGCCCGTAGCGCGCCAGCACCGCGCGCGCGCACATCGACTCGCACCACCCGCTGCGCCGCAGCAGCGCCATCTCCACGATCCTGCAACCATCGACTCGTGTCTTAGTTACGATTTCGACTGTCGACGACAGGAATCTGGCACTCGATTGTTCACCACCTGTCGTTCTAGGTCGCATCCAGATCTGGAGAATGCGTGCGATCTGCGCGCGCGACCTGTAAGCTACTGGAACGTGAACTAGAAGTCGGGTCGGGCCGCAGGCAGCGCCGAGGCAGGTGAGCGGACTCACCCCTGCGTGCGGAGCTGGTGGCGCAGCAGCGGCGCGTCGAGGCGGTGCGCGCGCAGTAGCGGGTCGGGCCGCAGGCAGCGCCGAGGCAGGTGAGCGGACTCACCCCTGCGTGCGGAGCTGGTGGCGCAGCAGCGGCGCGTCGAGGCGGTGCGCGCGCAGTAGCGGGTCGGGCCGCAGGCAGCGCCGAGGCAGGTGAGAGGACTCACCCCTGCGTGCGGAGCTGGTGGCGCAGCAGCGGCGCGTCGAGGCGGTGCGCGCGCAGTAGCGGGTCGGGCCGCAGGCAGCGCCGAGGCAGGTGAGAGGACTCACCCCTGCGTGCGGAGCTGGTGGCGCAGCAGCGGCGCGTCGAGGCGGTGCGCGCGCAGTAGCGGGTCGGGCCGCAGGCAGCGCCGAGGCAGGTGAGAGGACTCACCCCTGCGTGCGGAGCTGGTGGCGCAGCAGCGGCGCGTCGAGGCGGTGCGCGCGCAGTAGCGGGTCGGGCCGCAGGCAGCGCCGAGGCAGGTGAGAGGACTCACCCCTGCGTGCGGAGCTGGTGGCGCAGCAGCGGCGCGTCGAGGCGGTGCGCGCGCAGTAGCGGGTCGGGCCGCAGGCAGCGCCGAGGCAGGTGAGAGGACTCACCCCTGCGTGCGGAGCTGGTGGCGCAGCAGCGGCGCGTCGAGGCGGTGCGCGCGCAGTAGCGGGTCGGGCCGCAGGCAGCGCCGAGGCAGGTGAGAGGACTCACCCCTGCGTGCGGAGCTGGTGGCGCAGCAGCGGCGCGTCGAGGCGGTGCGCGCGCAGTAGCGGGTCGGGCCGCAGGCAGCGCCGAGGCAGGTGAGAGGACTCACCCCTGCGTGCGGAGCTGGTGGCGCAGCAGCGGCGCGTCGAGGCGGTGCGCGCGCAGTAGCGGGTCGGGCCGCAGGCAGCGCCGAGGCAGGTGAGCGGACTCACCCCTGCGTGCGGAGCTGGTGGCGCAGCAGCGGCGCGTCGAGGCGGTGCGCGCGCAGTAGCGGGTCGGGCCGCAGGCAGCGCCGAGGCAGGTGAGCGGACTCACCCCTGCGTGCGGAGCTGGTGGCGCAGCAGCGGCGCGTCGAGGCGGTGCGCGCGCAGTAGCGGGTCGGGCCGCAGGCAGCGCCGAGGCAGGTGAGAGGACTCACCCCTGCGTGCGGAGCTGGTGGCGCAGCAGCGGCGCGTCGAGGCGGTGCGCGCGCAGTAGCGGGTCGGGCCGCAGGCAGCGCCGAGGCAGGTGAGCGGACTCACCCCTGCGTGCGGAGCTGGTGGCGCAGCAGCGGCGCGTCGAGGCGGTGCGCGCGCAGTAGCGGGTCGGGCCGCAGGCAGCGCCGAGGCAGGTGAGCGGACTCACCCCTGCGTGCGGAGCTGGTGGCGCAGCAGCGGCGCGTCGAGGCGGTGCGCGCGCAGTAGCGGGTCGGGCCGCAGGCAGCGCCGAGGCAGGTGAGCGGACTCACCCCTGCGTGCGGAGCTGGTGGCGCAGCAGCGGCGCGTCGAGGCGGTGCGCGCGCAGTAGCGGGTCGGGCCGCAGGCAGCGCCGAGGCAGGTGAGCGGACTCACCCCTGCGTGCGGAGCTGGTGGCGCAGCAGCGGCGCGTCGAGGCGGTGCGCGCGCAGTAGCGGGTCGGGCCGCAGGCAGCGCCGAGGCAGGTGAGCGGACTCACCCCTGCGTGCGGAGCTGGTGGCGCAGCAGCGGCGCGTCGAGGCGGTGCGCGCGCAGTAGCGGGTCGGGCCGCAGGCAGCGCCGAGGCAGGTGAGCGGACTCACCCCTGCGTGCGGAGCTGGTGGCGCAGCAGCGGCGCGTCGAGGCGGTGCGCGCGCAGTAGCGGGTCGGGCCGCAGGCAGCGCCGAGGCAGGTGAGCGGACTCACCCCTGCGTGCGGAGCTGGTGGCGCAGCAGCGGCGCGTCGAGGCGGTGCGCGCGCAGTAGCGGGTCGGGCCGCAGGCAGCGCCGAGGCAGGTGAGCGGACTCACCCCTGCGTGCGGAGCTGGTGGCGCAGCAGCGGCGCGTCGAGGCGGTGCGCGCGCAGTAGCGGGTCGGGCCGCAGGCAGCGCCGAGGCAGGTGAGCGGACTCACCCCTGCGTGCGGAGCTGGTGGCGCAGCAGCGGCGCGTCGAGGCGGTGCGCGCGCAGTAGCGGGTCGGGCCGCAGGCAGCGCCGAGGCAGGTGAGCGGACTCACCCCTGCGTGCGGAGCTGGTGGCGCAGCAGCGGCGCGTCGAGGCGGTGCGCGCGCAGTAGCGGGTCGGGCCGCAGGCAGCGCCGAGGCAGGTGAGGACTCACCCCTGCGTGCGGAGCTGGTGGCGCAGCAGCGGCGCGTCGAGGCGGTGCGCGCGCAGTAGCGGGTCGGGCCGCAGGCAGCGCCGAGGCAGGTGAGCGGACTCACCCCTGCGTGCGGAGCTGGTGGCGCAGCAGCGGCGCGTCGAGGCGGTGCGCGCGCAGTAGCGGGTCGGGCCGCAGGCAGCGCACGAGGCGCGGCGCGGCCGGCAGACGCCGCACTAGCGCGCCCACTAGCGCACGCTGTCGGCAGCCCAGCGCCGCCGGGCGCCGCGGGGACCCGCACGCGCTACCGCCCGCTGCAACACACACAACACCGCACACACTCTCACTACGCGCACTCGAGCGTTCTACGCGCCCGCACCGACGACGCTCTGGCGCCGGCTCCGCGGAGGAGCCGAGCCGGAACCATTGAGCCACGATCAAGGAGACGCGACGTTTCCAGCGGGGCGGGTTGCGCCACTCACGGCTTTCCACCTCATTAGACTCTTAAAGACCAACATATAGTAAGTAACTAGTTGTTTCGTTTATTATGTGCCGTGAGGGGACAGCCGTAAAGAATACTCTTCCCCAGCGCCAACAGGAGGGGTGTCGTAAAAGGGCGACTAAATCCTGTAGCACGAGACGAAGTGCAGCGTCTGCGTGCAAAAAAATAAAAAAAAACTGCGCTCGCCAACCCGCCTGTCAAGCATGGCGAGACAGTCAACAACCCCCCGATGAAAGACACAGAAGATACCAGGCCCCCAGTCTCCGGTGGTCCCTCTGCTCCTGGCTACGGTAGCGGTCAGGGTGACGGCGGGGCGGGAAATTTTTCAAACCCTGTCGTAGAGACAGGCCGCAAAAACTTACCAACTCATGGCAGAACGACGTTCAATCAATAGCACTGCAGACCTCCGTCGATGCTAAGGCATATCGGCAGCTCAATAGACAGATATGGAAGTCCTCGCGACAGGATATCCGCAACTTTAATACGAACAGTATTAAAGAGGCGATAGAGCAGAACCAAGGCTCCAAAAGTCGAAAGTGTTTGCAAGAGACATGTCTATTGGGCAAAGCCAGCTGACGAAGCTGAAGACAGGGAATGGTAGTATAACGTCGACAAAAGCCGAAGTTTTAAGGGAGATCGAAAGGTTCTATGGGCAGTTATACACCTCGGTTACTAAACCTGTTAGTAGTTCAGCCGCAGATCCAAGTGCTAAGCTGACCCAACACTATACTGAAGATTTACCGATTAGGATCGCTCTCAAACAGCTCAGGAACAACAAGGCGCCGGGTGAGGACGGAATCACCTCAGAGATTCTCAAAGCTGGTGGAAAACCGATACCGATGGTCCTTCAGAAACTTTTTAACTCTGTCTTGCTCGAGGGAATAACGCCGGAAGCATGAAACAGAGGTATGGTGGTGCTCTTCTCTCTCTCTCTCTCTTCTCCAAGAAAGGGGATAAGACCTTGCTGAAGAATTACATACCCATCTTGCTTCTGATCCATGTCTACAAGTTTTTTTCGAGGGAATCACGTATCGTCTCGTGCGTAGGTTCGATGACTTCCAGCCCCCCGAACATGCAGGTTTCCGAAAAGGCTTTAGTACCATAGACTACATCCATACGATATGGAAAGGGCTATGCTCGGTGTTTCTTTGCGAGATCAAGGTTAAATCAGAAATGAGGAGATCCGTGAACGAACAAAAGTCGTTGCCATAGCCCGACGGATTAGCAAGCTAAAGTGGCAGTGGGCGGGGCACATAGCACGTATAGCTGACGGCCGATGGGGTAGAAAGGTTCTGGAATGGAGGTCACGTACCGGTAAGCGCAGCGTGGGACGTCCATCCACAATTTGGACACACGACCTGGTAAAGGTTGCAGGACGACGCTGGATGCAGGTCGCTTCCAACCGGCCGATCTGGAAGTCACTGAAGGAGGCCTATATTCAGCAGTGAAAATCCTGTGGCTGAAATGATATGTTTCGTTTATGAAACAGCGGGGCGTATGAAACGCTCGCTGCGTGCCCCGCGGCATGAATCACCCGCTAGGTAATTCACCGGCCGCGTCATTCGCAGCGTCGCCCGTCGCATGTGCCGCAAAAACCCTCATTGTAGGGATTTTCGCGAAAATTTACGTCACCAGTTGGCGCCTCTTTGAAAATAGGTCTCCTATCCCACTAATGCGCTCGCTGTTAGATGTAATAAAATAGTTTCTGCACTGTTTTTGATTTTATGTCTTTCCTAAAATTATTAATAATAGATAATTTACTTAACAACGAATACTAAACAAGTTTAGTCATGTACTTGCACTTCAACTTATGTTATGTTTAATTACACATTAAGAAAAAGGCCTAAAACTATATTTTTTTTACGTATCTCTACCACCGAGTCTTTCGGCAGCTCGGAATTGTCTTTACACTATAAAGTATTTACACTATATACTATTACATACAAGACTATTATCAAACGTTCTCTACGAGTGGCTACAAGGCATTGTTTTAATAAACATAGTTTATCCTTAGGAAACATGACCTCCCGTTTTTTGAGCACATAGGAACTGAAAAACATGGTGGCATTTCGATTCTTATAAAATATTAATTGTATTTAATTAAGAAATACAAAAACTTCACGAAAATATAGTGGCTCTGATACTTTTGATAGGTTTCTGGACCTGACTTCTCAGTGCTGCCACCTAGTGAGCGTCATTTTAGAAAACCCTTATTCTAACGAACCTGAGTAGGTGGAGGCTGCGCTGGTGGATGCTGCGCTGGTGGAGGCTGCGCTGGCTGCGCCGGCGGACGGCGAGGCGAAGAGCGCGGCCAGCAGCGGCTCGCGCGCGGCGGCGAGCGCGGCGCTGCAGCGGCGGCACAGCGCGTCGCGGTTGCGCTCCACCACGCCGCGCGCGCTGTACGACACCGCGCCGCCGAAGTGCACCACCCTGCGCACCACACACCACGCCACATCATGCACCACGCACCGTGCGTCAGTCGTGCGCTCGATACCACACCACACTGATCGATACTATCGAGCACGATTGTTAAAGTACACCAATGTTTATAAATTATACACAATACTGTCGATTGTAGACTGGAGGCCTAGCACGAAAATGTGTCTTTCGTTCGGACGTATTCATTTTTCATTCATTCATCGGCCGAAAGACGTCCATTGCTGGACATAGGCGTCCCCCAAAAATTTCCACAAAGTTCGGTCCTGTGCCACCCACATCAAGCGGCTTCCCGCGAACTTCACTATAAACCTAACAAATTAAAATAACCAGTCTTATGTCATCTTATCGAATGGCGTTTGGCTGCTAGAATCCTACAATTAAATGTCGATTGTCAGTTGACGCAACCAATCTTCAGCGGCTGGTTTATGTCAAGGTTGAGCCAAGGTTTGATCCGCGGCTCCACAATCGTAGGCCGGTGCCTCCTTCAGCTCCCACTTATGAAGATTGTGATTGGAAAACCCGTATCCTGTCCTGAACCTGTTAAGCCTTACCCATACTTGTCGTGTGAAACTAAAACCAGTCTAATGTATAACCAAAATATGACCAACTCAATCTAATCGTGTAAAAAACCCGGCCAACACACAAGTGAACAGATGTTTTAATTTGATCGGATAATACGACCGAACGAACAATACGCTTTCGTATTAGGCCTTCTGTGTTTAAATACTATTGATAGTTTTATACTGATTTTAATGCAATACAATCGATTTAATCGGTAATACTGCTGCGAATGAATAGCTTTGGTGCATTTTAGTAATCGATACAATGAGGGTTTCCCACTAATGCGCTCGATTTTAAATGTTATAAAATAGTTTCCGCACTGTTTTTTTATTTTAAATCCTTCCTAAAGTTATTAAAAAATAAATAAACCACTCAAAAACGAGTACTAAACAAGTTTAGCTATGTAGGTACCTGTTAGGAGTTCCTTATTCACCTTAGGAACCCCTACAGCTATGTACTTGCACTTGAACTTAGGTTATGTTTAATTACACATTAAGAAAGAGACATAAAGAAACCTTTGCATACAAGACTATTATCAACGTTCTCTGCGAATGGCTACAAGGCAAGGCTAACATGACCTCCCGTTTTTTGAGCACATAGGAACTGAAAAACATTGTGGCATTTCGATTCTTATAAAATATTTATTGTATTGAATTATCCTTCTATCCTAATGTATCCACAGGAAAAATAAAATAACTATTTGAATATTTATTCGCTTTTGGCCCGCGCCGCTTCTTAAGACCCGGATTACCCTGGATTTTTTCCCACTAAGCTGGACGTAATTGGATCCTAAATTGACCGTGGGCCGAGAGAAATACAATTAATTCAGACACGAAAATATAGGGGCTCTGATACTTTTTACAGGTTTCTGGACCTGACGTCTCAGTGCTGCCACCTAGTGAGCGCCATTTCAGAAAACCCTCATTGGATTGTAATGCTGTCAATAGTGCTATTGATAATGTAATTGAATTTCATAGTCAACTATCGATAGCCAAGATCGATAGGTCGGCAACACTAGAGTGTGTGTCAGCGTGTAGCGTGTAGCGTGTAGCGTGTAGCGTGTAGCGTGCTCACTGGAAGTGGTCGGGCGGCACGACGAGCAGGCGCGGATGGCGGCGACGCTGCAGACGCTGCAGGAAGCCCGCGTCGCCGCCGCCGCGCAGCGTCGCCTCGCGCAGCGCGCCCAGCACGCTGTCCGGGCCCTAACCACAAACCAACATTAATAAACAATTGTGATTAGGCTCGGTCTATACGCTGCAGGAATCCGTAAGCATCCTCAAGAATCCCTTCAAAAAACGACCTTATTGCTTAAGCGATGGATTAAATCCGCGTTAACCCGGTCCGGTTTCCGGCTGGGTATAGACCGAGACTAAAGTAAAGTATGCCTATATACGTCCCACTGCAGGGCACAGGCCTCACCTTAACTATGAGGTGGTTTGGGTCATACTCCACCACGCGGGCCCAGTGCACCGCGGTGGAGGGGTGTTGTAAGGCCACTGACTAAACCTTACTGTCATATGTAATGCCGCCATAAGGCCTCTGACTAGGCTTTACGACTAATATTAAGTGATATCAGCCAGGACCAACCTTTAACGTGCCTTCCGAAGCACGAAGATGCTCGTGATAAATGTCACTAAATATGGTCGGAATGGTCACCCATCCACTCACAACCGCGGCGTTGGTTGCTTTACTTTAGCAATCGATATCAAAGGACTGCCGCCACTGAGCTACGAGCATCTCTTAATTATAAATATTATTTTAAAAAAATATATTTCTAATAAAATAACAAATGTCAAGTGACCCCAAAAACGTAAGTCGCGGTGTAACCAGCTCGGCACTGGGCGAGCCGGTACAAACTGGTTATTAGAATAGAATAGAATTTATTTGCTATAAGAGTGGTAACATAAGATTAAGTAATCATTATAAAAGTGATACACATCATTATAATACTTACTAGAAATAAAAATAAACTAGCCGTTCCGAGCTTTAGATTAAAAAAAGTTGGTTTCATCATTTATAGGGAATGTTATAACAATTTTCAATAAAGTATCTTGTTGAACTACCTATTTTTGAGTTCAAAATCCACATTACGAAGTATGAAAAAAGGATATTACAAATTAAGAGATTATTTCAACGACAAGAGTGTATGGACTTAAAAAAATTGTCTTGTAAAATGTATTTCCTGTAAAATCAGGCTGACAAAGGTGACTGAATTTGTGGCGCTGCTTCTTCTAATCAGCAGCCGATATGTAGTCCCAAAGCGGTGGTAGAGCTAAGTTATATTTTAGGATGTGTATAAGTGAAGGAGGGCTTATACAGGGTTACATTGCAAAGCAGTGCTAAATTAAAAAAAATAAGATCTAAGGTGTACTGCGTAAGGTATTTGTTGGCAATTTATTCGATATCACATCAAAAAGGCTATGGTTTGCTTTCGCGCGCTATTGTGATTATTATTGCATTGAACTTTGCAGTTCTAGGTGACACAGAGATAGTGCGTTCGTATTTTTATAAATGAGACAAGATTATGCACTCGTACCATCTTTGAAAAGTGGATAGTAATAAAAAAAAGAAACATCTGTTCGTTTTTTAGATCATTTATATCATAGATCAGTGTTTCTCAACCTTTTTCAAGTGGTCCGCACTTGAAAAAGGTTACGCCAAATACCTACAATCCGCAAACCCATTAAACCGTTCAGACGCACAAATAAGCTCTTCTACTATTCCTTTTTCTCTGTTAGCGGACCCCCTGAGAGGTCGGCGGACCCCTGGGGGTTCGGGGACCACAGGTTGGGAATCACTGCCTTAGATCGATTTATTTACTGATTCTGAGTGGTCCCTGAAAAATTGGCACTACCATGCAATGTAACCCTCACAGAACATGTACAGAATTAATAATTTCATTGAATGTAACACTGACTACGTCGAGCAGGTCTGCGTGCAGCTCATGGTCGGCGTAGGGCAGCGGCTGCCACGCGAGCCCCTCGCGCGCGTACTCCCCTTAATGTAATGCGGTATACTGACTACGTCGAGCAGGTCTGCGTGCAGCTCATGGTCGGCGTAGGGCAGCGGCTGCCACGCGAGCCCCTCGCGCGCGTACTCCCCTTAATGTAATGCGGTATACTGACTACGTCGAGCAGGTCTGCGTGCAGCTCATGGTCGGCGTAGGGCAGCGGCTGCCACGCGAGCCCCTCGCGCGCGTACTCCCCTTAATGTAATGCGGTATACTGACTACGTCGAGCAGGTCTGCGTGCAGCTCATGGTCGGCGTAGGGCAGCGGCTGCCACGCGAGCCCCTCGCGCGCGTACTCCCCTTAATGTAATGCGGTATACTGACTACGTCGAGCAGGTCTGCGTGCAGCTCATGGTCGGCGTAGGGCAGCGGCTGCCACGCGAGCCCCTCGCGCGCGTACTCCCCTTAATGTAATGCGGTATACTGACTACGTCGAGCAGGTCTGCGTGCAGCTCATGGTCGGCGTAGGGCAGCGGCTGCCACGCGAGCCCCTCGCGCGCGTACTCCCCTTAATGTAATGCGGTATACTGACTACGTCGAGCAGGTCTGCGTGCAGCTCATGGTCGGCGTAGGGCAGCGGCTGCCACGCGAGCCCCTCGCGCGCGTACTCCCCTTAATGTAATGCGGTATACTGACTACGTCGAGCAGGTCTGCGTGCAGCTCATGGTCGGCGTAGGGCAGCGGCTGCCACGCGAGCCCCTCGCGCGCGTACTCCCCTTAATGTAATGCGGTATACTGACTACGTCGAGCAGGTCTGCGTGCAGCTCATGGTCGGCGTAGGGCAGCGGCTGCCACGCGAGCCCCTCGCGCGCGTACTCCCCTTAATGTAATGCGGTATACTGACTACGTCGAGCAGGTCTGCGTGCAGCTCATGGTCGGCGTAGGGCAGCGGCTGCCACGCGAGCCCCTCGCGCGCGTACTCCCCTTAATGTAATGCGGTATACTGACTACGTCGAGCAGGTCTGCGTGCAGCTCATGGTCGGCGTAGGGCAGCGGCTGCCACGCGAGCCCCTCGCGCGCGTACTCCCCTTAATGTAATGCGGTATACTGACTACGTCGAGCAGGTCTGCGTGCAGCTCATGGTCGGCGTAGGGCAGCGGCTGCCACGCGAGCCCCTCGCGCGCGTACTCCCCTTAATGTAATGCGGTATACTGACTACGTCGAGCAGGTCTGCGTGCAGCTCATGGTCGGCGTAGGGCAGCGGCTGCCACGCGAGCCCCTCGCGCGCGTACTCCCCTTAATGTAATGCGGTATACTGACTACGTCGAGCAGGTCTGCGTGCAGCTCATGGTCGGCGTAGGGCAGCGGCTGCCACGCGAGCCCCTCGCGCGCGTACTCCCCTTAATGTAATGCGGTATACTGACTACGTCGAGCAGGTCTGCGTGCAGCTCATGGTCGGCGTAGGGCAGCGGCTGCCACGCGAGCCCCTCGCGCGCGTACTCCCCTTAATGTAATGCGGTATACTGACTACGTCGAGCAGGTCTGCGTGCAGCTCATGGTCGGCGTAGGGCAGCGGCTGCCACGCGAGCCCCTCGCGCGCGTACTCCCCTTAATGTAATGCGGTATACTGACTACGTCGAGCAGGTCTGCGTGCAGCTCATGGTCGGCGTAGGGCAGCGGCTGCCACGCGAGCCCCTCGCGCGCGTACTCCCCTTAATGTAATGCGGTATACTGACTACGTCGAGCAGGTCTGCGTGCAGCTCATGGTCGGCGTAGGGCAGCGGCTGCCACGCGAGCCCCTCGCGCGCGTACTCCCCTTAATGTAATGCGGTATACTGACTACGTCGAGCAGGTCTGCGTGCAGCTCATGGTCGGCGTAGGGCAGCGGCTGCCACGCGAGCCCCTCGCGCGCGTACTCCCCTTAATGTAATGCGGTATACTGACTACGTCGAGCAGGTCTGCGTGCAGCTCATGGTCGGCGTAGGGCAGCGGCTGCCACGCGAGCCCCTCGCGCGCGTACTCCCCTTAATGTAATGCGGTATACTGACTACGTCGAGCAGGTCTGCGTGCAGCTCATGGTCGGCGTAGGGCAGCGGCTGCCACGCGAGCCCCTCGCGCGCGTACTCCCCTTAATGTAATGCGGTATACTGACTACGTCGAGCAGGTCTGCGTGCAGCTCATGGTCGGCGTAGGGCAGCGGCTGCCACGCGAGCCCCTCGCGCGCGTACTCCCCTTAATGTAATGCGGTATACTGACTACGTCGAGCAGGTCTGCGTGCAGCTCATGGTCGGCGTAGGGCAGCGGCTGCCACGCGAGCCCCTCGCGCGCGTACTCCTCCTGCTCGCGTCGCAGCGTCGCGCCCGTCACCGCCGCCTGCAACACACACCACGCAGCTCTGTAGAGTAGCAGCCTGCCAGCATGACAGCATGACAGCTTTGATGCCCAGCAAGACAACTTTAAAGTTTCGATATGTCGAAGTTACATGTAATAACCAGCCAAATGCGAGTCGGACAAGTGCACGAAAGGACAGAACCTTTCGTTCCATTTTCTATAAAAATGTCATTTTTTTTATTGTAGTCTGTTTTTTAGTATTCGTTGTTATAGCGGAAACAGAAATACATCATCTGTGAAAATTTCAACATGACTTACTATCAGGATTCATGAGATACAGCCTGGTGACAGACAGACGGACAGCGGAACCTTAGTAATAAGGTCCCGTTTTACCCGTTGAGTACGAAACGCTAAAAAACTACTGCAACACAAAATACTGCTTTTGATTTGATTCAGTTTGTACTGAAATCAGACGATTCAGAACGACCTACGAGTATTAAAAGTAGTAGACGAGGTCGTTACCTGCACGCGCTCGGCAGCGTAGTTGATGAGCAGGCGCTCCAGCCCGTTGTGCGCCAGCGACTCGAACCCGTACACGTCCAGGATGCCCAGCGAACACCGCGCGCCTGCCTCCGCCGGCTACGTACACACTCGACAAATCAGCGGATAAATCGTTTATACCAAGGGTTCCAAACAAGATGGTCGATTGTTAAGAAAACCGATCAAGGGCGTGTCGAAAGGGTTCACAACATCATTATTTTAGCCACAGGACGTCTGCTGCTGAACATAGGCCTCCCCCAGTGACTTCCAATTCGGCCGGTTTCAAACGGCCTGCATCCACCGGCTTCCTGCAACCTTTACCAGGTCGTCTGTCCACCTTGGGATAGACGTCCCACGCTACGCTTGCCGCTCCATTCCAGAACGTTTCTGCCCCATCAGCCGTAAGTTCTACGTGATATATGCTGTGTCCACTGCCACTTCAGTATGGTAATCTGTCGGGCTATGTCAGCAACTTTTGTTCGTTCACAGATATCCTCATTTCTGATTCGATCTCGTAAAGAAACACCTAGTCCTTTCGTTATACACATATGAAAAGTAAGATTAATTAGTCCGAAATTAGTTACTTAGCGTAGTGTAATAACTTAATATCACACAAGCGATTTTCGAGCATGTAGCTAGTAGAAGACTAGTCAAGTTTAGTTTTCGCTATGGGATGACCGTGGCACAAGGTATTTATATTATTACGTAATAAAACGCGGAGCTCAGGATCGTAAATCCGAAGTAGAATTTATCACAAGTAATATGATTGTAATCTGGAAGTCACTGGGGGAGGCCTATGTTCAGCAGTGGACGTCCCGTGGCTGAAATAATGATGAATATAATCGTTTTGACTTGTAAATCATGAACGCTTTAGTTAAAAAATTGGTTGTCTGTAATGTCGGTTTACGGACGATCATTTTACGTGATACGTCATAAAAAACATTGATGCTACTCGGACGCATCGGCCGATGGAGTGGAAGAGAGGTAGATGCTTCACAAACCGAACGCATTAGACCGATCGTGCCTCTCTATCACTTGTCCCGCGCTCTCGCTTGCATGCGGAACGTGCCACTTTTTCGTGCGTGCCTGCGTTCATCGATTTAAAAGACGTTATCACGTCAAAATCTTGTAAAGAATGATTAGACTCTAATGTTCAGTGTTTCCCAACCTGTGGTCCCCGGACCCCAAGGGGTCCGCCGACCTATCTTAGGGGGTCCGCTAACAGGGAATAAGGAATCGTAAAAGAGCTTTTTTTTGCGACTGATCGGTTTAATGGGTCCGCGGATTGTAGGTAAGGAGTCCGCCATTGAAAAAGGTTACGAAACCCTGGATTAGAGGGTGCTGTTGGTAATGTTGGTGTAGATACCTTGATGGCGTCGTTGACGGCGTTGATGAGCCAGGTGAAGAGGCGCGAGTAGACGGCGGCCAGCAGCCGGTCGCGCAGCGCGGCGGCCCACTCCGCGCCCTCCCAGCCGTAGCCCATGGAGCCCTCCGCGGAGCTGTCGTCTGCCACACACAAGGCACGTGGCACAACGAACAGTTTACACAGGGTTAATTTCCCTCGAGGATTTAAGGCTACCGCACACCGGTTGCGTCTGCAGCACAATGCGTTGCATCTGCGACACGCTGCGTCTTGAAGCAATTATGACACCGGTACCACGGCATCGCACACGCATGCGTGTGCGATGCCGTGGTACCGGTGTCATTATATTTGCGTACTATATTGATGAACTTCTCGCGTATTTCAAAATCCATGATCCTTAGTAACTTTTAATTTGTAAATATTTACAACTGAAGTGCCGCAGCCGGTGTCGCAGCTGCACGCAAACGTATGCGTCACCGCGGTGTGGCCTCAACTAAGACATCCTATGGAACACAACGGCATCATACCGGAGCGCGTGTGCGACGTTGCCACTCCGCTCACTTTCGGTTAGTACCTCGCGGACTGCTGTGCGACTGACGCACGCAAACGCATCGCAATGCATCTGCGACACCGTCGGTATGAACCTACGCGTACAAATTCATATATTACAAATCCTGACGCACGCAGACGCAATGCAGCACGTCTGCGACACTTTTTGGTGTGCGTCAGCCTTTATGCCAATATTGTATTGCGTGGTTGTCAGTACTCTTATAATATTGAGTGTAGCGTGTTAGAGTAGATTCGTAGTTGGGTTAAGTCGGTAGTGGTACAGTACGCGGCACGGAAGTTGAGCGCTGGGCGAAACTTGCACAGAAGACTGTTACGATTACGTGATTGGCTAGTCGCGTAGTTATTGGTTGTTAGCTTTGCGCACACGCGTCTCTGATACGACGCTCATCTCGTAAGATGCGTAAAGCGATTCTTTGCCCCAGCGCTTAGCATCGGTGCCGCTTACTGTACCACTACCGACTAAACCCAACTACGAATCGACTGTACCACTCTGCTCTCAAATATTGTAAGAGAACTGACAACCACGCAATACAATATTGGCATAAATCCTCGAGGGAAATTACCTTGTGTGTAAACTGTTTTCGTTTATTATACGCGTATTGTGCGTGGGGTCACTTCAACAACTTTTTTTTTTGTGTTCTTGACTCGATTCTAAATCAACCCCAAAAATGTTGATGGTTCTTTTTAAACATCGCGTATGAGAAGTACAACAATAAATACTACACAGGAGGCGTACGTAGAATTCGTGGAAGGAGATCGTATAGCTTTATCTCTGTCGCACACTGCTTATGTAACATTTGTTAGTTGTTCCGAAAGTGTGATGAGTAAACACGATAAAATATTTCTTTTTAATTTAGTTTTACCAATATAATGACAGCACTTTTAGAAAAAAAAAACATGTATTTTATTCAATTACTAAATAAAAGCTTTGTATAAACAGCTATTTAGTATAGATACCGGACTGTTAGTTCTTCTTGTAATAGAGATAAAGCTCTACAAATGCAAGATCAGGCGATTTTCACCAGCCAAAGATCATTGTACAATATCGGCATGTCCTGTACTAAGTCTGTTTAAGCTAGTGTGTCGTGTAGCTGTGTCGTGTAGCTGTGTAGTGTAGTGTCGTGTGGTGTCACGTAGTGTCACGTACGTACCGTCGCGCTCTGCGTCGTCCGGCGCGGGCGGCGCGGCGGCGGCGAGCGCGGCCACCAGCGCCGCCTCGTCCACGCCCACCAGCGCGCACGCCTCGCGCAACTCTACACGCGCACGCACGCACACACACACACGTCATTAGTATCACTACTTACTTACACCACATGAGTAAAGAAACGGAACAGAGACAATGCTTCTAAAGAGCTAGCAAAATTTATACCTATTTTGGTAGGGTTGGCACAATTGAATAAATTTAAAATATAAATGTTCTTTTTTTTCACATTTTTTATTAAAATAGGTTTTTTTTTTTTACAAATTACATACTCTAAATTTTTTTTTATCACTTTTGGTTTTTAATAATGTGTTGTGTCTTTTAATCGAATGATAAATTCTAAATCTAATATAAAGTTTTGTCAAATAATCTAATGGGAAATAATCACATGGCATATGGAATGTACAATCTTGCAAACGTGCTAATATGTCATTACCAATATTAACAATTTGTACATGAAGATCAAAATATTCGCAAAATTTTTGCTCAAGCAATTCAACAAATGCAATAAAATTGTCAGGAGGTATTATTACACACAGTACAATGTACAACCATATTTACAACACTTTTTAAATACTAAATCAAAAATATTACTACGTATTATGTGAGAAACTCGATAACAAAACAAAACACGCACGACATTCGAGCGTCGTGTCACGCCTGCAAGCCCTGAGATTGACCACTGGCTGATCTAGTTTGAAGCTGTTTCGGCTTATACGTGACAAGCGGCCAGTGGTCACGCACACACACGCGTTGCACTTGTAGTGGTGTACCTATCACAGCGCATTCGTATGTAGCTTTGTCTCTGTTCCGTTTCTTTACTCATGTGCTTACACTGGGGTTAGACACCATGGCAACAATCCGCAACTGCCGTGTCATATGTGTTTGTATCTTATACTCATTTAGTGATAAAAGATAAATGCTTTATTTAGATAACTACCAAAATTATTATTTTATAGAAACTATTTAATAAATTTCCTAATATAGCACGAAACAATTTAAATAATATCCTATTTTAATAAAGTGAAATGACAGAGCTTTGTATACATAAAACGTATACAAAGCTCTGTCATTTAACAATAAAATGTAGATTAACTTGATTTTTCGTTCAATAATTATCTTTATTAGTAAAGAGTAAAGTAAATACAGGTTTTTCTTAAGTAAAGTTAAGCGACGTCTCTGATTGCGACAGTTCTTATACTCGTCTAAGATCCATTTTAAGAAATATTTATAATAATAATAGTATTCTTTTTATATCGTCATATTTTTTTGACAATGATAAAAAATACTCTTCATTTCAATTTCATTAACTTAACAGGTTATTAGGGTTGGCATTTTATATAACACACAATAAATCGGTCACAGCTTGCATTAGCAAAAGTTCGTCACATCCAAGTTATTAAAGTAAATTGTATCGAAACATAATTGATATGTGTAAAGTCGTAACCGAACGGTTAACGTATAAAAACCGTGTCTGATATCGAGAGTGGTTGGTGTGTGCGTACAGACAGACGTACCGTACTCGTGGTGCAGCCGCACGCCGATGGTGCCGTCGATGTTGTGGTGCGGCTCGAACTGCACGTTCCCCAGCTTGAGCACGAAGGCCAGCACGCGCACGAGTGCCCCGCCGCGCCCGCCGCCGCCCAGGCCCAGCGCCGCCATCGCCGCCTGCGCGCACGCTCACACTCACACTGTGTACACTACGCCGTCTGCGCACACGCACGCGTACACACTGTGTACACTACGCCGCCTGAGCACACGCGGACACTCATCCTGTGTATACATCCTGGATCTATTGGAGGGTAGATCGAAGTAAACACGCGATTCATTGCTCTGTTTATTTAAAATAATTAAAATAAGAAATAAACTAATTTAGGTCTAGTAAACAATAATAAGGTGTGGCTAGGTCATTGTATTACGTGGTGGAAAACTGTAATCAGTCAGTGTAGCGCTTTTTGTGTGTCGGTTGTTACGTGCGTATATTGTGACCAAAATGTCGTTAAGTTGCAACGGATGTCAGCAAGTGATTGAGGACAGGAGGTTCATGACCTGTAGCCAGTGTAGCCGGTGCTACGACCTTGATTGTGCAGGGGTCCCCGAGAAGCATTTTTATAACTCGCTCACCGACGAGTGGAGGGATGTGTGGAGGTGCGTCGGCTGCACCAGCAAGCAGCCTAAAACCGACAACACCGAGACGCCGGCGCGGGCGAGTGGGGTCACTCTGCGTCGGTTCGCCGCCAGGACGTGTCCCATGGACCTGGACGCGTCGCTTCTCGACCAGACCGAGCGGGAGAACCCGGACGACACGGCGCATAACGTGACCGTAGAGGTCACCGACATCCAGGCCCTCGCCATGGAGATGCGCCAATTCAGGGAAGAGATGCGGGACGAGCTGAGGGCGACGCGAGCCCAGATCGAATGCCTCCGGGACGAGGTGCTGGAGCTGTCAGGGCGGGTGACGCGCTGCGAGGACCGGATCGGTGTCATCGAGACAGACGTGAGCGCGCGCATCGGGGCGCTCGAGCAAAGGATGGAGGAGGCGGACCGGCGCCGGGCGGAGTCGGGCCCGGGCTCGGGCTCGGAGGCGGTGGCGGCGCTGCAGCGCACCGTCGCGGGGCTGCGGCTGGAGCTGGGCGAGCGCGAGCGGGAGGAGCTGCTCGCGGACCTCGACATAGGGCAGCTCCCCGAGGAGAAGGGCGAGAACGCGGTGCACAGCGTCATGGTGCTCGCGAGCCGCCTCGGGGTGCCCCTCGAGGAGCGGGACGTGGTGTTCGCGGAGCGGCTGGGCGCGCCGCCGGGCGAGGGCGCGGGGGCGCGCGCGCGCCGCGTGGTGGTGCGGCTGGCGCGCCGCCACCTGCGCGACGAGCTGCTGCGCGCGGCCCGCGCGCGCCGCCACCTGACGGCCGAGGGCGGCGTGCGAGTCTACGTCAACGAGCGGCTGACGCGCGCGAACCGCCTGCTCTTCCAGCGGGTGCGCGAGGAATGTCGCCGGCTACAGTGGAGGTACTCGTGGACGAGACGCGGACGCATATTCGCTCGCAGGACTGATGGTGCGCAGGTTTATCAGTTTCGCACGACAGAAGATCTGGAAAGGGTCTTCGCCTCTCCCACAATCTGACTTCCATGGATCTGTAAAAGCAGTGCCCGGATCAGTCATAAGAACCTATATAAAATACCGTGTATATTGTTTGTCCATGTAGAATTAATATTGGTTTCAAATTCAATGTTATTGTGCGCCTACTTGTGTTACCTGTTTTTAAGAAAAGAGCAACATCATATTTTAGTAAATTCATTTATATATAATCAAAACAATGTTTACTTTACACAGCCAGAATTACCATCACTATTTAGTACCATAGATTCCAATTACAATCATATTATTATAATTATATATCGTTTGACATACAGCTTCATTGGAATAATTATCTTACAACATTTACATATAAGAAATTGCCTTAATCCAATCATCACCGACATCCCACAATATTTATTTTTTATTATTATCCACTGCAATCAAATAATCATTGACATTACTATTTTACAATATTTACATATTAATATTCACTGCAATCCAATACTTATTGACATTACTATTCCATATTATTTTCATATTACTATTTACTGTATTCCTGTGATAACTGACATCATTATTTCACATTATTTATTCATTATTAATTTCACTAGGGTCACACAGAATGGCTATGCAATTATTTTCAATCACATTTACACTACACTTTATTTTAAAACATTTTGGTGTTTATATTACTTACAGAGGTCACAGGCCTTGGGTTAAAAAACTTATCAGTTGGTCTATACAATGCAGGCTCCTTAAGTACAAAGCACGAGGAATTCATTGTGGCAATGGAGGAACTGGACCCAGACATCATGGCCATAAATGAGACCTGGCTCAGGGCGGGGGAGGAAGGCAGAGCTCCCCGGCTAACTGGATATAAACTAAGGCATACACCAAGACCGGACCACGTGAGAGCGGGGCGCGGTGGGGGAGTCGGTTTTTACATCCGCAAAGGCCTTAATGTTAAGCTGTGTCCGCACCCTAATTCACATTTACAGGTGGAACAAATGTGGATGTCGGTACGTCTGAACAGTCAGAACTTGATTGTAGGTACAGCCTACAGACCACAATGGCTGGATGTAGACGAGTTCCTTGACTCCATTTCTGAGACGGTGGCCACCTTTGCAGGGGCAGATGGGGTTATATTGGCTGGGGATTTTAATATAGATCTCCTGAACAGTGGGTGTGGCAAATGCAGGTCTTTCGCACAGTTTACTCAAAGTCTTAATTTAAAACAAATAATTACTGAACCAACACACTTCACTGACCATAGTAGCACCTTGATTGATGTGATATGTACTGATGTCAGAGCTGTACGGGTGACAGTGAAACACTGTCCTGATTTGGGAAGGCATGCTATGTTGCTAACAGAATTAAAAATTAAAAAGGAAAAGTGTATCCCACAGAAGATCTCGTATAGGCCTCTAAAGAACATACTTTTGGACCAATTTAATAAAGATTTAAATACCATTAAGTGGGATAATTTTAAAGAAATTAAAGGTGTCAACGGCCTGGTGGAAGCATTTACACTGTGTGTTAGGGGCCTTTTTGATCTGCATGCACCTGTACAGACACAAAAATTCAAGCACGCCCCCCACCCCTGGATCACAGATACGATTAAGACAATGATGCGGATTAGGGACAGGTATCATAAGCAGTATAAAATGCATGGTGCTGCAAATCTCAAGGCAAGCTACAGGGAGATGCGACACGAAGTCATAGCAGCGATCGAGCGAGAGAAGTCGTGTTTCTTCAAAAAGCATATTAATAACAACATTAAAAACCCAAAAATGCTATGGAGAAAGCTTACAAGCACAGTATTGCCAAACAAAAAAGCCTCAGCTGAATTGTCCCCATCTCTCAGTGATCCGGAACTGTTGAATGCACACTTTTTGAATGTGCCTGGCAGCGGCATGGTCTCAATATCACAACTTACATACTACGAGCACCATAGACACAAAAGCGAGGCGACATTCTCTTTGGGTACGGTGAGCAGTGAACTGGTTCTAAGGACCATCAAAGGTCTGAAATCCAATGCTCAGGGGAATGATGGTCTGTCTCTGGACATGCTATTGCTGACCCTACCTCACTCACTGGACGCCATTACTACAATAGTCAATAGCTCTATACTGGAGGGTGTGTTCCCTGAGGACTGGAAGATAGCAGTTGTAAAGCCGCTGCCAAAATCTAGTGAGCCTGTGACAGTGCAAGACCTACGCCCAATAAGCCTTCTCCCGTGCCTCTCTAAGGTATTGGAAAGAATAATTTGTGACCAACTGACCGAATACTTGGAGAAGCATCATATGCTTCCTTACTTTCAGTCTGGCTTCCGCAGGGGCTGTGGGACAGCAACTGCTCTGGCAGATGTGGTTGATGGTCTGTTGACTGCCCAGGACCGGGGAAAGGTTGCTCTTCTGCTCCTACTTGACTTTTCTCGTGCTTTCGACTCGATAAGCATACCTTTGTTGCTGTCCAAGCTTAGTTATTATGGCCTTGACGCTCGGGCTGTGAGATGGTTCCACAGTTACCTTACTCACAGGACACAACTTGTGGAGCTGCAACAAGCAAATGGATCTAAGCAGCGGTCTAGCCGGAGGGTGGTGAACCGGGGAGTCCCCCAGGGATCGATACTGGGCCCTATCCTTTACATCTTGTACAGTGCTGACATCACATCATGCATTACACACTGTTCTCACCACCTTTACGCGGATGACCTGCAGCTATATCTTCCCTTTAATCCCGCTGACCATGCCAGCGCCATTATAAGGGTAAACAGTGACCTGCAAAGGATATCTGACTGGTGTATGTCAAATTGTCTAACCCTCAATGCAAAAAAATCGAAACTAATGGTTTTTGGAAATCCTAAAACTATTGGAAAGATTAATGATGTTTCAATAGCTATCTCTGTGAATGGGGACCAAATTGAAAGGGTGAATAAGGCACGGAACCTGGGACTGGTTTTTGACAGCGGGCTAAGGTTCGAGGCCCACATAGCCGAATGTGCAAGAAGTTGCTTTTACAGACTGAGGCTGCTCTACAGAATCAGGCAATATTTAAGTGAAGAGCTCCGCATTAGCCTCTGTGAGTCACTTATATTGTCAAAATTCAATTACTGTGATACTGTGTATGGTCCATGTCTGCTGGCTCGATCAGCCCCACTTATCCAGAGAGTACAGAATGCCTGTGCTAGGTATTGCTTTGCAATTCCACCGCGGTCCCATGTCTCTCCTTTTCTTAGTGCTAGGGGCTTGCTTAAGATGGAAGCACGCAGACGGCTGCATCTGGCCACCATGTTATTCGGAGTCATTGGAACGCGAAAACCAGGGTACCTACTTGATAAGCTGCTGTGGGCCCGGGATCGCGATGGTCAAGGTAAACGGGCATGTACTCGCGTGTTTCTAACACCAAGCCATCGCACAGTCGCCTTTCGGGGCTCTTTTCGATTTGCCGCCTCGAAGTGCTGGAATGACTTGCCACCGCCGATGCGCGCTCTGAAAACGAAAATCACGCTCAGGAAAAAACTTAAAAATTACCTGCTGATTTGCCAGCGAGCAGAAGAAAGTTACATTTTAACTCACAAGCAGAGTATGCGCGTCGCGTGGGCGGGTATAGGCGTCACTTCCCGGCACTTTGGGGGCGGCAGCTGAGGGCGTTACTAGGTTTCTCACAGCCGGTTCATCGATGTAGTAACCACAACATATTCTGCAATTGAAATAATGGGACATTCAATGAAATTTGTTGATGTTAATGCACACTTTACACTATTGAATCAGCGTAGTAGGTACTCACTTGAAGACGGGCGGCGTCGCACATTCATTGCTTGCTTGCACTTTGAGATTTATGCGTCGTCACTACACACATTAAGATGTTGCTTTTTCAAAATATAAACCATGCCACATGAGTCATAACATGTGCATATTACGTGGCATCACACCATTTTACGCAAATTACCTGTGTTGCGAAAATGGCGGACAGAGTGAGCAGTAGTATTCAATAATCAGTAATCACTTAGTAGTAAGTTCTTTGGCCGTGCAACCAGAGACAATGCAAACACTCCGGCCGACGCTTATAAAGGCATGCGCACACGCACACGATCGGTGCTGAGCTATCGGCTGAGCTGGTTGTCATTGTCTCTGGTCTAATGTTTTTTTCTTTTTTGTGTTACTTCGTGCGGTGTATATTCTTTTCTTTGTTATTGTTTGTTAGGATTTTGTTGATTATTTATTTTATTATTATTATTATTATTTTTTTTTTATTTAATTATTTTTGATTGTTTAAGGCCCTCGCAGAATATCAGTGTCGTGGCAGCCTTAAGTTGCCACGGCGAATACTGAGCGAGGGTCCTTTTTGGCACGTTTATTTATTTTTATTTATAATATTATTATTAGTTCTGTGTCAATCTATGTTATTTTCATTTTCATGTTTGTGTCAATTTTGAGTGCCAAATAAATGATATTCTATTCTATTCTATTCTATTCTATACTACGCCGCCTGCGCACACGTATACATACACACTGTGTACTACACTACGCCGCCTGCGCACACGCACACATACACATTGTGTACTACACTACGCCGCCCGGCTGGCCGAGCGAACGGGATCAAACTCAATGGACATGTTGTTTCGTTACGCTATAGCCACAGGACTTCTTCTGGATACTATAAGGGGAAAAGAGCGAGGGCGGACCCGGAATCATACAGTCATAATTTTAGATCATCTTTGGGGCAAAGGGCCTGTGCAAGTGCAACAAAATAGCTGTGTCTCTTACTTTTTCGAAAAGTCAATGTTAATTTGTATTACTTATCGATCAATTTAAGTGACTTGGTTATTTCTGCAACTCGTACTAGACACTTTGATCTGATTCGCTCATATATATATATTTTAATCTAATTACAATTACTATATAGCTGAGTAAATAAGTATCTAGAAAATCTTATTTGTTACTAAGTATTTAGAGTAATATATAATTAATTTCTCGAGTTGAAACGACAGAGACGAAGTGTATTGCCATCAGAAATCAATGACAAAGTGCTCAATCAGAAGCTGTAAACTATTACATAGAGTTAATTTTAAAAATGAACAAGTGATACATACTTGTAAAAAAGGGCGGTTGCAGTATCAAAATTATCTTTTCCGTGTCTTGTGCAACATCAGTGACGTTGCCATTTGAAGAAAAAGGAAGTTCCTAGCTCACCTTAGTGTAGGCGAAGTGTTCAGTGTCAGCGCGGTCTGCGCGCGGGCCGGGCGGCGGGTGCGGGGGCGCGGGGGGCGCGTGCGGGGGGGCGGGGCCCCCGGGGGCGCGGCGCGGCGACGCCCCCGGGGGCCCCGCCTCAGCGCCCCCGCCCGCCCCGCCGCACGCGCCGCCACGCAGGATGCGGTAGTGCTCCCACGACCGCTGCAGCCGGAGCCGCTCTGAAAACACACACATTACATTCGACACCATATTTTAAATCTAGAATAGAAGATAAATATCAGCGTATGTGGCAAACATGGCGACCGACCAACGCCTTTTAAAGAGATCTTGAATTTAATTGATAAAACCAAAATATTAACGATCTACGAGAGTAGGATTTAAATCTACTTGATAAAACCGGACTACGACACGTACTTATTTGTGACTTTGAACATGTATTTGTGAAAAATAAGATCCTCAATAGAATCATGATTAGATTGAGATTCATCATCATCATGTTATTTGTGTATAATTATTGAAAAATTATCAACCTTGGTCTTCCTAATTAAACAATAATGCAATTGATTGAGATTAGCTTTATAAAATTCAATATTTAAAATAATTGGTGCAATCTCAATCCCAATTTATTGATATTTCTTAACGAACAAGTACAACAAGATGCACGGATCTTGAGCGCTGAGCAAAAGTTGCGTAGAAAATCATTACGACTATGTGATTGGCAGGGGCGTGCGGTGTATTTAGGCAATTAGGCAGTGCCTACCTGGTAAATGAAAAGAGGTAGACAGTAGGTACTTGCAAATGTTTATCATTTATGAAAAACACTGATTTTCATCAATAAAAACTGAAGTAAGTATCTATTGCCTACCTCAAAATAATACCAATGCCCACCACTGGTGATTGGCTTGCCACGCACGCCGCCAGCCATGATTGGTTACTAGCTCCCCGCTCACGCGTCTCCGATACGATTAATCGTCGCTTAAAATATGCAAAGCGATCCCTACTCTTTACTTGAGCGCTCAAGATCTATGCCAGGGAACATTAGCAAGTGTACGCAATAGTAGTATCATCATCATCATCACTAGCCTATATCAGTCCATTGCTGGACACAGGCCTCTCTAAAAGGAGGATTTTGCCATATCGCCACGCTTGGCAGTCGGGTTGGCGATCGCAGTTTGGCCAATGGTGGAGAGGAGCCGCTGCTGCCCGTCTTCTTATGGCAGTTCTCCTGTAAGCGCCTCTTACGACACCCATAGAAAGAGAAGGGGTAGTGCAATTCTTTGATCGTGCCGGCACCACACGACACCCCGTAATAGTAGTATATCACGTAAGTACTGACTGAGCAGATGCGGGTCGGCGCCGGCCAGCAGCTGGTACAGCACGTGGAAGTTGCGCTCGCCCTCCGCCGCGCCGCACAGGCGATCCTGCAACACGCACGCGCCGCTCTAGCCTTTGGAACCTCGCATCTACCTACCTACTCACGTTTGTCGTAAGGGATTATCCGTATCCGCGAATCTTTTATATTTATAAACTCACACAAATTGAAACTTAATCTTAGGCACATTCTGTTAACTTCAATAAAAACAACCGGCCGAGTGCCAGTCGGACTCGCGCACGAAGGGTTCCGTACCATTATCTATAAAAACGGCAAAAAAAACACGTTTATTGCTTTCTGTTTTGGAGTATTTGTTGTTATAGCGCCAACAGAAATATATCATCTGTGAAAATTTCAACTCTCTAACTATCACGGTTCATGAGATACAGCCTAGTGACAGACTGACGGACAGACGGACAGACAGACAGACGGACAGCGGAGCCTCAGAAATAGGGGGACCCTATTTCTAGTTGTTTACCCTTTGGGTACGGAACCCTAAAAAACCGTCTTTATTTTAAGGTACTAAACTTTACAAAGCACATCGCGTTACTCGTACTCTTACGCAACGCGTTAATTTATCGGCCCAAAGTGCACGCAAGTGTCGACACTGAGTAACAAAGTAGACATCCGCATTCACGGTTCTATTGTCCGTATCCGCGGATATACATTTTTAACAATCCGGCACACCTTTACTCTGATGCTTCTTAGATCTACAGTAAGCAGTAATGGCCTTACTACAAAAAGATAGACTAGTGTTGAACACTTGCCTAAAGATAAGTCAACCAATTTGTAATGTTTCTTAATAATATGTCTCGAATTTCTGATGTGTCAACATTTCAAATTGGTTGACTAATCTTTGTGTTCAACGCTAGTCTATCTTTTTGTAGTAAGGCCATTACTGTCTACTGTAGATCTAAGAAGCTGTTTAGCCAAGTTGGTTACGAGGTTGCGACGCGGAACCATTCGAGCTTCGCTTTTACAATTTTTTAAACCGCGCATTTACACTTAGTTATACAGCAATTTGCTCTAAATGTATCCTACATTAATCTCAAAATCGAAGTAAAAATAAACTAGTGAATACTTCACCTTCTCCAAAAGGTCTGCATGCGCAAACAGAAAATATGTCAGTAATATTAGGTGGTATTCATTCATTTCGAAATTCCGAAAGCCATAAAAAGAATTATTACTTACAATGTGTTATGTGTCCTCCTACAGGTTGTCCTTTGAAGTCAAATTCTATTTCTAATAACTTTCCCTGTAAGTTAAAAACACGTTATTATTATTGAAAAAGAAAAAACTATCGTTCATAATATCCATGTTGGCTATTGAACTTTACACTATCAAAGGTTTATTAGCAGCACAATTTATTTTTATTTTATTTTATTTTCTTGGAAAAGAAACAGCACTTTTAAGAGATGTAGACAAAAATAGTAGTTACAAGTCTGCCAGTCTTATTATAAATTAGTAATGCATTAAAGACTGATTCAAGCCCGTGTTTCGTTCGCTACGTTATTATAACATTATTCAGACGAAATTTTTCAGAAGAGGGTCTTATCTAATTTGAACGGTGAACAACAAAGAAGCCGTTTTAACAACTTCAATTATTGACACTGACTGAAGCTTTGTAGTCCACTGTAGTACAATGCTTGGCTGAAACATTTAGTTAGAGATGTGTTCTCTAGTACGCGACGCTAGTACATTATACCTCAATGGTCATATCAATAAACGCGCCACATATCAAGCGACAAGCGACCCTATCGCATACTCTGCACGCTGGCACTGCAGCCGTGAAGTAATAAGAAAGGGTGCGGTACGTACGAATCTGCTGGCGTTGTGGTTCCTGGCGGTGGCGGCGTTGCCGAAGGCCTCGAGCAGCGTGCCGGCGGCGGTGAGCGCGGGCCCGGCGCCGGCGCCGCCCTCGCCGCCCGCCACCACCGCGCACTGCAGGCACACGCGCGCCGCCTCCGTCTTGCCGGCGCCGCTCTCGCCTGCCGCACGCACACGCACACATCACACATCACACACTACACACCACACACCACACACACCGCTCTCCCCCACACTAGCGTCTTTCGCGTTGCGTGTTGACGCAGCGCGCGCGGGGGTCCCTTACATCACCACGAATACCAAACCCGAACCGCTAACGACACACCTCCACCGGAGACGTAGCCTTGTGCCTACTCAAATATTCTAAGAGAAACTTATGTGTCGCTCTCTTAAGCCTCCCCCACACTAGCGTCTTTCGAGCGGCGAAGTCGTGGCAGCGGCCAATCAGTGTTGACGCGACGCTCGCGCAGCAGCATTTAATTAACGCTAATCGGGCACTGCCACGACGTCTACGCTCGAAAGATGCTAGTCTGCGAGTCTGGGTAAGGGACCCCCTTACATCACAACGAATATCACACCTGAGACGCTAACGACACACCTCCACCAGACACGTAGCCTTGTGCCTACTCAAATATTCTAAGAAGAAGAAACTTATATGTCGTTTTATACGAGTGGAACTTAGATGGATTTCATGATAAATGTATTAATATTTGCTCCACAATTTGTAAGCCCCCATAGGCTTAACGTAGAAAGAGAAATAATAAAGGAACTTTATTTCGAAATTATTCTGTAAAGACAATTCAAATACAGTTGGCTTACAAATATAATTTGAATTTTAATGAGCTTTTTCAAGACTAACTAACAACACAGCATGGATATTAATGCAACACATACCTCTTTTAATAATTATTAGTCGCGGGAAAACTGAAGAACTTTTTTATTAATATTATTTAAATGTAAAAAGGCAGCAGCCAGACGATACGAAGTTATCTGCCTAATCCTAAGGCTTAAGGCTTAAATCATATTGCTACCTATATTCAACAAATAAAAATACTCATACATGCACTCTTATTGGGACCTTCGCCTAGCCCGAAATGACCGTATCACCGTATTCGATGAAAAAATACGACGTCTGCGTGGGTCAAACTACTCAAGATCAGACCCTCTAACAATTATTCTTTTTTATACTTAAAAAAACTAGAATTACTTTAAGTTATCTGATAAATATCCTACCTGTGATGACAATGCACTGACTCTCATTCCGGTCACGTACCCATCGGTACGCAGCGGCCGTGATCGCATACCTGAAAAAATAAAAAATCTATGTAAACTTCAGAACGATTTGAGTTGCCAAATTATTAATTAAACATTTATTAAGCATCTTGCATAATTAAATCAAATCCAATATTAAAATATCCAGTGTCCATAATCCATCGCCTAATTTTTTTTATTTTTGTACAGCATTAGTTTTTTAAATAGGAATTGTTTTTTTTTGTATTTTGTAGTTAAGACCGTCTGTTAACCATGCCGTGTACACTTTTTATAGGTTACGGTCTAGCCTTATATTACCCAACCTATCTACAACATAATAATGTCTTGGCTTTTTTTGTCTTTTTTTTTCTGTCTGTTTGTCTGTGTAACTATTATAAATAAACAAATAAATGAATCTACTTTGAAGAAGGGCACTGTTGTGCCCTCAAGACGAGTCAATAATGAAACGCAGAGGCGCAATAATGTGTCGCGGACAGTGAAGAATACTCACAGATGCGGCGGCAGCTGGTGCGGCGGGCGCGCCAGGTACGCGCGCACCAGCTCGGCCGAGTACAGCGGCAGCGGCCGGCACGGGTTCACCGACACCAGCGCGTTGCCCACGTACGTCTGCAACCACCCATACCGTCACCATCTCACACCTGATACCACACACCACATCGTGCACGAGCTACGAGTTACGACCAAAATCCAATTATAATTTAGGTTGGCTGGTATTTATTCATCACCAGCCTTTAGCAGTCCACTGCTGGATACAGCCCTCTCCAAAAGGAGGATTTTGCCATAATCGCCACGCTTGGCAGGCGGATTGGCGATCGCAGTTTGGCCAATGGTGGAGAGGAGACGCTGCTGCCCGTCTTCTTGTGGCGGTGCTCCTGTAGTCGCCTCTTACGATACCCATAAAAAGAGAAGGGGTGGTGCAATTCTTTTAACGTGGCGGCACCACACGACACCGGTATTTATGATTAGTTGTTAAAGTTTCATAATTTTCGCTGAACATAGGCCTCCACCTCAGAATGCCACAGCCAGTAGCTCTGGGCCGTTTGCATGCAGCGGCTAGCCGCAGACTTGCCTAGGACGTCAGTCCACGCTGCGCCTTTCAGTTTGTGGTCGCCACTTCTTTCAGCTCTAAGGGTTGAATTCATGATAGAGTATGCACAATACAGAAACCAGTTTACTGTACAGTATGCAGCTGAGCATCGATGTTGAGCGCTGGGGCAAAGAGATCATCGTATCAGAGACGCGTGTGCGCGAGACTAACAACCGATCCGCGGTGCAGACGCGGCGCGCGCATCACGTAAGCGTTATGGTTTTCTGCGCATATTTCGCTTAGGTCACCGGTACAGGCTGGCTGTGGTGTGAGCACTCACGTAAATAAGGTCGCGCTTGTAGCGCACGTGCAGGTTGTGCAGGAAGGTGTCCTCGGTGAGCGGCGCCAGCAGCGCGGCGTCGTGCAGGCCGGCGCCCCCCGCCTCGCCGTCCGCCATGGGAAGCGTCACCGCGCCCGCACGCCGCGCTTAGCTGACCCCAGCATACCCATACTCGGAGCTGCTCAATTACTAACTGTAACAACCAGACCAAATCTAATGACAACCATCTGGTGCAGTTTCTGCGCTCCGGGCTCTAAAGCCTGGGGGTTGCGGGTTCGAATCCCGCAAGGGGCAAGTTTGTATGCTGAGCATGAGAAATTGCACCTACCGAATTCTATGGATGTTTATAAACATATTTAAGTATATTTATCTGCTGTCTAGTAGTAAAAGTTTTGCTTTGTGAGTTTGTTTTGTTTTTCATTTATTTCTCAACGCAATAAACCTTACATTTTTATGTAATGCTACCATTATGCCTTACTTGAAAGCTTGTATTTCGGGATCAGGGCTGTGACTGTGTAAAGAATCTAATTATTTATTCATAAAATCAAAATCATTTATTTCTGCAAATTGGCCATTACAGGCACTTTTACATGTCCTAATAATATTTTTTCCCCTGATGTATTGTTTCATAAGTGCTTCCCATTCTGGTTTATTTCGCTATTTACGATGTGTATATTTTAATTAACTCAAGGTGTGCGTCCCTCAGGCTAAAAGTTTAATTATTGTCAAAGAAACATGTGATCTAAAGTACATGGATTCAGAAATAATGTTTTTTTAAATAAGCAAATAAACTAAACTTTAATAGATATAATAAGTATTCAAGACTTTGATCGTCTTAAATGTTATAGAAAAATTGACATTGCGTTTAAACTGTTAGACTGACATGTTTCATTGACAATTTCATCAAATAAATAAAATTAGATAAATATATTATAAACATTTTTAAAAAATTTACTATAAATTTTATTTTAATGCTTACAGCACTAAAATAGTTTTGTTAAAATATTATTGGAAAAAAACTCTGGCCGAAATAATATTTTATAGTGACAACTGCCTTTGCATTAAAGATGTTAAGGCAATTCAATTAATAAAATGCTTATTAGACATCAACATAAAATAACTTTAATTGTATTAAAAATATAAATTAACCATTGCTAATGTAGATAATTTTATAACCATTGCGAATGATATGAAAATAATTTAAAAAATATTACATGCAGGACTTTAGTACACCAACTAAAACCAATGACACCTTTTAGAAAGCCAAATTGACCTAATTAGTTCCAATAAAAACAAGTATAGGTTTAACTTTTAGCACCGTAATTTTTGTGAAGATTTCATAATAACCATAATAAAAGCGTTATTTAGTAGAATTTATAGGCTAAAATTAAGAGCTTAGATCATTAAATGTGAGAAAATTTATAATCCTAACATAGCCCACCTAAAATTCATGAAAAAATAAGAAAAGATAATCTCGGGAGCTTAAAATTTTAATTTACTCTTACCTATTATAAGGGTGATTAAATTTTCAATAAAATAACACTGATACTATTAACAAGAACCAAATCATTTTATAAACACTAATTCGCAAACATTGCAGATATTTAGTGTAGTGGGTTCCTCCGATTTCGTTCGTTTGACATTTGGTTGGTTGATGATTGATGGAAGGATGGGAGAGAAAATACAATCACTAAATTCTACATCGACGAAGTATGTGGAATACCCGCGGTCGCACATCTATGAACACTGCAAGACTGTAACTGCACTGCACTGCATGCATTTGCATGGTAGCCTAGTGCGAGTGCCACAAAAAGACACAATACTTCAATCGAAAATTCAATGTTATATTAATCTGTGATAGTGATGTCTTTATTTACATCATTTTTATTAGTCTGTGATTTACATAACCACAGTAATCCAAATAAACTTTTGTGCCAATTTTTTTTAGATTTGCACTACAAACAAATTTCTATTTTATGTTTTGAGCAAATTATTGTTTAAAAACTGTGCGTGATTTGGTGATGGCTATATGTTCACGATATTTTCTGAACACAATTAAGCGGGCCTATTACTTTGGCTCAAGAGGTCTAACAATGACTACTCCAAACAGAGAGAAGATACTTGAGGATTTGCAAAAAAATCCATATTACGAAAAGTACTCGGGGCGTATTGCTGCTCTTCAAAAAACCTCACCAGAAGAATTCATGCAAAGAGTTGAAAAACAGCAAAGCACAAAAGAAAACGAAATAAGAACTAAATTCGCATCTGTTGACACTAGGTCAGTAACTTTAATTTTTTTTTATGGTTATCCTTCCACACAATTTACTAAGTATTTTGATTTTTTAGGCAGTACTCATCAGTGTTAAACCCTAAAAGTGCTACTACAGAAGGCACACCAGCTGCTGAGAAAAAACTAGATGATATTTTAAAAATAGAACTAGTCTTAAATAATAATGCATCAGAAATACAGAGCATTTGGGAAGAGTACCACAAAAATAAAGAAGTTATATCAGCTACTATTCCAAGTGATTTGTATAAAGTCCAACAAGAAAACATGAAGCAATATCCTACTTTCCTGTTCCCTCTGCCCCGCTCCCAGGGCTACGAGTTCATTATGTGCCAGAGCTATGGTAATACTGTGCATTTCACACCACTTCTTGCATATCAGGTATGAGTAAGTCACTAAATTGATGACATTCATTCTTAAGAAAGCTTGACTTCATTGACTTATGTACTGCAGGTCCACAAAGAGAATGCACCAGAGTGCCTCACTACTGTCCACTACACTGAGCTGAAAGATAAGGGTATTGTGCTCATGCGGGGAGAATATGATAAGGTAACAGGTTATGATAATGTATTTTCTACTAGTGTATTAACAAGCAATGTTAAAATATAAAAAATGTTTGATTCCAGAATGTACTGACTGCACAAGAAGCTCAGTGCTTAGCAAATCAGTTTCAAATGTACTACAATGGTAGAGACCAAAGGAAGCAAGAGATATTGGAAACATTCACACGGAACCCTGATGAATTCAAACATATGGATGTAATTTCAGAATTAGAAAACATCACTTTAGTGTAAATAAAAATGAATCATAGAACTGCAAAATAAAAGATATTTTAGTTCCATAAAACTCTTTTATTATCATTTACATTGTTGTTTTTCATACTCTGCAGTTGGTACACAGTTTTCTTAAACTATTCATTTAACCTATGTGGATAATACTCATAGTCAGGTGTGTACGACAATACTGAATGTAGCTGAGGCGATGCTACAGGTGAGTATAGTGTGTGCGGAGTCTGTGGGGGAGACACGTCTGCATTAGAGGGGCTTGATTCCTGGTATAGTTGCTGATAACTTTGGCGCCATCCGATTTTAATATAGTCCATTGGATTTTGTACAATTATTTCATTTGATGCACATGATCTATCACTGGTCAAACCATTTTGCTTCACACAAGGTTCATCACTTTTGTGAGGTTCGTATTGTTTTTGCAAATTTTCAAAATATATATTTTGTAAAGTGCTTTTCGTTTTATTCATCACATCCTCTTTAATAAAATTTGGAAAATGTTTCCTAAGATACAGTGGAATATTGTCAATAAGTTCTTCATACAAATGATACCCAAAATCCTCAACAGACCTACTAGTAGATGTGATGGTGGATATAGTTTCTTCATTAGCCGACTCTCTAAATGTGCGGCTTTCTCCTTTTTGAATAGGACTAAATAAAATCATGCTGTTTGAAGAATTCCCGCTATCATGGCGAAAATTTTCGAAATCACTTTGTCTAGGTAAATCAGATTCATTGCATACTTTAGGAGTACTCTCATCACTACTCTTGGAATCTACCATTATATTATTCAGTGGTGATATCTCTGGTGATTTTAAATTCAGAGGACCTTGTCTCACGTCATTGAGTGAAGGCCTGGTTATAGTTTCAGACCGAACAGCTTTTGCAAACATAGTTAAAGTTAGACGTTCGGACGTTATACAGTTATAACTTCGTTTGCCGTAATTCAAATTAGAAAATTCTGAAACTAGTGGGACTTTTTTATTTGTTAAGTCTCCTATGATTGAAGTACTTCGAGACCTTTTTCTTAATTCATCAAGGCACTTGCGCGTTTTCCTTTTCTTTCGTTTTGTGTTAAGTAATAGTGTGTCCATTGTAGATATATAACAAACTAGGGCTAGGATCAATTTATTGTAATTTAATTAAAATTGAATGCGTTAGGAGATTAATTACTATGTACACATTCAAAAAGACCGCCAGACAGCTGTCTATTTTGCCATTTATTTCCTATATTTAAAATGTATCTACTCTGTGGCCATAGCCCATAGGTTAATAATGAAATATAATAAAGTAAATAAATGGATTGGATCTGTCGCAGTCATATGTATCATTAAACAAACGGATTCGTCCGTTTGCAAACGCACGCTGTTTTGTAAAATGCCTAGGCGTTACTAAGATAGTTCTTTCGAAGGCTTATTTGCTCGACGGGTCATTAGCTCGACAGCTCGTATCGTCGATGGGTTATTTCCTCGAATGTTGCTGAATGAAATTGGCCGGGACTTTAAATATGAACTAATCAAAACCAAGGAATTTATACGTACTCCCACGGACGTAAAAAAAATATTTAAAAATATTTTTTATAAAATTTTTTTATAAAAAATATTTTTTTTACGTCCGTGCGTACTCCATGATCAAAGCTATGGTCTGAAATTTAACTTCTTTGATTTTGATCATCATTTTTAGGGTTCCGTGGTCCTGACCAGGAACCCTTATCGTTTCGTCATGTCCGTCTGTCCGTCCGTCCGAGGTTTTGTTTGGAGAGTGTTGACCCTAGAGAGTTGTAATTTTGTGGAGATATGTATCAATCACGCAGACAAAACAGTAAAATAAAATTTAAAAAAATATTAGCCATGTAGCTCCCATACATGTAACGTGGGGATGATTTTTTTCATTATCTATCCCATCGTGTGGGGTATCGTTAAATAGGTCCTTTAAAATGACTTAGGGGTTGCTAAGAAAATGTTTCGATTTAGGAATCCTTCTTCTTTGCTTGTTGGTTTAAAGTTTAAAAGTAATAGTCGTTCAAATTCCTTAGAGGGGACCACTTAAGAAAATAAAATAAATACTAAATGGGTACTAATAAAAAGAGTAAATGAGGCAGTGACGAAGGTAAAAATAAGATGATTCTAATTACCCAGCAACATTAATAAATAAATAATTAATGAAAAAAATCAAAAAACCCGACTGCGTAAAAAGTGAACTAAAAAGATGAAAGCAAGATTTTCAATCATCATTATGCTGTTAATGGATTTGATGCCTCCGACTGCAAATTGATTCTTTAAATCTTGTTTTCATCTTTTAAGTTCACTTTTTACGCAGTCGGGTTTTTTTAATTTTTTTTAATTAATTAATTTTAATTAAAGATAAATAACACTTGAAAAAAAAAAAACATCGACCTCAGGTGGGACTCGAACCCACGTCCCATCGCATACCGGGCGAGTGCTTTGACCATCTTGTCACGTGACGTCCTCGGTAGCTTAGTGGTCAAAGCACTCGCCCGGTATGCGATGGGACGTGGGTTCGAGTCCCACCTGAGGTCGATGATTTTTTTTCAAGTGTTATTTATCTTCAATTAAACCTAGCATGGAATTGCTAAAAACAAAAATTTATAATAATTAATTTTATTTTTGACTTTTTAGTTGTAGTTTCTACAACTAATTTTCAATGAACTATAAAGCCTTATTTGTAACTCTTCATTGAAAAAAAAAGGTTTTAACTCGAGTAAGTAGTATCTGAAATCGGTTTTTCCCGTTTAATTCATGTAACAATAGCAATTCCGGGTAATAACATAGCCTATGTCACTCCCACAACTGAGACGAATCTTATGACATATCATATGTTGAAATCCATTAGACGGTTTTTTCTTCCTATTTTTTCAGTGTATTTTTTTTGCCTGTTCCCGTAGGAATTTTGGAAAATAAAGTATTGAATACTATTGGCACTGAAAATATGTGACCCATAGTTAATAAAAGAAAGTTTCAAAATCGGTTTATCAGTATTGAAGATCGGTTTTTCCCGCGTAAGTTCTGTTCTCGCGAGAATTTCGGGAAATAACATACCCCTTGTCACTCTCACAATTGAGACGAATCTATTGATTTAATATACTTTTATATCCGTTAATCGGTTTAGGCTGTAGGGCGTGCCAAAGAAATAGACATACTTACTATATATATACAGGGTGTAAAAAAAGGCTTAACGAAGCCTTAAACCACGAATTCTATACATAAAACCAAGTAGAATGCTAAAAAAATAATTGCTGGGAAATGACTTTTATTTTTGGGTATCAAAAAAAATAACTTTTTTCTAATTCGCAATGTATAGCGCGCACGCCACAGACTATGCCTATGTGTGTAATTGCGGTCGGCGGGCGAGCGCGTGGCGCGAGAGCACTGCGCACGATTCATTGCCGGCTGTGCCTTTTAAAGGCCTTTAATGAAAGAAGCACGGAAAATTTTTATCATGTTTCTTTGTAAAAAAGTTTAGTATTATCAAACAGAAGTCAATTTTGTAAAAATCTTTGAAAAAAAATTGTGTTGACTGTCAATAACCCGTCATTTCCCAGGTATAGTGTAAAAGAAAAAAAAAATCGTAATAATACGTAGAATATGTGGTATTCGGCTTCGTTAAGCCTTTTTTTACACCCGATCGATATATACGCTCGAAAAACATAACCCTCGTTTGGCAGTCGGGTAAAAATACAAGCGGTCACCCGACGCAAATGTCGACGCTCTTGGATCAAAACATAACTAGGCAACATTAATAAAGTTGAAGGGCCAAAGAGTTAACAAATAGTTTACTATTATTTTTTACTTTTTATATGTTGCTTTTTGAGTCGGAGGGATTTTAAAATGTTATTTTTATTTTTTTGTAAAAAATCTTAGTGTGGTCCACAGAATACATCTACTTACCAAGTTTCAACAGTATAGTTCTTATAGTCTCGGTAAAAAGTGGCTGCGACATACGGACGGACAGACAGACTTGACGAATCCATAAGAGTTCCGTTTTTTTGCCATTTTGCTACGGAACCCTAAAAAAAAACCCGGATATAAGTGCGAGTCGGACTCGCGCACGAAGGGTTCCGTACGTAGGGTATCTATAAAAACAGCAAAAAAACACGTTTGTTGTATGGAAGCCCCCTTAAATATTTATTGTATTCCGTTTTTTTGTATTTGTTGTTATAGCGGCAACAGAAATACATCATCTGTCAAAATTTTAACACTCTTAACTATCGCAGTTCATAAGATGCAGCCTGGTGACAGACGGACAGACAGACAGATGGACAGCGGAGCCTAATAGGGTCCCGTTTTACCCTTTGGGTACGGAATCCTAAAAAATAATTATTCTCGCTTACCATAAATTATCTATTTTTGTTTCTGCAGGTTCCCATGGATATAACAACAATAGATTAATCTAGTAGGCACAATAAAGGTTTTTAAAATGAAAACATTGAATGAATATCACATTTATCTATTTATTAATCAATAATCATCTAGACTGTAGCACTGTTAATATCTATAAATAGGTAATACCACTTAGAATTTGGGAGCTGGTGATTCTTCCTTGGAGTAGTCTCGGATGGGCGAGTAGAACTGTGGAAACAATAAAATACAGCTAATTATCATAAGTGATAAAATGAGTCCAATTAAGGTGGGTTTCTGCAAAACATAAAATGATAACCCAACAATTCACTAGATTCATAAAACTAAAATTTTATCTTCAGTAGTGTATATAGTTTTTTTTGAGTACAAAAAAACTTTTACAGCTGATGTTTAACATAGACTAGGACAGTGTTCCGCAAAGCGTGTACCGCGGTACACTGGTGTACCGTGGTCATTAATTGGTGTGCCTCAGAAAAATAAGGTTATCTTATTTTTAGTAAGGGTAAGAATAATACTTTACACATGTATATGTAAATCATTTTGGTTGTGGTGTACCTTCAAAAATTTTCGTTTTCCTAGGTGTAACTTGAACACAAAAAGTTTGCACTAGGATATAGATGCTAAATAAATATTTATATTAAAGTACTGGAGCAATAGATTGGTAATCACCATCTGTATCAATACAACTGACATTTATTTGTGGTTTGCATTTTGTAAAACATTTTTAAATAACTTAATTGTTATGTATCACTTTTAACATTTTACTTTGCAAACATACAACATATTTAAATTTAAAAAGCCAACTCGCCCACACCAGGATTTGAGCCCTAATCGCCTGCTTAAAGCGCAGGTGCTTTACCAAGTAAGGTCTGTAGCTATCTATCCCTGTAGAAATCTATTATTTATGGGGTATGACCCTGTGGGCATATTATGTTTCTTTTGGCTTGTTTGGGTTGAAATATATAAATATTTTCCATTTAATTTATTGTACATTGATACTACAATATTGATGATAACATCAATACATGAACCATCATTATTGTTTTTAATACTCATCCCTACATCAGAGTCCTATGGAGTCAGTGGTGGTAGTCAACTTACAGAGATTGACTGTGAATCAGCATACAGAGATTTACTTAATAATCAACCAAAAGCTACTTATTCACACTTTCACTCACCATAATTGTTAAAAGTACCTATGTTTGTCACATATATCAAAATATTTTAGCCATTTAATGAATACATAAATTGGTAAGACTATTAAACATTACTGATTTTAGTTTATATTTGTTCAAAATGAAGCAATTTATGGAATGATCATTGAGCATTTACGATCTCCCAAAGGTGATACCTTGTACTGCTTGTTCCTGTACTCCTGCCAGGGCTCAGGGTTGGTCTTCTTGTTCCAGGAGACGTCGGGCGAGCGCAGCGCCAGCCGCGCCAGGTACGCCAGCGCGCCGCCGCAGCCCAGCGCGGTGCACACGTACAGCGGGATCAACTGCCGCACACAACGAACGGTGTGAATCCAAAAGATTGATAATGATACAAATCATCCGCATTGGAGGTTAATTATGTAAGAACTATGCAGTTGAAACGCAATTCAAAATGATGGAAATTTATCACACTTACAGCCTTGTGCTTCTTCAAGCTTGCAATACTTAGACCTTGCATTTTGGTAATATTTTCTTTTAGATGTAGATTTATTAAAATAGAAATAGTCACAAATACGATCGATGATAATGAAATTGAAAATTCACTCGGTGACAGTCGGTGACAGTCAGCAGTTCAGCACCACTGATCAAATAATACTGTCAGCCACTGATCAAATAAACTACGTAGACTGTCAGCACATTCCGATATTCAACATACTCTATGGCCAGCACCATACTCTGACTAATCTGTGGTCAGCACTCAGCAGAATGCTTAATTCAATAAGCATCTATTGTGATTAATATTATTAACAATATCAAACGTGAAATTCCAGTGTTTTTTCAAAGTTGGGTACTTCAGTATAAAAAATTACGCTTAATAGGATTTTTTACTTTTTACGGGTATCACTTTTTGATTGACAATTTTTTTAAGGTTTTGCAATTTTAAGGCATTATTTGCTAATATTGAGACTCAATAATACTTATAGATGAAAATTTACGTTGTCCTTTAGCACATAAAATGTTTCTGTTCTGATATTTTTTAACACAAGCACACGGCGTAATTTGGCATTTTTAGCTGCTGTCCTTTCACGCTCACCGTCATTTGCCAATGATGGCGGAACGCGCTGCAAATAGTTTTATATAACCTCTGTGACCGACGGTCATAGACTTGTGGCAGAGGGGAATGCCTGTCAATGGCGTCTCCTGTTGGTTGAATGCTCTAAGTCAGCAGCAGTGAAAAAATCCACAGATTTCTTTATTTAATCTGTGACTTGTGCACCGTGACGTCCGTGACGCTAGAGCATGCAACCAACCGTGTCTACCACTGATTAAGTTAATCACTATGGTAACTACTGATTAGGTACTCATGTCTTATTCAGAGTGCAATCACTAGTCCACCAGACTGAGGTTAAACCACTGATTTTTGTACGATAGAAAACAGGTCTCCTTTAGGGAGTAGCTATGACAAGCGCCCGGGACGCGTGCACGAGGCGCTGCGTTTCGTCAGAGACGCGTCAGAGTATGTCTAAAGAGTATGTCTGTTTCGGGCTCTCTGGTAAATTGTATGAAGTTGTCAAGCGTCGAAAGTGCGTCTTGCGCGCGTACGAGGCGCACTCTTCCTGGGTAGTGCTGCCATCCATTCATCCGGGTTTCCTCGGATTTGTCTTAGTTTGGAGTTTATTATTTATTCTCTTTATTCCTTTTTCTATAACATCTTGCTGATTTAATAATGGAAGCGTAAGTCTTTGTGCAGCACATATTCCATCTCCTCTCCTATTGACTGTCTTCGTTCATTTTTAGCAGCGCATCGTACCGTAGGTAGTTCATTAAATAATTGGACATGATGGGCACTCATACGAAAAACAGGGATTTTTTTTTAGAAAACTCTTTATCTTTGATAATGGGTATTAAATTGACATAATAGTCTCTCAACTTAAAATGGTATCTTTGTATACGTATCATTTTTTAGATTTCCCTTGCCATTTATCTGTATTAACAATATACATAAAATTATTACAGTAGAAGTAAATATGTTGATGGTTCAAAAGTACATCGTAGTGTGGTCAATGGTCATAGTATCGTGTATTCGCGTTTGACGTGCTTATGGCATTGGTGACATTGGAGTAGGGCGCGCGCGCGCCTGATCGATACGCAGCGCCCCGGGCGCGCGCCTCGTGTGATTGTCATAACTACTGATCAAATAAACTATGGTCATAACTACGCACTGGACACCGATCCATAGCCATGGATGTAGTAGTTGTGTGACTTCCGTTGTGTCTGTCTGTAGTACATAAAATCCCTGCAACTTGACCGTGTGACAGTACAGTTATTCTGTTCAACGATTTTGGTGTTATTTTATCATTATTCTTGATTATTATTAATGTTCAAGTTTTATTATCACAATATTGATAAAATTAGATTGTATTTATTGTTTGGTACATAAAACGAGCAAAACATTATTCATGTGGTCCCAAAAGCGTGGCAGGCAGTATTCTACTTTGTTTAATCTGTGATTCTCCTAAAGTTTTTGACAAGTTGACAACAGACTGCATTGCATTCATTTACAATGAATGCAAAATCGTGATTTCTTTCATTACAAATAACCTATTTTTAATGATTTGGTGCTGTTTTAGGAAATATATCTCTAGACCAGATTACTGTCGGAACTTCTTCAACTTAAAATATGAGTTTTCTATTGTGAGTATTTGGTTAAGACAACGATACGGTCTATTTTTAACTAACCATTTTCTCTCTCGCTGACGTCTTGTTTACGTCCGTGGTCAAGTTTCGGTATTGTTCATACAAATATTATGTAAATTCGTTGTATCGTCGCCCTGCCAGGGCCCCATTGACGCCTCGAGTAGGTTTTTGTACACATCCTTCTACGTCCAGTTACATATCTTTGTCATTTGTTTGAGTTTATTTACTTTATCAAATAAAAGTACCGTATCGTGTTTCTCAGTGGGAGTCGGTCGAACAAGACGTTCAAGCCGAAGAAGAACATTCCTGAAGGCACGCATCAATACGACCTGATGAGGCACGCGGCGGCTACGCTGGGCTCCGGCAACCTGCGGCTGGCCGTGATGCTGCCCGAGGGCGAGGATCTCAACGAGTGGGTCGCCGTCAACAGTCAGTACATACTACCTACTACTATTCTGACAATCTTTATTTTCTGGTAAAATTATGGCCTTCCCTTTTCATGTGCACTACATCTAGCATACCAAATAATTAACCCAATCAAACAGTCAGTTGAAATGATTTGGGCATAGCTCAATGCAAACAATATCTATAATTAAAATGGTAATGGCAGGATATTTATGATAGGCTTGATTTCTGAACATGGTATGTAATGACACATTGAATGTAAATGAGTGCCACTAGATCATAATAACAGGATGTACAGTGTAAGTCAGTGCATCTGAATCATAACCCAACCACAGATAAGACTGTTTTATCACATGTTCCATTTTATGTTATGTTAGTTTAATGTTTGTTTTATTTCTTCTAAAATGACATTTAAAACGATTTCAATAATTCAGTTACATTAAAATTTTAAATTGTAGGTAAATAAATAAGAAAATATTTCCACCTCAGAGATCCTACACTGGGCATTTTAAAGAGGGTGTGGTCTGACCCCTTATCATACTTTTAAAATATAAAGATATATACAGGGTTAAAATGCAAGGTGGTGCCAACTTTTAAAAATAATATCTAGGGAATAATATTAAAATGAATATTCATAGTTTTTTTTTTTGTTTATTACAACTATTGTTTTTATAAAATTAACTGTGCACTGCATAAGGTTCTTGTTGGCAATTTGAATCTCAGACTTGTGTGGGCGCTTCTGCTGCTAGAAATGTACCTTACATCATAAATAAATAATAATAAATAAATATTGGACAACATCACATACATTTCTCTGATCCTAAGGTAAGTTGCTAAAGCACTTGTGTTATAGAAATCAGAAACAACGTCGGTACCACAAAACCCAGACCCGATCATTAATGGCTAAGGTTTTGGTTATCACATGCCATTGTGACAATTAATGCATTAAACTTTGCAGTTCTATGTTGCACGGAGATTGTGCATATTTTTTATGAATGAAGCAAGATTATCCACGCGCACCACCTTTTAACAGCAGATAGTAATAAATTAATATGAAAAAAATAAGTATGCTTTTTACCTATATAGATTTACTGATTCTGAGTGGTCCCTGAAAAATTGGCACTATTTTGCAATGTAACCCTGTATATACACTCCACTCATATTTATTTTTCAAGCGAGATTGTCGTATTGACGGAGTCACTCGCTGATCTTTGCCTCTGTAGTGGTATAAAGAACACGATCCAATATCGTTATTGATCGTGATCTATGTGAACTGTAACATACATAGGGTGTTTCGCTTTGCAGCTGTGGACTTCTTCAACCAGATCAACATGCTGTACGGCACGATAACGGAGTTCTGCTCGGAGGAGTCGTGCGCGGTGATGTCGGCGGGCCCCAAGTACGAGTACCACTGGGCGGACGGGCACACAGTCAAGAAGCCCATCAAGTGCTCCGCGCCCAAGTACATCGACTACCTCATGACCTGGGCGCAGGACCAGCTGGACGACGAAACACTATTCCCCTCCAAAATTGGTAATTTTTCACTCTGTCTGGTCTGTTATCACCAGTGCTATACAAGGTGTCACTTAAAAAAAGTAAAGTATGTCTATATATAGCAGGCCCCCCATAAGGTGGAAAGCCGCTGGATGCGGGTGGCACAAGACCGATCTTTGTGGAAATCCTTGGGGGAGGCCTATGTCTAGCAGTGGACGTCTTTCGGCTGATGGATGGATGGCCGGAATGGTCACATCCACTCACGACTGCGGCGGTGTATGCTTAACTTTAGTAATCGATACCAAACCGCTGCCGCCACTGAGCTACGAGCACCTCTCCCTGTCACGTAATGACGACATTATTTAAGGATATGGTTGTGTTGTGCCTATGAAACTACAACTTGCTAAATAAACATTGGCCGAAACATAAAAGAAATTTTGACATTCCATACTAAATTGATTAGGTTGCATGGCAGTTTATATGGGAGTTTCCACAAAGACCCATGTTTTATTTGCCAACTTATAAATATAATTATTTAAGCACAGACAAAGCTAATCTCGTCTGGCGCCATCATGTTTGGTCCTTGTCAACCAAATAATATCCATGTAAGTTTTTTTTTTGCTACAGAAACATCGGTTCCTATTTAGGGTAGAATTCCAGTATTAAAACTGTTTTATTTTAGGCAATTATAACAATTATAATTTAATAACTAATAACTCAAAGATAGGAATGCATTATTAGTAGGAAAAAAGTGGATATCATAGCTGAGATTGTCTAGTTTGAAACATTAATGTAGCCATTATATGATAAGCATCAGACCTACTGATTAAATGAACACTAGGACGAAACAAAATGCGGCACCTATAGAGATAAATACTTACGCAAATAAAGAATTGAATTGAATGTGCAGTGTGCTTCTTCATTGCATCTCTTTAAAATCAGGAGCTACAATCAGCTACCAATCCAACCTACATTTAATCTGTAGTATTTTTTGAGCACAAGCCACATCCTAAAATATGAATGATCATAGTTTATATTACATTTTATTAAATAAGTAACAAAACAAATTTAATTGTATACTATCTCGTAACATAGTGTAATATACACCCACCAACTGATTCAAAAATTCAAATTCTTTATAGGGTGATTACAAAAAAATATGGTTAATTAACATTAAGTTTCTTATGCCTATTTATCTATGCATGTACGAGTATGAATCTGCGAGTGTGTTCGGCGGCAGGTGTCCCGTTCCCGAAGAACTTTCTGTCGATGGCGAAGACGATCCTGAAGCGGCTGTTCCGCGTGTACGCGCACATCTACCACCAGCACTTCCCCGAGGTGGTGCAGCTGGGCGAGGAGGCGCACCTCAACACTTCCTTCAAGCACTTCATCTTCTTCGTCCAGGTGCGTTACTGTCTCGGCGCTGCAGCCTGCACCGGTACTCACACTGCTGCCAAGCAGCATTTGCGTATCATATAAATGTAATATTAAAAATAATAGTGTATTACGATATTTTTTTTAAATGCGTCTTAATTTGATCCTTAATATTTATAAATTCATAAGTTCATATGTATAAGGCGACCAGAATTTTAATTTTATAAAACAGTAAAAACCTTAAAGAATCATCATTTTAATTGACGACCGTCTGGTGTAGTGGTCCGCGCTCCGGACTACAATGCTTGGCGGTTGCGGGTTCGAATCCCGCGAGGGGCAAATGTTAGTGTGGTGAGCACGAACATTTGCACCTAAGACATGGATGTTTATAAACGTATTTAAGTACGTTTATCCGTTATCTAGTCGCCATAGCACAAGCTTTGCTTAGTTCGGGGCTAGATAATTGGTGTGATTGTGGAAAAAAATAATTATTATTATTTATAATTAATTTTTCATTTGAATTCCTGCGCGTAAACGCTAGCTGCCATGATACCTTGGTTCGTCGTGACATCACTATACAGGAAACACTCAACTTGCAAGTGTGTTTTGTAACCATCATAGAATCAATTCTTGGCAGATTAGTGGTATCTGGTGATATATCTATAATTCGCGCTAGAAATTAATGTAATACTGTGACAAAATGAAACGACAGCAAACAGAACTCGTTGACGATTTAGTGACGTCACATTCAGCATCATGGCGGCTATCGTAAAACGTGTTTGTGGCACAGAAAAAAAAACAATTATTATCGTTTGCATTTTTATGAGTTAAATAAACATATTTCGATTCCTTTCGGTGATAAGCCCATCATATTATCGTTTTTAGATGTTTTCGCAAGCATAGCAAAATACTCTATTGATATAAGCGTGAATAAAATTGAATCCTAAACATGTTGTGCAGGAGTTCAACCTGATCGAGCGGCGGGAGCTGGCGCCGCTGCAGGAGCTCATCGAGAAGCTCACGGCCAAGGAGGCGCGATGAGCCCCCCTCCCCCCCTCCCTCAGCCCCCACTCCACCGCCGCAACACCCCGCGCGTCGACGACACGTAAATTGAAGACTTGAAATTTACGGTTCTCCTGATATTTTTTCGTGTTTACTATTTTGTTTTGAGAAAAGCGGCGCTCTCCCGGCTATGATCTCCGAGAGTCCTCTTTTGTTTCGCTTTATTACCGTTTATCGAGTCGATCCGAATGTCCGACAGTGTTTCACTAATATAGATTAGACTAACTTCTCTAAAATAACTTGATAAAGATTGTGATATGATATTTTTATATCGATCGACGAACGACTGCGTCTTAGGTGTAAGTGATGCCATATGATAGTGAGGAGCCTCGCGATGCAGCACCGAGAAGGCTTTACGGATGATGGCCTTGCTCTACGATAATAATAGAAGCGTTTAAATACAAAGTAATATTTAGATTTGATACAGATGTATTACAGAATTTACAGATAGAGTTAACTAGCAGATCTCTAGGACACATTACTGAGGATATTTCTCTTTCCTAAATGGAAAATTGCCTTGCGATTAACGGTTTAGGTCGCACACGCTCCAAAGCGTCGGATTCTGATTGTTTTTTTTTACTCTCCTTATTCATTGCCATTTTGGTTTATTAGATACCCGTTTAACTGAGACTCTAATGAAGAAATGCTCAGAGCTGGAGGGGCGTGGTCACGTGACGCATGACCAATGGGATGGGGCCAGTTATTTATATTATCTCTGATGCATGCAATCAGGAAGAATTTCAGTTAAACGGACAGACTATACCTACATTTTGTTAAATAAGGTAGGCTATTTTTTTTTAACTGGAAGCGTGCACCCTCGTGTAGTAACGAGATTCTAGTTGAAGTGTAAGATGTTTAGAATTCGTATCAATAATGGCTTGCACCACCCGCTGCAGGTCAACGTAGTCGTTAAGGCGTTTTGCAGACGGCGGGCGGGCCGGGCCGGTCAATTTCACCGCGAAGGATAGCGCTAAGGGAATCCTATACTACCAACGCACACGGAGGACAAAAAGACCGCGCCGCAGGTGCCCGGCGGACACTGGCGGCGCGGCGGTGTGCTTAGTGTTCGCGGCGAGGGCAGCCGCGGACATCGGCGGGCAGACGCGGTCTTTATTGCTTCGCGGTCAGACCGGCCCGGCCCGCCCCGCCGTCTGCAAAGCGCCTTACCTTACCTAAACCACAATGGTTTTACACTGGGATAGTCTCTCATGCGGGAGCCGGGCTTCTTCAATTATACAAGGCCTACAGCCCCTACATGGCATCCAAATTGTAACATTCACAATAAAAATATTTGTAATCCAGGCTATAACAGAATTTCTTCAGACAACACCGACCCCGGGATTAGACTGATTGTAGGAACAATAAAATACTTCAGATGTGTTTACTTCATGTCATACTAGTTATAGTTATTTTGATATTATTACGAATTGTATTAGAATATAGTCCACTCGCGCACGAGTGTCGACGAGTAAAGCGATGTCTCTGAGTAATACTCGAGTGTGCGAGTAAAGTCCCGGCCAAACCAACGCGTGCGCGATAGCGTGCGTGGTGGCGTGGGCGTTTAGATCGTGCCATAGCATTTGTATGGACGAGCTCACACCGGTGCGGACAGCGGCGGCGTGCAGCTTGACATTCGGCGTTTGCACGCGCGGACATGGCATTTGACGTGACAGGGTCAACAGACAGATGGTGCGCTACTATGATAATATAAATAATTACGTTTAAAGCTACTAAATTTCGCCACCGTGCACGCCCACGCCCCCGCCTTGGTTTGGCCGAAGCTTAACACTTGTCGGTGCGCTAGTATTAAGATTTATTTATTAACGCGATGCGTTACGGCGTAGTTGTACCTATGCAGATGTTTACTATTAATTTATGAAATTTTATTTATCTTTGTGTTTATATTCTGAAATTATCTCATTAGCCTAATTGATTTAGATTAATATTTGTGCATTTAACATTACACCTGATTTGAAGAGTTGAATCTACTTTAATAATAAAATGCGACTGCCTTTAGAATGTCAGGAATTGTCGTACAACTATGAAATAAATTAATACGTGATAAATACGTGTCGTTTGATTCACACTTTAAATAAAACACCTGTTGGTAGAATACACTATTTATATTTAATTCCATTCAGTACATACATACAAGGTACGGCAACTTCATTGTCTTAAGACACATAATACAACGTCGGTACTTGGTGTCAATGTAATCATTGAAATATCGCACATATTACACTGTAATGCGTTTTGTCAATTTTAGTTTCGGACGTCCTAGCATCACTACAGAGTGTTGACAGGAGAATCAAAGTTAGTTTAACGATTTGGTGATATGTTCATGTTATGTATTGCATTTACGAGACGCGTTTACATAAAATTTAATATAGAAAGGTCCGTTTATGAATGAGGGCATCGTGATCATTAATTGAGGTTTCGAACTAATTAGCCAACAATTTTTTTTTATGGAATTTCTTTTGTTAAAAAAGAGTTGGCGAAATGCTTTTTGCCTATAAAAAATTTGGGAGCTCTACAAATGGATCACGCTGAATTTATAAATTTATAAAAGTAGCTATCTAATAAAGTTACTGGAAACGATTAGTATTGCTCTAATTGTAAAAATGTTAAGGTGAGTCATATTACTTAAGTGTACGTGTGAACACGCGAGTCTGTGCGCGCTCGGAGACATTATAACCCTCGGGTTATAACAATCATTGAACACGCACTCCGATGATCAGACGACTCGTGATCTTCCAGTGTGTTTCTCGTCGTCCCAATTGAGGTGCAAACGAATCGCGAAGCAGGCAACGAGCTTCCGCTAGGCGTTGGAGACGGGCGGCGGCGGCGGCGGGGGCGCCAGGAAGGGGGGCGCGCCCCACGCGAAGCCGCGCCACGCGCCCCCCCCGCCCGCGCCGCCGCCCCCCGGCGGCCCTGGCGGCCCCGGCGGACCCGCGCCTGCATAGGGAACGGTTAGAGTACCCGCAGACTATAGACTTTCTATCGCCCGATAGTTTAGTCGAGTTGGGCCAACAAAACAGTTTGGTTGGACGTGAGTGCACAGATTAGATAATCGACAGTCGGCCGATTGAATACATTCGCTAGATTTGGCGACGAGATAAGGGCTCCCACACATAAAAAGATACGACATCGCGTCGTCGTCTTTTCATGATTTTTTTCTATTTAGATTTCCACAAAACGACGTCGCAACGTGTCACGATGCACGACACGACGTCGTATGGTGTTTATGTGTGTGAGCCCTTAGTCGCGTGGAATATTGCTCAGAAATATTGTAATTGCTATAAACTTGATATAAAGGTAAAGGATAAAGAAGAGAAATCGAGATCGAGAGAAATGTCCTCTACCTTCTCTGTTGTCTGGAAGAGATCGCTTCTAGCGATAAGATTGCCTAATTGTACCATTCTCAATGTATTTTTTCTGTGTACTGTTTGTTTTGGTTTTGGTGTGCAATAAAGAGTATCTATCTAGCGAGAGTATTGGGTACATCCCATCACCAGTACCAGATTATTGCAAGGGAAGTTTTACACGATTTTTGCTAAATTACTAGATTTCCCCGAAAGAAAATCGTCGATAGTTTAGTTTGAAGACAGTTGTGAAACCCATCAAACTTTTTAGTCGACTGATACTAAATCACTAATGTGCGCATTTGAATACCTCTTTATTATGATTAAGAAGCCGACCAAACTATCGGACAATAGAAAGGCTAGTCTGCGAGTACTCTTAACGATGGTAAAAGTTCTGTATTTCTAATAATATTATGTCATAGGGTGTGGTGGTGTCTGTTCATGCTGCACTCCACTTCAGTCGGTAGTATCTTACGCTCAGGCCTCAGCATTGCCTACAAGTTTGTGAACTTGTATTTGAGTTATCAGGCGAGCGTGCAAGCTACATAAATAGCAATACTTTATAGAAAAAAAAATGCACTTAAACAATAAGTACATACAAAATATAAGATCGTTCCCGTAGTATGTAATTAAATTATGTTTCGAATAGTCTTAAGCAATTATGTTTTGTTAATACTTTTAAAAGTGAGTTCAGCCCTAAAGTAAGCAATATAAATATTTCACACGTATAACGATGCGGATGAACGTAAGTTATATTGTTATTTGTAAACTCTTTATTTTCAATAGAGAATTTTGAAAAAGAAAGACTTCTTCAGTAGGCGCAAATCATCTCGATCTCACATTTGCGGCGATCGCTCGATGTTATACCCTTGGATTCTGATTAACCTACCATTTCTCACGTTAACACCAGAACAGTCCACAATATCCTATGATGTGATAGACTTCGTTTCAGTGTTCGACAGTCAATAAAGAGTACTAAAATATGTATTCTACTAACCTGGAGGCGGCGGCGGGGCGTGCGGGGGGCCCGGCATGCCGGGGGGACCCATCTTGTTGTCGCCCTGCAAACGTTATTCAGTATTTATAAAATGCCGATGTCATGGAAATTGAATTTATGTACAGTCAACAGCACGTCGACCTACCCAAAAAGTTAAAAGTTCTCCAACAGATTTTCAACTTTAAGCCTGACATGTAGAGTTCATTTTCAATTGAGAAAATGTTGCGAGCCCAGCTTCATAAAAAAACATTGATGCTACTCGGACGCATCGGCTGATGGAGTCGAAGAGAGAAATTCGTCACAGTCAAGTCTAAAAACTAACAAAATATTAGCCTAGCCTATCAAGCTTTAATTGCCCCACCGGTGGCCGCGAATAATAGATTTTTTATTGTGTCTCTTGACCTTGGCCTGACAGGTTTAATAGCTCGGATCGCGATGGCGAATTTCCCTCGTGTCGCGGCGTGCCTCAGGTTAAGTTAGAGTCTCCACTTACGCGGCTTTGGAGCGAGGCAGCCGCTCGACCCGAGGTTGCCTCTGTTGGATACGCGGCTTATGGCCTTAACATCACCTAAGTGCCTAAAATCTCGTATATGAAAATCATATTATCAGAATACCTTCTGAATCTCAAAACTGAAAATACGATATGCTAGAAGAGGATTTAATAAACATCTAAGATTGAATAATTTAAAATTTTCGTCAACTTCCTTGAATAAAAAAAAAAAGTTTCATACATTGCAAATTTTCTCTGAAACGGCACAAGCTATTTCGTGACTGCTTTAATACAAACCAAGGTTGTGGAAATATACATGTTCTGAATTGAGATTTTTATTTAAATATTCGTTTTATTGGCATTAAATTCATAAAAAAAAAACATGTTTTTCAGATTTTTATAGGTCATCCCCGCACGCGCGTAATATTATGTCCGCAATGCGTCAACGTCAGTCAAGCGTGTTAAGGGCTTAAGTATGTATGCGTGTGTGTGTTCGTTATACCTGGTGCATGGGCGCGTGCGGGTGCGGGTGCGGCGGCAGGTGCGGGTGCGGCGGCGGCGGCGGCTGGCTGCCCGGCGGCGGCGGCTGGCTGTTCACGCCTGTACGGGGAATATAAAACATGTCTCATCCGCTGTAATTATGAATATAAAGCCACGTATCCAGTATGTTCGAAAACCTCCTGCGCTCTGTGCTCTTGCAACTGCTCCACATAGTGGATACGTTCGCGCTCGGCGTGGCGGTGTTTGGGCAAACACAAAGTGGAGCGCGATTTGTATCCATTGAAACAGTTGCAGAAGCGCGGAGCGAGCGCAAGGGGTTCGCGAACATAGTGGATATGTCGTGGACCGATCTTAGAATTAATTACTTCATGATGTGGCCAACCATTTCATAAAATGGTCGTTTTTCATGATGCGGCACAGTACCCACTGGCCACATCATGATGTTGATAGGCCAGATCAATGAATCAGTCAGCGTTTGACGATATGATCGACTAATTCATGAAATGGCCAAACGTTGGTGGTCATATCGTAAAACTGTAATATTATCCACCGGTAGAAGCGCTGATGTCGCTTTGTTATTGTGGTACATCATGGCGGCGGACAAGTATTCTGTTCTTAAAGTGAATAATACTATGTAAAGTAAAGATAAAAGTGCAATGAATTATCGTTAAAACATTGAGCTATGCTATTTTTATAAAAATCACTCGAAAAACAGTTGTAACGTCAAAAATTATGGATTTCGACACGCAATTATCATATGAGGTAAGTTAAATTATATAACTATTTCAATCTCTTTTATTTATTAGTTTCCTTTCAAAATTACAAATTTTATAATGTGATATTTATCTATTGCCCAAAACTAATTTAAACATATTACAGTTACTTGTAAACGTATTTTAACCTATTTCAATGATATGGCCAAACGTTGATTAACATAGTTTTAGTTGGCTGTTTTATGAAATGGCCGGCCACATCATGAAGTGATTAATTTTAAGATCAGGCCACGACAGATACGAGGCTTAAGCATTAGGGTGCTCACAGTCGAGCGACAGTGTCGGCAATGGTCTCGATTCGACGAGCGACGGTTGTATTGTGTCGGGCAGACGTCAATGAACGATTATCGGCATCAGTCAGTTTCCTACTATTGTCGCCAACCGTCGCCTACCATTGTCGCATCGCAAGCAATCGCCGACATACTATCGCTTGTCTGTGAGGTCTCGTACTTGTCCAATACAAAAAATAACCTTGCATGAACCATAGAGGCAATTATGTTTTGTTTGTTTTGCTTAAACAAAACTTCGGCACAAATACACCGTACGTTTGCACCATCAAGGCTGTCACATTAGGGTGGACCGCACCGCATCGTATCGCTAAATGAAATGTCAAGTCAGACGATTATTGCGATACAACCTGTCCCCTAATGTGCCCATGTCCTAGTAAATCATCTACATAATGAATTAGTAAATAAGTTTTGGTGAGATTGAGACTAAAGAATGAGCTCTATCGTTTTAGAGACCACCATTTGGCGTTGGTTTGAGTCCTATCAGCGCCTACTACTAATATTTATTTCCATATTAGGCGATAAACTTTTTGACGCTACACCAATGTACAAACTAGATGCTTTTTATCTGTTTATACCCAACTAGCAGCCCGTCCCGGCTTCGCATGGGGTAGACAATTATCGCTAATAGTTTCGGCAGCGCATTCGACGAAAGACATTTTAAGACTCATTTTTCTACACCTTCGGTTACATTGTTCAAATTTTACCAAGGATCCCTAATTTTTTTCAAAATGAAATGTAGCCTATGTCAAATTGGAAGAATGTAGCATTCTATTGGTGAAAGATTTTTTTAAATCGGCCCAGTACTTTTTGAGCCTATTCATTACAAACATACAAAAATAGGTACAAATCTTTTCTCTTTATAATATTAGTATAGATTACCTTGATGTATTAGTTCAAAACTCTGGATTGCATACACTTTGACATAAAAAACACTTTACAAAACTGTGACAAAAAAGCTTGCAGCTAAAACGTTTGATGACATTTCTGGAAAACGCAAGCGCGAGATTAAGGGCCCGACGAATGACAGCTTCATTCGTCAGGCCTGGCAACTTCCCTTAAATCAAATAGGATGTTTTGGGATTATCCGAAGTCAGTCGCAAAGAAGATCTTGTTACCTAAAAATATGCAACCAGCAATAATCGCCCGATTGATCGTTAATGTCAATATTTATTGCTCAGCTGTAGCACATGAGTAAAGAAACGGAACAGAGACAAAGCTACATACGAATGCGCTGTAATAGGTACATCACTACAAGTGCAACGCGTGTGTGTGCGTGACTACTGGCCGCTTGTCACGTATGAGCCGAAACCGCTTTAAACTAGATCAGCCAGTGGTCAATCTCAGGGCTTGCAGGCGTGACACGACGCTCGAATGTCGTGCGTGTTTTGTTTTTGTTATTGAGTTTCTCACATAATACGTAGTAATATTTTAGTTTTAGTATTTAAAAAGTGTTGTAAATATGGTTGTACATTGTACTATGTGTGATAATACCTCCTGACAATTTTATTGCATTTGTTGAATTGCTTGAGCAAAAATTTCGCGAATATTTTGATCTTCATGTACAAATTTTTAATATTGGTAATGTCATATTACCACGTTTGCAAGATTGTACATTTCATATGCCATGTGATTATTTCCCATTGGATTATTTGAAAAAACTTTATATTAGATTTAGAATTTATCATTCGATTAAAAGACAACAAATTATTAAAAACCAAAAGTAATAAAAAAAAAAATATTAAGAGTACCTATGTAATTTGTAAAAAAATAACCTATTTTAATAAAAAATGTAAAAAAAGGACATTTATATTTTAAATTTATTTAATTGTGCCAACCCTACCAAAATAGGTATAAATTTTGCTAGCTCTTTAGAAGCTTTGTCTCTGTTCCGTTTCTTTACTCATGTGGCTGTAGAGGCAGCACGTTAGTAATTAAATTGCTTTTTGCTGTCAATTTTCGATTTTAAAGCCAGAATTGCAAAATTTTCGCTATCGCATCGCTTTTGCAAGTAACGTAATAAGGGTGCTGGTTAGACTTCATGATGGACATTTGCTATATCATAGAAGAGGCTACGAAGATACTGTGTTTGGTTCTTAATCGTGATGTAATCCAATCTGACCGGCGCTTAGGCTCCTTATACACTGTGAATTTTTGCAGCGATACAAACGCACGACTGTATCGCGACACCAGTGATTTACAAACATTTAAATAAATAAATAAATATTGGACAACATCAGATACATTGCTTCGATCCTAAGGTAAGTTGCTAAAGCACTTGTGTTATAGAAATCAGAAACAACGACCGTACCACAACACCCAGACCCGAGACGATATAGAAAAGTTCGTTTTCTACATTAACCCGACCGGGGATCGAACCCGGAACCTCTTAAAGTCCGGCTTGCTCGCCTCTCGGCTACGGAGGTCGTAAATTTGTTTCGACCTTTGCCGCGATGCAGTCGCGCATTTGTATCGTTATAAAAAGTCGTGTACAGTCGTGGATGTGTTCCCTATATGTATGGTGTGTGTTGCATGGTGCACTTACCGAGCCAGGGCGCGGGCGGCGGGTGTGGCAGGTGGTGCGGCGGCGGCGGCGGCGGAAACGGCGCCGGCGGCAGCATGCCCGCCGCTACAACGGAATTAGGATATTGACATCATACATCAATATTTTTTGGCATCATAATAAATCTAACTAGTAATTTTAGGCCCTATCACGCGATATATTATAATTGATTAGAAAATAAAACAGATTTTTGATTGCTTCAAAATCAATTAAAAGTAAGGCAGTTGAGTTAGGTAGACAGTGACGTCATAGTTCAATATCGCCATACAAATTATAAGGAATAGGTGCGTGAATAAAAAGTATGTCAGTTGATTGGTGGTGTCAACTTGCCTATTATTTGTTAAACACACGATACACTGTAAGTTATTATTAGCGATATATTTTTGTTTTTATTTATATGTTTGTTTGGGTATTTTGATGTTAATTCTATATTAAACGTTGTTATTAGGAAAATAAGCAATAGTAATTAAGACGTATGTAATGTTAAGAGTTCAGAAATCAAAGAATACCAACGGGACCCTATTATTTGAGTGATGTGACAATGATTAGTTCTAGTTTGTTTCTGAGCTACCTTTACGAATTATCACAAATTCCTATAGCACTTCTTTTGTTTTTAATTCGACTATTAACTACTTGTTACTAAAAAAAAGTAGTGTTATGTAATATGTGGTGGTACAGAACTCCTCGTAAGTCTAACTTGCATTTGACCGGATTTCATTGGTCGATTATTGATAGGAGAGATGTTATTGTTTCAACGAGTATAATGTATGCGTGTGTATGTGTATGTGCGTGCGTGTGTACTCACAAGGCGGCGGCGGCATGATGGGGCGCGCGACGTGCGCGGGCGCAAACAGCGAGGGCGTGTAGCGCCGCGCCCCCCCGCCCCCGCCGCCCCCACCGCCCCCGCCACCCAGCGCCGGCCCCGGCGGCGGCGCCTCGCCCAGCTCCGCCATCAGAGACATGTACTCCTCGTCGATCTTAGCCTGGGGATTCACATAATATCATTCCGAATTGCACTAAAAGCACTATCAGCGCGAAACCGACCAAACATTATAATAGTTACAAATATATTTCTTGTGTAACTTAGTGATACTTTTCTTTCTGTCAATGTACGTACACTACCTAGCTTGCGATGTGGCTTTAAAAACTTTATTAGGTTATCCTCTTTTGTTTGTTATGCTTTTACTTAACTCTTTTACAGATGTTTTAAATTACACAAATTTCTTATTTGTTAAAACTGTTAAAGGAATATTTGTTTTTACTATTTTGTCTACATCTGTCTTAAAAGTTCTGTTTGTTTTCCATTAAAATAAAATATTACGAAAACGTAGGGTTTTAACCTACCTACTGTGCATTTGTAAGAATTCATCCTAATAGTGCTTTAAGCGCAATTCGAAACTAGGGGTGAGTCATCGTTCCACTTTTGAACGTATTCCCTTGATACTCCAAGCCACCGATAAAGAACTGTTAGATAAATTGTCGATAGGGACACCGATTCATTCATTCATAGAATTTAACAACAATGTCACGTGATTTACCGGTTGTTAGTTTCCAATTGAAGGGACTCGAACCTTTTTAGAAACTTGCGTAAACATCTCTGTTCAATGGTGGTTTGGTTGGTTGCTGTATAAGGGTTTCTACAGACATACTCAGGCCGGCATGTGAAGATGAATATTATGTAGTAAATGCTCCAGATCAGCTTTGTTCTTCTACCTTTACTGCCGAACCGATAATGCCGGCCCGAAGATTTGTGTTACTATCCTAAACGATAAAGAAATGGTCACACTTGACTTTGAAATTAGATAGTAAAACTCCATAAATCCTACAACGGAGTAAAAAGACTTGAAATTTAATTTATTACTTCCAAAAACTGGTATCAGTAATCCTCGACACAAGTGGTCGAATGAGTGCGCCATTTGTTAAGTCACTTATTATAACAGGTAGGGATATAAAACTTTACTAAATAAACAAATAAGCAATTCTCGGCAATGAGAAATGGGATATAACTAAATCGCATTTAGTAAGCTAAAACATGACTGTGGCAATTTGCAAGCCCATGTTAGAAGATGAAGAAATGTTTAGTTTGGTCGTACGTGTAAATAATTTGAAATTGCCATCTACTTGAGTTGAACCTTCGTTCTGGTGTTTTTCCCGACGGTTTGAATGGGGGACTATACTCCATTCAGGATAAGATGATCGCTCTGACACATGACAGTTCACACTTATAGTGATGCGCCCTAACGAAATCTAATATATTCTTTTCGGAAATCAAGAAACTTTATAAAGAAAGTTGAATCGATTTTTATTTTACTGACCCTTTTCTAATATGAAGAAATACTGCAATGTTCTGTTGCCTGAGTGCCGGAAACACATTTTTGGCATGTTGTTCAAAGCTTAACAAATGTAAAAAGCAAAAAAAATAACAAAATCTTAACGAAAAACTCAACAAAAACAGTATAATAAGGCAAAACCGGAACTACTTTAAAGAACAACGAAAACACAAACCTTTAAAAAGGCCGACGCACTCCTATTGACGACAAAAAATAGGATTTGACAAGCCGACCGCGTTAATTCATCGATTAGGTATCGATTTTGTGTGGTCAATCCCTATAGGAAAGCGTTCTGTTTTACGCATCAAGTATTTTAGGTGATCTTTTGTTCGCTTATTTTAAATTAAATTCGTAAGCAATAATCATGAATGGAATAATCACTTAGATTTCTACATGCAATGTTATAAAGAATAATATTCAATTTAAAATAAAAAATGTTTTACATAAATTATTAATTCGTAAGTTGTGTGGACCGGAACGTGTAAAGTGTCAGAGCCTCCTGAATGAAGAGCGTTCACTAGTTGTGTGTGTGTGTGTGTGTAGTGCGTAGTGTAGTGGTTAGGTTACCTTGTTGGCGCTGGGCGGCATGGCGTGTCCGGGGCGCTTGGCGCGGCAGTCGCGCGCGATGTGGCCCGCGCCGCCGCACGACGAGCACACGATGCTGTTCGTCACGTTCGGCTTGTCCGGGCACTGAGGGCAGGGACACACACGTAACTGAAGCCCTTACCAAGGTGTTTCTACGTTCGGTTAAAATTACCAACGCTTTGTGTCAAACCATTAACAACTTATTAACGATTTAAAATGGTCCTGCTTTTTAGACAGCTAGTTCGAGTTGTTTATTTTTGACAAATAATTGTAAGTAAATGGTTATTTTAATTTATTGAGTTAATGCGTCCGAACAAGCAAAACATTTTCGTGGCAGGCTTTCTAAATTCTGATGTGCGGCAACGACTCACGGGTAGGGCGCCCGAGTACATTGTGTGCGCAAGCGAGACACTTGTTGAAGTTGAATGTTGCAAATGCTGTGTGAAAGCTAATTTACACTCTCGCGTTGAAACACGAGCGAAACGAGTATGTAATCGGTGTATTTTTTTACTTTCTTCGTGGTTCGTCTCCTTACTGACTGCTCCCAAGAAGCAGGTTTGTTAGGCATATTATATTTTAACAACCTTGTAGGATTCAGTGTGTGATGTCCTCCATTATCTATTTAGAAAAGTAAAATGAACAGTTTTTTTTTTGCATTAGACTGCGTGGCGAATTTAAATGAGCTAAAAGAGTGTGCATATGTGTGTGTGTGTGTGTGTGTGTGTGTGTGTGTGTGTAGAGTAGACTCACGAGCCAGGTCTTGTGGTCGGTGGCGGTGCAGTTGGCGCAGCGCTGCGCGTCGTGCTCGCGCAGGGTCCCGTTGAGCTGCGTGTGTGTGTGTGTGTGTGTGTGTGTAGAGTAGACTCACGAGCCAGGTCTTGTGGTCGGTGGCGGTGCAGTTGGCGCAGCGCTGCGCGTCGTGCTCGCGCAGGGTCCCGTTGAGCTGCGTGTGTGTGTGTGTGTGTGTGTGTGTAGAGTAGACTCACGAGCCAGGTCTTGTGGTCGGTGGCGGTGCAGTTGGCGCAGCGCTGCGCGTCGTGCTCGCGCAGGGTCCCGTTGAGCTGCGTGTGTGTGTGTGTGTGTGTGTGTGTGTGTAGAGTAGACTCACGAGCCAGGTCTTGTGGTCGGTGGCGGTGCAGTTGGCGCAGCGCTGCGCGTCGTGCTCGCGCAGGGTCCCGTTGAGCTGCGTGTGTGTGTGTGTGTGTGTGTGTGTAGAGTAGACTCACGAGCCAGGTCTTGTGGTCGGTGGCGGTGCAGTTGGCGCAGCGCTGCGCGTCGTGCTCGCGCAGGGTCCCGTTGAGCTGCGTGTGTGTGTGTGTGTGTGTGTGTGTGTGTGTAGAGTAGACTCACGAGCCAGGTCTTGTGGTCGGTGGCGGTGCAGTTGGCGCAGCGCTGCGCGTCGTGCTCGCGCAGGGTCCCGTTGAGCTGCGTGTGTGTGTGTGTGTGTGTGTGTGTAGAGTAGACTCACGAGCCAGGTCTTGTGGTCGGTGGCGGTGCAGTTGGCGCAGCGCTGCGCGTCGTGCTCGCGCAGGGTCCCGTTGAGCTGCGTGTGTGTGTGTGTGTGTGTGTGTAGAGTAGACTCACGAGCCAGGTCTTGTGGTCGGTGGCGGTGCAGTTGGCGCAGCGCTGCGCGTCGTGCTCGCGCAGGGTCCCGTTGAGCTGCGTGTGTGTGTGTGTGTGTGTGTGTGTGTGTGTAGAGTAGACTCACGAGCCAGGTCTTGTGGTCGGTGGCGGTGCAGTTGGCGCAGCGCTGCGCGTCGTGCTCGCGCAGGGTCCCGTTGAGCTGCGTGTGTGTGTGTGTGTGTGTGTGTGTAGAGTAGACTCACGAGCCAGGTCTTGTGGTCGGTGGCGGTGCAGTTGGCGCAGCGCTGCGCGTCGTGCTCGCGCAGGGTCCCGTTGAGCTGCGTGTGTGTGTGTGTGTGTGTGTGTGTAGAGTAGACTCACGAGCCAGGTCTTGTGGTCGGTGGCGGTGCAGTTGGCGCAGCGCTGCGCGTCGTGCTCGCGCAGGGTCCCGTTGAGCTGCGTGTGTGTGTGTGTGTGTGTGTGTGTGTGTGTGTGTGTAGAGTAGACTCACGAGCCAGGTCTTGTGGTCGGTGGCGGTGCAGTTGGCGCAGCGCTGCGCGTCGTGCTCGCGCAGGGTCCCGTTGAGCTGCGTGTGTGTGTGTGTGTGTGTGTGTGTAGAGTAGACTCACGAGCCAGGTCTTGTGGTCGGTGGCGGTGCAGTTGGCGCAGCGCTGCGCGTCGTGCTCGCGCAGGGTCCCGTTGAGCTGCGTGTGTGTGTGTGTGTGTGTGTGTGTAGAGTAGACTCACGAGCCAGGTCTTGTGGTCGGTGGCGGTGCAGTTGGCGCAGCGCTGCGCGTCGTGCTCGCGCAGGGTCCCGTTGAGCTGCGTGTGTGTGTGTGTGTGTGTGTGTAGAGTAGACTCACGAGCCAGGTCTTGTGGTCGGTGGCGGTGCAGTTGGCGCAGCGCTGCGCGTCGTGCTCGCGCAGGGTCCCGTTGAGCTGCGTGTGTGTGTGTGTGTGTGTGTGTGTAGAGTAGACTCACGAGCCAGGTCTTGTGGTCGGTGGCGGTGCAGTTGGCGCAGCGCTGCGCGTCGTGCTCGCGCAGGGTCCCGTTGAGCTGCGTGTGTGTGTGTGTGTGTGTGTGTAGAGTAGACTCACGAGCCAGGTCTTGTGGTCGGTGGCGGTGCAGTTGGCGCAGCGCTGCGCGTCGTGCTCGCGCAGGGTCCCGTTGAGCTGCGTGTGTGTGTGTGTGTGTGTGTGTGTAGAGTAGACTCACGAGCCAGGTCTTGTGGTCGGTGGCGGTGCAGTTGGCGCAGCGCTGCGCGTCGTGCTCGCGCAGGGTCCCGTTGAGCTGCGTGTGTGTGTGTGTGTGTGTGTGTAGAGTAGACTCACGAGCCAGGTCTTGTGGTCGGTGGCGGTGCAGTTGGCGCAGCGCTGCGCGTCGTGCTCGCGCAGGGTCCCGTTGAGCTGCGTGTGTGTGTGTGTGTGTGTGTGTGTAGAGTAGACTCACGAGCCAGGTCTTGTGGTCGGTGGCGGTGCAGTTGGCGCAGCGCTGCGCGTCGTGCTCGCGCAGGGTCCCGTTGAGCTGCGTGTGTGTGTGTGTGTGTGTGTGTAGAGTAGACTCACGAGCCAGGTCTTGTGGTCGGTGGCGGTGCAGTTGGCGCAGCGCTGCGCGTCGTGCTCGCGCAGGGTCCCGTTGAGCTGCGTGTGTGTGTGTGTGTGTGTGTGTAGAGTAGACTCACGAGCCAGGTCTTGTGGTCGGTGGCGGTGCAGTTGGCGCAGCGCTGCGCGTCGTGCTCGCGCAGGGTCCCGTTGAGCTGCGTGTGTGTGTGTGTGTGTGTGTGTGTGTGTAGAGTAGACTCACGAGCCAGGTCTTGTGGTCGGTGGCGGTGCAGTTGGCGCAGCGCTGCGCGTCGTGCTCGCGCAGGGTCCCGTTGAGCTGCGTGTGTGTGTGTGTGTGTGTGTGTAGAGTAGACTCACGAGCCAGGTCTTGTGGTCGGTGGCGGTGCAGTTGGCGCAGCGCTGCGCGTCGTGCTCGCGCAGGGTCCCGTTGAGCTGCGCCAGCTCACGCAGCTGCATGCGGCGCAGATCGTTCTGCCCCTCCGGCACCTCCACGCCCTGACGGATCACCTCCTTGATCTGCGCACCACAATTGCACTCATTATTTCTGACGGCCAAAGGTGCAAAACAGGTTCTATTAGGTCCTTACATATAAAATTGCCGTTTAGTATCAAAAAAGCGAAACAAGTTTTTTTAATGAAATTATTATTTAATCAATCGAAGTATGCGCCGTTGTTATCGATACACTTACGTCATTTTATAGGCAGATCTTTGATACCTTTACAAAAAATACCTGGGAGCGAGAGTCTATGAACTGTTTGGAGGCGGTTTTAACTGCCTCATCAGATTTGAATTTTTTTCCTTGTAAAATGTTATCCAGATTTTGAAAAAAGTGGTAATCGATTGGGGCTTAATCTGGAGAGAACGGCGGGTGAAGCAAAGGTTCAAGCCGCAGCTGCTCTAGCTTGGCGACCGTTTGATGTGCAGTGTGTGGTCTAGCGTTATCCTAAAGGACCAGTGGGCTAGAGCAATTCACCAGTCTTGGTTGTTTAATATAGAGAGCTTTCCCATCATTGTTTGCAATTGTTGGCAATACAAGTCTGCAGTAATCGTCTGGCCTGATCTCAAGAAGCTGTAGTGGGTAAAACCAGCACTAATCCACCAAACACTAACCAGAATCTTCTTTTTGGTCGGTTTTCACTTAGGGCAAGGTTTTGCCGGTTTTCCAGGGTTAAGCCATTGTGATGATCGCTTCCGATTGTCGTACAGGATCCATTTCTCATCACAGGTCACGATACGGTTCAAAATCCCTTCATTATTTTGACGTTGAGCAAAGAAACGCAGCAAGCGTCGCGTGTTTGTTGGTTTGCTTCAGACAATAGGGAAGTTTGACCCCATTCATAAATAATTCTAAGGCATCATTTACTAAAACAGACACTTTATTTTAGGCCTAATAACTCAGTACAATTTCATTTAAGAGACAAACTGATTTTTCATTGCTTTAAAATCGTAAAAAAGTATGGCAGTATGGATAGTGACGTCATAATCCGATATCGCCATACAAATTTTAAGGAAGATATCCGTTTTGACAGCTCATAAAAAGTATGTCAATTGACTGGTGGTGTCAACTAGCCTATTCGTGCGGTACCTAAATTTCGTGTTTTTTGACTTTTAAGATGGTTCCGCTTCCACTATCGCCTTCAATTCTTCGTTTTTAACTTGAGTATCAGGTCGTCCACGAGGCTCATTGTGTAAATCGAAATTTTCAAAACGAAACGGTGAAACCAAAAACGCACCGTTCGTTCGTTAGCGGTGCCTGGTCCGTACACGTCGTTAATTCATCGAGCCGTTTCTGCAGCATTGGTGCCACGGTGGAACTCATATTCGTAAATACCGCGAATTTTCAATTTGTCCATAGTTGTTGTTATAGCAATGTTAAAGTTCAAACAAATGATATGAAAACAAATGAAATACGAATTAGAAGCAATTTTTTTCTGGCTTTATTTCGTAATTTTGAATTTGGAATTCCTAATCAAACGCAAGATGTTTGATTTTAAAGTTGCCAGTATTGCGTATCGACAATTTCATAAGTAAGGACTTAATAGAATAGAGGCCTTACGTACCGGAAAGCGCAGCATAGGCCACGCGCACATTAAGGTTGCAGGAAGCCGTTGGATGCAGGCCGAGATCAAACGTAGTAAACAAACCTGCAGCCATTACGCCAATTACGAGAAATAGATTAGGGCGTTGCTGCAGGAAATCGGGCCCAGTTGTCTCTGTTGCAATTACTCCAGAACATTTTTGTTACAAATAAAAAGTAAATACGCATCTTACACGATGTGAACTGTGAAGGCATCTCCATGGATTTAATTTGATTTAAAAAAGGTATAATCTTATTTACGTGATAAACTTGCTTTACACATCTTGTAGTTTTACGAAATACTTTGGTGGTGTACGGTAAAGAAGGTGATTGAGTTAGCGGTTGAGGTTACTATTAATATACACGGTGTTACTTTGCATCGTTGCCATATTAACAGAGGTAACTATATCACTGACAATAATAACAAATCAGTAAAAAAATAAAGACCTAATTCATTTTTTTTTTAATCTTGAGTATTTTATTTTATCGACAATCTATTAAACACAACACTAATTATCGAAACGCATGCACATCACTGTTCTTATTCATCGGCACAAAAGACTTTGTAGTATTACTTGATTAGTGATCGCGTACCGTTCGAGACAAAATCGGCTTATTCCTATGTGTACTGCAAAACCAAATTTACTAAAAACTTAGTGTACTTTTATTTATGGGAGTCTCTAGTGTATCTAAACAATAGGTATTGTTCCCTACTTTTATCTCTGTGAATATGGCAAGGATGCAAAGTAACACCGTGTATATGCTCGGCTCCAGAAAGGGAGTAGTAAAAGTTTTCAGTGCATAATTAATTTCGCATATTGCTTTGTTTTTATTATGTTTATTTGAGTTGAGGATATGTTTAATATTTATTTATTTATTTTAAAAAACCAACAGCGTAACTTACAAATATACTTAAAAGTATATCGATGGTATTCGTTTAGAGTTTATTATTCTATAGCAGTGTTTCCCAACCTCTGGTCCCCGGACCCCCAGGGGTCCGCCGCTCTATCTCAGGGGATCCGCTAACAGAGAAAGAGGAATAGTAGAAGAGCTTATTAGTGCGGCTGAACGGTTTAATGGATCCGCGGATTGTAGGTATTTGGCGTAAGGGGTCCGCTCTTGAAAAAGGTTAAGAAACACTGTTCTATAGATTAGATGAATCACCTAACATACATCCACTGTGGCAAAATTTATGTATACGTTTAATTAACAAATGTATAAGAACATAACCTTTACTAACTAGTTCTAGAATTTGATGTGTACATTGTGCTGTTGGTGCAGTTACTTGAATAAATAAATAAATAGAAGAACGTGGGTTCGAGTCCCACCTGAGGTCGATGATTTTTTTCAAGTGTTATTTATCTTCAATTACACCTTGCATAGAATTGCTAAAAACAAAAATTTACAAATAGAAGTTACCTTCTCGACGGCCTTCTTGACGCAGTCCGCGTTGGTGGCGGTGATGTAGGCGTGCAGTGGCTCGTCCTCGCCCGGCAGCGGCTGCCCGTCCTTGCGGCCCACCTTGCCTTCCTTCACCGAGCCCTTGCCGCGGATTATTATCTTGGCGCCCGTCTCCTTCTCCATGGCTGAGAGTAGTGATATAGCAGTTAGCTGCACAATAGTCATATGTGCACGAGGTTTACACAAGTACTCTGATTCCGTGTCTTGCAAAAGCAGTGCGATAGCGAAAATTGACCCATTCTGGCTTTGAAATCGCAAATTAACAGCAAAAACAAAAACCGGCCAAGTGCAAGTCGGACTCGCGCACAAAGGGTTCCGTACCATTATCTATAAAAACGGCAAAAAAATCACGTTTGTTGTATGAGAGCCCCTTTAAATATTTATTTTATTCTGTTTTTTAGTATTTGTTGTTAAAGCGGCACCAGAAATACATCATCTGTGAAAATTTCAACTCTCTAACTATCACGGTTCAAGATACAGCCTGGTGACAGACGGACAGCGGAGCTTTAGTAATAGGGTCCCGTTTTACCCTTTGGCTACGGAACCCTAAAAACAAAGCAATCTAGTGTCAGTGCTGCTGCATTTTGACTCTAACCATCAATCGGGCGATGATTTCGCGATAATTGCTGATTGCTTATTTTTAGGGAATAAGGGGGTACAGGCTATAGAATTGAAAATGACCTTAGGAAAATGGCTGGCAGTGGATAGATGAATATGCCAGTGCTATGCAATGATATGGAACAACTAAAAATAAATTATCGATTTCGATGTTGCTCCCATAGAAAAAGTAGATTATGACTAGCTGATCACGTAGTTCGAAAGAGTGTCCTATTCTCTTGTACACCATGTATAAGAGTAGTTGTGAACCTTTAAGCGTGTTCCCGCGCGGGCCGATGAGCAGCCCCACGAAGTTGATGTCGGGGTGCTCCTCCTGCGGGATCATCACCTTGTCGTGCACGCGGATGATGGGCGGCCTGCGGAAGGATCCTCGATGTTTATGCATTCACAGTAGCCCAGTAAGAGCTGGTCGACACGACTGCCAATAGTTTTACGAGCGACGGAGCTTAACTTGCTTACTTGTCACACATACCATGAACACAACGCAGAATCTACTGAGGTTGGGGTTCTGCGATTATTTGTAAGTAGGACACCCGCCACAATGCAGTCTGCATCGCACTTCAGTAAGCTCTTACAGTTTAAATAATGCCATTAAATAAGGTTGAAAATGATTTTTTTCTTAAATAGCAACTAGGTTTCTCGGATTCTCCAATACCAGTGTCGCAATCATTTTCAGGTCGACTCAGTTTCTTAGCTGAGAATCAGGAAATATGACATATTTCATACGTGTTGTGGCGATTCTCTTCTGGCTAGCTGCGCGTGCGGTACTCGCGTGTTTATGTGTGTGTGTGTGTATGTGTGTGCGCGAGTTTGTGTGTGTGTGTGTGTGTACGTGCGAGTGTGTGTGTGTGTGTCTCCGCAATCCTCTCCACCAGATCAACTCCTCGAACTCGGGGTTGATCTGGTGCATGCGCTGCACGAGCCGGTGGCGCTCCTCATCCAGCTTGCGGCGCGTTCGTATGTGTGTGTGTGCGTGTGTGTGTGTGTGTGTGTGTGCGTGCGTGTGCGCGCGTGCGTGTGTGTGTGTGTGTGTGTGTGTGTGTGTGTGTGTGTGTGTGTGTGTGTGTGTGTGTGTGTGTGTGTGTGTGTGTGTGTGTGTGCAGACGTACTTGTAGTCGGGCGGCGGCTTGAACTCGGGGTTGATCTGGTGCATGCGCTGCACGAGCCGGTGGCGCTCCTCATCCAGCTTGCGGCGCGTTCGTATGTGTGTGTGTGCGTGTGTGTGTGTGTGTGTGTGTGCGTGCGTGTGCGCGCGTGCGTGTGTGTGTGTGTGTGTGTGTGTGTGTGTGTGTGTGTGTGTGTGTGTGTGTGTGTGTGTGTGTGTGTGTGTGTGTGTGTGTGTGTGTGTGCAGACGTACTTGTAGTCGGGCGGCGGCTTGAACTCGGGGTTGATCTGGTGCATGCGCTGCACGAGCCGGTGGCGCTCCTCCTCCAGCTTGCGGCGCGTGCGTATGTGTGTGTGTGTGTGTGTATGTGTGTGTGTGTGTGTGTGTGTGTGTGTGTGTGTGTGTGTGTGTGTGTGTGTGTGTGTGTGTGTGTGTGTGCAGACGTACTTGTAGTCGGGCGGCGGCTTGAACTCGGGGTTGATCTGGTGCATGCGCTGCACGAGCCGGTGGCGCTCCTCCTCCAGCTTGCGGCGCGTGCGTATGTGTGTGTGTGTGTGTATGTATGTGTGTGTGTGTGTGTGTGTGTGTGTGTGTGTGTGTGTGTGTGTGTGTGTGCGTGCGTGCGTGTGTGCAGACGTACTTGTAGTCGGGCGGCGGCTTGAACTCGGGGTTGATCTGGTGCATGCGCTGCACGAGCCGGTGGCGCTCCTCCTCCAGCTTGCGGCGCGTGCGTGCGCGCGCGCGCGTGTGTGTGTGTATGTGCGTGTGTGTGCGTGCGTGCGTGTGTGCAGACGTACTTGTAGTCGGGCGGCGGCTTGAACTCGGGGTTGATCTGGTGCATGCGCTGCACGAGCCGGTGGCGCTCCTCCTCCAGCTTGCGGCGCGTGCGTGCGCGCGCGCGCGTGTGTGTGTGTATGTGCGTGTGTGTGCGTGCGTGCGTGTGTGCAGACGTACTTGTAGTCGGGCGGCGGCTTGAACTCGGGGTTGATCTGGTGCATGCGCTGCACGAGCCGGTGGCGCTCCTCCTCCAGCTTGCGGCGCGTGCGGTACTCGCGCGTGTTCAGCCGCTTGCCGTCCGTCGAGTAGATGGGCTCCGGCGACGGCGACCTGCAACGCGCGGATCTTACTACCTGCCACACCGCCCCGCTACCCACCGCGACGATGCTGACAGACTGACAGATGTTGGGACTCGCTCTGATTTACACTAGCTTTATTGTAACCAAATAGCTTACGTTATGTAAATAATAGGTTGGGGAAAAAGTTTCTTCGCATTTTTTAATATATTTTATTTACATTTAACTAAAGTATGTAGGTACCATTTTGTGCAATAACTTTTTGCCATCTTGTAGGTAGGGACATGATCCCATTGCTATAGAAATTTTGGAGCTTCTGATCAAAATACCGCGACAAGTGGTTTTGGTAGTCCTCTCGTGATGTTAACCTGACACTGCCTAGAGAATTCTGAAGAGAGCGAAACAAGTGGAAATCTGAAGGTGCAAGGTCAGGACTATACGGCGGATGCATTAACACCTCCCAGCCAAACTCTTAATTTTTGCCGAGTGGCTAAAGATGTGTGAGGTCTAGAGTTATCATTATGAAAAACCACACCCCTTCTGTTGATTAATACCGGCCGCTTTCTCTCAACTTCTTGCTTTAATCTCATCAGTTGTTCGCAGTAGAGTTCAGAATCGATGGTCCTGCCTGGTGGTAACAGCTCATAATGAATAATGCCCTTCCAATCCCACCACACACACAGCATTACCTTGTTGCGAGTTAAGCCGGGTTTCGCCACAGTCTGGGAAGCCTGACCGGCCTTTAACCACGACCTTTTTCGCATGTTCTTGTCGTACGTGATCCACTTTTCATCACCAGTTATCAGCTTCTTCAAAAATGGTTCGGTTTCATTACGTCGTAATAACGAATCACAAAAGAGTACACGGTTCATTAGGTTTCTTTCAGTGAGCTCATGGGGTACCCAAATATCGAGCTTTTTTGTGTACCCAGTTTTTTTTCAAATGCGCCAAAACTGTTTGTGGTCAATTCCCAGTTCTTCAGCTACGTCGTAACTACTAATATGCCGACCTTGCTCCCCTTTTTTAAAAATGACATTAATTTTATCCGTAATAGGGCGACCAGAGCGACGTGCATCTTTGACATCAAAATTTCCGGATTGAAAACGCTTAAACCAAATTTGTGCTACTCTCACAGACACTGCACTAGGTCCATAAACATCGCAAATTTTTTTCGCGGCTTGCGTCGAATTTTTACCTTTTTTGTAGTAAAATTTTAAAATGTATCGATTTTCTTCATTAGATTGACTCATCTTGACAGTACGAAAAACACTCATTTTCCTAATTTGAATTTGGAATTATCTTCTTTAAAATTTAAACTTTTAATGATACCAAAACCAGCCAGATACAAATAGTACTGCCAAAGAGATTTTATTACAAGTTCATACATACTATAATGCGAAGACTTTTTCCCCAACCAAATAGATTACGATGTCGAACTATCTTTTTTTCTAGCACAAGTTTGTTTTTGGCACAAATGCTTTTTGAATTATCCATTTGGAATTTGGTATTATTTATTATTATTTGAAGGCTCTTTGTACTTTTATTGTGCCATATAAATTCTTATTCCAAGTTAAATCGAAATGTACGTAATTTAGTTAGATATACAAGTTAGATTTAGGGTTAGAAGGTGTATTCCTATACGAGTATTTAACTGCCCAATGAAGTTAATTCAGAATAATTTTTAACAATCTTTTAGGTGCAGAAAACAATCATATTTCTGTCAGTCTTTCAGCATTTTTATGAAGTTTATTACAAAATAGTATAACACTCACGCATGTATTTTTTTAGATAATTTATGTAGGTACTAAGTTTTAAATTGCGATTTCGACTACCGCCTTAACATGCGTGAACGTGAAATAGAAAAAGAATGAAAGTATCCAGGGGCGAGCCGGGCGGAGCGGCCACGCCGGAAGGGTGGCCGGTCCCCCCGCCCCGCGCGCTACCACTAAGTATAAGAGCATTGACGACTTATTATCGCCGTTCGTGTTCGGTACTCGACATCGTTTGAGTCGCGGTAAGTGCCATAATTTATAATAGGACCTAACTGCCCTAGCGCCTGAGGAAGGAATCGTTATTATTTATTAATTAATAACCTGAAATTTTAACATTATTAGCCCTGAAAATAATCGTTATTATAAGTGGCCGTCGCTGAAAAAATCATGATTATCGGTTAGATTAGATTGATTAAGATCGATAAGTGCAGTGACTAGCGACCTGCGAAAATGAAAAAAGGCGCATTAGTTGTTCGGGTGCTCGTTGTAGGTATTTCTATATTTTTATATCATTCACAATGTTGGTAGGTACGACTGTTACGGATCCACAATTGGTAATGTGAAATAAATCAGTCTTGGTCTATCACGCTCGTTTCACTCGCGCGCCCTTCCATACAAACATAACAGAGCTACAGAGCTGACTAATTGTCATTCGACGGCGCATTGCTGCCTCTTAGTTTACTACTCATTTACCGAGATCCGACACAGTCGGTAGTATCGACCTGTGAACATAACAATGGGCACATTATTGCAGTCACGACATACCGGCACGATCAGCTAATTACGAGTATTAGGCGCGGAAATAAATAATGTGTGTATAAAGTCAATGTCGTATACTCATGTGCGGGCGTGGGGGTACTTAGCGGGCGATGCGCACCTCTCCTCGACGTTGGCGGGGATGCCGAGGTCCCCGGAGCGCAGCTTGCGCGACACCTCCTCGATCTGGAGCTGCACTGCAAGGGAAGGGGTTAGCCGCGTGGCCGGCGCGGCGGCGCCGCATTAGAACACGACAAGCGCTACACTCCTACACCATCTACATCACCTACCCAACCTATTACGTATTAGGCTAGCGCTAGGCCAAACGCCCGCAAGGCATCAGGTAACACATCTTCCTAAAAGTACTCATTTAGATTAAAGCTAGAATCAAACGATTTTTATGAAAATTTGATTAGGGTTAATTAAACATTTGAGACCTGTGATGATTATTAAAATAAACATAACAAACATGTATTCTTAGAAAATGGTGCCAGACCTTGAACTAGAAATGACGCCTTTTTAATTCTAATTACATACCAATTGCCATTGTTAAAACAATGAATATTTACTCATATATGCTGTGCTTCAATGTGTAAGTGACTAGTTTATAAAAGCTGCCATTTCCAGACAATTCTTACCTATATTTATTTAAATATGTTCCAAATGAATTATGCTATTAATGCCCGTACATACACCTCCGCCGCGAAACACGAGTAGCGAAACCGCTGGATGTATTCCGCTGCGATCTAGTGTAGTTTGTGTTTCGGCCGGAGCGCGGAAGTGTGTCTGACGTCGGAGCAGATCGACGAAACCGCGAGGGGAAAGAGACAGCGTTATAGTCTAATCACTGCGCTAGAACAGGCAATTTCGCTAGTTTTCCGCTTCTTCTACTTGTGAACAGGATATGGCGAAATCGTTGCGGTTCCGCTGTTATGGTTTCGCAGCGGAGGTGTGCTATAGGTATAAGTAATGAATAAATTGTTCTTTATCTAATAAAAACAAATAAAAGAAAATCAGTGCCTATGATATTTTTTTTAGAAATATACAATTATGATATTTGAAGTCATAAATAAATAATTGTCCAGTATCAATAAATGTGGGAACGAGACACGTATGCGATGTGGTAGCGAGGTAGTGTTTGGTACTTACGCAGGTACTGCTCCTCCTGGTCCCGCGTGAGCGTGGAGGGCAGCACGGTGGGCAGGCCGGGGATGAAGGTCTTGTCGTGCTCCGAGCCCATCCAGCGCGTGCGCCGCCGCCGCGCGCGCCGCTCCGCCGCCGTCTCGCCCGCCGGGCCTATACGACGCGTCCGTCAGCACTAAGGCCTTCCCCACACGTCGTGGCAGCGTGCAATCAGTGTCGACGCAACGCTTGCACAGCGGTTGGACACTACCACGACGTCGAAGCTCGAAAGACGTGAATTTTGGGGAGGCCTAAGCCACCTGGGCACTCTCGACCTCGATCCACGAGGCAAGCGTACCCAGTTACACCTTTCGTTCACTCATATCATCTTTATCATTTAGAGTTAGGATTAGTGCTTAGGAGCAAACGAGATCCATCATTCATCCATCCATAAGCCGAAAGACGTCCACTGCTAGACATAGGCCTCCCCCAAGGATTTCCACAAAGATCGGTCTTGTGCCACCCGCATCCAGCGGTTTCCCGCGACCTTCACCAGATCGTCGGTCCACCTCAAAACGAGATCCCGGTTCAGAAAATGACAGGTCACTGACAGTACAAGTACAATTATAATAAATGTTCTCTAGGTGCGAACCAAGGAACCTGTTATCTAATATCTGCTAGTAATAATCGGTCGGTAGAGCTAGTGAACTGGCGACTTTACGAGCGTACAGACAAGGTTGATGTATTGTAATAGGAACGATAAGATATCAAACCCGGCCTGCAGTTGTATTAATCTCATTTTACATTCACCTAGCTTCTTAAATAAAAAAAAGGTTTAGGTATAATTTGCTATAAAATCGCTCTAGAAATAGATAATATTGCGGAAATTATCGAGTATTGAAGCAAGATTTTAAAATACGTAAACAACACAAATCTTACGATCGAAATTAAATCTATAATGCCCTTTTTAATGAATTAATATTACGTAATCATTTAGAAAACATAAATATTGGATGGCATCACATACACACATAGCTTTGAACATAAAGTAAATTTAGCTTTTTCTAAATTACTTGTGTTACAAAAACCACAAACAACGGCAGAACCACAGCACCCAGGCTCGAGACAATATAGAAAAGTTCATTTTCTGCATTTAGTCGTCCAGGAATCGAACCTGGGACGTCAGAGATAGCGAGGTCAAGTCTACCGTGTTCGGAGACTACGGCGGTAAGTGGCGGGCATTCGTTTTATTTCGAGGTAGGCAGTAGATACTTACCTCTGTCAGGCGAAGGTCAAGAGACAGTGAAAATTTTATTGTTACGGAGCGGCCGGAGGGTCTTTGCCGCTTGATAGGTTAAGTGTTTTATTGATGAAAATCAATGGTTTTCATAATGACACACATTTGTAAGTACGTACTGCCTACCTTATTTCATTTACCAGGTAGGCACTGCCTACTTGCCTATATGCACCGCACGCCCCTGGAGGAAATAAAAAAAATCGTACCTTCACCATCATCCTGGTCATCATCGGGATGGTAGTCGTGGTTGTGCGAGTGGTTGTGGCTGTGGGAGTGGTTGTGGGCGTGGTTGTGGGCGTGGGCGTGCGGCTTGTCCCCGCGGTAGCGCGACTCGGTGCGCGCCTGCATCAGCTCCAGCTTCTGCTGCACGGAGGTGGGCGGCGGGATGGCCGTGGCGGCCGACAGCGCCGCCGCCGCCGCCGCCGCCGGCTGCACGGGCGCCGCGATGCGTCGCTGCGCCACAAACGTCTGTTACGCGCACCGCACACGCACGACACGCACACACATTACTCATTAAAAAAATAAATAAATAAATCGTTTATTAAGTATAAGAAATGCAAATACATTTAAATTATTACACCTTAAAACTTATCTTTGCCTGAACTAGGTAGAATCTGTGCTTCAGGTGACACTATATAAGGTCCGATTTTATTAGTGTTCATCCTGTTAACCTGTGACTATATAGGTGAAAAGCAATCGTAAAAACCAATTTTCAAATGTCTATCATAAAAACTAAAAAAGTTAAAAATAAATTACAAAATAACAACATCGACTTCATATTGCATAAACTACCTATCTTCAACTCTTTCTTGCTCTGTACAAGGGGAAGGAATAAGACGGATAACCAGATGGTTAAACGTAGCAAAGATAGGACAAGTTTTTGCAATATGAAGTCAATGTTGTTGATTTTTAACTTTTTTAGTTTTTATGGTACACATTTTAAAATTGGTTTTTACGATAGCTTTTCACCTATATAGTCACAGGTTAACAGGATGAACACTAATAAAATCGGAACTTATATAGGTACCACTCTATTATAACATGTTTCATATAGGTACTCGATTAAGTTGATATTATCCAACTAAACTATTGCAGGCAGTCTGAATGTAAAATTGCCTATGATGGCCAATTTGTAGAAATAAATGACTTTGATTCTCCCACCACAGAATGAATATTTAAATTAAAATAAGACCATTGGAGTTCTCTCAACTAAAATATTCATCATGATACATTATGTACTTCTTGGTAATTGTGACAATATCAATTCTGGATATATTGCAGAATTAAACACCAAAGAATACAAAATAAGTATGTAAACTCGAATTTTTAACTAAGTTATACAGTTCTACTAAGTATAGTATTGGAGGTGTCAATGCTTATGCTTATTGTGACATTCATTCCTTAAAACCACATTCCTTGACAGAAATGCATTAATAAAAAAATAAATTGTCAGTTTTACTTAATTAATATTTATGATATCAAAGTAAAAATCCAAGTTTAAAGTGTACAGTGGTACATACCATGTAGCTGATATACTTCTATAAGTAAAATAAAAATATTTTTTATCATTCTGACCAAAAGACAAGGATCAAAGTATTAATTAAAATAAGGAACAGATACTTAACATGTAAAAATTACATCATTAATTCAATATCATTTAATAGAGCATACTTTATGCAATGTAATTATAATTGTTACCTCTCGTTCAATAGCATTTTGCTGAAAAAACATATTTCTTATCATTAGCTCTGAAATAAACTCCCTTTGAAATAAAGAAACAAGTAGGGAAATTTTAAACTAAAGAAAATATGTATATAGCTAGCTAGGTAAATCATTATTTACCAAACATATAGCCTGATGTTTCAGATGAAAAGTCTTAAACTTGTACATTGCCATACAAACAGGAAACATTTTAAAAGCAAAGTTTCTGATACACTTTCCATAGTTGAGTCTAGTAGAACTAAATACTATAACAGATCAAATGTACAACCTGTGCAACAGCAGCAGCAGCTAGGATGGCAGCCTGTGTAGCCGGGTTAATGGTCACCGTGCTTGTCACTGCATGCGCAGTCGCCTTTGTTGTGGTGCCCACCATCTGGTCAAGCAATGCAATCGTACCATCTCTGAAAAAATAAATTATAAACTCAAACTATCACCCATATCATCTCCAAACACAAACAAACCCTTTTCTTTAACAAGTTAAACAGAAGCAGGGCAGTAAGCAGCCACCTTAACCTCACCTGTCTTTTGACTTTCTACCACGGCTCCGACTCCTGCTACGGGAACGGCTTCGACTACGGCGCTTCTCCTTGTGCCTTTCACGGCTCCGACTTCGGTCTCTATCTTTGTCTCTGAAATTAAATGAGCAGTATTTTTACTGTGTTTTGACTGAGTATGCTGTGATGACAGACCTAACCTTAGCAGAAAGTAACAGTATCCCATAAACCTGTCCCTGCCCTCCCTACTAGGAGTGTTAATGTTCTCTGGTTATCAGAGTGCACTTGTTTATTGTAAGCTTGGCTATAATAATAATATACCACAACGGTGACGTACTTCCGTAAGTAGGTTAACACGTACCTCTTCGAGCGATGGCGATCCCTGTCGCGATCGCGGTCCCTATCGCGATCGCGATCGCGGTCTCTGTCTCGGTCCCGGTCACGGTCTCTCTCCTTATCGCGATCGCGGTCCCGATTCTTTTCACGATCCTTGTGGCGATCGCGGTCCCGTGAACGTGACCGACTACGATCTCGGTGACGAGAACTCATTTCCTTATGAAACCCCTTTAGAAGTTTTAGTAATTAGATGAATTTTGCTACAGCTTGAATGACACTTGTAGCACAGCACTTTATTAAAGTTGTAATTACAAAATAAACGCAAAAACGATAGCCGATAGTGCTCTCTCAATCAATTCACCATCTTTAATTTTTTTTTCACGCATTTGTTTGACAGTTTTTTTCTTAAATAAATTCCTAGTTCTGTTCTGACCGGAAAAAATAACTGGACTGGCCACCGTCAAATTAAATCGCCATTTTGGCGTTATGTAGATATAGGCATGGCAATTTGGTAAGATGCTTGGTTCTTGGTTAGAAGAATTATAAATAAATATTGAACAACATCACATACATTGCTCTGATCCTATGGTAAGTAGCAAAAGCACTTGTGTTATTATAGAAATCAGAAACAACGTCGGTACCACAACACCCAGACCCAAGCCAATATAGAAAAGTTCGTTTTCTACATTGACCCGACCGGGGATCGAACCCGGATTAGTAATTTAATTAAAGTTTATGCGTCAAATTTATTTCATTCATCAGGCAGGGTGTCAAGTGCCAGTACCACAAACAGACCGGAGGCGTATTTTTGAAGCATTCGAATTCACAAGAATCGCATATAAACTCCCAAGAAATTGTATACGATTCTTATGATTTTTTAGGTCAATCAAAAATAGGTAACACCACCAGTGTCTGTGCCAGGGGGCTGCGGTGGTTCGTGCATCGTAGTTTATTTGAACAGTGGTTCGTGATACCCATAGATGATAGAATTCAATGCTCTAAGGGTGATACGGACCAGTAGTATTTAAATCCTCTTTGATACGGACTAAAAAACCCGAAAGTTGCGGGTTTGAATCCCGCATGTTAGTGTGATGAGCACCAGCATTTGGACCTAAGTAAATCTTGGATGTTTTTAAAAACGTATTTAAGTATATTATCCCCCGTCTGTAATATAATACTGCCGCACCCACATACGTCAATTAATTATAAATGATTTTATCTATTGTGTCGACTTTAGTACATGGCACCACCTATTGCACTTTTTCGTAACTACAGCCATAGCTACAGCTACCTATAATACTTTCTCTGTGCTACTATAGCTACATAAGCGACTTCTCTTTGAGTGCGGCACCTACCTTGGCACACCAAGAGTTACAGTTTGGCAATAGGCTTAGTTGGTTTGAACTTTGATGACTACGAGAACTAAATCCATGGTTGCTTGACACCACCAATTTATGAGCTGTCAAGACGAATCTCTTTTTCTAGCGAACTATGACGTCACTCAACTGCATTAAGTCCCGGCCAAACAGACGCGTGCGCGTTCAGATCGTGCCATAGCATTTGTATCGACGAGTTCACACCGGCGGCGTGCATCACAACAGACAGATGGTGCGCTACTACGATAATATAAATAATTAGGTTTAAAGCTACTATTTTTTTTCCGATATAGCAATGAGTGAAGCCAACTAGGTTTTTTTCTTTCCTTCATCTTCAAATAGCTTCCCTCGGGTAACCGCGTTGGAATTAATGAATGCGAAACTCAGTAAATAAATTAATTAAAAACTACAAAAATTATTTGTTTATTTAGTAAAAGGGTTGAGCTTTTTTATTCGTAGTATATCGGCAAATAATCTGATAAACAATAGTTGAATCATAATTTCTACATCATTAGATACCTTAATTATGACTAACATTAATAATCTTTGACTTCATTTATGACTAATCTCTTTTTTTAGGTTTATACATCCGAGCGAAAGATACATTTTCGTGCTAGGCCTCCTGAACGCCTAGTGTCCGTGTTTGGTGTGAACTGGCCTGCACGCCCACGCCCCCGCGTTGGTTTGGCAGTAGGTTCACTTAACATAGTCTTAGAGCATTCAACTTGAATGCTGTAAGTAACTTTATTATGATTTTGAAGCAATCAAAAATTAGATCATACTAATGATGACGTACCGGGCTATCAGGCCTTAAATAGGGGGTTTTAATCATACACAGAATTATATGGTTTTAATAACGTTCTATACCTATCTACTGTATTATGTACCTTCCTACTTTATTATTATTATTATGTTGACTGAAAACTTTACCGAAAACCCAAATATTTTTGGCTTTATTGGCTAATTAAAATGTAACCTTAATCGTCCGTTATTGAAATGCCATACGGATTTTCGATTAAATATAGATCAAAAATTTGTAGGGTAGATAATATGATTTTGTGACTGCAATTACAAAGCAAGTGCAAATTAAAATGCCAAAACATGTTCTTCTTCATTATATTTTAAAGATCAAAATACATTTCTTACAACTTGTAACAGTCCAATCATACCAAATTACAATTTTGAACAACATACTCATGTATTTACCATTTTAATATTACAAATTTGTCAAAAAGAATACAAAAATGTTGCAGAAACTATTACAACAGCTCAGAGCTTACAAATGAAGTTGCAGTCAATATAAGGTAAAAATTATATTGCACCAGCTTCTATGTCAAGGCAGAGCAAACAAAATATACCCTAATGAAGCCGGCAGCAAGACAATTTTAACAGCACAATACAAACATTCTCAGCAAATAAAAATGTCCCATAAACAAACTAAGGAATTCAAACTTAATTCTAATACAATCATAAATCTCCTTATTGCTACAGTAAAACTAATGCTTACGAGCTACAAGTCCGGACAAACACTTCTCCAAGTCACTCCACTGCTTTATTACATCACTATTAGAAACTATGTTTACTGATTAGGTGATGAGTTTTACAATGTTGATATTGAGTCCGGAATAAAATGCAATGTGAATATTTTCCAATGAACCTGTGAAAGAAACAAATGTAAAAACAAGTGTAATCCTGAAAGGAAGCAAAATAAGAAATTTTACTTTATGGGAAAAAACTATTCTATCCTAAGTTAGTGAGTTGAAAAAAATAATAGGTACCTAAATAGGTACCTATTATTTTTTTCAACTTTTGTTTAAATAAACGTGCAAAATATATGACTGTATGTTTTAGGTAAAAAAAAATGGCTATCAGAATGACTAAAACTTACATAACATGTTTTTATTTAATAAAACATGCTTGAGGCGGTTTGGTTTTAATGATCTTATCTCAAAATGAAGCCAATATTATGGGGTAATTTTTATATCATTGTATTATTCTTCTTCATACTTTAGCATTAAAATAACAAGAGCTTTGTTCCCACTCATAATGTCAAGCAGCAAATAATAATAGCAGGTTTAGAGCTTTTTAAAGTTGACCACTGCTGTACATAGAATCCATCTTGATTCATCAATAAACACAATTTTTTTTATTTATTATTAACTCTATTTTTTGTCATCCATATTTTTTGGATTCACTTCCTTTTGAGATTGCACATTATAGAGGGATACATTAATAATTGTAAGTGGGGTCAAATGCTTCACTTTCAGATTCTTGTAAGTCTGCCACATTGGCTACACAACCATAGTTTCATCAGTTAATTTATTTAAACTCTTAATCTGGCAAAAACAAATATTTGTTTTAGATAATAAATCATGAATTGATTTCTATCATCAAAAGGTAAAGAATTAAATTTATTTAATACTGTCTGAAATTATTTTTCGTAAGGTAACACAATGCAAACCTAGATTAAACAGGTGCTCCTGGACCGCCTTTCTTTCCGATGAGAGATTTGTGAATGTGTGGGATGACACCACCACCCGCGATGGTAGCTTTGATGAGACTGTCTAACTCCTCATCTCCTCTGATAGCCAGCTGCAAATGTCGGGGGGTAATACGCTTCACTTTCAGATCTTTTGAAGCATTTCCTGCCAACTCCAACACCTTAAACAAGTTATAGTAGTAAATTATAATACAAGCACTAATAAAAGTAAAAATGTATAACTTAATTAATTAGGGATTTGTTAGGTACCTATTTAATATTTGGTACTTTTAAAACTTAAGCCATGGAGGTTCGTGTCTGTACATTGATGTTTATTCCTGAATTTTGTTTAGGCTAAATTATTTAATGAGATTTGAATGTGTAGTATAGTGGGTTTGTTTATCATCATGATTAACGATCGGTATGCTTAGTAAAGCGGGTAGGTCTTGAAAATAAGTCTAAACTAGAATAAACTTAAGATCCTTAGATAATAATAAAAATAAACAAAACTAAGTCGCATCGCATTACAATAACTACATTTTTGCAGACACAAACAACAAATCTATTTCCCGCCAAAACGATCATTATGTCAATTATCACAATAATTGCAAAAATTCAAATAATACAAAAGACTAGTACAATAAAAAGAAAAGGCAAACATACTAAATGGAAAATACTGGAGATTTTCAAGAAAAGATCCCAAATCTAATAGGCATTATAATTGCGGCAAAGAGGTAGCCGCTGCGCCGCCATGTTTGTCAGGGCGTCGTGTAGCTTACCTCGGCCGTAAGATATTCCAAAATAGCTGCAGAATAAACTGCTGCCGTTGCTCCAACACGCCCATGACTTGTCGTCCTGTTTTTTAGATGTCTGTGAATCCTTCCCACCGGGAACTAAAATGGGAAAATTTCACAATGAAATAGATTATTGATTAAAAAGACAGCCGCCGCCATACTAGAGAGGTCATGCGTATTGTTCAATTTTACGAAATATACTTGTAAAGGAATTTTTGACAATAGTTTTAATTGTAAAATTCCTAAATTTAATTAAGAAAAACACTGTACAATACCTGTAGTCCTGCCCTTGCTGATCTCGATACCGCTTTCGCCTTGGCTTTGCCTGAATCTTTGCCCGCTTTACCACCAGCCTAAAATTCACGAAAAAACCTATTAATTTTATTCGTACAGAGCTGAAACTTGGCCAGGTAATTGATCACATCGTTATGCACCGAAATACACAAAAACATCACTACAAAATTCACTATTTTTCCTAAATTCTTGCAAAACTCACCATTTTGAAACGTGTACTTCACAATCACTACTACACTGAACACAAGAACCAACACAGGAAAGGCGCCAACCCAAGCCAAAATCAACAGCAGCGCCGCTCACAATACACACAGACACACGTCACAATCTAGCCAACTGCACGCGACCGGAAATGTCGTAAACAAGTATCTGACTGCGTAGTGTCCAATCAGAATCGATTAAAATGGCGGGCTTGCACAGTGCTGCCAAGCCGATAGCGTCAAAGGGCAAAACTATTTTTTTTTCTTGAAATTACACTGCGTTTTATTTCTTCACGAATCATCCAAATATTATTTAGGTTTCAGGTTTTTTAACAAAATTAATGATAATTATTAACCTATCTTGATTATTGTTATTTATAAGCATTTTTACTTTATTTTAAATCTTTTTCAATAATTTATTACTAATTATGTTGGAATTTGTCAGTATATACATTATTATGGGCATTATTGATTACATATTTATTTGACGCGGCAGCTACACTTGCGCTAATCTAGATATTTATACTAGAGACAATGCAACTTTCAACTTTATTTTATTACATTATTAAAATATAACATAGAACATGACACACATAACCACATTAACAAACAAAACGGTATAAAATAAATATGACATCGACATTCGACGCACTTTTTAACCGACTTCAAAAAGAAGGAGGTTTATACAGTGTTATATTGTAAAACAGCAATAAGTGCAACAACCTCGCAAGACTAGGTAGCTAACATCGTAAACAACATTTGAGTCCATGAATTTTGATAATTTGACACATTTTACTTTCATAAAAAAATGAGTATCAATTTAATTTTTAACCGACTTCAAAAAAAGGAGGAGGTTCTCAATTCGTCTGAATGTTCTTTTACATCTGAATGTTCTATCTCTGTGCGCATCGCATCGCGTCGTTTTCTCGTAGAACAAATATTGCTGCTTACGTAGGTATGATGTTAGCTAGTCGACTAGATAGTCGTGCGAGGTTGTAGATGTTTTCAAATCACCCTGTATTTATGGTGTTTCGTTTCAAAAATATCTGCCGCCGCTTCAACTTCAATGGATGAATAATATACAGGCTAGGTAACACCACCTATTGATTGACATTGAAACACTGTTTACCTTTTTTTGAGACGCAATCAAAAATCAGTTTTTAGGGTTCCGTACCCGAAGGGTAAAACGGGACCCGATTACTAAGGCTCCGCTGTCCGTCTGTCACCAGGCTGTATCCCATGAACCGTGATAGTTAGATAGTTGAAATTTTCATATATCACGTATTTCTGTTGCCGCTATAACAACAAATACTAAAAACCAGAATAAAATAAATATCAAAGTGGGCTCCCATACATCGAACGTGATTTTATTTGCTCGTTTTTATAGATAATGCTGCAGAACCCTTCGTGCGCGAGTCCAACTCGCACTTGGCCGGTTTTTTTATTATAAATGAATAAATAATAAATTGTTTCCACAATCACACCAATTATCTAGCCCCAAACTAAGCAAAGCTTGTGCTATGGCGACTAGATAACGGATAAATATACTTAAATACGTTTATAAACATCCATGACTTAGGTGCAAGTGCTCGTGCTCATCACACTAACATTTGCCCCTCGCGGGATTCGAACCCGCAACCGCCAGGCATTGTAGTTCGGAGCGCGAACCACTACACCAGACGGTCGTCAATGATAATGTAGCTAGAGGTGTGATAGGGCCTCAAATTACTAGTTAGTTTCAATAATGATGCCTTATAATTATTTATGAACGGTGTCAACATTCTATAGAATAGAATAGAATAGAAGATCGTTTATTCAGAATCATGCAAAGAATACAATATAAGGTCCGATTTTATTAGTGTTCATCCTGTTAACCTGTGACTATATAGGTGAAAAGCAATCGTAAAAACCAACTTTCAAATGTCTATCATAAAAACTAAAAAAGTTAAAAATAAATTACAAAATAACAACATCGACTTCATATTGCATAAACTCATCCATCTTCAACTCTTTCTCGCTCTGTACAAGGGGAAGGAATAAGACGGATAATCAGATGGTTAAACGTACCAAAGATAGGACGAGTTTATGCAATATGAAGTCGATGTTGTTGATTTTTAACTTTTTTAGTTTTTATGGTACACATTTAAAAATTGGTTTTTACGATTGCTTTTCACCTATATAGTCACAGGTTAACAGGATGAACACTAATAAAATCGGACCTTATATAGTTACAGGAAATTAAAAAATGATAACAGTGTTATTTACTTATATGTATACAACGGTACATGATACTGAAAAGGTATCTACTCAGCATATGTCGGGGCATATTACTAATGCTACGACGCTGGTCTTCCTTAGACGCCCAGGATAAAAAAGAGCGCACTGCTACACCATAATATATAAATTATGTATAGAGAATAAATGTATTTTGTATTTAGTTTATTATAACGATTCCTTTTGTAAATTCAACAGATAGTTTTTGTATTTGCATTTGAAGGAATGTAATGTTAGACAAGTTTTTATAGGTGGTGGAATAGAAATTATTTGTTTTTATATAAAAAGTAAAAATAAATAATTTATGCTTTATTTTGTTTAAAGCGCATCCATGCCACGACTATCTAACTAGCGCGGGACGTAGTAAGACGGGGCTTGTTGGACAAGTAAACGGTTTTAAACAAAAAACAAAGTTGAGCTTATGTACCTATAGCTTAATATTATTTAAAAAAAAAACTAATGACGTCCGTCCGGGGCATGAAATTTCTTCACTATGCAGTGAAATTACCTTTCATTCATAGTAGCTGGGGCAGATATTTTATTTTATTTTATTAGGAAGACAAATCAAACCAAAAGAAGGCAAATCAGATGAGCCCGACTTACTTGCGCCGTGGTACTTCTGTCTGCCTAGTCCTATTGCCTACGTCCTTTTGTGGACTTAGTGCCATAACGCATTCTCTGCCAGTCGACAACTAGGCTAAACTGAAATATTTTGTGGGCGGATCATCGGCTTGTCTGTGTTGCCTTGATCAACGCTTACCGACTTGCCACCCGCAGACCATCGCCCAGTATGCTCCTTACGCACGGTTTATGATGAGCCGCTCGGGGAGGCTTCTTCCGAAATCAATTAATTTCTGTAAATGGGCCTAAACTAAGCACTTTTACACGTCCCAATATATCATTTTACCTTAACACTGCTTTGGGACACACTGATGTGAGCCAGCGCCAAGAAGCAGCAGCAAAATAAAAAACAAAATTATTAATTTTTGCAAATTAACCAGTTAAGGCACTTTTACACTTTTAACAGTGCAAAAACTCTTTGTTCTCTCCTCGCTCTTCAAATAGTTTAGACTGTTTAGAGAACAAGGCAGTATTTAATTCCAAACATTTTTGTCATTTTAATAGTCATTAACGTAATTAAGTGTAAGCCTTTTTCATTAAAACCTCCTTAACTGTGATTTAAATTTAAACATGGGTACTACCTACCTATATACCTACTTACTTCAGCAATAGAATAATTTATTAAAAAGGTAATATAGGGAAATTCTTTAAACGCATTACTAAGAGAATATGACGACCTCCGTGGCCGAGAGGCGAGCACCCTGGACTTTAAATGGCGCCGCCATCTCTCTGAGGGTTCGATCCCCGGTCGGGTCAATGTAGAAAACTAACTTTTCTATTAAAATAGTTTGTTACGAGATTGCTACCATGTACCTTATTACCTCCGTGATCATGGCGCTTGCAACAGTGCCGAAATATCGGGAACTCAAAAATAAGGTACATGGTAGCAATCTCGTAACAAACTATTCCAATGTTAGTGACCATGAAAGTTTAATAGAACTTTTCTATATTGGCTCGGGTCTGGGTGTAGTGGTACAGTTGTTGTTTCTGATTTCTATAACACAAGTGCTTAAGCTATTTACCTTAGGATTAGAGCAATATATGTGAAGTTGGTTGAATACAAATAAAATTATTTGTATTTGTTGTCCAACATATTAAAAAAAAATAAAAAATAGGACACTCCTTAAAACCACGTGATCAGCTGGTCATATACAACAATTTTATTCAATGGGAGCAACATCGAAACCGATAAAAAAAACAGCTTCTCCATACAAACTTACTCGCATACGTCGATGATAATGTATGGAGCATTTGAAAATAAAATCACGATATCGATGTAGCTCCCATAGGAAAAGTTGTTGTATATGATCAGCTGGTCACGTGGATTTAAGGAGTGTCCCATTCTTTTGTATACCCTGTATAAGCCAGACGGTCGCGTCGTAAACTTTTCGTAACTTACACTTAGCAAACCACTCTAATACCATTTACCATAACCAACACATCACCGCACTAGGCCTTAGTGTTTTGTAAATACTCGATAGCTTTCATAAGTAAACGCGGAAATCTTACATTTGTTATTTAATTTAAACGTTTTACGTTAAAAACTCGCACTAGACCTATTCACCCTTCGAGAGATAAATATCAGAACATTCAGAACCATATACAATGTGAGCTGTTTTGTAAGGCGACGGAGAACCTATTCCCTGTGTGACCCCCCCTTCAAGCTGGCACAGGAATATGGCCTCCACAAGGAAGGCCTGAGGATATTATCTGTATTGTGTTTTAAATAAGATACTCTTTATTGCACACCACACAGAACAAACAGTAGACAGAAAAAAACCGCGAGTCGGACTCGCGCACGAAGGGTTCCGGACCATTATCTATAAAAATTAGCAAAAAAATCACGTTTGTTGTATGGGAGCCCCCTTAAATATAGATTTTATTCTGTATTTTAGTATTTGTTGTTATAGCGGCAACATAAATACATCATCTGTAAAAAAATCAACTGCCTTATTATCACGGTTCATAAGATACAGCCTGGTGACAGACGGACAGACAAACAGACAGACGGACAGCGTAGCCGTAGTAATAGGGTCCCGTTTTATCCTTTGGGTACGTAACCCTAAAAGATACATTGTGTTATAACAATGAACACAGAATATGTAAAATCTTGTAAATTATCCATGTTTCTGTTCTGTGAAGGTTTATTAATATTAGTAAAAAGGTATTGAAAATAACGCAGAGTTACTTAGGTTTTAATATTTTATTGTTATTACTCGTACAGAGAATCTATGAATTTGAGTTAACAGCATCAGTATTTGGTAGCATGATCACAGTATGTACAATTTCATTGCTTTCATAATGTTCACTCCACACATACACACGCGTAAAATAAGAAAACTTCCGTAGGCTGATAAAACTTTATTAATAGAAAAAAGAAAGGACCCATATGCTATTGAAAATTTGAAGACATACCGCGAGTCAACTCCGTACAGCGCCATCTATGAATGCGCGCTAGTACTACGCTTATTAGGCGCGGAGGTTAGGTAAGGTTAGGCAAAGAGTTAGGTACACTTAATAAACTAAACTAAGCTATTGAATTTGAACAATTAAACATTGCCGCCAGCCAAGGACGAATTAGTCCTTTAAATTAGGAAGCAAACATATTTTTGTGATAGCTCGTTTCAAAATAGTTTTACCACACTTTACTGTCACTACGCGTACTAAACCATCATTACCAGGGTGAATTTCTATCACTCTACCCAATAACCACTTAGAAGGAGGCAGGCACTCATTTTTAACAATAACTAAATCATTTACTTTAAGTGAATGTTGAGGAGAAGACCATTTGTATCTATTTTGAAGAGTGACTAAATATTCTTGAGTCCACCTTTTCCAAAATGACTGCAAAATGTGTTCGATAAGTTGCCAGCGATTAAGCCTGTTAATCGGAGTATCCAACACATCTTCATGAGGTACTACTAAAGGTGGTCCTAACATTAAAAAATGACCAGGGGTCAAAGCAGTGTCATCATCTGCTGAATCACTTAAAGTAGAAATGGGACGAGAATTAAGACAGCATTCTATCTGAGCTAACAGGGTGCTATATTCCTCAAAGGTGAGTTTCGTATCACCTATCACACGGTTTATGTGGTGTTTCGTCGACCGTACCCCGGCCTCCCACAAACCACCAAAGTGAGCTGATCCTGGTGGATTAAAGTGCCATTCGGTACCACTAGACGCTAGAAGCTCTCTTAATTCAAGGGGAAGGGAACCTTTGGATTTATTTAACATTCTAGCAAGCTCAAAATTTGCACCAATAAAATTTGTACCACAATCAGAGTACAAATGTGCACAGTAGCCTCGGCGAGATGTAAACCGTTTAAAGGCAGCAATAAAAGCGTTAGTTGATAGCTCCGAGACAAGCTCTAAATGTATAGCTTTTGTAACAGTACAAATAAATATGGCAATATAAGCTTTAACAAAAGCGGCGTTTCTAAGCTTGGAAGATTTCAAATAGCAGGGACCGGCAAAATCTACACCACTACTAGAAAAAGGTTTAGATATAGTTACCCTGGCTGCTGGCAAATTTCCCATCAGTTGAGTACCAAACCTAGGGGAGTATCTAATACATGCAAAACATTTTCTAACATGTGACTTAACTAAAGATTTAACATTTGTTATCCAAAAGCTAGCGCGAATCACATTTAACATGAGCAAGGGTCCTCCGTGCAAAGTCCTTTTGTGAGTTTGATCAATTATTAATTTCGCTAATAGAGATTTGCCTGAAATTATAAATGGGTTTTTCGTATCACGAGGTATAGGAGCATTCTTTAGCCTGCCGCCAACTCTTAACAGCTCATTCTCGTCAAGAAATGGATGTAAGAAATATAGAGGACTTTTCTTGGAGACACCCTGTCCCTGTTGCAAAGCATTAATTTCATCAGAATAATAACAATTTTGGGAAACTTTCATACAACAATTCATACTAAGTTTTAATTCATTAGAAGTTAAATATTGTGGAAATTCATCATTTTTACTGTTTTGAATATTTAACTTATCCTTAATTTTGTTTTTACAAATTTTGGCAAATCGTAAACAATATGCAATAACTCTTATCAATTTCATCAAATTAGAATATTTTTGTATTAAAAATTCATCATGTATGTCAATATTTACGTTATGTGTAGTCACTTTAAATTCTAAATCAGTTTCATGCAATTCACTACTAACAATAATTTCATTAGAAGAATGTAACCACTTAGGCCCATTCCACCATAGCTCCTGCACAGGTAATTGTGAAGGAGAGATTCCTCTCGAAGCACAATCAGCCGGGTTGTCTTTAGAGGCTACGTGATGCCATTGACTAGGTAGAGTAACATTTAAAATTTCTGCAACACGATTACCCACAAACGTTTTCCAAGAATTTGGATGTTTTTGTAGCCATGCGAGAACTATGGTAGAATCAGTCCAACCATACACATTTTGATTAGGCACATTTAAACAATTCTTGACTCTGTCTATTAATTTAGCCGTCAGCACAGCGCCGCATAACTCTAAGCGAGGAATCGAGACTTGTTTAATTGGGGCTACCCTCGTTTTGGCTGCCAATATTTTCACCAGAACTCCAGAACTATCGATTATGCGAACGTAAACAACTCCAGCGTAAGCCACGTTGGATGCGTCACTAAAACCATGAATTTCCACCCTCAAATTGGATTTGGTGATTCCAATCCAACGCGGTACATGTATAGTTATCATGTCGTTTACCTGATCTCTAAATAATAACCATTCTGTCTGAAAATTAACTGGAAGTTCGTCGTCCCAGCCAATACCAAGAAGCCAAAGTTTTTGTATAAATATCTTTGCAACAATAACCACCGGAGACAACCAACCTAAAGGGTCATATATTTTTGCTATCTCAGAAAGAACCACACGTTTAGTCAGTTTTTTGGGTGAATATTGGGAAAAATTAATGGTTAATTCAAAACTGTCCCCCATTGGATTCCATTTAACCCCTAAAGCCTTAACTGAATTTTCCATTATGATATCAAATGACTCTTGTGGTAGGCTGTCATCCTTTGGTAAACTATTCAACACATTAACTGAATTTGAACCCCATTTGTGTAACACGAAACCTCCCCGTTCTAACAAACAGATCAATTCTTTACATAGCTCAATAGCATCATTTTCAGAATCACATCCCGACAGCAGATCGTCCATATAAAAATCAGTATCTAGAACACTTGCGGCTTTAGGATATTTATGGCGTTCGTCATTAGCTAACTGCCTCAACACCTTAATGGCAAGATAAGGAGCACAAGACATACCATACGTAACTGTACACAACCGATATTCACTGATTGGATCGGCAGGGCCCTTTCTCCAGACGATCCTCTGATAATCCTGGTCTTCTGGTCTTATAAGTATTTGTCTGTACATGCGCTGAATATCGGCTACTACGCATACTTTGTGTTTACGCCAGCTTAGAACGATGTCACGAATGTCATGCTGAAGAGATGGACCTATTAATAGTTTCTCATTCAGTGAAGTACCTGTATTTGTTTCTACAGAACCATCAAAAACGACACGGAGCTTTGTGGTTGTGCTTTCTTCTCGAAGAACTCCATGGTGTGGAAGATAGCAAACTTCAGACTTATGTAAATCTTCTATGGGAACTTTCTCCATATGATGTAGATCCTCATACTCATCCATAAAACCTCTATAACGTTGTTGGAATACCTCATCTCGCTGGAACCGTCGTTCCATGTGCAACAAACGTTTGACAGCAAGGCTTCTAGATTCTCCGAGCGGTGTTCCATTATCGGTGGAAAATGGTAGAGCAACAATAAAGCGCCCGGAGTCAGTGCGAGAATGTGTTTCCTCAAAAATCTTCTCGCATTGTGTTTCACTTGCAGTCTGTGTATGATTTTTTGCGTGTAGCTCCTCTGATTCCCAGAATCGCTGTAATGAATCATCTGTCTGAAGTTGGCTGTGCATAACAAAAACCTCATTTATTTCAGTGTGGAATCCCTCAACTTTGCCTGAAATAAGCCAACCCAGTTGCGAATTCTGTGCTAAAATTGAGCCATATCTTTTAATACCATCTATCAAAATTTGTGCGTAAACCTCTGCTCCTAATAGAAGGTCTATTCCACTAGGTTGACAAAATGTGGGATCAGCTAACGGCAATTTGCTAATCTCTGAGGCGCAGGTGACGTTTACCTCCTTCCTAGGTAAAATCGAAGCTAGGGTTCTCAAAACATGAGCCTTTACATCAACAACTGGCTTTTCATCATGTAAACTATATAAATTGAACCCTACGATTTCCTTAGATAGGGTGCTGAGCGTCGAGTCAATTCCTGTAACTCTGCTGTATGTACGTTCCCGGTGTAGTCCTAAACGTTGAGCAGCCGATGTTGTGATAAACGACGCTTGTGACCCTTGGTCAATCAGTGCTCTCAGAGTATGTCTTTTTCCGTCCTTGCCTTGGATCTGTACCATTGCCGTAGCCAGTAAGACCTGTGTTCCGGTAATATCAGCTTTGTATACTGCCAACTGGGCTGTGTCATCATCTTCAACCTCTTCTTCATCTTCGTCAACTTGGGTAGCATGCGATTGTTGCGCGTCTGTAGTATTCAGGTGCAAGAGTGAGTGGTGACGTCTCTTGCAAATCCTACAAGATGTATTCTGTCTACAAAACCGAACACTGTGCTTTGGTATAAGACAGTTGAAACACAGCTGTTTTTCCTTAGCAACGTCACGTCGTTCTTCTGGACTCAATTTGGTAAACTCCTTGCAACTGTGTATGTAATGATCTTCGCTACAGAGTGTGCATACCGGTTCAGTACTGGCCTTGAAAGCTTTTATTTGTGGAGTTCGATTAGTAGTTTCCTTTGGGAAAGTAATTTGTAACGACTCGAGTGTTCTGAATCGCATCTCCATGAAATCCAGTAGCTGTCTAGTAGTCGGAAGATCACGTGATCCTCCCAAAGTTTGCTCCCATAGTCGATGACTTTCATTGTCGAATTTAGCGACAATGATGTGCGTAATAAGAGGGTCCCAGTTTGTAGTCAATACGCCCACATTATTGAGCGCATTCAGCGATTCGTTAGTGGTGTCTAATAATGCGCGTATACCCTTGGCGGACTCTGACGGAAGTTTCTTTTGACCAATAAATCGTGTGATGTGTGCATGAACTATAAGTCTCTTATTATCATATCTAGCTTCTAGAATTTCTAAGGCCTTAGCATAATTTGCCTCAGTCAACGGGAATTGTCTCAGCAATAACTCGGCTTCACCCTTGAGATTACTCTTCAAATAATGATATTTCTGAATATTACTTAATTCTGGGTTCTCGTGAATCAATGACTTAAACAAGTCATAAAAACTCGTCCACTCGTTGTAATTTCCCGAGAAAGTCGGTATTTCTATTGCAGGCAACTTTGTTCTCAAACCGTATTTAGCTGGGGCGAATACTGTTTCATGTTCACAGTTTTTTGTTACAGATGTTAATTTAGGAACCAGTTCTTCTAAATGTTCCTTCATAAGTGTTTTTAATTCTAAATAATCATCTTCGCAGTTATAGTAAAAATCTTCTTTGAAATATTGCAAATCTTTCCTTTCGTCTGTTGAAGCTAATTTCATGATTTCTGAATGGTTATTTTTAAATAATGTGAAGTTTGACTCTAATAACTCTAATCTTGTTTCTATGTACGGTTTAGTAACTCGGGTTTTTGATTTCTTGTAATTAGTTAAAAGTCTACTTATTTGTTCACATAAATCCCCCTGCCCACGCAATAACTCTTGAATACCCATTTTAATATTTTTAATAACTCTTGCCAACTGTCTCTGATTCGCTTATGTTCAAATTCACAACACTATAAATGTAAGTCTAAAATATTTAAATTTCACTAAGTTATTTGCCCATACAAAATTCACAAAAAAAATTCTAAGTGTCAAAATTTCTTGAAATCACGCTAAGTCTTTTTTACCATAGAACATTTACTCAAATTATTCTAAGTCCTAAAACACTGAAATTGCACTGAGTCAAATCTTCATACTATTTTTTCTTGTAGAAATGGCAAAGTCTTTTACTTACAGTTTATGAACTGAACATCAAACCAAATCCGTAAAAATCACTGGCAATCCAATAAGGCACTGCGATCCGATCTCACTTCACTTCACTATCACAATCCGGCTCGTTAAGGTCCAAATGTTCACTCCACACATACACACGCGTAAAATAAGAAAACTTCCGTAGGCTGATAAAACTTTATTAATAGAAAAAAGAAAGGACCCATATGCTATTGAAAATTTGAAGACATACCGCGAGTCAACTCCGTACAGCGCCATCTATGAATGCGCGCTAGTACTACGCTTATTAGGCGCGGAGGTTAGGTAAGGTTAGGCAAAGAGTTAGGTACACTTAATAAACTAAACTAAGCTATTGAATTTGAACAATTAAACACATAATATTAAATAAAACTAATATTCTAAATTCATTCGTAATGAGTAATGTAGTTTTAAACTTAAATATTTGCATATATCATTTACTTATATTTGTAAACGTAATGGCAGTGGGCGCTTTTCACTTATCGCCTAGCGTGGTGTGGTGTTACATACACCGCAGGTCTAAGCCACCGAATCCTCCGTGAACTCATCGCAGCGGTCCTCCAGCTCGTACTGCAACGAAATAAAAGTCTCATTAACCGGGCTATCGATTCGCTGATAACCTTACATAAAGACCAGCGTATGATACAGTTAAGAGTCAAAGGTTCATAAAATTTTGTCGTTTTATCGTAAAAAGTAATAATATTGGGAAAGTGCCACATAAAGTTGCCGATACTAAATAAAAAGTTACAGGTGGTTGGTGTAGCAAAGCAAATCTCGAGCCACGCAATGGATTTAGGTAGTAGATAATTTAAAAAATCTAAATCTAGAATATAACAGATGGCGCCAGCGTGTTTGATCTTGATAATCAATGTACGGACAACAGCTCGTCGACCTACCACAAAATGTCAAATTTGCTTATTTGAAAATGATCTCTATATGTCAGGCTTAAAGTTGAAAATCTATTAAAGAATTTTTGACTTTTTGGGTAGGTCGACGTGCTGTTGACTGTACGTAATGTGCGCTCCACACTTACAAGTTTGCAACTTTTATCGATATAGACATTCCATAAAATAGGTTTCGCCTGATAATATTCGAGACATTATATTTCAGTCTAATTCTTCCACGTTACGCTCATTTTTTATTTATTTCTAAGCACGCCCTTTCAATAAAAATCTTCAATTCAAAAATCAAAACTAAGCTTCGCGAAGTGCGAATGTGGTGGAGTCAATGCACGTTCGCGCCTTCTTCGCGCTTTGCGGCTCCTTTGACGCGGGGCAAAAAACCGACATAAATCGGGGAACAATCCGCGAAGATTGCGCGAAGCCTCGAAGAATATACGAATCGGCTCCACACTTCGCGTTCGCGGATCGCGGACTAAGTGTGGAGCGCACATTATAACTCGATAAGGGCTAGCGCGCACGGGTGACATTTGGCCACGACTGTTTCTTCACTCAAATGAAGTCCGAAATAGGAAGAAATACGTAAAGATGTGCACGCACGTTACGAAGACGATTATGGTTTTTAATATCGTCGAATATACCAAAATAAATTGTTTCAGCTAGCCATATACTATGCAAAACTATGTAATATGGCGACTAGATAACGATTAACATCCTTAAATTATGATATCGAGTTATTACTGACTTTGGTACAAATGCGTACCACACAAACATTTGCCCCTTGCGGGATTCGAACCCGCAACAACCAAAATTTGTAGTTCAGAGTGCGAACCACTACATCAAACGGTCGTCAAAATTCAAGAATTTTCTATGTTTGGCAAAAAAGCACAGCTGTGTAGCGTGATTATGAGTGTTACCTCGTCGAGCTGAAGACACTTGCCCCACTCGGCGAGCGTGATGCGGTGGTCGTCGTCCGAGTCGCAGCTGTCGAGGAAGGGCGCGATGCAGTGCTCCAGCGCCATCAGCGGCGCGCGGATCGGGAACAACTCGTGCCGGGACACGAATCTGCGCACAACGGACAGACACACTCAAACTCGCTGTATAGTAATAAATCCATTTTGCAGACTTTAAAAATCCAAACGCGACGTACAATAGTATGTAGTTGTATTGATACTACTTACATTCCTCGACGTTTCGACCGTGATGCTACGGTGATTAATAAGTGCAAACCGCGTGTGTCGCCTTTATCAATAAACATTAACCCGGATACTGTGAGTGTTGTGTGTCGCACTGAACCTACACACCCGCTTCACGCACACACACACACACACACACACACACACACACACACGTAATTATTTGTAAATTATCTTAATTATAGGCACTATAAGTGTAATGTGTCACACTAGTACATACACGTACATCAATACTAACTACATACTATAGTACGTCGCGTTTAGACCCGTTAGTATAAGTTTTAGTTATAATGCAACGCGAAAGTTTAAAAGATTATCTTTAAAAATCCATATAGAGGTGTTCGTTGCAATGGAGAATGTTAAGAGGTACGCCAAATCGGTTGAAAGTGTGTTACAGTAAAGCTTGTATGTATACAAATACACTAGTTTTTGTTGTAGTCAAAAATACCTATTAGTTTTGATTTTACAGGCATTTAAGCTTACGATAAATATCGAGTCCCGCAAACAGTCACGTGACTGCATGTGACGTCAATTTACAACGCTCCGCTTAGTAGCAAGTCGCCAGACACCGTGCATGAGAGCGCGAGCGAACTGAGCGAGTGTTGTGAGAAGACGTCACACCGTCACACGTTTACTTCTATAAATCGGAAACTAATTGACGTATCGAAGTAATTCTTTCACTTGATTTTTTTATTCTTGATAGAGAATATAGAGAGCTAATATTCAAAATAAGTAAACATTCTTCATTATGCAAAAAAAGTCTTCTAATGCGGCTCCTGTGCAAGCAAGTGACAGGGGCATGAATCTGTGACCAACGGCGTAGCAGTTCGAGCTGCCACCCACGCGACGCCCACAGCGACGTGCAGAGCTTTCTTATGATTTGATAGTACACACTTTCTATCGGCCGATAGTGGGATCGGAATTGGAATTACCAACTATAAAAATAGCATACAACTCGTTTTAGTATGCGCATATACACGTGTATTAAAATAAAGTAAATACTAATCAAACTATCGCGATTAAAAAGTCTGTTGTGTGTGGTGAATCTTACAGCCTCCTAGGAACATGTATCACGTTTAGGTTCGATAATATCCGCATTTAGTACTGACTAGTTGTTTCATTTTTATTTTGAACATATTTTTTTGTTAGGATAATCTATCAGCGGGAAAATCCCTTACAGTCCCTCCAGTTTGTGTTAAAAATGCGGCATAACCAAAGTGATCCTTTAAAGGACCTTAAGGATGGCGGGTAGGTAGTTAGATAGCGTAGCGGGTCGACCTGTCGTTATCGTGCGCTTCCAGAAAGCGTATTTTTGAAGCACTCGAATTCAAATTCGCATCCGAATTAACAAGAATCCCATACGAAATCCATAGGACGCGTGAGGTTGGACTCGGCCTCGCGCTCCATGCGCAGGTAGTTGACGAACAACAAGTGATGCTATAAGGGACCCTAAGGGTGGCGGGTAGTGAGTGAGGGTAGAGACCTGACCTGTCGTTGTCGTGCGCGTCCAGGTCGCACCACTTCCAGACGGCGGCGTTGGTCCAGCGGCGCGTGAGGTTGGACTCGGCCTCGCGCTCCATGCGCAGGTAGTGCGGCGTCAGCTCGCTGCGCTCCGCCATGTCGCGCATGATGTTGAACAGCCAGTCGCGCATGCGCCGCGGGAAGTCCAGCATCTCGCTCTCGCTGCATTCCTGTCACATAGACACCTTTTGTTATGACATAAACGAATGCCACTTCAAATTATTTAAAAAAAAATACACTTTAACCTGTAATAAAACGAAAGGGCTGCCGACAAATTAAACTCGTTCGTGCTCATTTGAGCATGGTCATTTTGACACTGTATAGGCCACTTTACAGGCAGATGCGAACGTACAATGGAACTAATGGCCGCAAGAGCTGTCATGTGCAGCAAAGGCACGTTAAATTAGTTCACGGTATCTTTTGCTTGGGTCTTTTAAATGAGCACACAAATAAATAATAAAAAAATAAGTGTCACACCTCGCAGTAGAGAGTTAACTGTGACGCTGAGTGTAGTCGTGTAGTGTGTCATGTTCACTTACAGGCATCTCCCTGCAGACGCCGTAGTACTCGATCTGCACGTGGTGGTACTGCGCGCCGCGACACAGCTCCGAGCCGTCCAGGCACAGGCAGCGTTGCCGGTACACCTCGCAGTCTGACGACCATGTCTCGTTGTGGTTCGTGCATACCTACCCGCACACACAAACGGTTAACGCGATCAAATAAAGTAGATAGCATTGTATATTATATGTCATGAACCAAGTGATTGGACGGCCACTGTACAAAATCAATGTACATAATGTCCGGGCATTTTATAGAATGACCGATATTATGAGACGGCAATGATTACTGTCGAAATGATTAAACTGACTTTTATTGAACTTTTTGAATTGAATTGAATTCTTACTCGACTACGGTGAAGCCAAAGGGAAGAGTTATGATTTTGGCAGTCCATGTATGTATGTTCCTCCGTAGCGCATAAACTACTGAACTGATTTTAATGAATGAGATGTCAATAGAATCGTGATAACAGCCCGGGAGACATAGGCTATACACATTTTAACATGGCGGAATAACAACTTACAACCACGGATTATAACCTCGAAAATAATTAAACTGAGATATTCATCACGTGTTTAGTATCAAAGGAAAGGTATTTCCGAGCACGGTACAAATTTGTGTCACCATCATCATTATTTCAGCCATAAGACGTCCACTGCTGAACAAAGGCTTAATAAATCCCAGATTGCCCGGTTGCCTGCATCCAACTGCCTCTACCAAATGACAAGTTGACGGCTAGTAAGGCTATATGCTGCCGTAGTCCGTAAGCATCAGCAAGAATCTGTTAAAAAAAACGACCTTATTGCTTAAGCGATAGATTGAATCCGCGTTAACCCGGTCCGGTTTCCGGCTGGGTATAGACCGAGCCTAACGTAAAACAAGAACTAATCCAATGTAGGTTGCAGGTATTGATACACAATCTCACCTTGCGGCGGGAGTCGGTCTCGTAGGGGCACTCCTTGATGCAGTTGCAGACGGCGTCGCCGTGCTCGTCGATCTCGCACACGCGCCCGGCGCTGCAGTGCACCTTGAGGCAAGGGTCTGCACACGACATGAACATATCAAATAACTCACACACTTACAAGCTTTCCATAAATGTATACTACTATCTCTCTACCCTAATAACAAACAGCTGTGTCAGCAGCAACGGCACAATCAATCATCGTCATCATCGATGTATCATCGACACTTCACATCATCAGCTAGGTAATCTTATTGACATCTTATTAATATAATATAAAGGGTGTACAAAAGAATGGGACACTCCTTAAAACCACGTGATCAGCAGGTCAGATACAACAACTTTTCCTATGGGACATCGAAATCGTGATTTTACTTTCAGATGCTCTATACATTATCATCAAGGTATGCGAGTAGGTTTGTATGGAGAAGCTGAAAAAAAATTCTTGATTTCGATGTTGCTCCCATAGAAAAAGTTGTTGTATATGACCAGCTGATCACGTGGTTTTAAGGAGTGTCCCATTCTCTTGGACACCCTGCATAAAACAAAATCGTGTTTGTTCCAACACTTAAAACTCGAGACTGGCTGGACCTATTTTCATGGTTTATAATTTGTTGGATTTGTCTCCGCCCCGAATAGCAGAATAAATAATAATAAAAACATTGGGAAAACGAACGAAAAAAAATACTGTAGGCGGTACGAAGTTCTCCGGGACAGCTAGTATACATATGATAAAACGCGTTAGCTGAATACGGGCTTAGGGTTAAACCTGCGACTATTTATGAGAGTGGTCTCATAAATAGTCGCAGGTTTGTCCCTAAGCCCGTTTGTCAAATCGAATTTGTGTTGGAAAGGTAAGCCGGTGTACGAGATTATTTGATTTGATGAAACCACTTACCATCAAGAAACACGTCATTTTCCGATATAATTCCACCTTCGTTCATGATTTCATTCACGCGTGATTTTTCGGCATCCTGTAATAAATGTTAGTCATATTGTAGTAAAAGTGCACGGATAGCAGTTTGTGGGTCCGCATTATTTATAATCTAAGACATTCAAAGATTTCGAAGTATTGAAACAAACAATAACTGTATCGGGTTCTGTAAAATAGGCTAGTTTTCTAATGACGATATTCATGTTAGAAAGTTCTAGGAGAGACAAAATCTCTTCATCAATGGGCCAAAAACATGGTTGCATTAACAGCATGCATGCATCGCTTTAGGTAGTACGTGACAATTTAGACATTTTAAGTGTAAGAGACGGAGTCGAAACAAGAGTTTTGCGGAGTAAGGGACCCTCCACACTTATAGCTTCTTTCGAGCGTCGACGTCGTGGCAGCATCCAATCAGTGTTGACGCAACGCTTGCGTTGGCATTTACTTAACGCTGATTGGTCACCGCAACGACGTCAAAGCTCGAAAGACGCCAGTGTGGGGAAAGCCTAAGCCCCTTACCCTAACTAAAGAGCTTTCTTACTGCACTCTTTAGGCAGCTAAGGGCATGCTAGTCACCTGAAAGCGCCTCTCGTCCAGGCGCTCCGCCATGCCGAGTTCCAGGTGCTCGGCCTCCGTGTCCTCGCGCTCGGGCGCGGCGGGCGCGGCGGCCGGCGCCTCCGTCGACGTCGTGCGCAGGCGCCGGTGCCGCCGGCGGGGCTTCTGTCAACACGTACCGACAATGTGAATGCAGGTCCAACCAGATTCATATAGCGAGTAAAGAAGATCGTTATTTCGTTATACATTCTACTAATCTTTTTTTAATTTTAGTTTTGATGACCTCTGTAGCGTTAGCCGAGAGGCGAGCACGCCGGACTATAATTATGGCGTCGCCATCTCTGTGGTTACAGGTTCGATCCCTGGTCGGGTCAATGTGGAAAGCTAATTTTTCTATATTTCTCGGGTCTGGGTGTTGTGGTACAGTCGTTGTCTGATTTCTATAACACAAGTGATTTAGCTACTTACCTGAGGATCAGAGCAATGTATGTGATGTTGTCCAATATAGTAATAATAATATTTGTTATGTACTCACATACAGACTTGCGCACCACCGGATTAGTTTAGTAAAAGATAAGGACATCTTTCTGTCTCTGTCATTATCATACAAACTGACAGCTGGAGAATGATGTTTAATACCAGTCAGTGGATAGTCCGGGATTAAATTCGCTAATCCTAATATGCACAAGGGGGCCTCAGTAATGAAATGTTCTTTAGAATTACCTAATATAGTTTCGTTGTACAAGAATTATTATTACCTGTGCGTCGGCGGTGCATATGACCGCGACCAGCAGGGCCAGCAGTAATAGGTGACCCCTCATGTTTCTCCTTCTGCGATAGAAACGTTTTTATAGATGTAGCATTAAATGTACATGCACTTGCAAGATGAGGTGTTAGGCAACTAACATAGCACAATCGTATGGTCTGTTTGAAGTCGGGTGTAGGTACTTCGAGCTGCAGGTGCGGACCGCACGCCAGGCGACTGCGCGTGTTTACGTTAGCTATTTTAAGCGCCCGCGCAACTTCTATCGTATGCTCGCAAACTCCTGGCTATAGGTCATTACTGGCATGTGATAAAACTGCATACAGATCTACTGGTTTTACATAAAACAAGGGCTTATTTATTATATCAAATAAAAGAAAAAATAACTTCGAAGAATGTTTAGTTTAGAACAGCCTAAGCGTTCTTGTGCAGTGGAGTAAATTAAACTAACGCCGTATGTTGAAGTTTGAGTGCGAAACAAAAAAGTAAATGGTAATTACTAGCCACATTTCAGTGCAGTAGACGTATATTTGTAGTGTTAGTAGTCTAATTCGCATTTGAATATCAATAAAAAACCAATAAAACCAATTTATTTTTGCAAATAGGCTTAAACTAAGCATTTTTACACGTCCCAATATTTTTTCCCTACCACTGCTTCGGGACAAGTTTGGGCTATCGAGGAGCATTATACAAAATTCTAATTACCTATTAGGTTTTTCGGGATTTTGTATGTCAAATTTCGTCGGATTATCTTTGTGCTAAAAACTTTCTCGCTATCTTTTATAGGAGCAGATGACGTCACGCGGTCAGCGCGTGCGCCCACCGCGGTGTTGCGTCCGGTCAACGGATCTACTACCTTATTTATTATAACATAATATCTAGCTAGAGCTTACGTGCGAAGGATACATGTGATGCAATAAGTAATTACTTTTATGTACAAAAAATACCCCATAGAGGCATAGAGCCAATAAAAGAATTTGAATACCTGTCGGCTGAAATTGTTGACGAAACAAAAGGGGAAAAGTTATTTATATCCACGTTTACCTGTAATAACAAACATTGATAAGCCCTTTGATTTCAGACTCGGTGTCAGACATGAAGATTTTAAAATTCATATTGAGACTCCAAAATTAATTAGAATAAGTAGTACCTATATTTTCATTGTCTGGTGACCAATAGCCTCACATAGGGGCTTGACTTTATGTTGAAATAATTGACGGGAAGAACTTGAGTTCTTCCCGTCCTGGAGATCAACTTCTACACCCAAGCTTTCATTTCATATATCAGCCTGTTGCAGTCCACTGCTGGACATAGGCCTCCCCCTAGGAGCGCCACAGCGCACGATCTCCCGTCCTTTGCATCCAGTCGCTGCCAGCTGCCTTCTTCAGGTCATCGGTCCATCTAGCCGGGGTGCGTCCTACACTACGTTTGCCTAAGCGTGCGTGCACCCAAGCTTTACCTCTTTGTAATTTTAGCGAACGATACATTGAATTAAAATGACAAAATAGGTGAGTAGGGAAATGGAAATAATAACAGATTGAACTGTTTATTTAGAAGAGAATAGAAATAAGATTTTATAAGAAAAAAATAGGTGTTACACACCCTGTTAATATTGCACCATTTTTGCACTTAGGTTTTGTAAGAGCTTAGTGATTTAAAATAATACAAAACACAGTATTACCTACTCTCGAATGTGAGTCCCCAGTTTTTTTTAATCACTATTAATGAATATCTACACCGACCAAACAGTAACTAGAATTTGAGACGGACTACTATTTAAATGAATGTATTTTGATGACTTAGTTTTACCTATTTCAGCAAGTAGAGGCCATTAAACTTGAAACAAAATCGTTTAGGTGTCCGTTATTATTAGGCAAGTGTATATGTCATCAGTATTCGAATTTCGCTGAGTCAGAGGAAGCTGATGTGGTTAGCAGTCTCGATGCGCGAGCCGGTAATTCGACACCAGGCGTGACCTCATGGCATCTGCACAACCCATAGGCGAGCATAGATTCGCCGACTCTTGAGATGATATTAATAACATTATGTTAATAAAATAACAGTAACATCAGCTCTCAAGTTAAATCCCTTACGGTTCAAAGTTAAAAAGTCGATGTTTGTCAGTACAGTTTGCGCTGTAGAACAAAACCTATATGGTTAAACTATACCCTGACATACGCAATCAAAACCTAGAGAAAACTATAAATTGTAATTAGGAATTTCAGGAAAAAAATATTCTAAAAAAAGGATTTTCCGAAAGGTTTTTATCCCCGAGGTAAAAAAAGGGGAAAAGAGGGATGTAAGTATGATAAATGTGTGTCTGGAATTAGACATTCTCGTGGACCTAGTGCGATGCATAAGATCAATTAAGTAAAACCAATTAAAAAACAAGCAGGTAAAATAAACAATAGACTTGGCAATACGACAGTTGAAAAGATATGCCTAACTAACTTGTACTCTTGTTATAGATATGGCGTAGGTACTTATGTACCTACTGCAATAGGTATAATTAATGGGTGATGTAATTTTTCAGCGCTTACATCATCGCTTGCAGCTTCAGGAACCACGGGCGATTCCTTGAAATACATATATACCTATACCTACATACTCGTGCGTGACTATTCATTACAGAGTGAACTACCGACAGCTAGAAACGCCCCGATTTAAATACATCTACAGAAATCTGTGTTGAGAACCCATTCATATTCACAAAACATTGCTCTACATTTATCCCAAATTGAAGATATAAAAGTACAAACTTTAGCTACCTCGATGTAGGTTTCTAAGGAGTTTTGTCAGCTTAAGGTACAATACAACAATAACGTTTTATTATATCAACATAAAGAACTTCAAAATTGAATTAAACCACTGAGCCCTACGTGAGCTGTTTACCCTCATAACTCAACCTTTAATTGCCAATCAAATAGGCGGTCATCTTCGTCCTATTTACCTATATCTGAGCTGCAGCTGAATGGAGTAATAATTGCCAATGAATTGAGAGGGGCACACGCAATCTCGCACTAGCATCTATTTGTTTCCATTGACCCAAATATGCAGCGGCTGTCAACACCGGGGCAAGTTCACTCGGCTTCATCATTGGCCTATCGAGGGTAATGAGACTATTATAACATGTGCCGAAAAGGAATGCAAGTAGCGTCAGTTAGTTCATTCGTGAATCTTCGATGAGCACGCCAGAGGAAGGCCAGGCTGAACGTTACACAAAGATACCTAAATACACATAACTTGAAGTTTAGACACTTTTTTGGCCGGACAGAAACTGCATTTCTAGCCAAAACCGAATCTTAGGTTCTTTTTTTTTGGTCTGTTCTGTTGGTTGGATTTTGATAAATGGTATTATATTTATAAGCTAGGTTTGACTTAAAACTGGTACCTCTCGCTATGATGACGGTCAAACCGAATTAACCGCGGTCAATACAGGCTAAAAACCAATAATTAGTACCATGTAATCATGACCATTTCATCAGTTGTCAGTACAACCAAAGTCATAACTTTTAATAAAACTCAATGATAGTTCCATTCATTCGCGTGGCCGGTGTGCGCGTAAATTATGCGTTTTACATTGGCGCAATACAGTCGGGCGTGAATCAGCATCCCGTGCATTTAGATTCAAATGCAGCAGCGTCAATAGCACCGCCATCGTGTCAATACGTAGGAAGCGATTGCACTCGCAACAGACACAGCTGACTCCATGTTGTCTGCCCTTTATGATTTAAGCAGGAGTTAGTACCTACCTACTTATAGCATAACGTTTTCGAGAACAATTTTATTAGGGTAGCAATCATCTACATAAAATTTGGTAGGTATTCGATTTTAATTGAACAATAATTTAGCTATCGTGTGTATAAAAATATGTATGTCATCAGTATTTTTGAACCACAGTATCTGGCGGCGATAACCCGCGATTCAGTGTCCCCGTGCCCGCAGATCTGTGTCGTGCCTGCTATGCCCGGTTTACGACTACGCCGAAAAATGTCGGCCGTTCGAGATTATACGAGCTTCTTGTGCGCGAAGCGGCGAAATTTATTTTGAGCTCTATTACCTGATCTTGTTTTAGATAGATAGATACTACATACCTTCATTAATTAATCTTTATAAATATCAAATGTACTTGATTGGAAAAGGATACTACAGCCTAAGCGGGCCTAAGAAACGGAGATGTCTACTTATCTATGTCTATGCAGGAAATTTGGTCTATGTATTTGAGCAACATGGTCAAGATAGTCCATTGTTCGCGAATATTTCATGTGACAAAATTGGTATGTGGGTCAGGTCAGCGAATATTCAGCGCGGGCGCGGGAGCGTGGCGGAAGCGCCTATCGTGCCCGCCGCGATAGCGCTGACCCCCGACCGATAAAAACGAGAAAAAACAAAGCTTTGTGTGTTGATTCGGGCTTATATAACTATTTATAAAATGTACTTCGATACCACAAGCACTCACATTTAAAATTCAAGAATGATGATAAAATGAGATCTATGTTTTAATTATGTAGAGCGTGTAGAGCCAAACAACCCAAAGACCGCAATGGTTTCTTCTATCTTTTCAGTCTATCCTTTTATCCTGATATGTATGTAGTAGATTGCAAAATAACGAGTGATAAAGTTATGTTCTTGTTACGAAGCTTTGAGTTATTTTAGTTTGTCTACATTTTAAAAACCGGCCAAGTGTGAGTCGGACTCGCGCACGAGGGTTACCACTATCTATAAAAACGAGCAAAAAAATCCCGTTTGTTGTATGGGAGCCCCTTTAATATATTTTTTTTCTGGTTTGTAGTATTTGTTGTTATAGTGGCAACAGAAATACTTCATCTGTAAAAAATTCAACGTCTAACTATCACGGTTCATGAGATACAGCCTGGTGAGAGACGGACAGACAGACAGAGAGACGGACAGCGGAGCCTTATTAATAGGGTCCCGTTTTACCTTTTGGGTACGGAACCCTAAAAATGAACGCAACCCGGTTCGATACATGCAGCGATGAATCCATGGACGGATCCAGAGGATGTTACTCATGCTAATTAAAGTTTACCGAAGCTTTGTCCGATATAGAGCGTCCCGTAAAGTAGCACATAACTATAAATTGTGAATATTCCGCTGCAGTCCGCGCGTGAACCCGGGACGCGCGTGTAATCAGCGCGGATTTATGGCCGCTCCTGTCGCCAGCCAGCGCTGCCACAATATATGTAAGAATAGTAGATCCTATCGATGGCTCGATGGAGAAGGAGTACCGGAGAGACGACCGCCTACTATCCGATAGCTGGCCGACAAAGATAGCAGATATCATTGTAAGCAGGCCGCATTTATGGAATGTGCCCCTTTAGGTCAATGAGAGAGAGATGATGTTAGTAGAATCACGCCAACCAGTGACGATAGCACATGATACAGAGCGCGAGCTCACACCACTATGAGATCATCCATAGTACATACTACATACACCTTGGAACCTACGAGCCAAATTTGAAATCTCTAGACCCAGCGGTTTGGGCTGTGCGTTGATCCATCAGTCAGTCAGCTTTGCGTTTTATATATATAAAAGTTCCAATTTTGAGGACAAATAAATCCAACTAGGCTGGGCAGCTGGGCTAAACTAAACAACATCTACTCGTCCAAAATACCCCAGTGCCTAAAAACGAAAACCTACATCCAGTGTGTGTTACCAGTAATGACATACGAAACAGAAACCGAGCCTCTCACTATGGGCCTTATAAAAAAGCTAAAGGTTGCACAGCGAGATGAAAAGTTCTAGAATGGAGGCCACAGACCGGCCAATCTGAAAGTCTACGTTTGTTGGCATCTATCTACTGGCTGGCGATGTTGCCATTCCGCCGGCCGGCCGGCGCGCGTGATCAGGCCAGGCACGCGCCACCGCGCCGGTTTGACAACAACGCTTAAGGTAACGAAAAAAATATCGATACTTTTAACGTTAATTGGTTAACATTATTATAATGGATTCGATACTAAACTACCGTTACCCGTGTTACCGTTAAAACTGTAACTTAATGAAAATATCGTTATGTAACGATAATTATAGCGTGAATTTGGTATCGTTAACAAGCCCTGGTCCATAGTATGGTGTCAACGTTTCAATAATGGAGTGAGACTACTTCTATCTATCTGATTGTGGTGGTGGTGTGCAGTCGGCTAACAAAACATGTCGACACATTTTGCCCACTGATATAAGGAAGTACTTGTTTACAACAAATATATGTAGGTACCTACTGGACCATACGATGACAAACTGCTGCGGAACATTATGCATTAGTGCTATCGATCCATCATCATCATCATCATTTCAGCCACAGGACGTCCACTACTGAACATAGGCCTCCCCTAGTGACTTGTGTCATCGGGGGGTTTTTGCTATCGATTGAATGTTGAAAATACTTTTACTGATGATACACGTTAAATTTTGAGAATTATCGTGGGATTTGAACTCAAGTTACTCAAGCTAACTGAATATTTACTTCTGCCCGAGTCTTAAACATAAGTTAACTTAGGACCAGAATCGGTTAAACGAGAGAAGACATAATTCTGTATTAAAGTATAGGAGGAACTAGAAATAAAGCTTGATGACATGTTTTTGTTTAATGTACTAAATAACAGAAGAATCGTCAATGTTTGAATGAAACAAAGAATTTCTACGTCCGGCAGCGGCGCCCCAGTCTCTGAGTTCGGTTTACACAAACAAAATAGTCTCGTTACGACTCACAAATAAAACACTCTTTCAATGGCTCCATTCACGTATGAAACATACGACTACAATAAATTCTTTGTGGAAAAATATTCAGAGTATAATTATTTTTAGTTAAGAAGTACTTTATCTTTTTTTGTTTATAATAATCTGAAATAAAGTGCTACTTGACTTGTAATATCATGATCCTTTATTATTTATCATTATGCCTATGAGTTCCAAGGGCTGACGATGATGATGATGATGATTTATTGAATTTTTGTAGTCAAAACTTTACATTAATGACTCTGATTTAAGATGATGATGACATACGAGTTAAATATGACGGTATTATTTATTCTGGTAGATAATGTTTGTTGACGGTAAGACCTCCATCATTTTCTGCGCAATCAGAATAAAATGACATAATGGCATGTAGCAGTGCGTGCAAAATCCCTAGGTTCATCAAGTATTCCCGACTCCCTAAACCAGTTTGCTTCACAAAAAGTTCGCCCCGAACTACGTCGGGAGTTCGGGACGCGCGGACACCTATAATATTTTAAACTCACGTAATTTACTTTAGCAAAATAAAGTATTGTATTTGCTAAACATTGTCGTTTGATGTATACCTGAACTGATTTGTCAGTAACGTTAAATATTAATGGAAATAAATTTGATTGCAGTTTCGTGGAAAAAATTTGAAACAAACATTACATTTGTAAGTCTCCTATATTATTGTCTGAACTAAAAATAAAATAAATGTAAAGACAAAAAAATAAAGCATGTGATGTGTGGTAATAAATAAAATGTAAAGTAATATTGACTTACGTTTTCGCTAAGTTCCTCCGCGTGTCCCGACCGAGTGCGCGACTGCCTGTCTCGCGCCGCGTCCCGAACTGCGAACCCGCTACGGTTGGTCTGCGGAGCCCGCGCGCTGAAACGCCACAGAGCACGAGGGTGCAGTATCACCGGCCGAACATGTTGACTTGACAGTCACCACTACGCGCCATGCTTACAGAAATTATTTAGAGGAATGTACACGAAGAATTGCACTTATTCTATTGTGTGCATGTGAAACATTTAGAAATTTTTGCAAGATTCTTATGTTAGCGATTTTATATTAAACCTGATTGAGTACTTGATTCGATTCATAACATGCGCCTGTGGCGGCCTCTAGTGGCAATAGTGACAAGTGTTTGACTTATAAGAAAAGAGCAGTGAGTTTTGACAGTTCTGAGTAATTGTTGCGATTGTAAAAGACGATTGAAAAAGTGTGAAGCAATAAAATATTAGATTAACAGCAGCGACTTTTAATACTTATGTAATATCTGAAAATGTTATCTTTGTGTAATACAAATATGTAAATACCAGTATTTAAAACCCAGGTAAATGGTTATGAAAAAAAAAACCAGAAGAGATCCAGAACCAAATTATCTTTTGTATTTTCTTAAAACATTGATAAAGTGACCCTGCCAAATTAACAGTGTCGTGGCTCTTGTATTGCTGCTTTGCTGGTGACAATAACTATCCGTTGACACACAAATGTAAAGTCCACCGGCCACTGCACCGGTCTTAAAAATTGGGGCCTTTTAACTTGGCAAGTCAACCTCGACTTTACTAAACACGAATTTAAAAAGTTGAATTACTAAGGTCGAGCACGGTAAACTAAAATGACTACATAGTTGTTTTTTGCGAATGCGGAGCACAGTTTAACGATATTAGTGAGCCTACTGTATGTGCCTTTGTTGTGGTGGACTACTGGTGGCTTCTCTAACACAATATAATTTATTTACGTGCGCTAACTGGATCGCGAGTAAATATGCCCGCCAATATGTTTCGTGGAAGGGTACTCTTCATTCTCTCGTGGCTATACAGAAAAAAAAAAAAAATTAAATACCTAATATCTTGTATTATTTTAATAATTTGAAAGCGAAAAAGAATTACCTTTCAAGGCTGGTTTGGAATCATAATATACTACATATTATGTGCTTGAAACAATGTAGATATTAATACAGCTTAGTAGACTTAGTAAACTTTGCAAAATGTTAAATCTATCACGTAACATACACAAAGAGTGTATAATTTATTAATTAACTTCCTTCTAGAGGGAAGAGACTTATTCCTCTGTGCTCAAAGACATAAACTTCTTCTATCGGACCAATATTTAATTGAAATCTAGAAAAAATATTTCAACAATCATTCCCGAGAAGGAAGTTAAAATAATAAATTAGGACCTTATAATATAATACAAGGTTTAAAAAAGCCTGTTTGAACCAAAAGGGTGTGATTATGGTACTCTAATACAACAACTTTTTCCACGGGAGTTTTCGAAATCTCAAAGAAAAAAAAGCACCACTCCACACAAACTGATGTCATTGCTTACAGTATGGAAAATTTTTCGTGATTTCGATGTAGCTCCCATAGATAGAAATAGTTGTTGTATTCGAGCAGTGGAATCACCCCCTTTTGCATCGAACAGGGTTTTCGTAACCCGTTGTATATGTTGCAGGACTGGGCTATAGGGTGTAGGTGCGAAATAAAACACACTGCGTGTTACAAAAAGTACGTCTCTATTACAGAAGGAGCCGCGCGCCCGCGCACACTCCTGCGCTCGCATCGCGGCAGGAGGCTTACTATGAAAGTGTATCGTTCGTTCGGATTCATTAACCTATCAAATTAAAATAACTATTCACTTGTATCAAACCTTTGACAAAATTTGACCAACTCAAATTAGCTGAGTAAAAAACACGACAGTTTTGAATAGTTCAAAAATTGACAAAGGTTTGTTAAAAGTGAACCATTCACTTTTAACTAACCTTTCGACAATTTTTGACATGTTTTGATTTGATAGGTACGTCTGAACGAAAGAAACGTTTTCGAAGTCGGCCTCCAGTCGCGGAATATAGAACGGTTAAATGTTATGCATCACGTTACAGGGTGACTGGGAGGGACACTGGACGAGATTCACTTATGACAGATGTTCTACTCACGCATGACGATTATTAGTTATTACTTTGGCTGAGTTTAATAGTATATGAAGAGAAAAACAGCTGTTTTAATCAATTTTATTGTCTTTCGATTAACTTTTTTAGTTAAGTTTGTTCATAATCATGAGTAAAATAACTGAAAGAAGCGCGTCCATTGTTAACTGAGAGGTGCGTTTACTTAGAAGTCAAATAATATGTACAAAAACACAATCGCTTGCAAATAGAGTTACTGTTAATTAATCGCGTTGACATCAAACCGCGAGCCGACGGCGCAGGAGTGGCGCCCGCTGGCGACGCTTGCTTATTTTACGGAAACAAAATACACTACAAATTACAGACCCCAAATTCAAATATCGAATATTCATTGGATTATAGTTTACATGTGCATGACAATAATGATATTCTGAAAATATAAACTTTAAAGTAGTAACATCGATATTGCTCGCGAGAATTGATGCGGGGCCAGAATATTGTTCACAGATTGGTTGAGAGGGCCTGCCCACTCGAGGAAGGACACCCGTTCGAGGCCAGGGGGCCTATCACGAAAGTGTATCTTTCGTTCGGTCGTATAAACCTAAGAAATTAAAATTGCCAGTCTCATGTGTCAATCCTTCGATAAAATAAGACCAACTCAATGAAGCCGTTTAAAAAACCCGACCGTTTTCTATTGTTCATAAATTGTCAAACCTTTGATACGGGGGAATGGATGTTTTAATTTGATCGGATAATACGACCGACCGAACGATGCGCTTTCGTATTAGGCCTCCTGCGTCCACTGCAGCGTACGCATGCGTAACGCTTTGCAGTAACCATGCTTATTCGCTCAGTGCATCTGATATTACGTTACGATTACTCACGCCTTGATTGCGAAAACATGAAATGCCTTGCAAGAGGCGGTTTATCTGTATTACTCTTGTACTAACTCAGTTTTCGCGACTGAAAGGTACAGAGACAGCGTACACAATTAACCCCTCGATCGTGTATAAATATATGACAATGGATGTTGTCGCTTAGGAGTTGATAAATTAATGAAAACGGCGAACCGATTCCGCTACAAGTTATTGACGAGAAGAAGCACTAGAGAACCGCCACAGTCCCGTGGCATCACTACTAATTCATACAATATCTCAAAGCTGGTTGCAGTGCGACAGTGGCGCCAAATCGGCGCCTCTAAATAGTGTATAAATCGTTATAGTGGCTAGTTTCAGGTGCGCGACTGTGACGCTTCTATACGCTACAACTTGAAGGCGCTTGAGCTCATATAATATTTTCAGTAATCTAGTACTAGTAATGGCTTGTAACTAGTTTTTGTGTAGAAAAAGATGCAATCAAAAAGACAAACCCATCAAGCTTCAATTACCCACCGGTGGCCGCGAATAATAGATTTTTTATTGTGTCTCTTGACCTTGGCCTGATAGGGTATTATCAATTAATAAAAATGTAAACGTAGCTTAAGAAAATATAACTTTAAAATTTTATAAAACAAACGAATTCCATTTCTTTAAATTCTGCAGCTAATAAGATAAACGATAAAAAACATTGTTAATTTCGGATATCCCTACATGACTAATATAAAAAATACGTGGTAAATCGTAACGTAATAGAAACACGATGTCTGTCTTTGAATATTGTAAAATTCGAAATCAAATTCAAAATCTATTTACAATAAATAAGTACACAAAAATTTTACATTGAAAACATTTGATGCGATAGCACGAAAGGAGGGATGCGTTTTAACAATATTTTAAACGAGATTTTGATAAAAATGTTTTGAATTAAAAGGAAATTACATGGGTCTGATGCTCAAATAAATAAAATCTTCTCGTATGGGACCACAGCAAAATTACAAATTTATGGATATCACATAAGGTATGATTCCGACACAGACAGCAGCGACAGCTACCAGTCTCTTTCGGTTCGCGACTTCTACTACATAATTCCTGTACTTTCGGTGTGAATGTTGCCTGCCGCTGGCGGCCGTATAGGAATCATACCTTTTATCGAACTCAGCCAATCGGTTTTCAGTATGGAAAAGAGATCTTTTCTGAGATTTTTCTGTCTGTCTATCTTATTACAAGTTTTATTTGAGCTTAAGAATCACTCCTTGAAAGACAAATATTTAACAAAATATCACCTTAAATAGAAATGTAAAAATAAACTGTAATCATGATATCGCACCGTGTTTACAAATTACGATTCAATGTTCGAAAATCATACAATAAATAAAAAGTGTTCGAATAAAAAATGGAGCAATAAGCATACCGAAAAAGAAAATACAGAAAAAATCTAATTTGCGTTCTCTACAATGAACCGAGTAATTAGTAAGCCGTGTATAATACAGAGTCGAGTGAAGCCCAAATCGAGCGAACGAGAGCTTTTGTTTTGCTCTCAATCATCCTCAAATTTTCGATATTTTTAGTCAATAATAGATGTTTCATAACACATCAGCTTTGTGGTAGTGAATATTGGAAAAAAATACATGTAAGTTACAGTATCTACACGTTTTTAAATTGGTTAAAGATTTCGGAAAAGCACGAGGGCCGCCCGCGGCTTCACTCGAGTACAGGCCTAAATAAATGCAAAAACACTGCATCACATCATTTATTGCAAATCGACACATATCATTCATCCTATACAAAACAGGGTTTTATTATATTTTCGAAATATCTCGGAAATAGTCTAGAATTTATATTTTTTTCATCGAAAGTTGCAAAATGGCGGCGCACCGCCGCGTACACGAAATAACTTTACTATTTACACTCACACGATGTTATTGTATTGTATCGCTTCGAATACAATCGAATAGACATACCGGTCCCAGATCAGGACCCTACGATAACGAATTGTAATTCGATGAGCCACGTGACAATAATGATAGATCATGGAATATAGTGTCACGTGGTCATCGGTGGACCGCTCGCTACAGTACGGTCCCAAATAAGGGCGCAGGGACGCGATTTTGTAAAGAAAAAAGACATCAAGCATACGATACAGCCTTTGATTATATACATGTCTAGATTCCCTGTTCGAGTGTCATAAACGTCAAAAATACATACGCCAACTATTGGCGTCAAAGTTTGTTTCGCATGCTCAGCGCCAGTGAGCTTGTTACCCTAACAACCCATAATTGTTACTCACTCAACTCTGGCCTGTTCTTTTGGTGAAAATTGCAGCCCCACACTCTATCTAGACATGTTTATAAACAAAGGCAGCACAACAAGGATCAAATCAAACATTACACGTGGAAATTTCGATAATTTTATTGACAATAAAAAATAACGAGTGACATACAAGTACTTTAGACGTACGCGTAAACCGCGAGCCGGCCGCGCCGCCGGCCTCCAGTGCCGGCGGCCGCGGGAACATAGTCCGGGAATATTGCATCTATACTATAAAGTAAATATACAAAATATGTGTATAATCACTAACTCCATGATCAGAGAGAGGGAGCGTGTCGCACGCGTACAACGGACCGTGCACGTCGCCTGAGCCCGACCGAGGACGCTATCGTAGTTTGATGTTGACTTAAATAAACTTTGAGTAAGCGTTCATCTTCAATTTTTATTTAAATGGAGTCGTACTGACGATTTCGAGCGTTTACTCGGTGCGGGCGCGAGCGACCCGAGCGGAGTCGCAGTGGACAATTTACAAAAAACGTTTACACGAAGGCGGTACGGGTACCTTGTGAGTTGCGACGGTTACTATTACAGTAATTCGGCGAATACGTACTACTCTATAGAGTAAGAGTTTAAGAAATAATTAGCACGCCGCCGAGGCGACGCGACCGCAAGGTACCGGTCGCTCCTGGAGGCCTAGCACGAAAATGTACCTTTCGTTCGGACGTATAAACCAAATAAATTGAAATAAACTGTCCTATGTGTCAACCTTTTGACAAAATATGACCAACTCAATCTAGCCGTGAAAAAAACCCGACCGTTTTTAATAGTTCATTAATTGTCAAACCTTTGATACAAGTGAATGGATATTTTAATTTGATCGGATAATACGATCGAAACGCTTTCGTATTAGGCCTCCTGACATGCAGCAGCCGAGTGCGACCGCGGACAACACAATTAACCACAACCATCTCGAACACTAAAATGTCAGTTACAAAAATGTGTAGTCAAACATATCAACCGATCGTCGAACAAGTCACGGAGTTTCTGAAATATGCAAAGAAAATTTTAATTGTGATGCGAATATGTTTATTTTGTGTCCGCGGCGCGTATTTACACAAAATAGATGCGCTTACTGCAGATTTGACCGAACACACGCGAACGCCCTGTCCTACAGTTACACAGTTCAATAAGTTATCGGTTCGCCCCGTTGAGCGGATTATAGCTATGCGAATTAAAGGCATGATTCACATCGTGCGTCTAAATATTAAAATTTACACATAGAAGGGGAAGTATGTTCTATTACGTACTCTCGGGTACAGTCTAGTAGTCTAGTGTTACGCGCAGTACGAGGGTTGCAACTCAACGGACAGACGGCGCCGAGCCCGCCCGACGCGAGCAAAACCTTAGTCACAGCCTCCCAGGGGTCGAGGGTTAGAAACACAAAAGTTTTTTACACAAATCATTACTTCAATTCTATAAAATTATCACTTTTCAATACATAATCATTTGGATTTGCGGAGTCCTCGACCAGAGAGCGAATACCCGAATATTTGTGGCATACGGAGCGTCACGTTCGGTGGGGCACGCGTGCACTTTGAACGAACGACACAATCCTTTAATTTAATACAAATCGAGACCGCCGTCCGCGGACCGCGCGGATGCCGCGCCGGTCGCGGGCGGCGACCGCTAAAATAATATTAATTAACTATCTAACTACTTAAACCGAATAAGAAAAGCGATATGCGAAAGCGTTTAATTTAGTAAAGGACCGGGGCGCCGGTCTTCTTAACGCTACGTTAGTACGCGAGTCCGCGGGGCCGCGGCGACTACTGCCGCCCAGACGACCGACACTCCGGGGGGGCGGGGGGCTTCATTGTATCCGGCGACGGACAGCAGGCGGGCGCCGGCGGCCGCGCGGGGGGCGGGGGGGCTCAGAGCAGTGAACGCGAGTGTACCTGCGGGCGCGGGGCGGGGCCCGGCGCCCCGGCGGCCCGGGGACGATGCTGCCGCACCTGCAGACAATATATCTTGTGAGTAACCTGGAGACAGAGGCGGCGCGGTGGGAGGAGAGCGGGGGCGCGCTGTACACTCACCCGCTAGCGGCGGTAGGCGGCGCGCGGCTGGAAGGCGGCGCGGTGGGAGGAGAGCGGGGGCGCGCTGTACACTCACCCGCTAGCGGCGGTAGGCGGCGCGCGGCTGGAAGGCGGCGCGGTGGGAGGAGAGCGGGGGCGCGCTGTACACTCACCCGCTAGCGGCGGTAGGCGGCGCGCGGCTGGAAGGCGGCGCGGTGGGAGGAGAGCGGGGGCGCGCTGTACACTCACCCGCTAGCGGCGGTAGGCGGCGCGCGGCTGGAAGGCGGCGCGGTGGGAGGAGAGCGGGGGCGCGCTGTACACTCACCCGCTAGCGGCGGTAGGCGGCGCGCGGCTGGAAGGCGGCGCGGTGGGAGGAGAGCGGGGGCGCGCTGTACACTCACCCGCTAGCGGCGGTAGGCGGCGCGCGGCTGGAAGGCGGCGCGGTGGGAGGAGAGCGGGGGCGCGCTGTACACTCACCCGCTAGCGGCGGTAGGCGGCGCGCGGCTGGAAGGCGGCGCGGTGGGAGGAGAGCGGGGGCGCGCTGTACACTCACCCGCTAGCGGCGGTAGGCGGCGCGCGGCTGGAAGGCGGCGCGGTGGGAGGAGAGCGGGGGCGCGCTGTACACTCACCCGCTAGCGGCGGTAGGCGGCGCGCGGCTGGAAGGCGGCGCGGTGGGAGGAGAGCGGGGGCGCGCTGTACACTCACCCGCTAGCGGCGGTAGGCGGCGCGCGGCTGGAAGGCGGCGCGGTGGGAGGAGAGCGGGGGCGCGCTGTACACTCACCCGCTAGCGGCGGTAGGCGGCGCGCGGCTGGAAGGCGGCGCGGTGGGAGGAGAGCGGGGGCGCGCTGTACACTCACCCGCTAGCGGCGGTAGGCGGCGCGCGGCTGGAAGGCGGCGCGGTGGGAGGAGAGCGGGGGCGCGCTGTACACTCACCCGCTAGCGGCGGTAGGCGGCGCGCGGCTGGAAGGCGGCGCGGTGGGAGGAGAGCGGGGGCGCGCTGTACACTCACCCGCTAGCGGCGGTAGGCGGCGCGCGGCTGGAAGGCGGCGCGGTGGGAGGAGAGCGGGGGCGCGCTGTACACTCACCCGCTAGCGGCGGTAGGCGGCGCGCGGCTGGAAGGCGGCGCGGTGGGAGGAGAGCGGGGGCGCGCTGTACACTCACCCGCTAGCGGCGGTAGGCGGCGCGCGGCTGGAAGGCGGCGCGGTGGGAGGAGAGCGGGGGCGCGCTGTACACTCACCCGCTAGCGGCGGTAGGCGGCGCGCGGCTGGAAGGCGGCGCGGTGGGAGGAGAGCGGGGGCGCGCTGTACACTCACCCGCTAGCGGCGGTAGGCGGCGCGCGGCTGGAAGGCGGCGCGGTGGGAGGAGAGCGGGGGCGCGCTGTACACTCACCCGCTAGCGGCGGTAGGCGGCGCGCGGCTGGAAGGCGGCGCGGTGGGAGGAGAGCGGGGGCGCGCTGTACACTCACCCGCTAGCGGCGGTAGGCGGCGCGCGGCTGGAAGGCGGCGCGGTGGGAGGAGAGCGGGCGGCGGCGCGGCGGCTCGCGTCCGCGCGTCTTCTTCTCCTCTACGTTCAGCTTCACGCCCTCCGAGCTGTCCGCCGGGAAGTACAGCGGCTGGGGACCAGACACGTCCAATCAATTATGCACTCAAAATGCAAAATAAGTATCGTTGGCTGCGTCCAGATCTGGAGAATGTGTAACTCGCATCTCGCACGCGTGCTTTTTATGTACGCACGCCGCGCGCGCGCGTCCTGTGAACTACAACTACTTCCTGGAACGTGAACTGGAACTGCACGCGCACAAACTGCGCGCCCTGTACGAGCCTTGCATGAGTTACACTAATGTTATAGCACACCTCCGCTGCGAAACCATAACAGCGGAAGCGCAATGATTTCGCCATGTCCTGTCCGCAAGTATGAAAAGCGGAACACTAGCGAAATTGCCTGTTCTAGCGCATTGATTTGACTATAATGCTGTCTCTTTCCTCTTGTGGTTTCACCGATCTGCTCCGATACCTGTCACATTTTGTTGCGGCGCCGCATAGCTTTCGCATGTGTTTGTCGATGTTGACAATTAAGTTAAGAAGCGAAAGTGTGTTTTTAATTAAAATTGACATCAAATTCACTGAAAAATTGTTCCAAGAGGTCAGAAATAGACTTATTTAGTACTTGCTTAGTCATCCGGACTATAATGACGACTACTACGGTTTTGCTACTCGTGTTTCGCAGCGGAGGTGTGCTACGGGCGTCAAACTACACTATATCGCAGCGGAATACGTCCAGCGGTTTCGCTACTCGCGTTTCGCAGCAGAGGTGTGCTACGGGCGTCAAACTACACTATATCGCAGCGGAATACATCCAGCGGTTTCGCTACTCGCGTTTCGCAGCAGAGGTGTGCTACGGAGGTCAAACTACACTATATCGCAGCGGAATACATCCAGCGGTTTCGCTACTCGCGTTTCGCAGCAGAGGTGTGCTACGTAGGTCAAACTACACTATATCGCAGCGGAATACATCCAGCGGTTTCGCTACTCGCGTTTCGCAGCAGAGGTGTGCTACGGAGGTCAAACTACACTATATCGCAGCGGAATACATCCAGCGGTTTCGCTACTCGCGTTTCGCAGCAGAGGTGTGCTACGGAGGTCAAACTACACTATATCGCAGCGGAATACGTCCAGCGGTTTCGCTACTCGCGTTTCGCAGCAGAGGTGTGCTACGGAGGTCAAACTACACTATATCGCAGCGGAATACATCCAGCGGTTTCGCTACTCGCGTTTCGCAGCAGAGGTGTGCTACGGAGGTCAAACTACACTATATCGCAGCGGAATACATCCAGCGGTTTCGCTACTCGCGTTTCGCAGCAGAGGTGTGCTACGGGCGTCAAACTACACTATATCGCAGCGGAATACATCCAGCGGTTTCGCTACTCGCGTTTCGCAGCAGAGGTGTGCTACGGAGGTCAAACTACACTATATCGCAGCGGAATACATCCAGCGGTTTCGCTACTCGCGTTTCGCAGCAGAGGTGTGCTACGGAGGTCAAACTACACTATATCGCAGCGGAATACATCCAGCGGTTTCGCTACTCGCGTTTCGCAGCAGAGGTGTGCTACGGGCGTCAAACTACACTATATCGCAGCGGAATACATCCAGCGGTTTCGCTACTCGTGTTTCGCAACGGAGATGTATTACGGGCATAAAGATGCGCACCAAATGATTAAAGTAACGGAACGCGAGCTACGCGCGTGCAGCTCGGAAGCTGCGCGTTCGTGGTTCGCAGATCTGGACGTACCCTTATTGCTGAGAAGGGGCTAAGACTTAAGCCAAATAAGAAATAAAAAAAACAAAATTTATCTGATTTAACGTGCCGTGTGGTGCCGGCACGTTAAAAGAATTGCACCACCCCTTCTCTTCTTATGGGTGTCGTAAGAGGCGACTACAGGAGAACCGCCATAAGAAGACGGGCAGCAGCGTCTCCTCTCCACCATTGGCCAAACTGCGATCGCCAACCCGCCTGCCAAGCGTGGCGATTATGGTAAAATCCTCCTTTTGGAGAGGCCTGTGTCCAGCAGTGGACTGATATAGGCTGGTGATGATGAAATTGATCCGAACCGAAAATCAGGTTGGTATTTCGCACTGTCTATGACCGAACAGGCACAGCACAGCTAGTACTAGTACTAGAGAATAAATAAGGCTACACTCACAGCGGCGTTGAGGCAGTCGTGCGCCGCCTGCTCGCTCTCGTACGTGATGAACCCGTAGTTGGGGTGCCGCGGCGCGCCCGGCGCGGCAGGCTTGCTGTTACACAAACAATTCATATTCAAAAACAGGCCAAGTGCGAGTCGGACTTGCGCACGAAGGGTTCTGCACCATTATTTTTATTTTATTTTATTTTCATGGATAACAAACAGCACTTTTAAACCAGATGTAGACAAAAATATTAGTTACAAGTATGCCTTAAACAGTTTACGCTACTAGAAATTTATATAATCCAAAATATTTAAAAATAATATATTGTATTTAAATCAAACTCAAGCAAAAACACAACAGACAAAGGGGTCAAAAACAACATTTGCATTGTTTTTAAAGCCACTATCTATATAATATAACACATCTATAAAAACGGCACAAAATCATTTTTGTTGTATGGGAGCCCCTTTATTTTTAAATTAAATTCTGGTTTTCAGTATTTGTTGTTATAGCGGCAACAGAAATACATCATCTGTGAAAATATCAACTGTCTCACTATCACTGTTCTCAAGACACAGCCTGGTGACAGACAAACAGAGAGACAGACAGACGGACGGAGCCTTAGTAATAGATTCCCGTTTTACCCTTTAGGTACGGAATCCTAATTACACGCGGTGGATTGAACCAGGGCAAATCAAATCAAATCAAATCAAAATCATTTATTTCCAAGAATATGGCTTCTATCTAGTTCTTATAGCAGACCTACTTTTGCATACTAAACGTTCTGCGTTTAGTTCTATGCTAACTGATAGTACCAGGGCCTTTATTATGAGTTCTGAAAGAAATTTTCGCGTTGTGAGATTGTACGAAAAAGCAAGATAATGCAGGTTTTTTAAGAGCTCGTAGTAAGGCTCCAGATCTCAATTAATGCTCGTCTTATACAAGACTATGTGCATCGAAAATTAGCCCTCGAAGTTTAGAAATGTCAAACTAAATTTTGAATAGAGATGAAAAAGAATATTAATTTAAAACTACATTTATTTTTCTTTTCGAGTCACATATTTTAAAGAATGCAAATGCTGCCTATAGTTTGCAGTCGTCTGTAGTGTGTAGTATTCGTAGTGCGGTCTTTTTAATATATGGAGAAAATTTTACATACACAAAAATTACTATTTCTAATAAACTGATCTTAATCGAAAAAATCTGCAGCTGATAACGTGGTAATGAAGCTATTCTTTTGATCACCCTATATACAGGGTAGTAGTGAAGGACGTCCACCCATAAGATAGACAAACGACTTGGTAAAGGTTGCAGGAAGTCAGGAAGTGAATGCATGCCGCTTCAGGCCAATCTAGAAGTCACTAGGTGTTCAGCAGTGGACGTCCTGCGGCTAAAATGATGATGATATACAGGGTGTGTAGTTTCTGGGAGAGTGTATATATGTCTTCGGGGTATGTGCACGGTGGCGGAGTGTAGTGTGTCGTGCGTGTGTAGCGTCGGTGTGCGTGTGTGCGGGTAGTGTAGCGGGTACCTGTGCACGCGCAGCTCGGCGACGGGCCCGCAGCTCCTCCTCGGTGGCGGAGTGTAGTGTGTCGTGCGTGTGTAGCGTCGGTGTGCGTGTGTGCGGGTAGTGTAGCGGGTACCTGTGCACGCGCAGCTCGGCGACGGGCCCGCAGCTCCTCCTCGGTGGCGGAGTGTAGTGTGTCGTGCGTGTGTAGCGTCGGTGTGCGTGTGTGCGGGTAGTGTAGCGGGTACCTGTGCACGCGCAGCTCGGCGACGGGCCCGCAGCTCCTCCTCGGTGGCGGAGTGTAGTGTGTCGTGCGTGTGTAGCGTCGGTGTGCGTGTGTGCGGGTAGTGTAGCGGGTACCTGTGCACGCGCAGCTCGGCGACGGGCCCGCAGCTCCTCCTCGGTGGCGGAGTGTAGTGTGTCGTGCGTGTGTAGCGTCGGTGTGCGTGTGTGCGGGTAGTGTAGCGGGTACCTGTGCACGCGCAGCTCGGCGACGGGCCCGCAGCTCCTCCTCGGTGGCGGAGTGTAGTGTGTCGTGCGTGTGTAGCGTCGGTGTGCGTGTGTGCGGGTAGTGTAGCGGGTACCTGTGCACGCGCAGCTCGGCGACGGGCCCGCAGCTCCTCCTCGGTGGCGGAGTGTAGTGTGTCGTGCGTGTGTAGCGTCGGTGTGCGTGTGTGCGGGTAGTGTAGCGGGTACCTGTGCACGCGCAGCTCGGCGACGGGCCCGCAGCTCCTCCTCGGTGGCGGAGTGTAGTGTGTCGTGCGTGTGTAGCGTCGGTGTGCGTGTGTGCGGGTAGTGTAGCGGGTACCTGTGCACGCGCAGCTCGGCGACGGGCCCGCAGCTCCTCCTCGGTGGCGGAGTGTAGTGTGTCGTGCGTGTGTAGCGTCGGTGTGCGTGTGTGCGGGTAGTGTAGCGGGTACCTGTGCACGCGCAGCTCGGCGACGGGCCCGCAGCTCCTCCTCGGTGGCGGAGTGTAGTGTGTCGTGCGTGTGTAGCGTCGGTGTGCGTGTGTTGCGGGTAGTGTAGTGGGTACCTGTGCACGCGCAGCTCGGCGACGGGCCCGAATCGCGCGAAGAGGGCCCGGAGCTCCTCCTCGGTAGCCGAATGAGGCAGGTTGCCCAGGAACAGCTGCTGCGAGTCCGAGTAGCGCCGGCTGCCTTCGGCTGTGAACACGAGCTTCGTTAGCGGAAGGGAACTTGGGGGCCTTAGCACACTAGCGACTCGCAACCGAATTCAAAACGAGATCACACGTCGCAGCGCTCATGTGGAAGAGTTTGGGAGGATCTATACATCTATATCATCATTGAAAAAAAGTAGGGGTTGGTGGTAAAAGGATTCATTTTTTTATATTGAATCATAAACAAAATAACATTTATAAAAAGTTAGGTACCCTTACTATTTAGGGATATGAAAAATTGTTTACCTCAGTTCTACTGAATATACACACAAAATTTTATAAGAGTCGTACAAGCTGATTTGCAAGAGTTTTGTTACAAGCACTAGAATTTTATTAAGGCCTTAACACGCTTGAATGACCTTGACGCGTCGCGCCCATACAATTTCGCGCGTGCGGATGACCTCTAATAATCGGAAAAGCATGTTTTTAATGAAATGAATGCCTTTAACGAGACTTTTCAAATAAAACTCTTAATTCAAAACATGTCTATTTCCAAAATCTTGTTTTGTGTGAAAACAGTAATGAAATAGCTTGTGCCGTTTAAGAGAACATTTGCAATTCATGAAAAAATATACACTTTTTGTGCATGTTTTAATCCAAGGGACTTAACGGAAAATCAAAATTATTCAATTCAAGATGTTTATTAAATCCTCTTCTAGTATATCGTATTTTAAATTTTTTGATTAAATTAACACGCATTCTGACAATTTGATTTTCATATTCGAGATTTTACACACTTGGGTGGTGTTAAGGCCTTAAATAGAGATAGAAATATATGTCCTACCTGCTGGCTGGTGCGAGCGCGGCGGACGCGGGCGCTGGTCGAGCGGCGGCGGCGCGGCGTGGGGCGCGTGGGGCGCGTGGGGCGCCGCGTGGGGCGCGTGGGGCGCCTGCGGGGGCGGCGCCTGCGCGGGGGGCGCCGCGGGGGGCGACACGCGCGCGCCGTGCCCCGACCCAGACTTCAGCAGGTTCGCGTACGTCTTCGGCTCGGCCGGCGCCGCCGGGGTGGCTGTACAACATTATAGCTCGTATGAGACGATGCTGATACTGACGTCGACGCAAAGCAGGAAATCAAAACCAATGAAAATTACAAGGTATTTTCATTGGTTTCAATTACATTAAAAAGTAATTGAAAGTTTTTATTGTTAGCAATTCCATGCAAGGTTTAATTGAAGATAAATAACACTTGTAAAAAAAAAAACATCGGCCTCAGGTGGGACTCGAACTTGCAATGGGACGTGGGTTCGAGTCCCACCTGAGGTCGATGATTTTTTTTTCAAGTGTATTTATCTTCAATTATAAAGTAATTTTCATTGGTTTTGGTTCTTGCCGAGTCAGTCCATATGTGAGACACAAAGCCAATCCCATTGCAGCGTGATTTAAGACAGGGACATGTAATTTCTCCGAAACTCTTCACCAAACAACGCTCTGGAAGATGTCTCCAAGCTCTTAAAACAGAACGGACTAGGCACCAACACCAGTTCTTGGGTGAGAATCTGCCTGACCCTCTCACCAATATCTCACGTAATTATTGGATGCCCCCTAAGATTGAGCGTGTAGCCGGAACTTTATCAGTAGAGTAAACAAGTGAAGCTGTGTGTGTGTATGTATGTAATGTCTCACCGGGCTGCGGCGGCGGCTGCGCGGGCGCCGGCGAGGGCTCGCGCGCCGGCTCGGGCTCCGGTACCGGCTCGGGCTCTGCCTCGGCCTCGCCTGGGCTGCTGCTGATCTCTGTACACCGTATCACAACGTTCAGTTAACAACAACCATCTCGTAAGATACCCTCACTGCGTTGTGTAGGGTGTCTCGTAAATAATGGATCAACGTTAAAAGGAAGATAAAGATAACTGTCCGACCGAAACATATTTTTACGCCAAAACCGAATGTTCGGTTTTCATTATAGATTCGGCCGAAACCGAACCTTTTAATAACGTGATTGAATAAAATGTCAGTGGATGCCTTTCCTTCTAGATATATGAATAATGAAACATCTCGTTGGTCTTATATTACAGAACTAAGTTTCACTTTTATCAAATTGAAATTTCAAAATAGGCTAGCTGATAAAATTTAAATAAACACAAAAAAAATATTCTTTCGAAAAGAAAATTAGTTAACAGTATGTATTTTGCGTTTTAAAATAATAATTAAAATTCATCGCGAAAATTATCGATTCTGTTAAAGCGTCTAAATGACGTCACGTCCGGCAAAACGATTTGTGTAAGTCCTAATTAATTATACATCAGTCATTTTAAATATGAAATAAAAATCAGACATAAAATTGCTTAAAACGTTAATTTTATCAAATGAAATTTATTGTTTGAAAATGTTAACAATAACAACGTTTCGAACAGCGTGACTTAATTTTTATGATTGGTGTTCACTGTCACGTGACTATAAGCCAAATTTTAATGAATTTGTTTCTAAAAAATATTGAAAATCCTTGTTCAAAACAAACAAATAACCTTGTTTTTTGTTTTCCCCGTACCGTGATTTATTATTAGAAATATCAAACATGCCAATTTGTGTGTAGTGGACACAAGCACATTGTAATTGAAATTGAGTCTAAATTAAACTACCCTAAAGTCTAATTATTATTACTTAATGATTGCAATAAATTTATTCCTTGTAGTAATGTAATCGAGACCACTGACATTGTTAATGATTTGCATGCTATTTTATAAGCGAAACATGAGTACTTTTATTGGTGAATGTCACCTTTTTATACCGTGTTTTATGCAAATAAACGATTTATTAGAATGTTTCTCACCGTTGAGCGCGGCGACCAGCGACTGGCGGATGGAGTCCTCATGCTGCGGATGCCCGTTGACGTGCGGCGCCACCGCGGCCGCCGGCGCCGGCGCCTGCGCAACCAATAACCTTCATCTTCACGAATATACTGGACGAGACCTTGCTCTGATCGTATGGTTAGTAGTTAAAGCACTTGTGTTATACTAATACCGTACTACTACGCTCAGATCAGAGACAATACAAAAAAGTTAAATATAATAATAATAAATTGTTTCCACAATCACACCAATTATCTAGCCCCAAACTAAGCAAAGCTTGTGCTATGGCGACTAGATAACGGATAAACATACTTAAATACGTTTATAAACATCCATGACTTAGGTGCAAATGCTCGTGCTCATCACACTAACATTTGTCCCTTGTGGGATTCGAACCCGCAACCGCCAGGCATTGTAGTCCGGAGCGCGAACCAATACACCAGACGGTCGTCAATATGATAAAATACTTGAAAGTAATCGACCGCCTCAGGTGGGTGGGACCCGAACCCACGACCATCGCTTACCGGGCGAGTGCTTTTCCAACTAAGCTATCGAGCCATAAGCTGACCTGACGAAATCTTTTAAGTGTTTCTCTCTGTCGAAGCCAGCTGAGGCGGTCGAATTTTTCAAGTATTATTTTTATTTTATTAGGAAGACCAAGGTTTACAATTTTTCAATAATTATACACAAAAACCATTTGAAAAACCACTTACAGGTCTACACAGATGGAAATTAATTAATTTTAAAAAGAGACAAAAAAAGTATAAAATTTAGAGTATCGCCTTGAGCAACACAAACACCAGCGATTAACACTCTAGCTCTTGACCCCAATCTTGCTCTAGAGCATAGATGGGATCTACGATGGAGCGAGCTTGCCCAGAACATGCCTATTCACTCTGGACTTAAAGAGAGTCAGATTATATGCACTCTGAAATACAGACGCAGGCAGGGAATTCCACTCTTTAGCTGTGCGCATTATAAATGATGATGATGAGAAGCGCTTAGTGCGGATTAAACTTATGTCAACTTTAACTTTACCTGCGTTAACACATTTAAAAAATAATTTATTTAAACAGAAGGGTACATACTGGACGAGACATTGTTCTGATCGTAAGGTTAGCGGATATGGGCGGTCGGCGCGCGAGTACAGTCAGCGCAGGCTGGCTGGAACATAGCACCTTAGATTGTACAGCGTACGGGAGTATAGCACGCTACACTATACAGCGGGTGGGTACGGTACCTGGTGCGGCGGCGCGGCGGGCGGTACGGCGGGCGCGGGCGCGGCCGGCACGGCGGGCACGGGCGCGGGCACGGGCGGCACGGCGGGCGGCGCGGGGAAGGCGGCGGGCGGGAAGGCGGCCGGCAGCGGCGGCGGGGGGAAGTACCCCGCGCCGCCCGCCTCCTCCTCCTCGCCCTCCGACCGACCAGACCCCGAACCCTCCTCGTCCGAGAACACTATGTCCTGGGACAACACAGTTAAGTTAGCGACATATCAAATCAAATATTTATTTACAAAAATACAGGTTTACACTTAGGTCTAAGTCATAACACAAATTACGTATAGCGGCGCGGCGCGTTGGACAGATAGTCCACTCGGAACATAAGCGTCATTTCGCTAACGCACACATTGACATTGCGTTTACTCGCCATGTCGGACGATTCCGGCCGGAACTTCAGCGGGCTGTCACTCGCGACACGACAGTTTACTAAGCATTGGTCATCGTTCGTTACGTGCAAAAAATGGACAATCGTGTTTATTACTGCTGCAGTGTGTTTGGATGTGGGAACACAACACAAAATAGTAATAACACGTTAAAATTTCGTTTGTACTTCAAATTTCCAAATAATATTGCAAGGTAAATAAAAATAAGTCTAGGTTTTCTTTTGTTAGTAGGTAAAGATACGTTTTGATAGCGATCAACCATTTATTTTATTACACATTCAGCAGAAATGGGCTTGCAATAATTACTTTTAAACTTTCGCGTTGCATAATTTAAAACTCAATGAAACAGGAATTAACGCGATCATAATTTAGGTACAAAATGTTACCTCTTTTGCCTGACGTTTCGATCGGGTTACACCGACCGTGGTCACAGGCTGACTGGAACAGCGATGTCTTCACTCCGTATGAGAGGCAGATTCTTCATCTACCCTCATGATATTATTTTCACGCCAAGTACCGTCACACACTACACTCACTGTGTCCCTATTCTGCACACTAACCGCCGCGTCCGTATTCAGGTGAGAACTCGATCGCGAAACAAAACGAGATTGTTTATTTTTAATCACTGGATTCCATGTCGCGGATAATTTGTAACCGTCTTCCCGATTGAAATTTTTATACTTTTTGATTTCAATAGCTTCACGCACAACTCTTGAATAAAAGTGGCGATCCGTGGAAAGAACTTGCGTTTGATGAAATTCAATCCAGTGATTAGTGCCCGATTCAAGGTGTTCAAGGTGATTCAAGGCAAAAGAGGTAACATTTTGTACCTAAATTATGATCGCGTTAATTCCTGTTTCATTGAGTTTTAAAGAAATGGGCTTTAAAATTTTCCCTAACATATCGTCGCTGGTAGGTATAACACCAGTGTTTTAGGTAAACGTTGAATAAAAGAGAATAAACATATTAAATTATTCATTGAATATTTGTACAATGTCGTTGCTAGGATAAACACGTCACATAGAAATGTCAGTATTTAACAGTAGTAGGTATTGTTTCTATCAACGCGCAGCTGCCACCGCTGTTAAAAACGACAGTCATTAAAGAAGCCAAGTTGGGGAGAGTAAATATTACTCTGTCTTCCCATTTAGGCCTGGACGTATGATAAGATGAATTTATAAACTAATAGATGTATCGGTGTAATAAAGCACACTAACTTAGTTCAAAAGGTTAAGAATAGCAACCCTAGGTAGTCAGCCCAATTTAGGCAGTTGTTTTCGAGAACAGCGGGTATGGAACTTATGTATTTTTTCTATTTTGTGGTCATAATCACGGTACCGTGGTTTTTGACGTGATACTATCACTCACACTATCTAGACATGTTTATAATGAAAGAGTTCCAGCTAAGGTTACCTGGTAGCGGAAGATGTCGTTGTGCACGTAGTACTTCTTGGGCGACTGCGCGGCCAGCACGAAGGTCTGCGTGAAGCGGCGCATGGGCGCGCCGCCGTTGGACAGCTCGCCCGTCACCTGCACCACCACGCCGTTGCCGAGCGTGGCCTGCGCGTCCACCTAACCACATAACAACCACAATACATGTATTATTCATCGTTTTTACCGACATACACCGTGAACTTTTTCCGGTTGTACCATTCGTAGAGCCATCAACAGACTTTGTCTACTTTCCTCTCCGGACGAAGACCACGAAAAACATTCTTGAAGGCTATAATTCAAGGCGCCACAGCACGTCTACGACACATTCACATCGTCATCGCTCCGTTCCATCCATTCATTCGTACATACATTCATTATATTCTTTTTGCAAATTCATACCGAACGTTAGGCGGTCTAAAATATATTGTTAAACCTGAAAAACACGAAAATATACTAAATTCAAGAATTTACTGGTTTGATTTAATCGAGGCCTATGTTCTGCAGTGGACGTCCAGTGGCTGAAACGATGATGATGATGATGATATACACTTTCCAAAGCAGAACCATTAGGTATCAGTTATACGTTCATTAGGTAAAACAACAGTGTTTCTCGTCGGAATATAATATAAAACAAAGTCGGGTTTGTAACAACACTTATAACTCGAGAACGGCATGACGAACTTTTCATGGTTTATAATTTGTTGGATTTGTCTTCACCCCGAATAGCATAATAAATAATAAAAAACAGATGGAGAAGCTGACGAAAAAAAAAACTGTTAGGCGGTACAAAGTTGGCCGGGTCAGCTAGTAACAAATATAAAAAAAAATGTCTTAGAGCTAGACCTTTTATAAACTCTGTTGGGGACAGCAAAACATGCAAGTTTGGTATGGAGCAATAAGTTAAAGTGACCCACCTGACTGATCTTGGCATGGCAGTCGCGGAAGTTGAGCTGCTGGATGCGGTTGTGGATCTGCTTCTGGCCGATCACGGGCAGGGTCTCGCGGTTGGGCGCGTCGAGCCCGCCGTGCACGAACGACGAGTAGTTGTTGTAGAACCTGCGCATCAACTCCACTGTAAGGCATTGTCCTAGGTGAGCGACGGGACGCGACATGTTGCGACGCGACGCGACGTAATGCGACGCCACGTGTGTTCTATGTACACACTATTTCATACAAAAACTATTTGATATTTTCGCATCGCGTCGCATTGCCGCGTTTGTCGTTAACCTAGGACAACGGGTAAGGGCGGTTACACAGGGTGCCGGCATCACAGTCAGTCGCCGTTGCATTTGCATGTATTGCGATCGGCTGCTAGTGCCGCGTTGCGACGCCGTAGTACACCTGCAACTGGAGGCCTAGCACGAAAGTGTATCGTTCGATCGGTCGTATAAATCTAACAAATTAAAATAACCAAGCTATTGTGTCAATCCTTTGACGAAATATGACCAACTCAAATTAGCCGTGTAAAAAACACGACCGTTTTCAATTGTTCATAAATTGTCAAACCTTTGATACAAGTGAATGGATATTTTAATTTGATCGGATAATACGACCGAACGAATGATACGCTTTCGTGCTAGGCCTTTTGACACCGCGGCGGCAAAAAACGGCACTGTATGTAACCACCCTAATTGTACCCCTGTACCCGCCGTGTTTTTGCGGCGTAATTCACGGGCTCAAGTTATTATCACGTGGTTGTCTATCGTCTAAAGTCTAACATTTGTACAATGCTGGTTTGTTGTAAGTTATACCTACATGCATAAGTAGATCTTTTGTAAAATTACAGATATATGTAATATTTTTTAGGAGACTTTACATAATAATAACACACACTTTAATAACGTTAAGTTAACTGTAGATTTATCGAGTATGATCGCAACAGCGATAATACCACGCAGTTAATTTACGTAGTATAATACTATCTCTGTGCTAATACTGACCTACTCGTATATTTAAAACATTTTTGCAAGTTTAAAAATGTTAGATATATTCAAAATATTTATTACTTGAAAATGAAAAATAATCGATTTTAAACTGCTGTTGATTTTTGGTAAAATTATGACAAAATTGTAATTTGTTATTAAATACCTAGGTAAACTGCATGGTATTTCTCTTTTAAAAATAACCTTTACTTTTTTTAGTCGAGTAAGTATAGAAATATAAGCTAAATTTCAGCAATATAACTATATATAATTTTTATAAAGTAGAAAATTGATTGATGTCACAGAATGCAGATCAAAGAATTAGATTATTTCTTTAAAACCTATTACTTAACTTATTTGAATAAAAGATATTTTTGGATCACCTCATTACCAACTTAAATGTAAAAATCTAAATGTTTGTCAAGGAATGTATGATTTTCTCTTAAATCATTTATAAAGACGCAATGCAAAGCAGGCATAGATAAACCATTTAAAAAATTTACTCAGTTAAGTCTTCAAACAAAGAAGTCAAAAAATCGCAATATCTATGAGTAACGTGGTAATTTCGTCATATTTCGAGCTTATCTGTAAGTCTGTTTACAACCGGACGGCCCGGCATATAACAAAAGCCGGGGAGCGTCCATTGTTTGTGTTCCTCAACTATCCCCAGGTATCTGCATTTTTATTGTTAGCCCATTTCTGAAATAGGCAGTCAATGCAGTCGTACTGTCCAGCAGTACTAAAACAATACTACGGGCCTGGGTACCTGTTTAAAGAACAAAGAATTTCCTGTCCACCATTACTTCTAAGATCCAACTACAATGGCTTAGAGATAAATTATAGTGCTGTTAAAATATTAAGAAATAACATACAGTATTACAAATAAAGTAACATGCAAAAAACCCCAGGCATGATTCATTGGAACATTTATTATTAACCTATCCTGATAGATAAAATATGGAATTTGACTCGATAATACGCGGGAATTACACTACACTCAAAACAAGTTTTATTATTGTTTTATCAGTTAATCAACAAATAGTATTTAGTTTGACATTGAAATGTAAGTAGGTTGATAATATTGTTATCAGATTAAATATCATGATTCGAAGTGATTGCATTTCGAGCTCTGCATATAAGTAGGTACAAGAAAACTAGTTGCCTTAGAAGCAAGTCAACATGACCAAGTAAAGACAGGCCTAAAAACTTAAGATGTAAACTGTGAACCTAAGTAGCATTTACATGTTGCAGCATTATGCTGCGGAACTCTTTTGAAGTTAAACTTTTTATTTATTTTTTCCTGGCCACCTATAATAATTTTCTTTTTAATTAACATTTTGAATGGGCATGTCTGTCATGTAAAGAATGTCTGTCCTAAAGAGAAAATGGACAGTTGTGTGGTTGGCTCGATGCATAATATATCGTAAAGTTCATTACTGGTAAGTTTCGTAAACTCATTTAATGTAATAAAATTGTATGGCGTGTCGCTCAACTACTGATCGTGTGAGCGATCCGTCTTATATTATCAGAGCTGATTTATCTAAGAACTAGTAATTTCCCGCGACTTTGCTTGTGCAGTTTTTAGTTTATTTTTTTATCCATAGTCTACCATCAAATTGTAATTCATATTGCCATAATGTAAAAGCTCTCAAGATGTTCATATTTGTAATCTTTGTTTTCCTTAGTATTAAGTAGGAGTGTTCTTTGTTATAGTATCAACAAAGGACCCTGTCTACGGGTTCTCCCCCCTACCTGCCGAAGCGCTAGCTTTAATAAGCACCAAATTGACCTGCTACGAGTAGGTGCTAGTTCCAGCACGTACTTGTTTATATCACCTTGTTGCGTTGAAAAGGAACGATCCTGCGCTAGCAACGACTTCTGCGAGGAAAAGAGACGATTCTGCGATAGCAACGACTATTTAATCCGACTGCAAAGGATAAGGGCGACTATCCGGCGCCGGCACCTTCGTTATTGTTTTTTTACTTTTCGATAAGCCCGTTCATTGTAAATTTTTTATATAAATTATTCTGTAAACCGGTTTGGAATTTTATACCTCTAAATTCTGTGTAGTTTAATTTGTTGTTAAATAAATAAGTTTTCTTTTGCGTTCTCAATCAAAATTCCCCACGCAAGCCACACAACACAAAATATTTATTTTTTTGTTCCAATTTTAATTTTATTTTAATTATATTTTTTCAAGTTCATTTTCTTTTGTTATTTCATTTTCGTATTTGTTTGGTGTGGCCTTAATCGGTCGCACCAAACGTAGCAATGTGTAGTTTTATGCTTCCATTTTTGTCTTTACTTCAGGAAGCAGACTTTACAACTTTTAAAACTTAATGGTAAATATGGCTGTTTAAGTCACATTGAAATTATTTTAGAATTGTATGTTTTATTATTATGATCGTGGTTTAGCATCAACAAAATTTTAGATGATATTCCACCAAAAATTCACAATATTTGTAGGTAATTAAGTTTAATTAAGACAATGGTTAATAAGGTAATGGCATAGATTTAATGACATGATGATCTAATGATAATGTAAACAAGAAACACTTTATTTTGGAACTATTTGAATGATTTGATTGTCTGAAGTCTAGATACACCATCCAACTATTAATTACTGTACTATACCTATTTAATTTTTGTTCACATCCTAGGTATCTTAAATTTCACAGTGTACCAGATGTTTATTTCAGTAAGAATAATTCATTTTGACCATCCCTTATAATCACCACCTTATGTCATAAACTTCATAGCATGGTATTTTTAAATTTGCCATTGACCATCCATGTTAAAGCAGAGAATATGTAATAATACCATGCAAAAGTAAAAATACCACTATGTGACATTATGAAACAAAAACAGTAATTACAACAGCGAATTATGAGATTTAATTTCAGTAATTAGGCAAAGACATCTAATTAATATTTTATGAATGTGAAAGTTTGAATGACTCTTCCCAATACTTAACTGCCAACCGGCTGATACCAGTTTGAGACCTTTTTAAACGACTAGGACCTGTATGTATGCCTGTATGCACATGTATGTGCAGCCAACCTAGCCCTGCCCAGAAGGTAAATTGTATTCTGGGCGATCAAGGATTTTTATGTGTATTGTTGTAGTCAAAGTCAAAGTCATTTATTTAGTAGATCTAGACACATAGGTGTAATGTTTGGCAACATATCTGTTTGCGGTTGGCTTATGAATGTCAAGGAAAGGTAATAGAGTTGAAGTTAGAAGTTACACTTCAAATATAATGTGTCGTATATTTTTACTTATTGATCATGGTGTCATGTAAAGGATGTGTTCTCGACAGGAAGACTAGGAGATGGGATATTTAGCAATAAACTAATGACTTTTAATACAAGTCTGCACTGCATCAGTATAAACACCATCAGCTTCCAGGGCTCATCTACTCTTCACTATGCTACTAGTCTCTGCCTCAAGGGAAAAGCACCCTAATGCACCATTTACACGGAGCCAATAGGTAAGACAATCCACTAAGTCAGTGAATTAGAAATCGTTCTATTACAGTGGACTGGCTTCATCAATGAATTGTCCTCAAGCTGTCTCTATTGGCTAATGAGACGATGCCAATATTGGACTGGCTTAGTGGATTGTCTCAAGTATTGGCTCTGTGTAAATGGTGCATAAGGCCGTAACGTGTAGCTAGTACATACCTATGCAGATGGGCAGGCGCCTTGTTGAGCAGCGTGTAGTACTGGCGGACAAACTCGCGGCCGACGCTCTGCGGGGACGGGGACGCCTCCATTACCATCGCTGTTGTTACCGTGCGCCAATACAGCCCTCTGCTATACGCTGCCCTACAAAAACTTATGTTGTTTTAATGTAATCCAATAATAAACACAATGTAATTTGGAGCAAATCTATAGGTACATAATTGGTGGTTGCACTTGGGAAAAAAACTAGCCAAGTGCAAGTCGAACTTGCGCACGAAGGGTTCCATACCATTTTCTATAAAAATGGCAAAAAAATCACGTTTGTTGTATGGGAGCCCCCTAAATATTTATTGTATTCGGTTTTTTACTATTTTGTTAAAGCGGCAACAGATATACACCATCTGTGAAAATTTCAACTTTCTAGCTATCATGGTTCATGAGATACAACCTGGTGACAGACGGACAGCGGACATGGAGAATGTCATCTTCAAAAATATAGAAAGAATGAACTAGCAAGGCTAGGCAGACACGGGACCAAAGCATAAATTTACCATTTAATAATTACTATCGTCAATCATATTCCTCTAAAAATCACACCATAATATCTAGCCGCAGTCAAACAGAAATTGTACTACGCGATATTATGCTGATGCTTATCACTAAAGCATTTTCTCCGTGCAGGATTTAACTTGTGCCTGCCTTAGCTTTGTAATCCAGAGCCACTATTACTAGAACAAGTCGGCCAAGTTTAAAATTGACAAAGGAAAAAAATACAATAGCAAACTACTAACTATACCACTTTACCTCTGATTATTGTTTACAGTACAATGCCTCTTTGCTATCTTATGATCAGGATGTAGAGGGATAGCATCTAACTCTTAGAGAAAAAATCTACTTTCATCTTCCAGAAGGCCATGAAACTTTTATGAAGTCATACTATAGTCAATATTATTACATCGACTGTCTGGAGTAGTTGTCCGCGCTCCGGACTACAATGCCTGGCCGTTGCAGGTTCGAATCCCGCAAGGGGCAAATGTTAGTGTGAGGAGAACAAGAATTTGTACCTAAGTCATGGATGTTTATAAACTTATTTAAGTATGTTTATCCGTTACCTAGTCGCCATTGCACAAGCTTTGCTTAATTTGGGGTTAGCTAAGTGGTGTGATTGTCGAAATAATAATTATATTTATTTATTTACATAATAGCCAAAAATTCAATGAGCCATCAAATAATGTTAGTAAACATTAGAAAGTTGAGGGAATTTTAATTAGTGATCACCAGTTGCTATTTTAATGACTATCATTATGTAATTGCTAATTTACTATATTATTTACTAATCACCATAATTTTCAAATCTTCTTTTATTACTATAAACAAAATATCCAACGTTAAACTATCCAGATGTTGACAAAAATAACTATAAATACTTTAATAAAGTGTATAAGAAATTAAAAGTTATTTTTTTCAATAAATGTAACAGAAACATAATATTTTGTTGGCTAATCATGTATAAATTATTATTTTAAATATTATATTATTGTAATAAACTATTTCTATGCCCTTTGGCTTGGGGGGCTATAGGAGGCTTTAAAGCAGATTATTTACCATCTGTAAAACACAAACTTGAAATACGAATAAATGATTTGTTTTGAATAAGGCATTATACATTATATACACTAATTTACTGTATGAAGCTCAAAAAATACTATTTATTAGTAAGGGTCATGGGGACAACTTTTTATTGAAGGTTTCCATAAAATGATTGTTTGATGACTAGGTGACAACAAATATTACTGTAATTACAATATCCTTTCACTATTAATGCATCTAATTCACCAGTTGCTTAGTCTTTTGGCGAATAAGACTAATACAAACCACAATTATGGAGCTAATAAATACCACACAAAAAATCATGTAAACAAAACAGATTTTAATCTCAAATGCAACAATCAAATTCGTAACTGTACAGAATATGCAACTCAAGAACAAACACTACTTAGATCGAGATGAGGTGAACAGCAAAATAACAGGCTCGTCTTGTCAAGGCACGCATGGCGACTTCAACTTGATCATCAAAAAATTTTTCAACAGTACAACTCAACTAATACTTTTCAGCAAGAAAAAAGTAACTAAATATTATTTCAATGACATCCCCCTGCGTGTTATTAAACGACAATTACTGATAAAACAGTAGTGATTAAGATTAACCTTTAAAAAGAAAGACGTCGGCCGACAACCAAAATAAAGATTCACGGTTAGAATTTATTGATATTAATGTGAAGAAAACTTACCTCAGTAAATTTTAGGCATCAAAATGGAGTAATCTGCTACAAACTATCACGAAAATCGCGTAATTTTCACAATAATACGGACTGAAAACAGAAAAAGAGCCTACCTCACCGTTCGGATGTCAACTTTTTTTTTAAATGTCTTCGTGAGTGTTGCCAACGTTTTGAAGTTTAAAAAATAATACCACGAAGACCGACATTTTCTCGACTTCGACACAAGTCAATCACACACACAAACACATCACACTAAGCCTTTTTTCTTTTTTTTTTTTTATGTTAAGAATTTTTTTCTCATTCAAACTTCTGGAGAAAAACGTCGTTTTGTATTGAAAACATGGCATTTAAGTATATCTAATCATCTTCAAAATTATTTTTAAACGGATCAAAACAAAATACTTTTACATTTCTAGGACCTAGGACCTTTTTACTAGGCACTGAAATATTTAATGATTTCTTTCAAAATTTCGCTTGGATTTATTGAAATAAAAAATAACAATTTACTCTTATTTGTAGTAAGTAACCTTGAGCATTTAAGATGCTCTACTAAGGTAGTAACCACCACACATTTGTTTCATTAGATAGGTAAGGTCTTCTTGTAAAAGTTGTACAGGGTGCCTAGTGCGAGTTGCACAAAAGAACCAAGTCACTTACTGTCACTTAAATCGATCGAAAAATAATACAAATTAATATTGACTTTTCAATCAAAGTAAGTGACACGATTATTTTTGGAACTCGCACTAGACCCTCAGGGACATATCGATTTTCAAGCAACTGCTTTACCACCACACGCGTATGACTTGATTGATGAGCGTCTTCGCCTCTTAGAGCATTGAATGCTCTAAGTCTTCGCCTCGACGACGCTACGATATCATCACATATTAACTTTTTTTTTGGTACCATTGAAAAATATTTCAATAGAAATACCATTTGGGTCCACGTTTCAATCAAACTATCAATCATTTATTGCATGTTATATTGGTGTACACGAAAAAGTTGTATAGGATAAACACGATACAACGCTTTCATTACACAGTTTCATGTTAGGATAATTTCCTTCAACAAGTAGCTGTCACTCCTTCTGCTACTGTCTGCGATGCTGGGTTAATCTAGTCCTAGCAAGATGATACTTTCTTGAAAAAGTAGGGCTACGACGACGATACAATGATTGCAATAAATGAATAGTCGATTGTAGAAAACATGTTCAAGTTAGTCCTTCACTAAACAGCTATTTTTTTGGGTTTTAGCGCGCGCCCATCATCATCATGCAGCATGACCCATCAGCTCTAGTGTCTCTCTTGGTACGACTATAAGATCCTCCCTTTTTTATGTTTTATTTAATTAACGTTCTTTTGTTTGTTTGTGAATCATTTATTGGACTTTATAAACTTATAAGTACAAAAAACAAAAATATACAGGCTGTACAAGAGAATAGGACTCTTCATAAAACCACGTGATCAGCTGGACATATACGTACTACTTTATTTATCGGAGCAACATCGAAATCGATATTTTTTTCCTGTTTCTCCATATAAACTTACTCACATACCTTGATGACAATGTATGGAGCAACTGAAAATAAAATCACGGTTTCGATGTTGGTCCCATAGAAAAAGTTGTTGTAGATGGGTAGCTGATCGCGTGGCTTTAAAGAGTGTCCCATTATTTTGTACACCCTGTATATAACTAAACTTAGGTAAAATGAATTAATGAAAAACTACCTACTAAAAAATAAACGTGTGTCAATGAGGCAAGGACGCAAGGAATGCTTGTATCGTTTCCTCGCTCGCTGAATGGGATAAACTTAGCCTAGTTTTTGAGTATTCCGTATCATAGATTTATTTTAATGTCTAAATTCTGTATGGGTTCCCCAACGAATTTGAGACAATTTATCGCAAACGCAAGATGATCACGTTTTTAATGTCTTGATGATGAGATGACCTATCATTACTTAATGATGTCTGTGCCCTGTGGTAAACTGGTAGGCATTTAAAAGTCGATGAGAGACAAGATTAGAGAGCTAGAGGAGGACTTCAACGTAGATTTACCAATAAAAAGGGGTATCATCAATATCATCATCGGTATCGTAATATATATATCAGTCAGCAGGATACAAAATCTCGCGCCGAAGCCAAATGCGACTTGGCTACTACTCGTACAGCTGGGTTCGAAATTTCGAATCCCAAAAAGAAAAAGTGCTAATATTTTAGTTATGGGTAAACTAATTTACGAATAACATAATAATGCTATTATTTAAGACGCCCTCGCCAACGCGAAGTTGATGAGTGAGGTAAGGAGATCTCGAAAAAATCAATAATATTTGAATCGTACTTCACGATCTATGTTTAAAAAGTACGCTTCAGATTTATTTCTCGTCGTTTTTGCTTTAAAACACTTGGGAAACTACAATTGATTAAATACCGGCTTACAGCATTTAGCATATACCTAGAGCATTTAGCATATTTAAATAGGCTTCTTGGCTTGGTGCATGCTTCATCAGCAATCATGCGTGTTGTTTATTTTTAACCTCAATTTAATTAGTAATGTCATGGTTGTCATAATTTCTGAACGAATATACTTCCGCCAAAAGACGCGGTAAATTATTGTTCATGTTGGCAGAACTATTGATTTTTTGTCTTGATAATGTCGATAATTGTGTCTCTTTCTTTCTTACTCATAATTATTATTCCATCCCTTGCCTTTGTTGGCAGATGCCATTGACCCTTTACGATAGTGGATGCCTATTGGTTGGTTTTGTAGAGGGGATACATACTAATGAAAAAAAGAAGCGTCCTCAGCAAGCTGGCCAACATGACGTAATATTTCGCGCCGACTCATCACGCATTTCCTTCCCTCCTTCTTCATTTGGCATTCGGTGTTGAAGGTCGTGCGTAGGCCATACTTTAGTTTGTAATTGAAATAGTTATTTAATATCGTGATTAAACAAGCTATGGCTAATAACGATAACTTTGCACAAGACGTTACGGATAACCAGCTAAACGGAAATATGGAGAACGGTGGTGGCGACGGACAACAGGACAATAGTGCCGACGGCCCAGGACGCGATGACGACAGGTATTTTAGACATTTCAGTAATTCCTTAAAGTGTTCATTAAATAAAATATGTTCAAAAGTACATTCAAAAGTTGCGTTATTTAAATGTTAATGCCTATTATTAGCTTGCTGTAATTCTTTCACAGTTCTAATCTTTGCCCGCCACAATGGCGGCGGTCCGGCATAAACCTTATCGGCATAAAAATCTATTGTAATCATGGAGATCTATTCAAAATTGTACTTTTACACTTTCGCAGTGTGTTCTCCGCGATATAAATCAAGTCTAAGATGTCATAGTTTTAGTTTCAGAGTACTTTCAGGTTATTATTGCTAAATTTTATTTTAACACGGAGCCGCATGAAGTAAAATGGCGTCATATTCGCGTCTCTTTTGCACCCGGCACCGGTTCAGTCCCGTTATCGATTTTTTGTAGTGATTTGGCAGTATTGTACGGTGTCAAGCGAGCGGTCACGCCAATGAGCACTGCGGTAGTATATCGTATAAAGTAGGCATTTGCAAGATTTTAAATCGGTGGTATCGCAAAATGCGTCAATGGGTCGCCTATAAGTTGGGGCGGCCCAGCGGTCAGTTTGGGGCGCTACTAACGCTGTGTCCTCTCTGCAGGTGTGAGCCTGCCGAGCCGCCGCACCCGCCGCCGAAGGACGTCATGGTATATATCCGCTGGGCTCACACTAAAGTAACAACGACCAAACTGACTAGTTTGCCCAGGCCACTTAACTTTGGGCCTTGTTCACACTTGCCAATTTCAAATCTTGCGATTTCACTGTAATATTGTTTCATTTTTGGTTGTCCTTTCTGATAATGTAAATTTCCAGTTTACCTTTGTAACTTACAGGTTGACAATTTGTTTTGCTGCAGTGCTTGGAGTTTGTTTTGAACAAAATAGTAGCTGTAAAGTACTGTAAACAAGTACTGCATAGTGTTAATTTTTAACTGTAATATAAGTCAGTTTCTAAATCGAGACACAAGTCTATAGATAATTTCTACACTTTTTAACACTTTTATGCTTTGCTATTACAGAAAACTCTTTGTGGGTGGCTTGAGTTGGGAAACTACAGACAGTAAGTTGACTCTTTTTTGATATCCTTTATTTGAATTAATGAATTATTTTTATGATGACCTAATTCAGTTCTGCTTCTGAGTATGATTGAAGACAACTTTTACCCACAATTCTGATGCTCCTTAAATTATATGTTTGATTGGTAAAAAATGTGTTTTAAATGCTAATCTTAGAAATTGTTTCTTCCAGAGGAATTACGTGACCACTTCAGTGCATATGGTGAGATCGAAAGTATCAATGTGAAGACTGATCCCAACACAGGCAGATCCAGAGGATTTGCGTTTATTGTATTTAAGGCGCCAGACTCCATCGACAAAGTTATGGCGGCAGAAGAACACACAATAAACAACAAGAAAGTTGATCCCAAAAAAGCCAAAGCGAGACATGGGAAAATATTTGTCGGTGGACTCAGCAGTGAAATTTCAGATGATGAAATTAAAAACTTCTTCAGTAATTTTGGCACAGTAAGTTTCCTTTATTCATTAAAAAACATTTTGTAATTTTATTTTATAGCTATTCAAATCATATCAATCAATCAAATCAAATCGTTTATTTGCTATTATTATTAAATTTTTATGATGAAAAATCCGGAATTGGTGAGATATTAATTTCTTGATTGTTATTGAAGAGGAAACCGGGCCACTGAAAAAAAAAGTAAATAATCTTGTTTGTTAAAATATTATTTTACCTATCTAATGACATTTTTTATAATTGCAGATCATTGAAGTTGAGATGCCATTCGACAAAACAAAGAACCAAAGAAAAGGATTCTGTTTCATCACATTTGAGTCTGAGCAGGTCGTTAATGAGTTACTCAAGACTCCCAAGCAGACTATCGGTGGAAAGGAGGTCAGTATATGGTTAATCTTGGTTTATCACACTGATATTGTATAACTGTCTGAAAAAGTTTCTTGCATTAATTATAACTACAATATATTAGGGGTACAGTAAAATTTTAATATTGACAGTGTAAATTTTGTGCAGGTCGATGTGAAGAGAGCGACGCCGAAGCCCGACGGCCCTGGAGGCATGGGCGGGCGCGGCAGTCGCGGAGGGCGCGGGGGCCGCGGGGGGCGCGGCGGGCGCGGCGGCTACGGCGGCCAGGGCGCGTGGGGCGGCCAGGGCTACGGCGGCTACGGCTACGGCCAGGGCGGCTACGGCGGCGGCTACGACGGCTACGGATACGGGGGCTATGGCTACGACGGCTACGGAGGCTACGGCGGTTACGATTACTCCGGCTACCCCAATTACGGTAAACGCGGCAAGCAGTACTAGTATAGCGGCGAGCCCGCGCCGGCCCGCTCACCGACACATTACCTCGACTGATGTTACCTGATCCCTAGGATGTAAATGTAGAGTAAGTTGGGGGGCGGGCCGCCGCCCCCGCGTTAGGTTATATGATAATGGTTGCGAGCGGGGCGACGAGCACCCTCCGTCCTCGATGATGCCTATTTACATTATGTGTATAACGTATATTATCTTACATTTAATTCGAAGAGATCGACATCACGCGAAGCTTAGATATTTAACTTAGTGTGTAGAAAATATTTATTTTTCTAAATATTTAATATTCTATCGAGATAATGTGTAGTGAATGTTGTGGAGGCGACAATGTATATCTGAATATAACCGTGATCAGTCTAAACGTTTTCACTAAATAATAGTATTATACTTCATTTAAATTGATTAAAATATCATTAGTTGCATTATTCTGTTCTCATACTAATTTGGCTCGATATTTACTAGCACCTATCGCACTTGTACGAGTGGCGGCGCGCGCTCTTCGTCGCTATAACTAGTCGAGTTGAGCGTTGGGCTACTTCTCTTTATCATTTCACTGGGTACTATATTCTGTACATATGTTACCTGCCTTATGTTTTAAGTATGTTTTATTTGTAATACCACTTTTGACATATGTAGCAATGTTGCCTGAGTTTTGTTTGGTATTTTTTGTTTTACCTTTTGACACTCCGCCACATGCTACATCTGGGAAATGGGGTAAATATGGAGAGACATTGTGAAAGTGATAAAGATACTATGATGAAAGCTTTTGAATAAAGCACTGTTACAAAAATTCTCAATGTGTTTCCATATCTAACCCCAGTCCTCTTCCTACCTTAGACGCCGCCACCTCGCTTCACGACGGCACTCGGGCGCGACTAACCTTGCATGACTAGCGTACTTTTGTCTATCGAGTAGGTACTTATCATATTTATTGGGATCTGGTTAATATTTTAATTTAGACTGCACACAAAGTATCAAATCGTGTTGAAATAAAACTAGACAGTTAAAAATAGTAAAAGCCAGTCAGGGTCGAGTAGAATCAGTAGAATCGATGAACGGTCTCGGGCTCAGCACTAATGCGTGTTGTGTTGGGCAGACTACGGCGGGTACGGAGGGTACGAGGGCGGGTACGGCGCGCGTGCGGCTCCTCGCGGCAAAGGTACCCGCACATTTATACTAGACACTTCCACAAGACGCTCGCAAACGGCACCTGCGCAGGACCGCCCGCGAGTAGACTAGTCTGTCCCAGAGGAGTAAAACTAGCAGTGCGAATCGTTTGAAGTCGTCTTGTGAGCAGTGTGATATTTGTGTAGTTATGTAGAGATCATGTTTGCCCCGCTTACGTTATTGCGACACGTTTGGCATTGTTCTGATTAAATAGATTCTAAATTTCGTTTAAATTGGAACTAGCGAGCGAGGCTGGACAAGCATTTTGTTAAAAAGTAACTGATACAAAGCTGTACTAACATTAGTATTTGACAATTAACAAATTGCACTTCATTCAGTTGCCAAAAAAATGCATGTAATAGTGCACACAATTTTAAGTATCTTTCTAATAATAATGATTACCATTCCCAAAAGAAAATTCGCCGGATGAGGGAACGACTTATTGCCGAAATATCGACTAGGTGTTATAATTACTTCTAATTATTTTCTTTGTATGTCCACTCCTTCCTAGAATGTCTTAGGAAAAATCGGAATAAGATATCTATCTATTGCTTTTAGTTAGCTCTGTATTAGTTTCAAGCTGGTTTTGAGTCAAGAATGCTTTGATAAGCAAACAGTTTCATGATTAATACTAATATTATATTTCTTACTTAAATCCTGTATACTAAAACAACTTAGAGTAAACTAGAAAATGTACATGAATTTGGATCCAACTACATGAGACCGAATATTATGATAGCAAACTAATCCCCATCGAAAATAATTGAATATAGTATGTACCTACTGAAAATGCAGGCCGTCATCAGATGACTGTTTTTTTTTAGTAATGGACGTTTGGCTAAGAATAGTGTTACAATCGGAGAAAGACGCGGAAAGTGTGGACATTCAAGATAAAGGACGAAAGTAGTAAATAAGGGATTTGGGAATAAGACGCTCCCGCATCTGTGGAAAAACACGAATTGATTTTGAGTTCATAGCGTTTTTAGTCCTTTGGTAATTTAAATTAGTAGTGTACTTCGTAACGTAGTGCGGTATAGTGTTGCGAGCGAATAGTCTCGTGAAAAAAATCATTCTCTATCGATAGTTTTTGTTACAACTATCATCATGTGATAAAACTATATACATAGAGCTAAATGAAAGTTAAAAGTCAAATTTACGCAATATTAGTATTGCTACTTTGCAGTTAGTATTGCTACGTAACGATAATGCTGCAAAAACTATCGATAGTGTGACATTCGAGGTCACCTATTCGATAAGTCGGCAATACTAGTGAGATAGTGTTGTGAATCCGTTCGCGTTGAGTCACCTGCAAGGAAATTGCCTCTGGTATCTACTATCTGCGCAAGTTTTTTTCTGTTTGGGTCTACCCTACAATATAGAGTGCTTCACACCCGCAAATCGTGCGTTGATAAATAAATTACTGACTTGCATGCGGCACGCTCCCACAATAAACATTAGTCATTCATTAACGTAACAAGAAGAGAGAAAAAGAGAGATAGTTAGAGATTATTCCGGAGCTTGATGAGTGGCGGTGTTACAGCTGGATACCAAGGAGGCAAGCAGCGGGGCAGCGGCGGTGGTGGTCGCGCCAACCAGAGGCACCAGCCCTATTAAGCAACTCACGTACCTGCCGATAGTCATCTCAGTCCAATAGTAAGGTATGTCTCTCCTATCTTCATCATTACACATCTTCGATTCTCTGTGATAGAATTTGCAGAAACAGTAGAGGAATAATGTATTCGCCTCAGACCAATATAGTTGCTTCACTGAGACTTGTATTATGTTACTGATAAAATCCCGTTTGTTGCAGGTTAAGTCATCGGTCATGAGTGTCCCCCGCGTCTCTCGTCTCGCCGCGCTGGGGGCACGTCATTTCATTCCACATAATTAATTAATTTAAGGAAGTAATCTGTTTAAGAAATTTTTAAGGATAAAAATACTGTCTTATGTAACGGTCGCGAACGGGAGGCCGCTTTGCATAAAATTATTATTAATATAGTATGGATTATAGATTCACTTTGAGTATTATTGCCGATTAGAATCAATTTTGACCTTGGAACTGAAACAATAGAGTAAATAATATTATTATACAGAGCTTATAAAATATGAATAGTGTCTCCGTCGGAGCGAGTAGCCGCGGCGGTGTGCGTGCGCTAGTGTGTGGGACCGCCCTCCACTTACAGATGAATGTTCTGGATCTCATTACAGAAATGTTGTAGTTTTGTATTTTTAATTTGGTTATTGATCAATCAGAATCATGTATTTTATACAAACTAGTTTCTTCCATTGAATAGGGATGAAATTAAATTCTTAGATTAAGTGATTGGACATGAACAAACTTCTGAAGATATACAAGTGTGTATGTCGCAATAAAACAAATGTGTAAATAAACTTTTGACTTTTTGTCTGTGTTTATCACTTCATTTAGGCCATCATAATAAGAAGACCTGTGAACTGTTTTATCGATAGTAAGGTACTTACAATATTATTATAACAGGAGCTATAAGGTGTAATATTGAGTTTTTTTTTTGTAATAGCCAATTCTTTATTCGATCAAAATGATTAGGTATGGTCAAAATACCTGAGTGCTGCCGAAAAATCGACTTTCAATTAATCGATTGTCGCCACCCCGAAACATCTAAAAATAGATAACATCGATATAACTTAAGTAAACTCTAGAATCGTTGTTAATCGATTAACCGCTTTATAGATACTATCGAAAATATCGACTGATTTTATAGAATGCAATATATGTAATCGATTGTTTTATTTTATTGGATTGTATTTTTCAAAATGGGAATCGATTTCCTTAATTTTATCGATAACTAAATTTCGAAACCGATTAGTTTCGATTCATAATCGATACACTATCAATTGTTCGGCAACACTAGCCGAAATCAAGACAATACTATCGATTATGTTGCTAAAATCGATAGGGAAGGTCTATAAATTATTTTAGATGGAAATTAGTCTCCATACTATGTCGTCTATTAGACGGTTAGGTACCACATGCGTTGTTACATTCAGAATGTGTGTTTGACGATAACACTGGTAAAAAAACAATAGCCAGTGCAACTTTTTAGCAGCGATACATTTTGTTAATGTGTGTGCGTGCGACTAGGTACGCATACGGACGGGCGCGCTTTCAAGCAAACCGCGCTCGAACGGTACGTAAGTACCTAGTAGGTAGGTATGAAGATGTAGGTACTTATATTGCTGACTTTTCCGGGACTATTTGTATGTTTTGCTTTTGAACTATCAACCAACATGTTTACTGCTACTGTAATCATTCTACGTAGGTAGGTATTTTATATGAATACTAGATAAACGGCAAGGGAAAATTCAAAAAAGAAAACGTCTACGAAGATGTCCACCTATTTAACGCTGGGAGACTGATACTAAGGTAAATCTAATACCCAATAAACAGAGAAAAAGAAATTAAAAAAAAAAGTTTTCCGACTTTTACCCATAATCAGAGATAAAGAAATAAAAAAAAAAACTTTTTCCGACTTTTTCGTAGGTAAGTTATGTCCAATAATTTGATGAAATTCTTAGTGAACATGTCTACAGCTTCCTCATTACTCTAAAACGAATTCTAAGCCTGCCATAGTTTAACGCATAATGAGAGCCATCGAAACGTTCCAGTCATATAATTGCAGCAATCAGATCTTCGTTACTATGAGGTGTTTTTTGTGTGTCAGCCGACGAAACGTGTCTCCAGCTGACACATGCCGTTTAGGCAAACCAGTAATGTTAGGGTTTCAGAATAAAGTTAGAAATTTAACTAATAATGACAGCAATGATAGCCAAAAAAACTAGCCATCACACTGAAATACTGTTGAAACTACGATCGTAAAACTATGTGCGAGCTGGAGACCCATGTCTCTGGCTTGCACATCTGTATCTTCGTAATTACTCAAGATACGATTATAATTTATACCTCAAAATTCGCGGTCGAATTGCAGCATTCGACTCCAAATATATCAAAACTTAATCTTGAATAGTTTAAGAGCTACGAAACGATAAGTATGTGTAAGAATGGTGAATTAGAGTAACTGTATAAGTTCGAGTTTCATTTTAAACATGAAATGATTCGTTGTAATAGCAGCACAAACGATTCTTAATTTCAAATCTCTGGGCCTCTTGGTTTCATAATTATAAGCCAAAACCTGTTTTCCCGCCAAAAAATTCAAAAAAATGGCTCGGAAGCGGGCAAAGCGCGACGTTGCCGTTCCGTGCGCTAAACTATTGCAGTCGAGTTTGAACTCGAAGAGCTAGTATTATTTGGAGTCATTTTAATTTGCGCTCTCGATCGTTTTTATTTCTAATACAAAGAATGATAGACTAGGAGCTAGTGACGAAAAGTCTATGTGATTATAAGACTTGCCACCATTTTTAGGACTATTACAAAGATATGACTTGAAACTTTTTCCTAATGTGAGATGACACAGCAGTCAGAATTATTAGAGAGAACTTGGAAATAAAACGACGTAAATATTTTATTAAGTCTATAGATAGTCCCGAGTTAGAGTGATTTTTAAGTTGATATTAAGTAAGTACTTATAATACAGAGAAGTTATAATGTGTAAGTTTATTACATATTATTTATGTTTTTAATGTTTGTGTTGCTCAGTAAATTCTAAATCATTCATGATCTATTTATAAATCAAGATAGGAGTTTTTAATAAATGTTAAGAATTTCTATATTCATCAATTTATTCGCACTGAAAACCTAGAAAATAATAATAAATAGGAGAGATTTTAACGTATAGTAGGTACACTTATACCTATTTCTATTGGTAAATTGTTGGCACGTAATCACACGATGTAGGTAAACTTGCCGATAGAACTTAACTTTTGGTCTGCATGCCCTCCGCTCCGCTCCGCATGATGCTGTGAATTCAGTTACTACCTACGCCACTATGGATAACTAAACCAGCCATTCTCACATGGGGTCGCTCAGCCATCGATTGTCCTATTAAATTAGTAACTTGCAAACCTTTTAATTTGTAAATAGAAAACTACAGATGAAAAATATCGATTGGAAAAATAAACACGTTTTATAATTTGCCTATTGTGATTAAAGAATCAATTCATGGATTGTAAGGTACTGTTTTTTATTGTATGTGTAAATAAATAACAACAAAAATGCTTAGAACCTAAGCTTTAACATTATTTTGAGTTAAATAATTTCATATCAACAATCGAATCCACCCGTTTATTTTCCGGTTCATTAGGAATGTTCCCGAATATTATCCCATTTTTGGGAATATACCCGGGTGGAATCCCAACGCTAATCCTGATAGATACCACAGATAAGTCAGAGTCTACCATACATACAGTATCAAACGGAAGTCGCGCTATAATAACCCTTTGTTCCGAATTGCGCTAAAGCACTATTAGCACGAATCCATATAAATGCAACAGGTAGGTAAAGAAACATTATTTTGTGTAATATTAATTGTGACTATTATATTTGGTCGGTTTTACGCTGACAGTGCTTTTAGCGCAATTTGGAACGTAAGAATATTTTAATTTACTTTACTTCAATCGTCGGCCCGGTCCGAGCCGATGACAAAATGGCTTTTCTGTGTAAATAACGAGCGGATGTAAGGTTATCGTATACCGTTAAAAAACTTATGAGATCGACCATAGATATTATTTTGAACCATTACTTACTTTGTTTAAAAACATTGAAATAGTAAATAAATCAATAGAATAGATTAGTTTGCTTATTGGAATGATGTTTTTAATGTAAATTAGCGAAATGTGAAAAAACAAATTACATTCTCATCAAAAAATGAAAAATATAAAATCATCCGCGTGTGAAATCACTACCATCAAAATTAAATATTAAAACTTATGGAGGAACTATTTTGTCCTTATGTTTAAGGCTCCTTGTCTATCATTCTTAGTATAAAAATAAAAACGATCGAGAGCGCAAATTAAAATGACTCCAAATAATACTAGCTCTTGAGTTCAAACTCGACTACAATAGTGTAGCGCACGGAACGGCAACGTCGCGCTTTGCCCGCTTCCGAGCCATTATTTTGAATTTTTTGGCGGGAAAACAGGTTTTGGCTTATAATTATAAAACCAAGAGGCCCAGAGATTTGAAATTAAGCATCGTTTGTGCTGCTATTACAACGAATCATTTCATGTTTAAAATGAAACTCTAACTTATGCAGTTACTCTAATTCACCATGTGTAAGCTGGAGACATGGGTCTCCAGCTTACACATACTTATCGGTTCGTAGCTCTTAAACTATTCAAGATTAAGTTTTGATATATTTGGAGTGGAATGCTGCAATTCGACCGCGAATTTTGAGGTATAAATTATGATCGTATCTTGAGTAATTACGAAGATACAGCTGTGCAAGCCAGAGACATGGGTCTCCAGCTCGCACATAGTTTTACGATCGTAGTTTTAACAGTATTTCAGTGTGATGGCTAGTTTTTTTGGCTATCATTGCTGTCATTATTAGTTAAATTTCTAACTATATTCTGAAACCCTAACCTTACTGGTTTGCCTAAACGGCATGTGTCAGCTGGAGACACGTTTCGTCGGCTGACACACAAAAAACACCTCATAGTAACGAAGATATGATTGCTGCAATTATATGACTGGAACGTTTCGATGGCTCTCATTATGCGTTAAACTATGGCAGGCTTAGAATTCGTTTTAGAGTAATGTGGAAGCTGTAGACATGTTCACCGATAAATCGCTAAATCGTATCATATCGTGTTTTGTTGGTCATGCTAAGGGGGGCAGGAGGAGCGCGCTTGATGTAAGTAATTAATTAAGTGTTTCAACTGAATATCGGCGGATATGAACAAATCACGTTGTACCGTTTTATCTGATAAAGTAATACAATTAGTTACCACTTACTGGCCACTTATGATGGCTATTATAAATGTTAGGTCTACATCATTGATATTCAGTTTTATAATGGCGCTCATCATGGGAAACTTCTTACGGTTCATCGTTCTACTTGCCCTTTCTTTTTCCGTTAGCGGAAAAGTAATAAAGGCATCACACCTGTAAGTTAATTGTTTTAGTGTAGCTGCTATCCAAGTGTACTATTATAATATTTTATATTTACTGTGCCTAAGTAGGTAGGATTATTACAAATAATCTCACTATATTAATTTGTGAAGATGTTTAGATGTTTGTGACTCAATCACGCGTAAACGACTGAACGGATTTGGATAAAATTTTGCACGCATAGAATAAGATCGAGATTAACATATGATACTTTTTATCCCGGACCAATGTTCCCGAGGGATATATAGGGTGTAAAAAAAGGCTTAACGAAGCCGAATACCACATATTCTACGTATTATTACGATCATTTTTTTCTTTTACACTATACCTGGGAAATGACGGGTTACCGAGTTATTGACAGTCAAAGTTACAATTTTTTTTATAAAGATTTTTACAAAATTGACTTCTGTTTGATAATACTAAACTTTTTTACAAAGAAACATGGTAAAAATTTTCAGTACATCTTTCTTCTGTGGCGTGCGCGCTATACATTGCGGGTTAGAAATAAGTTATTTTTTTTGATACCCAAAAATAAAAGTCATTTGCCAGTAATTATTTTATTTGCATTCTACTTGGTTTTATGTATAGAATTCGTGGTTTAAGGCTTCGTTAAGCCTTTTTTTACACCCTGTATGTGATATACCAAACATCCTGTAGTTCACGCAAAGTTACTGTTGAACAGCTGGTAGTGAGTATTGGTAAGAAGATTAGTATACAGGGTTATTTGGAAAAAAATCAACAACCTCGCACGACTAGATAGCTAACATCACAAACAACTTTTTTTACCAGTTTTATCATAACTCAATAATTGAAGATAAATAACACTTGAAAAAATCATCGACCTCAGGTGGGACTCGAATCCACGTCCCATCGCAAGTTTTTTTCAAGTGTTATTTATCTTCAATTAAACCTTGCATGGATTGCTTAAAACAAAAATTTTCAATAACTTAATAAATTAATTAAAAATGAATTTCCAAGCTTTTTTTGTACTGTCGTGACATTTGTAAGTATTAATGTTAGGTGACGCTCGCGCCCTGTCCTCCGTCCCTCCCAATGTGAAGCGCACAGTGATCGTAGAACAAAATAATGTTGTGTATGATGTTAGCTATCTAGCCGTGCGAGGTTGATTTTTTTCAAATAACCCTGTATATATAGGCTATATAGCTAAGTATGAAAGAAGAATTAACGTTCAGAGGGCCTAGTGCGAGTTGCACAAAACAACCTCGTGTACAAAGAAAGTGTTCTTTGATCGAAAAATCAATATTAATTTGTATTTACCTACTTTTCGATATATCTCAGTGACTTGGTTTGTGTAACTCGTAATAGGCACCCGGTTGGTGCTGTGTTTCGCGGAATCAAACATAGACTTGTATCGCAGTCGCAAACAAAGTTTGATACTTTTACTAATAAAAATAATATTTATTAGTACATTTTTATTTCTTGAGACAGATAAAAAGTTACCTGTTTATACCTACCTATGTGGATAATTGCAACAAATTTAATTGAAATGTTTCTGCGGGAATCAGTGTCTAATTAGTAATTAATAAACAAGGAAACATACATGACTATTTAAACTTACCTTTAAGGAATAAAAAATTTCACTGAAATCACACTGTTCTCTGTGTGACGAACAAAAATCTAGAAATGGGTTATAATGGGACTGTCATGTCATACTCTGTAAAAGTCCCGAAATCAATAAAGAGAAAAGAAAAAAGAATCGTACCTAAGTCTATAAGTTAAGTATACATACAAAACATGTGTTGGTCTAGTTGTTGATAAACAGTATACAAGAGAATAGGAACCACGTGATCAGCAGCTGATCACATACTACAACTTTTTCTATGAGAGCATCATCAAAATCAAGATTTTTTAGCTTCTCCACAAACTTACTCGCTTATTTAGATGATAATGTATAGAGCATCTGAAAAAAAGGATTACGATTTCGTTTTTTTCCGATAGGAAAAGTTGTTGTATATCACCAGTTGATCACGTGGTTTTAGGGAGTGATCTATTCTTTTGTACAACCTGCATGTATAGTTTTTCCCTGGTCATGGTCTAAAATGGTGTCATTTTTTGTTCAGTAGATGCGTGTTTGTAGTTACACATTCCACAATATTTTGAATAAATCGATACCTAGGTTAGGATTAAGAGTCTTAGCAAATCATATATCGAAGTATTATGATTTTAGGAGTAACAAACGCGAAGTGACGGACATCTGCGCTAGTAGCGCAATAACTGAAGTGTCTTGCGACAACGCGGGCATTCTGGGGCTCCTGCCGCACCCCGACGACTGCCGCCTGTTCTACCAGTGCGCCTACGGGGTGCCCTTCTGCCAGCGCTGCCCGCCCGGCCTGCACTTCAACCCCGCGCTGCTCGTGTGCGACGCGCCGGCACAAGCCGGGTGCGTGGCCGGACCCGAGCCTGAAGCAGAGTTTGGCTCGTTTCCCCATATCGATAAGAACGAAGAATCTCCCGAATCTCCCGCTGGGAACGAGATCCCCCCACGCTGCACTGCCAACTCGGTGACGCGGGTGTCGTGCGCAGGAGTGGCGACCCCGGACGCACTTCTGCCACACCCCGACGACTGCAACCTGTTCTACTACTGCGTGAGCGCGGCGGCGGCGCCCATCTGTCGCCAGTGCCCCGCCAACCTGGACTTTAACCCTGACCTGCATGTGTGCGACGTGCCAGAACATGCCGGCTGCCAAGCACCAAACGCTATGATGAACCCTGCTTTGAGGGTTCTGGTTGCTTAGCTTGTAAAATCGGTACGAACTTCTTAAGCGGCTCCATAATAATAAGAAATATCCAGCAGCGCCACAAATGCCATTACTGCGTCAGTAGCGTTGCCAAAGTCGCGATCGTGTCGATATAAATGGCTGGGGTTATCATCGGTGGCTATTTATTCAATAAAACAGTTATTTCAGCAACTAAACGTTTTATTAAGCGTCCACAGAACGAAACCAGACGATCACAGCTTGACGGAAGACTCTTTAGATCAGCATCAGCAGGGCTGCGCGCTCGATGTCGCGTAAAGAATGTCGAGCGCGTTGCAGAGGGCTCGGTAGTTGACCTGGTCCAAAGGCGTTAATTAATAAGTGTAGGAAGCGTAACTAAGCGAGACGTAGGGTATTTTTTTTAACTATAACACTGTTGGGCAAATGTCTATTCTATGGATCTTTATCTAACGCCAAGAACTCCTCGTCAGGTTAACCAAATACTTATTCGCACAATCTTTGTTTATGCGAAATGTCGTATGTATGCGAAATCAACAGGTTCAACTTAATTCAAGGTTCAATCTTTAAAAGTTTACTGTTATTTATACAGCTCTACAAGTTCTAATGTCGCTTCATGATCTACAACAATTGAAACAATAACATATCACATTCAACACGCTGAGCTACCTTCCGCGTCCTGCTTTAATCACCTGATGACTACTATACTATTAATTAGCATATTATGATACGAAAGCAGTCAAATCTGTTGAAATGCGTCAGCTGAGCAAGCTTCTGATTCAGAACCTTTTGATAACTTTCTCGACCGGAAAACCACGTGACACCACGTGGCATACAAGAATGCTCTAAGCGTGACACTATGATTAGTATGATTTCGCATTATTGTCACGTGTTTTACCGGTTGCTTGATCGATGGGGATCGCTTCTGTAGTCTGAACCCGTAACCCTGATTCCAGTATCTTGCAAAAGCTTAAAGCAATGCGTTAGCGAAAATTGAGCAATTCTGGCTTTAAAATCGCAAATTGACAGCATAAATCCGTAAGCATCCGCAAGAATCTATTCAAAAATCGACCTTATTGCTTAAGTGATAGATTGAATCCGCGTTAACCCGGTCCGGTTTCCGGCTGGGTATAGACCGAGCCTAAACGTCAATCGGGCGATGACAGCGCGGTTATTGCAAATTGCTGATTTTTAGGGAATAAGGCTGATTTCAGAGTTAAGCGTTTGACCGCCGGCCACACGCGCGCGCTTACAATTACACTACGTAGTATTTGCGTTTCATATTAGGTAGGTAGGTAGTATTCGATCGTGAAGCTGGAAACATACTATCGGACGCGGCTTGCGGACGCGGCTTAGAGCCGCGACTGATAAGTGTGCACGGTCTTTTGGACTGTAAAAACCGGCGAAGTGCGAGTCAGACTCGCGCACGAAGGGTTCCGTACCATTTTCTATAAAAACGGAAAAAAAATCACGTTTGTTGTATGGAAGCCCCCTTAAATATTTATTTCAACTTTCTAGCTATCACGGACATGAGATACAGCTTGGTGACAGACGGACAGACGGACAGACGGACAGACGGACAGACGGACAGACAGACAGACGGACAGCGGAGCCTTAGTAACGAGCAAAATCGCTAGCTATCATATAATAAAAATGTTCATGCAATCAATAAGCACGTGCGAGCTCTCGCGCAGTCGGCGTCCTTCTTGTGCTCGGACGCGTCCGCACCCCGTGCATACCGTCCGCGGACCTTTTCGGCTTACAGAAACATCCAGCGCGCCAGATTGCTGTCGGACGTCCGAGCGCTCAAGGTCAGCCCAAGGTTACGTCCGCGACTGACGTCCGATGGTTTGCACACCTTAGTGTACATTCAATACCTAGATTCCTTTCGATAGTATGTTTCCAGCTTAAGAAGCGCGCCGTCGAGTCGGCCGGCGCCGGCGAATAAATAAACGAATCAATTTGAAATCTTCTACGACGACGCCGCTGTTGCGCTCTTTTCCATAAAAAATAAATAGCTCATCCTCTTAGTCGGTTTGTCTCCATGATGACGATTAAATACATACAACTGTACATCGCAAAGAAACGCGCTATACTAAGACTCGTTTCACAGCGGTCCGCGGTCATGCGCGCGCCGTTGAGACGCGCTGGCCGACGGCGCGTGCCGCCAGCGTTACTCTGAAACCAGCCTAAGGGTGCGGGGCCCAGGAGTTAGTATTTATGAGGAGTGCGTTAGGGTGTGTGCGTGTGGGTAGTAGCGTACCTCGTCGCCGCATCCGCGCCGGTAGCCGAAGCACTTGTAGACGAGCTCGCGCTCGCGCGCCGACACCAGCTGCAGCAGGTTGCGCTGGCACAGCGCGCGCTCCACCGACACGCGCGGGATCGTGCCGCACCGCTCCTTGTCCATGTCCTGCCGGAAAACTAAACTATTCAAGGCAACCACAGGCAAAAATCCTTATGAAAAAAGGTTATTACAAAGTTGAGGATTACTTGAACGACAAGAGTGCATGGACTTAAATAACCTGCCTAGCTCGCAGTTAAATTATCTTTGTAATTGTGTTTTCTGTAATAAAATCAGGTTGACAACTAAGAGGTGACTGAGTTTGTTGTGCCGCTTTTTCTCATCACCAGCCGATGCGCGTTGTCCCGAAGCGGTGTGGTAGGGCTAAGTTATATTTTGGGAAGTGTATGTGCCCGGAAGAGGCCTACATACCAACATACCAATAAATCAATAAATATCATCTCAAATGACGCGGGTTAGGTCTTATCAACGTATTGTCACATAAGACCTCCCCCACACTAGCGTCTTTCCAGCGTCGACGTCGTAGCAGTATCCAATCAACGTTAAGTCAATGCTGCTGCGCAAGCGTTGCGTCAACTCTGATTGGACGCTGCCACGACGTCGATGCTCGAAAGACGCTAGTGTGGCCCTAAATATCAATTTCCGATTTTGCGTGATTTTTAAATAAACACGTTTGGAAATAAGATATGATTATTATGTTTCATCATCATCATCATCATTTCAGCCACAGGACGTCCACTGCTAAACATAGGCCTCCCCCAGTGTCTTCCAGATCGGCCGGTTGGAATCGGCCTGCATCCAGCGTCGTCCTGCAACCTTTACCAGGTCGTCTGGCCACCTTGTGGGTGGACGTCCCACGCTGCGCTTGCCGGTACGTGGCCTCGATTCCAGAACCTTTATTATGTTTACTTACTCAATATAATAACATGATTGTTGCATGTTTGATAGCTTAGAGAACCTATAACGTAGGTAGTGATTATAAGAAATATTATGTGTAGTGGCAGAACCACTGAATCTGTGATCAAATAGTCACTACGGTCAAGATCAAACACGATGCGATACCAATACTGCATTGGTTCCCCATAACATCGATCCTTTAATGTAATGAGTTTGACTCTATTAAGATATTATCTCAAGAACTAAAACTTATAATACGATAAGTATCTACTAAAAATAGACTGACGAGTCTTTGACCTAAAAATAGGTAGGTAATTAATCTCCTTTCGCATTAATAGTGACACACACAAATTGTTTGTGTAAACAAAGTACTTACCTAACTAGGTACTTGCGCAAATATGATAGGATATAAGTGTAGGTATAGCTAGGAGAAATGTTTAAGAATGCTAAGTATGACTGGCTGTCATTGGGTAGCTACGGTCATAGACGGTTTTCTATGGTGTCCTTTTTGTCATTCGAATGACGATAACCCGTCTACATCCAAATTACACGGCAACTAGAAAGCCGAACGCAAAGTCCTTTAAAGGTCGATGTGAATACCAGTAACGGACCTTAAACACTTCCAATATGTTAGAGAGCTGGTCAGGGTACTTGGCGAGCTTGGTGAGCGCGCCGGAGACGATGTTGCGCTCCTCGAAGGAGAGGAAGTTGAGCGGCGAGTCGAGCGTGGGCACGTGCGGCACCGGCTCCAGCAGCGGCGCGCGCTCCAGCCCGCCCTGCGTCTGCGCAGCGCCGACCGTCTCGCAGAAGCGCTCGTACTCCACGTAGCGCCGCCGCCCGGGCGCGCAGAAACTACACATTATACACAACTGTGACCTAGGTTAGGTACACACTATAACGGGAATTAACGCAAATTTTTTATCAATTTGTTGGTATCGGATAACAGAGTTTGCGGGTTTCCTGCATCCACTGAGCCATAGACCATTTTGTCTTATAGCATTAAGTTTGCATATTATGTTTTACTTATCTGTAATCTGCCTTGAGACAAATTAATCAAGGAATAAATACATTCTATTCTATTCAATCATAATAGGTGAAAATGTTACCTTTAATTTCTCTGACGTTTCAACCGGGTTACGGGTTAATGTTTAAAAGTGTTTATTATTACAAACCGTTATGAGAAAAAGGTACTCTTTTCTTGAGTGTACAAAGCGATAGTCGATACACACTGTATAACTTTTACAATGCTACAAAACCTTATTATTAATAAAAAGATAAACGGGTAGATTTTATGTTTTAACAGTTGAATTTGTTTTGTTGAACTTACAAATGGATTTTATATATTAAATTTTTTAAATAGCTTATATGCTACAGCTAGCCATAGCCTTTTCTTAGCTATATAAATCCAGAGTTTGATTAAATAGTATAGGTACATGGCACGGTGATTGCAGAAGACCCTCTGGCTCTTATTTTGTTCTCTTAACATTAAGTTTCCATACTATTCTGCTGTAGCTGTATTCTGCTTTGAACACGAGAAGATGATCTTTATGTCACAACAAAATGTCGTGCGAGTGAGGAGAGCACTCACACTTCCATGAGCGTGTCCATCTCGAGCGGCGTGAGCGCCAGCCCGGAGGAGGCGAGGCCGCGGTAGAAGTCTGCGCGCGGGATGACCAGCTCGTTGCGCTTGTCGAACTGCCGCAGGAAGTCGCGCGGGCGCACGCCCTCGCGCACCATCTGTTTAGTATACGCAGACGTGAGATATAGGCATCCCTCCCCCACACTAGCGGCCTACGAGTGCCGACGTCGTGCAGTGTCCAATCAGCATTAAGTAAATGCCGTTGCGCAAGCGTTGCATCAACACTGATTGTACGCTGCCACGTCGACGCACAAAAGACGCTAGAGTGGGGGGTCTCTCAACTGGCCATGTGCGAGTCCAAGTCTAAAACCCTGCATTTTGACTCAGCCCCTTCCACTAGGTACTACTTCTGCTGCTACCGACAATTATTGCTCTAAATATTTCTGCGGGCAGTGAGTGTTTCTATATCGCTCGCGCTGCCTGTCCTTTGACTTCCGCACAAAAACCGACAACCGAGTGACAGCGCGAGTAACCTGTTTACACACTCGTGTTGCGCACTTTCCTGCCGGAATGGGCTGAGTGAGTGAAATAAACGCGGGGTAATGCTAGGGCCCCATTACCGGGCTACGGCGAATTATCATGTCAACGCGATAAGTGTTGCCGGGTACATCGTTGTGACGCGTAGTATTCCGACGCAGACGATGTATTATCGGGGCACTGTTGGTAAACTGGCGCCCTTCAAAGGGATTCGATTGTCGCGCCAATTGCGCTTAGGTGGCTTTATCTACGCCACATCAGTTTCGTCTATACTTTGCAGCGGGATGGCACGATTAATCTCCCGTGAAAAAGTTAAATGAAAAGAAAAACGCGCTAGCCGAAGCCCGACAAGAAACTTCGTCCGCTAATGTGGCCCTCGCATAAGCACGAATAGGGTTGTGTATTTTATGACATATTTTAACCGTGTTCATAAATGTTATACTCGTAGCTTCAAGCCTACCTCCCTTTCTTACTACTATTTCGTACTCCTGTAACAAAATGGTGTGCAAATAAATAAATGATTCTGATTACCACACAGTTGTAAGCTACATTAGGACTTGTAAATCATTCTGATTACCACACAGTTGTAAGCTTCATTTGGACTTGTAAATGATACTGATTACCACACAGTTATAAGCTACATTTGGACTTGTAAATGATTCTGATTACCACACAGTTGTAAGCTACATTTGGACGAAACATTAGTGGTGACGGGTGGCGTGGGTGGTACCTTGCCCTTGATCTTGGCGAGGATCTGCACGATGTCCGTCTGCAGCGGGTCGTATGCGGCAGGCGCACGGCGCGGCGCCGGCCCCGACGGGCCCGCGATCGTCGCGCTCTCCGGCTCGCGCTCCTCCATCTGGTAGGAAACCATTGAGGTATAATGTACTAGTGTACTAAGAAACACATCTCAAACTAAATGTTTCAGCCAAGCATTGTAGTCCAGTGGACTACAAAGCTTCAGTCAGTGTCAAATTGAAGTTGTCAAAACTGCTTCTTCATTGTTCACCGTTCAAACTTTATAGTCCACCGGGCTACAATGCTTGGCTGAAACATATAGTTCGAGATGTGTTCAGGAAACAAGCATTAAGGACACCCAACATTAGCGTCTTTCGAGCGTCGACGTCGTGGCAGCGTCCAATCAGAATTGACGCAACGCTTGCGCAGCAGCATTTTCTTAACGCTGATTGGACACTGCCACGACGCCGGCGCTCGAAAGACGCTAGTGTGGGGGAGGCCTTATATCTCAGACAATGGGTCCAAATAAACGTTTGTTATCGACTGTGGTGGTAAAATTAAGGAGGTTTAACTCTTTATCAGCAATGTTCATAAATATTGGGGAAAACGTCATGCTGCGGCAGTATGTAGAGTCGATTGAGCCAGATCCTTGGCTACTTTATTCGAACCGCTGCCAGGTTAGCAGCGGTTTATAAAATTCTTAATATCTTAATCGGTTTCCTGTCAAAGAGTGTCCATGACTAAGTATATGTTAAGGTTAACTTGTTGAAGTTACTTATTTTGTACAATAATATTGTCAGAAAGATGACATAATATTATATGCCATTTTCCTAACACCTATTGTTTGGTAGGGTTACACGAAGCCGCTGGGTCCACGCCGCTTCCAACCATCCAATGTGAAAATCATTGGGGAGGCCTTTGTTCAGCAGTGGACGACCTACAGCTGAATTTTGATGACGATGCTTCTACGTTTCCAATGTCGTGGTCTGTCAAACGTGTTACCTCGTCCAGCAACCGCACGTAGCTGAACCCGCAGTCGTCGAGGTAGCGCGCCTCGAGCGCGCGCAGCTGCTGCGCCGTGAGCAGCACGCCGAGCCGCGCCAGCACGCGCCGCACCACCGAGCGCGGCACGTGCCCGTTGTTCAGTCTGGAACCATCCGCATCTTATAACTATACCCGAAAAGCTAAGCTTCAAGCTTTTATAGCTTTAAGCTTAATAAATATTGGACAACATCACATACACTGCTCTGATCCTATGGTAATTAGCTCAAGCACTTGTGGTATAGAAATCAGAAACAATGACGGTACCTCAATACTCAGACCCGAGCCAATATAGAAAAGTTCATTTTCTACATTGACCTGACTAGGGATCGAACCCGAAACCTCAGAGATGACGGTGCCATTTAAAGTCCGGCGTGCTCGCCTCTCGGCTACGGAGCTATGGAAGGAGAAATATCCTATAGACCCGAATTTGGAGCTCTCGGAGCGACTCCCCCTTGGAGATGATCTAGGCAACCTGGAAGTCCTTAAATAGGCTACGGGCCATGTAGGCCGAAGATGCACAGGTGGGGTTACAGCTTGGAGGGTGCATGTTTATGTGGTATGTATGTCCCCCCAGAATAGCACATCTTCTAACATGCCCTGCGTGTCTCTACCCCTGCATACGCGAGGATCTATACAGGGCCACAGATTGTGCTAGTATAGTCAGGAAGGCTCAGTTCAGCGGCTTATGCTGTGAGGAAAATAAGGCTTTTAACTGATGTCGAAACGGCAAGACTATGGTCTGTTGCTATGGGGCTCAGCTGCTGACATTGAATCAATCTTTGTGTTGCAGAAAAGAGCCGTACGTGCAATATACTGTCTTGGTCCTTGAGAGTCTGAGGGAGATTTTTAAAGTGATCAACATATTAACCGTTGCGTCCCAATACATTTTTGAAAATATTATGTACGTAAGAAAAAATCTAAGTTTGTTTAGTCTAAAAAGTGATTCACATCATTATAATACTAGAAATAAAAATGAACTTGCCGTTCCGTGCTTCAGATTGAAAAAAGTTGGTAGTTCATTTATGGGGAATGGTATAAAAATTTTCAATAAATTACCACAAACTCTTGTTGAACTACCGATCCATGAGTTCAAAATCCACATTAAAAAAGTCCTTATGACAAAAGGATATTACAAATTAGAAGATTATTTAAACGACAAGAGTGTATGGACTTAAACTGCCTAGCTCGCACTTACTAATTGTCTTGTAAAGTGTATTTTCTATAAAATCAGGCTGACAAAGGGTTACCTTTGTCAGTCTACTTTTATAGAAAATATATGAGTTCGTTGCGCCGTTTCTTCTCATCACCAGCCTATATGTAGTCCCGAAGCAGTGGTAGGGCTAAGTTCAATTTTGGGACGTGTATAAGTGCCAGGAGGAGGGCCTACATCCATACAGAATAAATAATTCCATAAATAAAAAAATAATAATTTCATTAACTTCACGCTGATTGGTCCCTGCACGACGTCGAGGCTCGAAAGACGCTAGCTACTTACTCGTCGTGCTCGCCGAAGGCCGGGCGCAGGTCGATGGAGCGCTCGAGGCAGGCGGCGCGCACGCGCAGCAGCGCCGCCTGCGCCAGGTCCAGCCCGCGCTCGCTCAGGTCCTCGGCCGAGCCCAGCGGTGGCAGCTCCCGCACCGCCTCCGCCGCCGCGCCCGCCACCGCGTTGGGGTGCTTCTCTAGTTCCTTCGTTGTGAATACTGGGGAACAGGACGAGTTTTGACTTTGACTAATACTTCTTTCACCTATCTACACCCAATGCTTACTGTAGGTATCCTCCATAAAAAATAGGTAGCAGAAGATAACCTCCAAATAATGTGTGCTCAACCAACATGAAATGAAAACACGAATACCCTGCCCCTCTAGCATGACCAACAAAACACGATATGATGATATAGCGATTTACCGAAACCCAACTATCAAAATATGAACTTTTATCGAAACAGTGAGCATGGCCGTGACGTCCAACGGTAGGGACATGTTTGCCACTTTGATAAAAGTTCAAGATGACGGCTATGTATTCATATTTTCACAGTTGGGTGCCGATAAACTGCTATATCATATCATATCATGTTTTGTTACGTCATGCTAGGGGGACTGAATCGCCCAACTATTCCGAGAAAGAATGCCGTGCCCGTGAAAACTTCTGCTACTCATAAACTATTACTTTCTGTGCCACTACGGTCACAAAAATGCTACTGCTGCAGAAGAGGTAGAGAGAGATGGGGTTTCTATGCGTGTCACTGGGGTGAGGTGGGAGGAAAGCAGTTCATTTCGATACCCGATTTTTGCATGGACTAATGAGTAGGTTTTTGATCTTAATCGTAATTTTTCGATGATAAACTAGTTTTATCGCAAGTCAAAACAAACCTTGATCGCAATCGTCCTCGAAAGTTCGCCAGCAGACGCGCTCCTGGTCGTTGGGGTCGAGGTAGTGGCGCATGATGCAGATCATCTCGGGCTGCGTGAGCACGCTGCCCAGCCCCATGGCGTCAAGCGCGCGACGGAACTGCTGCGGCGCTATCCGCCCGCAGTTCAGCGGGTCGTAGTCCTAGAATACCAAACGAGGTATCTTAGGCTACGTCAAGATCTGGCGAAAGCGCAGCTCGCGAACTGCGCGCGTGCATTTCATGTTCGTGCCCTCGGCTCATTGAAACGGTTCAATCTTATTCATCGGCTACGTGTGGTTTCTTTCTTGCTTTATAATTTACAAAATGTTCTAAATGCTTCTGCTTGCTTATCACTATCTAGGTATTTTTCATATTGTGCGGTTCGTTACGAACAGTGTTGTTCTGAATTTAAGGTAACTGATTTTGTTTATCGTTCAGATACCTATTAAACTTTGTACAATGTATCTTATCCAGCGTTATATACCCATCTATCGAGTCGATTTGTCTGGTTAGGTAAGGTTTATCATTATTACGTGCAGTATGAAAAACGTTTGTAGCGCCGTAGGTTTCGAAAGATTAGTATTGTTTACACTAGTCATCATTCTAAGTATATAACTTAGCTTATTCGTAGCCGACAGTCGAGCACGCTGGACTATGAATGGAATCGCCATTTCCGAGGTTCCGGGTTCGATCCCCGGTCGGGTCAATGTAGATAACGAACTTTTCTATATTGCCTTGGGTCTAGGTGTTGTGGTACCGTCGTTGTTCCTAATTTCTATAACACAAGTGCTTTAGCTACTTACATTAAGATCAGAGCAATGAACATATGTAATGTTGTCCAACTTACCCTTAAGAACTCCGAGACTCGTATCCTCCTCTGCATTACGAACTCCTGCACGCGCAGCATCAGCTCGATGAGCTGGCGCGTGGGCCGCGGCGGCGCCAGCGCCGGGTGGAACACGTCGCTCTCGCCCAGCGGCGCCGTCGACAGCCCCGCCGCCACCTCAGGCCGCGCCAGCTTCGGCAGCGTCGTGTCGATCACCGCTTTTGGGTTCGTGTATTCCTGTCGCATTAGTCAATACTTAAAGCCAGACAAAATAAATAACGTGTGTAATACGGGATAAACTTAGGAGCTTTCCTTCGAGGCAATGGCTTTAATATTCGTTCATTCTCACCAGTTAGGCAGCGTCATAACTTATCATTCACATATCATCATCTCCACTGCTGTGTTTATGCCTCCCCTAGTGACTTCACATGATGATTGATGACTAAAGAAAAACCTGAATAAAGAAGTTACCTTGATTTCTCACAATGTTACAATAAATACTTAGATCAATGCATTTACCTAAACGACTAGATACATACATACAGACATACATTCTTAAGATAAGAGTTAAGTAATGAGAAAGTTACGTACACATCATGATTGCGGTTACATCACAGACAGTCGTCAATTTCATACTCTTGTACCTACCTATCATTCAAAGCATTGATTCACAAATCATACCGCGCCAAGCCCCTGAATGCCCTCCTTTTTGACAGCTTCCACGGCTTTGAGAAATTCGACGTAGTCGAGCGTGTACGAGTCCTTGATGAAGCGGCGCACGAGAAGGTTGAAGTCCTCGGGCGTCACGATCACGCCGATGTAGTCCAGGATGCGTGCGAAGTGCGCGAACGTGATGCGCCCGTCGTTTTTCGCCACCTTAAAAGGGAAAACTGGCTGTAATTGTATTATCATGGATACATGATTGATGCTATGATGCGTGTGTCAATCCAGATTATTTTTGCTTTGGCCGCAGCGTGGGCAGAGTGGGAGGGGGTGTATCAGTTCGTAGTCCTGAAAGTACGGCTTGAGCGGCAGCTCGCGCGCGGCGATGGTGGCGAGCAGGCAGCTCAGGCGCTACAGCTGCCACTGGTCCAGCTTGTGGCAGCTGGAGCACTAATTAGTGGGGAGAGGGGGTGTACCAGCTCGTAGTCCTGAAAGCACGGCTTGAGCGGCAGCTCGCGCGCGTCGATGGTGGCGAGCAGGCAGCTCAGGCGCTGCAGCTGCCACTGGTCCAGCTCGTAGCAGCTGGAGCGCTATTTAGAGTGGTAGAGGGTGTACCAGCTCGTAGTCCTGAAAGTACGGCTTGAGCGGCAGTTCACGCGCGGCGATGGTGGCGAGCAGGCAGCACAGGCGCCGCAGCTGCCACTGATCCAGCTTGTGGCACTCGGGCTCCGGCGGCGGCGGGCACGCCTCCAGCAGGCAGTCCGCCGATGTCTTGTCGCGACCGCCCGCATCTGTTGTTAGGGTGAGGTCAACACATTCCTTCAAATGAAGATAAATAACACTTGAAAAAAAATCATCGAAGCCACGTCCCATCGCAAGCCGGGCGAGTGCTTTACCAACTAAGCTACCGAGAACGTCACGTGACACGATGAAATATCTCAAGTGTTTTTTTTTCAAGTGTTATTTATCTTCAATTAAACTTTGCATGGAATTGCTAAAAACAAAAAATTTCAACATTTCTTCAAAGATTTAAAAGGCACCTAACTATTTTTACGAATTCGTTAATATTTATTATGACCGGCTCAATTATCAAAACTTAAATAACTCGTAATTATTAGGTAATTAAGTGCTTATAGCATGAGTAAGAATCCATTCCTTAGAAGCCGATAAAACGTTTTTAAACTACCCACTAAGTTTCTTATGCTTTTCAATTTGAGATTAGGTTTCTTTCCAACAAATTTAAATATTAAGGAAGACTGTAGGTGTGGAGGGGGACCAATCGGAGGGAGCCATTTTGCTACTAGGTATAGGCAGACTCAAGCGCGCCAAAGATACCTACTAAGTAATTACTATTGAGGACGAAGAAGGACGGTCAAAATACTATTAGGATTTGATCAAAATTCTATAAGGATTTGGTCAAAGACCAGGGCCATAACCATGAACTCTTAAAACAATCTCAAAGTTGTCAAATCTGTCAATTTTGGTACGTCATTTCATACAAAATTTGACAGAAATGATAATGTTTGACAGATTTGTGATTGTTTTAACAGTTCATGGTTAGGGCCCAGGATTATTAGGTTTTGGTCTTGTTGGTTCACTTAGTCGACATATGTTACATTTTTCGTTTCGTTATTGATTTATGATTTGTACGAATCCTTCATATACATTTTACTCTTAAAAAACCGGCCAAGTGCGAGTCAGACTCGCGCACGAAGGGTTCCGTACCATTTTCTATAAAAACGGCAAAAAAATCACGTTTGTTGTATGGGAGCCCCCTTAAATATTTATTGAATCCTGTTTTTTAGTATTTTTTGTTATAGCGGCAACAGAAATACATCATCTGTGAAAATTTCAAGTTTTTAGCTATCACGGTTCATGAGATACAGCCTGGTGACAGACGGACGGACAGACAAACGGACAGCGGAGCCTTAGTAATAGGGTTCCGTTCTACCCTTTGGGGACGGAACCCTAAAAAATAAACAAAATAAAATCCTTCTTGCCTCAAGTTCCCATTAATTAACATACCTTCATAATAAAGTTTCTACTACGAGTATACCTCGATGATCGATTTTACACTACGGTCACCTTATAACGAGATATGATTGAGAAATGATATATGTATTGTAAACACTAAGGTTCAGTCTGTAACTTGGAGTATCGACCGCGCGTGACCCAGTGGCCGCGCCCGGAATACTGCTCACAATACAGACACAACACAGTAGACTCACTCTAACTGGTAACTTGTCAAAAAATCAAAAAACCATAAAACCAAAATCATTTATTTCTGTTAATTAGCCATTACGGGCACATTTACGATAAGGTTTCCAGTGTCCCTTTGCACTACGTGAATAACAGCTAATTTTGTCTTGGGAGCAACCAGCAAGTACACCAGCCGAATAGCGTATTTGTTCATGATAAGCTAAATAAACTGTGTCATCCGCTCACTCACAGTCGGCGGCCGACAAAATGTTAACATTGCTTAATGCAGAGAACGACACGGAAACGTGTAGTATCGACGATTCAGATTTAAATCCAGGAAGCGGCCTCCTGGAGGCCTACTACTATTAACTAGGTACTATCAATTAAAAATAAGCATTACTTCTATCAAACCATTAAATATTTATAAACAATTGAGAACGGTCGGGATTTACACGGCTAGTTTGAGTTGGTCATATTTTGGCAAAAGATTGATAGAGGGATGGTAATTTTAATTTGTTAGGTTTATACGTCCGAAGGAGTAATACATTTTTATAGTAGGCCTTTTGAAATGGTTGTGCTGTTGATTAAAATTTATATCTAATGTCAGTCATGGATGTCATCGTTATATGTAAGTAAGCTACTGATATACAGTGATACAGTCATCTTATCATAGTTGGTTATCAAACGCTATTTGATTTGGGAGATATTAAATAATTGGTAGTAGTTGGTAGTCGTTCTGCAGTGAGCCTACTATTGGAAACTGTCTGTATTGTGTGCTTTGGTTAATTGCAGTAGCGAGAATAACTCTTCCACGTTATTGGCATTTCAATTGTTCGTCTGCAATCGTTACTTGGTTGGATTGGATCGGAATGTGTTGATATTTTATTTAAGTTACTAGGTGTTTCGGCATGACATAAATTGGGAAATTTGATGGTACGGATAAGTATACTCGTATTTTGTCTTATCCGCCAAATTGATTCAATAATTAATCAAACAGATTACAAAACACAAAAAAAACGTAGGTAATTTAATTAACCATTTATATTTTAATGAAAAATAATACTACAAAATCTAATGCAATTTCTAATTATTCTGTGACCTGACCGATCGGGTGGACGAGATTTCTCCTTCTGGAATTAAAAGCTTTATTATAAACTTGTTTGTTTTCTTTGTGCAATAACTCCGGAAAACAGCAAGACGGTATTAATTTACTGACGTCGCTCGCGTGAGTGGCGTATATGGCGGTCACGTAACAATAAAAAAGTCTATGGATTGAATCCGCGTTGGCCAGGTCCGGTTTCCGGCTGGGTATAGACCGAGCCTACCGTCATGGTCCATGCTGAAAATCAGCGTCGTGATACGTCCCTGGCTGTCACGACAAATGCTGAGCTCCGCTCAGGCCTTTTCGACACATTTTTTATTTTCTTGAATCCTGTTATGTATTTCTTTTGTATTCTGTGTGTGTCAAATAAATCATTTTCTATTCTACTCTATTTTCTCGTTTTGCTGTGCTGAGAAGGTTAAAGTTGAGATTGTGAGTTCGGTGCTCAAAGCTGCATAAAAGGGATGACGACTAGGTAAAGAAAATGAAATTCTATTTAGTCCATGATTTAGATTAGGTATATCTAAAAATAATAGACTTTTATTTTTTATTTTGTCTATCAACCAAAAAATTTCGTTTAGAACCGAAAAACAAAACAAGCAAAGTTAAATAACCAACCAGCACCACCGCACAAGCCCGCGTAGTGAATGGCCAAAACCACCTCGTAGTTGAGGTAAGGCCTACCTATGTAATATACCCTGCATTGAGGCGCATAGTCTTACTTTGGCCCTTGAGGTATAATGTACTAGCGTACTAGAGAACACATCTCGAACTAAATGTTTCAGCCGAGCATTGTAGCCCGGTGGACTACAAAGCTTCAGTCAGTGTCAATAATTGAAGTTGTCAAAACTGCTTCTTGATTGTTCAATCAATGTATTTGTAGTCCACCGGGCTACAATGCTTGGCTGAAACATTTAGTTCGAGATGTGTTGTCTAGTACGCTAGTACATTATACCTCAATGACTTTGGCTTACCTTCTCCGTGTATGATCTGGCACAGCTGGTGGTACAGCACGCGGCCGTCCTGCGCGCGGAAGTAGTCTGCCAGCTGCGCGATCTCGGCGTCCGACAGCCCCACCACCGAGCGCAGCGGCCCCGCCAGCACCGACACGAACTTTGACTCTGAAACAGACTGCTTGGTTAGCCTTAGGTGTTCGATAAGGTTGTAAATATTTATTCAGTTGTAACGTTAAGTTGTATTTTTTTAACACGTTATTTTATCAGTTGTAATACAACCTATCGTTGTATCCACAAAAATTTGTAAGACATGACTGATTACAAAACGTGCTTATTTCCTGCAATGCAATACAAAATAATATACTCCTTGATTTGACTGCATTATTTATCTGTCAATATTATGATTGATTGAATGAGCGACACCTCATTCCTTGCTTTATTCGCTTTGGTAATACTGGTTAGCCTTGCCTTAGCCCAAAGGGTAAAACGGGATCCTATTACTAAGGCTCCGCTGTCCGTCTGTCTGTCTGTCCATCTGTCACCAGGCTGTATCTCATGAACCGTGAAAGATAGACAGTTGAAATTTTTACAGATGATGTATTTCTGTTGCCGCTATAACAACAAATACTAAAACCCAGAACTGATTTTTTTTGCTCGTTTTTATAGATAATGGCGCGGAACAATTCGTGCGCAAGTCCGACTCGCACTTGGCCGGTTTTTTATTTACAACTGGGAAGAATTTCATAAATCCCACTTCCTACCCCACTTCCCACTAATATTATATGTATAAATGCGAAAGATGGCAAGGATGTTTGGATATTTGGATGTTTGTGACTGAATCACGCGTTAACGACTGAGCGGATTTGGATGAAATTTTGCACATGTATAAAATATAATCTGGATTAACATATAGGATACTTTTTATCCCGGTAAATGTTCCTGTGGGATATTTTTATATATATATATATTGGTCCTTATTTGAACGGTTTGCGTTATGTGTCATACCAAACATCCTATACTCCACGCAAACGCGAAATAACATCTCCCGTAATCATCCAATACCCAGGTTATGTCGACTTTACGAGGAATATAGCTTTCGCTTTACCGACCTTGACATCTTCAACTCTAGCCTGGTTCGCTTTAGAAAACTTTTGAAAGACATTCTCAAGGAAACCCCCTTCGACTAAAATCTGTAATAATTTTAGTTTTAACGTTCAGGACCTGTTAACAACTTAATGATTTTTTAAACATGTTCCATTCTCGGTATAAGCATGCCGGGATAACACGTATGAGGATCACATCTTGTATAACACTATTATTAATGTGCATTATAGGTTAAGTCATGATGTAATCTGTTGTGTTGTCCAATAAAATAAAATAAACGTGTGTAAAATAAAAAGGTGGGCATAGCCACGCAAAGTTTACCGAACAGATGTACATTCTGCCTTTGATATGAAAGTGCCATTCAACTTCACTCCATTTCATTCCGTTTTATCTAATACACCAAAGCCCGATTCCTATATCCGAGAGACGGTTGGTTTTGCTAACGGATGGTAGGAATTGTCAACTTGACATACTCAAAAGCGTTCCTATAAATGACGCTTCGTCAAATTTTATAGGAACGACTATAACGGCTTTTTACTTTTGACACCAATACGATCAGTTGCTGATGTACACTTACGCATAGTACAATATAGGAACCCGGTGTAAGTAAGTAGTTGACATCACAAATTCACTCATATGATTTAAATGATTCGAAAGACCACACTACCCAGATCCGCTCGTTGTGTCGTTCTGTAGGAAATGCCTATGTCCACCAGATGACAACCAAGTGGATGATGAAATGAAATGATTTTATTCTGTATGTAGGCCCTCCTCCGCGCACAACACGTCCCAAAATATAGCTTAGCCCTACCACCGCTTCGGGACTATTTATAGGCTGGTGATGAGAAGAAACGGCGCAACCAAATCAGTCACCTTTGTCAGCCTGATTTTACAAGAAATACATTTTACAAGACAATAAGTAAGTGCGAGCTAGGCAGTTTAAGTCCATACACTCTTGTCGTTTAAATAATAATCTTCTAATTTGTTATATTCTTTTGTCATAAGGAATTTTTAAATGTGGATTTTGAACTCATGGATCGGTAGCTCAACAAGAGTTTGTGGTAATTTTTTTTTATTTTTTTATTTTATTTATTGAATATTGAAAAATTTTATACCATTCCCCATAAATGAATTACCAACTTTTTTAAATTTGAAGCACGGAACGGCAAGTTTATTTTTATTTCTAGTATTATAATGATGTGAATCTCTTTTTAGGCTAAACAAACTTAGATTTTTTCTTACATACATAATATATTCAAAAATATATTGGGACGCAACGGTTAATATGTTGACCTCTTTAAAAATCTTGATGATGATACTCAACTTCCATTCTCTAATTCTATCGTTACCGTGAACATGTGATCCTAAAGCCTACGGTTAGGAGTCCGGGATAGACTGGATTCTGATGAAGATCGGGAACTGGTGTACTTATTATTATTAACGATGGTCTAATCAGATGAGTCGAGTTGCCGTACCGGAGATGAGCGAGTTCCCCTCCGGGTCGAGCGGCCGGTACCAGTCCCACAGGTTCAGCCCCACGCGGAACGCCGCCGCGCGGATCTTGTTGCACGTCTTCCATACGTCGGCTAAGCGGACGATCTGCAAGTGTTTTATAGCTCGTTAAAGAAGATTGTATTATACGTTTCGGTATTAAAAGAGTTGGGGAACTTCAACCAACTTTGGATCCATTTTTTAGGGTTTCGTAATCAACACATTATAGTTTAATCATGTCCGTTTGTTTGTCCGTTTATGGCTTAGCTCCGTAGTCATTAAAAAGCTGTAAAACGTCGACAAAATGGTAAAATAAAATGAAGGAAAAACTTTTTTGTTTTAATACACGAAAGGGGGATTAAGTTAGTTATAATTTTGTTTGATAAAATGAACTTAAAGAAAAAACCCTAATTTATTGTTGTAGCACAATTTCATTAGCCTAGACTAGCCTAGTGGTTCAATTTTTTCTTATTCAAAACATTGTTGTACGAAACATTAATCATTAAGTTCTCTTATGTTGTTTCATTAATAGAAAATAAAACAAAATGTTTGAATTTAAACGTTCATCTGCATTTACCAATAGATTTGTAACGCAGCTACGACGTAGCCTGTAGCACCTGTAGTCATGCTACGGCGTAGCGCAATCTTCTGTTACGACTGTGTTCTTTAATACTGAATCAAGCCAGACTAGAGAGTGGCTGAATCTCGAAGATTGAAATTTATGTAAAAATAGGTACTACGGTTTTATTATTCTTCAATTTTAAGCACCTCATATTGTGTTTGCAGCCCTAATTTATACTTTCCTTTTTTTTGACATCTACTGCAACGCTTTTATATTTTTTAAACTTACCGTATCATGCATTTTGGATGTTTTTTTGTATAAAATTTAAGGCATATGAATAAGGAAAGTGTTAACTAGAATTTCAATTAATAAATCTAGATTCACTGCACGGGATTTTGGAAAAATTGTACTATGTCAACTGCCAAACAAATGTCAAATCAAGTCGGTCGAAAAGCGAATTCTAAGTCTATGGTCGAAAATAAGGGTTTTATATCGAAAGTGTTTATCAATAAACATGTAAAAGTTTAAATAATATATTTTGGTATAAAACTATCTGAATAATAAAATTCAGGAAGAGTTATATCATCTTATCATTCATGGGGTAAGGTAAAAGTTTTAAATATTGATACCTGCAAAAAAAAAATTACAAATTACAGGTACTTTTAAAATGATGTTATTGAAAAATGTATGTGTCTTTCATACAAGTGTTTCCACGAAGCTCTGCAACTATTTCTGTCCTACAACTAAGCGAAGTCATTATAAATTCCACTCATCAATCAATTTGTCAATGGAAAAGCGGTTCTGTACCGCTCTGGCACGGCGGAGCTCCTGCGCCTGTCTTCCCGCCGGGCCGGATTTAACCACTGCGGTACATCGCCGCGTGCGTCACTGAACCTTCGTTCAGTGTTAATTGCGAGCGAGCGATGTGTACCGAAAGTTTTGATGGTGGGTGGGCTCCAGTTCGTTCGTGTGGCAAAGGCATGCGCGGCTCGGGGCGCTGGCGACCAATGACGTCAGACGCATCGATCGCAGCCGCGCACCGCCCTCCCGGCCATTATACCCTCCTGTCACAGCCCGCGCACGTGAAGAGCTGGTACACACGATGGGGCTTACATAACGCGGGGACACGCCGCTTGATGCCCGGGCTCCCGGCCACGCGCGCCCATGTGCGGACTAAGCTTTAGGACCAGAAACAGTCCGTCGCAGAAAACCTCGCTCCGATGGGGCGACTGCTGTCCGTATCCCACCCAGGACTCGATCTTACCCAGTGACGTAGGCCGTGGACTGTGACGCTGATTGTGGTATTTATATGAATATATATTTTTGATCGTACGTGTTTATACTTATCGGATCGGACGGATGCTATTCCAAAATGGACGTGAATGTAGGTCGGTGTGTGTGAAATAAGGAGCTTATACTTTTAGAGAACTAACGAGGGATCTTTTTCTGAGCGAGTAAGTACTACCTAAACTTCATAATAAATATTCGTAATTGTTTTATATGTTACCTACTGTAGTAGTTAACATTGTTACTAGTTCTACAAATCATTTTTAGTCTAATGGACCTATTACAAGAAAACAGCCAAAAACCACTGTAACGTTCATGTCAAATGTAAGTGCATTGGGTTTTCAATTATGTAACTGTTTAGGTTTATTTGCTAGGAATATTAAATGAAATGTGTAGTCGTAAAGAAAACCTTTCTTTTGTTCAAAACTTTGTGTTACTGGTGTTGGCAGTCTTAAGACATTTTGCCAGCTAGTGCTTAATGGTTCGATGTAAGTGGTGTTAGGTTTACCTAAACATGAAAAATAATAAGATTGACAATGTATCATTCCTAAACTTCTCATTTCGTGGCTTTGTTGGTGTCGTGGTGGTCCCTTTGTACTATAATTCACTCAGCGTTTAATGGAATGTAAAGTGTAATTAGCTTTACTATCAGATTAGCCGGTTTCCTGTCTAAGAGCAGCCACAATAAGCCAAACCAATTTTACTAATCATTTGAGACCTATTTAACATTGTATAATTAGTAATTTTGTAGCCTAACTAGGTGCTCCATCCTTTTTAACAACAGGGACACAAGAAATCATCCACAATGATCAACATAGCGGGCGTGATCTCGATCATCCTGTTCTACGTGCTGATCCTGGCCGTGGGCATCTGGGCCGGGCGCAAGAAGCAAGCTGGGAATGATTCGGAGGAGGAGGTGATGCTGGCAGGACGCTCCATCGGGCTGTTCGTCGGCATCTTCACAATGACTGGTGAGTTTTAAGGCGGCAACTGGTAAAGGGACTCAAAACCATCCACAATGATCAATATAGCGGACGTGATCTCGATCATCCTGTTTTATGCGATCAGCCTGGGAATCTGGGCTGGGCATCTTCACTATGACGGGTGAGTTTTATGGCGGCAACTGGTAAAGGGACCAAAATCATTCACAATGACCAATATGGCGGTCGTGATCTCGATCATCCGTTTTGATCTAATCCTGATCGTGGGAATCTGGTCTTGGCATCTTCACTATGAGGGGTGAGTCTTAGAGGGACACAAAATCATCCACAATGCTCAACGTGGCACCTCATCATCTCGTCTCTTCTCTTCGTCGGCATCTTCACCAAGAACGGGAAAAGTTTTAAGACGACAACTGAAAGTGGGATGTAAATAAACATCCACAAGAATAATGTGCCATAAATAGTATTTATTCCTTACACTCTCACGGGATTTCATGCAACTACATACCTAAAACGATTTGTTTTTTCTCCCGACGTTGCATGAAATCCCGTGAAAGTGTAATGGTTATGTTTAAAAATGCAACAAGATAGTTTAAATAGTTATAGTATTTATTTCTACCTATAGGGATTGAAAGGGCATAATATGATTTTTTATACAATCATTGCGTCCATGCGAAAATTGTTTTTTCCCCTAAAGGACTTAAAGACGCAGCGATTGTCGTTACAGCCAGGTTTAATTGCGTGCTGTTATGAACAATATTTTAATGAGATTTCGTGGGATATTCGTACCAACACGCCTTGGGAAGGTAATTTAGGGGAACTACTTGCCCTAAGGCGGCTGGTAAACACAGATATTCTGCTTTGCAGAAGAAGACGTCTGGTGGTTCGCGCTCCCAAAAACAAAGCCATCGGTCGCGGGTTAGATTGAATCCCACAATATTTAACATTTGTACATCAAAAGCCATTGAAGAAATTTAATGTATTGTGTATGTAGTATGTCTATCTGTTATTAATCGCCATATTACTAGACGGCTAGAATTGGTATGATGATTGTTCTTAACGGTTTCATATTATTTGGAAACTATCTACAGCCACTAATGACTTCTTGCAACGTATCTGTATTATTTGCTTATATTATATTTGACAAGTCATAGTGATATTCATTTGTCTAAGTTCATTAATATCTTTTAACATGACTGATCGATCGCTTACATAATCACTTCGAAGTTTACTAACGTCGCACATGATTGATTTCAAACATTCATTCATTCATGACATAAAGTAATAAGCATAAAATTTTGAAAATAATCACAATCACATATTAAAAAATACAATAAAAATCATTAAGAAACATCTCTTCGTCGTTCGAAGATCTTTAAGTGACTTGTGGATTGACTATGGGCCTCTAAGCCTCTAGAGGTGTTTAAGATCGCACGGGGAATGATTTATAAACACTATAGATTTTTCCAAAAGTATGCTTTGAAATATTTCATAAAGTTCGAGGAATATTTGGTGTGAGACTCAGTAATCAATACGACATTATCTACAGCTCGTTTCGCTTGTCAAGGCTGTTTGATAGCTGCTAACTGCTGCTTCATTAGTTTCAACATGCAACCTTTTAAGTAAAATAATCATCCACGTAAAGTTATTATCAAACTATTACGAATATATTCAAGGAGTACTATAAACACCCCAGCTGAAGCCACGTGTCATGTGACCACGACCATTATAGTTTAATTTTATTAATAAAATCTCCGAAATCAATGAATTAATGAATCAATTAATCAACTAAGTACATACAGGAAATTGTATTATTTAGCTAAAATGAGATTTATTTATTTATTTATTAAGGGCAACCAACAAATCGTACACTAATACAATTAAAAAGTTAAACTATAAAAAAATTAATAACTATGTGTAGATTCAGTTACAAGCTGCCACGACTTTCAAACGTGAGTGTGTATGATATTTAACTTTTAAAAGAGAAATTAGAACGAGAAGAAGAGAGATCTTATTATAACAATACCATCACCTTATTTACAATCCTTTCTGAGCACTCCAAAAGTTGTTATTAAAGGCTGCTGTTAATTATAAAATACATTGTCGAAAATAAGTGCTAGGACAAAGTACCTCATGTAAGAAATGAAATGAAATTATTTATTCTGTATGTAGGCCCTTCTCCGGGCACTTATACACGTCCCAACATATAACTTAGCCCTACCACCGCTTCGGGACTACATATCGGCTGGTGATGAGAAGAAGCGCCGCAACAAACTCAGTCACCTTTGTCAGCCTGATTTTACAGGAAATACATTTTACAAGACAATTAGTAAGTGCGAGCTAGGCAGTTTAAGTCCATACACTCTTGTCGTTTTTAATAATCTCTAATTTGTAATATTATTCTTAAAAAGATCTGAAAATGCATGTGTTTTTAAATTTAAAAAGTAAAGAGAATGAGGTAAACTAGTTATATGAATTGTCTACTGTTATTACTTAAGATTACATAAGTTTAGCTATTTTAGATTAATATATAATGGGAAAATAATCATATCTCAACAAAACGAAACAATAGATTGATGAGTGAAATCGGAGTGTCACTGTCGTGTACTATACACCGTAAATTTTTAATTACCCGAGATAATTAACTTACATACTCAGACACGATATACATCGAATTTGGCGAATAAAAAAAAAATATGAGAAATTTATTTAAAAGATCCCTAACATTCCTTAAAAAATATGCACCATAAAAGTCCTGCTAATTCAAATAGTAATCATTATCATTCCAACATTAACGGAACCAAAATCCACCTAATTTGTTTTCGTGTAATATTGGCGTACGGAAGGAATAACTATGAATAAAAAAAATATCATTCATAGTTATTCCTTCCGTACGCCAACGCCGTACGCCGTTCCGTTTTTTTTTATTCGCCAAATTCGATGTATATCGATATCTGAGTATGTTAGTTAATTTTCTCGGGTAATTAAAAATTCACGGTGTATAGGTGCTCAAACTATCTACCTCGAAATTTTCGCTTGACACCACTTTTAGAGCACCGTTTCCACTTGAAAACTATATTATGATTCACTGTCAAGAGTACTGAGGGTAGGTAAACGTGAGCACTTTGTAAATGAGTAATTAGGTGTGATAATTACAAAACAAACACTCTAGATCGATTGGTTAAAAGAAATTTGCTTCAGATAAGACTGCACGACAAGGTAAATAGAAAGCCACTGTCTTTAATATCTATTATTATGCCTATTACCTATATTGTTAAAGATGTCAATTTTAATTTTTATTTTTATGGCAGCAATTGTGCTCTGTGGCACACTGGTTCCGCCAATGTCAAGTTTTATAGAGGCACGATGTGGTGGTTATTTATTTGCCCGGTGAGAAAGCGTGAATCATATGTAGGTAAATTGAATTTGTTGTTCATGCACCACCGTTAAAGATGTCATTTAGATCGTGATCGTACCTATAGTCTTCGAGGTTTGTATAGGCCCCTTTTGACACTTGGAAAAATATATATATTTTTTAATTAAAATAGAGCCGAGAGTTAACGATACAAAATAAATAAATGCTACAAATTTTAAGACCCATAATAGTAATATTTTTAAAAATGTTTTTGTTAATTGTCATCATAAGTTACATTCCTAAAACAAGCTGTTAAAACGGGCTTCTGATATCTGCAAGTAATATAAGAGAGGTTGAAACAAAATCAATTTTGAACGATGTCGCGGTCTTGTATCGAATTGGGAGTGCCCGTGGGCCGGCATCGGCGACCCTTGACCTTTCGCGAGCTCCATTTAAGAGATTCGCTATTCGACGGGACCAATTCTGTTTTAAAAATGTGGAAGTTTACCTTGCTTGAGAGTTAAACTAACTTAACAAGTATACTTATGATTTGGTTTCGACTTCAGACACGTATACATAGGATAATTCAAATAACCAGACAGGAACATCAATTTTACGATTCATAATATATGTAACTTATTTTCTGTACTAAATATTTATGAACTAAATTAATAAATATAAAAATCCCGACATCTTCTCGGCGCTAGCCCAAACGAAGCCCGAAGCAATCGTAGAGCTTAAAATTAAATTGAAACGTGTAAAAGTGAGGTCTATTTGCAACAATAAATTGGTTTTATTGATTTATGTAAATTAATAATAAATGTGGAGCTTCGCTTTGTCCCCAAAGCAGTTAGTTATGTCAATTTCACAGAGGTGATAACGCGCTTCTGAAAAAGCAGGAGAAAGCCTGATACTAAGAAAATACTGTGAATAAATTGCTCGTCGAACGTTAAACGCTTGATTTATATAAGGTTTCTTTGTTTTTGATTTTATGGATATTTCTGAATAATCAACCAAATACGACTGTAGATTAATTTATTAATAAATATTTTAATTTAGGCATGCCCGTTACGCATAATTATACTCTTTATGAGGCGAAATAAATTAACGTTAATGGCATTTTTGTCATTGTCTCCAGATTTTATAATTTCTTTGCGAGGTTATTGTATACTATTGAGTAAATTTAATGGGTTAGATATTTAGTAAAGAAAATGTGTTTATGTTAAAACTAGCAGCCCGTCCCGGCTTCGCACGGGGTAGACAATTATCGCTAATAGTTTCGGCAGCGCATTCGACGAAACTATTAGCGATAATTAGACGACATTTTAAGACTCATTTTTCTACACCTTCGGTTACATTGTTCAAATTTTACCAAGGATGCCTAATTTTTTTTCAAAATGAAATGTAGCCTATGTCAAATTGGAAGAATGTAGCATTCTATTGGTGAAAGAATTTTTTAAATTGGCCCAGTACTTTTTGAGCCTATTCATTACAAACATACAAAAATAGGTACAAATCTTTCCTCTTTATAATATTAGTATAGATATAGATTTGCCAAGAGCACGAAAATTTAAATAAATATTATCACACCTAAGTTTAAATAGGCGCGGTAAAGGATTGATGAATTCAATGTCATTTAGCATTGCAAAGCATTTACTGCTGTTTGTTTTTATTTTGAATTCCACATATTTAGTTTCTCTTTTTGAAAATTCACAAATGATAAGGAGTGTCATAATTATGATAAGCGAGATATTAAGCAATCTTTTGTTTTCTTAAACGACTTTTGATGTTAGTTGCAAGAAGTCATCGGGTGTAGTTTTTTTTTGGAAATCAACTAGGGAAACATGCTCAGCAGCAGAAATGTATGTGTTTAAAATAGGAACTAAATGAGTTTGGTTGTTACTTGATAGACATCTGTCTGTAGCCAAGAACCAAGCACGTCGGACTTGGCGTTTAGTTTAGTTAGATTCTTGCAATTTTCGATGAAAAATCTGGTGTAAAAAATAAACTGTAGTAGGTATTTTCTCGAGTCTGAGTGTTATGGTATTGTCGTTGTTTCTGATTTCTTTGACACAAATACTTTGGCTACCTATCTTAAAATCAGATCAATGTAAGTGTGGTGGTCCAATGTTTAGAGGTATACCTCACGTCTCTCTACTCTGGCAGTCTCTCAGTACCTATTATAAAAGTAATTGCAAAAAGACAACATGTTTGCCCTATAATAAGGCATATTGAAGATTGTATGTAATACCACAAATTACGTATAGCGCCGGTAATACCCCAGAGTAAGAATTATACTTCGTAAAAAATAACCCATTTTTTGACGACCTCCGTAGCCGAGCGGCTAGCCAGCTGGGCGTCACCATCTCTGCGGTTCCGGGTTCGATTCCCGGTCGGGTCAATGTGTAAAACGAACTCTTCTATCGGTCTCGGGTCTGGGTGTTACATTGATTTCTATAACACAAATACTTAAGCTTCTTACTTTAGGATCAAAACAATGTATGTGATGATGTCCAATATTTCTTGGATCTTTTGTTGTCTGAATTAATAAATAAATGAGATTAATTATTATTATATTAAGGAGGGTTGTTTGTTGCAGCGACGTGGGTGGGCGGCGGGTACATCAACGGCACGGCGGAGGCCATCTACACCTCGGGGCTGGTGTGGTGCCAGGCTCCCTTCGGCTACGCGCTCTCGCTTGTCTTTGGTAACATTTACAATTAGTTTATTAGTTTTCTTCAGGCTCGGACTATATCCATCCGGATTTCAGAACCCAGTTTCAGGTGTAGTGTCCTCTTATAGACACACAACACAGGCACTGTTAACAATACTACATGATATCGGCTCGCTTGCTATGCACCGCGTCTTTACTCCGCGCCTCTCACTTGCCAACTGCCCGAGCGCGCCCCACCCCGTCGCGCGGGTGACTGTGCCTGCGCAGTGCTTAGCCGAGACGACAGATGTCACAGATGTCTATGTATCTATATTGTGATGTTTATGCCAATACACTACATCAGGTACAACAGGCCCTTCTTTAAAGGGTTGCGAAAAAATCCGGCTGCATATAGTTCTAGTAAATAATTGGTTGCCTTTTAAACGAGTACTAAAGTATTTTTTTATAAGTACAGCTTAAGAAAAATAAGGATAATGGTCAGTCCTATAACTTCATATGCAATGAAATATAACGGTTTGTCGTTCGAGATTTCCAATGACAAGCTAACTTTTGGTTACGTATTCTATCTCCAAGTCTATATAAAGTTATGGTTATTACAAAAATAATTAAATCAAATTATGCTTTTGTTTATAATAAAAAGGACAACAGTTCTGATTTTTTTTGGAATTGTTGCTTTGTTTAGTTCCGGAATGTACGCACCTGTGCTACTCACTGCGTGCAGGAACGTAAAAATAAAAATGTCGGTAGTAAAATAATTTCAAGTCACGCTAGAAGTATTAGTGATTTTATTCATTTTTTGTCATAAGTCATAAGTAAGTCATAAGTCATTTATTCCGGTAATAAAACAATTGTGTAGGAAAATATAAAAATTAATAAGATTAAAAATATATGCGCATTATTACAGTCACATTAACACAAATTGGATCAGACTAAAATAATTAATTCGATTAAACATTTAAAACATACTCATAAAATAATTTCAATTGGATTACAATTTATGTCAATGAATGAATTTAATTTAAACATTATTTACATAATCCTCTACACTATAAAAACTAGTTTCCAATAGATAAGCCCTCAGTTTGTTTTTAAATACATTTGAATGAGTTACACTTTTAAGATCCTTTGGCAATTTGTTAAACAGTTTCACCGCCTGATATTTGACACTATGTCTAGCTACCCTTAGTTTTGGCTGTATTATATTCGTAAGGTCTTTTCTCCTAGTCTCATAGCGCTTCATCCTTTCTTCTCTGGTTTCATATCTCTCTTGGTGCTTAACAAAGTCTGTGAGAAGAACAAGAATATAAAGACATGGGACCGTCAGGATTTTAAGTGTTTGAAAATGTTCTCGGCATGACTGTCTTTGATTTATGCGGACCATTGTTCTTACAGCTCTCTTCTGAATTGTAAACGCCTTTTTACAATTGTATTCATAGCTGTTTCCCCAGAATTTTATACTATATCTGAGACGAGACTCTACCAGTGCGTAATATACTATTTTTAATTGCGTCATTGTTAACTCCTCCCTTAAACTACGCAAAGCATAGCACGCAGAAGAAATTTTACTTTCTATTTGTTTTACTTCTTCTTTCCAGTTTAAGGCAGAATCTATATATACACCCAAAAATTTTACTGAATCTACCAATGCAATTGGTTCGTGATTTAATTTAATGTCAAGGATATCTTTAGTCCTGGTGGTGGGTTTAAATAAAATGGCTCCGGTCTTTTCTGCATTGAGCGTAAGATTATTTGCTTTTAACCAAAGATAAAATGCTGTCAATGCATCATTTACTTTGTTATTGAGATCTGAAATGTTTTGTGCACTATCGCAGATGACACTAACGCCATAATGCGTTAGTGTCATCTGCGAATACTGTAAGCTTGATGCATGGGGTAGTTTTGTACATAAATGGAATCAAGTCATTTATGAACAATATAAAGAAAATGGGACCTAAAATGGATTCTTGTGGAACACCTCTTTTGATATTTTTTAGTTGTGACTTAAAAACTTTTTGGCTGTTTTGTTTAACATATTTTATCTCGACATATTGCTTTCTATTACTTAAATACGATACAAATAATGCAAGGATCTTATTTATTATTCCATAATAATTTAATTTCTTGATTAATATTTGATGGTCCACCATATCGAATGCAGAATTCAAGTCAAGGAATAAGCCAGCCACCTTTCTCTTCTCGTTTAGGCTTTTGATAACATCTGCAGTCAAGGTTTCAATTGCATCATTAGTTCCAATGTTAGTTTGATATCCGAATTGCCTTTTATTTAGTATACAATTTTCAAGTATATGCTTTTTTAAACGATTCTTTAAACATTTCTCAAAAATCTTTGAAACAGTAGGTAATAGTGATATTGGTCTGTAGTGTTTCGGATCAGTTTTTGATCCTTTTTTGAACACTGGCAAAACCTTTGCAATTTTTAATTGATCTGGGAACACGCCCTGCTCATAACATTTATTGAAAAATGATGCTAATGGTTCTGCCCATAAGTCTATATTCTATTTAACCCGCATGATTTTTTGTGTTCCATTTGTTTAACTATTTTAACAATTTCTGTAGGTACAATAAATTCCCAAATCATTTCGTTCTGACAAGATACGCTATTCCGTTTAAGAAACTCCATAGATAGTTCTAGGTCAGTTGTAGACGGACTATTGTTATGGTCAAAAGTTTCCGCGAAAATGTCTACTACGGATTGGGGATTTTCAATGTACTTATGATTTTCCTTCAAAACGATTTTGTTTTTGTCAATGTTACATCCCTGCTTCCTCTGTTTATTTACTACACTCCATATAGTTTTGACTGAGTTTCTTGATTGCTCTATTGCAGACTGGACAGCAAGTTTTTTAGCGGCTCGAATTGTTTTTCTGTAAACTATTATGTAGTTATTTTTATAATTCACAACCGTTGCGTCCGCATTAGACGCATGAGCCTGGATTAGAAAACGTTTCATTTTACTCGATTTTTTAATTCCCCTAGTGACCCAAGCTAAAGTTTTTTTACTACCAATTTTTACCTTTTTATACTTTTTTTAAAGCATTTCACAAAAACCCTATTTAAATTTATTATGAAATAATTAATCCCAAATTTAGTCCAGTCAAGTTTCAGTATGTGTTCTCTGTAGATTTTATTATTCCTCTCATTAAATATTCTTCTACTTGTCATTATTGTTTCAGTGTCTTTTTTCATGTGTCCATGAAACGGAAGAGAAATGCTGCACATAATCGCTGCATGCCCATCTGATAAACCATTGTGATCTAAGGTAGTGTCATAAATACAAGCGTCTGAAAGATTTGTCAAGAAATTGTCCAAACAAGACTGTGAATTACCCTTGACATAAGTGACCGCAGATATTAGAGGTTTGAAGTTATAGCATTTGAGCAAGGATAAGAACTCTGATTTGTTTTTTGTATCTTTTAGCAAATCAATATTAAAATCTCCACATATTATGCATTTTTTGTCAAAATAATGTTCTAGAGTATTTTCCAGCTGTTCCATAAAAACATCGAAGTGCTTATCTACTGGATTCCTATAGACACAGATTACATTCAAATTGGTATTCACGTCCCTAATACCACAAATCTCAAAATAGTTTATTTTATAAACAGTCTTACAGAACAAAGATTCTTCATAGATACAATTTTCAAGACCCAAAATAAGACTCCCCCCTCTGATTTTCTTAGACCTCGTATTATAAGCAATTATGTCATAGTGATTTAAGCGAAACAAATCAACATTCTTACAATCGACTGTCTTTAGCGATAAAAAAAGAACTGACTCGATTAAATTAACAAAACCTTCATCGTGATGATATTGTAAGTTATTGTGAATGTTGAAACCTTTGATTTAAAGTATTGTGGGTTTAGTATTGGCTTTATATGGTGTAATGTTAGTTGTAACACGTTACAGAACAGAGCGAGCATTCGTGCATAACTTTTAAAACAAGCGAACAACTGACTATATCATTGATTTCAGCAAACGATGTAACATAATAACATCATCATCATTTCAGCCATAGGACGTCCACTGCTGAACGTAGGCCTCCTCCAATGACGTAATATGACATGCTCTCTGTGAATGTATCATTACGCACCACAATGCCAATTAGATAGTAGTATATCTTGTAAAGTAAAGTGACTTGCGCACAATCGGATTAGTTTAGTACGAGATTAAGACATCCTTCTGCCTCTGTCATTGTTAACAAACTGACAGCTATAGAATGATGTTTAATACCGTGTTACGGGATTTAATTTGCTAGTCCTGCCCCCTTAGCATAAATGAAAAAACACGATATGATATGATATAGCGATTTATCGACACAAAGCTGTCAAAATATGAACTTTTATCGAAACAGCGATCATGACCGTGACGACTGGCATCGCGGCATAAACATGTTCGCTGTTTCGATAAAAGTTTAAGATGGCGGCTATTCTATCATATTTTGACAGTTGTCGATATATCGCTATATCATATCATATCATATTGTGTTTTGTTAGTCATGCTAGGGGGCTGAGATGCGCAAGTAAGCCTTAAAATCTCAGTATAATACCTGAGAATAAATACGTCAGACAGAATTAATGTTTGTATTCGTGACAGGCGGGATATTCTTCGCGAACCCGATGCGGCGGCAGGGCTACATCACCATGCTGGACCCGCTGCAGGACTCCTTTGGGAGCCGCATGGGCGGGCTCCTGTTCTTGCCTGCGCTCTGCGGCGAGGTGTTCTGGGCTGCCGGCATCCTCGCTGCGCTAGGTAAGTCTTAAGCTATGGTCAAGCAACTCTTGGTCATGGTATCTAGAGTCAAAGTAACCAGTAGATGTTTGTACTGAATCAGTAATTGACGACCGTCTGGTGTAGTGGTTCGCGCTCCGGACTACAAAGCCTGGCGGTTGCGGGATCGAATCAAGTGAGGGACAAATGTCTGTGTGATGAGCACGAGTATTTGTGCCTAAGGCATGGATGTTTATCAACGTACGAGTATTTATCCATTAACTTGTCACCATAGTACAAGCTATGCTTAGTTTGGGGCTAGCTAATTGGTGTGATTGTGAAAAATGAACTCCTGTTACTGATGGGGCTCTGTGGCGAGGTGTTCTGGGCTGCCAGCATCCTCGCTGCGCTAGGTAAGTACCTCGTCATATGCTAGAAAAAAAAGCGTGGACTGAACCGTTTGTAATTTTTGACACATATTGCTTTTTATTATCCTGTAAATGTTTTTTTTCCTTTTGTATTCTGTGTGTCAAATAAATCTTTTTTCTATTCTATTCTATTCTAATGTCAAATTAAATTGTATTGTACTGAAAGGTGATCGTCTGTTGCTGTTTGAGAGTTAAGAATTAAGATGTATCTTTTCTTTGTCGACTTTGGTTATCAACTTACTCGTACAGCGGTGGCTTTTTCTCAATACCCATTATAATCGTTAACAATTCGTTTATTAGTTATGAATGTACCCAACTATATAAATTTTAGAATGAACAGAGCTCACGGAAATCAAAAGTAAATTATCTGTGGTGAATGTGTTTGATCAATAAAATGTGCAGTTGATCTACTTAGTACGTAGGTATCAAAACGATGGGCTGTGATGGGATAGATTTAGTTTATCATTCGTTCATGATTCAAATAGAGGAGTTAGATATTTTAGATGCAATTTTTCCATAATGTGATGTATCTAGTTGTCGTCACAAGATCCTGGCTCCATAACAATATTCAAAGGATCGAATTTACACGCACTTAAGCGCGGTCCTAGGGAAAGTAGAGGACCTAATATTTATTCATTGCGGTATTGGGGAGCAGCCTCCGCCGAGTGGATATGAAAGTTGTACCAGATCTGTACTGTATTTCGCGTTTTCCAAAACTTCGTTTATTATTTTATCTGTGGCAATGTTATCGAGAATTCAAGCTCGGTAGTTTCGTACTCTTTTAAGAATTTTGATATGCAGAATGCACGTTTATGCTTTTGCAAAGCAGATATTAATAGCCAGCCAATAAATTTTAGTAAGCCTAGATTTTCCTTATGTTAACTAATTATAAAAAAAAATGTTTTATTATCATCATTATCATCTCAGCCTATTGCAGTCCACTGTTGGACGTAGGCCTCCCCCAAAGAGACCTAAAGAGCACGATCTCCATCTTTTTTTGATCCATTCACTGCCAGCCATCTTCCTAAGGTCCATCGAGCTGGGGGGCGTCCCACTACGTTTGCCTAGGCGTGGTCTCCACTCGAAAACACGTTTACTCCACCTTTCATCGGTTCTGCGACAAATGTGGCCAGCATATCTGCCACTTAAGCTTGTTTTATTATATTTATTCGAAAACTCAAATTTTCTTGATTTTATGGCGGCTTTTCTATCTTCAAATAAATTCCACTTTCATTACTTAATTCATCGTTGTTATTGCAGTACAGCGAATGGCGTCAGATTACTGAACCAGCGGTTCTGGCACGGGTATAAAAGAGGTAAAATTGTACAAGTTTATAAGCCCGAGTAAAAAATGCATAGATAGTTGATCCTAATTTTTCAACACGACTTTGCAGGTGCTTTCGTTATCTTTTGTGATAAATGAACGTTGGGAACTTCTCGTTTCTGAAACACTTATCTTTTGAACTGTCGAAGTTCAAACGAATGAATGAATAAAGTTTATTTTGCACAGTTAAGAGCTAGGTTCAGTTTTATTTTTTTATTTACTATAATTGTTTTTTGGAACACATGAAAAGTAATCTCGGTGTCGTAAATATTAGGATCTCGAACTATGTTTAAAAGAAGGTCTTAGACAGAGAGCGAAAGAGAGGGTGTTGTAGTACGTAAAGTTTTTAGGATATAAGAGGGTAAGAGCTTCGCACAAAAGCTCTCTATAAAGTGTGCCTGGATTACAAGGCTGTAAAATTTTAAGTTTCAAAGTACTTTTTAAATACTAAATTACGCGTTGCTGCTGTTATTAAATTTGGTTATAGCTCGTTGTAGCTCGAACATTACTTGCAAGTACAGACAGAGGATATATAGACTTCAAAGAGTTGTTTTCATTATACATATTGTCCCTTTAGGTTGGCATTATTACTATAAAATCGTGTGTAGAGCATAGATAAGAATGTGCGGGTATATAGGAAGAAATATTATTTACCACATTAGATTCATAGATTGTCGATAGAGTGGTAGCACCGTTTTGTTGTAAAAATAACATCCCTAGTCCTGAATTGCTTATACATATATAACAGTATTTATTTTTTAGAAGAATCTGCAAAATAATTACACGTAAAAGACAATATACCTATTATTTACATTCACACATAATCCAATAGGGTTGTGGACACCAATCATAATTAATTCTAAGACATCATTTATTAAATCTGACACCTTAGTTTTAGGTCCGATAACCTAATAAAATATCATTTATTCGAAGAATCTGATTTTTATTAGAATAGTTTGTTACGGGATTGCTACCATGTACCTTATTTTTGAGTTCCCGATATTTCGGCACTGTTGCAAGCGCCATGATCACGGAGTAACTGAAGATCTTGCGGGTAAGTTGTTAAGGGCAAACATATCGGTCTACCCTCTTTCGCTGTCTTTTATTGCACGCGTCGGTACCATTGTCTACAAACTCACTATTTTCTCGCACCTGTTCTCGACACACAACACTAACAGTACCTGACCGCGACACAGCAGTTTGTTGTTTTTTCCGGTTTTTGCACATACGAATCACTGGATTCCAGACACTTGACAATTTAAACCCATCCTCGCGATTGAAATTTTTGTACTTTGTAATTTCAATCGCTTCCCTGACCATTCTTGGTATGTAGTGGCGTTCTGTCGAAATGATCTGAGGGTTGTGAAACTCAATCCAGTGATTGAGACCTGATTCCAACAAATGTTCCGCGATTGCCGATTTCTGTTTGTCGTTGTTTTTGACCGCTTTTATGTGTTCTTTCATTCGGCACGCTATGGTACGTTTTGTTTGGCCGATATATGAACTGCCACAGCTGCAGTCAATCTTATAGACACCCGGTTTCTCCATTGGGAAACTATCTTTTGGAGATCGTAGACATTGTGTTACTTTTCTTAATGGAGTGAAGACAGTATTAAGTGAGTTGTGACATTTATGAAGTACGTTTGAGATCTTGTCTGTCACTCCTCTTATGTATGGCAAGAACACAGGTTGCCTGTCTGGAATCCAGTGATTCGTATGTGCAAAAACCGAAAAAACAACAAACTGCTGTGTCGCGGTCAGATACTGTTAGTGTTGTGTGTCGAGAACAGGTGCGAGAAAATAGTGAGTTTGTAGACAATGGTACCGACGCGTGCAATAAAAGACAGCGAAAGAGGGTAGACCGATATGTTTGCCCTTAACAACTTACCCGCAAGATCTTCAGTTACTCCGTGATCATGGCGCTTGCAACAGTGCCGAAATATCGGGAACTCAAAAATAAGGTACATGGTAGCAATCCCGTAACAAACTATTCTAATGTTGGTGACCATGAAAGTTTAAAACAATATAATCTGATTTTTGTTTCCTTTAAAACCAATAAAAAGTTAGGCAGTTGAGTCCGGTAGACAATGACGTCAAAGCTTGCTATCGCCATACATATTATAATGCAGCGGTGCGTTTTGACAGCATAAAAAAGTATGTCAACTGATTGGTGGTGTCAACTAGCCTATTTACTGGTTACTTATGTTCTGTAAAACTTAAAAAAGTAGTTTATCGTGACGTGACGTCATCGTTTATTTTATAGGTAGAGAAAGCCTTTGTTGTATTAGTGGTAAAGTACCTACTTTTTATTATTGCTAAAAAAATAATCAGACAAAAAGATTATATTTAATTCCAAAGCTCTCATTATTACGCCAAACTAGATTTATCACAAGAAAAACGATAAAGATTCGACAAACGGGCGATGAACTCGTTTGTCGACTCGCCATTACGTCCCATATCCCACAAAGTGGAGAACACTAGGGCGCGAGTCTATTCGTGAGCTGTTGAGTCGGCACTCGGCAAAAATATCAAAGTGCTTGACGGTAACGATTTCGAAACGTGAAGATTTGCCGCTCTGTGCTGCCAAATAGGTGGAGACTGGAGTGCATTAGTTTCCATTTATTATTTACTTGTTCTCGCGCGGGACGAATGGAAGTATGAAATACTTCCATTCGTCCCAGTAACATTTTTTATTAAACTTTCAACTTTAGGATGAGTAAAAATACAACTGGTTTGCTTTGAATGTTTTATCTATGCAATCAGCAAAGTTTTAGGGTTTCAGGAATCTTTTTTTTTAACTGTGGAAAGTGTATTAGGGTTTCACGAACAAATGATACTTTACTTTTAATACTTTTAAGTAGACATGGGCGTTTTCGATATTTTACAGTAACTGATATGTAACCGATATGGAGTTTCAATATCGGATATGATATCCGATATCACATATCGATACGATATACTGTTTATTCAGTTATGATGGTTATACGGTTAATTCAGTTACGGCTCAGATATCGATATTGCCTAGTTTGTTTGCTAACTAAGAGCAGATATACGATACGGTTATTCAGTTACGGCAAAGTAACAAATTTGAGAAAAACGCTGAGAAATATCTTCAAAACATAATCGATACAAGATAAATTGACTCTTATTGCTAGCAAATAAGAGCGGCAATCGCCTTCTCGTCACGCCACAATATCTGAATAACCGCGTCATCTCTTTTACTCCAATGTAAGCATACCGACTTAGAAAGAGACGAAGCGAATATCAACTGAACAAGGATATCGATCGATAGTACGTTCGGTTATGAATAGTTTCGGCGATATGAGTTTTGTTGTTTCGTTGCAGTTTTTCGATATACAGTTTTGAGTTTTGGTTGATATTATAGTTTTTGAAATATCAGTTACGTAAAATCGTATATCGATACGATATGATATTGAACTGATAGCCGATATAAGATACGTTTTGATATATCGGGCTCATGTCTACTTTTAAGTGCTTTTTATTTGAAGTCGGGGGCGGGTAGCTTGTTATAAATTTAGGAATAACACACCAATATTCTGATCCACACGTGAATGCACTGTGATAGAGTTGTATTTTGTAACATCCCTGTCCATTAGGGATCGTCCATTAACCCCCCCCCCCGCCCCCCCTAGGGGAGAGGGGTCCCCCTAGTGATATTTCGTGATTTTTTTCCAAACCACCCCCCTTTCGAGCCTCATCGTGATAAATGGACGACCTCTTATAGAAATACAAAGGAAAACAAAGCTATTAGTTTAATGCAATATCTGCGTGTTCCAGCGCGAAACAATAGCTCACCTACAATTAATTCCCGTTTTAATTATAATCCAATAAATTGTGTAATAATATAACAATAGTGACCAACAAAATGGTAATGTGTGTGAAATGTAGTGTCTACCTTAAATTAATTAACGCTGTTTGCATTTTCAGCGCTGTTATTTTGTTAAATAGAGCGTCAGAGACAATTTACATTGCACGATGGTGTATTGTAGTTGCATACCTCCATAAGGTCGCACGGATCTAGGTCAAAAGTCCTTCACCGGGGTTGTTCCTGAGTCCCTCCCGGCAACATTGTGTCGCCGCCATTGTTTCGGGATATACGCACGTACAATATTTAAGAATACGTACTCCTGCCTGAGAAGATGTTTTTTAAGAGTTTTACTTCAAACAAAGATGTGAATCAATAAAATGTAACTAAATCATTTTCTTTTTACATTCACAATAATGCTAGTTTCTTATTTCGAAGATAATATTTTCTATTTGTTTTTGCAACCGACTGTGGTGACTGCTCTTTCATCTGATCTACGACGGACATACATAGTTTAAATAAATTAAATAAAATGATATCAATTTATTTCAGACATAATATTATGTACATAATTAAAAAAGGTATTTCAAATCAATATCATTTATTACGAAGAATAATATAGTTACACAATTAAGGTCTTAAAGCTATTTTTATTACACGGATATTTATTTATGTAGGTGAATTTCTTCAAGTGTTTATGGCTGTTAGTAACCCAGGGTTGTTTCATCAATGTCTTGGATTTTATATCCGGAAGAAACATTATTGCAAATAAGGTCTAACTGTCAAGTAGGAAGATCTGGGCGGTAACCACGAACTCTTAACACAATCTCAAATCTGTCAAAAATTATCAAATCTGACAAATTTTGTATGTAATGACGTACCAAAATTGACAGATTTGACAGCTTTGAGATTGTTCCTTTCAGGCGAAGGTAAAAAAAAACAATGAAAATTTTATTGTTACTGAGCGGCCGGACGGTTTTTGCCGCTTGATAGGGAGTTCATGGTTACCCCGCTGCACTTTAAAGTGCTATTTTTATTAAACGTTTAGAATTAGCTAAGTTTGTAAGTTCATAAAGTTTAAAACGTGTATGCGTGAGTGTATACTTGCTTAAAAGTAATTATATACACTTTGTAAGCAGCCTGAAGCGAACTTTCTATAAAGGTTCAGCTTCAAGCTCCTTTCAGCCAAGTTATCGGAGCTAATTACTTAGTCCCGGTCTTTCACTAATTACTAACCAACAAAGGGTACGTCGTACGCAGACGCTATTGAAATATGTTTCAATACTATTTCACTACATAAATGTAATAGGTAATGCTTTAACCACAATATTTGTGCTTTTGAAATAAATTGATTTGATTTGATTTGATTTTGAATGAAACTCCTATGGCTTAGGAAAAACTGTTTTGTGTCATCTTTTCTGTCCCTTTTTTGCAATTGATAGTCCAAGATACTGACTTAGCCTAGCTTGGAAACTTCTTGCTTCTTAACGATGATATAACAATTTAAGTTTTTGAATAGTGGGTAATTGTATAAATTTTAAATTGGGTAATATTTATCTAACACTAGCGGACCCGGCGAACTTTGTACCGCCTAACAGCATTTTTTTTTGTCATCTTTTCCCATTTTTATATTATTTATTCTGCTATTCGGAGCCGGGGCAGAGACAAATGCAACAAATTATAAATCATGAAAATCGGTCCAGCAGTTCTCGAGTTATAAGTATTGTAACAACCCGACTTTATATATTAAGATTTGACACCGGGGTACTAGCGGTATAGGTGTTCCTCGACATAAGTCTATGCACATCACATTCAGTAAATAAGCAAAATTTACTACCGTATTTATGTTAAATCAAAAAACGCTCAGCATTTGTCGTTACAGCCGAAGCCGTAACGACGCTAGTTTTCAGCGGCAACCCCGCAAATGTTAAAACGTCGCAATATATACTCTGAAAGGCTTTTTTTATTTAACGTCTTACATAAAACTAAAGCTACTTCCCTCTCAAGGGATTCTAAACTCTACAGGACTATTAAAAGTCCATGCTAATTACTATTCAAGGTAAGAGCGGAGAAGAAAAGTAGGTTTTTACTCAATTACGTTTCCCGGGAATCCGTAACGAGGCCGCGGCGCTCTGGCCGAATTCAAATAGGCTCCTTGAGGAGTACCCTGACCGCGACGGCGGTTGCTGCCAACTAAAATATTAGGTCTCTTTTCTAAATAAGAAGTTATATATACGTTTAATATATAGGATTAGGGCATAGGGTTTTACAATAGAGGCCACTTATCGGCAAGCGCAGCGTGGGACGTCCCCCCAAAAAGTCGATAGATAACCTGGTATTGCAGGGAGGCGCTTGATGCAGGCCCCTTGCAGCCTGCTAGTCTGAAAGTCATTCGGGGAGGCTATATTCATGTGGCAAAAAAACATTTGTCAAAACAACTTTTCGCAATTTTACAGTTAGCAAAAACTATTATGGCAAGATATTGTTTAACAAATATTGTTTGGCGAAGTTTCATTTTACCAATTATTATTAATTATTATAAATTAGTCAAATGTACGGTTTAGCAAAACCAACTCTTCCCAAAATATTTCATAGCATGCGATTTACACAAGACGAAATATAAAAAAAAAATTAAAAGTCATTGTTTCACAAAAAAATACTTGGTATTTCGAAAATATACTGTTGGAAGCAAAAAAAAATATCGAGCACTCTATGTTTAATTGCCATGTTTACATTTGTAATGACATTTGACAAAGTTAAATTTTGCTAAATTATAATTTGACCAAAAGAACTAAGTGCGAAATGTTCATTTACTAAAGATTCATTTGGGAAATAAAACTAAGGCGATATGTTTTTTGGGAAGTGAAATTTGACGAAAAATAATTTGTCCACCGCCAACAGGAGGCGTGTCGTAAGAGGCGACTAAATCCTGTAGCACGAGACGGGGAGCAGCGTCTGCGTGCGAAATAATAAAAAAAAGTGCGCTCGCCAACCCGCCTGCCAAGCGTGGCGAGTATGGCGAAAACCCCCCGATGACAGAAGTCTCTGGGGGAGGCCTATGTTCAGCAGTGGACGTCCTGTGGCTGAAATGATGATGATGATGATGATGATGAATTTGTCCAAAGGGAGGGATACTCGTTGAACCTTGCCACCTTGTTTCTTGAATGCAACAATAATTGATGTTTCTTTTGTTTTTAATTTATAAATGTTAGTGAGACTAATACCTGCAAACAAAATGGTGATCTTCATACTATGTACCTTATACAATAAATGATTCTGATAGTTAAAAATACAACAAGAGAGTTTAAAATGTTATTAAGTAAAGATCATTTGGTACAGGACTGTTATTTCAAAAAGCAGAACGCAAACGCTCAATTAAAAGAGCCCGCTAATATTTGTGTATGCAAATTCAGAGTTCCGATCGGTTGCAGAGTTTATTTTGAGCTAATTACTTTTAAAATTTCGCGGTGCATAATTTAAAACTCAATGAAACGGAAATTAACGCGATCATAATTTAGGTACAAAATGTTACCTCTTTTGCCTGACGTTTCGATCGGGTTACACCGACCGTGGTCACAGGCTGACTGGAACAGCGATGTCTTCACTCCGTATGAGAGGCAGATTCTTCATCTACACTCATAATATTATTTTTACCCGTCACACTTTACACTCACTGTGTCCCTATTATGATCGCGTTAATTCCCGTTTCATTGAGTTGTAAATTATTTTGAGTGTTCAGCAGTGCATGATGTCAAAAAAATAAAACCGTGTTTCGAACATCAACTAACGCATACCTATTTCTAACTATGAAGATACGATTACTTTTACGATTTTCTTGCACTGTGAGAACAAATCGTCTCTGGTTTGAGAATTGCTGTTTCTGGAATATCACTGGTTGTTAGTCATGCTATTTCCTGGCATATAGGTATGCAATATATGTATTATATTTAAGTATGTATGTATGTTTATTTTTATCTTAGCATTTATATTTTATAGGTATTTTTTGTACGTGTATGTAGTTTATACTTATTGATATTAACATTGTAGGTATATAAATAAAATTACACAATAAGCACTCTGCAGCACTTTCCCCTTTCTTTGTAGTTGTCCGCTGCCTAAAGGTTGTCTGGAAGAAATCGCTTTTTAGCGACAAAACCGCCTAAATTGTACATCTTTCTGTAAATATCAACTGTAACTTCTTTGTTTGGTGTGCAATAAAGAGTATCTATCTATTACTGCAGTGGTGGTAGGAACCTGCTTGCAGCATTAACATTTTAAAACTTGACTCGCGTGACGCGTCTCGATCCTTGGAATACTGGAACACGCCGACAGCAAAAAAAAAACGTTGTCACACATAAATATCCTGGCATATTCTAGTTGAAAAAAGCGGGAGATCGTGCTCTTTAACGCTCTTTGCGGGAGGCTTACGTCCAGCAGTAGACTGCAATAGGCTAAATAGATAGATCCTAGTGTTACTCGTAATTCGAAACCACGACAATTGGTCTGGCTGTCTTGCACGTATTATTTTGTTATTATTTATAATGAAAGTGGATATAAAGGTTTTTAACACAAGCAAATAATTACCTTAAGGATCTCTTAACTTATCAGCAATCGTGTCCATGTGGTTTAAATAAATTAACAACTAACTACATATTAAAGTATTAACAATAAAGATAAGGGATGGTAGCTTTTGGCAGGTTTTAGATTTATTTAGCTATAAATGTTAATTCGTTATTGGCTGTTTGTCTATAATGTCTCTGTTATATGTATAAAGGCTGTGGATTTTAAATGAATAAAGAAATGACACTCCTTGCACTAGCCAGAAATTACAGCAAGCAACTCTCTAAGCAAAGTGTATATTTGAGTTGGAAAACTTCGATAATTAAATAAGGAATTTTTCAACACAGTTGCTCGTAAATTGACTCTTATAACACCGTTTTTAGTTTCATAATTCATCATATTACGCACTTGTGCTATAATAACATTATCGCACTAGTGCGGTAATGTAAACTTTTTTTTTTAAATCCATCAAATGTTTCTGTCTAAGAACATTGAATATTTTACTAATATTCAATTATTTTAGGGTTAAAATGACAAATAAATATTTCATTTTATCAAATTGTATATTAATAAACACAAATTAACTTAACTATAATTTTTAGAAACAATCATTTATAGTTTATTTTATTTTTTATATTGCTGGTGCTCCGGCTGAACAGCCGGTTCTTCCTGTGCCTTTATTGAACCTGCGCGCGCATTGAAAGTGCGGCGCGCGAAAAAAACAAAACTTACGTGTCATTTTCCATAAATATTGGGTAAAGTTGTTGCTGTGTGGATAATTACTATCAAAAATGTCTACCTCAAATAGTGAAGACGAGTAAAATATTAATTTAATGCGCCGGAAATACTTATCGAGGCACGAAACGCGAGTGATAGCCTCTGCTGTTACCGCCAAAATCCAGAGAAAAATATCTAGCTGCTTACGAAACATTCAATCAGTAAAAAACAGCAAAAAAGCCGCCATATTCGGAGAAGGTATTTTTAGTTTTTGATTTGTTTTTTTTCCTCGCAATTGTGTTGAAAAACGTCGTATGCAACTCGTGTGCATTGATAATTACACACTCGGCTTCCTTACCGCGCTCGCCTGCGGCTCGCGCTTACAATAATGCCTTGTGTGTAATAATCAACATTGCACACTCGTATCATAATGTACTATTATGTAACTTTAAGTTCATCACATAATAGTAACTGTGGATTATTTTAATGTTGCTCCTGGTCACACCCTATTTAAATTTATTTATAGGGTATAACATGACGTAATATAACCATGACGTAGGTTTATTCGATTAAACACAGCAATCTGGGCTATTAAGGTCCATTTACGACCGGGTTGTTAATTGTTATTATTAAATCTTAAATGAAATTTATATCTATCATGGAGATTAACAAGGGTTAAGCGTTAGTGAGCCTAGGCGAGCGGATTTTTGCGGGATTTGAAACTTTAACCAGCTTCTTCTTCTTATCCGGATCTTTGCGGGATTCGAAACTTTAACCAGTTTCTTCTTCTTATTCTGATCTTTGTGGGATTCGAAACTTTAACCAGTTTCTTCTTCTTATCCGGTACGCTCTTGACAGAACGGTCGTGATTGATATGTACTCTTAGCAGCATTGAAAGGGGCATATAGAATATAATAGAATGTATTGATTTGTCTCAAGGCAGATAAGTAAAACATAATATGCAAACTTAATGCTAGAAGACAAAATGGTCTATGGCTCAGTGGATGCAGGAAACCCGCAAACTCTGTTATTCTGCCATAGCCTTTTTTATAGTACTAGGCTATAGAAATTGTAAAAAATAGGATTCTACACTTACATCTAAATTAGCAGAGTTTAATGTGTTGTGCTTCACGACACCTCGCCACCGCTGCCTGCTAGAGGTCAACCACCTGCCTGACTTTATGTCCGGAGCGCGAACCGCTAGACCAGGCGAACGTCAAATGAAATCATTGCAAGAAGATATTATTTTATTGCTTAGAGACTAAAGATTTTTGGTCTAACCCTACTTTTTCCCACAGGGGCCACACTTGCCGTGATCATCGACATGGACCACCGCACGTCCGTGATCTTCAGCGCGTGCGTGGCCGTGTTCTATACATTATTCGGCGGTCTGTACTCCGTGGCCTACACGGACGTGATCCAGCTGTTCTGCATCTTCCTGGGGCTGTGGATGTGCATCCCCTTCGCGTGGGCCAACCCCCACGTCAAGCCGCTCGGCTCCATGGAGGTGGACTGGATAGGCAAGGTGGATCCGGAGTACTACTGGTTCTATATCGACTACGGGCTGCTGTTGATCTTTGGAGGGATCCCTTGGCAGGTCAGTTGTGTTTTATGAAAAACTTTGGAAATCTTTATCAATGTTATAAAAAAAAAGTTGTTACTGATTTCTATAAAACAAGTGCATTAGCTACTTACCTTAGGATCAGAGCAATGTATGTGATGTTGTCTAATATTTAATAATTTTTTTTGTATAAATATGAACTTTTATCGAAAAAAGAGCATTACACGTGACGTCGCCGGTATGGACATGCTGACTGTTTCAATAAAAGTTCATGATGGCGGCTATGTTGTCATATTTTGAAAGTAAAGAGGCGATACATCGCTATATCATATCGCATCATATCGTGTTTTGTTGCTCGTGCTAGAGGGGCTACTAAACTAATCCGGTGGTGCAAGTACACCTAAGTATTAAATGCGTATACTGGGTGTATGTAATGTACACAATTACTTTCCATTCCACGATAATGGGTTTGTGATTGTTAATTATGCGAACAGAGGGAAAGGCTTTGAGTGAACACATTGACAGTTTCGTGTTATTTCCCTCGGGATAAGTAGGCACCTATGAGTGACCTAAAACTTTCCTTTTATTTTGTACGTTCAGGTATAATTTATTCTCTATGGTTCAGGAGACGCCTTTTTGAATCATGCTAATTCCAATTCGAATACGAAATGGCAAGATTCGCATGCGAATGACTAAAATCCCTATTTTTGAAAATTCATTCCGTGAATTCTCTCCTTGAATGATTTTTTTCGTTCCGTTCTAAGCGATTCATTGCCAGTTTTTTTAAAAACAGTAAGTTTTTGCGTTCCGTTTTTTAATGTGTTCTGCATGAAACGAAAATAGTTACAAGAATTTTACTATAATAGCAACACATAATTCGAGTGATTCAAAAATGCGTAAAATCGGGAGCGATAGAAATGGAGTTCGCACACGAATCGTATTCGTGTTCGAATTCAAGATTCATTCTAAAGCTTCAAAAATACGTCGTCAGGACCTGACATAATTTCTTCGACAAAGCCCCATTACGATTTATCTAACACTAACCGTATGAAGTGAACTAGCGAGCTATGTAGTGTAGTCGGATAATTTAGGGACAGCAAGAACAGAATAGAAACGGAGCGTACAGTCAACAGCACGTCGACCTACCCCAAAAGTCAAAAATTCTCCAATAGATTTTCAACTTTAAGCCTAACATATAGAGTTCATTTTCAAATGAGAAAATTTGACATTTTGTAGTAGGTCGACGTGCTGTTGTCCGTACATTCGTGTAATGGCCGTTACGTATTTTATTACACTTTCATTCATACTCAAAAGGTATCCTTTTAAGACTTGGCACGGGGTAAACTGCACCCTTTTAGATTCCAGGAGCTGATTTATATTATGAAGTGGTTACTTCTGGAAAACAAACAGCGAAAAATAACTTTTTTTATCGGCGCTCTCTCAAATGGCTGTCATAAACGTATTGTAAGACAGCAGTATAAACCTAACAAAAGAAAACCCTCAATTTTGTGATCCTGTTTCCTCTTTGGTACGAGCTTTTTGTAGACATTAGAAATCCATTTAGTTTCTTGTGTTAATTTTGGAAAATTTTATTCTACTTGTTTTCTTTTGTACGTTTCAATAAGTATTTGGATAAAATAATTTTAACATTAGAATAGTTTGTTACGGGATTGCTACCATGTACCTTATTTTTGAGTTCCCGTGATCATGGCGCTTGCAACAGTCCCGAAATATTATCGGGAACTCCAAAATAAGGTACATGGTAGCAATCCCGTAACAAACTATTCTAATGTTAGTGACCATGTAAGTTTAAAACATATTTTAACATTTGCTACGAAAGTTGAAGTCTGTTAGTTGAATCCCAGAAGATTTACAGTCTGTGGCGCGGCAGACGTACCTACCTATTGATTATATCTTCGTTTTGGTCTGACCGCGCGACTGTTCATTTCTCTAAGAGCATATTGATTTATTGGACTTGAGTTTTTCATTCTGACGAAAGAATTTAAACGTAGAAATAAAAATACTTGTACTTTCCGAGTCCTTCTTAAGACCATTGACCATACATAATAGATAAGCAGGCCTGTCAAACAATAGATGTGGAGATTATTAACAATAGATGACGACCTCCGTGGCCGAGAGGCGAGCACGCCGGACTTTAAATGGCGCCGCCATCTCTGAGGTTCCGGGTTCGATCCCCAGTCGGGTCAATATAGAAAACGAACTTCTCTATATTGGCTCGGGTCTGGGTGTTGTGGTACCGTCGTTATTTCTGATTTCTATAACACAAGTGCTTTAGCTACTTACCTTAGGATCAGAGCAATGTATTTGATGTTGTCCAATATTTATTTATTTTATTTATTATGAGATTACAAGTGGTGTTAAAACGCTAGATTTGTTAATTAAGATACTTTACCAGTATATTATATCCGCTGAAATAACTGTTTAGTGAAATTAATGTAATCAGGACTTTTAATGAATTTATAAAAAAATATTTATGAACGGAAATTCAGTTACAAAAGAAGTAGTACAAATTTTCCTTACAATGCTGTAAGTAAACTACTGAACTAAGCCTTCCGGACAACAATTAAGTATAATATTACGGAGGCCGAGAAGACGCATGAAGAGTTTAAGATTATACTTACTGCCTACTGACCTGCCTCACTTTTTTTCATTCATAAACAGTTTGTTAGCTGTTAACCAGAGTAACTTGTGAAAAAGACTTATTTAGATCGTCAAGGGCAACTTTTCTTCTGTCAGTTTTAAAAATCAATTATGTATCATCGAATAACACTCAGCTTACTACAAAAAGATAGAAGACTAGATTATAACAAAACACTCAGACAAATTTACAGCTAAGAAACTTACTGAATGCAAAAAAAGAAATGCATTAAATTAACGTTTCAACACAGTTGCTCGTAAATTGTCTCTTATAACACCGTTTTTAGTTTCATAATTCATCATATTACGCACTTGTGCTGTAATAACATTATGTAGTGCGGTAATGTAAACTTTTTTTAAAAAATCCAGCAAAAGTTTGTGTCTAAGAACATTGAATATTTTACCAATATTAAATTATTTAAGGGTTAAGATGACAAATAAATATTTCATTTTATCTATGATTTTATCAAATTGTATATTAATAAACACAAATTAACCTAACTATCATTTTTAGAAACAATCATTTATAGTTTATTTTATTTTTTAAATTGCTGCTACTCTGGCTGAACAGCCAGTTTTTCCTGTGCCATTATTGAACCTGCGCGCGCATCTAAATTGCGGCGCGCGAAAAAAACAATACTTACGTGCCATTTTCCATTATTATTTGGTAAAGTTGTTGCTGTGTGGTTAATTACTATCAAAAATGTCTACTTTAAATAGTAAAGACGAGTTAAATATTATTCAACCCCGTCGGAAATACTTATCGACGCACGAAACGCGAGTGATAGCCCGTTGCCGCCAAAATGCATAGAAAACCAGCAAAAACGCCAAGTCATATTCGGAGAAGGTATTTTAGATTTTAGTTTGTTTTTTCCTCGCAATTGTGTTGAAAAACGTCGTATGCAACTCGTGTGCATTGATCATTATCACACTCGGCTTCCTTACCGCGCTCGCCTGCGGCTCGCGCTTATAATAATGCCTCGTGTATAATGACCAACGTAGCACACTTGTATCATAATGTACTATTGTCAAACGTGGGGTAGGTCCATTGAGGTATAATGTACTAGCGTACTAGAGAACACATCTCGAACCAATTTTTTCAGCCAAGAATTGTAGTCCAGTGGCTTACAAAGCTTCAGTCAGTGTCAATAATTGAAGTTGTCAAAACTGCTTCTTGATTGTTCAATACTACCATGCTTAGTTGAAACATTTAGTTCGAGATGTGTTCGAGTCGATATTCGGACTCATAATCGCGCACGAACTCAACATGCTATAGGAAATGGTGTACTAACCCTGAGCGATGGTCTCAGGTGTACTTCCAACGCGTGCTGAGCAGCAAGACGGCGGGGCGCGCGCAGGTGCTGTCGTACGTGGCCGCCATCGGCTGCATCTTCATGGCCATCCCGCCCGTGCTCATCGGAGCCATCGCCAAGGCCACGGGTAATAATTACTATTCATTTGTATGTATTGTAACTCTTACTATTTTTCTCATTCATTTTTAGGGTTCCGTACCCAAAGAGTAAAACGGGACCCTATTACTAAGGCTCCGCTGTCCGTCAGACTGTTTGTCTGTCGTCATAGAAAAAAAACGTGTTTTTTTTTTGCCGTTTTTATAGATAATGTTGCGGAACCCTTCGTGCGCGCGTCCGACTCGCACTTGGCCGGTTTTTTCATTCTCATACTCATACTTATTCTCTCATTCTAATGAGATTCTGTATCGCAGGACTTCATAAATTATGTAACGTGAAGGATATTTTTTCTTTCTTTGTTTTTCAGAGCTTGGTCAATTAAATATTGAGTACATAATTTAAATGTTTCGATTCTAATATCCAGTTTTTGGTTTATCATATTTGTTGTAAGGTCTAGGTTTTTGGTAAGTAAGTTGGTTATAAACTAAGTACTTTTATAGTATACGAAATCGTTGAGAAGGTGTAGTGGCTGGTATACCTTAGTAAAATTTATTTAGAGATCAAAATCAAATTGTGTTTTTTGCTAGTTAATACAAAATATCAATCTACCTAGAAGATAATGCATGAGATAATCTGAAGTTTCGATTTAGATATGGCACAGAAGTGCTGAAGTTATTTATAACTGATAAAAAAATAAATTACGTAAGTTATAAGTAGGTGTATAAGTAAAACATAAATAATTCGTTTAATGTAGTAAATATATGAATAAGTTATAAATTAAAGTTTCTTTAATGTTATTTTGCTTTGTAAGTAAATTTGCATGTATGGTTTTATTATTTTTGGCTAGTGTTGTGGACACATATTATTTGTGTATGTATTAAAACTAAATAAAATGTTATTAGATATTAAGCAAATATTGTACATTGCACTGTTTATGTTCCTTAAATAAATAAATAAACTGATAGCCCGCTGCTAATACAAAATTAACAAGGACGAATAATTGTTAATTGAAACGAGAGCTTAGGCTAATTGTCTAAATAATTAAATAAGGTAAATATTTTGTATTCGAGACCAAGAAGTGCTTTGAATATATTGTTTTAAACTTTCATGGTCACTAACATTAGAATAGTTTGTTACGGGATTGCTACCATGTACCTTATTTTTGAGTTCACGATATTTCGGCACTGTTGCAAGCGCCATGATCACGGAGTAACTGATTATAAGGTACATGGTAGCAATCCCGTAACAAATTATTCTAGTGCTTTGAATATTACGCAAGAGACGGCATGGCGCCGGTAACTATTCGCGGATTAATTTGTATGTAGCAACGGCATGTTTAGTGTTTACGGCGTAGGTATATACAACTGACCGTTGTAATTGTTTTGTTTACTGCGACGTCACGTTCATTTTTCTATCCATATATGTATTTAATTAATAATTAATTTATACAGGGTGGTCCAGGTCAGATGGATATAATTTTTTTTTGGTACTTAGGGACTATTTGTACCCGCCAGGAAAAAATCCGCTTGCAAGATTTTTTTTTTTAATTTTAGTAATATCACTACTTTTTTTGAGAGAGCGCAATGTCTACTTTTTTTTCTAAAATAGTGCAACGTCTAACTAAAATAAAAAATACTAAATAAAACATTAAAAGTAGTGATATTTCTAAAATAAAAATCATATCTTGTAAGCGGCTGACAAGCGTTTTTTTTCCTGGCGGGTAAAAATAGGTCCTAAATTCGACTACCTAAAAAAAAAATTATATTCATCTGGCCTGGACCACCCTGTATAGGGCAGTGTGTCCAGCCAAGTATAAAAGAAGATTAAGCACTGGCTGTGCTCAATTTATATCGAGTTATTTTGAATCTTCCTGGCAAAAGATCAATATGTAGGAGCGACAAACATGATTTTATGGAACACAAACTCACGCTTCCTATGACTTTACCCACTTATATAGACGACCTTCGTTGTGGAGAGGCGAACACGTAGTACTTGGCGTCGTCATCTCTGAGGTCTCGGGTTCGATTTCCGGTCGGGTCAGTGTAGAAAACGAACTTTTGTATATTGTTTTGGGTTTAGCTATTGCAGTACCGTCTGCTACTGATTTCTATAACACTAGCAGCCCGTCCCGGCTTCGCACGGGGTAGACAATTATCGCTAATAGTTTCGGCAGCGCATTTGACGAAAGACATTTTAAGACTCATTTTTCTACACCTTCGGTTACATTGTTCAAATTTTACCAAGGATCCCTAATTTTTTTCAAAATGAAATGTAGCCTATGTCAAATTGGAAGAATGTAGCATTCTATTGGTAAAAGAATTTTTTAAATCGGCCCAGTACTTTTTGAGCCTATTCATTACAAACATACAAACATACAAAAATAGGTACAAATCTTTCCTCTTTATAATATTAGTATAGACAAGTGATTTAGCTCTTTACCTTTGGATCACAGCAATGTTATTTTTAGTGGGAGTGTAATTTTTTAAAATGGCTACCTAAATTTAATCATAAGGAATGATTCCTGAAAGATTATTTTAGTCAACTAGGTATACTCTATAGTACCTATTTTACTGGTGTAAGCCTGCGTTGACTGCCAATCATAGTCAATATGTCACAAATCTGTAGTGTTGTTTAAATAGAAGATCAGCTTCATTTATTTCAATCTCAATGCTTTTTTGTATGTCAAACTTAGCTCATTTTACACATTGAGCGCGGTCAAACTCATCTGTAGGGTCAACTTTAATTAGTGCTCGCTGGATCCTTTGTCCAGGTGATAAATGAATTATGTTTCGGAATTTTGGGTTCATTTTCTCTGTAAGGCTTTGTGTTATCTTGGTAATTAGGTCCAACAATATTATTTCGTTGGAATTAAATTTTGTAATGAGGCTATTCTAACAAAAGGTATTAGGCCAGGACCTGTGTAGTCAAAAATATTTCATCGTAATCGAAACAAAACAAATGGAAACACTTTCCAATTATAATAGGCCATACATATTTTTCAATTATATCAATTTTATATTTTGTGTTTCAATACTGCTACTTATGCAATGTGACGTCACGAAATTTAGGATTCCCCTAGTACTAAGTACCCCTTACCACATTGTCACACTTTGACGAGCCCCCCCCCCCCCCCCCCCCCCCCGTTTAACGTGTGACGTAATTAATCCACTTATTCCGAACCTGACCGGAAATCCTAACCCGGTCGCGGGTTAGGTTAGGAACTTGAAAAAATATATAATTTTTGTTCCGAACGTAACCCTCTTCCTAACCTGCCCCGACGTATCGTTCCTATCGTAACCTAGGAGGAGGGTTATGTTCCTAACAAAAATTATATATTTTTTCAAGTTCCTAGCCTAACCCGCGACGAAGTTAGGATTTCGGGTTAGGTTTGGAATAATAGAATTAATCGATAGCAACTGCTGTAGCATGGAACGAGACTGAATATCGCGGCGACCTGACGCCCGACGGCGAGCTGACGTCAGAGCAGACCTCCATGATCCTTCCGCTGGTGCTGCAGCACCTGACGCCCGACTTCGTGTCGTTCTTCGGGCTGGGAGCCGTATCCGCCGCCGTCATGTCTTCGGCTGACTCGAGCGTGCTGAGCGCTTCGTCCATGTTCGCTAGGTCAGTGACGTCACATCAGAGAAGTCTCTAAGATACAGCACCCTTGACTTCGTGTCGTTCTTTGGGCTGGGAGCCGTGTCTGCAGCCGTCATGTCCTCGGCTGACTCGAGCGTGCTGAGCGCTTCGTCCATGTTCGCCAGGTCAGTGACGTCACATCAGAGAGGTCTCCAAGATACAGAATCTACGATGTCGGTGGAGGCTGACGCTGCAACTTGACAATTACCTTTAGTTGTTCATTATCTTGGTTTGCCATGGTCATGTCCTTGAGCGACTCCAGCCTTCGATTCATCTATGTTTGCCAGGTGAGTGACATTACAGTAGATAGACTTCAGATACTGTATGGTGCTGCAGTTGCAAATATACCGTTTGAATTGGGCTCGATATTCGCTTATCTGCAACATGATAAGCTCTTTTAACAACATCAGTAACTTGCGCTATTTTTTATTAATCATCATCATATGATCATTACAAAACCAAATAATTGTTGACGACAAACTCGTAGCTAATATATTCTCGTTTCACTTCACACTTAGAATGAGATCTGACGTGATCCTTTTCCGTAGGAACGTATACAAGCTGATCTTCCGTCAGAACGCATCGGAGATGGAGATCATTTGGGTGATGCGCGTGTCCATCCTGGTGGTGGGTTTCCTGGCCACGCTCATGGCACTCACCATACCCTCTATCTATGGCCTCTGGTGAGTGAACCTTCTTAACCTCCACATTCTTCTTAACCTTTAAGTATCATAGGTGATATGATTAAACGCCTTGATTTGAGTGTTGCGTATCGATCTTAGTCGTGGGTTTCCAAGCCACGCTTCTGGCGCTCAACTTTCCTGATCGACGAGGCAACGAGTAATTTGGACAAAGTTTTTATTTCATTTCCCAGTTTATTTTATACTTAATTTTATTTGTCTTTGCAGGTTTAATTAATTTTGTTGTAAATCTGTAGGTACACAAAAACTGGGTTCTTAGAAAATAAATGATGATTTTCAATTCATAGTCTACCTATATTATCAGCTTAGCAATACGGCAATCCGATTCAATTGCAATTTTTAAAAGTCGGTTCAAAGTACATTTTCTTGCACTTTGAAAACAAATCGTTTCTGGTTTGAGAATTGTTGTTCCTGGAATATTACTGGTTGTTAGCCATGTTATTTCCTTGTTTTTCATTTTTATTTATCATATTTAAGTATGTTTGTATGTATGTTTATTTTATCTAAGCATTTATATTTTAAAGGTATTGTATGTATGTAGTTTATACTTATTGATATTTTAATTGGAGGTTTGCGTAAAAAATACTCAATAAAACTCTGCACCACTTTCCCCTTTTCATTATAGTTGTCATCTGCCTGAAGGTTGTCTGGAAGAGATTGCTTTTTAGCGATAAGACCGCCTAAATTGTACATGTTTTTTGTATATATCAACTGTTACATTTTTGTTTGGTGTGCAATAACTTTTTTGTTTGGGCTACAGTTTAGCACTTAAGTTATATCATATGTAAAATGTATTTGTAATGAATAAATAAATAAATAAATAATTGAATCCAAGACTACCCGTAATTCACAATCAAATCGCTTAATTATTTCTTTATCACTTATGCATGCATAAGAATGTTTTAATAAAGCCGTGTGACACTCGACAATGGCGGTCGGGCGATCGTTGATGAACATCTATTTCCCATTAGCCCTGCGTCAGTTTCGCAAGGTAATCGTCGCGCGCGCCGCAGATTCCATATTATTTTAATGGGAGTTAGCACATCGCGCCATTACAGTTACCACCAGTTGGGAACGTGTGGAGCATTGACACAGTTTCGAGCGTTTACACGCGAATTTGCATCTTATGATGAGCAGGCCAAGGGTCAAATGTGAAGCCCAAGGACGGAGACTGGCCCTCACTTATCCTGATAATCGTTATCATTGTGAGGTGTTGCCCTTTTGACGGGTAATCAATAGAGTGGGTGAGGAATAATGACCAAGGATCGACTTCTTGTTATTTGCGTTTCGTTGAGCCTCAATCAATCAGAATATCAAACGTTACCCAACGACTGGTTTTACAACCTTCGCCCATGACCGCAGCGCCCTTAGCAATTTCCTTTTCAGAAACCCACTTGATAGGTCGGGAAATTGAAAGTCATTTGAAGCTGTCTAATTGACATTATTAAGCATTTTGGGTCGAAGGTTTTTGTAGGTGCTATGAAAAGCATTTTTTTTAAATTACTTCAATTGGCATGCATCGAATTTTAAACAGTTTTAAAAAGGAAAGTTAAAGTCCGTGTAGATAAAGTTATAATGTCACATTAGAAAAAATATCAATTTAATATTTCTGTTGATAAAAGGGGTAAAACACGGAGGTAATATTTTTGTTATGTTAATTACAAAAGTCAAATAATATTTTACCTTGTAAAAAGACTGGACAGCCCTTACACTAAAATTAAAAAGTGTTCAGTGAATCGGAGCGCTATTCGTGTCTGTTTGGTTTGGTTAATTGGAATCTAGATGGAACCCGTGACAGTGCTGAATTAAGCCGAACCACCGAGCTTTACACTTATATTATATCAATCGAAGAATATTGCCGACAGTGAATGTCGATAGTAGCAGAAATTGCATGCTAACATTGCACATAATAACATGCTTAGATTTTTTTAAACGTCATTTATATACAGGGTTATTTGAAAAAAATCTACAACCTCGCACGGCTAGATAGCTAACATCATACACAACAATATCTGTTCTACGACTTTACACATTTTACTTTCATACAAAAATAAATATCAATTTAATTTTATGTCTAAATGTTCTTATCTCTGTGCGCTTCACATCGGGAGTGGCGGGGGAGGGCGAGGCGCGAGCGTCGCGGGCGTCGTCTAACATAGACTTACAAATGTCACGACAGTACAATAAAAGCTTGGAAAATATTTTTTAATTAATAATAATAATAGAAATTCTTTATTTGTCTCAAAAAAAAATACATAGAAATATTAACAAAACATGTTTAAAAGTAATTAATGAGACAAATGGGTCTACGACTCAGCTAATAATGCTAGGAAAGAAAATCCTTGCATCGCTGGTATTCTGCCGTAGCCTTTTATAGCTATAACGAGTTCATAAAACTTACATAACAATATAGTTAAACATTAATTAATTTTTAAGAAAATGTGTGAAGCACCTAAGCACCTAATCTATACCAGAGTGAAGATATTTGTGGCTGTTTGATCTAGGTAATTGGATCGAACCGGCTTGTCTGCCGCTTACGAGCGCATGAACTTTGAGCTTACTGCTTACGATGCATGCATAGAATTAACTCATCTTATCGCAGATTTAATTTTTAATGTAGGTTTCTGATCAGATGTTTCAAATATAAAGCGCAGAATTTAGTTAACTAAATAATCGTAGAGTTTGATTCGTAGTACTGGTTGACCATCGACTATTATATGTGATGTTGTCCAATATTTATTTATTTATTATACATAGATTTAGGTTCAATTGATAAGCGTGATCCAACAAGATTGGTTGTCGGTTGTTTAGTTTGGTTATGTATCGTACATATAGCATTGGAAAATTTAAATGCTTATATTTATAAAAAATCTACCTATATTATGGTATTTTCTTATCACACTAAACTATTTTTTTACTTTTTAGTTCTTTTTAAAAACAAGCAATGATTTTATTTTCAAAAGAAAAATTAAAAAAAAATCTTTTGTCAATTAACCAAAATATTACAAGCTAGGGGGCTCGTGGTTTCACTTCTAAGTAAAAGTTTTACCTAGGCGTGACGTCATGCGACTTTTTAATCAATATTTTATCTCATTAGTATTTTGATTATGTGTAAAAAAAATCGTGTCCTTTTCTTATTAATAATCTACCTGTTAAACAAATAAAACAAAGTTAGTCGTCATCCTTAATTCTCACTTATTGTCAAACGACAATTGACAACATATAATATTGGGCAGGGCGCCAACTAGATGGACAGACGCGATAAAGAGGGCTGTCGGAGGAAACATATATGATGCGGTCCATAGAACTGAAGACCGCGCGGCTTGGAGACGTGCCGTGTATGGTCGCGATCCTCAGCACTGAGGGAACGACGAAGAAGAGAGAATATTGTCAATTGACAAATGTCAATTGTTTCTGCTTGCAATTTGGAGTGAGCTCACTGATCGCACTGCACTGTGTCGATCCGCAAATAGTATAGTTACGATTATGCGCGCGCACAATCATTATGTGCGCACTAAATCCCGGTGTTTATGGCCCCCGGTCGAATTTGGAGATGAGTTTCGCAAGCAACGGTGACAGGCAGAAGACACAAATATTTAGTGTCGGTCATATAAAAACAGCGATTGTTCTGTTTATCGATAATAATAATTTATCCTTACATAATAAGTAATTGCGTTTTTTACAATTATCTTACAAATGAATACATACAGAAAAACAGTGTAGTGGTTTGCGCTCCGGACTACAATGCCTGGCGGTTGCGGGTTCGGATCCCGCGAGGGGCAAATGTTAGTGTGATGAGCACGAGCATTTGCACCTAAGTCATGGATGTTTATAAACGTATTTAAGTATGTTTATTTGTTATCTAGTCGCCATAATACAAGCTTTGCTTAGTTTGGGGCTAGATAATTGGTGTGATTGTAAAAAAAAAGTTGATAAACATTTTTGTTAATTTATTATTTGTTTTTAATCGCATTGACTTTAGTATTACGGGTTTTTTTATAAAAAAGTTTTAAGTTACGTATCTTAGTGCGGCAGTAGAGAAATACTTACTCTTAAATTCTCAAACACGATTAGCAAAGGTGTATTGATAAAACAAGTAACCTAAATTTAAAACGAAATTAGTTGTAACCTGTTTATATGTAAGCTGTTATTAAAACCTTTGTCTATTGACGTTTTAACGCAATCAACTTAGTACGTTTCCAATCCTCATTAAATTTGATTAGGCCGGAGCTAACGTAAATTGTGTACCTGAATCAGATGGCTCTATTATTATGTTTACACTATACAATCCTTATAACATAGTACATAAGGATTAACACTGTGTAGCTAAGTACTCAAATTATGAAGATTTTGTGTTTTTGATACTTTTACGATTTTATTACAAGCAACAAACATTAAAAGGCTGAAGGCGCGATCTAACTTGGGTTTTGCTTTCGCTTGACACAGTCACCGCCAAGCAACATTGCGGTTGTTTTTTTGAAGTCTATGTCCTAATAATAAATTAACAACAAGACTTTTAAAAAATAAAAATAAATAAACCTTTTTTTTAATAAATATTGGACAACATCACTTACATTGCTCTGATCCTAAGGTAAGTAGCTAAAGCACTTGTGTTATAGAAATCAGAAACAACGACGGTACCACAACACACTGACCCGAGCCAATAAAGAAAAGTTCGTTTTCTACATTGACCCAACCGGGGATCGAAATAAATGGTTTATTCTTAGATAACATTGGAAATGGAACCAAACTAAAATCTGGCGACACTGCATTGCTAGTCGCCCTTTTCATCGAATTCCCCAGACGCACAGATGTTGGGCTTAAAATGTCAATAAATGGCGTAAAATAATAGAGATTGTCGCTAATAGAACCTACCTACCAGAGTGAATAGGCATCTTCTGGGCAAGCTCGCTCTATCGTAGATCCCATCTATGCTCTAGAGCAAGATTGGGGTCAAGAGTAAGCCCATCTCAAATAAAAAAAAAAAAAAAACCTTATATTAATTTTTATACAAAGTTGAATTTTCCAAATAAAGCGGTCAAAACGTATTAAATTTAGTGTTATTGGCATGTTTTAGTGTATACCTTAAAACTTACTTGTTCTGTGCTTAAACGGTTATCCGTCTGTAATTGGAATAATTTAGGGTCAATAAGTTTGCGTATGTGATATTCTAGCTTTTACAGTTGTGTCGTGGATATTGAAGAATAGTTATTAGTTCACATACTAAAATACATTATTTATGACTCAGATACAAATACGCGTACTGATTACGTTTTCCTATTAAACTGTTATTGGACAATAATCCCTTTTTTACCAGTAGTAAAGTCGTCGAGGTCTAATAGGCCCCTTTCGTCACTTGGAAAATGTATTGTATTTTTTAAAATTACTTTACCCTCAACACAAGACGACCTCACACGCCGGACTATATGGCGTCGCCATCTCTGAGGTTCCGGGTTCGATCCCCGGTCGGTTTAATGTAGAAAAAGAACTTTTCTATATTGTCTCGGGTCTGGGTATTGTGGTACCGTCGTTGTGTCTGATTTCTATAACACAAGTGCTTCAGATACTTACCTTAGGATCAGAGCAATGTATTTTATGTTGTCCAATATTTATAGAAATAGAATAGAAATAGTTTATTTGCGTTTAAATAGGGTACATTGAAGGTCTTACAATTTGTTTAATGTCAGCCCATTTAGCCATTAATAATAGCATGCAAATGTTTGTGAGACTAATTACATAAATTTAACAAGAATTGTTTATTAATTTATTTTATTTATTTATAAAAATGTTAAACTCTCTGACCAAAAAAGTTAGTATCAGTCTATCGTCGTAAAACAGACTGTCAAAACGGGCTTCTTATTCTTAGCGACTTGTTGACAACAAGATTGTCCTGGCAGGTCAATGTGCTCGGACCTGGTGTACGTGATCCTGTTCCCGCAACTGCTGATGGTGGTGCACTTCAAGAAGTACTGCAACACGTACGGCTCGCTGTCCGCGTACATCGTGGCGCTGCTCGTGCGCATGTCGGGCGGCGAGAAGATGATGGGGCTACCCGCTCTCATCCACTACCCCGGCTGGGACCCCGTCAACGAGGTGCAGTTGTTCCCCTTCCGGACCATGGCGATGATGCTCTCGCTGTTCACGCTCGCCTTCATCTCCTGGCTTTCAGTGTAAGTACCTACTCGTTTTTGACCAATCAAACCAGTTAATTATCTGCTGAAGATCATAATCATTATCAATTCAGCCTATTGATTTCGCACCACACCATAACATCGTTTCCTCGTTACTAACTCATCATTATCATCATCATTTCAGTCACCATTGCTGAACATTGTCCTCCCCCAGTGACTTCCAGATTGGCCGGTTGCATACAGCAGAAGCGGCCTGCATACAGCGGCTTCCTGCAACCTTTACCAGGTCATCTGTCCACCTTGTGGGTGGACGTCCCATGTTGCGCTTGCCAGTACGTAGCCTCCATTCCAGAACCTTTCACCTTTACTACCTCATGCATCGAGTTAACCCTAGCAACCTATATTACCTACCTATATAAGGTCCGATTTTATTAGTGTTCATCCTGTTAACCTGTGACATAGGTGAAAAGCAATCGTAAAAACCAATTTTCAAATGTGTACCATAAAAACTAAAAAAGTTAAAAATCAACAACATTGACTTCATATTGCATAAACTCGTCCTATCTTTGCTACGTTTAACTATCTGATTATCCGACTTATTCCTTCCCCTTTGTACAGAGCGAGAAAGAGTTAAAGATAGGACGAGTTTATGCAATATGAAGTCGATGTTGTTATTTTGTAATTTATTTTTAACTTTTTTAGTTTTTATGATAGACATTTGAAAGTTGGTCTTTACGATTGCTTTTCACTGAACACTAATAAAATCGGACCTAATATATAACATATTGTTGAGGACAAAATATATCTTTCAAATGCGGTCGTACGTTTTAACTTTTTTACGTAGTCGGGTGGGTTATAGTTTTTCAAACTTTATAATTATTTAACACATCACGAAGTGAATCTCTTTCCTTGGAATCAATTTTTGCTGAGTCAACAAGATTGATGATTCCACTGGAACAACATTTCATGCATTTGTTTATGAGAAGATTTTTATGTCTAGCACAGAAAAGCTGTTGTCAAATTTTAGGGTATAACGCTAACTTAACAACTAAATATAAACATGGTTTTGCTTTCAACTTCTGAAATGTGTCCGGGCTCTGGCATTTGATATCCCATGTCGAATCAACTAGAGGGTTGCTTTGCGTCACACTGACCTAGAATAAATAAATGGAACTTGAACGTGTTTTAGCCATAGTCCACGCAAATTACTGATTGACGAGGGTTGAGCACGATGGGTAACAATCAATTTAAAAACATTTCTAAATGGATAACAATTATTAAATGGATTCTACGCGAAACAGCTTTTGTGCAGAACGTTATCAATTTATAAACCCAAATAATCTTGCTCCGCAAAAATATATGTTTCGTTATCGATAATATTTTAAATCTGGGCCCTTAGTGACGAGCTCATTATGCTGAGTAGGGCTTCGTACTCTCGCCAGGAACCTTCCGTTACATTTATTTTTACCTTATTAATATTTCTTCCAAAACATTGATTCATTGTTGAGTAAATAATGAAGACGGTATTATTCGTAAAATGTTTGCGTATAATTTAATAATGGAAAACAAAGAACTGCCTACGTTTATTTCGTCGTTCTAAGATGTTACCATTAACGTAAAGCAAACGTCTAATAAATATTTAACTTCGTGTGTGCTGCTCACAGAATATAATACATTATGTACTCGTAAGTAGTTATAAAATGAGTGCGTGTGACGTGAGATATTGGAACATCGATAAACGACGTGATTGAAGCTGGCAACAAAGTAAAGATTCACGATATTGCTCCTTATCAAAGTCATCGAGTAATTGTAGCATCCGATATTATTGCGGAGGCGAGTTGCTGAGTAATGGCGTCGTGACAGACGAACGGACGCGTTGCTATGTACACTCCACTACTTAAATATTAACGGACCTTTAATTCAATGTATTAAGGTTCAAATCGAATGCCACTAAAATTTATCGGTTTAGGTTTTGGGCCCGAGGAAAGTGACGGTCGCTCCTCACGAATCTTCGGCTGATAAATAAACGTTAGAAGGGAACTTAATAGTAATTGTTATTATTATCGATAATCAACTCATTTCGCAATGTCATTTTAGCGAAATAGAAAGTTTAATTTGTATTATGTCTTAGTTAAAATCGAGCGTCTACCTAATACACATATTTTCCAATTTTTAGCTAAAATATTTGTACTACATAGTAATATCCTTTAAGTAAATTTTTGTTTTTAGCAATTCCATGCAAGGTTTAATTAAAGATAAATAACACTTGAAATAATTATCGACCTCAGGTGGGACTCGAACCCACTGCGATGGGACGTGGGTTCGAGTCCCACCTGAGGCCGATGATTTTTTTTAAGTCTTATTTATCTTTAATCCTTTATGTAATTTTATATCTCAGCGACTTTCTGTTCAGTATCGAAATTGAATTTAATCTACAAGAATACATACGAGCCTATTCCAACAGGTACCTTTTCAACTCTGGATACCTAAGCCCCGAGTCGGACTACTTCAACTGCGTCGTGAACATCCCCGAGGACATCCGAAGAGTTGACGAGCCCTCGGAAGCTGGAGAGCAAATGTCTGTGCTGGGCGGCGTGCCGGGCCGGCTGTACGGGGCCGCCAGTACGCTTGTGGGCCCCGACGAGAAGTCTGGCCGTATCAATCCGGCCCTGGAAGACGACGATGACCTCGACGACCCTAACGATGGACCCACGCCCCTCTTCGGGAACAGTAATGCACCCCCGCCGGTGCAACCGTTCGGTAAGCAGACGGCTTTCTGAGATAAGTACTATGATTATTAGTTCCGTTTTCAGCAGATTAGGGCGCCGTCAGATCAGTCACTTTGTCATTAAGACTGACGAGTTCAGTTTCTTTTAATTTAAGACAGCTATTATCAAACATATTTGAGTTGGTATTGCAATTATCATAACTTGTGTAAAATGTATAATGTTTTGGGTAAACGTGCAACATTGCTAAATCTTTATTTGACTTCACATCTGAGGTCACGTCGAATGATAAATTAATACAAGGCTAAACTTTGCTTTCTTTCCAAATATGGTAAATATTTACAGCTCTTGCATTTGAAATGAATATTGTCAGTCTGACAGCGCCCTAAGTGAGTAGGTACCGTGTGCAAGTAAGAGGCACTAGCACAACAAGGATGGCATATTTTGTGACGATTTTACTGTCCGCGCAGACTTCGACCGTCAACTCGACCACATTTCCAAACTTCATCGAAATGGCGAACCGTTTGATTTTCAGTATTTTTCGAATTAGGATATATGCTCAAAGTTATGACATATCGCCGTATCTTCCGAAATCACTTTTGTAAGTTATGTATGGTAGCGCTACGAGTGCGCTCGCCGAGTACATAACCTCACCCAAATATAATAGGTCCTGTTTTATAGTTAGGGAGTGTTTGTGCTGCACAAGGACATAAAACAATAAATAAGAAACACTCTGAACTTCTTAATATCTTAACTATTAACTAGATCAGCAGTTCTAATAGAAGTATCTTTAAGATTGTCCATTGTGATTCATTGTGAAAATTGTAGTATTTGAGCAGCAGAATGATCTCAAGTAAATGAACTATAAAATAAGACCTAATTCATAAGGACCGCACGAGTAAGAAATCGACAGCAAAGGTATGTTTGTGTAGGGTTATACGAAATATTAAAGCAATAGACTTATAAAAATGTTAATAGTGGATGTGTAAAATGAATTATGCGAGTTATTTTGTAGCTAATTGTATAAATGCAACTGATACATATCATGAAAAGTCTTAGAAGAGATTTTATAATACGAGTATATAATTTATATTGAAGAAGATTCCTTATTTAAGTCAATTAAAGTAGAGAATTGAGAGCACAAAATATGTTGCGTGCTTCATAGGTCATGTAATAAAGTGTATGTGCGTCGTAGAACTATCACAGATAATAAAATATATTATGCTACACGTGACCAAAATCTTATTCGAATGTATCTATACGTTGAATGTTTGAAAGATATATCACTTTACCGTTGTAAAAATATCGCTTGCAAAGCAAATACTTATTACTCGAGTTACACGTAATGATGGGTTTCATAAAGTTGTTTTTCTAATTAAATATTAATGCGATTATTTTGTTATTACTATTTATTGTTTGATTAATAATACGAGTATGTCGTCGCTCCCAGCGGGCGTATACCGCAATTCCCGTAGAGTAGTCAGTACAATTTAGTGGCTGTTATACTTTATAAGTGAAGTTTTATCGAAATAGTTTATTTACATAAAAATTCATTTTATATTTTTTATTATATTTTAGCTAATAAGGTTTCAGATTCGTTATTCTAATGATAAGGTCGGTGGGGATTTTATGAGGTGTGTTCACACTGTCAGCCAAAAACATGTTCTTACAAGTCTTACAACCAACGTCGTCAAAGTAAATGAAAAGGAAAGTACTTGCTGAAGAAACAAGAAAATTACATTCAGCTAAATGCACTATGCAATAAATTGTTGCTATTGCCAAAAGATACTAAATAATTCAATCGTTTATTCGGGTGTCAATTTTCAGATAAATATTCCTTATTTAATCAAAGACGGCCTAATACAATTATAACTGCTAGGATGCTTTGTCCAAGTCCAAAATAAAAGAGCATCGATTTATCGCAGGATTCATAATATATGGCTGATGGTACGAGCGCACTGGTATATCTAGTGAACTTAATGTATTTCGGTGTTCAATATATCCCTCGCCCGCGTGGTCACCGCCCGCGCCTCCGGTGTTTCGATCAGTGTTTGTATTCGATGTTTGTCACCATTTGACGCTTTTTAAATGTATTTTCTATGTGTTCACAGATGTTACTTCTGATCTTCGAATAGCATCAGTAAAGGCTCTCACAGACTTAGCTGCCTAGTAACGCTTAGGGATTATTATTAATCTATATTGATGACATTCAGTTGCGGTTTAATTCAACGGCAGTACACATTATCAGGATTCAATCATCATGATAAGGCTTCGCTAAGTCTGCCTGATCCTTAGTACTATAGGGCTTTCAAAAATTGTTTTACGAGAGATTTACTATAGCGGCGCGGGTTATACCTGCGTCTCAAATTTTATTACTTATTGAAGATATATTTATAACATTATTTGTTGCGCAATTTCCAATGTGATACCAAAAATTATATGACCTTTCTATATAGCGGTGATAGCCGGCTGAATGTAACTATATTATACTATTTGCTAAGACTACAAATACGATACATATCATGTCTGCGTGATTAATATACATATTGAATAAATTAATATACATATCATAGATATTTAGTGTGAAACGAAACATATCATATTTGTAAGAGTAGAGATAGGTATCGTTGTTGTTCTTCGACCCCGTTTTCTAATATTCGTGCGCATGTTAGTTTAGACTATTTTAATTACTTCGTTAAGTTGTCATTGAGGCTATTAATCGCGCGATACCAAGTAGATTATTAGCGTCGATCAACTTACACGGTTTGTTGCACTTCGGTAGTAGTTCTACAGATCAAGAACATATCATACTACAGGTAGTGACTATTGCAATCGAGAAAAATAAAACTGCTATTCCATCCAATGTTTTAGGTCTAGTGCGTTTTTATTTTTAAATGAAAGATTCAGACTTTTCACTTAATTTTGCTTTGAGCCTCATAGTTGTATATTTAATATGAAATTTCATTTCATTTCGTGTAGTTACCGAGAAATGTGAATAGATACTTGTGATTCATGTCATCTTTATAAATGGTAGAAATTGTATGAATGAATACATACACTCATGGCTTGTCAAGAATTATCTGTGCTATAGCTATGAAAGAATATCCGTCCCACGCATTTTTGTGTGGTTTTAATTATGCTTCTTAGAATATCTGAGTTAAAATGAGGCCATCGGAAGTGGAAGCTAGCTGTAGGCAAGTATTGCAATCAATTTATTATCTATTTCTATGCGGTAATAGATTCATAGTATCAATTTAGTATCGCATTTTTAGGCAATATATAGCAAATTCGCCAATTCACAAAATTCTAGTCTATGGTTAGGGTCAACTTTAGATGCCCAGACTTTCGGCAGTGTTTTTTCTGCTATGTTTTCAATTATGTCAGTGTACTTCTATTGTTTTCATTCATTATGTGCTTCGATATTAGGGAACGCTGGGTCCACTGTTAGTTATTAGATATACCTACTATTTATTGACTTATTCCTAGTTCTTGTTGAATATTTTGAAAATGTGAAAAAAATGTGTAATGTTGTGAACTCTGCAGCCGCTCCTGCGACATCAATAAAACATATAGTATGTTGATAAACTTGTTTTATTCCAGCAGCACCCAATGCTTCTCTAATTTCAGGAAACCTGTGTTAAATAAAAGCTCAACTCGTACTTATTTACAAAAGTTTTAATTTATACAAAATCACTTCCGTACTTAATCTAATTTTTTGTACAATTCATTACAATTAAATAAATTTAATACTTTCGTTTAACGTTGCTCTTACAAATAACAGTAGAGAAAATGTGGCGTTTGAATAAATAGAGAGACTACAATTGTGATTCGCTTTTTTACTAGTTAAATTCTTGTTTCCACGTCTGCTTACATTTTTTTTTCAAACTATTCCATAGAAAGTCGACAGAACTCCTCGAGCGGCGTCTACGCTAAATATTGCACCTTCCACTATTTCAATTCCACTCACTAAAGGACGGTAACTTAAAAAATTGACTATATTCCAATTCACAGTATGGAGAATGACGTTAACTTAGTATACGTAGCCACCGTTCGAGTCGTAGCTCTGGTTGATGGTGGCCGGGACGCCGCCGCCGGAGCCGTGCCCGCCGGACGAATACCCGCCGGAGCCCCCCGACGAGTAGCCGCTAGATCCGCCGGATCCACCGGAGGAGTACCCGCCTGAACCGCCCGATGAGTAGCCGCCGGACGAGAAGCCGCTAGAGCCAGAACCAGAGAAGCCACCAGAGCTAGGGGCGCCGTATGAGCTGGAGGGGGCGGCAGGCGCGCCGTACGAGCTAGACGGAGAGGGGGCTCCGTAGCTGCTGGATGGAGCGGACGGGGCGCCGTAGCTCGAGGATGGAGCGCTTCCACCGAAACCGCTGGAGCCGAAGCCGCTGCCGCTGAATCCACTGCCTCCGAAGCTGCTGCCACCGTGACCGCCCGAGCCCGACGACGGGGCGCCGTAGGAAGACGAGGGAGCTGGGGCACCGTATGAGCTAGATGGGGCGGGGGCGCCGTAGGAGCTGGATGGGGCAGAAGAGGGAGCACCGTATGAGCTAGAAGGCGCAGGAGCACCGTAGGTACTGGAGGAAGCCGGGGCGCCGTAAGAGCTTGAAGGTGCTGGGGCACCGTAGGAGCTTGAAGGTGCTGGAGCGCCGTATGAGCTTGACGGAGCGGGGGCGCCATATGAGCTAGACGGAGCGGGGGCACCATAGGAGCTGGAGGGGGCAGGAGCGCCATAGGAGCTTGATGGCTTAGGTGCACCGTAGCTAGACGAGGGACGGGGAGCGGGGGCACCGTAGCTGCTTGAGGGCTTGGGTGCGCCGTAGGTGGTGGATGGCCCGGTGGGAACGCCGTAACTGGTCGCGGGCGGTCTGGCTGGGGCACCGTATGAGCTGGATGGTTTAGGTGCTCCGTAGCTGGAGGAGGGGCGTGGGGCTGGGGCTCCATAGCTCGACGAAGGTGCGGGGGCGCCATAGGAGCTTGATGGGGGGCCGTAGCTGCTAGATGGCTTCGGGGCTCCGTAGCTGGACGAGGGCCGGCTGGGAGCGCCGTAGCTCGAGGATGGGCGTGGGGCGCCGTACGAGGAGGAAGGCCGGCCTCCGCCGAAGCCTCCGCTGGACGGAGGCAGGTACGACGAGCTCAGCGGCGCTGCGAACAATGGAATTGGTGCTTTACTTGGCATCGTAAACGATCTAGATTTCTGATTAGAGCCTCTACCGTTCGATATTATAGAGGGCATTGGCGTAACTCACAAATATCACAACAAAAATGACTAAAAATTTTAGTATATCTTATAAAAACATCATCATCATTTCAGCCGGCGGAAGTCCACTGCTGAACATAGGCCCCAGTGACTTCCAGATCGGCAGGTCTTAAACGACCTGCATCTAGCGGCTTCCTGCACCTTTACTTTACTTTACTTTTATAAATGCATAGGAGATATTAAATTTACATTTTTAATAGATGTTGAAAAAACTTTAAATTAAACAAGATGTGGTTTCAAAGAGTAGCCAAATTTAAGAACACGAATGTGAATCAATGCGAACTTTAATATGGCGTCACCATGGTTATTTTAAATTGGCGTATCAAATTTTACGATCCGAGAATTTCAGCTGTTTATTAGCGGACTAGCAGCCCGTCCCGGCTTCGCACGGGGTAGACAATTATCGCTAATAGTTTCGGCAGCGCATTCGACGAAAGACATTTTAAGACTCATTTTTCTACACCTTCGGTTACATTGTTCAAATTTTACCAAGGATCCCTAATTTTTTTCAAAATGAAATGTAGCCTATGTCAAATTGGAAGAATGTAGCATTCTATTGGTGAAAGAATTTTTTAAATCGGCCCAGTACTTTTTGAGCCTATTCATTACAAACATACAAACATACAAAAATAGGTACAAATCTTTCCTCTTTATAATATTATTAGTATTAGTATAGATATAAGTTAAATTGACGGTAGAGGCTCTGAGATGACGCGGGTGCTAGGGCTGTGTTACCATCGCGTTTGTAGTGTTTCCGAGGAGAGGCTGCCACGACTCCCATCACCACCAGCGCCAGGAACAGCTGCAACAAAAAAAAACATCAACATTAAGATAAACCCACAAATCAAAGACTAAAACTTTCAACTTTGATGCGTAAGTAAAAAGAAGTTCAGATTTCTTGCAACAATAATGGTCAGAGTTTCTCGCTCAAAAAAAAGTGTACATGTCGCAACCAAATGGTTGAAATAGCCGTTTAATTGCAAAGCTAGCCCTTTCATTGAACAACGCCATTAAACCACAGCTTCAGCTTTGCTTAGTTTGGGGCTAGATGATTAGTATTTGTGGATAGAATTGATTTTATTTCATTTATTATAGCAATGTTTATTTTAGTTACGTAATAGAAAAAGAAAAAAAATAAGCCCAAAATTTTTTTGAATTAGTATTTTTACTTCGATAAAAATTACATAGAAAATGTTCTGTTAAACTCCGGTGTGGCTGTGGGTTTAGAGCACTTTGAAGTGAATTTATTTTTACAACAGAGTAATAAAAGCGACTGAGTGGACTGCATGCTAAGCGGGCCTTAAATGCCTTAATTTACCACATCCTAGTTAAAATTCTGTATTCAGGGTAGTAACTGTGGACATGTTGCGATTACGTAGTATCGTAACTCGTTTCCAAAGCCATCTGGCAATGACCCTGTAGATTCCAGATAAGATATCGACTCATGCCAACAGTTTATTTTCTAAGAAGTTTCTAAATAACTAAGCAGTTAAGCAAAAGTCTTATAAATAGAAACATTAAGAACGAACAGATAAAATCTCGATGTTGCTTTTGTTAAGTAAGTTGTATTTATGGCGATACTGATATTTAAAATTAATATATTTGTTGATAATAATATTTGTTTAAAAGTAAAATGGTTTGCCGTGTGGTGCCGGCACGTTAAAAGAATCGCACCACCCCTTCTCTTCCTATGGGTGTCGTAAGAGGCGACTACAGGAGAACCGCCATAAGAAGACGGGCGGGGTTAATAGTAGGTTTTGAGGGGTTTCAGAGGACCTTATACACAGCGGGAAGGACAATATTTGTATGCACAACGCTTTGCATACATAGACCACGACTAAATAACGCAGAATTACAGCGGCAGAATGCTAAATAAAGCTAAATAATAAATAAATATCATCTTAATTTTACGTCTAAAATGTTATTATTTCTATGTGCGTCGCATCGCCCGCGTCGTGCGCGTCGCCTTTTCGTATGTGAACGGAACATAGACTTACAAATGTCAAGACAGTATAATAAAAGCTTTGAAAATCATTTTTAATTAATGTATTGAGTTATGATAAAACTCGCAGAACAAATGTTGTTGTTTATGATGTTAGCTATCTAGTCGTGCGAGGTCGTTAATGTTTTTAAAATATGTATAGATTATAGAGCCGAGTTGTGCTAACGCAGTATGACAGAAGCCTATATCGTCAGTTCATCCCTTTTTGCTAATTTTAAAGCTATATTTTGTTAAGAAAACAAATGACAATAGATCCGGGGTAAGTAGACCAAAAGAGCGTGTCTCGCTGGGTGCGCAGATGCTCCCGAGGCTGCGTTGCGCCACGCGGGTCAAGGCACACCTGCGCAAGCGCCTAAATGAACTTGAAATTAACTCTTAGTCAGTACGCAGTTTACGCTAACCGTAATAGTTATTGCTGCTGTGGGTAATCTTCAGTTTCGTGACTCAATTGTTTATTTGTCGCCCGGTCTGTATGGCTTCGAGAAAAGGATGGTACGGCTGCATTTTTGCCCTTTTGCTTGACTTGGCGAAGGCAATTTCATGCCCTCAGATAGAAATGCGCCAGACGTCATGGTTTCGAAATAGAATAAAATAATACTTATTTGGTCCAAACAAAAATGGACACACAAATTACAAATAGAAAAAAATTACGAGGCGTGCCAAAAGTATTAGGAAATAATAAGCTCAGTAGGTATTAGAAATAATTATTACAAAATAAGAAACTGACATCATGGTGTTAAGAGTTCTAAGCTGCAAAAATCCCTAAAACCAGAAGCTTTTGCGTCGTATTACCCCTAATTGAGAACAGCCCAAAATAAAACTAAAATTCGAATACTTTGACTGCTTACAAATTATAGTATTTTCTTAACATCTGCAACAAAACACTGCCTCGACTACAAATCTCCATTTAAGACCAATTTAGATGAAGTTAGTATGCACAACGGTCGACGTGAAGTCGCAATCGGCGCACGCGCCTCTCAGCGTGGCAGGAGAAATTTTAATTTATTGACGAATTTCTCCTTATTTTTAAATAATAAAATAAGAGTGGAGCTGATGTATTTATCACTCTGTAGTAGTAATAATTATCTGGGGGGCGTCAAACACTACGTTTGCCTAGGCGTGGTCTCCACTCGAGAACCCGTTTGCTCCACCTTTCATCGGTTCTGCGACAGATGTGGCCAGCCACTTAAGCTTGCTTACATTTTTGGACTATGTCCGTTACTTTGGTTTTATGCCAGATGATTTAATTTCCGATTTTATCCCTTAAAGTAGAGTTTTTTCTTTTAATAGCCATTCTGTAACACATCATAATACAATTATTTTACTCGAAGTAAAAATTGACTTGCTACAATATGTAACGGAATAACTACACACAAAACCTGTCTGTGTGTTGTTTTATATTCATATTTAGCCCAAAATAGCAAGAAGGAGGTAGCAAAACGCTTTTGCAATTAACTTGACTTCGGGGTAACCATGAACTCTTAAAACAATTTCAAAGCTGTCAAATCTGTCAATTTTGGTACGTCATTACATACAAAATTTGACAGATTTGCAAATGTTTGACAGATTTGAGATTGTTTTAAGAGTTCGTGGTTACCGCCCTGATAATTGATAAATGATATTAGCTTTCGTAGTCCGGGAGCGTATACTGAAAATTGACGCAAGTCTTATCAAGTATAAGAAATATATGAAAACTGAATTTAGTTAAAAATAGACATTTTAAAAAAAAACTTGATTTGTAATATTTTCTTAAATTAGTTCTCTTGTTATTGCCACAACGGCCACAAGCGCGCTCACGTGTGCGCGTAAACGTTTTCCTGGGCTACATTGATCACTATCTAGGAAAAAATTGAATCATATTGTTTCACCTTCTCGCCATTGTAATAGTCTTTTATAAATATATGTTGAGCATCGTTTTACTTTAGATAGAGATATTATAAGCACCGCGAATCGCTTTTGTTCAAGTAAATAGCACTAATAGGAATCGTCATGCTATTTATTGTTAACAACGATTGCTTTGTTTATTGTTCTATAGACCTCTCTGTTGATAGTGAAAATACATTTTAATTTGATACCTAATTATAATGTACTACAGAGTTCGTTAACCTTTGCTTGGCGAATATTGTAAACAATATTCACATGTCTTTTTACAAAAAATATCTGTGTCTAAATTTAACTAACTGTAAATAACATAATGTTAATTATTTAGTTGGTTATTATTTTAAAACCTATCTTATATTGTTAATTATCAATTTCTTTAAAACGAAGTATCACAATTGTTTACAACATTCCAAGAATGGACAAACAAAATGTCTTAACAAAGAGACATAGGTGTATAAAAGCAGTTAAAACAAAAAGATCTGTCTTAATAAAATGACAATTTCAAAACTTTGGCAGTTATACGAGAATATGAGTTACGAGGATAAAATATTAAAAAACTCGTTTATTCTGTAAATAGGCCTTCTTTCGTACACGTATACACGCACGTCCCAAATTTCTATACAGGGTGATGATTTCAATCCTCGCCATATTTATAGAGGTGACCAATTATGACTTATATAAACAAATTATCCAACAAAAAAAAAAACAAAAAAAAAGAAATTTATAGCGAATATTTCCGTATGACATCAACTGTACTTTAGCTCGCAATACTGCAATAAGTTTACACTGCGGCACTATCGAGCTACGCTATCGAAAGTGGTCGATTAGGGAAATCATAGATATTTAAAAAAAAAATTTTTCGAGTCAATTTTTTTTTCTGATTCGTGATCAGAATAAGATACTTAATTTATTCAGGGGAATATGGCGAGGATTGACATCAGCACCCTGTATAAATATGCCCTTCCACCGCTTCTGCGTTTATATCGTGTGCTAGGTTAGACGAGCACCTCTAATTGCTCGGAGCACAGAAGCAGGGCACACCCGCAGTTGCGCCACGGACGCGGGCACAATGGCGGCCATGCTAATTTATTTAAATAGCTACAGAAGAGCGTCATTTCTTTCGCTGGTGAGCGATTTGCTCATTGTTGGGCTGCGTGTGTGGGGTAACCCGCGGCTTGTTGGAAGGAAGCAGCATTAGCGTACCTAGGTAGCGTTCCCGGCAGCTAATAAAGCGGTACTAAGTAAGTAATTAGTTATTTATAGTAGGGTTGCAAAAAAAAAATTGTACTTTTGGGAAATTCAGGAGAAAAAAATAGTACACATCTATTTTCAATCATTATTTATTTTTCCATGAGTATTTGTTATTACTTTTCGCTTTGGCCATCAAGGTTCTATTATTTTGAAAATAATTATAGGCATCTGAGCAATGTCTATATTAAAGATTTGTGTTCAAAAATTCCCTATACAGCGCTGGGGGGGGAGGGGGGTCCATTCACAGTTAATTAAAATTAGCGATAAAAATATAGTATTTTTCGCCCTTTATTGTTTTTCTATAGTACAATTGACTAAAATATAGAACGATATTATATAATATAGTACGGGTGGCAACCCTAATTTATACAGGGCTACATTTTATAGTTATAATTTAAAAAAAGGTCTAGGGTACAATACAAAACAATGAATTTATCAACGAGTTTCAATTTTTATCAGCAAAGATATAAAAAAAACTTTTCTTTGTTGCAGCTCAATTAAACTGAATCTTAGTCGCTCTTAAAACTTTAATAGGTATTACCCAGAAATGTAACCCTATCATATTATACAATGTAGCCATAATATCGTAGGCACTGATTTTATCGCAATTTAAATATCAAAATGACTTAAATAATACCTAAGTATAATATGTAAGAAAGAGGATCACTAACAGAAGACATCATTACTTTCACCACTTAAGTTCTTTATGCTGGTACAAAGAAGAATGCATAATCTTTACAGCAGCAATTACGATAAGTCTCTACATTGATTAATAAAATACCTCTTTAAGCGACAGTTAATTATCGTCAGACAAACATGACATAATGCACAGGTGAGGTGTTGTAACAATCTATTACTCGGAAAATGATGGAAATTAGCCCGATGACCTGATTGGCGCAGTGGCGCAATGTAAAGGGTACTAGGTTAGATTCTCAGTTCAGGTCATTACCTAAAGAATCAATTTTCAAAATTGACTTAAGTTAGGTGTGAGTTGGGAGACGTTAGTTAAAATATTTGTTTGCTATCTTCTAACTAGGCTCTCGTAGCTGGCGACAGCGCTTTAGTATCGATTACTAGAGTTAAGCAACCAACTCTGCGGTTGTGAGTGGATAGGTGACCATTTCGTCCATATTTACTGAAATTTATCACGAGCTTCACCGTGCTTCAGAAGATTCGCTGCTCAGATCAATTAGGGATTTCTTTTTCCAAATTGTCTTAAGTTAAGCGTGAGTTCCTGAAATATTATTTTTTCTGCTATCTTCTAACTAGGCTCTCGTAGCTGGCGACAGCGCTTTAGTATCGATTACTAAAGTTAAGCAACCAACGCCGCGGTTGTGAGTGGATGGGTGACCATTCCGACCATATTTAGTGGCATTTATCACGAGCATCTCCGTGCTTCGGAACGCACGTTAAAAGTTGGTCCCGGCTAATATCGCTTGATACTAGTCGTGAAGCCTAGTCAGCGGCCTTATGGCGGCTTGATAACATCTGACAGTAAGGTTTAGTTTAGTAGGCCAGTGGCCTTACAACACCCTTCCACCAATCCGCACTGGGCCCGCGTGGTGGAGTATGGTCTAAAAATCTAAACCAAACCACCTCATAGTTGAGGTGAGGCCTGTGCCCTGCAGTGGGACGTATAAGGCATAGGTTCTACTTTACTTTAACTTTTAACTAAATTACGGACAACAGCTCGTCGACCTACCACAAAATGTCAAATTTTCTTATTTGAAAATGATCTCTATATGTCAGGCTTAAAGTTGAAAATCTATTGGAGAATTTTTGTCTTTTTGGGTAGGTCGACGTGCTGTTGACTGTACAATAAATGCTTATTTCAAGAACATGACTTATAGACTTAAATTTATTTATAATAGCTACAGAAACAAATTACAGCCAAGGCATGATTATGTTGTATTGATTTTTGGGTACTTAATTAATCTACCATAAATTCAAATTCAAATTCAAAAGATTTATTTCACACAAAGTCCATACCACAAACAATACAGTTGAGTCAGTAACACCATAACACTACACAAATATAAAAATTACAAAAAAAAAGGTAACATTTGAGGCATATAAGGGTTTCTTATGTGCAGTCGAACCCAATGCTGCATAAACGGTCAGTCCACTCGCCCTGCTACAACACGCAGGATACTGCTGAAGCGCCCGCAGCATAAAAAAAATAAAGTATCATTTCGTAAAAAAGGGTTGTGCTATGCACTTGTTCTTAAGTAATTGAAATAGGTAGGTTCAAACATTGCCTACTGCCCACAATCTATGTAAGTATCTTAACGTAAAGCTTACGACTTCTAATAAGTAGAATCAACCGAAATAATTACTTAACAACTGCACATTTCCCTCTCCAACTGCTACTTATCGTCTAGATTCCAATTAATATAAGTAGGTAATTATTCAGAGAATGGTCATAAAAGTTGGTTTTCAAAATATAATTTTGGAATATTAGAAACTTACTAATAAATATTGCACAAAATCACATACAATTGCTCTGAACCCAAGGTGAATAGCTAAAGCATTTGTGTTATAAAATTCAGAAACAACGACGGTACCACAACACCCAGACTCGAGACAATATAAAAAACTTCGATTTCTACATTGACATTACATTGATTCCCGGTCGGGAATAGAATACGGGACGTCAGAGATGACGACGCCAAATCCGGCATACTCGCCTCTCGGCTACGGAGGCCAAGTTCCTACAGTAAAATAAAATAAAATCCAAAGCTGTCAAAGGCAATAATACAGAAAATGGCTACACATTATTTTATCATTAGTTGCACATTTCCAAAGCTAATTATATAATGATGCAGATGTCTCGCTCGTGACACGACGAGCTAGGGTCTTCGACACCGAAATTATTAAATAATTATGAAATGTAATTATTTAGTTATGGATTTCCACAAAGTAACGCCTGATTCTATTCAGAGTATTATTTTTACCTCAATTATTACCCACTAACCAACATTTTTACAAAAAAATATATAAGGTCCGATTTTATTAGTGTTCATCCTGTTAACCTGTGACTATATAGGTGAAGAGCAATCGTAAAAACCAACTTTCAAATGTCTATCATAAAAACTAAAAAAGTTAAAAATTAATTACAAAATAACAACATCGACTTCATATTGCATAAACTCGTCCTATCTTCCACTCTTTCTCGCTCTGTACAAGGGGAAGGAATAAGACGGATGATCAGATGGTTAAACGTAGCAAAGATAGGACGAGTTTATGCAATATGAATTCAATGTTGTTGATTTTTAACTTTTTTAGTTTTTATGGTACACATTTGAAAATTGGTTTTTACGATTGCTTTTCACCTATATAGTCACAGGTTAACAGGATGAACACTAATAAAATCGGACCTTATATAGTTTGTTGTTGTAATCACAACACTACCCAGGCAGTGAAGTAGTGAACTATGATCTAAATGATTGTAATTGGCCCTCACCATGCGTTGCATAAAACCGTTAATCTTAATCAGGAATTAATAAATATATTTTATTATAAAAATTGGACAACATCACCTACCTACTACATTGCTCTGATCCTGGTAAATAGTTAAAGCATTTGTCTTACAGAAATCAGAAACAACGACGGTACCACAACACTGAGACCTGGGCCAATATAGAAAAGTTCATTTTCTACATTGACCCGTCCGGGAATCGAACGTGACACCTCAGAGATGGCGACGCCAAGTCCGACGTGTTCGCCTCTCGGTTACGGAGGTCATAAATATAAAGTAACAAGGAGAAAAAGCCTGTTATTCTCAGCTGTATCTTGAAGCACAGCTACTTAAGTAAATACCTAAGTAAATAAAGTATATTTGAATTTTTGGTCTCATCTACTACAGCCAATCTTACATGCAAATATTTTTCTCTGCCAATTTTCCGCTCAAATTTCGACAAGTTGAATGTTGTCACCCCTAGCGAGCGCAGTGCGCGCGCGCCGGCCGCTGCCGTTGCGCCACTTGCGCTATTCACTCCGATCTCATTGTCTACGAACCGTCTAATTTCTTTGTGACATGTCGCGAATTAATGTTCCTGTTAGTTTTTGACTCGTTTGTTTACTCAACTTTGTTGTATGCTCCTTCAATATAATACTATAAATATAAATATTGGACAACATCACATACATTGCTCTGATCCTAAGGTAAGTAGCTGAAGCACTTGTGTTAAAGAAATTAGAAACAACGACGGTACTACAACACCCAGACCCGAGCTAATATAGAAAAGTTTGTTTTCTACATTGACCCGAACGGGTATCGAACCCGGTACCTCAGAGATGGCGGCGCCATTAAAAGTCGGGCGTGCTCGCCTCTCGGCTACGGAGGTCGTCGATTATGTAGCTATTGGTTGGGTCAAGGCTTTGACTTTTATAATTTCCATAAATTTTATATCATAATCACTAAAATGTGACAAATATTTTGAATGTATAATATATTTGATGAAGTAGTATTAGAAAAAAAAAATATATCGTTATATAACTTTCTCTCTATGGTTATATTAAGAACATAGATTTAAGACGTATTTCCAGGAATCCTTGTTGTAATGAAGATGAAGTAACTTCTGCGTTCTGGGCTATCAACTACCTACTCGTTCATATGCATGCAGAAATGCAGATATTAAAAAATAAGCTTCCTGATCCCACTTTTAACTTCCTACGCTTCTGTTCAATAGGGTATTTTATTCTATATTACTCCGTGTGTGTAACTTTTAAGAGGAATGTCCCATATTTTTGAATGTTCCTAAACCGCAGTCAACACACTTCCGCGTCATCACGGCGCATGCGCACGCGGAAACCGACTATAATCGAGCTCTCGTCAGCTGTCACATAAAACTAGTCGCGACGGATTCCGCACTTGCAGTCTGAATGATCTGATAAACCCATCAATCAGTTCTGGAAGTAATCTAGAATAAAATTATGACGGTTTATGTAAGACAGTGCGATTGAACAATATTTTTACTTATATTGATTTTAGTCATTTTTACTGAAATATCAGAAAGACAATAAAGATTCCTGAATTTATTTATAAGGGCGAATTTGGATTTTTATAATTTAGCTATATTTTAAAAATATTTAACAGTCAAAATTAATTTCTGCTTCAACTAATAGGCTGTCATTTAGGCATACACGTCTCAATTCGGGTAAATTGTGGACTACTTAGTGCTCTAAAGAAACGGCACAAGAAGTCAAGAAACTCTATTGTCAACCTCTTTACGGGTAAGTATGTTTACAGGATACACGTCTAGTGGTGAGCGGGCAGTTTTTAAAACCGCACACTTATGCACCTTAAATCCTACACTTAAGATTTATCAATGAGCTACTTGTGTAGTGAATCAAGTGCTTTTTTGACCAGTCATGCTTTATAATGGGGTTTGTAGCTGACACACAGCACAGAGCCAGGAGCCGGGCATGTCTCACGGGAACTAGGCAGACGCAGTACGTCGCGCGGCGCGTCTGAGAACCGAACTCCTGCGCAACTCCTCGCCATTGTTCCATTGCCAAATCAAATTCGCAACGCATTCAAACCCTTTACGAGCGTTCCCGCGACGCACATCTCTAGATCGGAAACAATTAACTATAATTACGCCTTGTTTCACTACAATACTAGATCAATCTTGAATAATTTGAACACGAATGTACGTTTTTCGAGTGCTTCACACGCAGTCATTGTTCGGCGACACCAGTGAAATATAATGACCTTTTTCTAAGCGAGGAAGCGTATTTCAATACGCGAGCAGTTAGCACGCGGAACCCAGCACAATGCGCGTGCGCTTTCCAATACAAGATGGCGCTAAGCGTTTTTCCCGCCCATTTTCTCGGGTTGCGCAAGGGCCGGGCGTCATTACAACAAAGGTCGTAGGAACGCCGCGAGGAGCGCTGTTGTTTCCAGGCTCGCGAAGAGCTGTCAGTGTTGCTAGTACTAAAAAATGACACTTGTCAAAGTTCCGATGATTGTAATAATATAAAAACTTACGCAATTCGTAAAAAGGAATTATTACAATGAATTCTTAGGAACGAGCAGAGTCATTGCAACATTTAAGCTCCATTTTAAGGTTATTTTTGGAGATAATCTTTTAATACGTGCTTATCATGTTCCATTTTAGTGTCATAAGCAGTTAACCTCACGGCAGAAGCAAAATTATGTGCGTTTCAAAACTGAGAATACAGTACAGCTCAAAATGGGCTTAAAAACAATAAGCTGGCAATGCTGGCATCACTGATGTTAACATTACGTGTATGTTACGTATCGTGTGCGATATTATAGTCCGATGGGTAATATCATATGTAATTGATTAAGGAAGGTTGGAAGAGGAAAAGCCTCATCTTGATAGATGGCAACCGCAGTGCGATCGACAGAGATAGCGCTTCTTATTTCGTGGTAATCAAATTGTTATGCTGATTGCTAATAAGACACACGGTAATAAGTGTGTTATTAAATGTATTATCTTTGAGATATAATTAGTTCCTGTATTGTGTCTCTTACAAAAATATGTCTGAGATTTATTATTCTGCAAATCATAAAAGGTACAAGTTTTCCTAATAGATAAATTTGACGACCTCCGTAGCCGATAGGCGAGCATGCCGGACTGGGCGTCGCCGCCATCTCCGAGGTTCCGGGTTCGATTCCCGGTCGGGACAATGTGGAAAATGAACTTTTCTATATTGTCTCGGGTCTGGGTTGTGTGTTACCGTCGTTGTTTCTGATTTCTATAACATAAGTGCTTTAGCTACTTACTTTAGGATCAAAACAATGTATGCGATGTTGTCCTGTAGTAAGGAACTCGCGTCTAAATAATTAAAACTTATGGTTAAACATAACCGCAATAAAAACTCAATTCAACATTTCGGTCAGTAAGTAACGAGAGCGCGGAACAATGTAACGCATGCACATTAAAAATGCAAATTCTCGCATTAACATATCAACACTTCCGAATGCGTTACGTCCTAAATGTATCGACATAAAATAAATATGCGTATATATTTAAATAATGCCAATGACATAACAGCCACATGGTTCTCACAGAAAGTAAAAGTTGATGTTTAAAGTCCGTTTAGAATTGAACGTCATACATCGACGGCTGTTTAGTTGTGATTATGGAGATAGTGATGCGCACGCGTCGATGTGTGATGAGCATTGGTATGCGATCGGTATTATGTAAAACGAGCAATCGAGCCTGCAAACTGTGACCCACGCTTTTTGTACTGCGACCTACAAGGTAGTTTTGTTCGCGTACTCGAGATTCATTCATTACACTCGTTCATTTCACATACTATTGTCATAGTTTTGAATATTAGCAAAGCAACATGTGTTAGCAAGAGTAACATGTTTTTTTTTATATTGGACAACATCACATACATTGCTCTGATCCTATGGTAAGTAGCTAAGCACTTGTGTTATAGAAATCAGAAACAACCACCCAGACCCGAGCCAATATAGAAAAGTTCGTTTTATACATTGACCCGACCGGGAATCGAACCCGGAACCTCAGAGATGGCGGCGCCATTTACAGTCCGGCGTGCTCGCCTCTCGGCTATGACATGACTGTCTCGCTAATTAATTATCTTAACTTCTTGAAGATATTTGATTCTTAATTAATTTGTTTATTGCATTTCGTTGTTAAAATGATGATGTTAAATATTACAGAAGTTTAGAACTAAATAAGAACCTTCGAGCGCCTAAGATAGTTTATAAGTTTTCAAGTAAAACATTAAACACACAACAATAAATACAAAAGTAAAAAAAATAAGTTAGGTCGGTATTTAATTAAGTATATTATGTAATATACTTAATGAATTACCGACCTATATTTATATGTAAAATAATTATCTTTTATACTACAAGGTATAACGATCCGAAACGTTGATCAAATTTACTAATTCATAAACTGACTAACTAATTATTAATAATAGATCATTGATATGATAACAATCCGTGCCGTGTGGTGCCGGAACATTAAAAGAATTGCACCACCCCTTCTCTTCCTATGGGTGTCGTAAGAGGCGACTACAGGAAAACCGCCATAAGAAGACGGGCAGCAGCGTCTCATCTCCACCATTGGCCAAACTGCGATCGCCAACCCGCCTGCTAAGCGTGGCGATTATGGCAAAATCCTCCTTTTGGAGAGGCCTGTGTCCAGCAGTGGACTGATATAGGCTGGTGGTAATGATGATAACAATCAACCCATAAATATGTTATTACCATCAAAATTATATAAGTAAAGTAAGTTAGGTCAACCATATATTTCAACTTTGTTATTAAGCTTAAGTTTTTAAAGATAATAAAAATTATTTTATTTATTTTATTTTATTTATTTATATATTGACAAGTATAGTTCTCACCCGAGTTTAAACTATAATATAATCAATGAACGAGAGTATTAGCAACCGGACCGAATGTCTAATTTTATTCTGTATCGGCACAGTTAATATCAATTAGCCACAATAATTAATCACATCACTCGAGGATCGCGTGGGCTCAAATTAACGAGCATATCCTGGCTACTAACAAACTTTTAGAATTGGGAAATTCTAACTTAGATTTTAAATCACTACCAAATATTAAAATCACCCAAGTACTAGACAAAAGTCAACAGATGGATGCCAGCCAGCGGTTTTCAATGTCTGCGTCTCACACTCAAGTATCCCCATGTAAGCCTGAAAGTAATATTATTGTTTTCTCAGATAGGTTAGGAGTTGGTTACGGTCCATTGTTACATAAGTCTATTAATCATAATTTAACTAATATTTGTATGCCAGATGCGTCATGGGACCAAATTATAAAACGCATACAACACAGTAAATTTACTAATGAAACAGTTATTGTAATTTTAATAGGGAATAGTAAGAACACAACACAACAACTCCGGCTCACTACGCGGATAATAACGAGTAATTAATGACAGAGAGAGAGCTATGATACGATTAAACTTGCAGCTTACAATTATTAATCTTGCGAAAGTAAGAACTGAGCTTGTCATACGTTAGAAAAAGATATCGGATCTCTTTTATGATGACAAAACACGAGCAAAGTCTTGCGAAATAAAACAAGAAGTTCTGAAAACCTTTCCTTGAGTTAATTGCTTGTATAATGACTACCTATGATCTTAAAAACGGCATAAGTTCGTAACTCTTACCCGTACCCTTTGGCAGCTTTCTGTATGACCCAATGGTTGACTGGCAGATAATGCTAATAGCATAAGGTCCACTAAAGTTTTAAATAAATAAAATAAATGAATAATGTTTATTCTGTAGAATACCACTCATTAAAATGTTTGTGCTTTAGATTCAATGAAGCGATTTATCAACAATGTACGCTTAAAGGCACACGAGGTAAAGATTCGCTATAAATTTCAAAGCTGCCCAGCCCCCTAACCATGAACTCTAAAAACAATCCCAAAGTTGTCAAATCTGTCATTTTTGGTACGTCATTTCATACAAAATTTGACAGAAATGATAATGTTTGACAGATTTGTGATTGTTTTAACAGTTCATGGTTAGGGCCCTGCTCTCTGATCTACACATCGTAACTGTGACCAGCTGTGACACAATTAACATTATCGTTTGAAAGTAAAAGGACTGGCTGCATTCGGTGGTATTTGCAAATGTGGTCCATTTTGGTGCTGATACGCTCGCGAGCGCGGTCACGAAGCCATTTTAGCCACAAACAGATTTACGACTGGCAAATTAAAAGATCTTATTATACTGTTACTACCTTTGTCGAAGTATACAGGATGTACAAAAGAATGGGACACTCCTTAAAACCACGTGATCAGCTGGTCATATACAACAACTTTTTGTATGGGAGCAACATCGAAATCGAGAATATTTTTTTAGCTCCATACAAACTTACCCTCATACCTCGATGATAATGTATTACGCATCTCAAAATAAAATCACGATTTCGACATTGCTCCCATAGGAAAAATCACCTGGTTTTAAGGAGTGTCACATTCTTTTGTACACCCTGTATATGGAAGTGTCAAATTGCCTCAAGTAATAGTGTGGTCGGAAGTAGACCATATTGGTCATCATCATAATGACTTACGACTTACGGGTAAAATGTTTGTTACGAAAATATATCAATCATTATTACGTAACGCACAGTTCATATTGCACCAAGTAATTTACTACTGATATGCAAGTGGCCTAATAATTTGGTTTAAAGTTATTTGTAATGTGACATACCGTTATTGATGAAGTATACAAAAAAAGTTGAAGCTGAGACATTTTTATAAAGATGCATCTTTGAACCAGCACCCCGAGAAGGAAAACAAATGTCTAATGTCCGCCCGATTGACGTAGGTCTAATAAAACTTTATCAATTCACTAAAAACTTCAAGAAAACAATGTTTTATTTTGTTTTAGACAACCACTGACTCAAAATCAGATATGACGTTTAATTCTGAACCTGAGCCAGACATAAAATTGTAATAATAGTCAAGATGTGCTTTGTTTTAAAGTTGTATAAAACGAATTGTATGTATTAGGACATAATGCCTTTACACGTATGTTAAGGCTATAAGTATTTATTTAAACATAGGGCTGTCACGCAGTCGATTTAAGGATTCTTGTAGAAATGCTCAATTAGTAGGTGCTGAATGCTCAGAAAGTAACACGTTCACGCTCGGGCGGGCATCGGTGTGGCGCAGGCGCATGCAAATGTGATGTACGGCTCCATTCACACGTCACTCTGCACTTAGGCTAATGCGTTAGCGATTAGCGACACGCATGCTCATGTCCAGGTGTAAAACGGACCAAACGATTATACAACCAGAAATCTGTAGAAAGATCTGTGGTAGGGGCTCATTCGACCATTAGGTTTATTAATACCACCTACACTTCACAGATCCAGGAGGCCTAATACGAAAGCGCGTCGTTCAGTCGGTCGTACTATCCGATCAAATTAAAACATCCATTCCCCCGTATCAAAGGTTTGACAATTTATGAACAATTGAAAACGGTCGGGTTTTTTATACGGCTAGATTGAGTTGGTCGTATTTTATTAATGGATTGACACATGAGACTGGCCATTTTAATTTGTTAGGTTTATACGACCGATCGAAACATACATCTTCGTGCGAGGCCCCCTGATTCAACGTCCAAAGTCAACGTCAGTTACCTTCAAAAGGTGAAGGGATTTTTACTCTACAAAAAAGGATACTTACGATTAAGGCAAGTGAGACGCGTTCCTGATAATACCTAACATTATGGCAAAAACAGGGGCCTACTGGGTTCTAACATTAATGCGAAAACTGGAACCCACTGAGATTTACCTCTGCTAAAGGTAAGGCACTACGGGCCGAATTTGCGGCCGAAGTGTTATGTAAAACGCTTTTCAAAGGTTTAAAGTTTGAATTATACCTTTAAAGTGATTAGCGAGTTGTTTAAATAGCACTTGTCCATTAGCAGTATACCTAAAGATATAAAGTAAAGATAGCTATTTTGACTGAGCAGTGAAACAACAATAAGCATAAAAGGAAAGGCAATAAATCCGAGTCACAACTTCTTTTGCAATACGTCCGACAGTATTCTTTAGACAGAACCTCCTCTTTTATCTTTTAAGTGGGTTAATAAAGGTAAAAACGCTAAATGTTTCAATGTGTATTTTTTTAGTTTATTGTAGATTTATCCTAAGAAACATATACATATAGGACTTTTTTTTGTATTTGCTAAGTGTTTATCATTGTTGGTAGTATTTTAGTTCACGAGAGCTACTGCCGACAAACTGTTCCACAGTTTGGCAGAATAACAATCATGTAATTTAACTTTGGTGTTTGAATAAATAACTTTAAAAAAAAAACCTATTATGGTTTTAGGAACACGTGTGAGTTACGTCACGAGAAATAAAGCAGATAGACAATGGCATAAGTAAGGATTGGTTATACTGACAGTGTAAATAAAACGATGGAGATGCTACGAGATGTTTGCTTCAAAAAATGCTGAATGTTATTAAAAGTTTATATTCTTTTGTTTGTTGATACATACATACAAATTTTCAGATCGTTTTTAGGGTTCATTCGTATCCAAAAGGGACCCTATTACTAAAGCTCCGCTGTCCGTCTGTCTGTCTGTCTGTCACCAGGCTGTATCCCATAAACCATTCTAGTTAGAGAGTTGAAATTTTCACAGATGATGTAATTCTGTTGCTGCTATAAAAACAAATACTAAAAAATTGAACACAATAAATATTTAAGGGGGCTCCCATACAACAAACGTGATTTTTATGCCTTTTTATAGCTAATGGTCCGGAACCCTTCGTGCGCGAGTCCGACTCGCACTTGCCCGGTTTTTTTATTTATTTATGCTCCACAGTTTATCCTCTACTGCCGGTATATTGAAATACTGCATTTGTCTTCAACCGTTCGACGTCCGCTTGGTTAATAAACTGCCCATGCTTAGCGTGTCTCGATTATCTATCACGATACCAAAATCTAGAGCAAAGCATTTTTGCTTCTATCATCATCACAATATTTTGTTTTTTTTTTCCACAGAAAAGGGGGGGTTTACAAACCCAGAGGTTACCATAGTAATACATCGCTTGCAATGGATGACTGCTTTAGGGCATCATGCGTGACGTAAGAAGCTCAGAAGGCGACATTGACCTTCTTATACAGTTAGTACGCAACGAATGCATCAATCACTTATTACGTCATTATTTAAAAATGTCAACATTGTCATCAAACATGAGAACATATTGTTATTGGGTCGTTAAACTTTACCAGAGGTTAAACTATGCTAATATTACAAAGAGGTTACGTATGTATATAAGTTTGTACATAAGATGTAATCCTTATTACTTATCCAATTCAAATACAGCTTTGACCAATATTTTTAATGAACTTTTTAATATGCACATAGGTATGTTTTTTTAAAGAGAACGATACTTAACTAGCCCGTTCTATGCGAAACTGGAGCGAGTTGTTAATTGTCTACACGAGTAGAACCTCTGATACCTTTTTTTATTTTTTTTTATTTGAGATTGGCTTGCTCTTGACCCCAATCTTGCTCTAGAGCATAGATGGGATCTACGATGGAGCAAGCTTGCCCAGAAGATGCCTATTCACTCTGGACTTAAAGAGACCTATTATTATTTCCACTTATCCGATCGTAAGAATTGTTAGTAATTATAACGAAGGGTAGAAAAGGACGGCGTTCATATCAGCCAATAGTAGCTCGCTAATCAAGGGTCATAATGGTCACCCATCCACTCCGTGGGCGCGGGGTTTCGCTTAACTTGTGTATTCTCTACGGAATTAACGTCACAGAGCTAAATAATTGGTTTTATTGGTTTTATGTTTTTTTTTTTCGCTTCACTGTTCAGACAATTTCCGCTCAGTTAAGCTGGTATAGGCAGCTTAACTGAGCGGAAATTGTAAGCAAAGAAACTAAAATTGTATAATTATTTAGAGCTAAGAGGTTATAGCTTGCATAGGGTTGATAGCATATCTTATAAGTTAGTTGGACTTAGTAATCCAAATTATTCGAAATCGAAAGTGTAATTTGTGTACATTTCGGCTTCAGTTATATCTTATTATATTATTATTATATTTATTTCAGTATCAAGCATGCTTACAGAGTTCACCAAAGCGCACACAAGGCAATGATATAATGTCATAAAAAATAAATTATCTTATTATACCTATTAAAATATATAATGTCAAATGAAATTTAAATATACAATTAGCAAATAATGTCAAGCGAAATTAAATACAAATAAAACAAATATTACATTATACAGTCAATCAAATTCATACATTCCAAACATTGCATGTCATTTTATCTAAGACTGTCTGGATTTTTTTAATTAAGCTTCCCCAGCAGTCAGCATATAGGTCAATATCTTCGTGCCGAGCGAGTAGATCCCCTATCAGACGTAATGCGTGGTTAGTCGGTGCCAGCGCCGCGCGCCTCGTGCGGGCTCTGGGCCGGTCCAGCAGGCGCGGCCGGCGGCGCGGTGCCACCGTCCCTCCCCCATCACGTTGCAGATACCTAGGCACCAACAGTCTGACCCTTTCCAACACCGCTGGACAGTCCAGCCTATTCCTAATTATGGAGAGGTAATGGACAATAGCTGCCATCATTCGCCTCAATTTAAGGGTTTCCAAATCCACCATTCCTACGACAAATAAGGAGGGATACAGATACGGATAGTAGCCATAGCATCTCCTGTATAGCCAACGGGCAAATTTACGTTGGATCCTCTCGACCATAATTACATATTTTTCTTCGTGGGGGTTCCAAATCAGTGCACCGTACTCAAGTTTGCTACGAACATAGGCGTTGTATAACATCTTAGCAACCCTTTTGTCATTAAAATCAGCCGCAGTTCTCATAATGAAGCCTAGTGTCTTGCTAGCATTTTTACATATTATTGTCATGTGTTTATGGAAGTCTAGTTTTGCATCTAATGTTAGTCCTAGGTCTCGTATGTCACTTACTCTACTCATTGAGGCGTCTGATAATTTATAAGCTACAAAAATAGTGTCACGTTTTCTTGTAAATGTCATAATTTTACATTTATCCCCGTTAAAAGGAAGACGGTTATCGGTACTCCACTCAGCAATTGCGTCAATGTCTCTTTGCAGAGTTTTAGTGTCCTCTTCAACTTTAACGCCTAAACTCAATTTTAGATCGTCTGCGAACAAGAGACATTCAGCGGAACTCACATTTTCTGGTAGGTCATTAATAAAAATTAAGAATAGTGTAGGCCCGAGAGTACTACCCTGGCTTACTCCTGACCTAGTGTAGTAGTCGTAGGATTCATAGCCATCCACTCTTACGAATTGGCGTCGATTGGCAAGATAGCTAGCGAAAAACTGCAGAAGTTTGGGTGAAAAGCCTAACAAAGCTAATTTTCTTAATAAGATGTCATTGTCAACTAAATCAAAGGCTTTTTTAAAGTCAAAATAAGCTGTGTCTACCTGTCTACCAGCGTCCATCTCAGCGTAGACGTAATCTACGTGGGCTACAAGATTCGTAACTGTAGAGTGACCCATTCGAAATCCATGCTGATTGCTATGTAGCATACCGGAGATTTGTACACTAATGCGGTTATTTAACATTGTTTCGAAGAGTTTCGCCACAACAGACAGCACCGCAATAGGCCTAAAACTAGATATATCGCGCCCTACGTTGTCTTTTGGAACTGGAGTCACCCTGGACCGTTTCCATTTCTCAGGATACTTGCCTTGGCTGAGAGCGAGATTAAAAAGAGTCAACAGGGGCGATCCCAGCACAGAAGCACAGTCCTTGACTAGAAACACCGGTATAAGGTCAGGACCCCCTGCTGTTCGGGGTTTGAGGCGCCTAGCCGCAGATTTTAGATCGGAGACGTCCAGTTCCCCTATCGAGATCAAGTTCGCGTCCACCAGTATATCAGCAGCTCGTTCCGCATCAATGGGATCTAGAGATGGCTGTTCATCCTGAAAAACTGAGCCGAAGTATTCCGCAAAAGCATTTGCTGCGGCCTGACCTGACACCTCAGCTCCCCTATAGTTATATGCATGAATATGCCGTCTATCCTTCTTTTTGTCTTTGACATATTCCCAAAATTTTACAGGGTCAATGATTATATGCCTCTGCACTAAGTTAATATGCTGCTTATACGCATTGTCAATTAAAATCTTAACCTTCCATCTATAATAACCAAACAGTTCTTTGTTAAACTCCTTACCTTCCAGCTTATACTTTTTTAAGTGAAAAAATTTGCACTTAATATTATTTATGATATCAGCCGTATACCACTCAGGATAGACGTATCGCTGGTATCGCGTATCTATTCTTTTTTTCTTTGGAACATAAAGATTAATTATTTCATAGAGTCGGCTATAGAAAAATTCAACGGCCAAATCTACATCCCTGATTATTGCTAACTCGGACCAATCTAGGTGTTCTAACGCCGCGTAAAGACCATGTAAATCTGCCTTGCGCCAATTCCAATCTGGTCTAACCTCCCTTCGCTGGATGGAAGGAGTTGGAGGCGCTCCGCACTGGAGTTTAATTGCGACCTCAAGAGAAGGGTGATAGCCATCCAACGGTACCAGCGGATCCAGTCCAACACACACATCTATTCTATCAGGCTCATAGTCGCTCAGCACGAGATCTAACATTCCCCCGTGGGCATTACATATTTTATTATGCTGTCTAAAATTGCAGAAGTCTAGAAAACAGTCAAATTGCGTTTTAACGTTCACACTACAAGAATTCAAATTGAAATCCCCTAATATTAGAACATTCACATTAGGATAGACACAAACTGCGTTTTCCATGCATGTCAAAACATTCAAATAGTGATCGTCATTACAATTAGGTGGTAAGTACACAACACAACATAAAAATTTTACATTATTCCAGTTCACAATTGCAAACACTAGTTCCTTCTCAGGTGTCAAGCCGTCAATATTCGTCACTGCTCGAACCGTGTAGCCATCACGAACGGCTAACAAAACACCTCCCCATCCCACGTCGCCGGCTCGGTCCTTACGAACCACCGCGTAGCCAGAAGGGAAAAGTTCGCCATCGGACACGGAGCTGGTCAAGAATGTTTCGGTCAGAGCAATAATATCAAAATCTCCTCGTGTTACATTATTATAGAATAAACTCGTCTTTGAACGTAGTCCTCGCACATTCTGATAATAAATTGACACGTTTTTCAGACGTGGTTGACTAGTTTTCCGTTCTCCTTTCTTTGGTACGAAAATTCTGGCGCCAAGGCTTAACGCAGATGTCTTGCGCCCAGCTGGCTGAGGACATGACGAATTCGGCATATTTAGAAGGAACGCCAAGTTTAAATGAAGAGTACCGCCCTCGCGATTTTAATTCTTCCACCGTGCAAACGTCGCTTCCACACAGGGAAGTAAGATAAGCACATACCTGTTCAGCTGTTGTGCCTTCCTGTACATAATATAAGTGTAAGTACCTCCATCTCTCAGAAGCACACAACGCTGTGGCACCTGGCGCTGCAGTTCCTCGAAGCACTCCAGATACTGAGGCCCTTCCTTTACCTCGTTTTACTTCAATCCACTCATCTTTATCAGTTTTCGCATCTTTGTCATCTTTACTAGTTCTGTTAACCACAGTAGAAGGAACTGTTTGCGAATTCTCTATAAAAGAGTCAGCAGAATCAGAAGGCTTGGGATTTTTTGACGTGTTTCTATCCTTATTATTATTAGAGTTACTGTTATGAGTTGTGAAGGATAATGAATGCCATTATTGTGCAGCAAACTGAAATTATACAATGCTGCTTAACTCAAGTACTAAAATCCAAAGATCTTTTTAAAAAAACATTTATTTATTCAACGATATTCACACGATTTTTTATTATTTTAAAAAACGTTTTAGTCTGTGTGGTTCGCGCTCCGGACTTCAGCCAATTTTTTTAAAATTATTATTAGTAAGTATAAATATTGGACAACATCACATACATTGCTCTGATACTACGGTAAGTAGCTAAAGCACTTGTGTTATAGAAATCAGAAACAACGGCGGTACCACAACACCCAGACCCCAGCCAACATCGAAAAGTTCGTTTTCTACATTGACCCGACCGGGGATCGAACCCGGGACCTCAGAGATGACGGAGCCATTTAAAGTCCAGCGTGCTCGCCTCTCGGCTACGAAGGTCGTCAAGTGACAAGAGAAATACAAGTAATTATCATTCAGGACGTAAGTATATTAAGGTGCTCGAAAGAGGGCTTAAGTAACTATTATCAGTATAAGAGATATAATATTATCGACTTCAATACAACCAAGCGACGAGCCACCTATGTGTGGTCGTTTCACAATCTGAAACTGCTCTACTTCCTTCAAAATTCGCGACAAAAATTCTCAAATTAGCTAGCATGTCGTCCGTTCGACAATAGTGCGCTTTCCCCGCGAGATGGATGCGATAGGCTTTGTCGCGAGTCGTGACGCAAGCGTGCGGTCGCGAGCGTTGCCGCTGCGGTGACGCAACGACTGCCATTACCGCGGGAGGGGGGCTACTCCTTAAAATAAACTCCGAATGTTAACATTGCGAAGAAAACTATTAACGCAAATGTGTATTTGTCAACTTTCGTAGAAACACTTGACATTGGTAGTACGTCCTTGGACCGGCTCTAACTCAATTTCTTAACCCCAATAAAAAGACATTGATTTAGATACAGAACAGGGCCCTAACCATGAACTGTTAAAACAATCACAAATCTGTCAAACATTATCATTTCTGTCAAATTTTGTATGAAATGACGTACCAAAATTGACAGATTTGACAACTTTGAGATTGTTTTAAGAGTTCATGGTTAGGGGGCAGAAGTTAGGGTTAAGTATAGAACAGGGCGGTAACCACGAACTCTTAAAACAATCTCAAATCTGTCAAACATTATCAAACCTGTCAAATTTTGTATGTAATGACGTACCAAAATTTACAGATTTGAAAGCTTTGAGATTGTTTTAAGAGTTCATGGTTACCCCGCAGAAGTGAATGAGAATTTCACATGCCATTGGTCATGGTTTATGACCAATGGATCATATTTGAATGTACCGAATAAAAATAAATGATTCAATTACGATCTCAGATTCTCGGAATTAATCAATAAAATTATTATTTATTAGACTATGTACAATTAAACGGGAAGATAAATAAATACATATTCAGTGAGGCATGTTTATGTTAATTTTAAAGGGCTGTAATAATCAGGAAGGTTAGGTCAAAGTGCCTGAATATTCTATGAGAAGGTACTTAGGTACGGCAAAAGACGTAACATTTTGTACCAAAATGTATGATCCCCTTTCATTGAGTTCTGAAAGGTACTTATATGTCTCAGAGGTGAGTGTTTTATTTTTTGCTCTGTTTGACTTCAAAGTCAATTTGGGCCCGCCCGTCTGCATAAAACATGACTGTGTTCGGTGAAAACAGTCAAATATTTCTCTTTTTTTATTATTATTTTAATCGAACTATTTTTGTATAATATAGTTTGATTCTTTATTTAGAGTTCCATACCCAAAGGGTAAAACGGGACCCTATTACTGAGACTCCGCTGTCCGTCCGTCTGTCTGTCTGTCACCAGACTGTGTCATTAATCGTGTAGTTAGACAGTTGAAATTTTTACAGATAATGTATTTCTGATGCCGCTATAACAAAAAATACAAAAAAACAGAATAAGTACAATAAATACTTAAGGGGGCTCCCATACAAAAAACGTGATTTTTTTTGCCGTCTTTATAGATGGTACGGAACCCTTCGTGCGCGAGTCCGACTCGCATTTGGCCGGTTTTTTCTTTGAGTTGTGAAAGAGACAAGTACCTATACTTTAAATAATGTTTAAAGTACCTACTTTAGACCTAGGTACCCAGCTCAAACCTAAGAAGACGGATCTAAGAAAGCGCTCTGAACAACGATATATCGTTGGCTCTGAAACGTAATAATATCGCTAGTCACGTATACGAGTAAATAACTATCATCTACTTATGTAGAAAATAGTTATAAACTTTAAACAAACAAATCGTGACATGTACGGATGCCTCCATAATTTACAGGAACTATCTACCAAACCATTTAACAGTGATTTAACTTCGGCAGTTAAAAGTTAGTGATAAATTTGATGGTCAGTTATGTTCTCATGTACCGAATGGCTTTGTTATGTAACTCGCAAATATGTATTTAATTCTTTTTAATGTTTCCTATGAGATTTTGATTGACTTAGGTACCCAAGATACTGACCAAGCTAATCGCGTTAGTATTTTATGATTATTAATTATATCTCTCTTATTTCTCACACATCAATTGATTTAGGAAATTTTTTTGGCTAACGAAAAATTTCACAATTCTCATGTAGTCTGGTAGCTAAAGAAAATATACGAAACATGTAAGAGTGTTAAATACTTAAATATAACTCGATTTAGTCAAGTAAATTCGTCAAATTATAAAGAGTTCCGTAAAAATGTGTAAATATACACATTATATAACAACTTTCTGAAGACAATACTGTTACACAGAGTAAGTATTATTTGTAAGCCAAAGGTAACAAAGAGGAAAATTATATTCCTAATTCATAAAATTTGAATAATCTTTCCCACGACTTTGAATAAACCTACAAAAGCTAGCATTTTTAGTTTGCCTAGCTGAGCTCAGTCAGCTAATGCACCTAGACAAATTACTTAGTCAATTTTTAAGTAGGTTTTAATACCTATAAAAATGCGGCTTTACAAAAGAAGCCATTACAGAAAGCCACTAAAATTGTATGATTGTAAGACAATTTATATAAATAGAATCTGTCCCTAAACTTACAGAACCCTAACACAACATTGATCCCTCGTAGGTCTCCCGCTCGCGTAACTCGGTCACGTCGCAGACCCGGGCAGCCTGGGCGGGCGGATTACTGCCCACTACGAAGCTAGGGGCAGTAGGGAACATACTACAGGATGATTGATGCTTGTTAGGGTTCCGTACCCAAAGGGTAAAACGGGTTTTTATAGATAATTGTACGGAACCCTTCGTGCGTGAGTCCGACTCGTATTTGGCCGGTTTTTAGTAATTCAAATAATTATAGGACTACTTTTTAGGAATGTTTTTTGTTAATAAAAGATGTTTTGGATAAGGGGACACACGAGACCGCAAGAAAATAAAATTTATGCTGTGTCTTGCTTTCCTAGGCTGAGGATTTAAATCAAAATCAATCGTTGTGAAAATACGTGTTACTGTTAAATTTCCATTATTATCAGTTATTACTAGCTGTTACCCGCAAATACGCTCTCGTGATCTTAAGTTTACTTAAATTTTCTAATTTTTCGCGCTATTATCTTTCATGAACCTTCTCCTGACAATAACAAACACAACAAAAAAAAAGCCTTATCGGTCCAGCCGTTCAAGCGTGATGCTGTGACCAAGGAAAATAGGGATTCTTTTATATAGATGTAACAGGCGATGACGAATTTCGATATCGTTTCGCTACAGAGCTATTGCAACTTGTCTTAGTTTACAAATAAATTGATTTGATTTGATTTTAACTTAATTCAGATGGCGTAGGTTGTCCTTTTTCAAGCTGGTACCTAATTTACGAATGAAATGAAGCTACTGAATTGTATCTCAATAGATTCCAGACTGCGCCTGGGGAAGGGGTGCTAGCAAAAAATATTGGTGTAGTTCCCACGAGATACGTTCAAGCGTTATGTACTTGACTTGAATTGGCTGATAAACAAGTAAATAGGTTTCTACAGAGTTTTCGTTCTTTCTTGATCCAACCTAGGCACTTGGGTTAGATAAAGTGCCTATAACGGCCAATTAGCAAAAATAAATGATTTTGATTTTGATACTGTGTAATTGGCATGACTTTATGTGGGTGGGTGGGTTACTTCAAACAGTATGGTCGGGCCTTTGTCGTGCTTTTACTCAAACGATCACAAAGCAAAAACTAAAAAACTTAACAGCGAAAAAGCAGTCACAGCAAATAAATATGCGTCTGTTCTAATTTTACACCAGACAACCGTCTGGTGTTAGTAGTGGTTCGCGCTCTGGACTACAAAGCCGGGCGGTTGCAGGTTCGAATCCCGCGAGAGGCAAATGTTTGTGTGATGAGCATGATCATTTGTATCAAGTCATGGATGTTTATAAACGTATTTAAGTATGTTTATCCGTTATCTAGTTGCCATAGTACAAGCTGCTTGTTTGGGGCTAGCTAATTGGTGTGATTGTGGAAAAAAATATTTTCAGATTTCGACTAGAAATTATAATTAAATTGGCAATTTTTGCTACTATACATAACATCATTAACGTCTTAAATCGTCTTCCGTAAAAAGTTAATCGAAATTTTATGCAATAACTGCGTTAACTAAACAATTAGACAGTGTTACTAAGGCGATAGTCGACTCCACGCCTATAAATCATTCCGATCGCTGCCTTCGTTTTTAGGGTTCCGTACCCAAAGGGTAAAACGGGACCCTATTACTCCGCTGTCCGTCTGTCTGTCTGTCCGTCTGTCACCAGGCTGTATCTCATGAACCGTGGTAGCTAGACAGTTAAAATTTTTACAGATGATGTATTTCTGTTGCCGCTATAACAACAAATACTAAAAACCAGATTAAAATAAATATTTAAGGGGGCTCCCATACTACAAACGTGTTTTTTTGCTCGTTTTTATAGATGAACCCTTGTTCGCGATTCCGACTTGCACTTGGCCGGTTTTTTTTCGTATTTCAGCTGACTTGCGCAAGCGCATCTGCATACGATGCAACGCGTTTCGCAATCCACACGATTTTCATTTTCACTCGCGAATTCAGATATTAATCTTGTGTATTGAATAATTAGGTTTTTGCTGCTTTAATAACGGTTTCCCGTTGTTTCGATGAGAATGGTGATAATGTTAACTGAATGCTTTTCTATGCTACTTTGCATAAATTGGCATTTATATAAGGTCCAATTTTATGCAATCGTAAAAACCAACTTACAAATGTCTATTATAAAAACTAAAAAAGTTAAAAATAAAAATACAAAATAACAACATCGACTTCATATTGCATAAATTCGTCCTATCTTCAACTTTTTCTCAAGGGGAAGCAATAAGACGGATAATCAGATGGTTAAACGTACCAAGATAGGACGAGTTTATGCAATATGAAGTCAATGTTGTTGATTTTATTTTTAACTTTTTTAGTTTTTATGGCACACATTTGAAAGTTGGTTTTTACGATTGCTTTTCACCTATATTTATAGTTACAGGTTAACAAGATGTACACTAATAAAATCAGACCTTATATAAATTGATTACTATAACTTCGATGTGAAACAATGTTTTTGCCATTTACGGAATACAATCTGTTGCCCCCTATAGTAAGTTTGCACGTAACATATTTCATATTAAAGTATTAAAAATTGGCACATTGTTGGTTAAATCTTGTTGGTCATCTTATTAAATATAAAAACATTTTAACAAAAAAATTAAACCGCCGAAAGACTAAAAAGCAAAAAATAATAAACTTTTTTTCATTTAATCCAATATCCAAATAACTTAGTTCCTTAACTAATGTAACTATACCTAATCAGCTCTTTTTGGAGTCGGTGCGAATGAACACATTTTAACTCTCAATGGCTGGCACCATTATATATACCTAGTAGTTTATTATTTTTTGTTTTCAGTTTTTCGGTGGTTAATCTTTTTTGTTAAAAAGTTTTATTTAATGATTTTTTGTGGTAATACAATCAGCATTTGAATCTGAGAGTGAACGGTAAATCACCCCTATTTTCCCACACTTAACGTGTTTTTTCTTCAAATTTATATGGGACCAATTTAGAGGCATACCTACCCTTTCTAATAAAAAAAGAATAATCAAAATCGGACTACTCTGTAAAAAATTACGCTTGATCAAACAAAAAAAAACGCGTCGACTTGAAAACCTCCTCCGTTTTTTTCGTCGGTTGAAAATAAAATCACTGAAAGGCTCTCTTACTGTCAACCATTGAAAATGATACAAGTTTTACTTACAAGATTAGGCCGATTATACTGTGTTTCTAAACGAAATAATTAAAATATAATGGATGACTTTTTTACCGTCAGGAAAAAAATACTGTGTATTCTGTACCTAAAACTATGTGATATTATGTGAGTGTGTTTATAAAATACAACTGATTTTATACATTTTGGAATGTCCAAAAAAATGCATAAACATATAACACATCATTGAATATGCGTTTGAGTTTTGGTCGGTTTCATATTTTTATTACATATTATTTAACCAATATTCTTTTTTTAATGTTCTGTTAGTCAAAATTAACTTAGAATTAGATGGTTATGAGGATAAATAGTTGATAAAAATAAAATAAAAAAATTTAATTATCTTGTTAACATCACCTATATCATTTACCTATTTCACACGTTTATTTTCTTGACGGTAAAAAAAGTCATCCAGTATATACTAAAATATATTACATAATATATACATTTACATGTAGAGATTCCGATTGATTACCAACAAATGGACTCTTTTCTTGCCTATGATCTTTCAGAATTATTGCGTTACCACCATCATTTAAAAGAAATACTATATTTATAATTTTAGGGAAATTATTGACACAAACACGATTGTTTGCGAAGTGCACAAATTAGTAGTGTTATGGTTTGAAGTGGTAAGTAACAGTCGTGTTTGCGCCGCGCGTCCGTTCCCATGAACTGACCGACGCCGGCAATTGTAAACAGCCGCGGATACACGACAACTTCTATTTATTTACTACTTGCCCACCCGCGAATCACACAACTTACAAAATGTATAAGAAAATGAATTTTGTTTTTTTAAATGTGTTAACAGTCATTTTGCTGTTTGCATCAAAGATAACGTTATTGTAACTAAGGCAACTTTGATTAAGTAAGTATAATAATAAAATATAGAAAAAGAAGATATGTTATAAGGCATGATTACACTTAGAAGTACAAAAAAAATTGGGAACTGCAATTCAATTGTAAATTTAATATGAAACACCTTATGGTTATTATTTTTATCGTGTCTGATAAAGACATATCTAATGTAGCTGTATGCCCACAGCTTCGCTCGTACGTATGGAATAAGTTTTTGAATAGTGAAAAAAACACGCAATAAATTATATAGCTCATTATCTGCTATTATTGAATGATATGAGGTGTACCAAAAATATCTGCCACGGCTGCAATGGATAAAATTCTATAGAAAACGATACCCAAGAAATTTCATGCCGCGGGCGTCATCAATTTTTTATTTAAAAAATAATTAACTAAAGATTAGGCTTCATTTTGTTCGAAACCATCCACACCTATCCATCTAGCGCGGGACCACATGAGTAAAGAACTTTACTCATGTGGCGGGACGTAGTAAGATGGGGCTAGTTGGAGACAAATGTGGATAGTTTTAAACAAAATTAAACAAATTGAAGCATAGTTTTTAGTTTATTATTTTTTTAAATAAAAAATAGATGTCTTCCTTGGGATCAAATTTCTTTAATATCGTAACTTATACAAGTCATAGGTACTTTCAGCCATTGCAGCCGTGGCAGGTATTTTTGACACACCTTATACCTAAGTGTACTGATTGTATATGATTAAGAAGTCATATCGTTTCATTTTAACTGTGAAAAAAATTTGACTTGGGAAACGAATAATATTATTTTGCTAATTTCAATATTTTATTTATTTAAAAATAGTTATTGCAGTGCTGATGATCATATACAATATTCATCTAATTACTTACTCTAGATTGAACATAAATTTAGTTTAAATCTATATTTTGCATCCGAAAGTCTGAAGTCTTTTTAACACTTCTTATGATTGATTTTCGGTCATAAGAAAGATTAAAGATACACGAGGTACTTTCATGAAGCATTGGTTTCACTGTACTAGGACAGGATGAAAACTAAAATTTTTACATAGATATACCTATTTAGTTCATTGTTCAGTTAGAGACTTGTATTTTGGGGTTTGAATTTAAAATGGAACTACGGACACTCCTCAAACTTGGTGTGAATATAATGCAAACCCTATACTTAAACAACCAAGAATTAAAACATGTCAAGCATGAGTCGAGCTCTAGATATAAGAGACTGAAAATTAGTTAGTTACAGGACCCCTTGGTGGTAGATTAGAAAGATAGATAGATACTCTTTATTACACACCAAACAAAGAAATAATAATTTATATTTACAGAAAGATGTACAATTTAGGCGGTCTTATCGCTGAAAAGCGATCTCTTCCAGACAACCTTCAGGCAGAGGACTCTATTACTACTACTAGATACTATAATGAAAAGGGGAAAGTGGTGCAGAGTTTTATTGAGTAATTTTATAAACGAACCTACAATTAAAATATAAATACGTATAAACTACATACATACAATACCTTTAAAATATGAATGCTTAGATTAAATGTATGAATCAATGCTTAAATAATTGGATTCTCAGTTGGAAGATTTTTTTTATTGAATTAGGTAAGTATATCAATTTGCTGTTTTCAATTCAATATCTAATTTAAATAAAATCGTATTACTCAGACCAGCTTTAGTTACCACATTTTTAATTCATCCTTAATTATTCTGACCTAGTTATGTAAATAAAAAGTTTTTTGTACTCACCATGGACTTCACGTGAACCATTTTGCCGAGTAGAGGCGGCTAGCTCTGTAAAACATAGCGGACCTTTCATTACACTGTTTATATACTGATAATAACGAACAATGATACGAGCTGTAACAAAATGCCCGCACCGGTAATTTGTTGCGGTTTGAAAAATTCTGAAAGTACCAAGACGTCGGGATTTCCTTGTAATTATATTATCACGACTCGAAATTGCGACTACATAATAACAATAATGACTGAACAATTGTTTTTACACAGAAAAACTAAATTTATTGCGAGGGTAATTTGAAATCTTAGTATTTTTTCACGGAATTTCACAGATCACATTCCACGGTTAATGATACTCACCTAAGGCTAAGTTTAGGAAATGCGCACAAATAAGGGTGAGTTCACGAGTTAAGTTCGGGAGTTCGAACGAGGGTGACGTGGGGCGAAGTGACGGGAGGTGCGTGCGCGCAGACTGCGGCAGCGGCGCGCGCGCAACGCGTATATACGCGCGGCCCCTCTCCCGCGAGCGCGCATCTTTTGTTACCCATTTTAATAATACATTTTGATCTAATTAGGACTTTAAAATGGACAATATTAATCTTAGATAAAGAATGATGAAATAAAAAATAATTTAAAAGCACGATTGGATTGTTATATTCTAATTAGGAAAGGATAATCTTGTTTTATGGGCGTACCCATAGGATGAGCCGAAATTAATTAAAGAAATTATGAATCAAAATTCATAATTTCGGCCATATGAGTAGTCCGTCTACTGCTGACTCACTGCTGACCATAGGCTTCTCCTAATAATTTCCAGATTGGTCAAAGATAAGATAAGAATTAAAGGATTTAAAAATATAATATATAGTGTCAGACAACTAATTGGCATGTAAAGTAGTTTACTTTGAGGTAATAGTAAGGAATATGCATTTAAATTACTTACAAGTACCTACTGCAACTACAAGAGCGAACCAAATAAAGATTTTCAAAAGATAATAGTAAAATATTTCTGACATTTTCTTTGACGTAAATTAAAACGATAGTGACATAGTGTTATTTATCACAAAGTGAAGTTTTTTGTTAACCCCTGCCTCCCGGACGTGACGAAGGTAAAGGGCGCATCTGAATAGGATCGAGGCTTTTTACATATTATAGTTAGTACCTACCTGAAAATCAGAGAACTGATACCTGGTATTCCTTCAAAAATGGTTCTAGAATATCAAAATTTTTATAGAGGAATTCAAGATTGATTTATGATGCGCCATAAAGTAATTTGATCTATCTTCTATCTAGAGGTTGTCTAGAAGAGATCGAAGATAAATAACACTTGAAAAAAAAAACATCGACCTCAGGTGGGACTCGAACCCACGTCCCATCGCATACCGGGCGAGTGCTTTGACCACTAAGCTACCGAGGACGTCACGTAACAAGATAAAATTCCTCAAGTGTTTTTTCTCGCTGTCAAAGCCAGCGTATTCTGATCAATGTTGTAGCTATATGTATAGCTGAGTAGTATACTACCGTGAACACCCTATAGAAATATTTTTACAAATATTTGACTGTTGGTTAAGATCAGAAATGCTTGAAATTGAAAATGTTTAAACATTGTAAATTTTTGTTTTTAGCAATTCCATGCAAGGTTTAATTGAAGATAAATAACACTTGAAAAAAATCATGAAATCATGAACCATGAAATGAAAAATGAAATCACTTCTAGCGATACGATCGCCGAAAATGTACCATTCTAATGTATTTTTTTTCTATAAACTGTTTTGTGTGGTGTTCAATAAAGAGTATCTATTTATCGAATTAAAGAAGTAAGAAATTAACATCCTTTTTATGATGTACTTGTAAGAAAATAAATAATGCCTACTCTTATCATTATGAAATGTTCATTTTTAAATTAGAACCAAAGACCTCTTGCACACAAGAGGTTAATTACATCATCATAATAATTATAGCTTCATCATTTAATTTTTTTTAAGAATTGGACAGCGGTATAGAAGCGCTTAGTTTAAGTCTATTTGCAGAAGTAAATTGCTTCATTGTTTTTTATTGGTGTTGGTTTTGCTTAACACAATAAGTCAAACATGAGGACATCTCACATGTTAATATCAATGATTAAGCATGTTTACAACAACTTAAAACATATACTAATACAGCATTTTTGAGAAAATAGGCCATTAATAAAATCCTTCGTTGTGTAGGTAAGCAACAAAACAAATAAATTGGTACTTCAACATATTACTTTTCTGGTCCACCAAGATATTATTTTCAGAATTCTAATTCTGACAGCAATTGTGAAAAATGCTAGCGTCAAAAATGCATCTCAAACTAAAATTGTACGAATTAGGGATGTATCGATAAAAATAAATAAATATTGGACAACAATACATTGTTCTGATCCTAAACTAAGTTAGATCACTTGTGTTATAGAAATCAGAAACAACGCAGGTACCATAACACCCAGACCCGAGACAATATAGAAAAGTACATTCTCCACATTTCCCCGACCGGGAATCGAACCCGGAACCTGAGAGATGGCGACGCCAAGACCGGCATGCTCGCCTCTCGGCTACGGAAGTCGTCATACTGGTAGAGTTCTATGTTACGTTTGACCCCAGGGCGGAGGGCTCTGGACGTACGGAGCCATATTGTTCGGGTTTGTTGTTCGAGCTGACGTACAGCTAGTTACGGGTTGAACGAATTGGGCTCAGCTACTTGGGGGTCGATTGTTTAAGAAACCGCAAGGCAACTCGCTCTAAAGCTAGCTAAGAAGTTTCAAATTACTATAGAGGCCCAGACGCAAATTGTCTAATTTCCGTATATTTTAAGAAATGCCTAAAAAAAGCACCCTTTTTTCTTTTTCCCTATTATGCCATCATGATGATGATTAGTAAACCAACAGGCCAAGGCTTTGAACAAAATAGAATGGAAACCTACTCATAAGAGCGAAGCTTAAGATCTAACACTATTTAAGTACTGATTTATTATATTGAGTACAGAAATTAATGAGTTACTATATCGAAAAGTAGTTACACCACTGGATTTATTTATTTGTCTGAAAACATTATTACGATTCACGAGCATATTTTTGTAAGCCCAAAAAATCATAGGCAGTGAATAATTAAGGAAACAGAGAGATCTACTATTTAGCTGATCATCACCAGCCTATATCAGTCCACTGCTGAACACAGGCCTCTCCAAAAGGAGGATTTTGCCATAATCGCCACGCTTGGCAGGCGGGATGGCGATCGCAGTTTGGGCAATGACGGAGAGGAGACGCTGCTGCCCGTCTTCTTATGGTGGTTCTCCTGTAGTCGCCTCTTACGACATTAATGGGAAGAGAAGGGTGGTGCAATTCTTTTAACGTACCGGTACCACACGGCACTATTCCGCTGATGATGCGAGTAAAAAGACAGACATTGTTGATATTTTCCCATAGTCAATTATTATGACTAAAAAATTAGGTAAATATCTGGTGGTACTTTCAATAAAGTTTTAAGTTTGTATTTTTATTAAAACAAAATAAATCAACACCACAAATCACAATCATTCAAAGACTAATAAAAACCGGCCAAGTGCGAGTCGGACTCGCGCACGAAGGGTTCCGTACCATTTTCCATAAAACGAAAAAAAAACATGTTTGTTGTATGGGAGCCCCCTTAAATATTTATTGTATTCTGTTTTTTAGTATTTGTTGTCTATTACTACAGCAACAGAAATACATGATCTGTGAAAATTTCAACTCTCTAACTATCACGGTTCATGAGATACAGCCTGGTGACAGACGGATATACAGACAGACAGACAGATAGACAGATGGGCGGACGGACAGCTGAGCCTTAGTAATAGAGTCCCGTTTTACCCTTTGGGTACGGAACGATAAAAAAGACGTGACAAGTTTACTGACAGGTAAGGCTTTACCATGAAATATAAAACTTACGTGTAAAACGGAAACAATAATAATTCCCAGTTAGTATAATAGTTAATGTAGTAATAAAGATACATAAGCGGACGCTTATTACCGCTGCGACAAAAAGCGTTTTTCACACCGGCGCAGGCGCAACCGTGTGAACTGTAAACGGTTGTAGCAAGCATTTCTTTTCGTCGATTTGAGTTTTCACCAGCATAAACATTTAAATTAATACGGAAAAGGCATTTGCAATTAAATTTCGCTTATAAAAAAGTTTAAAAGTACATTTAAAAATATCTATCTCTGTCCAAAGTTCATATGCGTTACTTCTTCTTCTTCTTTCGTGTCGGCGAGAACACGGGCTAAATCTTACTTGCCCAGAAGGCGGCTACCGTGGTAGCCCTCTGGTTACTGACAAGTAAGGTCCTCACGCGAGCAGGTGGTCGGGCACGCGGGACAGTTAGTGAGGTGAGCCATGGTTTGCAGGGGTTCTCCATATTGACAGCTGGCGTCTGCGCTACTTGAGTATATCCGTTACTGAAACTGATAAAATCCTTCAATTCAATGTACCTACAAGGTGCAAATTTTAATGTTCCGAATATTTATGAAAAAAAAACTTTTAGCGCTTTAAGGTTTTTTTAAATGCCCTTATTAGACAACACCTTAAGACTGAGATGTCAGTTAAAAAAAAAACGGTGCTTTTTTGCAACGTTCTATTTGAATAAGTACATTTTTTTTCATTTCAAATCAACCGTTTTAGTTAATTAATATTAAAATTGCCTAAACGATAAATGAATACAAAGACGAGCATTCAGCTTTCATACATTAATAAGAAGAATAGAGGTTGGATAACAATTTAATCCAGATTCCAATTATTACTCTCGGAAATCCCTTGTTTACTCGGATTAAGTAGAGACCTAATATACAGGGTGTAACAAAAAGGCGAAATAATATTTAAGGGTATGTATGTATATAATGTGAACATTAAGTAGTAAAAGTTTTAGTAAAAAATAAACAACTTTTTTTTCCCATACTAAGTAAATAAATTGTTTTTTTACCGAAAGTGTTGACAACCCTGAATCTGCGGTCATTCATTAGCGAACCCCCGCCCGCAACCCTCGCCCGCCGCACGATCAGCTGATGCGCTAAGGTTGTCACCGATAAGTTTTTGTTAAAACTTTAGCATCAATTTACTCAGTAATTTATACTCGCACGAGTTTGTGGTTTTGCATAGGAACTACACATTTACTACTCTACACGTCCTTTAAATTTTATTTCGTCTTTTTGTTACACCCTGTATAAGGTAGCTTGTTAGCTCTAATTAAAATAAATCCAATCCAAAGAGTTTGCCAAAGAGCTTTCTAAAACTTTTGTGCCGAGTTTGTTTTGACTTTTTTAGGCTCTGAATTTACAAGCTTTTGATTTTTTCACTTACACACATATGTCTACAAATACAGGAATGTAGATGTATATAAATATTTATATGCATACAAGAAAATACTTAAGTGTATTAAAATGCAGAAATGTTTACATTTAAATTAGTAAAGTTCATTGCCTCGTACCTTGTCTTAACATAAGAATACTTATTAATTTCTAGCATCGAGGCCATGACTGTAGATGTGTCATACAACACATGTATTTTTCTAATAATTCTCAATTTTAATAAATAAATACTAAGCTACCCAATATTTGTCACCTCCGTAGCTGAGAGACGAGCACGCCGGACTATATACGTCGCCATCTCCGAGGTTCCGGGTTCGATCCCCGGTCGGGTCAATGTAGAAAACGAACTTTTTATATTGTCTCGGGTCTGGGTGTTGTGGTACTGTCGTTGTTTCCGATTTCTATAACACAAGTGCTTTAGCTACTTACCTTAGGATCAGAGCAATGTATGTGATGTTGTCCAATATTAATTTATTTTATTTATAATTAAAATTAAACAACTTGAATTTAACAACAGTAATCTGTTATGGGCATTTATCTTAAATTATATCTCCAGTCGCAAATTGCGATCTCCTTTTAACCAAATATTTTGCGCAATTAGTGAGTATCTACTTTATGCGATTAATTAGTATTTGTGGCACTAAGCCCTCGGTAATGTTTAGAACGGGCGACAAATAGGGTTGCCACTCAAATAAAAAATCAAGCAATTTAAGTAATTACTAGGCCTTTGTCGCTTTTCCGATTAAAAATGAAAATCAAAGTTATTTATTCTGTATATAGAGCCTATTCTGGCCACTTATACACACGTCCCATTATCTGGCTTATGATATTGTTTTAGGAGAAAAACATATCTACATTTTATGTGTATGGTCTGCGGGTAACCGTGAACTTTTAAAACAATCTCAAAGCTGTCAAATCTGTCAATTTTGGTACGTCATTACATATAAAATTTGACAGATTTGATAATGTTTGACAGATTTGAGATTGTTTTAAGAGGTCGTGGTAACCGCCCTGGAGGCGTATTTTTGAAGTCAAATTCCAATTTGCATAGTACGTAATCGTAAGAATCGTATTTCTAGAAGTTCGTGTGCGATTCTTGTGAACTTGTATGCGAAATTGGAATTCGAATGCTTCAAAATACTCCTTCTGGTAATATTTTGTAATGGGCAGAGATATGAACCCAACCACGCCAACCCAACTTTAAGATAAAATTATAACAGACAAAATACCATTTCAAAATGTTATTGAATTCTGTTTAAAGATGTTTAAATAAAAAATAATGTCTTTTAATTGATATTTAAACCATCTCATATATTATACTATAGAATACCTTACTTAACACATATTATAATATCTTACTGTTTAACTAAGATACTTTGATATTTATGGTAGCATGGTTTGAAAAGTGTGAAAAGCGAAATAAAATGAATTTGACATTTAATATTCCGCATCTTTTTGTAATTTATTTGTATGGTGAGCTTTTTTAGAGTATCTATTTATCTATCTATGGGTCAAGTCTCTAGGTACACGGGAAATGTTATTTTCAACATAGTGTTACAACACCGCGCATCTACTTCAGTCATTGTAGCGGTGCCTGAGTTGACAACCCTATTTACGAGGTTCAGTGAAGGCGCAGAGTCGTATAAATGATTACTTTAGTACATTTTAGTCATTACAAGTACTTTTGATACGATGAGCTCATGGGAACGGCCGGACGTCGCGTCGATTATACTTCACTTGTAATAATTATTTGGGCTATGAAATAAGTCAAAGATCCATTTGCTTGTAATCGTATTTGATTATTTAATACTGGCGTAGGAGAATGGCCGGAATTTTTATTTAAAAAGTGATTTTCGTGACCTTTTTTACAGAGACAGTTTTGTGTCCAGAGTAGCCAGTGTGCCAGAGTAGTGATGATTAAATTAAATCATTTATTTCATTACATGTGTGGTAAGCATATCCCATTATAGGTCACGTGATAGACAGACCAAACTTATTAATTATTTCCACACACACACATACACACACACACACACACACACACACACACACACACACACACACACACACACACACACTAATTATTTGTAAATTTTCTTAATTATAGGCACTATAAGTGTAATGTGTCACACTAGTGTAAGGTAGTACTATTAATATAAATCTTTAGTCTCCTAAAGACACTCTCATGATGTTGGAAGAGCGGTTGCTTCCTAGCACAAGCAAATTACTTGCTTAAAAGGAAGCTCCAACCACGAAACATATGTATTTAGACTAAGTTGCCTAATAAAGAATTTGAATTTGAATTTCTATTACAATTTTAAAAAGCTAGCATGATATTTCAGAATTTAGTAATATATACGATATTATAAGCAATGCTGTAAATTAAAATAAGATTAAAGCGTTTCAAGTAAACATAATTGTATTTTAATAAAGGCCTCCTCCCCCCTCCTGCGATCACAGTTTCACAGGTAAACTAGTTAAACAGCAATTTTAGAGGTTTAGAATTCTTGAAACATCCCTTGTTAGCCATTGTTTGTAATAAGAAGCTAGAGCTAGAACTAACGTTATTCTTGATAATAACTCGACCAACTTTAACCAAACATAGTTTTCAACGCTATTAAGTTGAACGTACGTAATACAAAGTATGAATAAATGTCAAAACGATACGCAACATTGAACAACGTAAATAAAGTTTTAAGTTTCACAGACCTGCAGCTTTTTGACCAGTTTTTGACTAGAGGTTAGAGATGATAGCTCAACTGTCGACAAATAATACAAATAAAAGTTAGTAGTAAGTAGACATGTTAATTATTTAAAACAACGTAAAAAATTTTGCGTGAGTTCAGTATGCAATAGACGTTGTTAAGGCGGAGTCTATAAAAAATCAGGTAATAGCAAAAGTTTTTGTTTAAAATCAAAGAAAAACAAGTGAAAAAAAAGGTTTAAACAATCACATCAATTATCAAGCTCCAAATTAAGCAGTGTTGTACTACGGTAATGGACTTACATAATACATTAATGAAGACCATGATCTAGGTGCAAATGCTCTTGATAATGAACACTCAAACACTTGTCGTGTTCGGGATTCAAACCGGCCATAGTCTGACGCACTAGCTACAAAACCAAGATGGACTTTTCGCAAAAAAAAAACAAATAGCGCTTAGCTTCTTACAAAGCCATAGTCATTGCAAAAAAACTAAAAATATGCAACATGCGTAAAGTAAAAAGCTATGGTACGTGCGTGCTCAATTTGTGACAATTAATTGGACAGAGATATCCGGCGCCAGTTTTACCCTGGCCTTAAGAATCGGCGCACGAATAATATTTGCTTGGTATTTAATGTAAGTATTTATTGCGTCAAATTGGTAACTAAATAGCGGGGCTTATTTTATTTGCCTAATTTAGCTTAAGGGTTATAGTCAAGTTTAAAAAAAGATAAGTAGTACAAGTAACATAGAAGATACTACATTACTGAAAGAAAAAGTAGAAGCTTTAAACAGTCTGTTAAGAATATTGTTCACATGCAATTAGGTTTTATATCGACGAAATAAAGCTTAACAATAATTGTGTTCTAGAAATTTCAGCTACTTTATTCGTATTTAGACGTCCTACTACCTTTGGAAAAAAAATTGTAACCTGTGTTATCGGTAAATATTTAAGAGTTTAATAAATGATGTCTAAATATAAAATTAAAACATAGATTCGCGTTCGAATTAATGACAAAATAACTAGGTATATTATTTGTTGACTTGTCATGGGAGATATTGTCAAAGAAGACATCATCCACATTTCGCATAGACATTATATTCTTGAAAATTGTTTTGTTGCATACATTTCCTCAATTAAACTCAATCATCGGAGTACAATATCTTGCGTAATAAACGGGCACACATACATATAGGTTTAATATTAGTTGGCGGTGATAGTCTTTTGACTTTCTTCCTGATTGTCTATGGTCTGTGTGTCTCTGATATTTAGGTTATGTAAGGTGTGCCGATATTTCGCGATGTGCGATAGCTATTTGCTAACTAATAGGGGTCAGGCGCTGCGTAACGTGCGTTTGTTGAGATGACGACATTGTGTCAGATTAGTAATCACTCGTCTGCGTTATACTTACATATGCTCTTGTTATATATAATTTTACACAAATAAGATATTATTAGTATGTACTTGGTTTTCATAGCTCGTCCATACTTACGTTAATATCATTGTCAATGTTATTGATATTAAATTCGCTTGATAAAGACAAAGTTTTGGTCAAATATTTTTACAAATATATATATTTGACAGCGAGAAAAAACACTTGAGGAATTTCATCTTGTCACGTGACGTCCTCGGTAGCTTAGTTGGTAAAGCACTCGCCCGGCTTGCGATGGCACGTAGGTTCGAGTCCCACCTGAGGTCGATGATTTTTTTCAAGTATTATTTATCTTCAACAAAGTTCCGGGTAAAGTCTAGTATTAATTTTATTCATTGCGTTTTACTTATTTAGTGATATTCTATGGACTCTGTAAGGGTTTACTATTTTACATTTTACCAATCATAATAAAGTATTTATATTACAATGTATTAAATGAATAACAACTGAATAACGTTTTAATTTTTTTAGGCACGACAAATCGCGATATTTCTGTAGACATCGAAGATTTTGGATATTGTGTTATTGATCAAAAACTTATTCAAAGTCAAACCTTTTGGCAATTAACCAGTGGCCATAAAGTTGTTATATTAAAGTCCTCTGAAAACCATGCACTTTGCCCACGAGTCGCCGTGCTTCAGAAGGCCGCGTCCTCAACACAGTTCCCACACTTGGTAATTTGCCTTTTGCCAAAATCTCAAATGCTCTGTTTACTCGTCCAGACATGACATGCAGGCGTCATGTCATGCGTCATATCAGCATAATAGAAACAGACACAGTAACGTCGATTCGCGGAGACTTAGCCTAAATTAAAGTAGATTAAAGTAACGATTTGAAAACGATAACGAAAAAAAAAGAAATAATTATTGATTATGCCATCGTGAAATAAAATTTAAATATCGTATTGCCACAGTACGATTGCCACTTGTCTCAGCCCCTTGACATATTTCCTCCAGCCCTTCTATTTGGTGAGACGTGAGTTGACGGAGTCCAATCTGCAGATATGCTACATGGTGTGCAGTGAAACGTCGCATGTTAATCATCCACTGATGCGCTACCGAACATAGTTGTTATCAAGAGGTATCTTTTCAACACTTTGCTTTGCGCTGGATCGGAGATGCGCTGGATCGTAGATGCGGTAAATCTTGCTATAAATTTAGATATAATTGCCAATTTCATATGGAATTTAAGCTACAAAAAACATTTATATTTCGACCCCTGCAGCATGGAGAAGACATTATTATGAGTGTGGGGTATGATTGTATGTGAAGAATGATTGCGTCACCTGCTCTTACACTAAGGAGCAAGCCTCCTGCATGCTTGTCAATTGTGTTACTTGTGATATCAGTCATACAATCAGCACGATTCTCACTTATGTCAATAGTGGGAGGGCGACCGTCAAATTAAGTAGATTGTTTCTGTAAAAACAGAACTTTGAATAAATATTTCATCTTCGTTCACTACGAATGGATTAACGTAACAAAGAATTAATAATAATAAATATTGGACTACATCACATACATTGCTCTGATTCTAAGGTAAGTAGCTAAAGCACTTGTGTTATAGAAATCAGAAACAACGACGGTACCACAACACCCAGACATGAGCCAATATAGAAAAGTTCGTTTTCTACATTGACCCGACCGGAGATCGAACCCGGAACCTCAGAGATGGCGGCGCCATTTAAAGTCCGGCATGCTCGCATCTCGGCCACGAAGGTCGTCAAGACTTATAATCAAGAATTATAACTTTAAATTTAATTATTGTACCTTAGATTGGTGGTTGATAGGTGCCGTGTGGTGCCGGCACGTTAAATGAATAGCACCACCCCTTCTCTTCCTATGGGTGTCGTAAGAGGCGACTACAGGAGAACCGCCACAAGAAGACGGGCACCAGCGTCTCCTTTCCACCATTGGCCAAACTGCGATCGCCAACCCGCCTGCCAAGCGTGGCGATTATGGCAAAATCCTACTTTTGGAGAGGCCTGTGTCCAGCAGTGGACTGATATAGGCTGGTGATGATGATGATGATGACCTTAGATTATATTTCTAATCCTTGTAGATATATTATATTTACATCTATTGAGTATTTAAATATATCACACACTTAAAAAAATTGTCTGAAGAAGACATTTTTTTTTTGTTGAAACTATTTCCATCAGTGGCACTTTAAAGCCAACGTACCTATAAACAAAATATTGAACATCCAAGAGTATGACCCACAGTCATAGGCACTCTCATTTCAGTGTAACATATGCTAGAAAACTATCCCTCGTAAGGAATTTAAGTATATGGAATAAAATATTCATATTCATTTATTTATTGCATCACATATGTATAATACAGTAAGATATTATTATATAGGGTAGTAAATATATGGGCCCTGAAAGGGCGTTGCAAAAACGAAATATCTCTATCTCTACATCTTTGTGGTTCACCACACGAAGTGATTTACTTAAGGTCTGGACACACACATGGACACGGACACGGGACGTGTCCAGACCTTGAGAAAATCACTGTGTCAGTTTTTTACGAGGGAAAGTTTTCTCTCATTTAACTAAAACTTATAATCACGGGTCTAAATGCGACGTATTAAAGTATGTAGTAGTATTGATACTACTTACATTCCTAGACATTTCGACCGTCTTATAATAATATGTAATTCAACGCGAAAGTTTAAAAGATTATTTTCTCGCATATGTCATACTAAAATGAGAGTGCCTATGAAGTGTGCTCTAACAAGATCGAAACTAGCTGAATAATAAAGTCTTTTTCTATTGGTCGATTTGTGATAATCATTTGCCAGAACTGCAGCAACAATGCAGATTAGTTTCGATCACTATGCAGAGCAGCCCGAGGAATATGGAAGACATTTGCAATGGTAATGCGGAATTGCAGATGTTGGTGTTGCCACTTCGCTGGTGTCATTCCTAATTGCTTGTTGTAGTGCATATTTAAGATACTTTTTAGGGTTCTGTACCCAAAGGGAAAAACGGGACCCTATTACTGAGGCTCCGCTGTCCATCTGTCTGTCTATATGTCTGTCCCTCTGTCACCACTTACCAGACTGTATCTCATGAACCGAGATGGTTAGACAGTTGAAATTTTCACAGATGATGTATTTCTGTTGCAACTTTATCAAAAAATACTAAACAACAGAAAAAAATAAATGTTTAAGGGGGCTCCCATACAACAAACGTGTTTTTTTTGCCGTTTCATAAGATAATGGTACTGGACCCTTCTTGCGCGAGTCCGACTCGCACTTTGCCGGTTTTTTCTTTTTTTGGGAACTTAGGTAAGAACTGTTTTATTATTAGGAACAAATAAATAAATAGCCTAAGAAAATGAGATTATCATAAACAAACCATGTAAATGGATCACATGGTTTGTTTACTGTGACGTAAGCGCGTGCGCCGGTCGAGTGCGGCCGCGGTTTTAGCACATCTTATGTGCTGTTTATTTGACTAACTTGTGCCTTATGTCACGCGTTGGGCAACGACCTACCGGTTTTACTGTACTATGGGAGTTTGAGGTATCGGCATTTTCGACGCTTGACCGTGTAATCTATAAAAGTGTTTGCATTTGTGCGATGACCCTTTCTGGTTTTGAGCACAAGTTTTATGATATTGTGAAGTGAGTTTTGGGCGAGTTAATTACCACTGATACTTTAAAAACCGACCAAGTGCGAGTCGGACTCGCGCACGCAGGGTTCCGCACCATTATCTATACAAACGAGCAAAAAAAATCACGTTTTTTGTATGGGAGCCCCCTTAAATATTTATTTTATTCTGGTTTTTAGTATTTGTTGTTATAGCTGCAACAGAAATACATCATCTGTGAAAATTTCAACTGTCTAGCTACCACAGATCATGAGATACAGCCTGGTGACACACGGACAGACAGACAGACGAACAGCGGAGCCTCAGTAATAGGGTTCCGTTTTAACCTTTGGGCACGGAACCCTAAAAACTGTGTATTTTAAATTTAATTCAAGAAATCGCTAATGTCTTAAGTGTGATTCTAATAAGAAAATAATGAGGCGAAATATATGTATATATATATTAACACTAAATTGCCAACACATTATTGTACCTGCAAATAATCTATTTATATAAATATCCACAATTTTTTTAAATTTTTTATAAAGATATGGACATGCCAGCAGCCAGTCTGATAATGCGGCTAACCTATAGACATAGTATTATTTGAATATTCAGCGAGATGTGCATATGAAATAGTTCATTGACCGAAATAAGAAGTGGGTAACGCGCATGCACATGCAAATTATACAAACTGTGGTATTAAATGCATCGATGTGTATAATAAATGTTTCTAAGACCAAGACTTGTGTTGATCACCGATTACCTTATCCTAATCCTAATAATTATACTCAAGATTAACGATCTAACTTATAAACTTTGATTAAATTTAAGACACTGCTAAGCAGCTTATTAAAAATATGTTTACATATAAACGGTAATTAAAGATAAACAACGTCTTAGTCAGTTCGTAACTAACTTAAAAGTCGTACCCTACCGAAATGGCGTCGCAGCAACAGCTGTTTTTTGTCTAGCTAGCTGTCATCTTGGGGGTCCCGCATACAGTAATGTGTTAAACACTCCATAATGACATAAAGTATTTCTTATATATGGCTGCATGGTTCCGGACCATCACCTTTTCCGTTCATGAAAAAATTTAAGTATTGCTCTTTGGTCTCAAGATTGATTGACAAGTGACATTGCTTTGAACATTCTTTTTTGAATTATTTTTGCTTCAATGACAGAATTTTGGGTCTTCTAGAATAATGACTAAAGTCCGGTGTTGGCAGAGTGAAATAAAAATTGTATTAAATATCCGTGAATTAACTAACTAACGCCTAAATAGCGATTATGAGTGAAAAATAATAAGCATTGAATAAGAAGTTAAGCAGTGAATAGTTAATTAGTTACTAAGATGTTGATTAGTCGATTTTTATAAGTAAGGCCGTAAATGTTTACAAAGGTACTAACACTGCCTTAAAACATACAGCAGAACTTCGTACCTACTACTTACAACCAACTTAGTGATAAGTTTGATCAATACTGGCGCAGTACGCACACCCTTCGAATAGACGAATAGACATATTGTCTTGATATACAATCTAGTTACATTATTTGGGTAAGTTACCTGATGTACAAGGTATAATTTATTGAAACAACATACAAACTCTATAAATATTAATTAAATTTATTGTTTTAAACTTTCATGGTCACTAACATTAGAATAGTTTGTTACAGGATTGCTACCATGTACCTTATCGTAACTTATATCGGGAACTCAAAAATAAGGTACATGGTAGCAATCCCGTAACAAACTATTCTAATTAATTAAATTATTATTAAAACATATGAAAAAATACATTTATCAAGGTGATTTTCTAAGTAAAAGTTGAATGTAGATACATTACCATGATCATTTTTAAAATTATTATTACCTTACAGGCTTACTTTGTTGTAACCATTTGATTTTATTTGAATTTCTATTGGAAAGGTGTCTGTATAGCGTATAAGATTTTTAGTTATTTAGTTGCATGCATCATCCATCCATCCATCAGCCGAAAGACGTCCACTGCTGAACATAGGCCTCCCCCAAGGATTTCCACGAAATATTAAATATATTGCATGCATATCTATTATAAATTATGTTAAATATTCAAACACAATGCATATTGTTTATTGAATAAATAAAATGAAATGAAATGATTCCTGTTAAAGTTAACGAATTTGTTAACCAACTGCTAGATTAAGCTCTGGCATAAGTACATTACTACTGGACAAAACTAATTTCCAGCTGATAATGCGAATGCGAGTGATGGTGGGGTCTTTGTACACTTTAACGCTGCAACGGGCTCCCGGGGGATACGTAATGCTTGTGCCAATGCACTCCAGTGCCGGGGCAGCAGAATATTTATTTATTGACGACCTCCGTAGCCGAGAGGCGAGCACGCCGGACTAATATGGTGTCGCCATCTCTGATTTCTATAACACAAGTGCTTTAGTAACTTACCTTAGGATCACAGCAATGTATGTGATGTTGTCCAATATTTATTTATTATATTTTTTTTTCTATATTGTCTCGAGACTGGGTGTTGTGGTACCGTTGTTGTGTAGGAAAACCTGTAAAATATTCATCTGGTAAAACTTCATTCAAGTGTCACATTATTTATTATTTCATATTAGTATATAAACTAATAAAATTTGACCTGCTTTGGGATATTCAACCAAAACATGAATGTATCTTATGTGGCGTCTGTCAATCATCTTCACAATGTACTCTGTGGTCATCTTGCATTCATCTTCAAATCCGTCACCGTCTGCCCTGAGACGGCCAGACTGGCAGACTCGCCAGTGACCGCACCACACAAAAGGTGATATAACAGACGATTTATCTAATGTCCTTTCTACGGTCACTCACTAGATCACTACTTTCAATTTCAGATGTTACGATGCTAGGTATCGGACACTTAGCGTTTGTAACAATGGATTTGACTTATTGTACGGAAAAATATTGTAAAAAACACACACTGAAAACGCACGAATTGTCTTATAAGGGTTAACAAGTTAGAAGTATTTTATTAAAAGAAACAATTTTATCGTACATGTTTTTAATGTAACTTTAACTCAGCCGCATACTTCATGTCACTTGTGATGATGAAGTCTTAAATGTGAAGCACGTTTAGTGTTTATCATACGATCTTTTAGCGATAACTTCTCCATATTTTTGTAAATATACCTAAACTGCAGCTTATTTCTGGTACGTGGTGTATATAAAAGAGATACATATACAGGGTTACATTACAAAGGGGTGCCAAATTTTAAATATAAGATCTAGAGGTGCACTGCCTATGGTATTTGTTGTCGATTTGGACCTTCGGTATGCGCGGACGCTCCTGCCGTTAGAAATGTACCTTACATCGAAAAGACTAAGTTTTGTTTTCAGTTCTAGACTTTGCAGTTCTAGATTGCACAGAGATAATGCGTGCGTATTTTTTTATGAATGAGACAAGATTATCCACGCGTACCATCTTTGAACAGGTGTAGTAATAAAAAATATTTAAAAAATAAGTTTGTTTTTTAGATCGTTTATATCGTAGATCGATTTAGTTACTGATTCTGAGTGGTCCCTGAAAATTTGGCACCCCTTTGCAATGCAACCCTGTATGTATCTTTCTTTTTTCGATTATTCAAAAATATATAAATTTATGATGTCTTATTAAAACTCCAAAGGCACGTGTTGGAAAGCTATTTAATTAAGTTTATTTAGTACCTACCCAATAACTCAGCGGGCTAAGTTTTATTCGCTCGAATTTAGTTTTAGAGCGACCGAATATTTCAAGCGCTAATGGATTTATGTAAGCCCTCTAACATTAACAGAAGATTTAAGTTCTTCTTCTTCTTCGTGACACTCTTCTCAGAGCGGTTGTGGTCATCATGTGCCAAGCTTAGAGGCCGATGTTATGCGCTTCACGATTTCTCTCCACTTATAGCGACTTGTTATATGTATGGTTTTTCTGGAACACTCATACAATGGATCGCCAACTGCGGATTTAATTTGGTCGGTCCATCGCATGGGTGATCTTCCGCGTGGTCTAGTACCCTCTACTCTGCCCTGTATAACAAGACGCTCAATGGATTCATTGTTTCGCCTAGAGACATGTCCGAAGTACTTCAGGATGCGTTCTTGGACCAGAACAGACAGACGCTGTTTGATATCGAGTTCTTGGAGAATAGAGATATTTGTGCGAAACTCGGTCCAAGATACTCCGAGCATTCTCATCCAGCACCACATTTCCAGAGCGTCTATCTCAGCTGCGTAGAGAAAAACAGGAAATACTAGTGTTCGGACAAGCCGGACCTTAGTAGCTTTTGTGAAGTCTCTGTTCTTCCAGACTTTTTTCAGCTTGTCGATCGAAGTCCTAGTGATCGCCATACGTCTCTTGACCTTATCCATACACCCACCCCCGTTTGAGATTAACGCTCCAAGATAGACGTAGGATTGGACTACGTCACAGTTCGCGATTCTTGTGACTTCGGGCGAGTTGTGGTTGACGCGGTCCACGATCATCACCTTGGTTTTATTGCGGTTAAGCTTTAGTCCAAACTCAAGGCTCATACGCCCCATTCTGAGAAGCGAGTTGCTTCTTCCAGACGACTTGCACTGGTAGCGAATAGCGTCCTGTCACGGTCGCCACAAGATGTTAGGGATTCATTGATATACTTGGTGTCTAACGGTTAATTTTATTTCGGTTATCAAAAATACATAATGATAGGTATCGGGGACGCGGGCGTTACTACGTGCTGTTGCTGCGATCACTGATCTAGACTGACTGTCCGTTGTACGCAGGCGCGGGGCTGCGTGCGCCACGTGGGGGCCGAAGAGCGGGCGCGGGGCGGCCGCATAGTGTTGTGTTAACAGCGTGGTATCATCGGCATATCGCAAATTTGCAATTCTGTAGCCACCTATTGAGACACGCATTATGAGTTCTGTGTTAACATTGAACAGGAGCGGTGATACTATACAACCCTGGCGGACACCTGCACTAGGGTGGAAACTGCTTGATAACATTTCGTCGGTCCTGACTGAAGCTGTGCCAGTTTCGTACAGTTTTTCAATAGATGCACCGGGTGTTTCGGCGCGCCCATTTCTGATAGTGTTCCACAATATTGGCCATTTCACTGAGTCTAACGCCTTGGAGAAGTCGACAAAGCAGATGAATATTGGTTTGTTGAATTCTCGGGCCTTCTCAATTACCTGGCGAACAATTAATACTAAGATTAAAGTTACATAAGATTAAAATATACTAAAACTGCTTTTGGTTTTTTCAAATGATAGAGAGGCTTACGAAATCCACGACCATAAGTCAGTGATTCTCTTATGTGAGAAACATCCAAAAGTAAAAGCACTGACTATTCGTTTGTTGCTGTCAAATTGGTAGTATTTTCTTTATTTTCTTCTTACTATTTGCAAGTATGCATACAAAAACTAAAGCACTCACATTGCCATTTTAAAATACATACACTCATAGTCATTATACAAAAATAGGCGCAGTGAAAAGGGAAAAATAATTTATTCATCTGATAAGTTAATTTGTAAAGCGTAAAACGAATTATGATGCACTAACAAACACCATGAAAATATCAATTACAATATGTTATGTGCGATAACTCGTAGATTAACGCCGTGCGCGTTGGGCAACCGCCAAACGTAAGAGCACTTAATAAACACAACTCTGAGAAAGATATAGTAGGTTCAGTTTCGCACTGAGCGCGATAGTTCGCGGGCTCCGAAGCCTTACCACTTTGTAGAAATATTCCTGTGTAAACGCATCTAATAGGCTATAAAAAAGGTTTGTGGTTTATTTAGGACTAACCCCAGAACGGGCTATTCAAAGCGAGTGTGGCAAAATATGACCCTAAAAACACGGGCGTCCACCGCTGAAAATATCCGCTCTAAATATATAAATATTCAACAATGACTTCCAGATTGGCCCGTTGAATGTGGCTTGCGTTCCTGAAACTTTTACCCGATAACTGCAATTTATCTGAATAAAACTTATATTTACACTTAACGTGTCTTACGGAGGTAGTAAGCCCACTCCATTTTCTTGTATTGTGACAAGAGAGAGTACATCAAAATGACCATTAAGCTCGCTTAATTCTGTGTAACATCGCTAATTATAGCATAGAGATGTAATTGTCGTAACATACGTACAAACGTACGAAGGGCATTCAGAGCGAGAAATGTATCTGATCTTGAGCTGTAGGTATATTTTGGTTCGACATCATTGTGCAATGTGTTGTTCTCGATTACATTATTTCTGATGAACATAAGATAAATACATCAAAACGAGATAATGATCTATGATTCTAATAAAGTGGTGGTTTAATATCGTGCTTACAACAATGTTTTTGTCTAAATCGACGCAAGGTAAGTTAATGATGAAGAGGTTTTTATCTATCATTAATAGCTCACGTTTTACCATTTACAGCTTTTACACAAGTAGGTACTTATGTTTTGTCGAAAATAACGCTTTCATATAGCTGGATTTGTGGCGTCTTCCCAAAGCAAATATGATGTAGGTAAATTTGACATCTTGATTTCCACTCATTATGAATATTTAAAGTAGATCTCTAAACCAAAAATAATGCTTTTTCTGTGTTCTGTGCCCGAAACGAAAAAAAAATACAAATCATTTATTTATTCATAACCATGGGTTTTACAAGGTGTTGTATATAAAATATTTCTAGGTGCTGCCATGATTCACCTTAAAAGGTATATGAATAACATCTTAGTGGAAAAATATTTACAAATCAAAATTAAAGTGAGTTTATATGACATAAACATTATACTACTGCATCATGTCATCTAAATATGATTTTATATCATAACTAGCTGTTGCCCGCGATTTCGTTCGCGTGGTCTTTAGTTTATTCAATATTTTCTACACCTTCGGTTACATTATTCAAATTTTACCAAGGATCCCTAATTTTTTTCAAAATGAAATGTAGCCTATGTCAAATTGGAAGAATGTAGCATTCTATTGGTGAAATAATTTTTTAAATCGGCCCAGTACTTTTTGAGCCTATTCATTACAAACATACAAAAATAGGTACAAATCTTATCTCTTTATAATATTAATATAGATATGTCTTTTCAGTAAGAAAGCCACTGAGCGCAGCTTTAAAGCTATTTATATCATTTATAACAAAATTACACTACTTATCTTCTAAATTCTAAACGAATTGTACGAGACTGAAGAAGACCCATAAAACATTCCTGAGTCTAGCAAATGTCATCACCACCCAGCCTATAGATGATTGATGCTTTTTTCCTAAACACCAACCACCATTCAATTTTATATCTACTCGTATGTTAAAATTATACAGGGTTACATTGCAAAGGGGTGCCAAATTTTCAGGGACTTCTTATAATCAGTAACTAAATCGATCTACGATATAAACGATCTAAAAAAAAACTTGATTTTTTATTTTTTTTATTACTATCCGCTGTCAGGGATAGTACGCTTGGATAATCTTGCCTCATTCATAAAAAATACGCACGCACTATCTCTGTGCAACCTAGAACTGCAAAGTTCAATGCAATAATAGTCACAATGGCGCGTGAAAACAAACTTTAGCCTTTACGATGTAAGGTACATTCTAACAGCAGGAGCGCCCGCGCATACCAGAGGTTCAAATTGACAACAAATACCATAAGCGGTGCACCTCTAGATCTTATCTTATTTCTAAAATTTGGCACCCTTTGCAATTTAACCCTGTATGGTGCATAATGGCAGGCATCCTTGAATAGATGATTTATTCTCAACTAATCGTCGAGTGCCCCTCACATCTAACGATGATAGTCGGCAGATATTGTACATTAGCTAATGAATAGTTTCGCAACCGGCCCGGTGGCATAATGCACTGTTCGTGATTGTAATTACTCTACATATTATTGTTTTGGCTGCGTGTGAGATCGCTCCATCTCGGACACTGGACGAGTAGGGCTGCCACTATTGTTTCTTTATATAATATTCATAAATCACTGATTATGTACTTTCTGGTTTTGAGATAAATATTTTGTGCCAGAAATAGCAAGTTAAAAATAGATTGGTTAAGGTTAAAGAGGATATGTTGATTTATTTACCACCCTCATTATAGCTAGGTAGTGATACTTTCTTGATAATCTATTCTTATGCTGCAATGTCACAAAGCTATTAAAAGCAAACAATGTTAAAGGTATAGTTTAAGTAAGCTACTATTTGTAAATTTTATTTTGTACCAACGGATGGCTCAATAAAGTTAAGGAAAAGGAGGTTAAGAGGTACCAGAAAATGACTTTTTTTAGTGACGTCTTCCAACATACCCAATCTTCAGACAATTTGCAAAAGCCTCTTGTAAAATTAATCGGATCCGTCGGGAACCTAGAAGCTTTTGCTTTCAAGAGACATCACTGAGTTACTACGCAAATTGAGCCGTCAAAAAGTAAAGTATGAACGGCAACGCAATACAACATGATAGCAGCTGAACATGGTCTTCAATTTATGCCTATGGTAAACAATCATACGACAAAATGAGCTACACTCGTTATCATGATCTCGAAGTCAAAACAAACAAAAAAAAATTAGACCCTAAAGAGATATGACGAGTGTTATATTACCATTATATTGTAATATAAAAAGACTTGAGGAATTTCATCTTGTCACGTGACGTCCTCGGTAGCTTAGTTGGTAAAGCACTCGCCCGGCTTGCGATGGAACGTGGGTTCGAGTCCCACCTGAGGTCGATGATTTTTTTCAAGTGTTATTTATCTTCAATTAAATCTTGCATGGAATTGCTAAAAACAAAAATTTACGATTATATTGTAGCTTTAACTTTTCAGCGCTTCTGACTCCACCTGAGATATTGCCCTGTGCAACGAGTAGTAGACATTTTTTTTTAGCTAAGTTATGTTTTATTAGTTTCTTCTCTATCATTATTTCTATGTGAGCCACAACTGAAATCAATTGTTGCGTGTCGAGTTCAAGTTGCGCGCACGCAACGTTGAGCCTTGACACGGGTCACGAATCAAAATTTGGATGGGAACTTGACCTAACTGGGAAGGACACTACATTAAGGCTGGGTTGCACCATCATACTTTAACTACAAACGCCAAAAGTCTGTCAAACTCCATACAGAAACACTGGTTAAAGTGACAGAGATATGGTTAAAGTTAGCGTGATGCAGCTCAGTCTTAGGCTGAATTTTATCAGTAATATTTATTTGTTTTTTTACACAATTTTTGGTTAACACCCAAGTTAACACAAAGGGCACAGGGGGGGCTAAACAATACCACAGTTTTACTTTTATTTTATCATCATCATTTCAGCCACAAGACGTATATTGCTTAACAAAGCCACCCCCAGTGACTTCCAGATCGGCCGGTAGGAAGCGACCTACATCCAGCGTCGTCCTGCAACCTTTACCAGGGCCATAACCATAAACTCTTAAAACAATCTCAAAGTTGTCAAATCTGTCAATTTTGGTACGTCATTTCATACAAAATTTGACAGAAATTATAATGTTTGACAGATTTGTGATTGTTTTAACAGTTCATATGGTTAGGGCCCAGGTCGTCTGTCCACCTTGTGGGTGGACGTCCCACGCTGCGCTTGCCGCTTTATTTTATCGGCAAGATTATTTTGTGTTGTAAAGATAGAAAAATCCTCAGAACACAATAAACGAAACATGTAGCTAGGTATAGGTAATTACCCATAAAATATCATTGACTGAATATAACCATAAGTTGAAGATTAAATTTAATAATTAACCTCTTATTTGTCTCTGATCTTGGCTTGTTCCCAGTAGCCTAAATATGTGGAAAACTATGGCTTTAGACAGATAGGGTATGTTTTAAACCACCTCGAATAAAAAGACGAAAATTAAGTACATTAAAATATGGGAAAAGAATGTTGATTATATTTTTAGATGACGTATCTTCTTATTGCGATATTCCTAAATAACAACTATGAATACTTTGATATATTGTTAAGAAAGTTAAACAATTTAGTTTTCAAACTGAACCTATGAAGCTATGTTTTAAGACACCTCGAATCATCATCATCATCATCATCTCAGCCACAGGACGTCCACTGCTGAACATAGACCTCCCCCAGTGACTTCCAGATCGGCCGATTGGAAGCGGCCTGCATCCAGCGTCATCCTGCAACCTTTACCAGGTCGTCTGCCCACCTTGTGGGTGGGCGTCCTACGCTGCGCTTGCCGATACGCGGCCTCCATTCCAGCACCTTTCTGCCCCATCGGCCGTCAGTTACTATGAATACTTTGATATATTGTTAAGAAAGTTAAACAATTTAGTTTTGAAACTGATATTGTATAATGTTAATGTGCTGTTATTTACTTTCCACACCTTCAATTCACGTACGAATATTACCGTTACTAAAGTGAGTAGCTAATATAGTGTATTAACTGTCCGGTAGTCAGATAAAGACTAATTTGATTCCTAACCTCTGCATCTTACTTACACATTTCGCCAATGACATAACCCGGTTACATAACGTAATAGTTTACTCATTTCAAAAATACATATTCAATTCTGTGTAATTACGATTGTAATGAACACCTCAGACTGAATAGCATGTGTAATATCTCGGTTCTTACACAATCCCTAAACGAGTGTATGTGACTTTGGTAGGTTTGCTCGTAGCAGGAAAATTGTTCAAACTTTGATCAAATTAAATCCTCATTATCAAACAGTTAGTTGCAAGGGTTGATGTACACTGCAGTTACATTTCCTTGGTAATTGGAAATATACAAAGAAATATAATAGAAAGAGCCCAATGTTTGAATGTTGATCAAGGAAAACAAATGATGATCAAGGGCTTAATAATTGGACGATACTATATCGATCGGGTTCTCGAGTGGAGACCACGCCTAGGCAAACGTAGTGTTAACCTTAGGAAGGTGGCTGGATGTAAAAAGCGGGAGATCGCTCTTAGGAGCTCTTTGGGAGGCTTTCGACCGAGTGTATGACTGAACTGCGACAGTCACTACGCCGACAGACCGAACTGCGACAAGTCTTAGCTTCGACAGTACTGAATTGCGACAAAGACACAGGTCTACATTAATTGGCCTTTATAACTAACTATTTAACCTTAATAACTAGGTTCCTTAACTTATGTAAGTAAACCTAATCAGCTCGTTTTGGAGTCGGTGCTTTTTAGTTTTTGGGCGGTATTTGTTTGTTAAAATGTTTTTAAAAACTTTTGTTATAGGTACATTTTGTTTTTATTATTTGTAACCATACAAGTAAATATTCAATCAATAAATCATATTTTTTTCATTAACCATTATAACATGATAGAGCAAACTGGTTTTCAAAGTATCCGCCTGTCGAAGAAAATTCATGTGGAGGAGGCCAATTAATGTAGACCTGTGACTTTGTCGCAGTTCAGTGCGCGCCGCCGCTATACGTAATTTGTGTCAGTACTGTCGAAGCTCTCAGAATCCCAAACCTTAAGTGGCGTTGGGGCAGGAAGGTCCTTGAATGGCGGCCGCGGGCCGGAAGGCGTAGTGTTGGTCCCCCACAAGGTGGACGGACGATCTGGTGAAGGTCGCGGGAAGCCGCTGGATGCGGGTGGCACAGGACCGATCTTCGTGGAAATCCTTGGGGGAGGCCTATGTCCAGCAGTGGACGTCTTTTGGCTGATGGATGGATGGATGGACTGTCGAAGCTAAGGCTTGTCGCAGTTCGGTCTATCGGCGTAGTGTCTGTCGCAGTTCAGTCGTACACTCCTTTCGACCAGCAGTGTACTGCAATTGGCTGAATAGATAGATATCAATCGACACCACAATATACAACACCAGCCGTACACTCAAAAACCTGACTCAGGTTTATTAACAACTAGCAGCCCGTCCCGGCTTCGCACGGGGTAGACAATTATCGCTAATAGTTTCGGCAGCGCATTCGACGAAAGACATTTTAAGACTCATTTTTCTACACCTTCGGTTACATTGTTCAAATTTTACCAAGCATCCCTAATTTTTTTCAAAATGAAATGTAGCCTATGTCAAATTGGAAGAATGTAGCATTCTATTGGTGAAAGAATTTTTTAAATCGGCACAGAACTTTTTGAGCCTATTCATTACAAACATACAAACATACAAAAAGAGGTACAAATCTTTCCTCTTTATAATATTAGTATAGATAAATAGTTGAGAAACATAGCAGTACACGACGAAAGTATCGTTACTTTCATTCTTTATATACTTTATATACAATCTGACACGGGCATAGAACATTTAACATTATCCGAATGAGACTTAAACATACAAATAGCGTAGTATTTGTACGTACAACGGATTACGCAAAACTTTGTATTCTTGTGGAAAACTCAATTCATGTTGTACTCTTTATAGTTTTTTCGTAATGTTTGCGAAAGATTTGATTCACGGATAATAGCGGCTATGTGGTTAATTCAACAAAGTATTTAAATCCTCTTTGAATTAAACAATGTAGGTACTCTTAATTAGTTGTTTAATTACTACATTATATAATAAAGATGTGTTGGACTGTAAAGTTCGTAATGCTGGCCAAACAAGGGATAGGTGATATTTAATTTCAATGGCAAGCATTAATTTTCTGCAACTTCACCATGACAAATATTCATTCTATAGCATAGTCTTAATAGTTATGAGGATAATTACAACGATAGGCTTTGAATTGAACTTCGTTTACTACCTACTAGTCATAAGTACGAAGTCTAGTACGAAAATTGAACTCCAAGCAAAGAGCACTTTCAAACGACTGTTACTATAGCAAATGCAACGCATGATAGTGCAGCATCGCTTATTGATTTATAAATCTGTTTAATCATCATCGTCATCATCATTGCAGACACAGGACGTCCACTGCTGAACATAGGCCTCCCCCAGTGACCTTCCAGATCGGCCGGTTGGAAGCGGCTTGCATCCAGCGTCGTCCAGCAGGGCTAGCATGCGCGCGTTGGTTATTTTATCGATAGACAAGACAAATTTTGTCTTCGACGATATTTGTCGTTTTCTCTAATTACAGACGTCTCGAATCCTTTTCTTAATATTTTCAGTGTCTGCCGTTCGTAGCTACTTATTTTTACGTTATAACACGGCATTGCATGATATTTTGGTTTTTTCTTTGTTCGTCGAACGTCAAAAGTCGATTAAATGCAACGACAAAAATTTATCGTGTTGCGCATGCTAGCCCTGCAGGTCGTTAAATCTGTTTTATTTCTGTAAGTTTAATACTAATTCAATATGTTAAGGCCTAAAGAGGCAAGGGTTTTAAATTTCGTGCCCTTCGCTTTAGTTGAATTGAATATTCAAAACTTATTCATTAATTGTGAGGTCAATATCAGCATAAGTTTAAGAACGATGAGAAATTGATGTTAAAAGACTTGTCTTTGGTGTTAACAGTATAAAGATGGTGTTAACATTAAGATGAAACTTTTTAAGAATAGTGAAATTCCGTTTTCTACCACGTAAATAACTTCACGATAAAAGGATACCAACGTTGAGGAGATTGAGAAAATGTTAACACTTCACTTATTAACAACCTTGTTTTGTAGCCCGTGTAACTTCTAAAAATACTCAGTACCTACAGTAGCATACAAAGAAGATTAGTCGTTAGAGAAATGAGACACTTAGCTCACAAAAGTACTTTTACTATTGTCAGATACACTTAATCAAGTACTACATACATCTAGCTAGTCAAATAGTATCTCCGGTACATTTGGTTGATGAATCACAAGTTAAACAACAGAGCAGCCCCCTAACCATGAACTCTAAAAACAATCTCAAAGTTGTCAAATCTGTCAATTTTGGTACGTCATTTCATACAAAATTTGACAGAAATGATAATGTTTGACAGATTTGTTGTTGTTTTAACAGTTCATGGTTATGGCCCAGGTGTCATAAGAACAGTCTTAATCATAGAGAATCTCAATTGTGTAACAAAATGACAATGCGCCACAATAGGGTCAGACTTGCGAATCGCTAGAAATAATTAGCATTAGAAAGCGTCATAGGACAGGGCGGCCCGCCTCTCCCGTGTCAAAGCCACGGAGACTCGACTACAAAAGTGTTACCAATGAGCGTTATGGCATATTATTTGCACTTTTTCTTCTTCCTCGGTCCCTCACTGATGAGGATCGCGACCACATATAGTGTTCCTCCACAGACTGCGATCATAGGCCATGTGGACCGCATATTGCATATTTCGGCCCACGGTCTTGCTCACCGCGTCCGACCATCTCGTGGGTGCCCTACCCCGAGCACGTCTGCCCTCCATTTGGCCCAAGATGATTTGTTTCTCCAGACAATGCTTTGAAGACCGCATAATGTGTCCGAAGAAACTCAGGGTACGCTTTTTGCAAATAGTGTATAGCCGCGTGGAGATGCGAAGTTCCTGCAATATGGACTCATTAGTACGCATGGCGGTCCAGGGTAGGGTATTATTTGCACTAAAACCATGGATATAATCAGTCTTTCATATTTTTCTTACTTCATTGCACAGAAATACTTTTTAGCAGTATAGTTAAAGGATTATCAGACCGTCCACCTTTTATCCACATAGTGAGTCGGTCGCTTAAGAGTTCATTTTCACATTTATACTTGCACACTGAAAACTTGAACTATTTAATTAAGGCGTTTGGAAAATCCAGTATTAGATTTTCTAAATAAAATCCGACTGATCCTACCCGTTGGACGGAAGAAGTAATATTAAATGTAGCAAGATCTCTTTAGGTGTAGATCGCTTTAGCTAGCTAGCTCTCTTCTAATAAGTAAGGCTTATTACACCTTGACCGAGTTCCTAACTGACAAATTGTAAAATTATATTTAATTGACCATTTAATATTGTAAACTTTGACATTTAATATAATTGTATTTTTTAATTTAAAAAAATTGCATAATGTGTGAGATCGTAAATACTTAATGACATTGAATACTTACTTTTAATATTTAACATTCTTTTGCTTAGTTTTACCATGTCTGGTCAACGCCATATACCGTAGGTTTAGTACATATTATAAAACGAATAGATGTCACTACAAGGCTCATTAGGATTGGGGTTGATTTCAATTAACGATAACTCTTGATAAAAACGTTATCAAAACACTTTTTTAACACTTTTGTTTTTTAAAAATAAAATGTTAATAGAATTTTATCATTTTATTTCAAAACAAATCATTTTAACTAAAATTTAAAACATTTACTGTATAATGCCATCTATCGGTTTTAACTTAAACTATCATTTATGGAAACGCAACGTGAGTTATTGGATTGAAAAAAACTAAACACGGCATTTATGTTGATTATAGAGGTAATATGCATTTCGTATTATTTTATCGAATAATTTATAAAAATAAATAAAGGAAATTCAAATTTTAAAATATAAGTATTTTTTTAAAATGTGTAATTATATACTCTCTGGTAATTAACGGTCAAAAGCAAGAAGCTTCAAAATAATGTTGGTTTTCGACAACCGTCAAATATTTGTTTGTAGGGCTACCAGTTGGAGCATTGTAGCTCTATAATATGGGGATTTGTTTTAATATTTGGGAAGTGCTTTTAAAAATCAATTTTTAGGAGAAAAATATGGATTTGGTAATCCATATTTTTCTCGTAAAAATTGACAAAAATTGAAAACATTGGTATGTTTCCCAAAATATTACAACCAATTTTACGCAAATTTTCATTTGGCAAAAAAGCATTTATCAAAACAACTCATTGCAATTTTTTAGTTAAGAAATCTCTTTTTTGGGATAATAATGTATAACAAATATTTGTTTGGTCATGTTTCATTTAATCAAATGTTATTTAATCAATAGTTATTTAATCAAATATTTCATTTGGCACAACTTACTCTTTGCAAAATATTGCATGGCATACGATTTACAAGCTTACGCTCCAACTTTGAAAATCATCACTGCATCGACGTTTGTTTTACCTTGGAATAATAATTTACAGGTAAAAAAATGGTTCTAAGAGATTTTTCTTTGAGCCCAAAAGCAATAATTTTGGTATAAATTATTAAGGTGAATCTAAAAAAGACAATTCGGTAACCCTATTCACGATTCACACAATTTTTTTTATCAACTTTGAATAACAATAAATTTGATTTGAAGGCATTTGTGTGTCACGTCCAAAGGTCACGTCTAAATGACGTAAATATGTCATAAACGGTCGTTTCAAGTTAAAACCTAATTAGTAATTTCGTTATTGACTGTCAAGTATCGATGCCCAATGTGCTAAGAATTCGGAATGATATTCCATGGGGCGCGACTTCAAATCTTAGTCGGCGACAATATTTTTTTAAAATCCAAACTTGCATTTAAAATAGTTTGATGAAAATTGTTTATTCACATTTAAAACCACTTTAATAACTAAACTCAGTACTGAACTTTTGATTATTTTTCTAAACATAATATTCACAAAATAAATAACAAATAGAAAATGGGTCCCAGCTCGCCGTCATCAGTTTTCATAAAAATTAGGATCATACTCTAGTGAAATCAGCAATCGACTAAAATGAAGATAAATATAGCACTTAATATCTTAAAAAAGTTATGGATGCGCACAAAAAGTTATTCAAGATAATATAACAACTTGAAAAAAAAAGACTGCATCATGTGGGATCCGAACCCATATCTCATAGAAACTACGAGCGAGTGCCTTTTCAACTAAGCTACGAGGACGCTAGAACGATTTTCGAAATTTGTCAAGTGTTAGTTTATATTTTTTGACAGAGTGTGCAAACAATTGTAAACCTTATGGTGGTTTGGCATTCTCTGACGGACCGAAACAGAAATTAATGTAAATAAATGTTCTATTTTGACGTAGTATAATTCTTTCTCTATGGTTCTATGAATTATGGGCAAGTTATCTATCATTGCGCAGATAGTGCCATCTAGTCAGAGAGGGAAACAAACGATGGCGTAGTTATATTTTAGTTCCATTTACTCACCACCTTCGCTGTCTTTCGCGCGAGTTAAGGTGGAAATTTTCGAAGTACCGAGACTGTCCCTCTGTTTTACGTAGTATTATTCTTTCTCTATGGTTTTACTGTATAAATACTGAAAATTTGCACGCCTCTCATGGCCAGACATAGAGGTACTATTCACTTCCTATATTCAATCCAAACACTGTTTGTTACCTGTGTTTATGCAAATAAATGATTTTGATTTGATTTGTTTTAGGTCTGAACACGGGTACATTAACAATATTCAGAGGTGTAAATAGTACAATAAAAAATATTTGGTGTACGTTGAACGAGCTACCAAAGTTACAACATAACCCACTCGTATAATACTCCTATAATACTCCTATAAGCGGCAAGAAAGATTAATATTAGTAATGCACTTGTGTCGTCGAGCGTACGCGGCCGCATTCCTGCGCGCGCGCACTTACGTCACGCCGGACTCTTCTGTTTGCTCTAAGGCCTAAGGTCTTTATTGATTCCTGCTACCGTTAGGGGTATCAACCTTTATAAATTAAATAATATATAATGGTTAAATTTATACAATTTTTACTTTTTATTACGGTGTTACACTTACTGGTATGTTGCATCCTAATACTCTGAAATTATTTCCATCTACTTGATTTTAGTATTGTATTATACTATAATAGTTGAATTCTGAATAAGCACCTAAGTAATTTGTACGATGAAACAAAGTCATTGCAAAAAGGGAGAAAAACATTAATAGTAATAAATACATTACAGATTACAGAAAAAAAGACAAATTTATATTGATGGCATGTTAAAAAGAAACAGCAGCAAAATACGAAGTGAATTTAAAATTACAATATCATGCAAAAATGCAGTCAATTTCCGATAATAAATTTTAATCAATCAGTCTTAATTTATTCTCACGGATAAAATTCGAGTGAAATTGTTCGATTATGATGATGGATTACGCAGGCTTCTTTGTTCCTTGTTAAAGACGCCTCTGCCCCTCTAGCACGAGCAACAAAACACGATATAATACGATATGATAAAGCGGTTTCTCGCCTCTTTACTTTCAAAATATGATAATAATATATAGCCGCCATTTATTGAAACAGGTAGCATGTCCGTGCCGGTGACGTCACGGTTATGCTCGCTTTTTTCGATAAAAGTTTATATTTTGACAAAAAATATGCGATAAATCGCTATATCATATCGTATCATATCGTGTTTTGTTGATCATGCTAGAGGGGTATGTTATGTGCTTGTGTCAGCCCTAGAAACCAGCAAGTAAATGCTTCTGCGTCAAACTTGGAAGATTGATGCGGCAAGTTATGTAATTTGCAAGTTTTTCTTAACACAATACACGGTGAACAGCAAACATAAAAAGTATAGAAGAACCCTTTGTAACTGGACACACAATAATATCAGGAGAATTAACCACGAAACTACGGTATACAGGGTATTAGGTAAATAGTATATCAAAATTAAAACTAGCCATGTTAACATATGCATATAAATAGTATGGTGAAGTCAGAAATTTGATAACATCATTTTAATTTTTTAAATTTTCATACAAAACTAATTTTTTTTAATCCGATTTGTATGTTTTTTTTTTCAAAAATGATGATATCAAATTTCTGTTTTCACCATACTATTAATATGCGTGAGTTAACATAGGCTAGTTTCGGATTGATATACCATTTACCTAACACCAAGTGCCCTGATATCGTTTGTCGCGTGTCTGCTGTGCATGTATGCGTGCGTAGCTAATTCCATTTTACAGTAAAGAGTATGTGTATATTTCTCTATTATTTGTGATACATTTTTTTCCAAAAAGGAGCTACAGTAACTGTATGCATACAATTGTGTAATCGTCACTTTTTCGCCGCTGTTTTGACACTGACATGAAGTTATGAGCTTTGCGTAAAGCTGTTGTAGTTGAATCCGAAAAAAAAAACAAAAAAATACATCCATTAGACTACATTAATTTGGAATTTTTAATATATAACAAATTAAAATTTTTAGATAAACCTAGCATGGTAATTGCTAAAAACAAAAATTTAAATTGTTTAAGCTTTTCTTTACCAATAGTTAAATATTTTTAAAAATATTTCTATCGGGTGTTGACGGTAGTAGTATATACCGCAACATTGATCAGAAAATACGCTGGCTTTGACAGCGAGAACCACTTAAAAGATTTCGTTGAGTTGACTAACGTCTCGGTAGCTTAGTGGTAAAAGCACTCGCCCGGTATGCGATGGACGTGGGTTCGGATCCCACCTGAGGCGGACGATTTTTTTCAAGTATTAAAAATCTTAGATAAACCTAGCATGGTAATTGATAAAAACAAAATTTTAAATAATTTGGAACTTTGCACTCACGCCGTTTGCACTCAGGTGGTAGCCTACCTATTTTAAAAATAAAAGAAAATTAATACACTGCTGCGACGCTGTTTTAAAGTTAGTCAATCACTGATTAACTAAGACTGTGGTGGTAGACTAAATAAAAGCAAAATACTGGCAAATATAGCCTGGCTATGGAAAAGCTATAAGCCAGCTGTGAACAATTTTTGGTTTGGGCCAATTTGTAATCTAGAAGAAGCATAATTAAATATCAATTGGATCTCATTGTGATTGTTTAATACTTTGGTATTGTGCTACTAATTAAAGTCCCTAATTTAAGTCTTAAATTAGTAGCAGAATACCAAATGTGTCAAACAATTACAGTGAGATCCAATTGATATTAAATTTTGCCACTTTTAAATTAGCAGACTTAGGGCCTTATTTTTTTATGGCTCCAAGAGTACCTATTGCATGTGTAGGCTGTGTGCCTGGACGGCCGGACATATTAGGAAGGATCTCACATATTTTTTTTGGATTTGGCCATCAGAATCATTTTTTACGTAAAACATATACTTCTATGGTTTTATCGTTTACCCCCAACATGGTAAGTGATATGAATAGCAAAGCGTATTGTCTTCAATGTTGTCTGTGGTCAGCTTACAATTTGGCCAGCTTGAAGCTTTGAGGCGAGTCACGGTATTGTACACACGTTTCACGCGTAATGAAACAATAAAGATGGATTGGCTATGGGATAATGTATGTTTAGGTATATTTTGACGTTTTAGTAGGTTATGGTGTTAATAAAACCACGTGGTATGACGTGACGAATACGAGTATTATTACCGTTGGACCACAAGATAGTCAGTGATATTAAGCAGCTGTTAGGAAGCTATGTATTAATAAATAATAATAATAAATAAATAATATCTGGCTTAAATAACCTTTAATATCATATCAGCCTGTTGCAGTCCACTGCTGGACATAGGCCTCCCCCAAGGAGCGCCACAGCGCACGATCTCCCGCCCTTTGCATCCAGTCGCTGCCACCTGCCTTCTTCAGGTCATCGGTCCATCTAGCCGGGGGGCGTCCTACACTACGGTTGCCTAAGCGTGGTCCCCATTCGAGAAACTTCCTGCTCCACCTCTCGTCGGTTTGAAGTTTTTAAACCGACGAGAGGCAACCGGCAACCTTTAATATGGTTAACAAAATCCTGAAAATGTTCAAAAAATATATTGTAGGTATGTATACTACACACACCGGACTGCGTTCGTGTGGAATTAAATATATTTTTTATTTTTTCAGTTATTTTTCATATTTTTACTTTAAATTTGATGAGATTGTTTTTACAAATGAACGCATTTAAGTAAATATAAATGTTCCTATTTAGTTTAGAAATTGTTGTTATAATAACTGTTCAATGTTTATTCAAATATCGGACACAATTCAGTACGACGCCAACACGCAAATACATTCATAATTTCGCAAGTGCGATTAAGATCCCATTGAAACAGTAACCTACTTGATTTTATGGAGGCCTTTGCCCATCAGTGGAAGAGTAATAGGCTGTTAGTGACCAAGCTTAGCCCGTGACTTCGTTCGCGTAGACTTGAGCAACTTATGAAGGGCTTCGAGGTAACCTATTTGTGACAGTAGAGTATGCCTATATACGTCCCACTGCAGGGCACAGGCCTCACCTCAACTATGAGGTGGTTTGGGCCATACTCCACCACGCTGGCCCAGTGCTGATTGGCGGAGGGGTGTTGTAAGGCCAGTGACTAAACCTTACTGTCAGATAAAATCAAGCATCCATAAGGCCTCTGACTTCTACCTCTGAAGACTGGGCTTCACGACTAATATCAAGCGATATCAGCCGGGACCAACTTTTGACGTGCCTTCCGAAGCACGGAGATGCTCGTGATAAATGACGCTAAATATGGTCGGAATGGTCACCCATCCACTCACAACCGTTGTTGGTTGCTAACTTTAGTAATCGATACCAAAGCGCTGCCGCTACTGAGCTACGAGCACCACAGATAGCACACCAATTGTCATAGCCTCGGCGTAAAGAATTGACAGTTTAGTGTTACAAGGCACCATTGTTGAGGAGCAAAGAGTAGGGATCGCTTTGCGCATCTTATGATGAGACGATCATCGTATTAGCTGTCTCGGGCAATGCATTCGCGTCACACTACTTGCCAATCAATGGTCTTCTGTGTATTTGAGGATACCAATATTTATGGATTAATCCAGCTGAATTTGTTTAATTTGCGGTCTGTATAGAATTATTCAAGAATTGTGGAAAGACGGAGAATACCTACTATGAAATTTACTAACGAATCAATATTAAATTAAATGTTTATCCTGTTTTGGTGCTGCTTCGTTGTCCTTCATTCAGTCGTTGTCTGATGTTTGCAAATTTGTTTTTTAATGAGTATTAGATAATATCGGGTGTAAAAAAAGGCTTAACGAAGCCGAATACCACTGATCAAATAATACGAATACCACGATATACGATCATTTTTTTCATTTACACTATACCTGGGAAATGACGGGTTACCGAGTTATTGAAAGTCAAAGTTATAATTTTTTTTCAAAGATTTTTACAAAATTGACTTCTGATTGATAACACAAAACTTTTTTTTTTTTACAAAGAAACATGATCCGCTTACACATACAGGCATAGTCTGTGGCGTGCGCGCTATACATTGCGGGTTAGAAATAAGTATTTTTTTTTGATACCCGAAAATAAAAGTCATTTCCCTGCAATTATTTTTTTTGCATTCTACTTGGTTTTATGTATAGAATTAGTGGCTTAAGGCTTCGGTAAGCCTTTTTTTACACCCTGTATAATAAAACCTTTTTTTATATTGAACAACATCACATACATTGCTCTGATCCAAAGGTAAGTGTAGCTAAAGAACTTGTGTTATAGAAATCAGAAGTAATTGAATGCAGACGGATTATACGCATAGGCGCATAGGAGAGCGTCTCCCAGTACTTTCAAAATTGAGGCAATTTTGAAAAAATACGTTTGCTTATTTTTTAATGTTGATATTCTAGTATTAATCTAGTAATGATGTGCAGAAAGGGACTTAAAAAAAACTGCTAAATGGGCTATTTAAGGCCTTAACACGCTTGAATGACCTTGACGCGTCGCGCCCATATAATTTCGCGCGTGCGATGATGACCTTTAAAATTCGGAAAAACATGTTTTTTATGAAATGAATGCCTTTAACGAGAATTTTAAAATAAAACTCAATTCAAAACATGTATATTTCCAAAATCTTGTTTTGTGTGAAAACAGTAATGAAATAGCTTGTGCCGTTTAAGGGAACATTTGCAATTTATGAAAAAATGGCACCACCCGACACAAAAAATCAACTCTTCGTTTTATCGATTTTACTATTGGTCCTATAGTAAGTGACTTCTTCAGTGTATGTACCTTTAGATTGTTATTGTTTTTCACAGTATTCTCATTATTCGATTTACTTAAAATGCTTAAATTTTGTTTTTATTTTTTGTTCGGTGACACTCTCTACCTCAATGGTTCCCACAGAAAACTAGCGTCATGGCAACCTTTGCTATCGCAAAATAGCTGAGTGGCAACCATTTTGATATCAAATCACAGTATTTGCTCTTTAATTACTGATTGTATGTTGTTTCTATTATTTGTGATATGAGCCAAATAAATACTTTTTCTTTCTTTCTTTCTTTCTATGTAGAAGTCACATCTACAGGCTGTCGGCTGTCTTAATCAAGTACTTTCAGTATACCTAAGTTCCATTTTCATTTTGTCATGATCACATTGAATTTTTAGAATTTTATCAATGTAGGTCAAATAGGGGCATAATATCACTCAGACTATGGAAACGAGACAAGGCAGATTATCCGCTTGGCGTTTTTAAGGTCAACGAAAATCTGTTGGCAATCGATATGAATGTATTAAAAAGGAGGGAGATTTGCTACTTTATGGCCAAGCCTGACTAGAGAAAGAGAAAGGAGGAATATTTGCGACATAATACTGTTTTATGTTTTCCCACATAAGTAGGTATTTTAATAATATCTCTAGTTACTAAAGCTCGTAAAACTTTAGTTTAGTTGTATTATGTGATCGATTATGATTGTCTCAGTATAATTAAAACTATAAAACTTTTACTTCACTGTATTAAATGGTATTTCATTATGAATCCAAATCGATTTGCCACATGAACTCTGAGATTAAATTACTTACATATTCGCGAATAAGGAAAGGAGCATAAAGTTTTGATTACTTTTTGTAGGGAAGGGAATATGTTACTCAATAACTTATGGGTATTGAAGATTGGATGGTGTTAATTTGAGTTATTGTTTACTACGAGTATTTGTGAACAATATTCATGATACAACAGATGCTCAATTATACGCCGGATTAGTTGGCTCAGTGTGGTTGAGTGGTTGAGCACAGCGGATAGATTGAAGTAAGCAAGAATAAGAGTCAACACATAGGTTTGTATGGCTTAGATTTAATTACTTGGTGTTACTATAATCACACATCATAATGATTAACATTAAATAACGATTTTCGTTAATTTTATTGTCACATTTTATGTATTATTTGATGTCATTGTTTTCATTGGGTACCTTACTCATTTAAAGATTGTCTGGAAGATATCGCTGCTAGTAATAAGACCACCTGAACCGTGTAATTCTTATATATTTTCTGTAACATAAGAATAGTTTTTTACGAGATTGCTACCATGTTCCTTATTTTTGAGTTCCCGATATTTCGGCACTGTTGCAAGCGCCATGATCACGGAGTAACTGACTCGTAAAAAACTATTCTAATGTTAGTGACCATGAAAGTTTAAAACAATATTTTGTAACATACTTTTCTGTAGTATAAATCGGAGGTTTTCTATCTTTATAGGGTATAAATTTAAGTATATACTTTTGATATCTGTTCAAAGCTTTTTAATACCGCTTTAAGTTAACGGAATAACTTTAACCTTTTGCACGCTTTTGTTTTGTCTAATAAATATTTATTATAGTTCGATTCTGCTGTCATCGAGCACACATCCGTACCTCTGTATTCCTCTCTTTCGTAATCAAAGTCATGGTGAAAAGTCAGCGATGTCCGTGTTTGAGGTACGCCATAACACGAAGGTCAAACATATGATGGGATGAAGCAAGATTGTTAATAGACTTAACGACAAGCAATCACTGAGTTATACAATACGCGTAACTCTGGTGAGATAACAAGAAACTTATGTTTTGGGAGTTTTGAGATTCTTACGAAAATTAACAAAACAAGGAAAATAATATATATGATAATAAATATTGGAAAACCAATAAAACCAATAAAACCAATTTATTTCTGTAAATAGGCTTAAACTAAGCGCTTTTACACGTCCCAATATTTTTTTCCCTACCACTACTTCGGGACAATTTTGAGCTAGCGCCGAGAAGAAGTAGCGCAAGAAACTCGGTCACTATTGTCAGCCTCTTTTTAAATAGTATATAGTTTACATTACAAGATAAATGTACCTGTGCGAGCAGGGCAGTATTTATTTCCAAATATTTTTATCATTTATATAATCATTTACAGTATAATATCCTTTTTTCATTAAAGTTGTTTAAGTGGACAACATCATATACATCGATCGATTTGAAGACCTCCGTAGTACGAGAGGCGAGCACGCCGGACTATATGGCGTCGCCATCTCTGAGGTTCCGGGTTCGATTCTCGGTCGGGTCAATGCAGAAAACGAACTTTTCTATATTGGTTCGGGTCTGGGTGTTGTGGTACCGCCGTTGATTCTAATTTCTATAGCACAAGTAATCAGAAACAATGGCGGTACCACAACACCCAGACCCGAGCCAATATAGGAAGTTAGTTTTCTATATTGACCTTACCGGGGATACAACCCGGAACCTCAGAGATGGCGACGCCTTAGACAGTCCGGCGTGCTCGCCTCTCGGCTACGAAGGTCGACAATATTTTGATGCTATCATATTCCATAGGATATTTTTTTATTCTACATTTACGTGAACGAAATACAGAACCTCTTGCGATTAAATTAAATCACTGAAATATATAAACGCACCGAATAATAGAAATTTTAAGCTCAAACAGGTTCTAAACAGCTTCAATTTGACAAGGATAAAAATAACGTCACGTGTTCGTATCGTCACATATTTATATGTATAAATAACTCTATAGGATCTCGACAGAGGAAAATACGATTAACATTTACATGATACGATGAACTGGAAGAATCATATTAGGTATATAGTGTTCGTGCGAGAAATAGTTTTGTGTTCAAAGAGCTTAACGGATCAACAATAGTTTTTTTTTTGATTAAACTTAAATGCCGTGAAGATACTTCTGAATTCAGAAATTTCACGCTATTTTAATATTGTGTGCCAAATAGAATTAAAAAGTATAATTCAAATTAAAACTTCGCTAGCTCAGGCACGTGGAAAGAAAGGGAGAGGATCGAGCAGTAAAAACAGCATTTCTCAGACAACCGGCACCCTTATTCCCTAAAAATTTGCAATCAGCAATTATCGCGCAGACATCGCCCGATTGATGCTTAGCGTCAAATCTATTGGCAGCACTGTCAGTAGATTGCTTTGTTTTTGTTTTTGATGTCAATTTGCGATTTGAAAGTCAGAATTGCTAAATTTTCACTATAGCATTGCTTTTGCAAGATACGTGATAAGGGTGCGGATTGGTCGCCTCAGGTATCAACGGATCAGTCACGAAAGACCTGAGAGAGCTTCAAGTACCCAACTGGACAGAAATGGCACGGGGATAGGGGAAAGTGGCGAGCTTCGAAGTCGGAAGCCAAGATAATAATAATATTTATATTGGACAACATCACATAAATTGCTCTGATCCTAAGGTAAGTAGCGCACTTGCGTTTTATAAATCAGAAACAAAGACTGTACCACAACACCCAGACCCGAGACAATATAGAAAAGTTCGTTTTCTTTGACCCGACCGGGAATCGGGAACCCGGAACCTCAGAAATGGCGGCGCCATACACATGTAGTAAGGCGTGCTCGCCTAGTTAAGTCTATTTACAAACCTAGACGCCGAATATATATTTTTTATTTAAAGCAATAGTATTTATCTGAAGTGTAAGTATAATCTTAGTATCGAGTATAATAAGAATAATATAGATGCAATGTTACACAACCGTTTTAAAAGTTATACACTTTTCCTATTTCATACCTTGAACTTGTCTTTAAAAAAGAATTACAATAGCATGACACACACACACAGTTACTAAGAAATTTCCAGTAAAATTCAGGTGTGAAGGACCTTTAAATGTGAGGTCAATGTCCGCGGTGCCTTTACCATTGTCCCGCGAACCGGTCCGGCTTGAGCCAAAATGTTCTAAGGTAAGATTTAATATTTCGGTTAGTTCTAAGAAAATAACACATAAAAAAATACACATATTTTATTTCGCGGTACCTGCCTAAGCTTGCGATTGTTGAACTTAGAGAAAGCCTTAAAATGACGTTTAAAGTTATTATTACAAAACACGGGCTGTTAAAAAAGGACGAGTCAAAAATGTTAGTGGTTGTTCAGAATCAAGTCTAGTCTAGTCAAGTAATACAGGAAAAATGATTAAAAAACCTATTTAAAAAATGTGTATTTCTATTCAGAATAATAAATAAACCGCCCAAGTGCGAGTCGGACTCGCGCACGAAGGGTTCCGTACCATTATCTGTAAAAACGGCAAAAATATAATGTCTGTTGTATAGGAGCCCCTTAAATATTTATTTTATTCTGTTTTTTATTATTTGTTGTTATAGCGGCAACAAAAATACATCATCTGTAAAAATTTCAACTGTCTAACTATCACAGTTCACGAGATACAGCCTTGTGACAGACAAATGGACAACGGAGTCTTAGTAATAGGGTTCCGTTTTGGTACGGAACCCTAAAAAACGACCACCATCGTGCACGCGAGATTAAGATCGTATTCTTTACAAAAAATTACAAAAACGAGAGACTATATTTTGTTTGAAAATAAAGCTCAAATGCTTTGATGTACCTAATTAAATTATTAATTGATCTGAAATGCCAAGTATATAACGACGCTCGTGTACTAATATGCATAATAAGTACACTCTAAGTGTAGTATGATTTAACTGTACACGTATTACTTATCGATTAGTAAGACTAAGCAGGATTAATTATGTATATAACAGTCGAGGTTACGTTTTACAATTATTTAGGTAATATTACCTTATATTCAGTTGTATATCTTAAAATATGGAACAAAGTCGGTTTTGTTACAACACTTATAACTCGAGAAAGGCTGAACCGATTTTCATGGTTTATAGTTTGTTGGATTTGTCTCCGCCCCGAATAGTAGAATATATAATAAAATTATATGGAAATGCTGACGAAAAAAATTACTGTTAGGCGGTACGAAGTTTGCCTGGTCAGTTAGTTAGAGTATCACTACATAGTATAAAACAAAGTCGCTTTCTCTGTCCCTATGTCCCTATGCATGCTTAAATCTTTAAAACTACGCAACGGATTTTGATGCGTTTTTTTTTAATAGATAGAGTGATTGAAGAGGAAGGTTTATATGTATAATTTACTGTATTTAGTATTAGCATTGCACCCGTGCGAAGCCGGGGCGGGTCGCTAGTTAATTATAAGATGTGATAATTGTGGTAGCTCATTGGTTTGAGCTTCACAGTGTCTAGTTGTGAGTTCGATTTCTAGCACGTACCTTTGGATTTTTTATAAATTTTTGTTTTATAGCAATTCCATGCAAGGTTTAATTGAAGATAAATAACACTTGAAAAAAAATCATCGATCAAAAAAAGTCCCACCTGAGGTCGATGATTTTTTTTCAAGTGTTATTTATCTTCAATTAAACCTTGCATGGAATTGCTATAAAACAAAAATTTATAAAGTTTAAGCATTTCTGATCTTAACCAATAGTCAAATATTTGTAAAAATATTTCTATAGGGTGTTGACGGTAGTATACTACTCAGCTATACATATAGCTACAACATTGATCAGAATACGCTGGCTTTGACAGCGAGAAAAAACACTTGAGGAATTTCATCTTGTCACGTGACGTCCTCGGTAGCTTAGTGGTCAAAGCACTCGCCCGGTATGCGATGGGACGTGGGTTCGTGTCCCACCTGAGGTCGATGATTTTTTTGGATTTTTTGTAAGCAATATACCGATTTAAATACACTTAAGGGCACTTAATTTTTAAAAGGGCAAATTTAGATAATAATAACAGCTGGATATGCTAACTACCGTAATAACCGTATTCTTGCAAATAAATATTTGATTTGATTTGATTTAATACCAAAGTGTGCTTCCTCGGTCTATGGGTTGGATACCTACAAAAACCGCAAACAATCGCTTCAAATAATAACTAGCATTGTTGTATTTATTTTTTTTCCTCTTTAATTGGGACAACAAACAATTACATTGACTGCTTAGTTGTCGCTTGTTGAACTATACTAATTAGAGTTACTAACAATTTAACCAGCACCATTGTCCACAGATAAGTCTAGAAATATTATCGTTACGAATATAAATAAAATAAAAAGAAGAAGTTTTATTATTTTGATGACCTCTTTCCCGGGATTATAGGTTAGATTAGGACTTAGCAAAGTTTAAGCCATCTTCAATTAAACAAAATTTAGTAAGTTAGCCATGAAAAAAGATAGACAGGTCCAAAGTTTCAGGATGGACGTTTCTTTATAGATAGGTACAGGCATAACGAAAAACCCCAAGTTATAACTATTAGAAAGTACCAACTTGTTTATTAAGATTAAACTTCGATTTATAATTTCCTTTAATTATAACCAGTCAAGTTCACTTTCTTTGATCAAAACGAGGATGTCAGATAACTTAATGAAGCCTAAATTAAAATAGCACTTATCGATATAGTTTAAGTAAGCTCTACCCTATTGAAGGAATGTATAAATTAAGTTTAAATTAAGTTAATATTATCACTTTCATAAAAGTCCCCGACGTGAGACTATGTCTACGCAAATTGCGCTATGAGGTGCGTTTTTTAACCCCTTTTTTGTTTACGGAGAAATACGTTGTGATATATTAAATACAATGGGCCTTTTATAGAAGTTCCAAGTTGCACAGTGCGCTATGGAAACGTCTATGCTCGGTTATTCTTTGCGAGATCGTATCAGAAATGAATAGTGAACGAACAAAAGTCGCTGACTTAGCCCGACGGATTAGCAAGCTTATGTGGCAGTGTGCCGGGTACATAGCACGTAGAACTGACGGCCGATGGGACGGGAAGGTTCTGGAATGGAGGCCACGTGCCGGCAAGCGCAGCGTGTGACGTCCACCATCAAGGTGGACAGTCGATCTGGTAAAGGTTGCAGGAAGCTGCTGGATGTAGGCCGCTTCCAACTGGCCGATCTGGAAGTCACTGGGGGAGGCCTTTTTTCAGCAGTGAACGTCCTGTGGCTGAAATGATAATGATGATACTTAAAGAAGACAGTTCTGGATAGTTCTGGGTTTACATCTTGTCTTCTACTGTCTTCCACAACTGCACCTAGGCTACGCCCTGTTTAAGTTCAGTGTGGAGTGACACTGCTTTATCTAGTTTCATTGTGTCCTTAGCCAGGATATTTGATTTATTAAACGGTAATGGTAGTTCCGTGGTCGATACTGATAGTAAGAAAACGTCAAAGCCGTGATATTATTTAAGTTTCCTTCAAATGCACACTCCGCAACAGCATTTAGTACATATTGCTTTAAAAGAAAACCACTAATTAGTCTTAAAATCTAAAACAAAGAGTACTAAAGTTTTGTCATCTTCGGCTATATTTATCAGGGTGTAGGGACACGCAGGGCATGTTAGGAGATGAGTCATTATCTGGAGGGAAATACCGCACAGACATGCAATCTCCAAGCTGTAACCCCACTTGTTCAGGTTCTCCCTGCTTCAGCTTACCTGAGCCCGTAACCTATCCTGCACACGCGAGGATCTTTACAAGGCCACCGATAGTGCTATTTCGGTCCTCACATATATGAAAGCAAAGAAGAAGAAGAAGATCGGGGTTGCAATGGGCTAAGTCATCTTGAAGTCGCGTAAATTTAATAGTCATTCTGTATTATCGGCCATAAGAACCCCGATAATTGTAGCCGAAAATGACAAACCCTATTAAACATGTTCAGTGATGCCAGTTCTAGGCGGTCATCCTTGAAAACAAGTAGTGCCTCAGAATGGCAAGCAAGAATGTTAAAAAAATCCCCAATCAATTTAATTGTCGTCGCTTAACGGGCAAATTAATTGATAGAAAAAACCTGCCACGAGACGTAAAAATTAATGCGATCGGAAATATTTGCGTACAAAGTACAAGAGGATTTCCTGCGTCTGTATCCGCTCAAGGGATGTGGGCAACCCTGGCTGCCTGGGCCCAGGTACCCTTGAGGGATGCGGGCAACCACAGTTGCCCCGTTGGCATAATAATATCATATTTACCCAACTTCTACAAAATGTGATCTTGTGCATTTTGAATTCAACATTTGTGTGTTTATTGGTAAGTCATCTGAATATTTCTTTTTATATTATAATAAAGCATTAGTTAATAAATACCGTGTCGAAGTTTATAGTGAATAAATCTATCTATAATCAATAATATTAGCAACGAAGTAAAACCATACGGCCGCCATTTTGCGGTTGGTAAACCCGCAGCCCTCAAGGGTCGTGTGGCCTTTTAGGGTCATCGCTTGAGCGGGTATTTTCAAACTTTAACACAATTACGAGTAAATAGCCTTTCACTGGGTAGGATAACTTATTGTAGACTATATTTACAGTCCAGCTTGTGTTAAATTGTGACCGAAAGCAAAACATCACTTAAACCTTTTTCGATCGTTTTCCCTTTGTTTTGAAAATTTGGTATCCCTTTCGCAACTTTGCCATCTGCAGTGGCATGGCTTATATATGTATATTATGTACCGCCCGTACATATTAAGCAATTAGGCAGTGCATACCTGATAAATAATTTTACGTAGGCACTAGGCACTTACGAATTCGACGACCTCCGTAGCCGAGAGGCGAGCACGCCGGACTTTAAATGGCGCCGCCACATCTGAGGTTCCGGGTTCGATCCCCGGTCGGGTCAATGTAGAAAACTAACTTTTCTATATTGGCTCGGGTCTGGGTGTTGTGGTACCGTCGTTTTTTCTGATTTCTATAACACAAGTGCTTTAGCTACTTACCATAGGATCAGAGCAATGTATGTGATGTTGTCCAATATTTAATATTTAAATGTGTGTTATTGATAAAAACCACAGATTTTCATCATTAAAATGCATTGGTAAGTATCTACTGCCTACCTTCATAAAACCAATGCTCGCCTCTGATTGTTTATGTACGTGAAATAATATCTTGATGTTGCATCTTACTCAATAAATACATGTAATAAGTACGTAAGTAAGAATTAATGTCTAAACTTACTTTAAAACAAATATCCTTTCTTCCATCGGACATCCAGACGCACAGCCGGCTACCATCCGTTCTTAGTTGATATACCCATAACCAGCACTAAGCGCTTCTCATCATCTTTTATAATGCGCACAGCTAAAGAGTGGAATTCCCTGCCTGCGTCTGTATTTCCGAGTGCATATAACCTGACTCTCTTTAAGTCCAGAGTGAATAGGCATCTTCTGGGCAAGCTCGCTCCATCGTAGATCCCATCTATGCTCTAGAGCAAGATTGGGGTCAAGAGTAAGCCCATCTCAAATAAATAAAAAAAAAAAACGATGTATCATTAGTTAAGCCTAGACTAGAAAGTCAAGTTATGTTTTTTGCTCTTTTATTAAGTTCAATTGTAGGAAGTATAATTCTTACTCTAAGATTGTAGGTACATTTTGTGTCCAGCCATACAACACGAGATTACTGTCATCAGAAAAACTTAAACGTCAATTGGATAAGACATAAACGTTTTTAAACGGTAAGACATAAAAGAAATCGACCTGTTAAATATTATGTTCGATTTATTAGGGTATTTAAGTTAAATAAAGTTCCGAAAGTATCCAAGATGGTACCAAGTATGCAGCATTCGAGGACGCTATAATTAAGACGCGAGCTTGTTGAAGTGAATGTTAATGGACTTTTATTGCATTAATTACTTCTTAATGACAGGATTGATCTGCACTAAAATACTAGTGCCCACAGTATAATATACAGCTGAGAGTAAAGCTGTAAAAAGCGGATAAAAATTTAGAAAAAAATAAAATCAAATTTTAAGAGTATCGAGCTCACGGCGTGCATTGAGGTTGGCCTATGACTAGCAATGGGCTGACGAGGGCTGATTATAATGATGACAGTGACTAAGAAATACCGAGTAAGCAATTGTTAAGTCTCACCAACAACAAGGATTAATTAAAAACTGATTAAAAATCCTTAGTATTCAAAATACACTTTAAATTATTGTAGTAAACTTTTATTATTCGTTTTCCGAGATACACACTGGTATGCATTGCTGATAAGATACACAGTACTCAGTAGAGCTGATGGTAAACTATACATCTTAACAATCTTAGAATTAAAGAGATAAAGCTTTTCTTCAAAACTTACATAGCGAATTACAAACTAGTTTAAACTAATATTACCAGGCCTGTGCTCTGTTTTCATATCCGTCGACACGAAAAACATAGTTGTATACTGGGTTTACCAAAACTTGAAATAGTTTATTTATTTTTATTTTATTTTATTTATTTAGAACTCATACAGTCATATACAAACATGTTAAAAACTAGTTCGGTATGATAACAGACCTGGAGGTTCCTTAATATAATTTTAACAAAGTATAAAATTCAAGCAGCGGTGTCGGACCTAAATATTCCAAACATAGGTAGGCATTATATTGTTTTAAACTTTCATGGTCACTAACATTAGAATAGTTTGTTACGGGATTGCTACCATGTACCTTATTTTTGAGTTCCCGATCAGTTACTCCGTGATCATGGCGCTTGCAACAGTGCCGAAATATCGGGAACTCAAAAATAAGGTACATGGTAGCAATCCCGTAACAAACTATTCTAATAGGTAGGCATGTAATACTATCATCAAGTTTGTAACACAATTAAATGAATGCGAACCAACATCTCTTTTTGCAATTCAGTTTAGGACCCAAGTTGATCTACGTCGTAAAATTTTAATCGGATGATGATGAATGAATAGTAGATCAAATGCTGGAAGTTGTCGACAAATTTTGCGACCTGGGCCATAACCATGAACTCTTAAAACAATCTCAAAGTTGTCAAATCTGTCAATTTTGGTACGTCATTTCATACAAAATTTGACAGAAATGATAAGGTTTGACAGCTTTGAGATTGTTTTAAGTGTTCGTGGTTACCGCCCTGATGTCAACCGTTATGATCAATCTCTTTTTGTATGTAGAGATTTGACATGAACTGTATAAACAAACTCATTTACCTATTAAATATAGAAAGAAAACCCTGTCTTAAGCCTGAAGCTATAGTACCATTCAACGTAAGTTTCTGTGTTTCAACTGCACTGTGTCAAATAACGACGACTGACCCTCCTCGCTTTAACTTAAGAACGAAGAGGATACATCGCCTTGCAGCTTGCTGTTGCATGCATCTCGTGTCACGATCGATGTGACGACTCATGGTGTTTAAATATGAAACCTGTCATTAAAGGACAAGTGGTTTACGTGTTTCTTAAAGAGTTAACAATTTGACACTTGCAGGAACAATAAACAAAGTCTTTATCCATCTCTGTATAGGTAAACCACATTCTGAAGAGGTGGTAAAGGCAATTATCAATAAAAACAGTTTTCATTGAAGTTTTCTGTTATTAAAATGGAAAAAAAAATATAATAAGTGCATCTTTAAGATAGGTGTAAAAATTTCATTAATTTTATTTTATTTGCTTGTGAGTAAGTATTTAAAACTCGTATCTACAGTACTCCCATCGACTTGGCTATCGGCTCAGGCTAAGGGTTCGGATCCCTTTTGCACGAGTATTTTCATCCGATATTTATGCAATAAATAATAATTATATTTTTAGTTCCGAGTTACGGATGTCAAATAATGTATTCAAGTAAATATGTAGATATTCGTCATCATTCGGTATAGGGCATGCTCTGCTAAACATGAATTAAATAAGAAATTTGTACAAAATTTGTAAATGTAGGTATATTTTTGGGGTTAGATGTGCTGAATTTTCAACCAAGTGAAAGTTGGCAACCTGCCTACACAAATTCAGACTATGCAATTATGAAAGTAGGCACAGGTACTAACTTACCTACTTAATTATTTACCGTATGTGTGTAAATAAGAATCCAATAATAATTGGAAACAATTTTACAATTACAAAAAAATCTTGCTCGATTATTTTAAGGCGTAATATTCGGTTCAGATAATTAATGTTGACAATGAATACTGGATTGACTCTGTCCTTTTTGGGAAAGCAAACGCCATAATTGCCCTACCAATAGCAGTGAACGGAGAAACGTAGAAGCGTAACCTATAGTACCTATTTTTATGTTATTTTAAATATTTGATTCTGTTTGTAATTGTGCTTATGTGTCAAATAAATGTATTCTATTCTATTCTATTCTATAGTTATTCGCAAAAGTGAAATTTCTGTGAAGACGACGCGTAATTTTGCCACTTTTGATAAATATTTAGAGTTCCTTATTTGAAAACCTCCATCTGCCCACGAAGTTTATCGTTAAAACAGTCACAGAATATGTTTTATCATGACAGATATCTTGAAAAATAGTCTCAAAATAAAGCCTAACAGTGAAAAATTAATGGCACAACGAAAAAAACGCAAAAAAACGTTTTTTCAACTTCAATTCTTAAAAGAAAAAATAACTGCACAATTTTGAGTCGGGCTCATAATAATTAAAAATAACAGTTTTTACTTCGGCTCATAAATTTTTTACTATTTAATTTCTCCTGATACCTTGACGACATTAATTTGAACCAACATCGTGAAGGAAAAAAAAAATTTTTTTTAAAGACTTCTATGTTATTTCCGTTAACATACTAAAAGTGAATTAAATCTCACGTGCGGTTTATGGTAAATGTTATGAGTCATTAAAACTGGCGAGACAGTCTTGGAAGCTGTGTGTAATTACTGAGACCGAAATTACAGACCGGACGGATTTATACGACATTATTGGCATCTCTTTACACGAGCAAAAAGCGATGAAGAACTATTAGCATTTACATCGTAGAATAAATTAAACTGAAAATTGATATCCTTAAACCTTATTGTTGCAATCGCTTGTGATGTTGTTTTTCTTTTTTAAAGATAAGATAAGACAAGATAAGATATTTATTTGTATAAACATGGTACATTTTTGGTTCTTATTTATAGGTATCGTGCATACATGTTTAATCGATCTATCGATATACAAATGTTATGATATCGTCATGCGTAACTAGTTGAATAAAAAGTTAATAAAAACATTAAACACTTAATATGCGATTGAAGTAAGTACATTTATAATAATTTCAATTTAATTACAATTTAATTCCAAGCCTATTATACAAAAACAAAATGTCAGTTCATTAAACAAAAAAATAATAAATAAATGTCCGTGCATTATACATAAATAGGGAATCAGTCAAATGCATATCCTTAATCGGCGGTAAATGTTAACAAGTCACAAAGCATCAATGTCAAATGTTAAGATTATTATTATAGGTCGTCGTTGTTTCTGACTTCTATAACACAAGTGCTTTAGCTACTTACCTTAGGATCAAAACAATGTATGTGATGTTGTCCAAAAAAAAAATAATGATATCGATATCTTTGATATCTTTGATATCTTTGATATCGATATCGATATCGATAGGTATATTATTTGTCATTAGGTAATCTATCTACTTGTTTATCCGTTATCTAGTCACCATAATAAGTTTAAACTGGATAATTGGTGTGATTGTTAAAACAAATTATTTATTCAAGAAATTTCAGTAAGCGGAAAAAGGAATCTGAATAGTTTCTGTAACCCTAAGTATAACTCTAAACACCTTCTTATTACGGTTGAATATCGATGAAAATTTTAGCGATGGTCAGACACTTTTTGAGGATAGGCCATAGGTATGGACTTAAAGTACTTAACTATTTATTTAAACAATTCATAGGTTTATATTTAACTAGGAGCCCGTCCCGGCTTCGCACGGAGTAGACAATAAGCGCTAATAGTTTCGGCAGCGCATTCGACGCAAGACATTTTAAGACTAATTTTTCTACACCTTCGGTTACATTGTTCAAATTTTACCAAGGATCCCTAATTTTTTGTTTCAAAATGAAATGTAGCCTATATCAAATTGGAAGAATGTAGCATTCTATTGGTGAAAGAATTTTTTAAATCGGCCCAGTACTTTTTGAGCCTATTCATTACAAACATACAAAAATAGGTACAAATCTTTCCTCTTTATAATATAAGTACCTATAGATATAGATAATAAATAAACTCGAGAATTACCTAAATATCAATTTTCAATGTTATTACTGCATATACTGCATTCACTATGTTCGTACCAAAGGTAATATTTGATATAAAATAATTCGAGTGCCTCCGGAATCAAACCCACCCCATCTTTTCGCGAGCTTCCAACTGAGCTACGGAGGACATCCAGTTCTCCTCAGTTATTTCAGCAAAATATCAAACTTAACCGCCGATAAAATCGACAGGTCAATAAAGAGGTCAAATATTGTTTTTTTTAAATATGCCTGAGTCAAGGCAAAAACTAGCACACGTGCAACAAAAGAAGCAAGAACTTCGCTCAAAATTAGTGAAAATCCGTTGCATCGCGAGGCTTTCGATTCGATTTATCGAATCTGTGTGGGGGTGTCACTGGCGAGGCGGGGAGTGGGCGTGGCCGGTCGATAGCTGAACGTGGCTGAAGATCGGGGACCTTACGTAACTGGTGCTGTCTTACTGCATTCCACTTAATGACCGCTGCTAGACTGAAGAACCTACCAGTACCTACTTAGACATTGCAGTTTTAACGTCAAAGTGAATACAGAGATAAACAGGGCTGAAGTAATACGGCTTTTTGATACTTAGATATTTGTATTATTTTTAATATAATATATTAAGTCTATTGTTGTCTTCCAGACATTGAAAAAAGATTCAAATGATCGCCAAAAGGTTGCAGATTGCTTAGTTTGGGGCTTCCGGCCAAGTGCGAGTTGGACTCGCGCACGAAGGGTTCCGTACCATTATCTATAAAAAAGGCAATAAAATCACGTTTGTTGTATGGGAGCCCTCTTAAATATTTATTGTACCCCGTTATGTAGAAATACATCATCTGGGAAAATTTCACTGATGAAATTTCACTCTAACTATCACGGTTCATGAGATACAGCCTGGTGACAGACGGACAGACGGACAGACGAACAGACTGACAGACGGACAGACGGACAGACGGACAGCGGAGCCTTAGTAAAAGGATCCCGTTTTACCCTTCGGGTACGGAACTTTAAAGACGATTTATTTACTTGTTATTTAGAGTCTACAGTCTACTATTCTACTAGACTATACTACTCGTTAAAGCCAACCACTTAGGTTGGCACTTAACGTAAAAGTAACACTTAATCGTTGAGCACTTAATATCTATAAAACCCAGAGATAACGGTGTTAGTTTCAAACTAGTCTGGTTAGTACGAAAAAGAAAAGGGTAGGTTAGCTTCGTAATTACACTGGGTAAGCTCCCTAGGTTGTAGTTACGTATTTATTATATAATAGAAGTAATTTTCACGACCTATAACAACGAAGCACTCAAGAATAGTAAAAAACGGCCAAGTACGAGTCGGACCATCCATCCATCCATCAGCCGGAAGACGTCCACTGCTGGACATAGGCCTCCCCCAAGGATTTTTGCATTTTGGGGTTTTGGGCCGTCACGCATCACGCTGGCCCAGTGCGTGTTGGTGTGGATATGGTCGCCAGAGCTTCGTTCGTAGTTCAGCAGGGTGTACCACGCGCAGGAGAGGTTGGCTTGGGAGCCGAAGATGTTATTTGGCACCCCTTACACCCCGTACGGCACGGTTCCGTACCATTATCTATAAAATCGGCAAAAAAAATCACGTTTGTTGTATGGGAGCACCCTTAAATTTTTATTTTATTTTGTTTTTGAGTTGTTATATCGGCAACAGAAATACATCGTCTGTGAAAATTTCAACTGTCTAACTATCACGGAACATGAGATACCTACAGCCTGGTGACAGACGGACAGCGAAGACTTAGTAATTCTTCTTCTTCTTCCTCGGTCCCTCACTGATGAGGATCGCGACCACATATAGTGTTCCTCCACAGAGTGCGATCATAGGCCATGTGGACCGCATATTGCATATTTCGGCCCACGGTCTAGCTCACCGCGTCCGACCATCTCGTGGGTGCCCTACCCCGAGCACGTCTGCCCTCCATTTGGCCCAAGATGATTTGTTACTTACAAGACTTAGTAATAGGGTCCCGTTTTACCCTTTGGGTACGGAACCCTCAAAACAGACAATCTTCTTTTAACTTTTCATTTTCTGATTATAATAATGATGAATCATCAAGTTTGTTCGTCGAAAATGAACTTTTCTTTTCATACATAACTAACTACCCTATTTAGCTTTATTTATATTAAGATCACAAAGCGCCTATTGTGCGCCTTCAGAATGGAGATCTTTGTAAGAACTCATTGCTATTTCCCACTGTGAGGCGTTTCTTAAAAAAGCCTTGTAGAAATTGTGTCTCATTTCAATAAGAAACTGAAAGGAAAGTGTATTAAAGTTTAAAGATTTTTTTACTGACTATTTTGTTTAAATTACTGAAGAAATAAAAGCTGGAATTTGGATTAGTCTTGTCGAAAATAACAACTGACACAATCGTGCAAAATCAACATCATGTACATAAGTATGAGCTTGTTAGTTCTGCGCTGAGAAGAGAAAAGAAATAAATATCCGAAATTATTACTTCTGTTCCTTCTAGGGACACAATCGAAATCGTAAAATTTTAAATTCTCCATACTTTATCATGGAAGGAACACGTTAGATTTAGAGATGTCCGAATAAAAATCACGATTTTGAAGTTACTTTTTTTTAGGAAGACCAAGGTTTACAGTTTATCAATAATTATGGTAAAAGGTTGTTTTATAAGAGCAGCTAATTAAATGGTCAATAGTTATAAGGAGTGTTCTATTCCTTAGTATAACCTGATGTATAATTTTGATAAGATCCTAATCTTTTAATTAAATTCCATTTAGGCTATATGAAAAGTTGCTGCTCGATCCCCAAGAAGCATCTTTACTTGTAAATTAGATCAATAAAAAGAGTGATATTTTATCGTCCGTAAAAAGATGTAGTATTTGATCCTCAGAATGTGACTTTTGCGGCTCCAAAAGCGATTAAAATTTACTGTGTTAAAATGAGTAATAGTTCACTATTAAAACATAATATTTTTCCTGCGATATTACAGAGCTCGTAAGTTCATAGGAATCCCTTTGGGCACATATTATTGGACGTGTTTTTAGACTTTCTTCCAAATGAGGCGAGTAATTTTCCATATTTTGATTAGATATGTTTGTATTACACACGCTTGGGCGATCTAAGAGATGATAGATTTTTAGGGTTCCGTACCCAAAGGGTTAAACGGGACCCTATAACTAAGGCTCCGCTGTCCGTCTGTCTGTCTGTCAAACTGTCTGTCCGTCCGTCTGTCACCAGGCTGTATCTCATGAACCGTGATAGTAAGAGAGTTGAAATTTTTACAGATGATGTATTTCTGTTGCCGCTGTAACAACAAATACTAAAAAACAGAATACAATCAATATTTTAGGGGGCTCCCATACACCAAACGAGATTTTTTGCCGTTTTTAATAGAAAATGGTACGGAACCCTTCGTGCGCGAGTCCGACTCGCACTTGGCCGGTTTTTGTATTCCACAACAACACAAGTGCTTATTTAATAGCTACTTACCTTAGGATCAGAGTATGTGATGTTATCAATATTCATTAGAATAGTTTGTTACGAGATTGCTACCATGTACCTTATTTTTGAGTTCCCGATATTTTGATGTTCCGAAATAAGGTACATGGTAGCAATCTCGTAACAAACTATTCTAATGTTAGTGACCATGAAAGTTCAAAACAATATATTAATCCAATATTCATATTCATTCATAGTCATAAGCTTTTGTATGCAGACACCGGCAGGTCAACCTACCCAAAAAGTTAAAGGTCATCCAACTGATTTTCAACTTTAAATCTAATACATAGAGATCAATATCGATTAAGAAAGTTTGTCGTTTTGTGGTAGGTTGACAAGCTGTTGTCTGTACCAAGAATGATCGCATTAAAATCTGTTTTAGTACCGAATCCATTAATTTTATATTGTAAATACAAAAACTACTCGGAGAACTTGTCTTATAAGGTCCGATTTTATTAGTGTACATCCTGTTAACCTGTGACTATACTAGATGACTTTTTTACCGTCAGGAAAAATAACTGTGTATTCTGTACGTTAAACTATGTGATATTATGTGTGTGTGTTTATAAAATGCAACTGATTTTATAAATTTTGGAATTGAAGATAAATAACACTTGAAAAAAAATCATCGACCTCAGGTGGGACTCGAATCCACGTCCCATCGCATACCGGGCGAGTGCTTTGACCACTAAGCTACCGAGGACGTCACGTGACAAGATGAAATTCCTCAAGTGTTTTTTCTCGCTGTCAAAGCCAGCGTATTCTGATCAATGTTGTAGCTATATGTATAGCTGAGTAGTATACTACCGTCAACACCCTATAGAAATATTTTTACAAATATTTGACTATTGGTTAAGTTCAGAAATGCTTAAACATTGTAAATTTCTGTTTTCAGCGAGAAAAAACACTTGAGGAATTTCATCTTGTCACGTGACGTCCTCGGTAGCTTAGTGGTCAAAGCACTCGCCCGGTATGCGATGGGACGTGGGTTCGAGTCCCACCTGAGGTCGATGATTTTTTTCAAGTGTTATTTATCTTCAATTAAACCTTGCATGGAATTGCTAAAAACAGAAATTTACAATGTTTAAGCATTTCTGAACTTAACCAATAGTCAAATATTTGTAAAAATATTTCTATAGGGTGTTGACGGTAGTATACTACTCAGCTATACATATAGCTACAACATTGATCAGAATACGCTGGCTTTGACAGCGAGAAAAAACACTTGAGGAATTTCATCTTGTCACGTGACGTCCTCGGTAGCTTAGTGGTCAAAGCACTCGCCCGGTATGCGATGGGACGTGGGTTCGAGTCCCACCTGAGGTCGATGATTTTTTTTCAAGTGTTATTTATCTTCAATTAAACCTTGCATGGAATTGCTAAAAACAGAAATTTACAAAATTTTGGAATGTCCAAAAAAATGCATAAACATAGAATACCTACATCAGTGAATATGCGTTTGAGTTTTGGTCGGTTTCATATTTTTATTATTATTTTACCAATATTATTTTTTTAATGTTCTGTTAGTAAAATTAACTTAGAATTAGATGGTTATAAGGATAAATAGTTGATAAAAATAAAATAAAAAATTAAACTTTTTTTTTAATTATCATTATATCATCGCCTTTATCATTAACCTATTTCACACGTTTATTTTCTTGACGGTAAAAAAAGTCATTCAGTATAGGTGAAAAGCAATCGCAAAAACCAATCTTCAAATGTGTACCATAAAAACTAAAAAATTTAAAAATCAAAATCAACAACGTTGACTTCATATAGTCACAGGTTAACAGGATGTACACTAATAAAATCGGACCTTATATGTTCCACAATATTCACAATCCAAACTCTCCCTATTTTAACCAAATCCGTGTTGCAATTTGGGAGACAGTATAATGTTTTGCTTATCTCAGGAATAATATGATCGCAGATAGATGACGCCGCGGCCATAGAAATTGCCCTTAACGAGGAGGGTGCGTGGTTGGCATACCGATGCGTGATTACAGGCCGTAAGAAAGTCTATGGTTTGGATTGCATTCTTTTGCGTTTAACAAAACTTTCACTCTCGGTTATCTTTGGATACTTCTAAATAAACTTAAAACATTAAAAAATATATCGATGTGAAAAAGCATAAGCAAACTATACCAACGTTATATATGTGTAAAAAAAGGCTTAACGAAGCCGAATACCACATATTCTACGTATTATTACGATCTTTTTTTCCTTTTACACTATACCTGGGAAATGAAGGGTTACCGAGTTATTGACAGTCAAAGTTACCTTTTTTTCAAAGATTTTTACAAAATTGACTTCTGTTTGATAATACTAAACTTTTTTACAGAGAAACATGATCTGCTAACACACACAGGCATAGTCTGTGGCGTGCCATACCTTTTCTGTGTAGATATTACGAGATCAATAAATAAATAAACATTAGCATAGGCAAATGTTTATTTATTTATTGATAAAAAAATTCGTTTTCCACATTGTTCGTTTTCCACACCCGACCAGGAATCGAACCCGGACCTCAGAGTTGGCGACGTCAAGTCCGGCGTGCTCGCCTCTCACCCACGGAGGTTGTTAATCGTATTGTGTTACTCGTATAAGTTTAATTTTGAATAAAAACAAAAGCGTATTTGTTCATTTCGTATAACACTACGCTGTTACAAAAATCTATTAGGTAATTTCAGACTCTTCTAAAATAACCAATTAATACTTTACTTGTAACTTGTACTCGTAATAACCTCGTAATAGCACTCGTAGTTAGTTAAAAGAAAATTAAAGGTGAATATCCAAATCTTATATCAAAGAAAGGTATTAAGGTTATCATATTAGATGTCTGTTTTTCTTATTTATATTTACATCTATGACTTAATAAGGAAAATGGAGCATGCCTATATAATGACACGCGCTCCATACTTATTTGTATGTCAGATGATAAGGTATACAATTTCTGCTTATTTAAAATTGCTTCACATTTCATCGTATTAGAAAATTTTAAAGCAAAACGTTTTATACGCGACGTGACGTAAACGTGCTTCGACCGCTTTCTGTGATTGCTTTGATTTGGCTTATTGCGTTGTTTTCTAGAAATTAAACTACAAGACGAACGAAGGTGAACTATGAGACGCCCCTAGAAAAAATCGGTGCCTTGTACGTTGTAACATAGGTACTTTGTAGTAATATCAGGTACTTATATCATAAGGACTTTTGTAACATAAGGTACTTGTAACATAAGGTTCTTTGTAACATAATGTACTTTGTAGCATAAGAGACTTGAAATGAAATGAAATAAATTTATTTGCCTAAAAACATGGTACAAATAAGGTAACAAAATATTTATAGTGCCAACATGTTTTGTCTGGGTAAGTAATGCAAAATTTTAATAAATTGTACTAATGTCATTAAATTAATAATTAAATTAAATAATGAGGTTATTCACATGGAATTCATACAATATAAATAAATAAAATGTCAAAAAATTAATCTAGCGAATATTATTATTTATAATTTAAAAATTCATTAACATTGTAAAAGCATTTATCGATCAGCCAAATATGCAATCATTTTTTAAATTGGTAAATGGGCAAGTCTGTGATAGTATCCGGTATTCTATTAAATATTTTAATATATATTTGAAGCATAATGTACTTGTAACACAAGGTCTTTGTAACATAAGGTACTTGTAACATAAGGTACTTTGTCACATTTATAAGGTACTTTGTAACATACATAGGGATGTTTATTCCTTACTTCGAGTCTATGGCAATTGGTGTGTTATGTATCTGGCGCATATTTATATTTATTAATATTTTATTTTGAAACAACAGTAAAAGTTAACACTGAACATTTCCTTGCAGTAAAAGAACACAAGACCAAACTAAATTACTCTTTCGTATGTCAAAGGAATAAGGTTTCAAATTGTACACCAACCATTTGTAGGTCTGTTTTAGTGTTGATCTGGTAAATGTCGGGGTTTAGCTAGGTAAGTTTGTCTAAGCCTCAGACGCGTAATGAGAAGATACCGCGTTCAATCCTATAACCTATTAAAACAATAAAGATTATTGGGATTTGCCATAGATGCACAGGGCATGTTTGAAAAGCTATTAATGTTGTCTGTTTTCATTATTTCTACCCAAGTAAAAGTGGTTCATAATATAAGAATAACAATTTCGATGATAGTAAAAAGGCCACTCTGTTTAAAGAAAACACTTAATTAAATAATTACTTTTAAACTTTCGCGTTGCATAAGTTAAACTTAATGAAACGGGAAATAACACGATCCTAATTTAGATACAAAGTGTCACCTCGTTTGCCTGACGTTTCGATCGGGTTACATCGACCGTGGTCTTGGTGGTCGTGGACCAGTCAGCCTGTGATCGCGTTAATTCCCGTTTCATTAAGTTTAAGTAATTAAATGGTGAAAAGGTCACCTTGTATGAAGACATTTAATTAGGTACTTTAACATAGCATTTGATAATACAAACTAAGAAAGCTTAAGATTACGGTTTAGAAAAAGATGGATTACTCTCACAAATATTAGACACTAAAACACAATGAAAAACCGGCCAAGTGCGTGTCGGACTCGCGCACGAAGGATTCAGTACAATTATCTATCATAACGCGTGAAAAATCACGTTTGTTGTATGGGAGCCTTAAATATTTATTTTATTCTGGTTTTTAGTATTTGTTGTTATAGCGGCAACAGAAATACATCATCTGTGAAAAACTTTCTAACTATCACGGTTCATAAGATACAGCATGGAGACAGACGGACAGACAGACAGACGGACAGCGGAGCCTTAGTAATACGTTTTACCCTTTTGGTACGGAACCCTAAAAAGCTACATATGCTAGTAATTCCGAACAAAGTTAATTCTAATGGATACTCCTTACAGCACCGCTCACAAAGTACAAGAAAAAAACATTTGCGATGAAAAATTCTTCAGTCTTATTGAAATGAGATATAATTTAAAAGATAGAAGAGATATCAATTTAATCTATTTTTATTGTTATTTCTTTTAAATATAGGTAATGTGTAATAGTAATGCATTTGATATTGATGTTGTTTGTTTGATCGTAGCTGAATTTAATGTATACTTCCTGGGCCCCTGGAGAATACCAGTGTCGTGGCGGTTATTCCTAGCTGCCACGATTAATGCTGAGCGGGGGACCCTTTTGGCACACCAAAAGCTGAATTCATTGATGTTATAATTTTTTCTTTGTTTTTTTGTCGTTTTTAATTGAATTTTATTTGTACCTTTTCTTTTGTGCCAAATAAAGATATTTCTATTCTATTCTATTCTACACGGTGTTACTTTGCATCCTTGCCATATTTACAGAGGTAACTATATCACTGACAATGATAACAAATCAGTAAAAAAAGAAAGACCAAATTTGTTTTTTTAATCTTGAGTATTTTATTTCATCGACAATCTATTAAACACAACACTAATTATCGAAACGCATGCACATCACTGTTCTTATTCATCGGCACAAAAGACTTTGTAGTATTACTGGATTAGTGATCGCGTACCGTTCGAGACAAAATCGGTTTATTCCTATGTGTACTGCAAAACCAAATTTACTAAATACTTAGTGTGCTTTATTTATGGGAGTCTCTAGTTTATCTAAACAATAGGTATTGTTCCCTACTTTTATCTCTGTGAATATGGCAAGGATGCAAAGTAACGCCGTGTATATCTTTAATAACAAAAAATATATGTAGAAATCCAAATCCTTATCTCTCCGGGCTTTTCGAAGAGCTTATTTAAGTGCTACGAAATTGAATTTTGTCTGGTTAGTAAAAAAGTTTACGGTCTTTGATGACAGCGTCCTAGTTTTCAGTCGGGTTACAAGATATTATTTTATTTTCAATCTTATCATCTTAGCGACAAGGTTTAAAGTTCCTTAGGTGGATGTTAATAAATCTAGTCAGATTACACGTTGTCTAAAAGTTGAGAACTGGATAGCATCATAAGATAAAACTAGTAGAACAACTTCTTCAGTAGGACCGCTTATAAATTTAATTAAAAGACAGGCAAAATTTACGACATTGTTGACAAGACCCTAGTTTTACTTTGTCTCGTTCATAAGTAAAGGTATATAGTTATTAAGTTCATAATTTATGCAAGAATTTTTTATTAGTTTATTTTATTTTATTACAAGATCCACAGCTCTAATTACAATTAAGAACTAAACTTACAGCCAGCAACGGAGCAACTTTTTAAATTTTGCAATTTTGTAATCGTCTGATAGTCGCATTCCGAATTAAAAAACAAAAGAATTGAATTTTAAAACATTTTTAAGAAGATTTAAGAATTTAAAAAAAAAACCTAAAAGCCTAGATACCTAGCATCAAATCCGTAAAGTTATTACATTAAGAGTGATTGCTATCATATCTCCGTAGCTATACTATGTTTGCCTCTACCTACATTAACATTGTAATAATTAGTCCACTGCTAGACATAAATAAATAAATATTGGACAACATCACATACATTGCTCTGATCCTAAGGTAAGTAGCGAAAGCACTTGTTCTATAGAAATCAGAAACAACGACAGTACCAAAACACTTAGACCCGAGACAATACAGAAAAGTTCGTTTTCTACATTGACCCGACCGGGGATCGAACCCGAAACCTCAGAGATGGCGACGCCATATAAAGTCCGACGTGCTTGCCTCTCGGCTACGGAGGTCGTCAAGAGTACAGTATACAGACATAAGTATCTATCGGCTCTCTCTCTGATCTCAATTTTTTATTTCATCCATACTAACTAAGCGTGATCCATAGCTACTCTTGTAGGGTTTTCATCATCATCATTTTTGCCAAAGGACGACCACTGCTGAACATAGGCCTCCCCCAGTGACTTCCAGATCGGCTGGTTGGATGCAACCTGCATCTAGCGTCGTCCTGCAACCTTTACCAGATCGTCTGTCCACCTTGTAGGTGGACGTCCCACGATGCGCATGCAAAGGTTTTTCTTTCACAAAGGAAATCTGAATGTGCAGTGTTCTTTTCAATATTTTCTCTTACCACTAAGTAAATTTAACAACTCTGTAGGGGAATTAAGCCCAAAAGTATAATAGTAGCCAAGCTTAACGGGTAAACGTTTTAAATATGTCTTTTGCATTAGTTTCGATATGTCGTTGCATAAAATATGTATAATGGCATTAGTGTTGAAACACTCACATAAGCACATTGAAGCCCACATTTAATGCGATGTTAAAGGCACGAAATTTGAAATTTTTACCCGTTTTTGGCTTGACATAATTAAATTATGTAATTGAAGATAAATAACACTTCATGGAATTGCTAAAAACAAAAATTTACAAGATTATGTAAGTCCAGTACCAAAGCAGGCCTGCTGTGCCATTTGTTACTGTGACTGGATCCTTAAAACTGTTTTTCTAAGCTTAATCAGCGTGTCACAGAACTTTTTTGAGCTCTTCTGTTAGATAACGTAGTTAGAAAGTATCTCGAGCCTTTAGGGCATTTGAAGAAATGCTTTTACGAATTGGCATTTCTTTAGCAGAATTAATGAGATGCTTAGAAAGAGTGTTAGGAGCATTAGGGAGATATTTGGGCGCTTTGTCATTAAGTATTTATGTAAGAGAAAGTTAGATAAGGGAAACCGAAAGAATGTGTAGAACAAAACCCCTGAAATAAATTATTGAAGTAAAACAAAAATAATGAATACTGGCTTGTCGGGGATTAGATTATTATCGATTTTGTTTTCTACTTAGTTTTTTTTTTCTATTTATTTAGGACAACAAACAGTCTTACAATGATTCTTAATTAAAAATACTACATTACTATACATATAAGTAATTGTAGGACCAACAACATTATCCACATAGAGATAGTGATATTTAAGTTGAGAGCAGACATCTGATGAAGTTAAAATAAAACTAAAACTAGGGTGATTCCGAAATCATCAGCTCCATTCCATTGAGCCCGGTATTCGGCACTCTTACTATCTAAAATGTAAGCTAAAGAACGATAAATATATATAATATTAGATAAAATACCTTTTGTGTAAATATTCTGTTGCTCAAATTCAGCAATTAGGATTTTGTTACATCGAGTTTCACGCATTTTTTTTGTGGCTCTCATGATAACCTTATGCATGGAGTGTTAAGTATTTTTTAGCAGTCCGTTGTTTAAGTAGTTTATTGTGTGCTGATTTTTTCTTTGTGGCTTGCATGAACACTCATGCCAGAGTAAAGCTTATATTAAATTTTTCAATACTTTATTGTGAGGCATAGTGAAATTAAAAGTTATTAACACGTTGACGCGAACAGCGTATACATACGTCATATTATGGTAGATGTGGTGAAGCACAGCGTATTATTACGTTCAGCTTATAAGTGGTGTATGGAGCACAACGTGGTAGGACGGCGCCTGTTCATACTAGTCTCTATTAGTTCGTTTGCTGTGCGACAACGCATCAAACTCTCAAAATTGTAGTGCTACACCACGTCAAAAATTTTGCACATCTTCGAAGACTCCATACACCGGCAGTGTCGCCTCCTTGTTTACGCACAACGTTACTATACGTAGTCCGGCGCAGGTCGCGTCATACAGTCAGTCGACCTGTGCGAGCCGCGGGGGAAACGCGCGTGCGTTATTGTCGGCATTCGGCCCGCAGTGGATAATTACCCTAAATCGTAAGTATTTTATTATATTACGTAGTTGTCACAATGTTATTTTATTAAAATTACTTCAAGAGATCAATGATTCCTTATTACCTTTCAATCTCTTCATTTTAATATGTGCTAATTTAGTAAATATCAATCTATGAACAGTTTTTATGTATCTAACTGGCCTTGCAATAGGTAAATCACTACCCTATTTTGGAAGCTAAATCAATAGATTAACTCGGAGATTTTTTTAATAAATGTTCATTCTTCTTATAAATCGTATTAATTGCTCTGAACTTTAAGGAAATCTAAGTAGTTTCGACTAGTTAATTGTTTCTTGCAATTAGACGATGAAATACCTATTTGCGTCTTAGTATCATGTTAGGGTTAGGTAATACGTATATTAATATTTATAAAAATATTTATTTTAGATGGATAAATCAAGAAAAACCAAGAAGAAACCATCTACAAAGCTCTTCGACAATTTTTCATCCCGTGAGACCACGCCAGACCCTTTCAGTGACGACGGCGAGTATGGATCTGATATTGATTACGACCCGGATGTAGAAAAAGAAGAAGGTGGTAGCTCCTCTAACGTGAGTAATTCGCAGTCAAATACCAACTCAGAGCTCTCCGATAGTAGCGAGGATGCAGTTGATAGTGAGTATTCAAGCTCTGAAAGCATATTTGACTCTCACAAAAGAAAATTAACTAAAATCAAAGTATCTAAGAGTAAAAAGTGCAAACTGCAGACGAAAAACTTAAAATCAGAAAATGATCAAGATTCTGATATTCATTCTGTTGTCAGTTTGTCAGTAAACTCCGAAGTATTGCGTAGAAATATAGATGCCCTTAATCTGCAGGACTCGCTACTATTAAAAGATCTAACAGATGGGGAATTACAGTCACAGTTACTTTCGGATAACCATATGATTGAAGACAAAGCTTCCAGTGCACAGTCGTCATTAGAACTGCCAGAATGCAGTGCAGAGAGTAACATACCATCTGTTATCCAGTCGTTTGTGTCTCCACCCGAGCTTACAAGTGGAGAAGGTAGCTTGCAGTTGGAATCACCTTTACCAGGCCCTGAATCTCATGCGCAGTTACGTTTGCCGACATTAAACTCTGAAAACACAGAAGGTAACCTGACACCTAGCTCTCAGCAGCAAACCGTTTTAACCGATTCCATACCTTGCCCGTCACTAGATCCTGCAAATACAGAAAGCTCCCTAGCACCTAGCGCTCAGCAGCATACGTCTTTACCAGATTTTATTGTCAGTCCGACACTAGATTCTGCAAATACGGAGGCGAACTTGCCACCTAGCGCGCAGCAACATGTGCTCACAACAGAATCATTTTTGCCTCTGTCAGAATCTGCTTCTCGTGCTCAGTCTCCACGAGACACGCAATCACGGACATCTACGCTGATCTCAATAAACGCAGAAGATAATGTTAATCTTGAGAGTGAGATTGAGAATGATACTGCAGCACGACACCAAAGAAATGTTACTCCGGAACCGGCTCATGATTGGGAAAATACTACAGCTGATATACCTATTTTTGAGTTTGATGAAACTTCGACGGGTGTTCAATTTGAGATCACTACGGATATGTCGCCTATAGATATCTTCAACAAATTATTTCCAGAGCAAATAATAGAATATATCGTCACAAAGACTAATGAATATGGAAGAGCTTTATGTGGCACAAACAGACGAGGCACGCGGACCACTCGTACCCGTCAGTATAAAGACATAGACAGTGTAGAAATGAAGAAGTTTTTGGGACTATGTTTACTTATGGGACAAGTAAAAATTCCTCAAAGGCGTAAACTATTTACATACAGTGATCCGTTATACTTTCATCCTGTTTTTCAGTTTATTATGTCAGCTCGCAGATTCGAACAAATATTAAGATGTGTATGTGTATCTGAACTTCATTCTAAAGGCAAAGAAAAAATTGTTAAGTTTATTGATCTTGTTACTAGAACCTTCAGAGAATGTTATAAACCTTCTAAAGAATTATCTTTAGACGAATCATTGCTCTTATTTAGAGGTCGCCTCTGTTTCAGACAATACATCAAGAGCAAGAAAGCTAAATATGGCATTAAATTTTATGAGCTGTCAAGTTCCGATGGGTTTGTTCTTAACATACTTATGTATGCTGGAAAAGAGGAAGACGACCGAAATTTAAAAGGAAAAAAGACAGAGAAGATTGTTATGCATCTTATGAAGCCATACTTACTTAAGGGCCATTATCTGTTTATGGACAATTACTACAATTCTGTAGAGTTGTCTCAGAAACTTATTGAGTTGAGAACTCACACTACGGGAACTCTAAGGAGCAACAGAAAAGGCAATCCCACAGAGATAGTAACGAAAAAATTAAAGAAGGAGGGACACGTGTGGATACGTAAAAATAAAGTCTATGTATCAAAATGGGTTCATAAAAGACCCGTTCTGATGATTACCACTTTAAAACATCCAAAGCTTACAGCTGTATCTAACAGGCATGGACAAATACGTACTAAACCTGACGAGGTAGCGATATACAATGATTTCATGTCTGGAATTGATAGATCAGACCAGATGATCTCTTATTATTCTTCCCCCAGAAAGTCTTTGCGATGGTATAAGAAGGTGTTTTTCCATTTGCTTGACGTCGCTGTTTGGAATTCTTTCTATATTTACAGAAGATACTGCAAAAATAATGACAAACGATATGGTTTTCTCACTTTTCGCGAAACTTTGATTAGATCACTTATAAAGTTATCACCTAATATCAAGCCAAATATGATGCTAACGCAACGCAACAAACATGATAACAGACTCGGAGAAAGATGTGATTCTGTGCCATCTATGCCAGCTAACAATGAAGAAAGTAATACTGGGTCTGGTCATTGGCCGGAAAAAATTCCAGTGAAACCAGGATCTAAGAAGTCCACAAATTACATGAAATGTAAAATGTGTGCAACAAAAAAGATAAGAAGAGAGACAGGCCTTAGATGCAAGGGTTGTGCAGAAAAACCAGCACTTTGTGCTCTTTGTTTTGAAGAATGGCATAGCCGAACATAGTAGATTTAATTGAATTTTGTGATTTGTTGGTACTTTTTCAAAGATTTGACTGCTGTTGATTGTGATTTATGGTACTTTTTAAAAGATTAAAAATTAGTGTAGTTATTAAATAATATTACTTTTTAATCAATCTACCAAGTTTGATGTGGTCGTTTCTAGGAACCTTTGGAATGTTTTTGGCACTAAAGTCTTTACCTAGATCATTAGTTTTGTTTAAATTCTTATTTTTATATGCTAAGTTGATTTGATCTCGTAAAGGTAATTAATAAGACTGATTAACCAGATGCTGGTGTATTATGAGAGACTGAATAGATATATATTTGGTAATAAAGAGATATATATTCACACTAAGATTTTTATTTTCTCTCCTTCCTAAACAAAGCTTAGTGGCAGAACGTTTATGTACGTTGGTGCTGTTTGTTTATGTTTAGATTATAAAACAATTTGAAGCACAGCGGCACAGCGTCTATACACGTCGACGTTATTAGACAATCTTAATTATTGGGCACTTATTTATCTACTTTCCGTAGCACAACGTCTCTATACGACGACGTTATTATACGTTGTTTGATGTTGAATAGATGTTTATCGACACTAATTAACACAGCGTTCATATACGTCAACGTTATGAGACGTTGTTAGCTATGACATAGAATTTTATCTTTACTCTGTAGCGCAGCGTCTATACACGTTGATGTTATTATACGTTGTTCGAAGTTGTATATATGTTTACCTGCGCTCATCGACACAGCGTATATATACGTTGACGTTATTATAAGTTGTTCGAAGTTATTGCGATGTTGACCTGCACTCATAAACACAGCGTATATAAACGTCGACGTTATTATACGTTGTTAGGAGTTGTATTTATGTTTATTAGTACTCTTTGGCACGGCGTATGTATACGTTGACGTAATAAGACGTAAGTGCTTTATAGAATAGGACTAATTTTACTTGCTATTAGCAGACCGTCTCTGAGCGTCGATCCAGTTTGTATGAAAAAAATATGTGCGGCACCGCATCGAGTTCAGAAAATACCATGTTCACGTGAACGTGTTAAAAAGATTTTTGTTTAATTATCATAAAGCGTAGTACTTAAAGGTCAAGTTATAAATTTCCACTGTGATATTATACTACCTGTCAAACAGAGTATTATGAGACACCCTCGGGTTTAGCGGCGCATGCGCGGCGCCATCGACCGCCATTTTATTTATGGCTCTCCACACCAAACGTGTTCGCGGTCGGAGACGAATCGACATGCCGTATAAGACTTCTTTCAAAAGATCTACATGAATAAAATAATGTTTAATCAACAAGTCTACACGGTGAATTATTACTCGTTTTGGAGCAGAAAAAAAATAATCTTTGTACTGCATAAATTAAACTTTTTCAATGAAACATCACATTTAAAAAAAAACCACACACATGTTTTGTCAGTGCGATGTAAAATTTGAAATCAGAGTGTGTAAATCGCACTTACCCGCATGAATGAGTTATGTCGCGTTTTGCGCGGCTATCATAGCTTACACCTCACGGGATATTCGCGAAAATATTAGTACTATTTTTCCAATATTCTGAGCATACTTAGGCGACCTGTTTTGGTACGTTTGAAAGTGAAAATTGTACCTATTTTCTTATTTGTGGCTTATAAACTTAATTCACATCATCACATCACCAGCCTATAACAGTCCACTGCTGGACACAGGCCTCTCCAAAAGGAGAATTTTGCCATAATCGCCACGCTTGGCAGGCGGGTTGGCGATCGCAGTTTGGCCAATGGTGGAGAGGATACGCTGCTGCCTGTCTTCTTATGGCGGCTACATAATTTATTAAATTACACGAGATGTGTCAGGTCAAGATGTTGATGGATGAAATGGGCACCTTTGCAAAATATTGTCAAAGAATTCTTATCATCTAATGTTACATTGTTTAATCAGGGATTGATTCTGCTCATTAACCAATATCCCGATACTTACCTAATCGTATGATATTTATTTAAACAATTGATTTTTAATTTACTTTCTCATGCAATAAAAAGGAATTTATTTCAGACCGTGATCTGTTTATGCAAAATATTTGGTACAACAAAATAACAGGAAAAGAACTTACATTAATTAATGGAAAATTACATTTACTGATTATTTTTTTGTATTGTGCTAGTCCGTAGATTTGTTTGTTACGTACTTTAGGCGGTCTAATCGCTAGAGCCATCTCTTCTAGACAACCATCATATAATTTGATAAGAGAGGCCGTGAAGAGCTTAACAATTTATTTTTTTATTATTTATTATTTTCTCTGTTTCTGGTAAAGGTTGAAGAAGGCCGCTGGATGAAGGCCACTTCCAACCGGATGATCTGGAAGTCACTGGGGAAGGCATATGTTCAGCAGTGGACGTCCTGTGGCAGAAATGATGATGATGATGATGTTCTGTTCGTATCTTTCAGCGCCAGTTATTACAGTTGGAACTGGGAACTCAGTAGCTGTCAGTCTCCTTAATCTGTTTGACCATAACTTGCGGTAATTTAAATGTATGCTTCAATCTCACCAAATAGCTAATATTCGATTTCAAGCTATCAACACTAAAAACCTGTCCTATTAAGCTCGGTCTGGCAAGCAATGCCGGTACCCTTATTACCAAAAAAAATTAAATTAGCAATAATCACGCAGTCTTCGCCCGACTGATGCTTAGTGTCAAAATCTATTGGCAGCATTGTCAGTAGATTAAGTACCTACTTTGTTTTTCTTTTTTTGCTGTCAATTTGCGATTTTAAGGCCAGAATCGCTTAATTTTTGCAATCGCATTGCTTTTGGGTGCCGGACGCCCGGATTAAAAATATCCGTCTGGTTCGGACAGCAGAAGATGTTCAATAATTTACACTCGAAGGTTAGTGTGACGGAATGCAATGCTAACGACGTTCATTCGCTTTGAAACATTGATGTTTCTAAGTCTTGTGGGACACTAAAAGACGATGCCTTGAATTTTATAACAAGGTGGGACGTGTTAATGGATTGTAACTCCCAAATTCCCAATTGTTTTTATCAGAGAGCTCACGCCATCATGAAATTCTGTATTATGTGAAAAAAATACCAAAAATAAAACCCTTGAATTTGTAGCAAATAATTTTGTTGTAATTTGGGTTGGTTGTTGTAGATCTAGTTTTCAGTCTAGTTATTGTAGTTTTGTTTTTGGTAGGTATTTGCTGTCTATTACACTCATATTTGTCCAGTAGTAAATAATCTGTGAGTGTAAAAAATTATCATAATTATTGTAAATTAAATGTATGCTAAATGTAAATGTATGTATGTACTAAATGTATGTAATTAAATGTGTAATATAAACATATTATAAATGAATAAATACGTGAACTATTTTTTGACAACCATTGCATTTATTTTTTACTTTTACTTTTCAATTTCATGTAAAGATACTATACAGCAAAAAGAAATAAAAAAAATACACGGTGTTACTTTGCATCCTTGCCATATTCACAGAGATAAAAGTAGGGAACAATACCTATTGTTTAGATAAACTAGAGACTCCCATAAATAAAGCACACTAAGTGTTTAGTAAATTTGGTTTTGCAGTACACATAGGAATAAACCGATTTTGTCTCGAACGGTACGCGATCACTAATCAAGTAATACTACAAAGTCTTTTGTGCCGATGAATAAGAACAGTGATGTGCATGCGTTTCGAAAATTAGTGTTGTGTTTAATAGATTGTCGATAAAATAAAATACTCAAGATTAAAAAAAAATAGAATAAGGTCTTTCTTTTTTACTGATTTGTTATCATTGTCAGTGTTATAGTTACCTCTGTAAATATGGCAAGGATGCAAAGTAGCACCGTGTATATTTGTTAACTATTAAAACTTTACCTTTCAAAAAGTCTTTCCTCTTCGTCACAGCTTAAGTTTAAACAACTGATAAAAGTTAATATTCGTTTACAATGCCCTACCTTATTTTATGCAAGCGAGCTTTACAACTTTATTTTCTCAAAGCTTCAGAAAACAACTTTGCCGCTTGAAAAATATAAGGGCAAGTTAGTCGGACGCGCTTTGTCAATTATTCTGCGCTCGTTCCGCTCCCCTTTGCGAAAGCGAAGTAAGCGGAGCGAGCGAAGTTCGCGGACTCTTCCGAATGAATGGTATGCATTTGCAATTCTAATTCAGTATCAGTTCGTTCATTGATTCTAACTTCGGATTATGCGGGAAATTTTATATGAAGCACAAGTTTTTACTATTTTGGTTAAATAATAATTGTTACTAGAGATGAGAGTACAAAACAAACCTTACTACAAAAAGATAGACACGTGTTGAACACCTGTTTACGGATAAGTCAACCATTTTAAAATGTTTGTTAGTAATATGTCTCGAATGTCAGATGTGTCAACTTTTCAAATTAGTTGATTAATTTTAGACAAGTGTTCAACGCTTGTCTATCTTTTTTGTAGTAAGGCCATTTAAGTTTAGTACATATTTCTTTGATTATAATTTGTTTTTAAATATCCATCAATTAATGGTTTTGAATTACATTAGAGCATAGGCATTGGTAATTGTTGAAATATTAATATTATCTTTTAAACTTTCGCGTTGCATTATAACTAAAACTTACAATAACGGGTCTAAACGCGACGTACTATAGTATGTAGTAGTATTGATGCTACTTACATTCCTCGACGTTTCGACCGTGATGCTACGGTCGTGGTCACGAGGGGATCAATACTACTACATACGTCGCGTTTATCATAAGTTTTAATGTTAATATTATATTAAGACAAACACGCAATTACTACAGACTAACAGAATTTTCAATAATAAATAGAACCTACACTGTATTCCATAAACAGGGTGTTAGGTAAATGTTATATCAAGCCGTAACTAGCTTATATTAAAATACGCATATGTTGCAGGGTTATTAAAAAGCCGTGATATTATAATTTCACTAGTGTTATGGATAAAAGCGGGCCGGAAGGCGTAGTGTTGGTAGGCCCCCCACAAGGTGGACCGACGATCTGGTGAAGGTCGCGGGAAGGCGCTGGATGCAGGTGGCACAGGACCGATCTTCGTGGAAATCCTTGGGGGAGGCCTATGTCCAGCAGTGGACGTCTTTCGACTGATGGATGGCTGGATGGATGGATAGAAGTAAAACACTGTTTGCTACACAAACACCGTATATTGTTCCACGTACACAAATACACTTTTAGATAATGATTTTAAGCTATAAGGTTGCGTTTATTAATTTGTTGATTTAAATAATGTGCGAGGACGTGTCACTGTGTTCTTGACAGAGATGGAAAAGAGTGGGAAAGAGAGAGATACATATTTTTTAATTTGAGACGTTTAGTGTTGAGGTAATACTAAACAATGACATTATAATTACACGGATTATTTTCAATCAATGAGTTTGCATTACTCACAATTTAGCGGGCTAGTTTCAGTGCCATTATAATTTCATTAGATCGATACATATAGTGTGGTTTAAGAAGTACTATCATAGCGAAATTATTTTCAGTATCAACCTAGGTTTTGTAAGCCTGAATTTTCAGTTCTTTCCTATAAAGATTATCCCATAAATACATCAAAGGATTACTGAAAATCATTCCAAGGTTTTTCTATACAGGCTGAACGATTGTGAGTGACAGCTCGGATGAATGAAATATACTTATAATGTTACGAGTTCCCCAAGCCGTCGATGGATTGGATTTGCCGCAATCTGCACTCAGAAATATTATTGAATGTTATTTACTTTTGTTGTAATGTATTTTTTGTTTATAAATATTATTCGTAACCTGAAACTTTGGTTCTCTCATTTGTAATTCTTTTTACAGTTTATTTCTTGCTTGGTGTAAAGATAGAAAGGTATATATTTTATAACGTTTATTTTGAAAACTAGGTAGATAAAGTATTCAATATTAGAAGTATTATTTGCATAACGTACATAATAAAATAACTTAAATTTTAAAACATTTTTGGTCTTACTACAAAAAGAGATAGACTAGGATTAAACACTTGTCTAAAATGAGTCAAACAATTTGAAATGTTAATACATCAGACCACAGAACAGGCGGAGCGTATAGGGAGTCTTACTTGTTCTGTGCATCCGACATTCGAGACATATTATTAACAAACATTCCAAATTGATTGGCTAATCTTTAGACAAGTGTTTAACACTAGTCTGTCTTTTTGTAGTAAGGCCATTTTTTATATTGATTTGATACTTTTATTAAATTTAAAAATCACCTTATTTTGGAATAGGACATGAAACATAACAAATGCTGTCAATGTAATTATGTAGTAATATTCTAATCTTAATAAAATTTAAAAACTGATTAAGGCTCTAATCCACCATCGACAATTAAATTAATTGACAATAAGGGTAAAATAAGTAGCACTGATAATTATTGAATGTCAATATTGTCAAGGAAATTAACGTTGATTATTTTACAGGTTGACATATTTTATGGTGACACGTTTTTGAATAGCAAGCATTGTAACAACTCGTTTTTTAATTAGTTCAAAGCTAATTTTTACTTAACACTACCTGTGCCCGCAACTTAATTTGCGTGGACTAAGTATAATTAAGATATTTGGTTTGATATGTTTAAAATAAATAATAATTAACAGAAAAATACAGGAACATTTGACTGGGATAAAAAGTATCACATATAAGTATTTACCACATTATATACGTGTGCAAAATTTCATCTAAATCCGTTCAGAACTTTTTGCGTGAAAGAGATACAAACATCCATACTTACATCGGCGCCATACATGTATACAAACTTTCGCGTTTTTAAATTAGTTTCACAAAATCAGTTTAGTTACGAAAAAAACGCACATTCCATGGTTTCCTTAAGCACTGTCGAGTGAGTTGTTTCGTACTTAATTTTACGTCATGTAGGACCAATTTTTATTTTTACCTTTTATATGAGAAAAACTGAAATTGCAATTTTAGCGCCACATAATTTGTGAACGATTATATGTAATCGTTTGGAAAAATAAAAAATTATATGGCGTTTGGAAAATCGGTGGCTGAGTTTTCAAACAAGGGTAATTTAATTTATATGTCTGGTGTAAATGAATTTTTACATGATTTTGTATTATGATTTCATTAATGAATTCTAAATAATTATTAACAAGTTTATTGTAGATTCAGAGCTATCACACCTGTAATACATTGGTCAGCCCATTAGTCAGTTTTATAACCAATTATCAAGTAACTAACAAAGGAAGTATTGTTCAAGGTTAACATTGTCAATACATTGTGTAATAATCAGTTGAAGAGTGATAAAAAATAAAGGGTTTCCATAAACAAGAGGTCATTGTTCAAACCAGACTCATAATATCCCGTCCCACACAGCGGCACTACCAATAAATCATTCAAATAATAGTTCGCGTCCCAATTTACATAAAACTCTAATGAGCATCGTAAAGAAAACCGCTCCAAATGATCCGATAAATGTTTGATAGCGCCCAATATCGACCTGCAGCGGGCCATAGGGACTATTTTTGTTTCAGGCATCGACCCATCGCCTCTCATACCTACATGAAGATTTCAGGCGTCGCCCATTGGCTGGGCAATTATGACGTCACGATTCACCCTCCGCGAATAGGGGCGCGCGGTTCCGCGCATGGCAATAAAGCCTTTTCAGGCTCACTGGCAGAGCAGGCCAGTCTGGGCGAGGTGATCCCAGGTGTGCCAAGCTCGCGACAATCCTAACTAAGGTCAATATCAAACGGTTTTAGTCGGCCATTTTTAATATTTTTGAATTTCGAATGTATCCGTTGCGTTCCTATTTGTGTATTTAGTGTGTGTGTGTTTTAGACTTCTTTTGTTTTTAGAAGTTTTACGTGTACCAAGTGTCTATTGTTATGTAGGGAAAAATGTGTTATCATTCTTTTATTCCCATATAATAATCTCGGGGTAGAGAGCAATCATGACAAAAATTGCATAACGAGCGTAGAAATTACGTAACTGCTACAAGGGTTGCCTGTTTGAGTGTATGTATAGATGTGTATGTGAGTGTGGTGTGAAAGAGAGGGGGAATATTCGAGTAGTGATTTTTCAGTGAAGGTCGCGGAAAGTATTAATAGTTAAATAGAACTAGGTGATGTAACTATACTTCTTCACTTAAAACTACTTGACCTTTAACATCGTTTTTCATATATTTTAGTTATTTTTTAAAACTAGATATTAAATCATGCTGATAGCTTAATGAATTAGAGCACCCTAACCTAACTAGACCCATTTTTGCACTAATAATTAACTTCATTTGAAGTTTGCTGTGCCCGCCGCGTGTCTTCACCCGTACAGAATACTGCTAATTAAATACATAATATTTTAGGTTGCATCCTTTTTTTACAATTATACTGCAAAATCTACGTTAATAAGTGAAACCTATATAATTACCATTCATCTTACCTCACTCGGAAAATGTAACTTTTTTCGGGAGAGAAAGTAGCATTTATCCATCCAAAAGGTTATTAATTTCGACGACCTCCGTAGCCGAGAGGCGAGCACGCCGGACTTTAAATGGCGCCGCCATCTCTGAGGTTCCGGGTTCGATCCCCGGTCGGGTTAATGTAGAAAACGAACTTTTCTATATTGGCTCGGGTCTGGGTGTTGTGGTACCGTCGTTGTTTCTGATTTCTATAACACAAGTGCTTTAGCTACTTACCCTAGGATCTGAGCAATATATGTGATGTGGTCCAATATTTAATTTATTTATTTATTTAATAACTATAGCACAAATAAATATGTAATATTTTAAAGATAACAATCGACTTATACGGAAACAAACTTAATTTTATAAAATACTAATATAGATTGATTAATTTTCGTAGTTTACCTTTCGTGGCGCATTAAATGATAATTCAAGACTTATTATAAAAAAAACACCAATTCATAAGTGGACATCATATCATATCAATGCGTAATAGTTAAATATGAAAATTATTATTATTCCACAATGAAAAACGATATTTCAAACAATATTGACTTTCTAATTCATATCTTTTATCATGCATATCCCAGGGAATAATATTGCAATTTCCAACAAAGGGAATTGGAGGCATAATTCACAACTTACATTTACGTTCCCAAAAGGGCGGGAAGTCATAAACTGTAACCGCTTCCGGCGCAAGATGGCCGCCGGATGCTGGTCGAGTGGCGACCTCCGGCGGTACACATCCGGAAAACTCTCGAGACAGGGAAATGGGAATTTCATGTAATTTTCAGTGAAAAAGTTCATGTGTTTCTTTATTCAAGTATTAATTTTCCTAATTACATACTGTGATTATGTTTGAGGGATTTTTTAATGCAGACTATTTTTACGCTCATTATGTGTACCTACTTAGGCACGACGCAATCTTTGAGCACAAGATTGTTATTAGAGCTTAAAAAATATAATACAAATACTATAGAGTTGCATTAGACATCAATTACCTATTTTGTTTAAAAATTGGACGCCTACATTCTCCGGTTAAAATTAAACTAGGTCTGCGAAGAATCTCTCTCTTTTGTTTGTTATAACACATTTTTATTTAAATTTACTTCGTATGTAATGCAAACTGAATGCTCAAATCTTACTTTTTTCTATATCTGTTTGAGGCTTTGATTTAAAACTCAGTTCATTTGTCTTTCTTGGGTAAAATCTGGTTTTTAAAAGGATAGAAGAGGAGAAAGGAAGGAAAGAATTCAAAGAATACATTTTATGGAATACTTTTTTTTCAACGTTTTATAAATAATGAATACTGAGGAAAGTGGAAAGTCAGCACTGAATGAATGTTTCCATAATGAATGAATGGTGCTTCATTGAGGAATGTCACCCGCAAATCGTAGCACGGATTTAAGAAAAGAGGAATAGAAATTCAAAGCATTACTATGCAATAAATGGAAACGACGAATAAATAGATATTTGAAAAAAATAGTAGGTACTTTTACTTAAGATACTTATTTTGAAGAGTAAGTACCTTTGTTACGCATGGGTTTGGGATTATAACTATTACAAGGGGACTATAATTCATGGATTAATTGTTCGTTTAGAATCGATACTAAAAATATATTTTCTTATTCCAGATCAACAAAACAGGCGCACAATGGTCACAAACCGCAAAAACTAATACATATCAAAACATGCACTGATTCAACCGCCACTAGTTTTTTAAATTATACAAGCACTTAGAACTTTAAAATAAAAATAAGTTAGTGAAGTACTGGCCGATTTTGGAACGTGTTTTGAATTTTTAAAAAGAATTTAATTCCGTGGATTGTGGTGCGAGCGGGGCAGTCGCCCCCGGGGGCTTGACCGTGGAGGAGCAAGGGGGAGCGCTGCTCGGGCGGCTGTCGGGGGCGCTGCGCGGGCGCGCCGCGGCCGCCTCGCCCTCGCGCGTCGCCAGCTCCATCAGGGGCTACCTGAGCGACAAGGTTGGCTCGCTGCAGCTCAGAGACACAGGTCAGTGAGGTTACTAGACTGTTCTTTAGCAAGTTGTAGTTAAGTCGACATTTTTGAAGGGTCTCTTGAAAACTTGAGTCTTTCCAAACTCAAGTTTTGTAGTACGATTGCGTAATAGAAGACGAGGTTGGTCAGATGACGCTATTTGTTAGCGAGCTAGTATAGTGTTGCTTAAACGCCGACTTAAATAGCATACTTCGTTAAAACATGGATCTGCAAAACTCTTTACAATAATAATCTATAGGACGTAAATATGGATTAAATTACTAAACTACTGAGTCAAAAGTAGAGCTGTATGTCACTAATAGTAAAAGATTTACTAATTTAGAAAGTTTGCTCGCGAAATGTTGCTGTCTGCAATGATAAACCTTCTACAAACATATCTAAATTCGACTTAGACTAGCTTAAGTCTTCAGCAGTCAGTTTGATTTAAAATTAGACTAAGTCTAGTATCTAAAGGCTTTTAATACTAATTTAACCGCTACAGCGTGAAGTTTGAAAAAAAGACGCTCAAAAAATAGCTTTATTATCACAAGTACAAACAGAAAAAACAAGATAACCGTACGCAGCAAAGAGAGCTTTTTGCTCAAATATTATTGTGTTTAAATCTTCAAGTTCAAATCTGAACCTTGAGCAGATGTCCTATAGTTCATTTTCGTGGTCGGGTAAGATTGTTTGTCCGGGGTAGACAGCTAACGATGAGCAAATATTTGTGAAACAATGCCGTCATTAAATAAACAGGGGCGATCTGACGTAATACACGCCCTGTGTCAATAGATGGGCATGTTTCTATTACACGTTGAATCCAAGATACATTTATAACTTGCTTAATCCCACTTTAAATCATTATTAGTACATAAAATACTAGAATCATCTATTATATAATTTTATAGACGAAATATTTTACAAAGAAAATATCCAAATGTACGCCGACCATTAATTAGTGCTAAAAACGAACTTAGCCCACATTATCCTTGTCTGTACCTACCATCTTGTTAGTGTTTTCGGTATTGTTACTAGCGTTAACTCGAGTTTTTGTGCACGTAGCTTAGTTTTTCAAAAAGGCTCATGATCCTTTTTGAAAAGGTCCAATTATGTCATTAGATTTTCAAATCAGATCACTTACTTATCATAACCATGGGTATTACAGGGTGTTAAATACAAAATATTAGGATATCATAATATTTTATTTTAGGCACCCATAAGCAAGGATATAAATTTGATGCTGAAAAGTTAAAACCGGTCAATAGCGAGTCGGACTCGCGCACGAAGGGTTGCGCACCATTATCTAAAAAACAAAAAAAAAAGTTTGTTGTATGGGGCCCCCTTAAAGATCAATTTTATTACGGTTTTTAGTATTTTTTGTTATAGCGGCAACAGAAATACATCATCTGTAAAAATTTCAACTGTCTAACTATCACGGTTTATGAGATACAGCCTGATGACAGACGTACAGACAGACAGACAGTCGGACAGCAGAGTCTTAGTAGTTAGGGTCCCATTTTACCTCTTGGGTACGGAAACCTAAAAATGTAAGCAATAACTAAATCATAGCTGATTTATGTTGCTCAAATTACTATCTAGGTACATTCTCCCCAATCCCCACAGACTCTACATCGCATTACAGCAAAAAGGTTTTTCTTGCTAAATACAACAGGAGATTTATCTGTAGATTTTGTGGACAGACTTTTTTCTTATTTTTGAATCGTTATAGTATTAAAGTACTTAATATCAGAAAACGTTTACCCTTTAAGTATCCTTAAAATGTAAACTCGTTTCCAAATGACATTAGCCCGGTCCCGTCGCGTGACAATGTCGTCGCAACTTTGTCGCCAACGTCGGGGTGGAACAGTTATATTCCAATTACGGTTTGGGCTCGTTGCGAGCGTAACTTGGTAAGCACCAGGGTTTGGGCCTAACGCTCCTAACGGGGCAAAGTTTTGTGGGAAAGGGTCGGGTTGTTACCGAATGGTTATGGGCTTAATTGACCCACTTTTATAAGCAAGTAACAAAACTGATAAATTATTTTATGAGGATGTTCCTTACTGTAAACTAATTAAGTAGCTACAATCTAAGGCCAGCTAGATTGACAATGAAACTGCAATGAAGACATCCGTGTTAGTCCCAAAAGACAACCCGTTTTAAAGTAAACTGAAGAAGTCTTAAAAGTATTTCTTAAATAAAAGTGACAAAACCTTGGTACAGTAAGGATCAAAACAATTAAAAGTTTACTAACAAATAAAAGTTTTGTTCCTTTGCTAATGTTTAAAACCGTGTAAAATTATGTAATTATTTGCCTTGGAAAATAAAAGGCTGCTGCGACACAAGCTCGCTTAGTGCAGAAGCCGCTAGACATAACCTACTCTGTAATTTTATTGGCTATAAATAAATATTATTATTAAATATTATTATTAATTCAACGAGAATAAAAATAGTATCAGATTTAATTTTATGGCATTACCTTATCAGATATAGTTAAGCTATGTTTGTTTGTTTGTTTATGTATTGCTAAGTTTGGATAACTAAGACTTTAAGTAAGAGCTTCTTATCACTTGCCTTCTCACAGGCTCTAGTCTTCTTACGGTCGGCGCTTTTTTGTATATTTTCCTATTTAGGCATCTAGTTATGGGCTGCTTTTCTTATTTGATATGAATAATCCAATATATACCACGAGAAACGGTACCTTTTATTTTTTCTGGCTCTAGTAAGTGGCACTTACTTTGATAGGCCTATTACATTCCATACTAACGTATGTATGATAACATAAGTAATTTACTGCACTTTAAACCTCATTGCAACGGAATAAGTTACTTAGTGTTTGCTCATTGCTCGTGGTCGTGACTGTACCTAAGTTTCTTAACGGAACTTATATTATTTCTACTTTTCTATTAACTGTCGTACAGGCGCTGTCATTCGATATGAACGCAAAGACGGATCGGGACGGGACGGATTCGATTAGCGGTTTGGGACTATTCTGTAAGCGATCTTTACTAAATCGGTTCATGACTGGGTGAGCTGGGACACGGCTCCAGCAAAATTTATTAATACTTTGAGACCATGACAATTAATCAAAATATTTATATTAGTATACCTATCAGAATAGATCCATATACCAACTACCAAGCCACATATTAAGATCGTCAGAACTCTTGAGATCAATTAATTCTAAGGACAGAACCCACAAAGGCGTTTGACAGTAACACGATTAGGAGACGTCGCTGATTCCGGGGAGACCGGGGGAGACGGGATCGAACCAATAACGCGATAACGTCGCAAACTTGTCGTTATATAGGGCTGTCGATACAAGAGCACTATGTGAATATTCTGTAACGTTATTTATTTTTAACGGTTATTTGGGAATAGTACCCTAATGTTTTTCTCGGATATTGAGATTTAAATAGCGATTTAAATATTTATAAATCACTTATTTTAGTCGGTATAAATTGCATGCCCATGGGTCAATGGGCACGGTCACGGCACTGCAAAGCAATAATTATTTCACGATTTATATTTTTTTTGGAATTTTTAAAGTGTTTATTAAGTTCAGTTTCATTTCGTTTGTCAAGGGCTAATTTATAAAAAAAACCTTCAAGACAATACTCCGCACCACTGCATCAATCGGATTGTCTTTTTTTAATCAAATATCTAAGTTTGGGTACCCCTAGCTTCTGCTAATTACATCAATCCCTGTCGTCTCGGGTTCAAGTTCTTGCGTAGCGTTCGTTAGAAACATCGTCGAAATAACGTGTAATCTGATAAAGGCTTGTTAATTGTAAGTATCGCTTAAGTGGCTAGCAATTACTAAATTGGAAGTAATTGTCTAGTTAAGGTTTAAGATTAATGTTATTTGACGCCGTTGTTGGGATAAAAACTTACTATTTTTACACCAAAACCAATGTAAAATAACTTAAAAAATAATGTATATTTTTCACTACTATAAAACTTACTTTTAACAATATCTTCTTTATCTTAATGTTGTATCAGAACAGAAATAAAAATTCTTGTTTCTACGGAAATTCATGACTAAAAGCTTGATTTTTAAAAAAATCGTCTAACTAAGCATGATATATTCTATTCGAACTATAAAAATATTTAGGTCATAAAGATACACAACATAAAATAACAAGAAACCTCAGCCATAATCTACAATATAATGCAATGATTTATACGAGTATTACATATCGTTTCATCTTCTAAGTTGGAATATGTAGCCTATTTTCCATTTTCCATTAAGATTTTCGTCGCCATCTTTGTAACTCAATTGATATCTACACATCAAGCGTCACGTAACAAGAATCACGTCATGGCGGATGCCACACGAGAGTTGAGAGACGAAACACAATTTTTGTGGCAAAAATTTATGCGTTAAGTCGACGTTGGTATATCGTCACTGTCGAAGTGTTGAGTTACATTTTGTGAGAACAACTTATGTAGGTACTAGGTGTACGTGTGTCATGATATTATAACATTCTTGGAATACCGGATTCACCTGTTTTATGTTTGGAGATTATGAAAAGGAAATGTTGACTAAACAAGACATCTTCTTTTTCTTCTTCCTAGCGTTCTTCCCGTCTTATGACAGGGTCTGCTTCTTTCTTCTCCACTTCACTCTATCTTGGTGACTAAACAAGACATGATTTAAAAATATAAAAATGTTTTAAAAACTTAAAAATGTTTTTGCAGTATTTCAAATTAAGATACCTACTTTCAGAAAAAAAAGTGGATTAAAACGAGATTATTCTTTGTTTTTAAATACAGGTTCAAAAAATAAGGCCAAACAAAGGTGATCAGCCCACTTGACAAAGCCAGGCCTCATCAAACACGAAACCAATTTCGAACACTTCACTCGCAGACGTAACATTGTTACATTATACGTACTTTATATGTATACAATTATCAGACATCCCAAACAAAGTCAAACAGCAGGCATCACGCGAGTCGGGGAGCACGGGGCAAGAGGGCTCACTCCCTCTCCATGAATATTTGATGCACTTCGAACCCACGTACAGTCGGATACCAAAACATCTGTTCAGCTTTTGATCTTTTTGACATTGTATTCTGGATGAAAATTGAAATTCATTTATACAGCTGACTGTATATGCTAAAATTACGTCAGACGGCAAGACTCGAATCGTATTCGGAAATTCTCGAACTTCGTTATTATAACTTTTGATGTTGTAGTTATGCTATGGACTTCTGTTTTGTGCTACGAGTATGTTGTATTTCTAAAGAAATCAGATTTAGGGCAACATTATAAATGTGGCCTAGTATACCCCGTGGTGAGGTGAGCTGAAAGATGGTTTATATAAGAAGGGGATTGGTTTCATAGCCCTAGGGGTTTACCTAAGTATATGGCCAACTCGCTGCGTAAATTTTAACAGAACAAGTTTTGTTCTAGTAAGGATTTTAATATTTTCTCCAGAAACGGCTTGTATGTACATATTCGAATAAAATTAAGTGTAATAAGAGTTACAGAACTATATCTACTACTAACTACTATCAAAAGTTAATAAATCAGACTTCCAAACCTTCTAACGACTTTTTAATGAAGATTTCGATAAAGACCGATTACACACTCGAGCATTTTACCCGATCACAATCGATTGTTGTATCCATCGAGTGTCACGTGCCGTCCCCTTGCTTTGACAACGCGTGACAAATAGGTTTCACGCGATAACTACTGCAGAGAACTATGAACTTGAGTTATGATTGGGGTCATTTTAGTCCAATTCTCTCTAAAACACGTATTCTTAAGTCGTTGCAGTAGAGTTCAATATCAAGTAGTATTTTAGGTGTGACTGTACCGGATTACTAATAGCTGAGATTGCAATCGCCCTTTTGAGTACGCGCGTCGAATGCCATAAGGGGCGTAAGATTTACACCATAACTAAATATATTTTGGTCGTGTTATACTTCTTAAAGTAACGATCGGTATCGGTTTTGATTACCTAAAATATGTTATGTAATCATTGTGATGTAATAATAACTTTGAGTGCAAACAATTTTCTTAGATGACATTACATTTTTCTTCTTTTTTAATAGCTATTTAACATTTTATTGCAAAAGTTTGAAATGCAATTAAATTGCAAAAATACAAAAATTTGAGAGACAATAAACTATTACGTTACGTTAGAAATATTTTTAGATGCTTTAAAGTACTTTAAACAGATATCAACAACACAACTCTTTAGAAAAGATTCTTAAAATTTCTGTGTACTTTATTTAAAAATAAGTTAAACACAAGAGATTTGGAAATCTACATTAAAGGCTGATATGATAGAGATTTAGATTTCTTTTTGTTTCGTATAAATCTTTGTCGCCACAATAATACCCTTGAGACCGCCTTCGTAACATTGACTGAGTATCTCATTATCGTCTAGTTCCATTATATTTTAATCTATTTTGTTGACGAGTCTTCAAGAAAATAAAATTTATTTAAAAACTTATCTCTCTTTATTAAACCACTTCGAATCTGTGATCGAGAGAGTGATTATTTTCTCAATAATAAGAAACTTTGAGTGGTTTATTGTTAGCCTATTCATTGTATTGGAGTAAGTACAAAGGCTTTACAAAAGGTTATGATACTCCTTAAAACCACGTATTCAGCTACTGATACCAACCTTCACAATTGGCGAAACATAGAGACAAAACTGACTAAGTACGAGTCGGACTCACGCATCAAGGGTTCCATACAAACTTGTCGGTATCTTGATAATTCGTCCATAGCGTATCCATAGAATCAAAGATTTTCACCACTTTTTTTGAGTTTTTATAATTTTCCATTTACTTCTGCCTCAAGATATTGCTTTGTTAGAAAGATATTTATTTCATAGTTATAAGACAGCGGAAAGTACTGTACACGTTTTGATACCCTTGTGTTGGTCAAAATGTGCAGTTTAACTAACCGTTTATTTTGATAACGTCGACTTAAAATGACTTTGTCTATCACCTGGATACATATTAAACAGTTACTATTTTCATCTTATTGTACCCTTGGCACCCAAGTTACTCTTAATAAACAAATACTTTCACTTTATTTTTTTTATTTTAGGGACCTCATGTTCACACAGATGCAATATTTTATATTATTTACAAGAACTTATGTCTAATATATAACTTATTATCACTGTACAAACTTGAACGTATTTACATCCAACTGACCAGTGTTTTATAATTCTGATTTCATAACAGTGGTACTCACTCAGTTTTGATAATGAATCGAAACAAAATATGTAGTACATTTCCATAAATAATTAGTATTCACCGCACGAGAAGCGCCCTCTATTCGGACGGTATTTGTGCTCGTAACTAACTGTTTCCGACGGTGCCCATTTTGCCCACGCTCCCCTCCTTTGTGCTGGTGCGGAATGTACCGTGATTACCGTGAATGCCCGCCAGCCTTTCAATTTGGCATTGAAATGGAAAAATAAATTGTGTAGGTTGGTTTATTTCAATGACAAGCAAAAAAACTGACGCAAGTGTTGTGTTTAGAAATAAATTGGTTTTATGAGATTCATTAATTTAAATTTTCCTTCGGACGATTTTTAATAATTACTTTATACATTGAATCGGGAATGAATTTAATTAAACATTATAATTTGTGTATTATGATGCTATCATGTTTAAAATTGCTGTATACATTTGGGTAAGATATACAATTTTTAATACTTATTAAAAAGATGACAACCAAAAGGTGGTTCATAACATTATTCCAAGTGAGAAGCTAATATTAACACCCCTATTTGTAAAGTAACTCACCCCCACAATATCAATCAATCATAATTACTTCACATTTCCTTCCGATCCTGACCCTGCGCAAATATTCACCGGATACTAAAAACGGTATTAATTTTTTTAACAAAGGCCCATAAAGTTTAGAGTCCCACATATTTTTGTACAACAATATCTCCCCGGTCTACCCTCGGAGATTGAACCGCGGTCACCGGCAGTGTTGCGGTCGCAGCGGCCTTACACCTAATCCGAGGGGTGACACCCACGTACGCATTTATAGCTACGGATGTGACGAGGATACAAGAAAAATACAAACGTTTAAATGCTGACAGTACACACAGCTGAAGAAATATCGTTTATTTTATTTCCAGATGTTAACACTTGGCTCGGTATAACGAAAAGCCTTGGGGCGAGCGTCTAACATCATCCGCAACTCTGTAAGAGTGTTCGGCACAAAATGTGTAACGCTGACCTTTGCTTGTTTCATCTTAATTTTATTGTTTTCTGAGTTTTGTTAAAAATACGTATGGTCATTGTTTTGATTTTTACCTGTAAATACGTATCCTATAAAAATTATATCGCTCTCCCACTTAAGCAAACATAAATAAGAAATAAGTTCTTTCCCCTAATGCTTCGCCCGTTTCTAGTCAAGGTACAGTTTGACCACTAACCTTGATTCGGCAGGTCTGCTATTAAATTTGAAGCCATTTGACAGTGAACTTATGAAAGTGTTTGTTGTGACATAAAATCTCCCGGTCACTGTTTCAATACACCGTGAATTTTTAATTACCCGAGAAAATTAACTAACATACTCAGATATATCAGGTACGACTTAATATGAAATATTTGTTGTTATTATTATACCAAGACGATGTATTAAAGAAATAAACAGTTTTTTGTAATTTATCCAACGGAGTCCACAGCAGAATTTACATGATTCTATAAATGAGATACCTTTGACGACCTCTGTAGGCGAGAGGCTAGCACGCCGGAATATACATAATTATGGCGCCGCCATCTCCAATGTTCCGGGCTCGATCCTCGGTCGGATCAATGTAGAAAACGAACTTTTCTATATTATCTCGAGTCTGAGTGTTGTGGTACCGTCTCGTTTCTGATTTCTATAACACAAGTGCTTTAGCTACTTACCACAGGATCAGAGCAATGTATGTGATGTTGTCCAATATTTGTTTATTCTCTCCTGAAGACATATGGATAGCAAAAATAATATTAAGCCCAAACTTCAGCTGTATCTGGCGACCACTTAGGACCAGGAGACATATTTTTAAAGCATTCGAAATGAATCTTGAATACGAATACGATTCGTGTGCGAACTCTATTTCTATCGCTCCCCATTTTACGCATTTTTGAATCACTCGATTTATGTGTTGCTATTACAGTAAAATTCTTGTAACTATTTTCGTTTCACGCAGAAAATATTAAAAAACGGAATGCAAAATCTTTTTGATTTTAAAAACTGGCAATAAATCGCATAGAAAGGAACGAAAAAAAGTTTTTAATCTGTGAACCATATGTTTACATGTCAAAGTCATACTTCCGAACTTTCTATTATTAGAATCGAAATACGAGTGGGTCGAACCACTCGTTGCAGAATTCACGGAATGAATTTTCAAAAATAGGGATTTTAGTCATTCGCATGCGAATCCAGCCATTTCGTATTCGAATTGGAATTCACATGATTCAAAAATACGTCTCCAGGGCTAGCGAGTAAGGGTTGCTACACACATTCAGCAAAGCCGGGGGCAAAACGGAATAAGTATGTGCAGATGATATAATGTATAGATGCTTCGTTTTGGCTTTGTTGTTCGACATATATCTACCGCCGAAACGGCAATGGCAGCCCGATTATGTGTGTAGCTACCCTTATATCCGAAGGGGCGCCACAGTCGTTGATTAACTCGGATTAGGCTTGTTCGCGCTAATGTTCGGTCTGGGGCAAGGGTGCCGATTTATTTTTGACTTGCAATTAACTAAGGTTAGGCATAATTTACTCTTTTATGGTCCTTACTGAATTACACGGAGGCAAATGTTCTTAGTTATAAGGCTATGGTGCTTTTGTTAAACTTATGGCTTGACGACCTCCGTAGCCGAGATGCAAGCACGTCGGACATTAAATGACGCCGCCATCTCTGAGGTTCCGGGTTCGATCCCCGGTCGGGTCAATGTAGAAAACGAACTTTTCTATATTGGCTCGGGTCTGGGTGTTGTGGTACCGTCGTTGTTTCTGATTTCTACAACACAAGTGCTTTAGCTACTTACCATAGGATCAGAGCAATGTATGTGATGTTGTCCGATATTTATATATATTATATTATGGCTTAGTGGGTTTTAGTAGTTTTTTTTTGGGTTACTAAATTTGTTGGGTTCCTATTTGACTCCGCTTTTGTGTGTCTTTTTTAACTAGCTTTAATAACTACGTGCAGATGTACTTAAAGGAACTTAGAACTTATAGTGAGATTCAGGGTTTTTCATCGTAAGTGTTACAAATAACTGTTTGTAAGTTTAGGAATATTTTTTTAATTTATAAAAGACTAAAAAAACATATTAATTGTGACTACAAAAGCTTGTCTGGAACCGTTAAAATTATATGATAAAAATATTTTAACAACAATTTTATCCAATTCTAAAGATCCTGTACCTGTACAACTATTGGATATTTTTATCCCAAAAATAAGGCTTAAAATAACTCCCCTATTTTCACACATTTATGTACTTAGCCAGACCTACAAACTCGACACCAACGTACACCAGCCCCTCTAGCACGATCAACAAAACACGATATGATACGATATGATATAGCGATTTATCGCCTATTCACTTAAAAAATATGATAACATAGCCGCTATCTTGAACTTTTATTGAAACAGTAAGCATGTCCGTGCCGGCGACGTCACGGTTATGCTCGCTTTTTTGATAAAAGTTCATATTTTGACAAAAAATATGCGATAAATCGCTATATCATATCGTATCATATCGTGTTTTGTTCTACATGCTAGAGGGGCAGAAACCACTTGTATGTTATAATAATAACTCAACCGAAACAAATGGCCCGTGAAGAATAAACGACGGAACGATTTGGGCTGGTGTTGCCATTATTACGATGATATTCGCGAGATGGCAGCTGCCTCACCCCTGGGTTAAGGGGGGCGGCACAAAAACGACTTAGACGCAATATGAATTCGAAGCTCTTTAGATTTTATTTATGTGTCGGAATTTCGCGGAAATTTTCGCTAAATTAAGCGGATATATAAGTTTTTATTGATTGTTTAGAGTGGCTCGCGCTTCAGACTACAAAACCAAAAGGCCAAGAGTTCGATTCTTACTTGCGGTAAGCTCTTTTGGGAAGAGCAGGAGCAAGTGCTTGGTTTACGGTTAAAAGTCATGGATGTCAAATAGTTTCTCGGCATAGTTTGAGGCACTTTAAAATAATTTATTATTATTAGTATTCACTATTTGTTTGAAGCATTTATATTTGAACAGAATACGTCTCAATAAGCGCAGTCGCTCGATATTTCGCTTTAAATGCAATGATGTCGCGTCCGGGTATATAAAAAAAAAACTCTTGGACATTTATACGCTCGTGTCCGGTCCGCCTAACGCTCCCCTACAACTCGGTGTTAAATTAGGCGTCAGTAACGCGGATGCTGCGGCGATCGCCGATACCGGCCGCGCGACAAGTCGGAAAATTAGCCCGTTTGTCGACAGCCTAATAATTACGAGATAAGCGAGCATTCACGATTTTTGTCTCTGATAGGTGAATGGTGTTTCATAAAAAAAAAACTTGGTGTGTGCACACATGATTTTTACATATACGAAATTTAAAATCTTGCTTTTTTAAAATTATTTATAATTTACTGACTTACTTTGCCTTCGTGACGCACACGAAGATAAAATAAGTCGAATTCTATTCTTTTAAATGATGGAAAGATTTTTGTCGATGGTAATCCTTAATACATTCAAAACACTTTTCAATGGATACCAAAAATATTAACCAATTCAAAAATAGACTTAAGAACACAAAAAAGCCACACTCTATTACACATTGACATTGACTTTGTCAATAATTATCTTTACGCTGGTTCTTCACCTGCGTTTAATGCCATTAATAAGTACGCTATTTCATATAAATATCGTACTTATTAATGACATTAAACGCAGGTGAAGCCGCAGCATTATAACGGAGTTTAACACAAACAAAACGCCAAAAATAACAGAGAAAACATTGCATTAGGTAGACTTAACCTTCTTTATACTATTCACATAAAAATCAATGTTTCTGGTTCGTTACGTAACTAAAAAGTCAAATTAACCTTCCACTGCCCTATGTGTGCGTTAAAAGAAAATATAAAACAAGAGTAGCGTGAAGAACAAATGGCTAATCAAGGGTAGTCCGGGCGATTTATAGGCGGCTGTGTTCAGGGGACGTAACGACTCGGACTGTTGGTGGGTTAAAGGAACCGACGGTATTGTAAAATGGGTAACTAAGGGAACGATAGGTTCAAATAAAATTGTAGAGAGTTTTAAAGGCCCAAGCGTTTTATAGGCTGTCGCTTTTTTAGGGTTATTAACGTAAACAATATTTTATGATCTAATAAAGTTATAATAGGTTATGAACTACCAGATAAGGGATAAGATCCGGAACGAGGTCATACGACATAAGACTAAGGTGACTGATATTGTCCAAAAATGTAGCAAGCTGAAGTGGCAGTGGGCTGGCCATGTCTGTCGCAGAACCGACAAGAGGTGGAGCAGGAAGGTTCTCAAATGGAGAACACGCTTAGGCAAACGTAGTGTAGGACGCCCCCCGGCTAGATGGACCGATGACCTGAAAAAGGCAGCTGGGAGCGACTGGATGCAAAGGGCGGGAGATCGTGCGCTGTGGCGCTCCTTGGGGGAGGCCTATGTCCAGCAGTGGACTGCAACAGGATGATATGATGATGATGATGAACTACCAATGCCAATAAGCATGTTTTATTTCTATTTTACATTATTTTGTTATTGTGAAATTGTAGCAAGTAACAAATTGTCCAGGAATATGGCGAATATAAAAGTAGACCTTAAATGTTTTATGTTACCTACCTGTGTAAGCCTAAAACCCTTATAACAGGTTATGTAATTTTTCAACGCTACAAGAATGAATAGGTACATTTTTTTCAACAATCACACAAATTCAAGCCCCCAATATTTAACAAGAAAGTATCTGTTTACGAGTGTTATTTACATACCGTAAGAACAAACTCTGCTTTAAGATAATAATGATAACTTGTGCGATAATTTATAGCAAAAAATTACACTGTTCCCAAGGCAAGTCTTTATGAGAACGATTAGCGAACGCGCAACGTGGCTTTGACAAAATCTAGTATGAAATATACCTCTAAATGTGGCCGTGGCTTACAAGAAATACTTACTTTTACGGACATATAAAAGCGACGCTCTTTTATCTCAGATTGAGGCTCACTTCCTAAGCTTTATAAAATCTTACGGCGTTTCTCAACGTTTCGCGTTCCCAAGCCAATTGGCATTTCGGTCCTGACACCGGGAACGCGCCCTATTCCTGCCCGGGCGAACCGGGAATGACTTCATTGCCTGCGGGAATCGGTTGCCTTTTACAGCTAAGGGTGGAAAAACTTGAGATATATTCAGCAAAATCGACAGCCTGAAATCATGTGTTACGAGAAATTTTGTCTTACCAAAGGTTTTAAAAACACATTTGTGATTGGAACCAAGAAGTTGGTTTATGAAAAATATATGTTCTAGCTAGATTTAAGACAAATTATGAGCAGATATTGACGACCTGGTGTAGTGGTTCGCGCTCCGGACTACAATGCCTGGAGGTTGCGGGTTCGAATCCTGCGAGGGGCAAATGTTAGTGTGATGAGCACGAGCATTTGCACCTAAGTCATTGATGTTTATAAACGTATTTAAGTATGTTTATCCGTTATCTAGTCGCCATAGCACAAGCTTTGCTTAGTTTGGGGCTAGATAATTGGTGTGATTGTAGAAACAATTTATTTATTTATATAAAGGGATAGAGAATCGGGGTTGGTGCACATTGCATTAATTAAGGAGAGGCCTATGTTCAGTCTGTCAGTCTGAACACAATGATTATGGGGAATCCGTCGTCTATAATGACGAAGACCGTAGCTGAATAAACTAACTAACGAGTTTGTCGATGTACTTATCAACGATATTCCACTGGCCACTAGATACATTTTAAAAATATTAAACGACTTTATTCATACTTATGATTTTTTACATTTAATTTTAATTCACAAGTACAAAAGACGACAAAAAGTGTCAAGATAATAGAGAAATATCGGTGCTTTTAATATGATGGCAGCATTGCTCCTTCACATTTTTTTGTCATGACGTTTCATTTCGCAAAAATCGCAAGTGTGTAAGGTGCCAACTGGCAACCCCTGATGGCCCACGGGCATGAATTACCATCGCTGATACGAAGCAGGGGCCGAATGGACCCCAACTATTCTTTACGACGCCAATCCACGCGAGCGTCTGTTTACAACCCTGCCGATGGCTGTAAATGTTTTATTGCCATGCCTTGAATTTAAATTTTCGAGTGATACCACTAGAAAATAGTAGCTTAAATTTAAATTGATTTAGAAAAAAATCGGCCAAGTGCTAGTCGGACTCGCGCACGAAGGGTTCCGTGCAATTATTTATCTATAAAAACGGCAAAAAAAAAACACGTTTGTTGTATTCGGAGACCCTTTAAATATTTATTTTATTCTGCTTTTTATTATTTGTTGTTATAGCGGCAACAGAAATACATCGTCTGTGAAAATTTCAACTGTCTAACTATCACGGTTCATGAGATACAGCCTGGTGACAGACGGACAACGGAGCCTTTGTAATAGGGTTCCGTTTTACCATTATGGGTACGAAACCCTAAACAGAGTTAGTTGTCATTTATGCTCCAATAAACGATAAATAGGTACCTACGTACAGGCTAGCGCAGCGTGGGACGTCCATGTACAAGGCGGACAGACGACCTGGTAAAGGTTTTAGGAAGCTGCTAGATGTTGGCAGCTCCCAACCAGCCAATCTGGAAGTCATAGGGGGAGACTATGTTCACCAGTAGATTTCAGGCTGAAATGATGATGATGATGAACAATTAATTGCGTTTAACTGCGTAATGTAAGCTTAACTTCTTTCTTTTTAACTTCCCCAGTTAATGCAGCTTATTTATTCATAGCACCTATCCATTTTGGAATTATTTAGTAATCCACATGTATAACTATAGCTACACTTTAAATAAATATTAACCTAAACCTGATTCACGGCTACTCGTATATCCAATAACATTATTTCTCATCTAGCCCCTGCCTCAGAAAAATAACATTGAAAGCCAAAGGAGGAAAACGACGATATTAACTAAGACAAAAGTTTGCCACAGCCGCGTTGTCTAACAACACCAATATCGTAACTCGAGCAAACTACACATTCTGCACCCCAGTGTGGAAACATCTCATTTATGCCACAACTTTATTTAACACATTACCTAACCCTTATTACAACCGCTGAAAGACCAAACTCGCGTACATAATTCCCGCATCTTTGGCAACGTCTTACTCTAGAAAACGCGTATAACTCTTAGCGTATCAGCTTTATTCCAACCGCACAAAGTTTAATTTCACACACGGCGTTTGCAGATAAAGCTTGTTTCTAATATAAACCTTAAAACAAAGGAGAAAGGTAGAAATTGTCTTAGAGAGAAATATAATTCTAGCTAGATTTTCCTGGAGGCAGCGATGGCTTCATTTCCACGGTTCCCTGTTGATTAGGGCAGCCAGCTTTTGTAGTATTTCCGGACGTAACTTCATCTGGTAATTTGCTTTTTGTGACTCAATGAAGCACAAGTCAAGGTAATTATATATTAGTCTAGTGTTTTATATAACGAGATTAAATATCTGTAGCATCTAAGTAATAAACATCAATCCTGCTTTCTCCTAATAATAATAAATCTATTCATTGCAGACTTTGGAAATCAATATACGATAATCTTATTCTAGTGTTTGTAATTACAAGTGTTTAGCTGAATTTATAAAAAAAAAGAATCTCAAAATAAATTTGAAGAGTTTGTTTTTGCAGTTAAATTGAACCCAGGATCCTTATCAAGGTCACTACAGCGTCACAACGTAAAAGTAGTTTGTTCTTGTATCTCGTCCTGTTATAATATTCCATCACTATTAAGTAGAGACACGGTTCAGATAACGATAGCGACTTTTTCTTTAGACCTATTAGGCCTTACTGCAAAAGAATAGAATCAATTCCAAAGAAAATTTCAAATAGAAACCAATTTGAAATGTTAGTACATCTGACATTCGAGACATATTAACAAACATTTTCGATTGGTTGACTTATCTTTAGACAGTGTTTAAACCTAGTCTATCTTTTTTATAGTAAGTCCAATTAGCTTTATCTTTGTCTTTAATATCAGCGTGGTCACCCTACCCAGGTCTGAGGGGAAGGGAAGCAATTACGGGTGTCCTGTTCCGCAGAGCGCGCGAATTTAACGAGCGCAGGTGGACGGGGCGAACACACCAAAATAGACGCCGTTATTCTCGTATCCGCTAATTGGGCGCGATTGTCAGTATGGTTTTTGTGTTTAGGGACTACAGAGGTTTATTGATGAATTCGATTATTTACATGAGGTAAAACAAGAGGAGAAGTTGTTTTATGGTGGTAAAGTTTGCAAATAATGTAGAGCATTTTCTTTAAAATCGAATTTCAAGCGCATTTAATAATTGACGCGCTAAATACTATAGTAATCGTATTTGACAAAAAGCAGGTGTGGTCTGAAGTTATAATTTTATTAAAATTACAATCACAATTTACTTGTTGCTTTGTTTAATACAAAATGACCCACCCACCCGGTTGCACTCGGCATCTACGAGTTGGGTTAACAACGGTATCCACACACCTTTCGCATAACGTAGTCTATCCATTAGTGAAAACCGTATCGAAAAGCCATGTAGTTGTAAAGATTAGCCTAGTTACAGGCAGGACAGACGACAGACAGGCAAGGGACTACAATTTAATATGTAAATGACGACCTGCAATAACATGGGTTAGCCTTTTGAGGTAGGTACGAACTTTATTGGAGGCTTTTTTAGAGGTACTACATTAATTTGATGTAGGTGCCATAATAGGAATTGCGATGAAATCCTCCAAAAATATTGTTATACAATTTGATTAAAAACATCGAAACTTTCTCTGCTCTCTATAAATTTAGCGTACCTATTTGTGTCTTAAAATCAATCGGAAGAAATTTTCTAAATGTTTGCTTAACCCTGTCAGAAATCACAGAGTATGTTATTTTTAAAAAAAAATTAAGCACACAATGATACAGAAAGGAATAGTGTTTTGGTTTTTTTCTATTTTGATGATACAACAGCTTCTATTTTAATACTCAATGAAACGGGAATCAACGCGTTTCATTGAGTTTTAAATTATGCAACGCGAAAGTTTAAAAGTAATAACAGCTTCTATGTTGCTATGAATAAGCGATAGAGTTTTTATGAGATCACATGACATTGCCATTATTCACTTTAATCACAAAGAATCAGTTGAAATGTGTTTCTTTTTGAATAAGGTTAATTTATTAAATTGTATTCATAAAGTACATGATTTTATTCAAACTTAAATTCGACTTTATAGAGCTTTCGGCTGCCATTCAACGCCGAAACATATTCATGAAACTGAGTTTATTTTCATGTTCCCAGTCAGAGCGGGACATGTCCCGGGAGACCCGCGTATTTGCATACGTCCCGAAACAAGTATAAATATACAAAGCCCGCCTGGGGAAGGGTTGGGCACAGGGGGCAAAAGGAACAGGGGGCAAAACGGACACAGGACTGACGGCTAATTCAATAACGTCCACTTTTTAGGCAGCGTGGCGTTTGTCAGAAAAGTTTTATTTTTTGTACCTAAACCTGAATAGAAAAGTCAAGAAGGGTTGTGTCAATATTGTTTGACTGGAAGCGTATAAGAAATTCATAAAGTACTCACTTATTTAAAATGTACCATTATCATTCTTGTCGTAATAACAAAAGTGGAGTCTCTTAACTTTTCTGTGTTTCTAAACTAACTTTTGAATACCTAATGTCTTTTTTGACAACTCGTGCTACATCTTCGAAAGAAGTGTTCATACTTCTCTAAGTTTGAATTGACCTACCATATTTGCTAGCACAGTAAACTTATTGGATGTCCCGCGATCTTACAAACATCTTATGTCTCATTTGGCTGGACTGACGGACGGGTTTGTTCAATCTTAAAGTTTATTACATTTCAAAGTCTATTAAACAGTACTGTACCGTTATTCAAAGCCTTTTACATGAGAGAGTAGCATCCGCGTTTCCGGTTCGAGTACTGGACATGACTCATGGTCTGCCCACGTGACCCACGTTTCCGCAGCCCGCCACCGCAGCTATGCAACACTAGCGCCACCACAGGCAGCTCGAAGGATTGTTCGATATTCGTGTCATTGGCGTTTTAGTTTTCGTTCAAGACGGTCGCAGAACAGCTTCGCTAGTTTGGAGCCGTCTCACTGGTACTGGTGACTACTTTGGTAACAACATTTTTGTGGTTACCCTCACAAGGAGTAAGTTTTATCTTTACTTTAAGCCGTTACAATAATAACGGCATCGACTGGATATTGGTAATTATTTCTAAAACCAAGTAAGTTTTCAGTTTTTTATGGTTTTTAAACCATTGTTAGATAGATTGATTGCAATCTACTTAGGTACTTTAAAAATATATGAATTTTCTTCTTGAATAACGTAAGTCTGTAACGGGTTTCCCGTTAGATGACGTCTGTGAATTTTTAGAAGGAAAACGGTGTTACCGTTCGGAGATAGATTGTTCTCAATCTACTCACTTTAATATATAATTTTCTTTTTAGATTACGTAAGCCTCTAACGGTTTTTTCCTTTAGAGAAGTGTACGTTTTTAGAAAATATAGGTCTGTCCACGTGCAAAAAGAACATCAGGGAACCTGGAAGAAGGATACGAAAAACAAAATGAAAAGTGAAACATGCAAGGTTCTGTATCGAGTAATTGCAACTAGTAGGGCTTGTATTATTGAGTGAGTACAATTTAGAAAACCTAATTATCATTTAGTGAATACTTTTTTTGCTAAAATATTTTTCTTCGAAAAATATATTCATAAACTAGGTACCCTATGTTGGAAAAGTTTTATTTTTATTGCATTAAGCAGAAATGAGCAAGGAACAACATGCATGCTCACGTATCCTCTTTTCGTGGATTAACCTTTCTTTCAGTTGAAGTTGAGGGGATAAGGGAGTCATTGTCATAACAGTGAAGCAGTGGTCGGGTAGAGCTGCCTTAAATCTGCCCCTGCCACGCAGTCGTCTCCTGGGACCGGCTGCGCGTGCACTCCGACGCATCGCGTCAGTCCGATGGCCCCGTGCCCCTCTCCTGCCGGCCCACGCGCCGCGCACACTCAGACGCCGCCCGCGGTTGTCGCTGTCCGTTTCTGAAGACCTCGCGCTTCAGTCATGTGAACACTGAAATGAACCTGTGGCCAACATGGTAGAACTAATATGTGGAAATACCGAATTTGTTAACGTTACGGGACCCAGTTCATAGATGACTAGCATAACCTGCTCTCCTTCATCCCACCGGGATAAGAGCTACCTACTATGCTTTTTCGTTGGTATGAGAATGTCAGGGCTCCGCCCTACATTCCAGTTCATAGATGACTAGCATAACCTGCTCTCCTTTATCCCACCGGGATAAGAGCTACCTACTATGCTTTTTCGTCGGCATGAGAATGTCAGGGCTCCGCCCTACATTCTCGAAACGTTGAAAATATATTGCATCCCATTGAAATCAAAACCATCGAAGTATGTCTTGCAAGTGATGGAGTATAAGGAGCAAACGACTAATCTCCCTTATCCCACCGGGATAGGATATCAAATACCTTCTTTACTCTTCCGTTGACATATGGAAACTAGGGCACCACCCTACGTTTTCAAAACGTTGAAAGTGTATTGCTCGTCGATGAAATCCAAACCAACCAGGTAAGTCTCGAAACTCCCGACGATCAAGGTAAAGAAGCAAAAAATCTTATCTTCCTTATCCCGCCGGGATAGAAGATCAAATACCTATTTAACTCTTCCGTTGAAATAAGGGAACTAGCGCACCACCATACGTTTTCAAAACGTTGAAAGTATATTGCTCGGCGATGACTATACCTCCGCCGATGGAGAATAAGAAGCTAAAATCTCCCTTATCCAGCCAGCATAGGAGATCAAATGACGGTCTGTCTACACTGTAGCTGCTACAGTCATGCCATACTACCACCCAACTTTATTTTTCCGTTGGAATGGGGACACTAGGGCACCGTCCCATATCCTCTAAACGTTAAAAATAAAAGAGTATAATCCTCCTTATCCCACTGGGATAGGATATAGTAGCCTTACGTTACTTTTACTACTTACAATACTAGAGCACATCCCTGTAAAAAAGTTTTAAACTTTTGTAATTTAATTAATCTCCCTGATCCCATCGGGATAGGAGATCAACTTAAGTTCTGGCTTAACGTTGCCATTTATTATAGGTACTGACCAGTACAATAAGGAGAAACGAGCTTTTACTTTAAAGGATTAATATGGTATTAATCAACCTTTTAATTATTTTTGCAACCAAGATCAGGATAAACTTCAGACATGTTTTAATATGTACACTCGTACTATTGGCACAAAATATGCTAAAAGCAGCGGAGCGCACTCCCAGCTTTTTTCTATATCAAAAGACTCGAAAGATCTGATCTTAAAGTACAAAACCAATAGACTTAGATTTTACACCTATGATCACGGTCGTGTTCTAATAATGCCGTACTTTTTACAAACAACCTAGATAACAAAAAAATATATATTTTTGTTTACCCTCGACCAATTGGCAAATAATGCGTGGTCGCTGTTCAATTACAAGTTTTCGCAATGACCTGCTCCCCTTTAAACATTAGCATCATTAACAAATTGGACTGTTCAGAGCTGAGAGATCGTAGCACATGCAATTTTTTAACGGCAGTACGACTTCCTTCTGGTAAACTCAAAACCCTGCCTATTTACAAAGGGTGTAATACCTCAGAGGTATTACCTCTTATATCTATAAGGTAGATGTCAAAATATCTAGGCCGGTCAATAAACATATGGAAGTCTACCCCGCCTTTAAAAGTAGTCAAACTTTTATGACACCGTTGTTCTTAATTTCATGAATAAATCGCTATTTATTCGAAGTTGACCATACCGCAGTATGAAACCCCGAGTTGCGGACATTTTTATCAAACAAGGTAATCCCGTTACTTAGATAAAACTTGTATTACCTACATGCTAAGCGCTGGGACAAAGAGTGGGGATCGCTCTGCGATTTCACAAAACGATCATCATAAAGATGCGTGTGCGTTAGCCAATCACATAATCGTAATGGTCTTCTGCGCATCTTTCGCCCACGCTCAACATCCGTGTTGTAATGATGTTGATTGACGTCAGTTGGGGTCAGTCGACTTAACGAACAGATCTAGTCTAGCTTGATTGTGGATAGAATCTCCACAGACAATCGTAAAGTCTCCTTCCCAACATATGCAAAATTAATCAGATCCAAACCTAAAAAATGCGCACTAATAAGAATTGTTTCCGAATTTTCTGGTAGTAATAGTTATACCTACTTACGTAACAACTACTACATGTTACATAAATGATTTTTGGCAATTTTATTTAAGAAAGTAGCTATTGCATTCTTTTGCCATTTCAACTAAAACAAACAAAAAGTGTGGGTAGTATTACATACTCGCCGTTGTGATCGTCTGACACAAGTGTTGTTGCTGAATGGCAAAATGCGATGTAAACCAAAACATCGACTTATTTATTGAGTAGCTTTTGGATTTTCGTCGCAAAACAGAAAAACACAAAATAGAAAATCACATTCTATTATCACATACCTACCGTTGTACAATTTGTCTGACGATGATTTTCGCTGCATTCTGTGAAAAATTTTCTTTTTGTAAAACTTGGTGCTATAAACCATGAATCAAATGTTGTAGCTTGCAAATGAGCTGCGTCGTTATTTTCTTTACTTGGATTAACACGCTTTCAGCATTAAGACAGCGCTTGTATGTAGGTGTTTTGATATACGTACGTGAGTGAAGTACATTTTAATTTGTAATCGCATTCGATTACTTAGTCATGCCAATTTCAGCCATTTCTATACACTTTGTGTTTAAAATAGCGAAAACGGGTTATTAAACTAGTCGTAACGCTAAATTATAACTATTATACTAGCTTACTGAATGATGAACAACACAGAGTAATTTTATACTTCAAATTCTTATCTTTGGCATCTGAGCCATATGACAAAACACCTTTACTCAAAAAGTAACATACCTAATATTACAATAGTAAAATTTCATGAGCAGAACACACGATTGAAATGTAATGAGTTTATCGGTATGACAGGTGTTCATGTGTGCAACTGGCATGGAACTGGTACCAGTTTACACTCGTATTGTGCTATGTGGGATAGTTGAACATCCTATGCGAAACTCAAGGCATTGACCTACGCGCTGCTGATCTTTTGCAATAGAAAAAACATTTAGTACTTTAATAGTGCACTTAATTTTTGCTAAGCCTCCGAGCTACCTGCCATCGTAGCAAAAAGCTACAGCATTAATTTATGAATCAAGCTTACTTGACTTTATGCTCTGTCTTAAACTTATATCACTGCATTCTAGACAGTGCCTTATCACAGCGCAATATCATTTACTATCTCAAACTATATCGGTTTAAAGGCGAGCTGGGCAGTCTTCATTATAACTTAGCAGCAAGTAGTTGCAAAGTTAATTCATAAACTGTTTATTTTTAACCAAGTATAGACTAAAAATATTTTTGATAATCCGAGAGTGTAATCGACGATCTCCGTAGCCGATAGGCGAGCACGCCAGACTTGGCATCGCCACCTCTGTGGTCCCGAGTTCATAGCTAAGCCTGCTATCCGGGCTATTATATAAGCTTCTGCGTAAGATCATACGGGCAAAGTAGATGTGCTTGACTTGTCAAACATGTTAAGTTTAATTGGACAACAATGTTTTAGAAATATACACAAACCGCTGTTTTATTAGTCTGAATGACAACAAATAGGCTTATAGTAACTAGCACATCGGTAATGTTTACTGCACTTATGCAAAAATTAACACATTTCACACTAGCAACTGGATGTATTGTACAACAAGTATTAGTTACTAGGAAGCTAAGGATACACAGTTATACAAATTTATACTATATTTTGAGTGGTTTGCATTCCTAATGCAATTGTAAAACCTAATTAATGAGCTTAGATAATATCATCATATTTTATTATTATTGATCACATTGGCGACTACACAGTACACAGCGCCACCAGGCGATAATAAACACGTCTCTCATGTAAAAGGCTTTGAATAACGGTACAGTACTGTTTAATAGCGACGTTTTACCTGAAAATAAAACGTTTATTAAACATACTTACCTTATTCAAAGCCTGCTTTTTAAACCTGCCTGGTGACAATAAAACGCAATGACACGAATATCGAACAATCCTTCGAGCTGCCTGTGGTGGCGCTAGTGTTGCATAGCTGCGGTGGCGGGCTGCGGAAACGTGGGTCACGTGGGCAGACCATGAGTCATGTCCAGTACTCGAACCGGAAACGCGGATGCTACTCTCTCATGTAAAAGGCTTTGAATAAGGTAAGTATGTTTAATAAACGTTTTATTTTCAGGTAAAACGTCGCTATTAAAATAACGGCCTCTTGATTGTTCTAAAGTTCATGATTGCTTGAGACCTTTCAATTTATTTATGCAAATTGTTTTGTAAGTATGGATTTAGTTCGTGAAGTATTTCGAATCACGCTTGTACAAGACTTCATATTAAGTTACAGATCACAAAAAGTATTTATTGCCAAAGGTTGAAAACTGACTCAGCAAATAACTTTAATGTTAATAAAATAACCTAATTCATATTACATACTGATGAGATAAATATTTTCAACGAATTTTCTGCAGTATAATTTTGATTTTGAATTACGTAACTGTCACGAACAGTAAAAGATATTTCATTCGAATATATCTTTATAAGCGTAAAGTTCATGATCAAAAATGAACAATTAAAAGTTAATCTAGACTATTTTACTGTTATCACACAGACCAAATCGACTTCGATCTGCAATATTCCAACCCTACACCATCCTCGAGGCGTCACACTAACCCAAAACCCAAACGAGATTACTCTTCAAGTTATGTCAACTTTCCGCAGAGCCCGTCCGTGGGGCCGGTTGAGCCCCGCTCCCTGGGGGCTGCCGCGATATAATCCAGTTTTGCCTGCTCTCCCCTTCCGAGCAAACCAATCACAAGCGATTTTCAATCTTAACCGTCAAATTTTAGGTTCTTATGTCAATTGCGTTAATTTATAAATTCAAAGAAGCTCGTTTCCATCAAGCGTTTCTTTTCTTTTCTCATTCCAAAGAGAAAATTATGAAATAAGATTTATTTTCGGACCGGGAGCTGCACATAAAGAAACGGTGTCATAAATGTTAATTTGAAAGTTTAATTTTGTTCAGCTTCCTTGGTTCAGTTTCTGTTTTTTATCAATTGCGAGTTTGATCTTTGAATGTAAATTGAGAGTAAAGAAAAGACCATTTAATTATGTAAGATAAACCTCTTTGTTTATTTTCCTAGCTGAGGACACCAAATTTTATCCATCAACACAACAGAACAAGTAAGACTCGCTACGCTCCGCTATCCACACTTTTAATTTTATTGAAAATAGCAAGTCTCACAACAAAACACAAACGCTATCAAATCTCATCTATATAAAGGTACTTAGTATAAAAACAAGTCGCTAATCTTGGCTGTGTTTGTGAGAAATAGGAGGAAAAATAGAGGCTTATTTTTTCTAAACTACAAAACAAGTTTTGAAATAGAAAAATAAATCCCATGACTTATCATATTTATGGCATGCAGAGAAAAGTCATTGTTTTGTAATTAGGTCGTAAAACAATATATTTCGGCTATTTTGTTGCCATTGGCAAACTTTATAAGGTACAATAAAAATGATTATAGAATTGTATATTTGAAAAAATATAAAAAATTGGGGCACAAAACGAACGAACTTTCTGTATTCGCCACATGTACTGTTTATTCGAAAGGTAAATATCGAAGAGGCACACAGACTTTATCTTAAAATATGGTTCGAGTCCCACCTGAGGTCAATGATTTTTTTCAAGTGTTATTTATCTTCAATTAAAATATGTGTTATTAATTTTAGATACTAACCATCCAATGAGAAATCAAAGAGACGAAGGATAACTGAGACACAACAACGATGTTTGGTTGTGCGTAACCACACATCGTCGCTACTCATTTACTATCATCTAAGTCACTCCTTGCAGAATTTTCTCCAAAATAACATCCAATCATAACTGCCAGCAAAAAAACACACAAAAAATCCACAGCAAATAATGACTACAAAACAATAACCACTCCAATATCTTCAACGACTCGTGTTCAAGTCCTGCCATTATTTTATCCCCACATCAGATCTCGACTCTTGACGTCACGATTGTCGAGTAGTGTCGCTAGAAAAGTGGTAGGGGTAGGCCGTGGTGGGGGTAGCCGGTGATAGGGCACGAACACTTCACTTGCGACCTTTGTCTCCATTTGGAGGGGCTTTGTGAAATGCCGTTTGGTTTTGTGTGTGCAGTTTAAACTGTGTTTAGTCCTGAACCACAGACTTTTTAACATTGAACGAACAAAAGAGTGTGTTTGTGTGCGCAAATTTTGATATCCCATGATCTATTCTGTAGGTATTAGCTGGTTATATTTAAGGCTTCAAATTATAATATGTATTTCACTTTGTTTTACAGGCTTAGAACTGGTTGAAATAGAAAGTAATTTATTAAAAAATGCATGCAAATAAAAACTGCCCAGCTTGCAACAGAAGATACTTTCTTATAAAATACCTATCAGTACTAATACCTAGTCTTTCCGAAGTAAAACCTTACATATTAAGGAATTTCAGGTGTATTTATTTCTTGGCTAGAGTTTTTATGCCTATGTAAGTGGAATGACGCCTGGTTATGAAAAGTTGTCATATTCCTCGATTATCAGGTGTATTTATTTTTTGGCGAATGAGAGTTGTTTTAGTTATACAAGGTTACATTACAAGGTAGTGCCAATTTTTCAGGGATCACTCAGAATCAGTAACTAAATCGATCTATGTAAGAAAAAAAAAACATTATTTATTTATAATAGTCACAATGGCGCGCGAAAACAAACCTTAGCCTTTTCGATGTAAGGTACATTCCTACCAGCAGGATCATCCGCGCAAGCCAGAGGCTTAAATTGCCAACAAGGACCTTATGCAGTGCACCTCTTGATCTTATTTTTAAATTATGGCACTACCTTGCAATATCACCCTGTATAATATGCTCAGCATCAAGACACTGTGAGAGAATATAGAGACATTGATTTGGGGAAATGGTCTCGACATTGCCAGGTTGTTTATAGCGCAAAAAAGATGTATCAGATCCATTTGCAATCTGAGATCTGACATATCATGCAAGCCCTACTTCATCCCCCTCAATATATTAACTCTGCCTTGCCTTTATGTACTTGAAGTAGGCATTTGTCAAGCAAAATAAAAAGTTATGTACACAAGCTTGGCAACTGTATCCAAGAAATACGCGTAAACCCAATAAGCTAGTATTAGAAACTGCTCTAAAGTCAGCACGATTTAGAAAGAATAGTTATGCTATGTGTATTAAAATATTTAATAAAATTCCTGACTATTTTAAAGATGTTCCGATTAGTCGCTTTAAATTCCTTCTTCGGAAATGGTTATTGGAAAGGGCTTTTTATTCGATAAATGAATTTTTGGAACACTAGCCTACATGGCAATATTATGTGACATTGTTATTATTATCTTTATTGACATTTGCATTGCTTTATTACATGCTTGCTATTTGACATATGTACTTATCTTTTGATTGAGCAGTTGACATTTCGAATATTATTTTTTTATGACATTATGGGTGGTAAAACTATGTAATCCTTATTTCATTATTTCAATAATTTATATCAAACTTGTTATAAATTTGCATGCTGTGTAGAATGGCTAAATAGGTTACAAAGTACCATTTTTTTAGAACATCTGAATTGTAATCACCCTATTTACAGCAAATAAAGATATTTGTATTTGTATATTTGTATTTGAGAATGTGGGCTAATTATTAAGAGTTGTTATATTGCCCACTAATCAATGTAACTGTAATCACGTACAAACTGTTCACGATTGTTCCACAAACCAGTGCTCTCTTCGTTTCTATATAGAATTCTGCGTCTGACAAACCAGGGCCGGGGTGCAAGGTTCCCCGCGGCGTTCAAAGCGCCCCGCGGTTTCATCCATTCATCTCGCGATTGTTCCGCCAAATTAATACCCGTTATAAAGGAGTTTTCAGTTTTGTTGCAGTGAATGTACTTTGATTGTGTATAACTTGTTCGAGTGTGGGTAGAGATTCGCCTTAAACGCTATGGGCTCGATTCCCGGGTCAGAGGGCTAGTAAGAAAGTGTATCGTTCGATCGGTCGAATAAACTTAACAAATTAAAATAACCAGTCTCTTGTGTCAATACTTTGACGAAATATGACCAACACAAATTAGCCGTGTAAAAAACCCGACCATTTTCAACTGTTCATAAATTGTCAGACATTTGATACAAGTGAATGGATATTTTAATTTGATCGGATAATACGACCGACCGTACGATACGCTTTCGTGCTAGGCCTCCAGGTCAGCAAGAAAACGTTTTTTTTTCAAGACATAATAAAGAAAGGGATACTTTGAAGGTGGTCAGTTGTTAATATATAACAACTTTTTCTATGGAAGCAACATCGAAATCGTGGAATTGTTTTCAGATGCTCTATAGATTATCATCGAGGTGTATGAGTAAGTTTGTATGGAGCAGCTAAAAACATTTTTATCGATATAACTTTGCCTATGAAAAAGAGATTATTAGGAAACGCGTAGCTCTGGTAAATACATTTATAAAGTTAAGGACATTTGTACCTAAATTATTACGATCATAAGTATGTTTTAAAGTGAAGATGTTTGCTCCAGGACTTATTTTAGGAATCTCTCTCTACGGTGTTAAAACCATTTCTGATGTCAACTAGTTTTCTGCCTTAAGTTGCACGTAAAGAAACTCTCTGAATAGTTGTTTTCACACACACTAAATCGATATCTGGATTGACCGATGACCTTAGTAAGATGGCTGGCAGTGGCTGGAAGAAAAAAGCGGGAGATCGTGCTCTCTGGCGTTCTTTGGGAGAGGCTTACGTCCACAGTGGACTGCAATAGGCTGTATAGATAGATATAAATCGATATCCAGTAAATAAGAGCTGCAAATGCTAGAAAAAGCATCCTTATCCTTAATACAACGATCTAAAAACCAATTACCCTACACGTGAACGCAGACACAGTACGCAACACTTTCGGCTAGACAAAGCGCTCGCAAAAAGCTTTTCGGAAAAGCTCGTAAAAAATTCACGACCTGACGTACTTTCCCCTGTCTGAGCCGTTGATACTTTATTCTGAACCTTAATCTGTATGTGATATGGTTGAAAATATAACATGTGGTAGGATAGGTCAGCCGGTTTCCCCCTCCCCTGGGGGTACACCCTCAGTGAAATTAACTTGCCCTCACCTGGCTTTGAAGACGCCGGCTGCACACCCGAAGGGTATTTTGGCTTTACAAATAGTTTTGAATCTGTGAAATGTTATTTAGCTGTGACAAGTAACTTGACTGTGACAAGTAAGCTGAAATTTAGGTTACATTTAAAAATAATGATTTTGCCTGATAAATATTATTGAGTAAATACCTTGTAGGCCGAAGCCTCACGTCTGCGTTTAACCACTAACCATTTTATTAAGATATTTAATGTTATACAACACCTACATTAATAAAAAACCGATAAATATATCACCGAACTAAGTTATTAGGTACTGGACCCAAATAAACTGAATAATCGAATGAGCACTTACTCCTGTGTGTGTGCTGTATAGAAATGGCTATTTCATTTCGCTTTAATGTGAGTGTTTACCTTCAAATAATCCGCCGCGCCGCGTGGGGCCCAAAAAAAAGGGGGGGGGGGGATAGATGAACAACTAAGATAAATTAAATATCAAACACGGTTATAATAAATGATACCTATTACTTACAATTTAGTTTACAAGAAAATGTTACCAATGAAGAAGATTTATTTCTATTCGTCTTGTTCCTGCTCATATCCTTTGTTCAAGGGCCTGATGATTATGACCATAAGGTCAATAAACTCCATTTAACGTTAGTTGTTTTTATGTATAATTCTGTGAATGTACGAGTTTATGATATACATATATTGGACAACATCACATACATTGCTCTGATCCTATGGAAATTGCAAAAGCACTGGTGTTATAGAAATCAGAAACAACGACGGTACCACAACATCCAGACCCAAGACAATATAGAAAAGTTGGTTTTCTACATTGACCCGACCGGGGATCGAACCAGGAACCTCAGAGATGGCGACGCCATGTATATTCCGGCGTACTTGCCTCTCAGCTACGGAGGTCGTCATAATAGTTTATTATAACGAAAGTTTCATTAGGAAATACAAAAATTATACATGCATCGAGAATTTTTTATATTTTATATTTACAGTGCCATTATAAGTTTTCAATGGAGTATAGCATGCAAGTAATGGTGTCACCACAAGGCCACGACTTCCATGATGAAAGCCATAAATGCCCGTAAATAAGCCTGGGCTATTTGAAGCTTTTGGAAGTTCACACGCGATAGGACCTCCATTTTAGTGTTAGATTAATGAGAATTCGTTTAATTAATATAACCATTCATAGTTTAGTTATAGTTTAAGTTAAACCACTACTCTAACTACTTCAATAATTTATTATTTATTTTTTATTTGAGATGGGTTGCTCTTGACCCCAATCTTGCTCTAGAGCATAGATGGGATCTACGATAGAGCGAGCTTGCCCAGAAGATGCCTATTCACTCTGGACTTAAAGAGAGGCAGGTTATATGCACTCGGAAATACAGACGCAGGCAGGGAATTCAATAATCATTAAATTTAATTAAATAATTAAATATTATATCGCTTTTAGACATTTGTAACAACTAAGTAACATGATACTATTAAATTGAATTCAATACACAAACTGTCTGTTGACGACAAGCAATAAATAAATAAATAAATAATAAATAAATTGTTTCCACAATCACAGCAATTATCTAGCCCCAAACTAAGCAAAGCTTGTGCTATGGCGACTAGATAACGGATAAACATACTTCAATACGTTTATAAACATCCATGACTTAGGTGCAAATGCTCGTGCTCATCACACTAACATTTGCCCCTCGCGGGATTCGAACCCGCAACCGCCAGGCATTGTAGTCCGGAGCGGGAACCACTACACCAGACGGTCGTCTAAGGGTGAATCGTATAACTAGGCAATCTTAATTAAGGCTGGGTTGCACCATCTTACTTTAACTTTAACAAACGTCAAAAGTCTATTAAACTACATACAGAAACACCGGATATACAGGGTGTACAAAAGAATGGGACACTCCTTAAAACCATATGATCGGCTGGTCATATACAAAAATTTTTTCTATAGGAGCAACATCGATATCGTGATTTTATTTTCAGATGCATATTATCATCCAGGTATGCGAGTAAGTTTGTATGGAGAAGTGAAAAAAAATTTAGAATAGAATAGAAAACGTTTATTTGACACACATAGGCATAGTTACAAACAGAATTACATTGAACATACAAAAAGAGTGTCAAAAAGGTCCCCCGCTCAGCATTTCTCGTTACAGCCGAAGCCGTAACGACGCTGGTTTTCAGCGGCAACCCCGTCTAGGACGTGGGACGAGCAGTGACAGCGGTTTATCGGACCACCAGAGAACCCCAAATCCCTTTGGTCGACTCCGGCTCGGAGAATTATCGATTTCGATGTTGCTCCTAGAGTAAAAGTTGTTGTATATGAACAGCTGATCACGTTAAGGAGTGTCCCATTCTCTTGTACACCCTGTAGATAAAGTTATGTTTAAAATTAAGGTGATGCAACTCAGCCGTCATCAATTTGAAAGTACGGCAGCTACGAGCCGTTAAGTATTAAAACGCTACAAGCTCGTAGTCGCTTCGTAGCAAAGCATCTACGGGTCGTAGCAAAGTATCTACGAGTGACATAATTTGCAACTTCGAGCTACGGGCTATGCTTTCAAGAAGTGGTCCACGCTTGAAACCATCTTATAACTAGCAGCACGGATGTTGAGCGCTGGGCGAAAGATGCGCAGAAGATTACGTTTGAGTGATTGGCTACTAGCGTGACAGTCTTGGTTGGTTGTTAGCTGCGCGCTCACGGGTCTCTGATATACGATGGTCGTCTTTTAGGATGCGCAAAGCGATCCCCACTGTCTGTCCCAGCGCTCAACATCGATGTTAAGAACTACTAAACTGCTACGAGCTCGTAGTCGCTTCGTAGCAAAGGATCTTCGTGTCGTAGCAAAACCTCTACGAATTACATAATTGCAGCTATGGGCTATGCTTTCAAGAATAAATAAATAAATATTGGACAACATCACAAACATTGCTCTGATACTAAGTTAAGTAGCTAAAGCACTTGTGTTATAGCAATCAGAAACAACGACGGTACCACAACACCCAGACCCGAGACAATATAAAAAGGTTGTTTTCTACATTGACCCGACCGGGGATCGAACCCAGAACCTCAGAGATGGCGGCCGGATTACAGTGATATTTACAGTACGGAGTGCTCGCCTCTCGGCTACGGAGGTCGTCATTAAGAAGTATTCGACGCTTGAAACATCGTTTAAATGAAGCTAGAAGTGTTAGATATTTTGTACTAAAGTACTAATTTGGAACATAAGCTATTGTTCTACAAGAAAGGGCTCGTAAAATTAGTAACAGTTATGCAGTCGATGATTTTTTTAAGTGTTATTTGTCTTCAATTAAACCTTGCATGGAATAGCTAAAAACAAAAATTTACAATGTTTAAGCATTTCTGATCTTAACCAATAGTCAAATATTTGTAAAAATATTTCTATAGGATGTTGACGGTAGTATACTACTCAGCTATACATATAGCTACAACATTGATCAGAATACGCTGGCTTTGACAGCGAGAAAAAACACTTGAGGAATTTCATCTTGTCACGTGACGTCCTCGGTAGCTTAGTGGTCAAAGCACTCGCCCGGTATGCGATGGGACGTGGGTTCGAGTCCCACCTGAGGTCGATGATTATTTTCAAGTGTTATTTATCGTCAACAGTTATGCAAAAAATCCTCCCACCTCCTTTGCTTAATATTATGTTTTTGTAACTGAAACACAATTCTTGGAGTGTTTAATTTTTGTACTCCACCTTTGTGGCCGTCTGATGTATTTTGCTAAATTACTCCATTATTAACAATGAGTCGTATTTGATGGTAAAGGGTACGTAACTACAAGAGGCTAGGGCTGTGGAATATATTTCTATGGCTAGTATAAGCATTGTTGATAATTGTAATATAATACTAGGCTTTCTTAAACTTTAAATTCAAGTTAGGATTTGATAATGCATTGTTTTTACAAATATTGTATCTATGGTACTAATATAACAATAAATATTGAAAAACATCGCGTAATCTGATCCTAAGGTAAGTAGCAAAAGCACAACTGACTGATTTTGAAACGGCAAGATTGGTGTATTTTAGCTATTTTCATAGTATAGTGTCATATGGAATATTGTTATGGGGCTCAGCAGCAGACATTGAATCTATATTTGTACTGCAGAAGAGAGCTGTACGGGCAATTTACGGCCTTGGAGATTCCTTAAAAAAATTGTTTAAAGAAATTAATATACTAACAGTAGCATCCCAATTTATTTATGAAAATATAATGTACATCCGCAAAAACCTGCCCTTATTCCTTAAGAAAAGTGACATTCATAATCTTAACACCCGTAATAAGAATAAGCTTGCCGTTCCCAATTTCAGACTGCATAAAGTGGGTAATTTGTTTATGGGAAAACGTATTCGCTTTTTAAAAAAAATACCAGCGTCTATCGTAGAACTGCTCCTGTTAAAATTTAAATCGCATATTAAAACAACTTTAATGAAAAAAGGGTATTATACTGTAAATGATTATATAAATGATAAAAATATTTGGAAATAAATACTGCCCTGCTCGCACAGGTACATTTATCTTGTAATGTAAACTATATACTATTTAAAAAGAGGCTGACAATAGTGACCGAGTTTCTTGTCTTGTTTCGTGTCTTGTCTGAAAATTGTTTCGAAGTAGTGGTAGGGAAAAAAATAATATTGGGACGTGTAAAAGCGCTTAGTTTAAGCCTATTTACAGAAATAAATTGGTTTTAATGGTTTTACTTGTGTTATAGAAATCAGAAACAACGACGGTACCATAACTGATCATAACACCCAGACCCAAGACAATAAAGAAAAGTTCGCTTTCCATATTGACCCGACCGGGGATCGAACCCGGAACCTCAGAGATGGCGAATATTGTGTGACGGTTGTTACTAAGCCGCAAGCACAGCTATTTTTTTTTTTTTTTTTTTTTTTATTTGAGATGGGCTTACTCTTGACCCCAATCTTGCTCTAGAGCATAGGTGGGATCCACGATGGAGCGAGCTTGCCCAGAAGATGCCTATTCACTCTGGACTTAAAGAGAGTCAGGTTATATGCACTCGGAAATACAGACGCAGGCAGGGAATTCCAATCCTTAGCTGTGCGCATTATAAAAGATGATGATTTTATCAGTTTCAAGTTTATGTATCTAACTATATTTTAAAGATAAATAACACTTGAAAAAAATCATCGACCTCAGGTGGGACTCGAACCCACGTCCCATCGCACCCATCCCGTGGGTTCGAGTCCCACCTGAGGTCGATGATTTTTTTCAAGTGTTATTTATCTTCAATTAAACCTTGCATGGAATTGCTAAAAACAAAAATTTATAACTATATTTTAACCTGTTTTCTAATGTTTGTCAACCCTGTGTACCTGAATATCATTTAATTTGATGGGGCTGCGATGGGGTTGTCCCCTTTGTGTTCCGAGTATTAGTGCGCTTTCTTTGTGCTGCTAAGTCCCTGATTGATTACTAGAAAGTGGTTAAGGCAGCTCGCTTATTAAAATCTATTTTTACTTTAGTTACAATGAAAAAAGAAACACCTTTTGAGTACAGAGAAAGCATAATTGAGTGGTTTTTTTTTCAAGGAATCCTTGTACCTTTAAGACTTTCTTAAAACATTCCTATTATAAAGTAAAGTATGCCTATATACGTCCCACTGCAGGGCACAGGCCTCACCTCAACTATGAGGTGGTTTGGGCCATACTCCACCACGCGGGCCCGGTGCGGATTGGTGGAGGGGTGTTGTAAGGCCAGTGACTAAACCTTACTGTCAGATGTTATCAAGCCGCCTTAAGGCCTCTGACTAGGCTTCGAGACCAATATCAAGCGATATTGGCCGGGACCAACTTTTAACGTGCCTTCCGAAGCACGGAGATGCTCGTGATAAATGTCACTAAATATGGTCGGAATGGTCACCCATCCACTCACGACCGCGGCGTTGGTTGCTTAACTTTAGTAATCGATACCAAAGCGCTGCCGCCACTGAGCTACGAGCACCGAGCTATTCCTATTATAATTACTACAAATAAAACTTCTGTTGTTAAAATTTATTAATAAGGACAAGGGCGTTGACTATTTAAAATTATTATAAAATTTTAAATCGAAACTTTTGCGATGATGTTTAGAGAATTCCGTCATTTTCTGTTTCATTAGTAATACTAGTTGCAAGGTCGAGAGTTGACAAGTTACTTATTTTAACTGAAAAATCCGGTTTACGTGTGTGTAGTGTGTAATGGTTTCAGTTGATTCATCTCTTTCTTCTCTTCTTTTTACAGTGTCATACTATAAATAATCAATATCAAAATTGTTCCATCTTGAAGATAAATAACACTTGAAAAAAAAAACATCGACCTCAGGTGGTACCTCAGTTTTTTTTTCAAGTGTTATTTATCTTTAATTAAACCTTGCATGGAATTGCTAAAAACAAAAATTTACAATTGTTCCATCTTCTTAAAAATCGCTAACAAAATTCACCAAAACCCTTAGGACATTTAATGCTCTAAGCCAAAACCTGATATCAAGCTCTAATTATTGTCTCCCTCTTTGACGTTTTATTCAATGTGTACGAAACATTGGAAGTACAAATTAGAAACAATAACAGTGCTAGCAAAATGCATTAGAAAAGTTAAATTAAACGAAATACGCAGTGCAAAGAGCAAACGATGAAACGAGCTCTCGTTGGGGATGCACGACCGTCCGTTTTGTGTAGGCTTCTGATTTGTTGTGCGTTCAACTTTTGCAGTTGTTTTTTAGAGGTTTATTTTTGATGCAACATGAACTTTTTTGCAACAGCATTTTTATTATTTTTATTGACTTTTAATGGATATTCGTATCTCTCTGTAACTAAATATATTATTTCATCCTGATAACAATCAACACTGATTTTGTAATGAATGTATTTACAAATAGGTTAATATTTTAAAATATTTATTTAAGCTATAGCAATAATAGTACATTATGATACAAGTGTGCTACGTTGGTCATTATACACGAGGCATTATTATAAGCGCGAGCCGCAGGCGAGCGCGGTAAGGAAGCCGAGTGTGATAATGATCAATGCACACGAGTTGCATACGACGTTTTTCAACACAATTGCGAGGAAAAAACAAACTTAAATCTAAAATACCTTCTCCGAATATGACTTGGCGTTTTTGCTGTTTTTCTATGCATTTTGGCGGCAAAAGGCTATTTCGCGTTTCGTGCCTCGATAAGTATTTCCGACGGGGTTGAATAACATTTTACTCGTCTTTACTATTTAAAGTAGACATTTTTGATAGTAATTAACCACACAGCAACAACTTTACCAAATAATAATGGAAAATAGCACGTAAGTTTTGTTTTTTTCGCGCGCCGCAATTTCGATGCGCGCGCAGGTTCAATAATGGCACAGGAAAATCTGGCTGTTCAGCCGAGTAGCAGCAATTTAAAAAATAAAATAAACTATAAATTTTTGTTTCTAAAAATGATAGTTAAGTTAGTTTGTGTTTATTAATATACAATTTAATAAAATGAAATATTTATTTGTCATCTTAACCCTTAAATAATTTAATATTCGTAAAATATTCAATGTTCTCATAGACACAAACTTTTGCTGGATTTTTTTTAAAAAAAGTTTACATTACCGCACTAGTGCGATAATCTTTTTATGATGTTTTTTGATACTAAAAACGATGTTATAAGAGTGAATTTACGAGCAACTGTGTTGAAAAGATATTTAACACTCGTGTCAGCGTAAACGATTTGCAAATGTAACAACTGGAAAATGAGCTACAGCACACAATTATAGTCCAAAACTATTGACTGTATCAGAGTAATGTTTACTTTAATTAGTAAATATATAAAAATATATAAACCTGTCATCGCTTCTAAAATTGGATTTGTCATTGCTATTGGTGTTCTTAAATAAATGAAAAAAATAGGTTTAATACTGACTATTTGCAAATCATCAAAGTACATTTTAACTATGATAGTGCTATCGATATCAATTAAATTATTATAATTAGTTTAATTTGCATAGAAGCTGCGTGCTAATGAGCAGATAAGGGTTTAAATCCTGGCGTGGGCGTGTTGGCTTTTTTTATTTAAATATGCATTCCACAATATTTGCAAAGTAATTTGTTATACAAAGTTAACCATCGATATCAATTCAATTACCATGCTATGGATCATGGCATCATAACTACCGTTCTTAGGGTTCCGTACCCAACGGGTAAAACGGGACCCTATTACTAAGGCTCCGCTGTATGTACTTGGCCGATTTTTCTTTTGAGCTACAGAACCCTAAAGAAGAAAGTCTCCAACTCACTATTTGGCACCGAACCAAGGGCGAGGGCCGCGGTCACGCGAGGTCGCGTTACGCAAGGACTGCGGCAGCGTCTGCACTCTGCGGATGGCAGGGAGTGCCGCCCATGTTCCGTACTGCAACGTTTATTAATATAACTACTGCGTTTTTGAGTCAGTTTTAGTTTGTAGCATAGCAAAAAGGTGAAAGTATCTACGGCATTGGTCGGAGACTCGCCTCTATCCGTGTAATTTGAGTTCGTAGAGGTATTCTAGATTTTTACGAAATCATCTATGAATTAATGTAGGCCACTTACCTACTTGCCGAAATTATTAATAAGTTCCGAATTAAACTACTTACGCTCTTCGTTTTATTAATTTATTGTAGGTGCTTAAGTTTAATAAATATTCTTGCTACACGGTGGTCTGACAAAAACTTTAGGGAAACCGGAACGTTCGCAGATAACACTGAATGTGTGTCATAGTAAAAAAATCTAGTTCTTGTGGCCGCTCCAAATGAAATAATTAGATTTCCTCAATCTTAGATTCTAGTTGAGCATAAATAGGTCGAAGAAAAAACGTAGAAAAGAGAAAAGCGTTATAAAATATTGCCTGCTAGTGTCCATTTTGACTGAACACTCATTAGGGTGTAAAAACTAAAGTAAGTAGCGCTAAATTAGTAATATTCCTTCGTAATGGTATATGAAGGTTAGTCCCCAATGGACTGATAATTTTGAATTTAAATCAAACCAATTCCCTCATTCCACTCGAACAGCACAAAGAGCGCATTCATTCGGACCGAGTGCTTCACCAATTACCGCGCACTCGACTTCGGCAGACAACGCTGTGTTTAGTTAGGGGTTTAAGCATTCGGCAATGTTTTTGTCCAGAGTATCATTATTTCGTGTTGCAGTACGTTCGTTATTAGATATCAGACACAGTTAAAAAAAATACAAATAATAATAAAAAGTCGTTTATTTCTCTTCACAACATTTGTAAGAAAGGTTTCTTATGTTAGGTAAACATCAATACTATAACAACAAAATACATTACCATTGTTAAATTTGCATTAATACCAAACACAGTTTTAAACACCATAAGCTTACAGAGCAGCTTCACAGTGTTATCATCATATTCGCAAATCGTTTGATAGATTTTAATCTTATTACATAAATATTTCCGAAATGACTCGTTCAAGTGTGATTTTCCAATGTCGATCATATAACCTCATTGCTATAATTTAACCTTTAAAAAGTGACACTTGTTACTTTAGGAAACTATTTCTGTAATATGGTACCAACATTTAACAAAAGTTATTTCATGGATTTTCGATAACTCTTCATACTTAGGTATTTATTTTATTTTTATGACTTAAGTAGTTATTGCACATTCATATAATTTTTTGATTAGCCTTTTCCTTCAAATTCTTAGCTAATACCTATTTTAATTAACTTGTGTATTCTTAGATAGAAAGTGTTGTTTAATTAACACTTCTAAATAATTTCTAGCACGCCACGGTAACGATTATTTGATTTGTGAGCTTGGTGCGAGGTCACAATTCCAGTAAATGGAAAGTTTCACAGAATGTCATTAGTGGCATCGACTAATTTCCAATACAAATGTGTCGAGCTACTTGATAAAGCCTCATTCATAGGAACTATAGAAAAAAATAATGTACATACTTGAAGCACCAAATAAAAACGAGCGTCATTGCGTGAACACTGTATGGGCAGTTAAAGGTTAATTAGTTTATAATGCTCTGGGACTGACATACACGCTAGGAATGCAAGCATTTTGTACTCGTTTGATATTCATATTGAGTTTGTAATTAAAACATTGTTTACTCAATTTTATATGTGTGGCGGATTTGAAATATTACGCCTTTTTTTAGTTGAAACATTAGAAGAAGGTCGGATGGCAAACGTTTGACAGGTACGTACCTGTCAGGCCAAGGTCAAGAGACACAATAAAAAATCTATTATTCGCGGCCACCGGTGGGTAATTGAAGCTTGATAGGCTAAAAGTTCTAACTAGACTTGCCGTAGATACAACCTACTTTAAGATAGTGAACGTACTCAGACTAGAAACGTTATAAACAAGAAGAAATAAAACGAATACGAACAAACAAAGCACACAATTAAAATTTACACGATTTGTAGGCAATAAAATAATGACTTTTTAATATCAATGCGGCAATCAATACAACCGATAAGGACACTTATAAACGACATTTAATTTGTTGGCATTTGTTTGCTTACGAGTGGGTACTTATCAGCAGTCTAAATCTGAAGTCATTAGCATTGTAAAGGGTCGGGGTGACCTGAAAACCTAACATAGCCTTGGCTTAGCCACGGTTCGTGGTAACTGGCTTCAGGAAAGGCTTGGTGAATTAAGGTTTTGATAAAAATAAAAGGAATAAGTTGTTAACACTTTCTATAAAAACACATTTTTATTTCGTTGATGCATATCAGTCACAAGGTGGATAGACGACCTGGTAAAGGTTGCAGGAAGCCGCTGGATGCAGGCCGCTTCCAACCGGCTGATCTAGAAGTCACTGGGTCGTCCTGTGGCTGAAAAGATTATGATGATGATGATGATGATGCATATCAGTCAAGTGCCTAGTCCTTAATAAACACTTCTAAATCTTCAGTCTTTTAGACGCAATTTTAAAATAAATTCGTAAAACTAAGAAAACCATTACCTAAAATAATAGCCTTAAACGGTTTTGAATTGCCAGACTAATTTATTTTAGAACATCAAAAGAAAACGTTAAGATAAGTTACATAGAAATACAAACGAAAATCCAATTTACCAATATTCTTTTATATTATTTTATTATCTTTATATTCTTTTAATTTTACATAGTAAGAATTTCATAGAAATTATCGTTAGCTTAAGATTTTAAAGGTTGTCCATGATAAAAAAAAAAACTTCAGTGTCTTTTTCAAGTTCATTAAGTTTTCAACCCTATAATGCTAGGGTTTTATCCTCCTTTTTTGCATTCACCTCAGATCCACGCCTTAACAAGGATTTTCCGGTTTTTTCCCCAACAAGACGCGGCCGGGTTTATTGGACCTGTTTTGCGAGGCTTCAAAAGATTGCTTTGGGGGTAAATAGATTGGCATATTCTACAGATAGAATTAGCGTTTTTAATACTATTATAGTTAGTAATCCAGTCATTCACATACTATGCTGTACTGTGCAAGGTTTGGTAATATGTAATGTGTTAATGTAAAGTAATTCAAAAGTAAAAGTCTAAACTCAAACACTATGAGCAGTATTTAATTTTGGGTGTGATAGGTTAAAATAAATATTGAAGTAATATTTAGTTAGTGCTTCCAAGTATTCAGCCTCTTTAAGACAAAATAAATAAATATAATCTAGAAAGAAGTAATTTTTTTTTAATATAACTTATATTACCCACGAAAACGAGGTCAGGGACAACATCTAGTAATTAATTTTGAAGAAATTAATACAATATTTAATTAAATAATAAAAATAATAATTAATTAATTACAATTATTAATATTAAATGTAATTACAATTATTAAGTCATAATCATAAAATAAAACAAATAAATTAAAACAATGTCAACCCCGGAGGGAAAGTGCCCATAACACTCACAGATATCGTAAATAAAATCATATCATACTGTAAAAAGATTATTTCTTTTGTGCCACTTTTGGCAGAGCGATAGCACTTACTAATTTACATAATAGATTTACAAATAATATGATGGCGTATGAAAAAAAACATCTCCAACACATTAGTTCAGGGGATTTGCCAAAACAACGCGTCAGCTAGTGGAAGCCGATAGAATTACTTATTGGATGAAAGGCGCCCATTTTGAAGAAAAAACGCCAAAAGAAAGCCCCTGGTTGGTAATATCGCGGGGACAAAAACTCGAACAAGCTAGGGGCGTTTGGAATCCAAGGGTTCCAGACATTGTGTTACAAACATTCATTTTATTTATTGTAGTTTTTGAACTAAGTTAATTTAGTACTAAATTATGTAAGAATTGGGGTCTTTCTAGTTGAATATTTCAACGTGGAATTTATCGAAACACCAATGGAGAATTTTAGAGGAGACCTGCCCTACAGTAGGATAGTATTTTAGGAAATAAACATATAAAAGCTTTTTCACATAAACTGTCATAGACTAATGGAGGTGTCGAGTGCAGCGTGTCCACCAATAAATACAAGGCCCTCATAAACACTCTATAGATAATTACATTTCCCGAAGCACTTAATTAAAAAATATAGGAACCTACTTATTATATTTTAAAGAAATGTCAGTTAAATAATACGTAACCTCAAGAACACGTTTAATCATTTTATCTTATAAAACAAAGCTTTTTTAAATACATTTTCTTTACCTTTATTATAAACCTCGTACATCATTGTGAAAGTCAAGCATAAAAAGGTCATGGCAATTATCGGACGGGTCGATAAGTTATGTGTATTTTTTATACTCATTGCATAGTACAGAGTAACTTCATCACGTTCACATTATTGAGTAGTTAACTTTGATTGAAACAGAAAATGCATATAAATCATAATTAAGTCTATGTGTACAAGCTTAATATGGGTTTAGTTTGTGAATTTCATTTGGGGAACCCCAAACTTGCACAAGAAAGTCCCCTTCCTGCGTAATGAGGCCCCGGACAAATTGGATTCGGGCTAAACAAGTCGTTACAATTACTCACCCACCGTAGTGTTTTAACGAGAAAGGGCATCTGCCTCCCAAGAATATTTGTAAAAACTCAATCAAGATTTTAGGAAGAAAAACATTTATCTTTAAAAGACAGCCATTTCTTTTGATTTTTATCCTCTTCAACCTAAAATGTATTTATATTTTTTGCAATAAGTCCTTTCTATTTGCAAATGAATTTATTATATGTTTAATTTGTGAATTTAGTATTGTATTTTGTAATTTCGAGTAAATCAAGGGACCACGTGAAACCAATTATAGATATTTTACCATTTTGAAAGAAATCCTTTTACCAATAAATTGTAACTGAATGTTTTGCCTTATGTTTGTGCTTTGTTCAAAAGGACTCTGAATCGTCTTTGAAAAAAGAAGATCTCATTAAATTCGCACGGACGGAGGAACCATGTCAACTAACAGAAACAAAGATCGACTCAAAATCCTTTTGAAATAACACTTTCCTACCACCCGCGCGAATCCGCGCCCAAGGAAATGATATTAATGATCATTTCTGCTTGTTGTCAGGTTCCGAAGTCCTTTGCGAGGGTCGCGCAGCGGAAGCAAATGATCTGTGAGCGAGGCGCGAACACCAAACACGAAGACACGAGAGCGACGGGCCTACCCTCACGAACATGATCACAAGCTCACACAAAACATAGACATTTCTGAGCACACGGTAATCAATTAAATTCAAGATGGCGGAAGGCGAAGGACCCCAAACGGTATGGCAGAAGATCGACAACACCGTCATCCCCGTCGTCAACCTCGAGGTGCGGGAGGTCCGCGAGGTGTTATGGGAGAAGATAAAGGAACCCGGCTCCCAGAGGAAAATCATCCTGGTAATAGTATCCATAGCCTTACTTTTGGACAACATGCTGTACATGGTCATTGTACCCATTATCCCGGATTACCTGAGGTATATAGGTGCATGGGGCGAAGCCGGCTACGACCACGTGGTCACTCTACCACCGATCAGGGAAGGCAACAGAACCATTATCCCTACCAAAATCATCCCAGCCTCACATGAGGGACAGGAGTCAGCCACTGGCGTTCTTTTCGCTTCAAAAGCGATAGTTCAGCTTATGATCAACCCTTTTTCTGGTGCCTTAATCGACCGCATTGGGTATGACTTGCCCATGATGTTCGGACTTATTATAATGTTTCTTTCGACTTCAATTTTCGCCTGTGGTCGAAGCTACGGCATGCTGTTCTTTGCGAGAAGCCTCCAAGGAGTGGGTTCGGCTTTCGCCGACACCGCAGGGTTGGCTATGATTGCAGATAGATTTACTGAAGAGAATGAAAGATCTAAAGCTCTCGGTATCGCTCTCGCCTTTATAAGTTTTGGTTGTCTTGTAGCGCCACCTTTTGGAGGTGCGTTGTACCAATTTGCAGGCAAAGAAGTTCCGTTTCTGATTCTCGCTTTAATATCTCTGTTGGACGGCTTTATGTTACTTCTGGTTATGAAACCTCTGAAGACGCAGATGAAGGAAGCGAGAGAGCCGAAACCAGCTGGGACACCTATATGGAAGCTCCTGATGGACCCATACATTGCAGTATGTGCTGGAGCACTTATGATGTCCAATGTCGCATTGGCGTTCCTAGAACCAACTATATCTTTATGGATGGAAGATAACCTCACCAAAGACAACTGGAAAATTGGTATGATTTGGCTGCCAGCCTTTTTCCCGCACGTTCTCGGAGTTATTATAACCGTAAAAATGGCTAGAAAATACCCTCAACAGCAGTGGCTGATGGCTGCGGGTGGTCTGGCGCTAGAAGGGCTATGCTGTTTCATAATACCATTTGCTAACTCATACAAAATGCTTATGATACCGATATGTGGGATATGTTTTGGTATTGCTCTCATCGATACCGCCCTACTGCCGACCCTGGGCTACCTCGTGGACGTGCGGTATGTATCAGTATACGGCAGCATCTACGCTATCGCTGATATATCGTACTCCTTTGCTTACGCCGTTGGACCCATCATCGCTGGCGAGGTAGTTGAAGCAATCGGATTCACCGCTTTAAATCTCTTTATAGCCTTCAGCAATCTTCTTTACGCACCTGTATTGATGTATCTCCGGCATATTTACGACTTCAAGCCGTTTGAGAACGAGGCTAACATTTTGATGGCTGATCCACCTGAAAAGGAGTATCAGACATACAGTTTGCAAGACCAAAGACCTGTAAATGGAGAATACAAAAATCACTTGGAGTACTCCAACGTATCTGGTCAGGTTGCGACGGGGACAGAGGAGTCAAACGTAGATGCGGGCGGCCAGGGGTACAATTACGATCAATCATACCAAGCTGGTTATCAAAGTTACGGGCAGGGGTACGATCAGCAGCAGCAGCAGCCGCAGCAGCAACCGCCTCAACAGCGGCAGGGTTATCAGCAAGATTATCAGCAGCAGAGTCAGGGCTACAGCCAGCCAAGGCAGCTACCAGCACAGCCGCAGGCCCCAGCCAGCAACCCCTTCAGGGCAGCGCCGGCAGCCCCCGCGCCCGCCCCGGCCCCCGCGCCTGCCCCCGGGGCCGCCATCAAGAACCCCTTCAGGCAAGGCTTCTAGAGCGCTCTAATTCAGTGTTGTTGTCTATATTTTTGAATTTACTTGTTGTGTAATTATAAATGTCTTATATTTGGGTACTACTTCGATCACTGAGCCGCATCCTATCGGCGGCGGGTTATTTAGTGTCTGATTAGATGTCTATTAACTAGCTGTGCTTGTAATTATATGATATTGTAGAATATTTCGATGGCAGCTTTCATGATGGCGTCTTTATACTAATATCGAAATTATCATCCAAGGCTTGTGTCCGTACAAAATACTATAAACTTATAGTGACGGTGTCAGCTTGAAAAATGTATGTGTATTTAAAATTAGACGCCATTTTGTCTGCCGCCATGCTGTTTTTCTTGTTGATATTGTATTGTTCAGATGTAACTAAATACAACTGTTGATTATGCCTTCTCTTAGTGTATAGAAACATAACCGAACAAAATAAGAACCAAAGTGTTGTTAAGACCAAAATGATTTATTGGACAATTAGAATTAATATAATAATACATGATTTGACATTGTGTAAAATTATGGTTGAAGTTTTGATCTAAATAAAACGCAAGAGATGAATACTCAGCATCTTCAGAAAGCCGATCTAATTTTACAAAGTGTCTATACTAAATTGATAAATTATAAGATAAGATAGACCTAATTAATAAAATGCAAAAGACAAAGGCACTTGTATGTAGATCTTGTTGAAGCGCTACGAAGAGCACAAAGACATGTAAGGGCCTAAGATGTTATATTTATTACGTGGTCTTTTGGCACTTACAATATAATTTTATTTGTTGTCAAATAAACTAACACGAGATAAAAATGTCTTAAGTGCGCAAACAAAAGTAATTGATGTTGCAAATGCATTTTTATTGTGTTGTTATTACGTTATAATCTTATTGATATTTTTGTAAATATCATTGTCAAATCATTTTTCGAAAAATATCAACATTTGAATCTAAAATGTGTATATCGTACATTAGTGATTGACACAGTTATTGATAAATTCGTATTTTAGAGGATATTCAATTTAAAAGATAAATTGAAAATAAATATTATCTTCCTATGCTATATCAGCAATATTAGTGTAAGGTATTATATATGTCGCTTTTAAATCAATTCGTATCGACATAATATCAATTAAAATATCAATTACGTAGGTCTAGGCTAAGCAACCAACTTGTGATAAAGTTGCAACCAAGGTAACGAAACATATCAGAATCTTTTGATTCACTTAGAATAAGGTTAGCTTGTATAGTGTGTATACTAGCTGTAGATTAGTCGGTATTTCTGTCATGTCAACTATCGAGTACTTGTAATTACTGTAAATTGTTTAGCCATCAGAGCAACAAGAGATCTTTTGATGGGATTATGAAATTATCAAAATGGCGTCGTTTGTTGATTTGACTTTTAAAACTCAAAAGAAACGGGAATTAACGCGATCACATTTGAGTTTTAAATTATGCAACGCGAAAGTTTAAAAGTAATGATTTGACTTTTGTTTCGTTAAGTTGGGAATAAAATTATGACATAAATATAGATGGCAACAATGCTCATGGCATACATATCATATCATATCATACATCATCATGGTGTCATAGACCATGTTAACAAAATAAGTAATATGTCTGAGTACAATTTATATAACATTCTTATACACGTTGGATTGAAAATATAATTAGTAGTCCCACCAAAGGTTCTTCGAAATAGATTTTATTTGCAGATGACATTACAGCAGAGTTGAAATTTAAAAAAAAGTATCTAAAATAATTGTACAAGATAAAGTGACGAGCCCGATATGTCAATTGAAAGAATGTATAAAGTAAAAGTGATTATTGTGAATAATGTTCGTTAAAGGTATTATATTAACGAGAGTGCTTTGATACAGTTCAGTTGCTGTGCGGAAATAACATTTATACAGGGTGTAACAAAAGGCGAAATAAAATTTAAAGGACGTGTAGAGTAGTAAATGTGTAGTTCCTATGCAAAACCACAAACTCGTGCGAGTATAAATTACTGAGTAAATTGATGCTAAAGTTTTAACAAAAACTTATCGGTGACAACCTTAAATATCAGCTGTTAGGTGTAAACAAACTCATAAATCGAGATTAAGTAGGAAACAGATGACCGCAGATTCAGGGTTGTCAACACTTTCGGTAAAAAAACAATTTATTTACTTAGTATGGGAAAAAAAAGTTGTTTATTTTTAACTAAAACTTTTACTACTTAATGTTCACATTACATACATACATACCCTTAAATATTATTTCGCCTTTTTGTTACACCCTGTACTATATTAAAATTAATGGGTTACGATTCGAAATATTTCTTTGAATTCAATTTGAGATGTGAACCTTAGCCTGCGAAGTACAATAGCGTCCGTAGTCCTCCACTGCACAAATTGCGTTTTCTCGCACGAACTTATCAAACCATTTATCATAGAGAGGTTATTGATTCCTAAATAATATTATCGTCTGGATTAAACTATCTCTAACACTAAAATCACTAAAATCAAAATTATTATCAAGCGATCTCTCTTAAATATAAATGTAAGTGTAGCGTCAATTTTCGTGTCAAATTCTCCCGAAATTCAATTAATTAGTAGTTGTCACAAAGAGATTATATAAAACATAAATTTAAGTAGCAGTTGCTTTGTGTATATTGACTTGGATGTTTGTACTTTACCTAAACGTTTACTACGGAGTATATGAAAATGAGATTCGAAATCAAAATAATGAAGCTAAATCAGTAAAATAAATAGGAGATCTTAGGTTAATCAAAGCTAAATTTACATATTTTACGACTTACAAATGATGGATATCTGAACTCGTTTTTATTCTCACATAAAGAAATATGAAGTTACATTATACGTACTATCTTAAGACAAACATAAAGTCAAAGTACACTTTAAGCATCGACTTTTGTTGTGAATTATATAACTTATTATATATTTTGATGTGCGTGCGTTTTCTATATATAATTACATTGCATGATATATAACTTTTATCAGCAATAACAGAAACCGATATATCACATACATATCATTAGGCTTAAGGATATACAATTTTGGATATTATATATATAATTATGTACGCCTTTTATTAGATATTTAGAGAGTGAAAGAGTTGATTATTAGCATTGCACAAAATCAATGTAAGGTAAATTATATCGATATATTTACTACGTTTTTAAAATGACTTATTTTCTTGACTTTATTTATCAACGGACGGAATATTAATAAAAAAACAACATTGGCAATATCAGCCAAGTGTGAATCAACTTATTTACAAATTTAAAAAGTAACAAGAAGATTTAATTATTTTTAAATCGTACAATTCATTCTGGATAATTTTGTATCATATTTATTTATTTATATTTGTATCATATGGATATAAAATTGAATGAATGTGTATGAATGAGAGTTTGCGTTTACCAATATTGCTATTATTACCTAAATGTCTATATATTAATTACACGTAGGTTGTCTACAATTTTTCGCTATGAAATCTAACTGCAAATACTGTACAGAAACAGCAGAAAGATTAATGTGCAGAACTATTGGAAAAATGATGAACACTAAAGGGAAGATTCTGATGCTGGTGTTCTACTTTTTACAAGACATAAAACTCATAACCACAAAAAAATATTCTCAATTGTTACAAAAACAAGTGATCGATTTATTTAGGTAACAAATTTTTGATCTACTATGTACACGATAATTTAGAAATAAAATAAAACGCAAAAAACAACTGCAAAAAATATAATGCAGTTGCCAAATTTTCCCCACAGCATTATCTGGGGGCACGGCAGTGCCCCCGCCAAGTCGAGCATGTCCTTTTTCCAAAGTAAGTGAGTGCAGTTAGATTTCCCTTTTAGATCGATACCCGTCCGTTAGCTCTACTTATCTATCTACCGTATCATATTTGACCTTAGGAATTCATCTGTCATTTAAATATCATCATCTTTCATTTAAATAGCATTTATGGTATAATATATTGATTCATTGATTGGGTACCATTGCATTATAATATGTATTTTTAAAAAGAATTAGGGCCTTTTTACAATGTTCGGATAAAGTGTGTAGAGGATATGTAGAGGATAAAGGGCTTAAATTAATGTGTGGTACAGCCCTATTTGACGGTGGTGAAACTCAAAAATAGTGTTTATGTTTCATATAGAAAATTATTCAGAACTTATGCAATACTTATCCGTACATTGTACAAAACATGCGCTTAGAATCATTCCGTTTTGAAATAAAATTAAAAGACGATTTAAATGAAATAGTATAATACTATATGTTTATATAATTTGTATTAAGCAGGTCGGTGTAATATGCAAAAAAACATTTGATGTTAATTTTCATTATTGTAAATAATTATAATACGAGTAGTACAATTAAATTTTTCTATTTTTTTAATTAGAATTATGCGAGATTCGATAGGTTTAAAATTATTTGCTTCAAAATAAAAGAGATAAACTTATTATAATTCCACTTTTATGTTAGCGCTAAAAGATTTACATATAATTTCGCTTTTTTACTAATGGTTTATTATTTTAAAGATATTGCTAAATATATTGGTATTATTCAAATAAAATATTCTAGTTATATATGTAGTTGTAATAATATGATAATTTGAAAGTGTAAATATAAAGACAAACGCCCACAAAAATATGAGTGATAGATGGAGTCATTAGCTCTTAGTGTGTATTTAAAACTATTTACTATACATGAATACGTCTAAATCCATATTTTTTTTTTGCTTCATATAAAAATACTTTTTTTCAGTACTTATATGGGCCGTTATGATGATGGATGAAAAACGATTGCATGAAGAGTTGAGAATGTTAGGTTGTGTGGAGTGACAAGAATAGCCTAGACAAGTTATGAGAAATACAATAGTAGCACCAAGAACAGAAAGGATGAGCTGTGATGAGTTATGAATGAATCAGAAGAGAGTGAGAAATGAATGAATGAGAAGAGAGTAAACTCGATGATAACTGAACGGGAGGCATCTGGGAACGGGAGGCGTCGACTGGCGTCCTGAGATCTTCCCGTTTATAGCCGTTCGATAACAAATTATCGACCGAAAACCACGTGACATTTGTGATTTAAAACATTCGTGTCACGTGATTAACCGTTTAACAATTTGTAAATTAACGGTTCTGAAGCGAAGGCCAGAGCAGGCGAATGATGAGTGATAGGTAATAAAAAAAATCTAATCCTGACTTATTTTTAAATCATTCTATGTAATTATAAATCTCTATAAGTAAAATATCACTATGGTATAGCATATAAAATAGTAGCTAGTTTAGATAGCATTTTGGTAGTTCTTCTTTAGGCACTTCTCTTGAACTATTGTATAAATTAAATAAATTTCATGAATAAATACCTCATTCGGTTTAATGATCGCGTAGAAATTAGTAGATACTTTGTGATCAAATCAGCTTCGTATCTTTAATTGTAGGCAAACATTAATCTAGTCAAATCGGTTTACTAAGTTAGACAAAATTATGACTTAAATACTGCTTTAGGTAGTTAATCATAAAATTCTAACATTGGTGGAGTGTAGAATATTAATTCGAAATTATGTGACAATCTGATTGTAAAACTTAAATTAACAAATACAATTAAATGGCGTCGTTATTTCTATAATCATTTTCTACACTCTACAATTGTTTAACATGTTTAAGATAAATCAATAAAGTCATTATATGCTTGATGAAAATATTATATGAATATATTGTTAAGACTTCAATCAAAATCACTTTTAAAATAATTCACTATACATACTCATAATGTAGTCATGTGTACTGTAGCTTAGGTAGATAATTATAAGACTAGTTTGAACACTCATTTAATCTACTTGGTTAAACCCAGTTGAAGGAAAAATCTGTCTCGTATTTAATTAAATATACATTAGGATAATTAACGAAATGCGTTCCCGTTAACTAAAATAGTAGCGCGGAATAGTACCTAGCGTATTTGCGCTGCTCAAATCCCATTCATGTCTCGTGACTTGGCCGTTTAGCGGTATTGAGGGAGAGTGGGCATAAATGGGTTGTTACATTTTACGTATCTATAAATTATTTTTTGTGATCTTTTAAAATAAAATCTTTTTTTGTATGTAATAATTATTCTTATATGTACGGGAAAGCCTTTCGTTAATCAGCATACTGTATAATTTATAATTTTTTTAATGTATCCGTAACACGATCTAGCGATCTATGTTGTATTTCAGTAATGGAAGTACTCAATATTAAATTAATCTTTTCACATGAGACAGATTTATACTAAACGGGGATTGTAATATACCAATTAATCACAAAGTACGTAGTTATAATTGTTATTTCGGTAATATTTTAGTTTGTTTTTTTTCAATTGAGTACGTTATGGCTTCTGAATAGCTATGTATAATAAAAGTTGACCGTTTATAATTAGTAACGTGGAGAAATATCTTGATGTTATATTGTTCATCATTTTAAAAAAAAACTATTATTTAAATGATAATTTAAACTTCATTGCACAAAATATAATATGTACAAAAGGTGTACTTAATTAAGTTATTTAATTTGCAACCTTTGTTCGAAGCAGAGGTATGTCGTTGGATAATTTATGTAAAATGCTATGCAGTATAAAGATTATCAAATATCTACTGCTTAAATATAAAATATCACGCTATCAGAAATATTTCCAAGATATTTGTCCACTAAATAAATATCATGTCTACTTAGTAAGTAACGAAAATGTCAGATTATAATCTTGTATCCGAATATTCTATATAGTTGTACGTAAAGTGGTCAAAAATAATCAGTGATCGAATAAAATTGTTACACCAAAAAATAATTCGTGTTTTGTTTCATAAAAACCAGCCCTTTAGAAAAACGTACACAAGTCTTAAAAATATATATTATTTATAATTACTTTTAAACTTTCGCGTTGCATAATTTAAAACTCAATGAAACGGGAATTAACGCGATCATAATTTAGGTACAAAATGTTACCTCTTTTGCCTGACGTTTCGATCGGGTTACACCGACCGTGGTCACAGGCTGACTGGAACAGCAATGTCTTCACTCCGTATGAGAGGCAGATTCTTCATCTACCCTCATGATATTATTTTCACGCCAAGTACCGTCACACACTACACTCACTGTGTCCCTATTCTGCACACTAACCGCCGCGTCCGTATTCAGGTGAGAACTCGATCGCGAAACAAAACGAGATTGTTTATTTTTAATCACTGGATTCCATGTCGCGGATAATTTGTAACCGTCTTCCCGATTGAAATTTTTATACTTTTTGATTTCAATAGCTTCACGCACAACTCTTGAATAAAAGTGGCGATCCGTGGAAAGAACTTGCGTTTGATGAAATTCAATCCAGTGATTAGTGCCCGATTCAAGAAGGTGTTCGGCAATCGCTGATTTCGCAGTTTGGCGGTTTTTCACAGCAGCTATATGCTCTTTAAGCCTTTCAGCGATGGTTCGTTTCGTTTGGCCTATGTAGGAACTCCCGCAGCTACAGTTTATTTTGTAAACACCTGGTGTTTGTAACGGCAAGACATCCTTCGGTGTGCCTAGTAAAGTCTGTACTTTTAACCCCGGGGTGTAAATCGTGGGAATGGACCATTTCTTTAGCAGGGAGCCAATTTTATCAGTCACTCCTTTCACGTAAGGCAAAAATGCGGGATGTCTGCTTACATTCGGACTTAGAGAGCGTTTTATCGGTGGCTTCAACAGATGTGGTGACACTTTGTATCCGTTTTTAATGAGAACCTCCTGAACATGATTTAGCTCTTGCTTCAAATGGTCAGGGTCACAGAGATCATATGCTCTATTTCTTAATGATGACATTACGGATTGTAAGTGGCGTGGATGGTGATGTGAGGCAGCGTGTAAGTATCTATCTGTGTGTGTTGGCTTTCTATAGACACAGTGCGACAAGGATCCATCCGATCTCACTGTAATTTTGATATCCAGAAATGACAACGACCTGGCCGACTCCAACTCATATGTAAATTTCATCTTAGGATGAATCGAGTTGAGATGTTCTAAATATCGATCTACTTCTTGCTCGTTACCTTTGATGATACTGAAAATATCATCAACGTACCGTTTCCAAAGTCTGACGGTTCCAGGGCCAAGTTGCAGCGCCTTTTCTTCAAAATGTTCCATCCAGATATTAGCAAGTACAGGGGCTACAGGGCTTCCCATTGCGACACCATCAATCTGGAGGTAATATTGACCTTGGAAAAGAAAATAATTCCCATCTAGACAGTTTTTCAGCAAATCCATATAATTGAAGGCCATTTCGCTGTCACACAGTTTTTCCTTTACAATGTCCAGACACTCCTCAATTGGAACGTTGGTGAACAACGACTCAACGTCAAAACTCACCATAACTTCATCAGGTTCCAACTTTAGTTCTTTAATAATCTGAACAAAATGGCGTGAGTCTTTTACAAAAGACGGTGTTTTTCCCACTAGAGGCTGCAATACTGATGCAACGTACTTTGCAAGATCGTAAGTAGGCGAATTTATTTGACTTACAATTGGTCGCAATGGCACGTTAGTCTTATGAATTTTAGGCAGACCATATAACTTAGGTGGTTGGTGTGACTTACAACGATACAGTTTTTCGTACTCGTCTTCTGCAAAAAGGTCTTGATTTTCTCGGATAAGAGCACGGATCCTACGCGTTACTCTGGCCGTGGGGTTATACGAAACCGGTTTGTACACCTCTTCGTCACTTAACAAAACTCGTATCTTTTTATAGTAATCGTCTGTGTTTATCACTACAGTAGCGTTTCCCTTATCGGCCTTAAGCACTAAAATATCCGGGTTTTCTCGAATGTTTATTAGTGCTTGACGCTCTTCTATAGTGACATTGGTGGCTGGAAGTTTCGACTTTCGTAAAATTACTGCGACATCTTGTCTTATAGTGTCAGCATCACCAGGTGGTATGTTATTACGAACAATCGTTTCCTCCATGCCACCGATCACTTTTTCATACGGTACTCGCTTCGGTGTAAGTGCGAAATTCATACCTTTGGCCAAAACGTTAACTGCAGTATCATCCAAACTCACGCTTGACAGGTTTACTACCGTTTCCCTCGAAACCGCGGATGACGTGGTATTCTCAGAATACCGCCGGTTGTACAGCTTTAAAAACTTTTTCTCGTGGGTAGTGGTACATAGTTCAAATGTACGGCTAGCTTGTAAATAGGTAACCCTATCACACAGATCGTAATCTTCGCGAGACAAGATGACACCACATTTTAAATGTAACGCATATAAATCACACTGTATCTCATTCAACTCCCGATACTTATTCTGTATTAACTGTCTCAGGAGCCGTCGACTTGCACTTGTCAGAATCCTACGCGAAAATTATTTATACTTAAAAAAAAAATTGCCTCAGGTCTGAATCGAACCCATACATCTTTCTTAACTAAGTAACAGCTCTTCCAATTAAAGAAACGACAATTTTTTTTATTTTATGTATGTACTAATTTATTCGGTCAACTTGAGCTTCATGCCTATAAACATAATCAAATTAAGTTTTCTCGCAAAATATTCGACATCTGAAATTCATTTGTCTGGGAATGCAAATTAACCAATTAGGAAATCCGCCAATTTAACAATTTAAAATAAACCGTATCCCGAAGACAGCTAGGTTTATTATTAAAAAGAATCATTGCGCACTCACAGATCTTTATTTGGAAACCTCATCAATTGAAATTGACTTTTGTTACGATAGTCTAGGGTATATTTTTAGTTAACTTAAATCTAACGGTTACTCCAATCTAAAGTATTTTGAACTTACTAAAGTAGTCATTACGGTTGGTATTTCAATGCGTTAATTAGTAAAGGGTCCGGTTGGTTAGGTATGTTTGGTGCGGTGGAGTTGTTTTCAATATTAATTAGTCAAATTAGTGGGGTGAGGTGTTCTCGGTGTTTGATCAATCTACAAGGGATTTTCTATGGCTCTTATATTATTGCAAATTGTTCAATATATTAAGGACTCAAATACGTAAATGTAATGAGAATTTTGAAACGTGCATAATTTATATAATAACGTAATTTAGTTTTTAACGTAACGTAGTTTTATAACGTCAATATTCGTAGATACGCAACCCTTCGTCTAGCAATGCACCTAAATCCATAATTAGAATAGAATATAATAGAAAAAGATTTATTTGACACACACAGAATACAAAAGGAAAAAAAACACATTTACAGGAAAATAAAAAGCAGTACGTGCCAAAAAGGCCCCCACTCAGCATTTGTCGTGACAGTCAGGGACGTATCACGAAGCTGGTTTTCAGCAGGGACCCTGACGGTAGGCTCGGACCATACCCGACCGGAAACCCGACTTGGTTAGCGCGGAATCAATCCATCGCTAAGCAAAAAGGTTGTTTTTGAACGGACTCTTGCGGATGCTTACGGATTCCGGCAGAGCCTAGACCGAGCCAGAGAGGTACGAAGCACGGCACCAGAGCATAACAAACAATGACATTAGACAAAATACTAACAGACAGAAAAAGACATTAATACAAGATGACATAAACAAAGCCTCACTTTTGCCAGACAAAAGAAGCATCACTATGATCATAATTCGGACGTCTATCCACAACGTAGGCAGACGACTTAGTAAAGGTTGCAGGAGGCTGCCTAATGCAGACCTCGGCCAACCGGCCAATCTGGAAGTCATCGGAGGCGTATGTTATGGCCGTCTATGGAACTCCTTACCCTTAGTAATTCGGCAATCCAAATCAATTGCTGTTTTTAAAAGTCGGCTTAAAGCACATTTTCTTGCACTGTGAGAACAAATCGTTTCTGGTTTGAGAATTGCTGTTTCTGGAATATCACTGGTTGTTAGTCACGTTATTTCCTGGCATATAGGTATATATATATATATATATATATTATATTTAAGTATGTATGTATGTTTATTTTTATCTTAGCATTTATATTTTATAGGTATTTTTCGTATGTGTATGTAGTTTATACTTATTGATATTAACATTGTAGGTATATAAATAAAATTACACAATAAGCACTCTGCAGCACTTTCCCCTTTCTTTGTAGTTGTCCTCTGCCTAAAGGTTGTCTGGAAGAGATCGCTTTTTAGCGATAAGACCGCCTAAATTGTACATCTTTCTGTAAATATCAACTGTAACGTCTTTGTTTGGTGTGCAATAAAGAGTATCTATCTATCTATCTATCTATGTTAATCAGTGGACGTCCCACGATTGAAGCGATAATGATGTTGATAAAAAACGTATTTTTTAATTGACAGTAGTCCATTCTTCGTCTACTTTCCACAAAAATACAGGGTGAAAAGGTTAGTAACTAAGCCCATCGGTGTTTGTTGTAAACAATAAGTGCGTGAACATGATCCCTCTTGAACCGAGCTCTTAGCGCCCTCCGTCCTCACTGGAGGGCCATTGATCTGTTTGCGCGCCTTTTGGATTAATTGGAACCGCCCGAGAATGCCGTACAGAGGAACAAAGCAAAGTAAACATGACCCACAATATGCAATAAAGCTATTTTTGATTCTTCAGTATTTTTGGGAGTAAATTTTAAGATCATTGACGACCTCCGTAGCCTATAGGCGAGCACGCCGGTCTTAGCATCACCATCTCTGAGGTTCCGGGCTCGATTCCTGGTGTGAAAAATGAACTTTTGCTTGCTTTAGGTACTTACTTTAGGATCAGAACAATTGATGTTGTCCTATATTTATTTATTTTACTTAGTAAATTACCTTCTATGTGACTCAAGTTCTCAAATGAATCAACACTAACTAAGGGTCTAACTTAAACATCGCAAACTAATATTAATCACCACGCATACAAACTTTTTTTTGGCACATACCTAAAAGATGGACAGGCGACCGTAAAGGTTTTATTCCTCTTCCAACCAGCCAGACTTTAGGTCATTGGGAGAAGCCTATATTCAGTAGTGGATATTTTATGGCTGAAAGGATCATGATGATAGGCTTTTTTTGAGGACCTATAGTAAAAAAAAATGTATTTGCAGCTGAATCACTTCTAAAAGAAGGTTATGTAATAATAATATAGGACCTTATATAGCTTTTTATATAAACTTAATTGGTTTGGTCTATACGCCTCTTGGATTAGCAAAAAATATCATCCTTTAAGTCTTATTCAATTTACTGCCAAATTATAACCTTCTCATAATATCCGAACAAGCAAAAAATATGTCCCCCATAAAATAATGATTATGAACATCGAATGGGTTTATAATAGTTTTATCGCGGTGGGTTTTCTGAACGATTTTCCACCCGGTTGCAATAACAGGGGTGAGGGCGAGGGTCCGGGTTCGACTCCGGCCCCGTGAAAATTTAACAAGCCCAGACTGTCACGCTCCGTGCGTTTTCGATTATAAGTATTTGATGAATGCTTATTATTTATTAATCAAAGGATTAACAAGAAAATAGGTGGGTATACAAATATAAATAGAGTTTAAAGATAAATAACACTTGAAAAAAAATAATCGACCTCAGGTGGGACTCGAACTTCTTTTTTCAAGTGTTATTTATCTTTAATTAAACCTTGCATGGAATTGAAAAATATTTTTTTTAAATGTTTAAGCATTTCTGATCTTAACCAATAGTCAAATATTTGTAAAAATATTTCTATCGGGTGTTGACGGGTAAAGTAGTATACTACTCAGCTATACATATAGCTACAACATTGATTAGAGATACGCTGGCTTCGACAGCGAGAAGAAACACTTGAGAAATTTCATCGTGTCACGTGACGTCCTTGGTAGCTTAGTTGGTAAAGCACTCGCCCGGCATGCGATGGGACGTGGGTGCGAGTCCCACCTGAGGTCTATGTTTTTTTTTCAAGTGTTATTTATCTTTAATTAAACCTTGCATGGAATTGCTAAAAACAAAAATTTAAAATAAATAGAGTTTACTACACACATCTGACTAACGTCGCTTCAACGACTGGCCATCTTTCGACAGTTGTATTAATTTTTTTGTATTTTTGCTCTTTATATTTATTTATTTAAACTTTATTGCACAGATTTGAAAAAAAAACATACAATAGGTGGATTTAATGCCATGAGGCATTCTCTACCAGACGACCATTAGGCTAAACAGATATGTTTTGTGGGCGGTGCGATAAAGACCCACAATTAAAAAAATATACCTTTTTTTTTATTTGAGATGGGCTTACTCTTGACCCCAATCTTGCTCTAGCGCATAGATGGGATCTACGATGGAGCGAGCTTGCCCAGAAGATGCCTATTCACTCTGGACTTAAAGAGAGTCAGGTTTAAATATGCACTCGGAAATACAGACGCAGGCAGGGAATTCCAATCTTTAGCTGTGCGCATTATAAAAGATGATGAGAAGCGCTTAGTGCGGATTATGGGTATATCAACTAAGAACGGATGGTAGCCGGCCGTGCGTCTGGATATCCGATGGAAGAAAGGTGACCTATATAAGGTCCGATTTTATTAGTGTTCATCCTGTTAACCTGTGACTATATAGGTGAAAAGCAATCGTAAAAACTAATTTTCAAATGTGTACCATAAAAACTAAACGAGTTAAAAATCAACAACATTGACTTCATATTGCATAAACTCGTCCTATCTTTGCTACGTTTAACCATCTGATTATCCGTCTTATTCCTTCCCCTTGTACAGAGCGAGAAAGAGTTGAAGATAGGACCAGTTTATGCAATATGAAGTCGATGTTGTTATTTTGCAATTTATTTTTAACTTTTTTAGTTTTTATGATAGACATTTGAAAGTTGGTTTTTACGATTGCTTTTCACCTATATAGTCACAGGTTAACAGGATGAACACTAATAAAATCGGACCTTATATATATATTTAACTAATAAAATCATAAACTACATAAAAATGCATAAACTAAATACTATCATTAATAGACTACATAGACCTGATGAGACATACATAAATAAATATAATATATATTAATTCTTCTATAATTTGCGCTTGCGCTCCGGACTACAAAGTTAGGTGGTCGCGGGTTTGAATCCCGCAAGGGTATGCAAATATTTGTATGCTGAGAAGGAACATTGTATCTGAGTCATTGATGTCGTAATATGTATTGAAGTAAGTCTATCCGTTATCTTGTACTGCTTCAAAAGGTTCCTTAAATTGGCAAGGTCTGTCCACAATGTCCAATAAATCAGCATTGCACTGAACAAAAGTAGGCTTTTAGAAGGGTAGATTATAGCCATGCTTGTTTCGCTCTAACTCAGTTTAAAACCAGTACAATCTTACACAAGAAAATAAAATATATTATCAATAATTTATTTCAAATATTCGAAAAAAGCAACCAAATAAAAACTGGTTTATCAAAAAAGTCGAGAAATTATCAAACCATAGCCCGATTTGCTACGCCGTAGCCGCTGCCCGTAGCGCGTAGCCTGACCGCGTTACGGGAAATGTCGCACTTTCGTAACTACGAAAATAGATCGTAGATCAATATTACGATATAAAAACCGGTAAAGTGCGAGTCGGACTGGCGCACGAAGGGTTCCGTACCATTATCTTTAAAAACGGAAAATATCACGTTTGTTGTATGGGAGCCACCTTAAATATTTATTGTATTCTGTTTTTTTTGTATTTGTTGTTATAGCGGCAACAGAAATACATCATCTGTGAAAATTTCAATTCTCTAACTATCACGGTTGATGAGGTACAGCCTGGTGACAGTCGAATAGACGGACAGACAGACAGACAGACAGACAGACGGACAGCGGAGCTTTAGTATAGGGTCCCGTTTTACCCTTTGGGTACGGAACCCTAAAAATGGGTATTGGACCAAATTATGAAAAGTCTTGACTCAAAATTGATCTTGATTAAAATGTTGTAATGATAAGATTTGTGTTACCAATGTAGTCAACCAAAGGATCTATTATTTGTAATTTTAATTATTTGTAATCGTTAATGCTGCGTTCTCACTGAAAGCTTTTGCATGAAATTGTTATGTTCGAACCGAGTAAGCATCTACTCATCTCATTAAATCAAAACAAAAGTCAAAAGAAGATGCAAAGCTTATACGTTTTTGGTTACGTCAGTAAAAGTTACAAAGTTGCGTTTGAAATGTAGGTTAACTCACAGAACAAGTGAGACTCCCTACGCGGGTTAACTAACGCGATCACTGCGATGGAGTTAATTCTTAAGATAGGTTTAAAGTATGCCTATATACGTCCCACTGCAGGGCACAGGCCTCACCTCAACTATGAGGTGGTTTAGAATACATATTTAAAAAAGTATAAAATTACTATAGGGATCCTGCCCCTCTAGCACGATCAACAAAACACGATATGATACGATATGATATAGCGATTTATCGCCTATTTACTTTCAAAATATGATAACATAGCCGCCATCTTGAACTTTTATTGAAACAGTAAGCATGTCCGTGCCGGCGACCTCACGGTTATGCTCGCTTTTTTCTAAATCACTATATCATATCGTATCATATCGTGTTTTGTACTACATGCTAGAGGGGCATGTTAGGATGTGACATATCACAATTATAAAGAGTAAATCAAAAATAAATTATTTTTATGAAAAAATAAATTAGTATATGCACCATACACCCCACCGACCCGACCGGTTGTCATGGTAAATAAAAGTTCTTACATCTTTGTCCTTAAATAATATTTTCTGTGTCGCCATACATTCAGACAGTAAATTAGAAAAGTTCGTTTTCTAAATGGACCGCACCAGGAATCCAACCCGTGGCCCTCGCACTCAAGGTGAATCAAAGTCTTGAAATGTCAGCTGTATATTGTCGGTACGTATACGCAGTGCTGTGGAGTTATCTTTCGTTAGCGGGTGTCCGGCCCGCGTCCCACTAATCTGATTGCCGCAGCCCGGCCCTGGTTAACTTTGTTGATTAAACAACACATACATACTTGTTTCAATGCTTTAAAAATACGTGTTTGTGACCAAATGCACACTTTTGTATTTTCTTTGTTGTGTTAGTTACAGCGGGTCTAAAACGGCCGCATTGGATGTTTCATATTCCGTTCATATGTTTCATTTAGCAAATCTTAAAATGAAATGTTATTTGATGAATCATAAAATGAGCCTCGAACATTTCATATTTGCAGTTCATCTAATTTGACAGTTTTGTATGGAGATTCGTAATATGGTCCACTTATTATGAAAAGAGTAATTCATATTAAATGTCAAATTGGTGAACCACCATTTTAATGTTATTTTTATTATTATTTTGTATTGATATTTGTAGAACACACAAAACTTGAATATTTTGAAACATTTTGTTCCTTTGTGTTGTTAAAAACATTCATTTTCACAAAAACCGTAAAGTAAGATTGGACGCGTCACTATATTTTTTTAACGTCATCAAATATGATCCATTTGATGAAATGAATTGCATATGATTCATTTATTAATGTGGCCGTTTTAGGGTTTGCAAATCATTTCCGCTACATTTCACTAAATGAATCAGATTCAAAATGAAACATCCAATGTGGCCGTTTTAGACCCGCAGATGAATGTATTCTTGTCTGAAATTCATCTTGAAACAGTTTTTAACCATTTCTTGTCCCGATCATGCGATTAGTTATAATATTTTTTTCAATTACACGATATTCAACACACGACCCAATTTAAATGATAAGAATGCATCATTGAAGACGATAAGGTCGCTCGTGCCCATTAGTATTTCTGAACTGAGCTCGAAACATGGCTTTCAGAAGGTTTTAATAACATCACTATACAAGATCATTTGTTTAATAGTTTTTTAACCAAAATTGGTTTTCTACAATAAGGTTACCTTAGTTTGGGAACCTCTGGTTTTGCTAAGATCAGTGTTTATCTTAATTTTTATATTATTTAATTGTATATTTTATTTTATTGTTTGAATAAATACAAAAACAAACTTAAGCCCTTGATATTATTTGTAAAGTCTACTCGTAAAGTTTTTCAAGTATGTAATTATTTAAAGGACTGTTTTATAGCTACGTGACCTGTCACGGTAATTAAAACTTTCAACGACTACATAATGTTCAGTAAATTTCCTTTCATAACTTGAAAGGAATGTTTCTCGAGCACCGTAAATATTGAACATAAGCCTTATAAATCGTTTCGCTTACGAAGAAACTCCAATGTATCTTCAGAGAAGAGGCATCCATTAACCGATATTTATTTCAGGCCCCTCTCTGTAATATCTTTAACTTATGTATTCTGAGTTTATGTTATTGGTTACAAAGTGAGTAATAAGATCATACCATAAATAACCGTTTTCTATATATTTTAAGAAAATTGTGTTAAACAAATGTGTAAATAAATATTGGACAACATCACATACATTGCTCTGATCCTAAGGTAAGTAGCTAAAGCACTTGTGTTATAGAAATCAGAAACAACGACGGTACCACAACACCTAGACCCGAGCCAATATAGAAAAGTTCGTTTTCTACATTGACCCGACCGGGGATCGAACCCGGAACCTCAGAGATGGCGGCGCCATTTAAAGTCCGGTGTGCTCACCTCTCGGCTACGGAGGTCGTCAATGTTTATACGAATAATTCCTCATGGCGACTAAACAAGAATGAGATATAAGTGGTGATGATAACTGATTAATTAAATATCAAATATTATTAAAAAGCTCCAGGAAGCGGCTGGACGAAGGCCTCCTTTAACCTGACAATCTGGAAGTCAAGCAGTAGACGTCCTGGCTAAAATGATGATAATGATGATGAGTATCATAACTGATTCATTTAACAATTACATTATTTGCATTCTGGCCTCACATATCTTGAATCAAAGTTTGTCCCTACCACTAAAGTTTCGATTTAGATGGTAGAAAGTATTTAGCAAAAATCGCACAAAATTGCGTTCATTTTACCAAAACGTAACTGCATCCAATATCACCGGTTAAAAATGTCTAAAATAATCCCCCACGACACCGAAATTGAAATGGCAAAACAACGAGTTGGCGGAGCGGGTGTGAGGATGTTTGGGGCTCACACCTGGCATCGATCGCACCTGGTCGCTATGGCAACGCCCCCCGCGCCCGCTCGCACGCCTCGTCTGTGCCGCGAGCGGAGCGGGTAGCGGGAGCAGAAGCGGTGGCGAGAGCGGGCGCAGTGATACATTGCCCATTTTCATTAAAAATCATCATCAACATTGATCATAGGTAACAATACCGATTATTGACCATCTAAAAAATTACAGTGGATGTTTACAGAATATGCACAATTGTGATGATGTAAAAATAAAGATCATTGCCACAAGAATTTTAGTTTTTTACTGCGGGACCATAACAATTAGTGAGTTGTCTCATAATGTGATTATTGGCTTCTTATAAAAAGTTGTATACGCTATGTAGGTATACACTATTTAAGGAATTACATATTTATAACCGCTCTGTATTCCATCTATACAACAAACACCTTAATCACCCACAAAACCTATCACACATCACCAGCCTATATCAGTCAGTCAGTCAGTCAATCAGAGGATTTTGCCATAATCGCCACGCTTGGCAGGCGGGTTGGCGATCGCAGTTTGGCCAATGGTGGAGAGGAGACGCTGCTGCCCGTCTTCTAATGGCGGTTCTCCTGTAGTCGCCTCTTACGACACCCATAGAAAGAGAAGGGGTGGTGCACTTCTTTTAACGTGCCGGCACCACACGACACCACAAACCTAACTTAACCATAACAAAACAAAACATCGTGAAAAAGGGACGTTAATGAAATAAAAATACAACTTTACCGTTCTATTCCTAGAGTAGAGCAATATCCTACACTTGTCGGGACCGTAGTAATTGCTCGGCAACTCGCAGTATTTTGCTGCAAAAATGAAAAAGATATATGAAATAACGTAATGAAATCAACCCCGCTATTGCATCAGCCCCTGGGTAGGATACGCTGGACATTACATTTTTCAAACTTCAAAACAAAACCAAATCTATCTAAGATTTTTAATACCTACTTGAAAAAAAAAATCGTCCACCTCAGGTCTGTCTTTCATTCAAGTGGTTCTCGCTGTCAAAGCCAGCGTAGTAGCGTCGGTAGCTTAGTGGTCAAAGCACTCGCCCGGTATGCGATGGACGTGGGTTTGGATCCCACCTGAGGTGGACGATTTTTTTTCAAGTATTAAAAATCTTAGATAAGCATGGCTAAAAACAAAAATTCAAATCTATCTATCTATCTATATGGTAATATAATAGTATAATAATGAGTACTGCGTACTATTAATAAGGAACTTTTGCGATAGCAATTCTACTAACAAAAATGATATTGTTCAATCTGAACAATATCATTAATAATGGTTCTATAAATCTGTTGTGTGGATTTCACTTAATACGGGAGTTTGTAATGGCTGAACGGAATTTGCTGAAATAATGGATATTTAGTTATTAGAATGCAACAAATAAAAATTCTACAATTGGCCAGCAGAATTGTGATTTTTTTCACGTTTTAATAGGTAGGTATTAAATTTTGACGTTCGATTTTTATATAGTTGAAATCTTTCAGGTTTATTTTTCAAGTGTAATTATCTTTTATAGTTCAAAGCAGTTTCATGGTCTACTTAATTATTTAATTTGTGATTAATTAATTATCATAATTAACTTAACTTAACTTAATTAATTAACTTAATTTGTGAAACACCGTAACAAGTTTGTGTAGTGTGATAAAATTGACAAATGGAAATGCCAGCTATGGGAGTATCTGCGACTGTGATGCATCGACCACCCGGCCCCTCAATTGAGATGTGAAGCGACAGCCTAGGGGACACTGGGCATTCACTTTTATTAGCGATGCGCCGAAATGCGTTTAGATGGGGAGGTAATCACAAAATGGCTACTCATACTGGTTTTTAGAAACTGCTATACTGTTGTCTTTTATTTACGCGAACACGATACATTTAAATGAAACTACTTTTACTTTTACGGGTATCTGTGACGACCAACACCTGGCTGGCGAGCTCCAGCATGTCAGGAAGGTACTACGGGAAAACCAGTTGCCGGTACCACGTCGTTCCAGACCCCGGGTCAAGCATTCCCGTCGAACGCCAACCTGCTGTACTACCTTATATGAAGGGTGTCACTGACAAGATTGGAAACATTTTGAAGCGCGCTTCAATCAAAACCTACTTCAAGCCGCCGAAAAAGATTAACCAATTTTTACCACCTGTCAAGTGCAACATACCTCTTCAAGATGCGGGGGTGTACAGACTGGAATGTGACTGTGGGCTCTCCTATATCGGTCAAACAAAACGAAGTATAGGCGTGCGGGTAAAAGAACATATAGCCGACATCAAACATAGACGGAATACTAAGTCTGCAGTGTGTGAACATGCCTTAGATACACCCAACCATTTCATACGATTTGACCAGCCTAAAGTCCTTGCTAGAGAACGACGATTTGTTCCTCGCATGTTACGGGAGGCAATTGAAATTAGAAGACACCCGAATTTCAACAGAGAAGATGGTTGGAAAATACCACCAGCATGGGATCCTGTTTTAACGAAATCCCATGCTAGGCCCCGCACTGCAAGACCTCTAGATACAGTTAGCTCTTTTTGCGTAGAAAGAGCAATATTAATAATATTAACTGAGTGAAAAAAAAAAAACTACCGTTATATTTTTTCAAAATATTGTAAAGACGAATAACACCTTAGTCCACCTGTGACCATTAACGCTGTAAAGTGTTCGAAACGTCAGGTTAAATAAAATGTTAATAAATCGCGAAATAATCCGTAAAAGTAGTTTCATTTAAATACTGCTATACTACTTAAAATGAAATTTAAGTGTTTCTTTATTTTTAAAAAGTATTTAGAAGCAAATATCTAGTAAACATCACACAAGCATTTTGTCCTTGCGCTCTGTATTCCAAATTCACACCAGAACCCTAATTACAGGGATTTGTGATTCATGAAAAGGTATTCATTATTCTTTAATCATTGCCATAATCTATTTAAGATTTTTGAGATCGGTACCCTGATTTCGCGTCTTGCAAAAGCAATGCGATAGCAAAAAATTGACCAATTCTGGTTTTAAAATCGTAAATTGACAGCAAAAAACGAAAACAAAGCAATCTACTGTCAGTGCCGCCCATAGGTTTTAACACTAACCATCAATCGGGCGATGACTGCGTGATTATTGCTGATTGCTAATTTTTAGGGAATAAGGGAGCCGTTTTCATTGTTATATAATGATTGTTGAACCGAAAAGTAAACAGGGTCCATAAGTATAATTACGCTCATCGTATTAACACCTTAATGTATAATTATGACTCAATATTTTAATGTAAATAATGCATCATTTACAAAGAGATGTGGTGAAATATAAATCACAAGGCGACTGCAACTGCAATGCATCAGCCTGCTTAATTGAATTCCTTTCTGTCGCCACAACTCTGTATGATGTAATGTAATGTACCGAATAAATGCAATGCAAATACGAATTATTTATTTTTGTTTCGCTTCATCGTCGAAATATTATTACGTATGAATATTTTAACACGAATCACAGTTACTAGAGCACGACGTTTGTTATTAATATTATTGTGTATTTTTAAAATGCTGTGTGTTCTTCGATACGGTATTACTTACATTCTTTAAATTTCGGAGTAGGTAAACTTCATTTGAAAAAGAGTAAATTACTAATTGAATCGAACTTACCTTTGCAACGATGTTTAGAGATTACACCTATGTAGACCGTAACGCCATCTAGTATTGGGTGTGTGAACATTAGCATCAGCTTTACGAGAAGTTTTCACTGTGGAATATTTTTATAAATACCTACCTGTAACAACAAAATATATTATAAAACTCATTTGCATACACATTTTACTATCAAAGTGATATAACGATAAAAATAGTTATAGTTTAACAAAACTATGAACTACACTATAACATTTAACGAACTCGTCAGAACAAATCTAACGAGACATACTAACATGAATATTTACTTGCCATTGATAACAGAGTGTAATTTAAATAAATAAAAAATCAAAACTTGTCTTGGGTACCTAACACATGTTGAGCTGACCGTTTTATAAAACATTATCTTTCCACATTTCCCGAATGAAATGTAATAAACTTTAAAAAACATTTCTTACTGTCGCTTTAATTTAAGACGTCACTTTCAACTTAAATAGTTACTTACGAAAAACCTGTAGGTAATACTAAAGTCGATACGACTAAAGAAAATTATCAAAAGACCAAAAATTTATAATTTATTGTTGATTAACGTCTCTGAGTGGAGTAACGTCATAATTAACTATCTCTTTAATTCAAATATACTCTGAAACATAACTATTGATTAAATTAGAGTGAATTTACCAAGCGAATCCTAAGTCTATGGAATTTACCCACAGAGCATCTGTCAGTCAAACTAGTGGTTTGTAGATTATTGAGTTTGAAATAACTTGTCCCTCAATTCGAGCTCCATTACAGTTTCGGGTGTCAATCCATTAGTGTAACGATCTATTTGAGTAGCGCCACAATATCGATTGGGACAGTAAGTCTGATTCTTACCGAAGGGGAATAAAAACACTCTTTTCAACCGACTGTTGAAACATTGGGAAGTTCTTTTGAGAACGTTTTCTGAAGGAGGAGAAGGAGAAGACGGTTTCTGAATTGAATTCATATTCATATTCATTTATTGCGTCATAAGTGTATACATAAGGTGTTACATTGTGTGAGATCATACTTATGAACCCTGTAAGGGTATTGCATTCTTATTTATATTTACAGAATTGAAGATCAAACGAAAGAAATCGTAAGCCAAACTAGTTAATATATTTGAGCCAGACAAGATATTAGTTGTCTTGCTCTTATAAAAGCAAAGAATTAAAATACTCCTGTCACGAGTACTAGAGAATGCGTTTTCCTCCCAAACTCGAACAAATGTAGAAAATACTTTTCTCATTTGACTTAAATGGAAAATGACCCCAGCACCCTTTGCGTTTAAGATAATTCATCTTTACACTACGTCAATTTGTTTTTGAAATTAACCTTACCTATTAGGAAAAGGTAGGTAGTAGTAAGAGTTCGATTTACATCAGAGGCACTTTCCTATAAAAAATTATCCCTTTTGATAAAATTAATTAGGATTAATTATTGACAGTAGTATACTACTCAGCTATACATATAGCTTAAACATTCATCAGAATACGCTGGCTTCGACATCGAGAAGAAACACTTGAGAAATTTTATCGTGTCACGTGACATCCTCGGTAGCTTAGTTGGTATCGCCCGGCATGCGATGGGACGTGGGTTCGAGTCACACCTGAGGTCGATGATTTCTTCAGGTGTTATTTATCTTTAATTAAGCCTTGCATGGAATTGCTAAAAACATACATTCACAAAATTATTTAGTAGTGTGAATGAAAAAGTTCTACTTCACCTCACTATTTTATGGTAGCGGCTGCTATCGCTTTGATCTGTTTGTATAGCCCACGCGGACAGACAGACAACTATAGCGGGACATATTTGGAAACGATAAAGCCTTTCCAATGATGATCAAACGAGTAGATACCCACTCTTTAGCGCATATAAAACAAAAGCAAGGGAACTACAATTTTGCTGTTATAAATTGGAAACAATTTGGAGAGCCACGCAAGGGTTGACACAAAGAAGCCTTCAACATAGAGAAGCATAAAGAGACTTGGAAGAGATTTGGCCAGGATTCAGGTCCCCATAGGATAAAAAAGTGGGACGATATTTTTAGTGTTTTTTACCTTAAAAGATAAAAAAGAACCCTTATTACACAATCACTTCGTTATGTTTGCGACGACGCGATCTTTTTACCAGAAACGCAAAATAATCGTATTAAGCTGAAATTAATATCAAATACTCAGGCCGGAATCAGGAAAAAAACTAGGATAAAGCGGTGAAAATCTTCGAGACTCGATTCCGGTTATAGACGAACTATTTGCATAATTAATACAAGTGACTTAGCCTGTTTTTTAAGTAACCTGTATAATCTCTTCTTCTTCTTCTTTGCGCGACACACAGGCCTTCATAATATGTGAGCACCAAAACTCAGCCACCGATATAGCGCTATCGGTGGCCTTGTAAAGATCCTCGCGTGTGCAGGTGTAGGGACAGGCAGGGCATGACAGGAGATGTGCCATTGTCTGGGGAGAGATGCCACATAGACATACCTGTATAATATAACACAATTAATTTTATAAGTATGTCCTTCGAGCCCAAGGGTCCCCAAAGTGAGGCCATAGTAGCTCGAAAAAAAAAAAAACGATTCAGTGTACGTGTCTTGCGTACTAAAAAAGTTTAGGAACCTCGTTATACGGATACATTACATATATATATTAATAAATATATAAATTAATAAATATTGGATAACATCACATACATTGCTCTGATCCTATGGTAAGTAGCTGAAGCACTTGTGTTATAGAAATCAGAAACAACGACGGTACCACAACACCCAGACCCGAGACAATATAGAAAAGTTCGTTTCCTACAATGACCCGACCGGGGATCGAACCCGGAAACTCAGAGATGGGGACACCATATTAGTCCGGCGTACTCGTCTCTCGGCTACGGAGGTCGTCAACATTGTAAACAATGTTTCGTTTAACTTAACAAGTCGAATGACATACTCGTAATTACTTTTGTCAAGTGTTGAAGTTAGATAATTTGATACAAGTTGAATGTAAGTAGGGAAATTACATATTATTTTCCTATTATGTTTATGGTTTCAACATTCACGCTTGTTGTTTCAGAAACGTACACGTCTTTTAGGCCAGGTTTCCACTAAGGCTGTCAGGCAGATTTGCCGGAAACCGGCTCCCGGACATTGTGTTCACATTACACCAGATCCCAGTAGAAAACCGAATCTCCTTTTTAGGGTTCCGTAGTCCTGACAAGGAACCCTTATAGTTTCGTCATGTCCGTCTGTCTATCTGTCTGTCCGTCCGAGGTTTTGCTTGGAGACTGTTAGCCCTGGAGAGTTGTAATTTTGTGAAGAGATTTATATCAATCACGCTGACATAATGGTAGAATAATAATTTTAAAAATTTTGTTTTTCCGGGTAGGCGCTCCCATACATGTAACATGGGGATGAATTGAAAATAAATAACACTTGAAAAAAAATCATCGACCTCAGGTGGGACTCGAACCCACGTCCCATCGCAATCCGGGCGAGTGCTTTGACCACTAAGCTACCGAGGACGTCACGTGATAAGATGAAATTCCTCAAGTGTTTTTTCTTGTGTGTGTGGGGTATCGTTGAATAGGTACTTAAAATGCCTAAGGGGTTGCTAAGATTTTTTTTTTGATTAGGAATCCGTTTGCGATATATATATTAAACTTTAAAGTGCCAATTTTTGCTCGAGTAGGGCGTCCCCCTTCATCTAAAAGCTAATTAGCTTGAAAAATCTGGAAAAATTAATGATAATATAGTGCTTTTCATGAACTTTAAAAATCATCATCATCATCATCACCAGCCTATATCAGTCCACTGCTGGACACAGGCCTCTCCAAAAGGAGGATTTTGCCATAATCGCCACGCTTGGCAGACGGGTTGGCGATCGCAGTTTGGCCAATGGTGGAGAGGAGACGCTGCTGCCCGTCTTCTTATACTTTAAAAATAAATAACGGTTAAGATAAACCACTTAGTTTAAGAGTAATCGTCGTTCAACTTAGTCGTTAAAAAAATCTTAGAGAAAAATGTTTAAAGTGTTTTAAATGAAGTAATTGCTGAAATATATTGTGGTAACGACGGGCCACTACGGAACCCTATACTGAGCGTGGCACGACATGCATTTGGCCGGTTTTTTTCAGAATGCGAAGCCGACGAAATGACGCGAGAGGAGTGCGGGCGCGGCGAGTGGGGGATATTATAACACACCGATGCAAACTCGTTCACATTACTTTTAAACTGTCCTCTACCTGAAGGTGCTCATAGCTCGATGGCGGCAGCGCTTTGGTATCGATTACTAAAGTTAAGCAACCAACGCCGCGGTCGTGAGTGGATGGGTGACCATTCCGACCATATTTAGTGACATTTATCACGAGCATCTCCGTGCTTCGGCACGGCACGTTAAAAGTTGGTCCCGGCCAATATCGCTTGATATTGGTCGTGAAGCCTAGTCAGAGGCCTTAAGGTGGCTTGATAACATCTGACAGTAAGGTTTAGTCACTGGCCTTACAACACCCCTCCACCAATCCGCACCGGGCCCGCGTGGTGGAGTATGGCCCAAACCACCTCATAGTTGAGGTGAGGCCTGTGCCCTGCAGTGGGACGTATATAGGCATACTTTACTACCTGAAGGTCGTCTGGAAGAGATCGCTTCACTTCTATGTTCTGTTTGTTTTGTGTATAAATTGGAACCTATCGCGGCGCTGCTGCACAGTGACAAAACACTCAGTTAAAATGCCGGGCTCGGTATTTTTGTCGGATCTGGCATGATATGAACAGTTTCATATAAATTCTTTAGCCACTACAAGTTCCTGCAGTGTTACCGTGCTAGTAAATCTGCCAGACCGGCATAGTGGAATCAATCACTTTGAGTGGGTGACTACTTTATCTGCTGCCAACATTGGTTAAGTATACCTAGCATGAGGTACCTACGAGGTAACGAGTATTTAACACGAGGACTTATTAATTGTATTATTAAATTCAATTTTTGTTTTATGGCAGTTATTGACGCTGGGACACTGGTTAATTCAAAAAAAAATCCAAGTCACATCAACAAGTTAATGTTTTATCAATTGACAGCGTCAGCAAATATTTACTTAGTATAGAAATGGTAATACATCCATAGCCTAAACAAACTATCGATTTCCCCATCCCTGGCGTAAGTTGGAGCGAGGACCGGGATAGCGCGGGGTCCCGTGGGAACTACCACCTGCCGTGCGAGGGTGTTAATTACAATGGATTTTATCATAGGATTTTCCTACAGAAAAGTTCAATTTTACATTATTCCATTTATAATTCGGTGGAAATACTAGGTCTATACAGGATGAACCAGCGCGAGTACATGTACTATACAGGGTGTACAAGAGAATGGGACACTCCTTAAAATCACGCCATCAGCTGGTGATGAACAACAACTTTTCTCATGGGAGCAACATGGAGATCGAGATTTTATTATCAGATGCTCCATACATTATCATCGAGGTATGCAAGTAAGTTTGTATGGAGCAGCTAAAAAAATCTCGGTTTCGATGTTGCTCCCATAGAAAAAGTTGTTATATTGATCAGATGATCACGTGGTTTTAAGGGTCGACCTATTCTCTTGTACACCCTGTATATTGTTATGTCTAATAACTACTTATTACCTTATAAATATAAGATATAAAGAAATAAGTAATCTTACTTAGGACTAACCGTTTCATTGCTTAATGTATTAACTACAGGCTGTTAGGTTGAACGAGCGAAAAACACAATTTTCTATTCAATCATTCTCCATCTCTCAAACTACTAACACGCTTAGCAAACACTCTCCACGTTTTTCCATTCACATCTCTTCTTTATTACGTGTCTATACGAAGACAAAAGTACCTACAAGATTTACAAATTCTACCGAATATACACCTACAACGTACAATGAAGTGAAAATCTAATAATTTATCCTGCAGCTGCGGCGTTATCCGACACTGAACGAATGGAACTCTCACCTGCAATCTCCAATTCAGTCGTTCCGTGGATTATTGGACGAGCTTCGTCTTTCTTTAACAAGGAATTAGTGTCAAAAGCTGCAGCTTCGAAAGCTTTTGAATTGGGAATATAATAACCTAAAGCTTGGTCTGAAATTCAGTGGTGTGTTATGCCATAGTATAATAATGAGTTAAAGTAAAGAAAGTAAAGTATGCCTATATACGTCCCACTGCAGGGCACATGCCTCACCTCAACTATGAGCTGTTTTGGGCCATACTCCACCACGCGGGCCCGGTGCGGATTGGTGGAGGGGTGTTGTAAGGTCAGTGACTAAACCTTACTGTCAGATGTTATCAAGCCGCCTTAAGGCCTCTGACTAGGCTTCACGACCAATATCAAGCGATATTGGCCGGGACCAACTTTTAACGTGCCTTCCGAAGCACGGAGATGCTCGTGATAAATGTCACTAAATATGGTCGGAATGGTCACCCATCCACTCACGACCGCGGCGTTGGTTGCTTAACTTTAGTAATCGATACCAAAGCGCTGCCGCCACTGAGCTACGAGCACCTCATATAATAATGAGTACTGCGTAAAATTTTAAAACTTAATTGCATAGCTCACCTGCCCAAAATGTGTTTGTTTGTATGCCATCAGTTAAGATTTTATAACGGCAACTTTATCGAGGAACTGACTTTCATTTCATTTTTGTGTAAATAAGTGCACCCATTTAGTCACTTTAGATTAGATTATAAAATATATAAACAGGGTTACATTGTAAGTTAGAGACAAATTTTAAAATTAAGACATGAGAAATACTACTCACAGCAGATATTCCGCGAAATTTTCTCTTTTAAAGTTATACAGAATTATCGCTCACAAATCTCGCAAACGAATTCAATTATTCTCGGGTCCGACAGAGCACACCCGCTTTTAAGTTCAGGCAGCTCATTCTGAACAACATTTCGTATTACACACATGCCATTTTCTTGAAAATATTATTAACAAGGTTCTCGACCCGCTCGACGCGACTTTCAAAGCGTAGTATTTTTCCCATAAAAATATTTTATTTATTGTAAATTTTCTCCTGCTTTGTGACTTGCTTGTGTTTTAGAGTTTTCTCTGTCAACATGCATGAATGAATAAATGAAATGAAAATAGAGGACTTAACACTTAAAATTGTGAAATAAAATAAGTTTAATAAAAAACTAAAAACCGACTTCAAAATGAAACTAAAAAGCGGAAAGTAATATTGACTAAAATATACCTAATCAGTTCTTTTTGGAGTCGGTGCCAGCCATCGAGAGTTAAAATGTGTTCATTCGCACCGACTCCAAAAATAACTGATTAGGTATGTTTTAGTCAATATTATTTTTGGTTTTTTAGTTTCATTTCGAAGTCAGTTTTTAGTTTTTTATTAAACTTATTTTATTTCATAATTTTAAGTGTTAAGTCCTCTATTTTTCCCCTCCAAACTCCGCCAAAAATGACTTTACAGCAAAGTGACCTAGACAAATGTTGTTCTTCTGTGGACCACCCACCCAATGGTATAATAAAAATAGGGCACTATTAATGATCAATTATTCTGTCAATGACTTCAAAAAAAGGAGGAGGTTCTCAATTCGTCTGAAAGTTGTTTTTTTTTTAAAAAACAACATTCAGACGAATTGTATGTTTGTTACGCGATTACGCCGTTAATTATGAACTGATTTTAAAATTTATTTTTTAGTTTGAAAGGGTATACTCCCGAGGTGGTCCCATTTACACCAAGTCAGATTCTGATGATGGGATCCTTGGGAAATCAAGGGCAACCCTCAATTTTTATAGGCACCTATAATGTTTTGCATATATTTTCTGACTCAATGCTGATTTTTGGGTCTGGTAATCATCATGTCATGTTGCTGACCTGATGATGGAAGCCACAGAACTCCTTAACGGATAGGAGTTAGAAGATAATACTGATTTTTGTCGACAGAACATATTTCGCAGTGTGTTGAGCAGACGTGAAGCTTATGATGTACCAGACCGCCAATTTTTATTTACTGGGGGCGTACCCGCACACCCAGTAAGGAAAAAAATTTTTTAAGTTCCTTTCTTAAATTGACTTGGTATTTAATGCAAGACCTTATCCTATGGTTACGACACCAACATAGCCGCCGTTCTGGTTGGAGTGTAGGAAAACCCTTTCCTTAAGACTTACAAATTTTCGTCGAAATATTGACCCAATATAACACCTTATTTTTATCATACCATTCGATGGGGGGTCCACAGAGGACCAACATTAGCTAAGGTTACTTTGCTGTCAAGTCATTTTTGGCGGAGTTGGAAGGAGAAAACTGAAGCTTATTTTAAAGGCGTCTGGGACTTGTAATAAATTTCGTCGAAAAATTGATCATTAATAGCACCCCATTTTTAAAATACCATTGGGTGGGTGGTCCACAGAAGAACAACATTTGTCTAGGTCACTTGGCTGTAAAGTCATTTTTGGGCGGAGTTAGGAGGGGAAAAATAGAGGACTTAACACTTAAAATTGTAAAATAAAAAAGTTTAATAAAAAACTAAAAACCGACATCAAAATGAAACTAAAAAGCGAAAAATAATATTGACTAAAGCATACGTAATCAGTTCTATTTGGAGTCGGTGCCAGCCATCGAGAGTTAAAATGTGTTCATTTGCACCGACTCCAAAAAGAACCGATTAGGTATGTTTTAGTCAATATTATTTTTCGCTTTTTAGTTTCATTTTGAAGTCGGTTTTTAGTTTTTTATTAAACTTATGTATCCACTATTTGTTTACTTTATGATTTTACCTTAACAAAAATCTTATCGGTTGGATTCTTTTTTCCATTTTGTTTATAATGCTAACAAATTTAATATTGCAAACGCAACTTTTTCATAAAGATTTCTATAGACGTAGATTGCGTTTCGTGGTTAGGTGTCAATGTATATTTTTTCATTTTAACAAGCTCAGCAGCTTAAAGAAACTAATTTATTGGTAATTTTTATAACATTTTTTATTCTAGAATTAAAAAGTACACTGGAACTGTTTAACTGTGTATTTATTATAATGAAATAAATAATTGTTGAAATTTTATTGAGTGCAAGGGTTACATTCCCGGCCCACTTCTAAAAATAAAAAACAACGAAAGTCAGAAACCACATGTCACGTTAGACTACAGCTGACTGTTAGAATAGTTTGTTACGAGATTGCTACCATGTGCCACGGACGTAAAAAAATACGGACGTAACATCACATTAAAAAAATGTAAAGCATGCAAGGTACTACAATTTCGTTTGTTGTACATGATCTACACTCACACATACACACTAGGTACGACAACCCGCCGCCATTTCGCCACGAGTGACGGCGCCAGTGACACGTAGTAAATGCGTTCGTTGCGTCAAAGATTTATTTTTCAAAAATGTTGGACGTCTTGTGTTGTTAAATCATGTAAAAACTACATGAGTAAACGTAAAAAGTCACATGGAATCACCTATCATGCGTAAGTTATTACGATTCGTGATAAAAAAAATATTTATGTTTTAAATACTTTGCCGAGAATTCTAGAGGTAAAATGCAACAATGTTGTCACTTTATTTACGGGAAAATTACCCTCAAGGTGGGGAAATCTATATTTGTATGCAACAAACTATGTATGTGACTCTCTGAAATCAGATTTCGTCAGTTTTTGGGTACCGTTTCTCAAAAGTAAAATAAAAGATCCCCATACTTTTAATATAAAATATCTCTTACGTATATCATCATATTTATGTAGAAATAAAATAAATAGAAAGTATTTCCCGTACATTAGACAACAAAAGACAAGTGTACAAAAAGTTGACACAACATAAAGGATTTTAGCGCATCTTTATTAATTATAATAATAATATACGTATTTTACATTATTATTATACCATTATGATATATGATGTAAACGTATTTTTGATGTTTAACCCCCGACGCAAAAACGACGGGGTGTTATAAGTTTGACGTGTCTGTGTGTGTGTGGCATCTTAGCTCTCAAAAGGATAAACCGATTTTGATTTAGTTTTTTTCGTTTGAATGATTAATTAGTCGAGAGTGTTTTTAGCTATGTTTGATGAAAATCGGTTCAAGATGGCCGCCGTAACAAAATGGTGGATTACATATTTTTGTTAAATATGCGAATGGATACAGGCTACTAGATCAATCGTTTATATTTCTGTTAAAAATATATGTAAATTACATAAGATAACTGAAATCGATTGGTACCACCAAACAGCAGGGAAATTGATGGTTTATATAGCAACCCTTAAATCACGCACACAGCTTAGACGGGCGGCCATTATTATGCTTCACTTATGGTTACACGAGATTACGTCCGTATTTTTTTTACGTCCGTGCCATGTACCTTATTTTTGAGTTCCCGATATTTCGGCACTGTTGTAAGCGTGATAATTTATTGATTGGACTAACTTACCTAGTGACGTCCAATCCTAATTATGTGAAGTAATCTCGTCCTCGTTTTGTATCATTGGTTCTGAGTTGACATCTGTTGTTTTCTTGATTAATTTCTCACAGGCTTTGGTCTCATGGTCAACCCTTCATGAAGACTACTAGAGCCAATGTCATGTTAAGTCTCAGGTCAATATCTTGTGACGACACTTTAGAATGAATAGCCCAATCCACCATCAGGGCTCTGTTTTGTAGTCATTCTGAGACAACGCAGCGGCTAGAATGAATATGCAATCACCACGGCCAACCTCCCGTGAAGGCTCCGGGTCGTCATTGATCATTGGTTCTGAGTTGACATCCGTTGTTTTCTTGATTAATTTCTCACAGGCTATGTTGAATGTGGGGTGAACAGCTAAAATGATCATACAATCATCACGGCCAATTGGTCGTGGCTGTCGATTACGAGGAAATCCTCGTAAAAGCCCCGATGTCAAGTCAGCATAGCAGCACTCCCTTGTTTTCTTGATTAAATTCTTGCAGGTTCTGGAGGTCATGTTTCGGTAAACGTAGTGTAAGACTTCTCTTAACTCCATGGACCGACGACTTCAGAAGCACGGCTGAAAAAGAAACTGTATGCCAAGCAGAAGCGGGACTGCAATAGATAGGTGGTGTCGACGTCGTTTTGAATCACAAATAGTTATAAAACATCTCCAATTGGCACTCTTTCTTTCTTGAGACTTCGTCAACCTTACTGGCCTATATTTTATAGTCTAAACACGTTACTAATCCAGTAAAATACTAAAAATAAATACGTGTGAAAAAATTACGTACGATCGCACAGCGTACAAAAAAGTACAATGGCATTAAGATTGACAGATGTCAAACGTGACACCAGGGACAGGATGCCATTGGTTGTTTTTTTTTTTCAGTATAAATAGCGCTCTAATGCGCTATACTTTAAACATTGTAGATTGCGTAGTTACACAAAGGTGCCTACTACATAGTACAAAACGAGGACGAGATTATGGAACATAATCACGGAGTAACTGAAGATCTTGCGGGTAAGTTGTCAAGGGCAAACATATCGGTCTACCCTCTTTCGCTGTCTTTTATTGCGCGCGCCGGTAACATTGTCTACAAACTCACTATTTTCTCGCACCTGTTCTCGACACACAACACTAACAGTATCTGAGTTCAGTTACTCCGTGATCATGGCTCTTGCAACAGTGCCGAAATATCGGGAACTCAAAAATAAGGTACTTGGTAGCAATCTCGTAACAAACTATTCTAATGTTAGTGACAATGAAAGTTTAAAACAATATAACTACAGCAGACTGTTCTTCCGCGGCTGTGCTCACGCCGGGAGCGAGCTCGTTTGCGCAACTAATTCGGTCACGATGGTATCGCAGCATCCATCACACCACCCCGGAATTAATCAATGCCAGTAATTCATGTTGTTCGTCTACCAGATTCATTTAAGGGTCAGCTTAATTCGTTGAAGAATTCGTATTATTCAGTTGGACTTACGATTACACTTTGTCCGCGAAATAATAATCAATAAATATTGGACCACATCACATTGCTATGATCGTAATCATCATCATCATCACCAGCCCATACCAGTCCACTGCTGGACACAGGCCTCTCCAAAAGAAGGATTTTGCCATAATCGCCACGCTTGGCAGGCGGGTTGGCGATCGCAGTTTAGCCAATGGTGGAGAGGATACGCTGCTGCCCGTCTTCTTATGGCGGTTCTCATGTAGTCGCCTCTTACGACACCCATAGGAAGAGAAGGGGTGGTGAAATTCTTTTAACGTGCCGGCACCACACGGCACATGATCGTAATGTAAGTAACTAAATCACTAGTGGGTTAATGCCTGGCATTTATTAGTTATTTGATTGGTTCAGTTGGTCTACTGTACCTATCTTTGTTGTTCGCTCCGAAAAAGAAATAAGGAAAGATTTTATGTCAACTAAAAGAAATAAGGACAAATTTATATGTGTATGTAAGTTTGTTTTTTCCACACCATCAACTACAGTATTTATAAGTACACCCGCCTAAAATTAAAAATCGGCCAAGTGCGAGTCGGATTCGTGCACGTAAGGTTCCGTACCATTATCTATAAAAACAGCAAAAAAAATCTCGTTCGTTGTATGGAAGCCTCCTTGAATATTTACTTTATTCTGTTTTTTTTGTACTTATTATTCTAGTAGCAACAGAATTACATCATAATTATGTAAAAATTTCAACTGTCTAACCATCACGGTTCATGAGTACAGCCTGGTGACAGACAAACAGATAGAGAGAGAGAGAGAGAGAATCCCGTTACCCTTTGGTAACGGAACCCTAAAAAGCAAAACGATAACACGAGTTACTATTGCAGCTTTAATAAAGAAACATTATCCTCCAATCAACTTAAACTAAGCCACGCCAGCACTTAACAGCGAACGTGCAGTTTAACGCTGCCCGATCCTATAAATTAGAAATGTTATACCATGACCCGGTCTATACCGGTACGTTACCGTTTACAACACAGGTATATGTAGTAGGTAAACTTATATTTATTTGTCTATCACCATTTTAGCTTATTTACACCCATACGAGATTACGTAGAAATGCCACACCAACCATTGATCAGATTTTGATAGACAAAATCTTAATCATTAAAATGACACACAAACAATATTTCAATCTAAATTGTATTGTAAATTTTGTTTTTAGCAATTCCATGCAAGGTTTAATTGAAGATAAATAACACTTGAAAAATATCATCGACCTCAGGTGGGACTCGAACCCACGTCCCATCGCATACCGGGCGAGTGCTTTGACCACTAAGCTACCGAGGACGTCACGTGACAAGATGAAATTACATATAGCTACAACATTGACGTGGGTTCGAGTCCCACCTGAGGTCGATGATATTTTTCAAGTGTTATTTATCTTCAATTAAACCTTGCATGGAATTGCTAAAAACAAAATTTACAATGTTTAAGCATTTCTGATCTTAACCAATAGTCAAATATTTGAAAAAATATTTCTATAGGGTGTTGACGGTAGTATACTACTCAGCTATACATATAGCTACAACATTGATCAGAATGCGCTGGCTTTGACAGCGAGAAAAAACACTTGAAGAATTTCATCTTGTCACGTGACGTCCTCGGTAGCTTAGTGGTCAAAGCACTCGCCCGGTATGCGATGGGACGTGGGTTCGAGTCCCACCTGAGGTCGATGATATTTTTCAAGTGTTATTTATCTTCAACTAAATTGTATTTTTTTGTTACCTATCAACAAATTGTATTTCAACAGAAACAATTTAAAAAAGCCGGCTCACCTCTACGACGAGTTCGTGGCAGCCGCAACAATGTTCTCCTGTCGATTCTGTAAACAAAACCGCGCTCACTTCGTCGCTGCACTCGCTTATCAACGATAAATAATATGAACCTTCTTTCTAACAAGATAGAGGCTATGTTCGTTTGTACGGCTAAGTCATGTTTTAGAGCGAGTCCGTTGCGTTTTTTTAGAGAATCGACCGGCTGGTCATAGCTGACAGTGGGGACTGTCCACTGGTCGAGCACCTCTGTTAAATAACTAGGTCACTTTTAACTATTAAGTACTAACATATATTAGTTGCTAAGCTTGCTGTGTACTAACACTTTAGTGGTTCTTTTGTTATCTGATTAATAAATATTTTTATTTTATTTTTATTTTTTTAGGCTCCACTTATACTCAATCTTAGTAAAAATAATAATTTATTATTTCGCGCGTTTTTACTCTGAACCTTGCCTGCTAGACATATAAGTTAATACAAATGATGCAAACTGGTTTAGATTCGTCTCTGAAGTCACTGGGGAGGCCTATGTTCAGCAGTAGATGTTCTAATAGCTGAAGTAATGATTATGATTAAGATTTTGGACATTGACACCTCAGCTTAATCGTTTGCTAAGCTAATAGGCAATTGTTCTTCTATAGATATTATTATATCTGATTATTTTAACCTAGCACGGAAATGAAGTGAGCATCATGGCACGGCTAGCACTCAGAAATTAGCAGTTACTTTAGATGTGTTACTGTGAATAGATAAATAGATTCATGTTACACAATACACACAATACAAACAAAATTATAGAACACACCAAAGAAAAACATTTGGAATTGTCAATTTAGGCATAATAATTCATATCGCTGCATGTGATGTTTTCCTCAATCAGGAGAGTGAACCTTCTGCGGGTACTTATCTTACGTTACTCTAGTAAAATGGGAATAGCTTGGGATCCGCTTGCGAGTACGTGGCGAATACGCGAACGAACGAGGAAATCCCTCGAAACGTTGTAAAAGCAGATGGGAACTAGGGATGAGATTTAATTTTATATCGAGGATATAATATTTTCATGTCCGAACTTTAAAAAACCTTTCAAACTTTTACTCAGTTATACAAGATGACTCGAAAACGTAGTCGTACATGTCTAATCTTACATTATTTAACTATAGGGTGTTGACGGTAGCATACTACTCAGCTATCCATATAGCTACAACATTGATCAGAGATACGCTGGCTTTGACAGCGAGAATGAACACTTAAGAAATTTCATTGTGTCACGTGACGTCCTCGGTAGCTTAGTTGATAAAGCACTGGCCCGGCATGCGATGGGACGTGAGTTCGAGTCCCACCTGAGGTCGATGTTTATTTTTCAAGTGTTATTTATCTTTAATTATTTAACTATTCACGAAGTTAGGGCAATCTCATCAAATTAAGGCTATCTAGAAGATAAATAGGTTCTAGCGATAAGATCGCCTTACCTGTGCAATTTAAATGCCTTTTTCCTGTTTTTGTTTGTTTCTTGTATTGTGCAATAAAGATTAACTATATATATCTCTAACCCACGGCATTAGATATTGGTTTCTTAATTGAAGTTGCTACCGATTCCTTAGCTATCGATGAATGTACAAACGTCACTAAAGCAATCCAATAACGTTGCTTGCAACGGATATTGCCACTACATCTTACCCCCTCCCCCGATCCCACGCTACCTAGACCGAACTGAGCAGGTTACTGCAAATATACTAGACGCTACACTTATATTTTTATTAATCTCTTGATAAACACACCAATGTGTTTTCTATCAAAAGCTTTGAGACGAGGTTTGCCATTTTGTCTCAAATCTGTGACTGTGTCTTTACTTCAACTATATGCAGATTGTACTATTTTAGGGATCATGGCAGGAAGCAAAATATCAGCAATGCTAAGAAAATGCAGTTTGCTCTTGTTCAAAATATCAAATCAGATGTTGATGTACCTAACCTAGACAAGAAACATACATTAATAGATATGATGCACTTCTTCCCTGTCTTTTTTTAATGTTGATAACCATTTCTTTAATTGTAAGGCATTCGAAAAGTTATTTAATGTTTTTTTTTAATTTAATTTTTTATTGTTAGTTACCGAACTAGTTACACCCATAGACCATCCGCTACCGGATATTGCGTCTAGATCCTAATTCAGTCCCCACCCGATAGTATTTCTCCCGGGGTACTTTACCCGTGTATTACAACACCCGGCTCTAGTTCTGTAAACAGGTTGTTTGTCCGGGAAGATTGGAACTTATTGGCCTTTAGCTCCGATATCCGTTGATAAAAGGAACTGCATTTTTCAATTTGTTATGCGTTGTAAAAGTTAATGCGGCTTTGCTTTCAGAATGCGTAGATTATGCCATAGTAAAGATATATCTAGGCGACAGACTTCTATACCTTTAATGTGAGATTTCACGTGATGCGTAATTCTCTGTTTGTCTGTTATGTTTTCATGCCCAAATTAATAGAGCGATTTTCATGAAATTTGGTACAAACATAAAATAAAGCTTGGCAAAGGACATAGGCTATCTTTTATCACAAAATAAAGGTTTGAAGAGGTTGAAATGGGGAATGAAATTTGGTCACATATAAAACCATGAAAATATGTATTGTAGAACGTTATAAGAAACTAGCTGTGTTGTTTCTTAATTAAGCAATGTTGAAGTCTGCGCTGAAGCACGTTTAACAAGATGGGAGATTTTTACGTTGGATTTAAAACTGTTTTATTTATCAGAAGACAAACATGCGCACCCAGTTTTATCGCATTTTCTTATTAATACTCTTATTTCAAGTCGCATGGGCTGCCAACCGCTGGCCTAAGTAGTATACAGTAAAAACATAATTACTAGAGCCAAAAATGGCATTTTGACCAGAATAATATAAATAACCTAACTACTACAAAATATCGCTGAGTTACATGAACAAACATTTTGAACGCCACTTTTTGGGCTACTACCCCGTATATTAATTGTTATTATTTTACTTAAATCGAATGTAGATTATCAGTTGTAGACGGCACTCATACTGTCCACCCAGTATGAGGGAAAGAGGGATCTGCGGGGTAACCATGAAATCTTAAAACAATATCAAATCTGACAAATCTGTCAATTTCGTACGAAATTTGACAGATTGGACAAGATTTGAGATCGTTTTAAGAGTTCATGGCTACCCCTCTGCGTTCTATTTCATTTATAATTTAACTAAAGACGGCGTAGGATTAATATTTTTGTAGAATAAAACTTGTCTGAGAAATAACTCCAGTTTTATACCATGAAAAAATAATATTGCATTTCTGACGCAGCTCTTCGTTTAAATGATGTTATAAAACTTGACCTGATTTAAGTTAAGGCTGGAATATAGAATGGCTTCGTGTCCTGAGTACCTACCGCCACTGCTCAAGTTTGTTGGAGGTTTTTTAACGTCATGATTCAGCTTTTTCCTAGGTAACAAATAATATTGCTCAAGTACGAAGCGATTTTTAACATAACCGACTCTTTGACTACGATATTAGTTACGATCCTCATTTCAAAAATGTTTTAGGGCTGTTAATGGTTATCAAAAGATTTGAGAATTGAGAGATTGGAAGCTATGTTTAAAAAAATGAAAACTTTTTATAGGTTGGATTTTTAAGTTTTGTCGTACTAGAATAAGTACGTATTTTTACAAGAATCCAGCGTTTTACTTTGTTTATGAAATTAGCCAGCTTAGTTGGACCCTCATTTTCATAAGAGCATCAATCAAAAGTGCTGTATAACTAAACATTGATTGAAAATAAAGTTAAACACTAATATTAACGCTAGAAAGACATGTTTAAACTTATCTTTCTCCCACTCACGACGCTCACGATATACTGAGCGAAAGAGCCTAGGAAGGTTTCCATACGACTACACGTTCTGGAAATCGGCCGAGCTAAACCCTGTTTTGAAACCGATAGATACGAATTGGACTATGCTCGTCAAACTTAGCCGCTGCCGATCCGGCAAGCAAGAACCAATTATAAATCCGGCGAAAACTGGATAGAATAATCCTTAGGTAAAGTTATCGTGGTAGCCAACCTTGTTCTTTATATCGGCTTGTAACTAAAGGTCTTCGACTGACGAGGTGTTAACGTTTGTTTCAGCGGAATCGCTGTTGTCGCTGCCGAAGAGATGGCTCAGCACCCAGGGCTTCGGTACAGAGGACGAGGACTTCCAGGTGATAATTTAAAAAAAGTTTTAATGATTATAAATACCATAAAATAAAATCAACTGACCAAGTGTCACTCAAGAGCACTCAAAATAATAAGGAACTGCCTCTCAGTTCTATATTTAAACAGACAAAAATTTACAGACGAAGTCTAGTCCAAACAATGCAATGATATTTTTTTTAGCCAAGACCCCGGTTTCGATTCCCGATCGGGTCAGTCTAGAAAACGAACTTAAGTATAACTTAACATAGGAATGTTGCCTCGGGCTTAGGTATGGTGGTGCCGTCGTTATTTCTGATCAGATAAATATACGCTATGTTATCATTTCCCAGAATGTCCAGCTCCCCAAGCTGCCAGTGCCAGATCTACAGGAGACCCTGGACACATACCTGGAATTAGCAGCGGTGGTGGTGAGCGCGCAGCAGGCGGAGCGCACCAAGGGCGTCATCCGCGGCTTCATGGAGGAGCTGGGCCCGCGGCTGCAGGAGCAGCTGCTGGACCGGCAGAAGGAGATGGATAACTGGGTAATAACCCTTTGTGCCGTTCCGAACGTAGACCTGTAAGAGACCCTGGGTACGTACCTGAAGCTGGCAGCGGTGGTGGTAAGCGCGCAGCAGCTGGAGGGCACCACGGGCATCATCCGCGGCTTTATGGAGGACCTGGGCCCGAGGCTGCAGGAGCGGCTGCTGAAAAGGCAGAATGAGATGGATAAATGGGTAATATCCCGTTGTAGCGTCGCGCAGGGCACAATCCTGTGCTAACTATGAGGTGGTTTGGGCCATACTCCACCACGAGGGCCTAGTGCGATGCGGTGGAGGGGTGTTGGGAAAGAAGTTAGGCAACTCACGTCGTAGTGGTGAGTGGATAGATGACCATTCCAACCATATTTAGTGAAATTTATCATAAGTATCTCCGAGCTTCGGAAGGCACGTTAAAAGTTAGTTCTGGCTTATATAGCTTGATACTAGTGGAGCCTACTCAGAGGCCTTAAGTCACTGGCCTTAGAGTAAACCTTACTGTCAGATGTAATCAAGCCACCTAATAATACCCTTAAGATAGTAATAATTCTTTGTAGGCGCAGTGAACTCACGACATAGTCAAAGTTGCGGGCAGCCGCTGGATAAATAGGCAACGGCCAGGTGATGGTCGTGTCTTATTTAGATCTAAGACTATACTTAACAATAATACACCTAAAATAAAATATAAAATACCGAAACTTTTGCAAGAAAACCTGTACGAAGTACGGAACTCCCTACATGCAAGTTCAACTCTCACTTACCCGAAGTTGTTTAAATCTACATTGGTACTCAGGGTAACTTAGGGGACTTTGAGGGTCCGGTCTTAATTATTTAGAATGTAATTCTAGATTCTGCGTATTCTGTGTCACACTGAATATTTAGGATGTCCCTAGATTTAATAAGGAGTCCGTTTAGAAATGTTTATTAGTAATAGAAGCTAAATAATGCTTATAATCTTTTTCAAGATCAGCTTCATAAATCAGGTTATTCAACACATAATAAAAACTAGAACATTTATGTATAACATGCGATTTTTAACTAAAGGAATACTTTAATTCGTCTTTAAAAAATAATTCTATTCATATCATAAGTTTAAAAATTCCATGCCTTGTAAGTATTCGGTAAAATACTTCTTACGCGTTATCGCTCCCAAACGATGGAAGTTTTCATTTCGATAAGTTGAGCCCAAAACAATGGTGTAAGAACCATTGTTTCCGACATCACACCGTCTCATGTACTGGGTGTACGGTGTACACATACAACATGAAATTAAAAAATGAAAAAGTAACAGTTTTAAAATGATAATTGGCAAGTTTTACGTTTTATTGTGTCATTTGATAATTGCAATAGAAAGTACTACTACGGAAGTGAACCTTACTGCAGTGCGTAGTGTCAGTGACAGTCCAATTTTAGTGAGAATATTACAATCGGTCGATGCTGCAACAAGTGATGACCATTTGTTCGACGTGACATTAAAATTACTACAAAGTTTATGTGTGTGCATGCACGAGACTTTAAAAGAGAACGAACGGGGCAAATCATTTCACGGTGACACAAACTCGTTACAAATTGAAGATGAGTCGCATGAATCAGATCAAAAAGTTCTTGAACTATATACGAAAATTTACAATAACACATGTTTTAACTTACGGCATGAGCTTGCTACGAAACTTAACAGAATACATGACACGTTTTTAGGAAATGATAAAGAATTAATAAGCAAATCTAATTGTGGTAAAAACATGGATCTCACTACAGAAAAAGTGATTAACATCAGTTCAAGCATGATACCAACTGTCCAGAATAATATTAATTCTAAACTTAAACAAATACTATTTGAAGCTCTGATTCAAACACAACCATACCACAAGTATACAATTAAAAGATATAATTTATTTAAGAAAGCTAAACCTCAATTTTTGGTGGATGACTCGAGACACAGCATTATTGTTATTATAACATTACAAACTGCGCAAAATATAAATAAAACATATGAAGATTCTTCAATCATTACAGATGCCGAATTGAATACTACACTTTATACAAAATCTCCGATGGATATTGATATAATAGATACTAAATACAGTTCAAATGTAAAGGAAAGCATAGAAGATATGAAAACTAGTATTGCCTCTGAATGCAATTTGCAATCTATTTATTTTTTTCTGGTTGAGACAGAAAAAAGAAATCATACAAAGGTATTTAAAGTGCTAAAGCGAAAACGAACAATTAAAATTTATATCGATGTTATAACATTGAGACACCACACTGACTACAGTAAAATTTGTTGCAGTGACAATGGAAAAACAATGTGTAATATTGATCTCATCAAAGATATCACAAATGATGAAGTAACAAAAATAAATAATAATAACACAACTAATAGATCTGTCGACACCTATTCTAAAATAAAAGCATTAGTAGAAATGTACGATGAGAAACTAAAACATAGTAATAAAAATATTGGATACGATTCTAAAAATAATAAAGCCATTTCTACTAAATCTGTAGGCCTTGAAAATGTGGTTTCTGTAAGACAAGAAAACGTAATGCCTGAAAATAACCAAAAATCGAAAGATATTTTTTCTGAAATCTATTTTCAAGGAAAAGAAAAAGGTGGTAATAAACGATCAGACTACAAATATTTATCTTCTGTGTTTGATAAAATTCTTAACAAATCAGGAAAACAAATAATAATCAACGATAATTTGTACGAGAAAATATCACAACTACAGCACGACAAACCAAAAATACCACCTTTTCTAGGAAAGTACAAGATTGAGGTAACCAGCAGTACGTCAGACATCGATCAGGAAAATAAAGGACCTAACACTAAAAACACAAAACTTAAAAGTGACAAGGACAACGCAAAGCTTAACACCTTGAATGATACAGCAAATATATTACTTACGCTGAACACATTGGGTAATACAGAAAACGAATACGCTACAAAAGAAGACAGTGACAAAATAAATAACATTTATGCTTTTACCACATTTAAAGATCAAGATGATACTAAAGAGAAAAATAATAATACACATGTTAAGCGAACACGGGATAAAGAAGCCAAAATAATACCAGCAGTTAATGTTATGCAGCAGACAACGGCACAAATATATACTACCAAAAACCAAACTAATATTTTAAATTCAAACAAATACCCCGCTACTACATTGACAAATGAGAAAATACATCAAAACAATTCGCAAAATTTCGGCATTCCATATTTTATTGATAAACATACCAAAAGCAATACACATTCAAAAGAAAGAAATGGTTTCGGTCTAACTGGAAATGAAAAATATACAGCAAATTCAAAAATACTAAGTTCAACTGTAATATATGATACAGATAAAAACACAATATTGTCTGATTATGAAAATGTATTGGTAACGCCAATTCAACCGATATATAAAACAAATGTTTATACGAACATCGACTCGGAACAAATAGGTGAGGGTAATGTTTACAGAACGGATGTGAATACCAATGATCAATTACGCACTGAACAACAAATAATTGAACTAAATACAATGAACTCTGCAAGACAAAATTATATATTTACGAAAACTACTGTTTCTGGAAGGCCTATTTTACCGGTGACACCAATTTCAAAAGAAAAAAATAGTGTTGGTCTAACTGAAAATAACAAACATACAGCAAATAAAGAAATACTGAGTTCAACTGTAAAATATGATACAGATATAAACACAATATTGTTTGGATATGAAAGAGTATTAGTAACGCCTATTCAACCTAAATATAACACAAATGTTTATACAAACATCGACTCGGAACAAAAAGGTGAGGGTGACGTTTACAGAATGGATGTGAATACCAATTATCAATTACGCACTGAAAAACAAACCATTGAACTAGATACAATGAACTCTACAGAACAAAATGATATTGTAACGGAAACCACTAATTCTGGAAAACCTGTTTTACCGAGGACACCAATATTTGCAATTTTTAACAATAACTCTTATATGGAGGAACCATACAGTGGAAATAAAAACTTTACTAAAACAGCTAATAAAAATCTAACTAAAACTAAGCAACTCAGAGAAAATCAAGAAAAACTGATTTTAACATTACAAAATCATACAGATTCAAATATAATTTTGCTTACGACACCGGTTCAACAGTCAAATTGGGAAAAATCTAGCGATGGCCACAGGACGGAATCTTTAATAATAAATCCAATTAGCATTGGAGACTATATGGTAACGCAATATTTAGTGAATTTGTTAAATGAAACTAATACTACTACGAATTCAAAAATTGGAAATAATGAGAGAAAACCAACTTCGTCTCAAGAGGCAGATCAAACTACTTTTTACCCATATACTGATTTGGGTACAACAGGTTATACAGATCACGATGAAATTCCAATTACATATAAGAACATTGTAACACTTGAAGTTAGATCGAATCTTACTCTACAAACTACTATTCCAGGTATAAAAGAACCCCACAATATATTCCATGATGATACAAATTTCAAGAAAACAGCTGTCAAAAATGAATATGACCAGAAAGTCAAAGTTCCTATCAACAATAACTCAGTTATCACTAAACAAAGTACGGCAAAATACGATAATAATATACTGAGTTTCACACCACTTATAAATCCATTTACAAATTCACATTTAGCTGAAAATCAAACACCATTGGACACGACAACTCAGCAGGCATTCCAAAATACATTAAACGATAAAATTACCAATTTATTGATAACAGATAATGAATTGGACTTCCCAAAAATAGCTATTACTAATCCGATTAGCACTGAACAGTACACGATAGAACGGAAAATCATAAGTTACACACAACCAAAAAATACGGATAAAATTCAAAATGGCAGTCCCGTTTTACGAGTGGATTCAACTCGACCGGCATTTCAAAACACATTTTACAAATATGAAAATTCGGAGGCGAATTACTACAAAGTTAGAAATGCAATTTCAACTGAAAGTGATAAAATGACGTTCCTTGTGCCAACCAATTCACTTTTTCAGACCATCAATCCCACTACACCGACATTGCCAAAAACTTTAGTCGATAATACTAATTCTGAACAACTACATACTGAAAATAATTTTCAAACGAATGTTACTTTTAGAAGTAATGCAAAAGATCAAAGTACCGTAGCCTACGATGAATTAAGTTCTAGAGTGCATAAAGATACATATTCAAATACAATTCCAGCTGAGATCAATTTCACACCGGGGACACCAATTCAAAACATACTTCAAACTTTTTATACAAATTCAAACTCAGGAAAACCAAGTGCTCAAAATGAAAACAAATCGAAAGGAACTACAAAAAATCCAATAAGTAATAGTACAGTAAAAAGTAACGAAAATACTAATACAATTTTAGAAGAATATAATTTCGTAATAGTTACGCCAATTCAACAGGAAAACCAAACTTTTTTTTATCCAATCGACAAGAAGAAGATTAGCAGGAGTCCAATTAGCGTTATGCAGAATACAGTAAAAGAAGGCATAATGAGTACTGAAAATATTGTTAATTTGGTAATATCTACTACACAGATACCGCTAACTATTTCAAACACGTCTACTAATTCAATTATACTACAATCTGGGAATGAAAATACAGTAATTAATGATCTGATTGACGGTAAAGTTTCTGCAAAAGATGACGTGCCAATTTTTGTAGTACAAAAGGACTCAGGATCAAACACAATTTGGATAGAAAATAGTGAGACGATGATGACTCAAACTCAACAGGAAACTCCAAGTACATTCGACAAAAATATAAATTATCAAAAAGCTTTACGTGAATATATATTTTCGAAGGGAAGTGATGTAAACAAATCAGAAATTGTTTTAAAACATCAACAAAATTATTTGACAGAACAAGACTTATCTAGTTTGAGAGAGCAAGGCAAAACCGAAATAATCACAAATCCAACTTTAAGTTATACCACAAAGAGGGGACTGATAGCACAAAAACCACCTCAAAACATTTCTTACTTAAACGCTAGTGGGGGAAAAAACGAGAATGCAAATAATGACAACTTGAAAATAATTGCAATGAATTCGAACAACATCAGACAAACCAAAACAAAACAAGACAAATCAAGTTTGACAGTGCACGAAACCAAAAACACTAGCTTACTTCAAAGTAATGAGATAACAACGCACCAGGCATATCTAGATACTTTTCACACAGGCACAGATTTGAATAAAATTGTTAGTATAGAAGATTACAAAATAAACGCAAATATTAAAACTCAAGTTTTCAAGTCCAAAAATAAATTATTGACACCCGAAACAGAGAAACCTGTGTCAATAACGCTTTCAGGCATGATCCAAAAAGATGTTTCAAACAAAACTAGTAGCAAACTCGAGGTCACAAAAAATATAATCAATAATTATAACAGAGATAACCTTCAAGACATGTCGTCTACCCCAGAAATTAAATCAAAAAAGATAACTTGGGCTTTCGGGTCATCCGACATCACTACTGAAGATTCTTATATTCCATACAGTAATATAAAAGATAGTAATATTTTTTCCTCAGTATCAACTCACGGAACAGAAAAAAAAGTAGACAAAACTAAAAATTTCCTAGAAGATCACCCGAGAACATTTACCGAAAATCACATAAATGAAACATCAGAAAATATTGCTACTCAGAATAACATTCTACCAAATATAACAACATTTGGACGCTATAAACAGCTGGAAGAATACGATGAATCTGGGCTAGATGAAAGTAAAGAATTACAAGTACTAGACCGAATACCTTTGTCCTCGAAAATGTCAATCATAAAACAAGTGCAAAAACAAACAACTAAAAAGAATGAAACAGGACCACATTTGATTCCTACAGCTTTTCATAATACTGATTTGCTACAAGTCGAATTATCCAACATAAAAATAAATTCCAGTAACAAGACTTTCTCCAACCCTAAAAAGCAAATTGAGATGTCTTCTTCAAATAAATATTCTTACAAAATTGCAATTCCAGAGACGAATAATCGATTAATTTTTAACAACACAACTTTAGATGACCAAAAAAGTTATAATGACAAAACAAGTGCATTAAAAAACGCTTTATTTCACAATGCGATTGGAGAAAGAGAAACAACGGAAACAAACTTACACATAACAGAATCAATGACAAGTAAGACAACACAAAAACTAAAACCCACTATAAAAATAACGTCACTATCCAAAAATGTTTTGAATATAAAGAATCTTAATATCTTTGATACAAATAGGACGGTCAACGATTTAAAGCCTACCGTTGAACTTGAAATTCAAGAGCATAATTCATTAGAAAATAATACATTGAATTTTGAAAAGAAATTACCAATTCCGTTTACTTCTACCAGCCACATTGATAATACGAAAGTACACACAGTCAACACCGATAATGAGAAGTATTTGACCCCACCAACAAACTCAAATGAAATTAATGTCTTTAATGTTTCACCCACTTACCAAAAATTTTCCTATTCTACGGGCGATATTAGCGTGCAATCACAAACCTTAAATACTAAACATACTTTGCCAGATACTCACAATACACATGCAAAATTAGCTGCAGTCGTAACGAAGTCAGGGGTCAATAAACCCATACGTTTAAAAATAAAAGAGACAAGAGAGAATGATTTGGAGCATATTATTATAGTTCAAGGCCAGCTAGATGCGGTAAACGCAGAACTATACCATAATGACACAAAAAACATGATTAAAGAGAAAGCAAATATTTCGCAAAATCAAGAGCAATTAATCAATACTGCTTATGATGTTTTTCTCAAACAAAATTTGCCTATTTCTTCAAACCACACACCATCGTATGACCAGAATGAGTCTTCGAGACTTAAAAATAGAACTTTGAATTTTAAATCACAAACTCAATCATATGAAAATTTGGAAATAAATGGCAATAATGATACAATCACCATAAAATATACAAACCCAAGCAACAAAGAAAGACTAAAGTATAACAAGACCATTAAAATATTTTTAAACAATTTAGACACATTTGAAAAGATAAAAACGCCAATAAATTTAGTAAATAAAAACGTCGTAGTTGTTGAGAAAGAAGATAACAGGATTAAAACATCTAAAATGGAACCGGAAATCATAAACGAACCTTATCGATTTAAGACTGGGAACTTTCAAAACAAAACCAAAACTCGAACAGAAGATAAAACCTTGACAATTCAAAATGATGGCTATAGGACTGATAATTTACTCGACTCAGAAAAATACATGAAGTTGAGTGAAAAAACAAGTTATATTACATTACCATCAAATTCAAATTGGATAAGTAACAGCACCTCGACAAACAATGATTTAAATATAAACAAGAAACTCGAGTCAATTAGTACCTACGTAGATGAAAATGGTCTTACACCTCACAATTTATTTTTGGAAACGCAAGTGACAAGTCCAGTTAGCACTAACAATAATATTTACGCATTTTCCCTATTCAATGCAACACACGTAACCATAATGGAGCCAGCTGTAACTACAAAACTTCCGACAACAACAAGCGTGCATACGTTCAATAACGTTTATAATATCATTTCAAAAAAATTACAAATGCCAGATACTGAAGCTTTAGCTTATTCCAGAAACATGTCTAAAATTGAATCATTTACAAGTAATGTAAGTTTCGATGTGGAAAATATAACATTATCATATTTGATAGAAAATTTACTTGAACAAAATAAAGATCATAAAAACGAAATAGCTATCAATCGAAAACCCATTGTTTCCACCTTTAATCAAAATGAAAACGATACGACACAGTTAGAAATTTATAACAGTCAATATTTGCCTGCAGAAGTCAGTAAATTCACAAGTGCAGGTAAAGGTCCTTCTCAAATTAAGAAACCTGTTTTACCAATGTTTTTAAATATTTTTTATACAAAAGATAATATAAATGAAGACAGATTACGTGTTACAAATTACACAAATGTAAGTTTAACTACTGAGCATGTATCGACTGAACCAATAAAATTCCTTGGAACAAAATCAAAAAATAACGTTAAACTGTCACTAGAAAGCTTACCCGAAAATAATAAAGACCGTAAAAATAAAATTAATATCACACCGGAATCAATAATGACCAACTTAACTATAAATACAACAGATACGCCGCTATTACAAAAAAAGGACACTAAATATTTGGCAACAGAAGTCAGCATAACCACTAAAACAAATATTTTATCTTCTAAAATTAAAGAGAACGCGCATGGTAGGATTTTCACAATTGCAATGAAATCTACTGTACCAGTAAAGAAAAAAATAAGTGAAGATAAAATTACTCTGACTAATTGTACAAATTTGAGTTTGAAATCGAAGAACTTACCCACTGAACCCATTAATTCCTGCAATACCATATTAAAAATAAGCGAGAAATTATTGAAAGAAAATTTATCTAAAATAAATGATGACTATAAAAACGAAATAACTATCACTCGAGAACCTATAATTGCCAATTTGAATGAAAATACAAACGATACGCCACAGTCACTTGTTTATGGCAGTCCATATTTGTCAACAGAAGTCAACAAAACTACTAGAACAGATAAATCTGCTTTACGAATCATAGAAAATATGCAAGGTAATGTTTCTTCAATTGCGATGATATCTTCTGTTCCAATATCATCAAAAACTTTAACACTTAAACACAAAAATGAAAATATAAGTGAAGATAAACTACGTGTTACAAATAGTAAATTTAAAAGTTTAAACTCCAAACATATATTAATTGAACCAATAAACTCACTTAGTACAAAACTGAAGAAGAGCATGGATCTGTTATTATCAGAAAGAAATGAAATAATGTACACAGAAGGAATTTCTAAAATAATGTTTTTAGACGAAACAGCATTTAGAAACGATTTCAAAACTTTTCAAACAACAAGGAATACCACAGTTCCAGAAATGAATAAAGACAGTCATAAAATTATTACTTCACAAAGCAATTTAGTTTCCACACCGTCAAAAACGAACTATGACTGGAATATTGGTTTTGATAATTCCAAGTATACACAGAATATTCAAGTGATCAGTACTGCAAAAAATAAATCAGCAATATTTAGTTTTTTTTCCACTACATTGGAACCAAAAAAGTCAATGAACTCAAGTTTTCAAACAAGAAAGAAAGCATCTGATGAAAATAAAACTGGTGATTATTTTTCATTACATGTGAATTCAGATCAATTAAAGAATTTTGATAAACAAGGCGCTTCGGAATCAAACAAGGAATCAGTGACTAAGAACTACTGGAAAACCAATGAGAATTTTAAAGGATTAGACGATTTAAAACGAGGATCTAGCAATAAGAGGGAAGATTTAGCATTTTATAACACTAAAACAGATGTCAGAGCCCAAAATAATCTGAATGACATTCAAACAACAAACAATATGTATAACAAAGTAAAAACTATATTTTTGAACACGAAAGCGGATGCTGCAAAATCAAAAATAAAAGGTATTGGTAAGCCAATAATAATTATAGGAGAAACTAGTGAATTAGCTCAATCGAATGCTACCAGTTCTCCAGTTATTTTTCCTAATTCTAGGGAATTCTTAAATATTAAAGGAACAAAAGATAATACAGTTCATGGCCTAGAGAAATCGGATAAAAAATATAGTTCACAACTTCAAAAAGAAGAGAATGGCAATGAATCACGTTTTATTACAAAAGGATTAAACCCATTTTCACGAAGATTTTTCAAAGAATACATTACATTTAATTCAAAATTAAATAACACAACAATCCCTGATAGCTACAATTTTACAAATTATACAAAAAATAATAAATCGATTGATAACATATTACATTTAATTAAAAGCGAAAATTCATCTGAAGCCAACAATAAATTTAATTCTGAATCTACTGTTACGACATACTACTCGACTAATATTCTTTCATCAATATCAGAAACATTTACAAAAGGATATTTAGGAGACGGTGAATTTACGACAGAATTGTCTGCTTTTACAGAATCAGACTATTTACCAGAAACACGGCATATGGCATTTATAGAAGTTAATAATGGAAATATTATGACCACTTCAAAAGAAATAACAACTCAACAATTTAGCAGAGCAGTTGATTTATTAACATCAGCAGATAATGCACCATTCAATTTATATGAAACTACAGATGATATTAAAAACAGCACAGGAACCATGACTACAACTGTGCTAAAATCTGGTCAATCAGATGCTGTTAGTAAAGAAATTAATTTGGAAAATCTGTTATTATCAAATTCAACTAAACGCATCGAAACAAACTTTAAACAAGAATATACATCTTCAGCACCTGATTTATCTAACCCTCGAAAAATGCAAGGACCGAAAGCAACCGAAACAAGAAATATTTTTTTTCCAAAGATATTTACACCACTGCCATTGGCGTTATTCAAGGAAACTCAAACAAAAGGCAAACATGATGACAAAAAAACGACTTATGAACGACCAAACAGTTTAATTAATGAAAGATATACTGTTTTAGGATCAAATACAAATCATAAAATAGTCAATAATCAACTAATTACAAACAAAATACCTCCAAAAAATGTGACCGGAAAATGTATGTACAACTCAACAAAGGAAATTAGTAAAAAAAGCGAAAAAAGTACAATATCTGATCGTGCAAAGTTTTTCAATACAGCACCCAAAGAAATTCGTCTAAATTCCAATGAATTTTTAATACCAACTGAAGTTTTAAAGCCATTTGATCAGAACAGCAGCAGAAACCGGAATTTCACAAGCAAATATCCTATGACTGAAACTCATCGTTTCGCTAATACTCATAGAGACCTCAAATTAACAACACTAATTCTAGAAACAAAAGGTACAAGACATTTTAACAAAAATAGCACATCTGTGGATTTCAAAAACCGTCATGGTGTAACTAAATATATTAATTATACAAATACCAAAGCACAGCCGACCAAAATAAACGATTTATTACAAACTACTTTAAAAGTTTTAGAGCCAGAAGACAGATCCAAGTTTGCAACAGGAAGCAATTATTTAAAATCATTCACTAATCAATCAAAGTCTACAGGTAATGATATTTATATCCCAATAAATCATAATCAAAAATATACTATGTCATACAGTACTCACCGGTATATACGTACTCAATTACGTCGAAATAAAATTATAGCGTCATTAAATAAACAACAATCTGCTTTAGCAAAAGGTACCGAAATATTGAAACCAAATATTACAAATAAAAATAATAGACCAATTAAAAATAGTACAACACAGAAATCAAACATGAAATATGTGACTATGACCACTAAAACAACCAAAACAATTAAATACAATACTTACAAGCCAACGGCAGAAGATTTAGACAGTCCAATAAGTTTGGAAGCAAGAATTAAACTATTCAAAAAAAGGCTATTGACATCAAATGACAAAATGCTAAAGGGATCACAAAGTGGCATAAAAATTAAAAACACAGCATCGTGTGCACTGCTAAGAAACTTAAGTCACCATGTTGATCAGAGTCTAACAAGTTTTATAGAGCTAGTTAAAGTTTCTAACTGCTCTGAGGACGTAGCACCAATTACTTCAGGTAGCAAACTACCTCATAAAGACAAAGTTCGTCGCAACAAAATAATAACAAAGAATTACATGTCTTTAAAAACAAATATTAAAAAGAATAAGCTTCTTGACCCATTCGTGAAAACTAATCTGTACCCCATAAAAATGGTGTCTCCGAAGAGCCAAAGGAAGATTCTGAGAAAAATTCAGCTAGGCGGTAAGACTAAAGAAATTATGACTATGAATACAGGTGATTTTTTTGCGCAGAGAAGATTTGTTACCCCACGAAACAGTATAAATGAAGTCTTTAAAAGCCACCCAGAGGCTTTGAACAAAGTCGTATACAAACCACCTAGTGCCCCTAAACAAGTAGTTTTGAGACCCATATTTGACCAAGCTAAGGGACGAGCTAATTTTAGACCAAAACCCCTCATATTCGAAAACAAGGAAACTTTCTTTGACGATGGCTTCCATTATAATCATCGCGCAAATGATTTGTCCTGGAGGGATAAAGTTAACTTCATGCAAGAGTTCATAAAAACCAAAGAACTAGCAGCGCCTAACGTATTAGCCAGACCTTTTGCTATGGAGCATTCCATTAAACCAAAGTTTTTAAGAGATAGAGTAGATTCGATACGAAACTATCTAATAAATACAGACTTTGTTAAAAAAACAACGCAACGTGATTACTTTTTGGATTCACCACTAAGAAATTCTGACGACGACCGTGATGATGATGATGACGAAGCAATACCTCAGCATCTATTATTGCCGTTAAAGAGTAATTTCTGGATTCCCGAAGAAGAGCTAACGACAACGAAAAAACCGAGAAGAACTAGACCAAGAAAAACTATATTCTTTTTAAGCCCAACTGTACCGTACAATCGCTATTTTTAAGTTTTGTAAATAATAATATATTGTATCCTAATTAATAATAAACTTTTATACTAAATACATACTATGAGTTTTAATTACAATGAGCTCAAGTTATTTCGTTAAACACACGTTTGTAAGTTTTACTTTGAAAATTATGATAGAAATGCACGTCACGTTGCAACTGATTGCTTCCGAAGCATTGCATACTGCTACAAAGTGCAAGTGTATACGTCTTACCACAAGTAAAGCCATTGCTTAACAATTGCAATAATAGTTCAAACAATTATGGATTACCTAAAGCTGATTTTGTCTATTTTTTGAGGCAGCAATAAAAACAAATAGATTTTACGAAGACAACCAGCACCTTTAAGCTTAATAGATTTTAATTGTCATAGATCTCTAGTTGCGGATAATTCTTTAATCTATAAGGTCCGATTTTATTAGTGTACATCCTGTTAACCTGTGACTATATAGGTGAAAAGCAATCTTAAAAACAAATTTTCAAATGTGTATCATAAAAACTAAAAAAGTTAAAAATCAAATTCAAATTAACAACATTGACTTCATATTGCATAAACTCGTCCTATCTTTGGTACGTTTAACCATCTGATTATTGTCTTATTCCTTCCCCTTATACAGAGCGAGAAAAAGTTGAAGATAGGACGAGTATAAGCAATATGAAGTCGATGTTGTAATTATGTATTTTTATTTTTAACTTTTTTTGTTTTTATGATAGACATTTTAAAGTTGGTTTTTACGATTGCTTTTCACCTATATAATCACAGGTTAACAGGATGTACACTAATAAAATCGGACCTTATATACTACGAGTACTACTAAACTATCTTTCTAATCTAACACCTTTAAATGAGCAATTCTTGTATACATGTTTAAATATAATCTGAATATCGGAAACGGCTCCAAAGCTTTTCATGAAATTTAGTATGCAGGGGGTTTCTGGGGCAATAAATCGATCTAGCTAGGTTTCATTTTTAGAAAACGTCAAAATTCCTTTTTTCGGTCATCCAGGTACTTAAGTTTAAAGGTGCTGATGAAAGCCTTGTTAGAACTGATAAAGTTTTAGCCCTTGCTCCACAGTAAAGTACTTACCGTCAAAAATTAAATACCATCTACTTTTATTTTTATTAGGTGACAGAATGGTGGCTAGACGACATGTACCTGAAGGTCCGCTTGCCCCTGCCTATCAACTCCAATCCTGGCATGGTCTTTCCGAAACGCCACTTCGCCAAAATAGACGAGGTTGCAGACCTGGCTGCGCTCTTCATCGATGACTTGCTGGATTACAAGGAAATGCTGGATAGGTGAGGTCTTCAAGCGTTTTTCTTGCCTAAACGGCGTAGGTTCACTATTATGATTAACTTCAATACCAGCATGGCGTTCTTACACCATCACATCACCGTAATAGGCATTGTGTTGTGGTAGACTAGCAGCTTCAATTCAATATTCTCTTACCTTATTGTAGGCGTTTATCGTGGCATGGTAGGTATTGCTGCGGCAAAACTTCTTTATGGTGTGCTGGGCCTAACCCAACAAGGAGGGTTCATATCGTCTCGTGAAGTGGTTCTTTACCTTGAAGAAAAATAAAATCTGTTAAGTCCCGGCCAAACCAACGCGTGCGCGATGGCGTGCGTTGTGGCGTGGGCGTGGGCGTTCAGATCGTGCCGTAGCATTTGTATCAACGAGTTCACACCGATGCGGTCAGCGGCGGCGTGCAGCAAACGTGCAGCTTGACATTCAGCGTTTGCACGCGCGGACATGGCATTTGACGTGACAGGCTCAATATTTCGATGGTGCGCTACTATGATAATATAAATAATAACTACTACAATTTTTTTTGAAAAGCTATGATCACTCATAGCTTAGTGGCTTCACAGCCAACTAGCTTTTTTCTTTCCTACATCTTCAAATAGCTTCGCTCGGGTAACCACGTTGGAATTAATTAATGCAAAACTCAGTAAATAAATAAATGAAAAACTCTACAAAAATTATTTGTGTATGGTTAAGCTTATATATTCGTAGTTTATCTGATAATAATCTGATAAACAATTATTCAATCATAATTTCTACAGCATCATTAGATACCTACCTTTATTATGACTAACATCCATAATCTTCTTTGACTTCATTCATGACTAATCTCTTTCTTGTTAGGTTTATACGTCCGAGCGAAAGATACATTTTCGTTCTAGGCCTCCTGAACGCGCAGTGTCCGCGTGTTTGGTATGAACTGGCCTGCACGCCCACGCCCTCGCGTTGGTTTGGCCGAAGCTTAAGTCATGAAAAATTGGTTACCCGGTCACAGATAAATAACTAAATAAATTCAAAAACCGGCCAAGTGCGAGTCGGATTCGCAGATTTCGACTATCACCATTATCTATAAAAACTGACTCAATCACGCGTAAACGGCTGAATAGATTTAAACGAAATTTTGCACACATATAAAATATAATCTGAATAAACATATAGGATACTTTTTATCCCGACTGAATGTACATACCAAACATTTTGTAGTCTACGTAAACGATGTTGCGGGCACAGCTAGTTAAAAATAAATCTTTCATAAGGTCTTCAGCACAAATTTAAATTCAATCTTATCAGATACCGATGACGAAACGAACGTCTGGTGTAATGGTTCGCGCACCGAACTACAAAACCTGGCGGTTGCGGGTTCGAATCCCGCAAGGGGGCAAATGTTTGTGTGATGAGCACGAGCATTTGCACCTAAGTCATGGATGTTTATAAACGTATTAAGTATCTAGTCACTATAGTTGATAGTACAAGCTATGCTTAGTTTGGGGCTAGTTAATTGGTGTGATTGTGGAAACAATCTATTATTATTATTTATAGGTACCTAGACAAGTAATGAATCGTCGCAATTAGCAAAGTGACAAGATGTCCGGCCACCTCCCGCGGGGCTTCCGACACGGAGAACTAATTACTTTACATTGTTTTTTTAATTAAACTCATATTGTCGACTGGTTAAATACGTCGTATGGAATTAAGTTCGTCAATTATATTAATTTGTGCAAATTAAAATATTCTTAAAAGATGAAACTTGTCGTTGGCCAGGCGTTATATAAATTGTCGTCAGTTTATTAATTGTTTTAAAACTATTTAATACTATTTGTAATCATTACTCTGTCACTGCGAGGTAGCCGTTACCACGATAAGCCACACTTAAGTTCACATAATATTGGAAAAATCTTAAATGGAATTAAAGTATTATTATTTTATGAGTTGCAGCACTGTTGCAAGCGCCATGATCATGGATGAACTAAATTCTATGTTGATGTTATTGGCAGATAAATCGATCTACCCTCCATTTTGTAGTCTCATCAAAAACTTTTAAATATTCTTGAATCTAATCTATCCCGATTTATTTATTTAAGGGCTAGGCAGCGGACAGGGCATATAGCATTTAGGCCGTTTTCTGATTTGTCGCCATTGAAATATAGGCGTTCGGTAAGCTTTCTGTACCGCGTATACCGAGCATGCTGATGTCGCGCCGCTGCTGCGCCGACAAATCAGAAAACGGCCTTAGAACTGACGGCCGATAGGACAAATCGTTTTTAGAATGGAGGCCTCGTACCGTACACGCACGTAGGGCATCGACTCACAAGGTGTACAGACGACCTGGTTAAGGTGGAGGCCGCTAGATGCAGACTGTTTCCTTCCTATCCGCCAATCTGAAAGTCTTTGGGGGAGACTAATGTTCAGCAGTGGACCTCCATGTCTGAAATGATGATAGCTATGTTATTTCTGATGTGACCAATTATATTTAAATCAATAAATTCACATAATACCATCTCTAAAGTTCCGGGTTCGATCGTCAGTCGGGTCAATGTAGAAAACGATTTTTTCTATATTGTCTCTGTCTGGTCTGGGTGTTGTGGTACGGTCGTTGTTTCTGATTTCTATAACACAAGTGCTTTAGCTACTTACCTTAGGATCAATGCAATGTATTTTATGTCGTCTAATATTTATTGATTTACTATAATTTTAACTCTACAGAGGCGAGCTCCCGCTAGAGCGCGCCAGCAGTCGCGAGAAAGGTCAGCCGCTCTGCATGGAGCAGTTCTACAAGCTGCTGGGCGTCTGCAGGATTCCGGAGGTCGGGAAGGACCGGCTGGAGATGCCAGCGAGGGGTGACGGTGAGCACGAAGAGCTGGTGGTGGTGGCCTGCAGGAACTACGTAAGGGACACACACACTAGCATCTTTCGAGCGTCGACATCTTGGCAGCGTCCAATCGGAGTCGACACAACGCTTGCGCAGCGGAATTTACTTAACGCTGATTGGACCCTGCCACGACGTCGACGCTCAAAGGCCGCTAGTCTGGGGGAGACCTAAGTTATCATCTAGATTCTAGGCTGTATCTAACGTCTACATGCATATATTCTTAAGCGGTGACGATTCATTGGACGATCTCCGTAGCTGAGAGGCGATCACGCCGGACTATATGGCGTCGCCATCTCTGAGGTTCCGGGTTCGATCCCCGGTCGGGTCAATGTTAAAATGAACTTTTCTAAATTGTCTCGGATCTGGGTGTTGTGGTGCCGTCGTTGTTTCTGATTTCTATTACACAAGTGCTTTAGCCACTTACCTTAGGATCAGAGCAAGCAGGTATGTGATGTTGTCCAATATTTATATTGCGACCTGGACACAATGGCTTCCTGAATGTCCAGCAGGCAGTTGGGTGTCTTGTGTTTGTTGGTAAATAGATAGTACCTACTTCGCGTTAGAAGCAAGGTCTCGCAACAGACAACAGATGAAAAGTCCGAATATCGTTAATAAATGAAAACTATTTGCTAATCTTGTACGCGTTGCCAATCTATATTATTTTGCATATCCTGCAGTAAACAATAAGTGGAAATCTGTTAAGTACCTATCAGTCGGGGTAGCATCAAGGAACCCTAATAAAAATTAAAGAAAATATGCTGGGACTTACAGAACTGTCAGAATTCTTATCGGACACAGTCGGTTGTTATTCGTTTTCGCTTCTTTAACACCAAATTAAACCTAAATCTCTCTGAGTTTATAACTTTAAGAATTTACTAAAACTGTTAATGGACAAGAAAAGTCTTTCAACATTGAATTTAATGGCCGACGATAGATGATATATTTTAGAACTTTCAATCAGTATTCAGCTCGGAGCCGGGATTTCAACAATTTTCCGTCCCAAGCTAACAAAGTTACGGCTTGGAACAATCCACTTAGCACTTAGGCGCACTTTGTCTTAACTTAGAACTTGGACAAGCTTTCATTGTTTATGGAGCCGTTGGACCAGTTGTACAATTGCTACAATTAGTTGTGCTTTTATTTATCTAACGACGCATTATTATGGTATAATATTATCTATATAAATAAATAAAGCTGAACTTCCAGTTTCTAATGTCTGTCTATAATTGAATAGAGCGTAACTTGCTAAAATCGTGTCAAGTTTCACAAGTTTGCTGTAAATCCCGCAGTTCTACCCGATCCCAGTGAAGGCGGCTGACCGTGGCCGTCTCACTTCCGGCGAGATGCAAGCGCAGCTGCTGCACGCCATGGTGGACGCGGCCGGGGCACCCCCCGCGCCCAGGGTCGGCCTGCTGACCTCCACGAACAGGGACCAGTGGGCTAAGGCTAGGGAACATCTTATTAGAGGTACGGAATACTGGATACTTGAAAGATGTTTCAGAGAAATCATAGACTAAATGACCTTCGTAGCCGAGAGGCGAGCTTGGCGTCGCCATCTCTGAGGTTTCGGGTTCGATTCCCGGCCGGGTCAATGTGGAAAACGAACTTTTGTATATTGCCTCGAGTCTGGGTGTTCTGGTACCGTCGTTGTTTCTGATTTATATAACACAAGTACTTTAGCTACTTTAAGCTGATTGTCCGATATTTAATAAAAAAACAACTCCATATTTTCTTTAAAATAAGTAGCTGTAGAGAAGAAAATGAGCAGGTTTCGGTGAGTTTAAATTATGCAACCCCAAAGTTTGAAAATAATTATATTTGTACATCATCATTATCATATCAGCCTGTTGCAGTCCACTGCTGGACATAGGCCTCCCCAAGGAGCGCCACAGCGCACGATCTCCCGCCCTTTGCATCCAGTCGCTGCCAGCTGCCTTCTTCAGGTCATCGGTCCATCTAGCCGGGGGGCGTCCTACACTACGTTTGCCTAAGCGTGGTCTCCATTCGAGAACCTTCCTGCTCCACCTCTCGTCGGTTCTGCGACAGACATGGCCAGCCCACTGACACTTCAGCTTGCTACATTTTTAGAAATGGCTATGGAAAGGTCTATGTTGGGGATCTCATTAAGGGATAAGATCCGGAACGAGGTCATACGACATAAGACTAAGGTGACTGATATTTGTACAATCGATAAAAACATATTTAGTTAATATTTGATCTAGATGAGAACAACCGCACCAACCTCGAGCTGATCTCCCGCGCGCTCTGCATCGTCTGCCTGGACGAGGCTGGCGGCGATCGGCCGGACTTAGACGAAGCTACTAACGCCATGCTGCGAGCCATGCACGGCGCAGGTACGCGCCACCACTCCGCCAACCGCTGGTTCGACAAGACCGTCCAGGTGAGTCTTTTCTGTGAAAGAAGCCTCGCTCCATTTCCATCAAGGAAATATTTAATGGTCCTACTTGTTCTATTTGCCATTTACCACCAAGAAACGATTTTGAGTGGTAAACTTGTCATGCGACTTAATAATACATCCATCACGTCACGTCTGTGTTCTGAAGTTTGCAACCATTGCAAGAAACAGGAAGATAAAGAAATACTTACAGTATTAGGGTCATCAGAACTGACATCATGAATACATAGCCTATAGAACAGAGATTCTTTCATCAAATCTCAAGAAGAAGACAAGTACTCAATCTTTATATGCAGTTATATTAACAAACATGTCTTTTGACTTAATATAAATAATTAAATAATAAATAAATATGTCATATGAAAATGTCTGATCGTTTTTGTTCCTCACACAACCTGCTGATCAAAAGCTATGTAAATCCATATGCACTTTATGTCATACAGTTTACTTATAGTTTGTAACCTGTCAGGTCAAGGTCAAGAGACACAATAAAAAATCTATTATTCGCGGCCACCGGTGGGTAATTGAAGCTTGATAGGCTAAATTTGGTTAACATTTACAAGCGTCACATAACCAATCTGAGATAAAATTTATTCAGTTATTCAGCTCAGCTGACAGAGTGCTTTAAAAAACACTGTCTCCATCTTATCAAATTGATTTAACCCTTTTTCAGCTCATCATCTCCTCCGACGGGACAATAGGCATGTGCTACGAGCACAGCGCGGCAGAGGGCGTGGCGGTAGTAAGATTGGCAGAACGTGCTTTAGCACGAGCAGAAGTAGCTGACAGGCCTGCCCCACCGCCAGCACTGTTACCAGCACCAGTGGCTATGCACTGGAATGTCACTCCAGAGGTGCAGAAGAGCATTGAGACTGCTGCGAGGGATTTGGACCGGTAAGTTAATTTGAACGATAAAGAAACTGCACATACCTAGTCATGGACAATTAACACAGCGTGGCAGAATAAGTGTTATTATTTGTCTAATGACTGCAACGACAGGCAGATCAGACAGACCACTATACCGGCATAGAAGTGCAAACTTAAACATACCTAATTAGGTATTTTTTGAGTCACTGCGAATTAAAACATATTTGGCTGGCACCGACTCAAAAAATAGCTGATTGGGATATGTTTTAGTTAACACATTTTAACTCTCCGTGGCTGGCACCGACTCAAAAATAAACGATAATGTTTGAGTTAATTTTTTGTTTAACTTTTTAGTATATTTTAAAAGTCAGTTTTTCGTTTTATATAAAACTTTATTTTATTTCTATGAAGGGACAATAAACAAACGCAGCCTTACAAAACTTTGGCGAACTACAAAATGTTTTTTTTTTTGTTACAGAGCCATTTGCGATCTTGATCACAAAGTGTACACGTACAAGGGCTACGGACGGGAGTTCATGAAGGCGTGCCGCACCAGCCCCGATGTGTACATCCAGCTCGCACTCCAGTATGCTTACTACAAGTGAGTCACTTACTGTAAGGCCTCCCCCACACATGCGTCTTCCGAGCGTCGACGTCGTGGCAGTGTACAGTCAACAGCACGTCGACCTACCCCAAAAGTCAAAAATTATCCAATAGATTTTCAACTTTAAGCCTGACATATAGAGTTCATTTCCAAATAAGAAAATTTGACATTTTGTGGTAGGTCGACGTGCTGTTGTCCGTACAATCAATGCCGCTGGGCAAGCGTTGCGTCAACAAGAGTTCTGCCTCTCACTCTGTTTGGTGAGATTCTCTGGATCTTTCACGCAACCATGTTTTAATTTGGGCCTGAGGTATGAGCAGTATTAGTTCCGGTCTGTGGAATAATGCCTTTGATTCTCTTTTGGCCTTGACCCGTAATTGTGATTCCAAAATCTGATAGATTGATGTATCATGTTGTAAAAAATATGCGTTCATAACTCATTTAAAATTGTCTGATACTGATAAATTTATGTTAGAACTTAATTTGTCAATCCAACATCTTCATCGTTTCCAGAATGTACGGGTACCTTGTCACAACATACGAGTCAGCATCGTTGCGCCGTTTCCGCAACGGGCGAGTGGACAACATCAGGTCAGCTCACGACGCGGCGCTCGCGTGGGCTGCGGCCATGTGCACGGCGGAGACTCCGCCGCTGAACGACGCTACCGATGACGGCCAGAAGAAGGTTTCTTTTAACTTATACGGGGTGAGAGTACACCTTAGCTGTAAGAGTAGACCCGAGGACTGAATGGCTGATAATAGCTGGTTGCTTAAAATGTTTTTTGAGCGATTTCTAGAAAGGCGATTTCTATAATGATTCAAGTTTTGGAGACTGAATGAATGTCTCTTTTAGGAACTTAACGTATTAGACACTTGTATTGCTCGTACTCGTACTCAAGTTTGACGTTAGAAGTGTTTTGTTTCAAAAAAATGCTAACTAATGATTACGATTTTTTTTTCAAAAAGGATTCCGTACCGTCCATAAAAACACGTTTGTTGTATGGAAGCCCGCTTAAATATTAATTACTAGCGACCCGCCCCGGCTTCGCACGGGTGCAATGCTGATACTAAATACACTACATTATACATATAAACGTTCCTCTTTAATCACTCTATCTATTAAAAAAAACGCATCAAAATCCGTTGCGTAGTTTTAAAGATTTAAGCATACATAGGGATATAGGGACAGCGAAAGCGACTTTGTTTTATACTATGAAGTGATATTCTGATTTCTACTATTTGATTTTATAGCGGCAATAGAAATACATCATCTGTAAAAATTTCAACTGTCTAACTATCACGGGTCACGAGATACAGCCTGGTGCGGACGGACGGACAGTGGAGTCTAAGTGATAGGGTCCCGTTTTACCCTTTGCGTACGGATAACCCTAAAAATGCTAACGTCAACAATGATTCAGAGATTGAAAACGTTTTAAAAATTATTGCTCAGTATGTTTTTTTTTCTTATGTCCGTAGGAACAAAAGAAGCTCGAACTCTTCGAAGAAGCAGCTCGTAAGCAGACATCTATAATGGAGGCCAACATCCTCGGGCGCGGCATTGACAACCACCTGCTCGGCTTGCGGGAGGCAGCGCGCGAGACATTGGGAGAGCTGCCTCCACTTTTTACCGACACTACTTACAAGCAGATGATCGAGTTTAAGCTGAGCACTAGCCAGGTCAGTCAGCTTATCAGCAGCCCGTAAGCAGTCGTCGGTCATGGAGGCCAACATCCTCGGGCGAGGCATCGACAACCACTTGCTTGGCTTGCGGGAGGAGGCGCGCGAGACGCTGGGGGAACTGCCGCCGCTCTTCGCCGACACCACGTACAAACAGATGATCGTTTTCAAGCTGAGCACTAGCCAGGTCAGTCAGTTTTTCAGTAGCCCGTAACAGACGTCGGTCATGGAGGCCAACATCCTCGGGCGAGGCATCGGCAACCACTTGCTTGGCTTGCGGGAGGCGGCGCGCGAGACGCTAAGGGAACTGCCGCCGCTCTTCACCGACACCACGTACAAACAGATGATCGAGTTCAAGCTGAGCACAAGCCAGGTCAGTCAGCTTATCAGCAGCCTGTAAGCAGACGTCGGTCATGGAGGCCAACATCCTCGGACGCGGCATCGACAACCACTTGCTTGGCTTGCGGGAGGCGGCGCGCGAGACGCTAAGGGAACTGCCGCCGCTCTTCACCGACACCACGTACAAACAGATGATCGAGTTCAAGCTGAGCACAAGCCAGGTCAGTCAGCTTATCAGCAGCCCGTAAGCAGACGTCGGTCATGGAGGCCAACATCCTCGGGCGAGGCATCGACAACCACTTGCTTGGCTTGCGGGAGGCGGCGCGCGAGAAGCTGGGGGAACTGCCGCCGCTCTTCACCGACACCACGTACAAGCAGATTATCGATTTCAAGCTGAGCACTAGCCAGGTCAGTCAGCTTATCAGCAGCCCGTAAGCAGACGTCGGTCATGGAGGCCAACATCCTCGGGCGAGGCATCGACAACCACTTGCTTGGCTTGCGGGAGGCGGCGCGCGAGACGCTGGGGGAACTGCCGCCGCTCTTCACCGACACCACGTACAAGCAGATTATCGATTTCAAGCTGAGCACTAGCCAGGTCAGTCAGCTTATCAGCAGCCCGTAAGCAGACGTCGGTCATGGAGGCCAACATCCTCGGGCGAGGCATCGACAACCACTTGCTTGGCTTGCGGGAGGCGGCGCGCGAGACGCTGGGGGAACTGCCGCCGCTCTTCACCGACACCACGTACAAGCAGATTATCGATTTCAAGCTGAGCACTAGCCAGGTCAGTCAGCTTATCAGCAGCCCGTAAGCAGACGTCGGTCATGGAGGCCAACATCCTCGGGCGAGGCATCGACAATCACTTGCTTGGCTTGCAGGCGGCGGCGCGCGAGACGCTGGGGGAACTGCCGCCGCTCTTCACTGACACCACGTACAAGCAGATGATCGAGTTCAAGCTCAGCACTAGCCAGGTCAGTCAGCTTATCAGCTAACACACAAAGAGTATTCCTGTATGGAGTACTGCTGCGCCTCCGATAGTGCAGATCAGAGTATGTGAGTGGATTGCAGAGTTCAGGTATTCGATTCGTTCAGGTTTTGGTTGGGGAAAGGCATCAGGTGGCATACTTTTCTTTTCATTACAACTCAGTTTGTACGTAACAGTTTGAGAACGTAGGGAAGGCTGAAACATACAATACTTAAAAGCTGATTTTTACTAAATGATTTATATATTAAAAGATGATTATAACAATAATTATATGACAATTATTAAAAGTAAGACACGGTTTAAAACGAAGTCGGCTGGCTAACTTTTTCTATGAATGACATCTCGGTGCTGCCATCTAGTGGTGAAGTAAAAAGTCCGCCAGCCAATCATAACAAAGTACGACGACAAAGTTCGGTGCTGCCACCTGGAGGTTGAATAGAACAGTCCGCCAGCCAATCAAAATAACGCAAAGTGACAACAAGTATTGCTTGCTCCATTTGGTAAGTACATCTTTTAACTTATGGCAAAACTTCAGCAGTTCCAGTTTCAGTGCCAACCACAGTTTCACCTCACCGTTGGGGTGTGTGTATTCTGAATGGTTGCTTTATGGATCTGGATCTAAATTATGTCTATACAGGAAGATTTTTTCAATGACAATCATGCACCAAATGGTAAAAAAATATCAGCTGTTCCGTACATTTTGGTCGAGTAAAACTGCAACTTTAGTATGGAACAGCTGATTTTTTGGTTGTTTATATTCACGAGTAGAACTGCATATTAAAATTCGTGTACTCAAAAAATTTCCTGTATCTCTGTAAACTTTTACTTTGTATCATCAGGTGGCTACCACCACAGACGGCACGTTCATGGGCTACGGCGCAGTGGTCCCCGACGGATACGGCTGCAGCTACAACCCAAAGAAGGACTACGTCATCTTCTGCATTTCTTCTTTTACCTCCTCGAGCATCACCAACACGGAGGCCTTCAAGCAGTCCCTAGAGGAAGCTCTCGATTCCATGAAACTGATGTTTCAGAATAAGAAACCGGATAATTAAAATATCAAAAATCTAGGTTTAAAGCGTTTGGGAAAGTTTTTTTTTAAATGTTGTAATTGGTTCCGTATTTTTACAAGTGGCGTTCTAAATAGAGAATGTTTTGAATTCGTGCACAAAAAATTAATTAGTATAAGGAAATGAATACATATCATGAATTGACTAAAATTATATTGAAATTAACGTTACAATGTCAATATTTATATCGTAAGGTAAGCAAACTATGTAAAACAATGTATTGTTATTATGCCAGTTTTATGATTTATAGAAAAAAATATATAATTTGTTATAGTTGTTACCCTAACGTTAAGTATTTTGACCTAATTAATTAGAAATATATTTTGAATTTTTACTGTGATCCACAAGTCTTAGGCCAATTAGTTGAAAGGCGAAGATTCGCTAATAGTCAATTAAATGCACGTATAAAGGTATCACGGTATTCGCAGTTTTGAAAGCTATTTAAATACTAAAGCTCGACCTGGAAACTCGTTTAAAATTTCGCATAAGTAAACTAAACTTTAGTTTAACTTAATGACATATTAATGACTTTATATAAATTATACTAAATCATTTACAGCGTAGTGCATCCACACCGCATTGGATTTTTGTTGAGCAAAAATTCTGGGTATCGTTGGACAAACTGCAAAATAAAGAAAAAATAAAATAAATGTGATTGTTTTTGGAGATGCTTCGCAAACAAAGTAATTGCGGTGTGTAGACCTCAAGCAAGAATCTACAAAATTGTGTAGGGTTCCTTGAATCTTTGTAAAAACGTAATTTAAAAACAATTGTCCTTAAATATTTATATAGAGAAGTTTATTTAAAGATATTTTTTTTTATATTGTAACATAATCCTTTATGATCTTAATCAAATATTTACAACAGCTTTAGAAGCCAATATTTTATTCTTATTAGAGCTTTACACTATTAAGAAATCTATATATACATTCGTTGATATTTTTAGGAATATATTATCTTTCTTTGGGGACTTACGTATTTTAGTATGTTGACTTATCCATGCAAGCCCTAAGGCTCTAAGTTCTATTTACAACGTTTTATTAATTGACAGCAGTAGAGCCTATGCATTTGGACTTTGACTTTGACTTCGATAGATTTATAAAACCTAGTCGTGGTAGTCATAGTTTAGTTGATGGTATGCTAGAGACCGAATAGGCTCCTGAATATTAAAGATGATGTTTAATTATTTACTCGAACCATTCTTCCAACAAAACAGGATCCCGATTCTGCTAATTTGAGAGTGGCAAAATTGAATATCAATTGAATCGTACATTAGTAGCAGAATACCAAAGTATTAAGCAATTACAATAAGATCCTTAAGATTGATATCCAATTATGCCAATTTTCAATTATGTGAATTGAGGCCCAAATATGATGGTACTGTTTAAAAATATATTAATGTCTATAATATTTATGACATTGTATCTATAACACTTACTACATAATAGTCTCAATGTCACAAGTACCTACCTATATATATAAATGGTAATCTGTGCAATTTAAAGATGTGTTAAATGTATTAGGTGGTTAGTAAACTATGTAAGTAGTAGTAAAATAATTAAGATAAAAGAGAAGTCAATGCTGTGGTGATATCATAATATTTAGACTTGTATAATACATATCAAATAAACTGTACTTAGATTTATATTGTTAATCGTTTACTTAAAACGCAAGTTTAAATTGCAATCAAAATTAGATTATAATGTTAAATAGTGTTTAAATATAAGAACGAAAATTGGCAGTAGAAGATACTCCAGTAGTCAAAAAATAATAACTTGCTTTAGATTTCAATGAAGCTACCATGAAAGGGTTAAAAAAAAATTATTAAGAGATTTAAAAAATATTGATAATCATTAATCCTGTGTAAAAGCCAGCGCTTAATTTAAGCGTTTTTGGAAAAATAAATTGGATTTATTGGTACCTATCAATATACGATTACAAGTGGAGCTAATTGGCAAACATAATACATAATTAAACATAAAGGAATAAAAACATTCGATTTTAATATTTTTAAAATTGCCGTAACGATTGGAATCTTCATCAGTAGGTATGTCTTATTCGCATAACACAATGTTACAGAGCTGGTGTGATGATGGAGTCTAGATGAAGATGGCGAAAATCTTTTATAAAAGGTTTTAGGATCATTAAATTGGTTTTGGCGAGTGCCACACATATTATGCAAGTTAATGTTTATTTTGTAAAACTATTGTCAGTGACAAGCAAATCTTATAAAAGCGTATTGATCTAAAATATCGACATACATTTTTTTCTTTCCATTCATGCCAGCTTTTTTTAGGTAAGCTGTAGTAATCTACTGCCAAGCTTTAGATGTAAGAAACGTATACATATCACGATTATTCGACTCATGGGTTACATGACCAAGAATATCGAAAACATATCAAAGTTTAATATTAAGAGAAGCTATCAGCTACTATTGTAGGAATTAAGAACAATAGTATTAAAATTAGCAGTAAATATATTGCAAATATTGCACAATTAACCAAACATATCATATTTATGGTGATAATGTGGAAAGCACATTTTTATTATTATTGTTATACAAATATATATTTGCCCTTTTTTTAAGAATGGGCGTTAATAGTAAGCCTACTGCTTTCAAAGATAGTAATTAGATGTTAAAATGTTTCTAGTCCTAATGAGATCATTAAAATCGAAATCGAAAATTAATCTACTTCATTATTTCAATATAATTGGAAAACCATTAGATAAAAAAACTTTAATAAACAGTTAGTTTATTAAAAAAAAACATGATGATTTATTCAAACAATTTAAAACGATTACTTAGCTATTTAATTTATTTTGTGAGAGTAATGTATAATTAACCAATGGCAAAAAATTTAAAAGGCTTCAAAGTAAAAAAAAGTTTGAAAAAAGTAAAATGATAACTCGTATTATATTATGCTCGAGATATAATACTAAGCTATTTATTAATTAATGTTTATAGTGTTCATGTACGAGTTTAGTAACAGTTTATTTAGTAGCTCATTCAAATTGTTATACAAATAAAATTCTTATATGCATGTAAACGCTAGTAAACTAGTTGAAACATGTAAAATCGTAATTTTTATTTACATCCGAAACTAAGTTTTAAGCACTATTTATGTTATTATACATTGCAAATGTATAATTTTATTGATATTCATATGTAAACTAAAATTGTTAATAATGTCCCAAGATTTCTAATTTATTGAGTATCATTTTATACTATGTTAAGGTAGCACGCCAAGCTTACTAGCTGTAAACCTAGCCAAAGGAAAGTATGATCTCTGTTACACAAATATTATAATGATTTAGTAAAATATAAAAATAGTTAAATAAAGGTGTGGTAGACATGCACGATGTTGATTGCACCTAGTGTTTTGAGATGTTACGTTTAGTTAATTTAATTATTTTTATACATTAACACAAACTACATGGGTATTAATGCAACATGCAACATATACCTCTTTTTGAGAATTAGTTTTGCTGACGTTCCGGCCTAGTTGCACAAGTTGTGGTCATGGGATTTCTCGAGTCATCAAATGTCGGAAATGGAGGTGATGTGAGATAAAGAGAAAATAAATTTATTAGATAAGTAGACAACAAATTTAAAAAAAGTTAAGAAAAAGAAAAGCATGTAGATATTTACAAATTAATACTACATACAGATAACACCAAACCATTGCCAGTCATTGATTATATTGCATTAATACCCGTCTGATGAAAACTGTATGTTAAATTGCAACAAAACTATTTTTATGCATTTATTAAAGTTTACTTACCGTTATTTGATGAATGTAATTTATGTTGTATATAAGGTCCGATTTTATTAGTGTTCATCCTGTTAACCTGTGACTATATAGGTGAAAAGCAATCGTAAAAAACAATTTTCAAATGTTTACCATAAAAACTAAAAAGTTAAAAATCAAAACCAACAACATTGACTTCATATTGCATAAACTCGTCCTATCTTTGGTACGTTTAACCATCTGATTATCCGTCTTATTCCTTCCCCTTGTACAGAGCGAGAAAGAGTTGAACATAGGACGAGTTTATGCAATATGAAGTCGATGTTATTATTTTGTATATTTATTTTTAACTGTTTTAGTTTTTATGATAGACATTTGAAAGTTGGTTTTTTTGATTGCTTTTCAGCTATATAGTCACAGGTTAACAGGATGTACACTAATTAAATCGGACCTTATATACTTATTACTAATTTGTATATTTTTTTCTTATGTCGTCGCTTATTAAGAATTAATGTGAAAGAATTATTGTTTTAAATGTTAGTAGTAATAATAATAACATAGAGAATGAATAAATGTCAAACGTACCTGGAGGCGTATTTTTGAAGCATTCGAATTCACAAGAATCGCACACGAACTCCTAGGAAATTGTATACGATTCTTAGAATTTTGTATGCGAATTGGAATTCTAAACCTTAAAAAATACGCTACATGCACTGTTAGTTGTGAAATGTCAGTTTGGGTCTTAGAAATTATATTTAAAAATAACAGCTCTGCGTATAAATTTTAACAGGTTTTTTTCTATCTGCACAGATAGAAAAATCATAACAATTTTTGATTGTTTGAACAGTGAGCCACTGACCTAATAAAATGAAGTGTTATGATCTATACTGTGTTGATAGATTACGATCAGAATTACAAATTTTAATATTCTCTAACAAAATATAATGAATAGTGCGCCACCGTTTTTCATGAATTTTAGGCGTTTTGTGACGGGGCGGGCGGTCAATTTGTCCACGAAGGATAGCGCAAAGCGAATCCTATACTACCAACGCACACGGAGGACAAAAAGACCGGCGGTGTGCTTTGTGTACGCGGCGAGGGCAGCCGCGGACATCGACGGGCAGACGCTTCTTTATTGCTTCGCGGACAGACCAGCCCGGCCCGCCCCGCCGTCTGCAAAGCGCCTTAAGGAATAAATATCCTCGTGTGACGTGTCGTGGAAGTAGACTTTCCACCACACCTAGATGTTACGATATACTTGCAGGGAACAAAGACTCAAACAGATGTACGGTGCCACAAACTTATTTGCATTAGAAACAAATGAAATATACTTACGAGTTATCATTTGGTTAAAATTTTAAACCTAACTAACCAGAATCACCAAGAAACAGATTGGGCAAAAGAATTATGGATCCATTTAGGCTTACGAAAGGGTGTTGTTTAGACTTCAAATCTTAACGAATTTACTTTGTGTAAGCGGAGTGCGAGTATTCTTTTATTGTTGTTTAAAACTTATTGTTCTAATAATTGTTTTGACGACCTCCGTAGCCGAGAGGCGAGCACGCTGGACTTTAAATGGCGCCGCCATCTCTGAGGTTCCGGGTTCAATCCCCGGTCGGGTCAATGTAGAAAACGAACTTTTCTATATTGTCTCGGGTATGGGTGTTGTGGTACCTTCGTTGTTTCTGATTTCTATAACACAAGTGCTTTAGCTACTTACCTTAGGATCAGAGCAATGTATGTGATGTTGTCCAAATTTATTCATTTATTTAATAATGCGTCTGCGCTTGATAAACCTAAACCAGGCTAGAGTGTAGAGTTTAAAAGAAAAAAAATGTTTAGTCAAAACCCACGTTAACACGATTACCAAGTATTTTAATTACCGTCAACGGCTCATACACCTACCAAACGCAAATTACTTGATATTGAATTCTACGTGTTGGAGTTTATGTTGAAAATCGGTTACGGTTTTTGAATCTATACGTCGTCATTGGAGTTTCCATTGGTTTTTCGACCCAATGACAACTGGATAAAGTTAAAAGTGTGGTGGCACTTATATGCTATAACTGTTTTATCAGATGAGTTTGTGGCACCGAATCAGGCGGCACGAGCCCAGCAGGCGACAACTAAAACATATCAGTAGACGTATCAATGTCAATTCAATGTTGCTCTCAATAAAATATTGTGGATAACGATCACGTTTTTTTATTTCTCTGATTCCAACGTCAATATTATGTTAGTAATACGCCCATCACCCACTAACTAAAACTACAATATAATAATCTAAACTTTTCTAAGACTAAATAGTCTATAGTCCCGTTCCTAGCCAAGCCCAGGGTGTGATTATGGGTATAAGCGCGGGCTCCGACGCCTGACCAGTCTTAAAGCTAAAATCGCTTGCAAGCACCTCATTGCCACTCACTTCACGCCACGCGCTACGGTCATTTATGTTTCGGGTTCAATCAAGAAAATAGGTGTTTAGGCACACGCAAGCAAGCTCCTATGTATCTAATTGGTTGTAGTAAAACGTAGTTAAAAGCATAACCAATCAGGGCGGGTTGGGGCGTGTCCGGCGCGATGCGCTTACACAGGAATATTTCTACAAAGCGGTAAGGCGTCGGAGCCCGTGATAGTACATAGGGTGACCCTATGGTCCTAAATGCGGCGGGTTTCTGTAACAATAATGAAAGGGGAATTAAACCGTTTTGAGACTATCGCTACATGATAAGTGTTACCTTAATATTCAAAATAAAATACAGTAATATGTATAAAATTATTTATTGATTTCAACTCTTGCTTCATTCGTACCAGTGATAAAATACATTCTGTACTTATTACCTACATCACATCAACAATATATTTTCATTTAACAACTCATTACTACATTACAAACTATGTACAATAATTAAATTACATCTTTTTGTTCGATTTAAATTTTTTTTTTTACTTTCACAAGTATTAACAAAACGCACCATACCATTTTAACAGACTTATAAAATTGATTCTAGGAGGCCTAAATATTATTTATTCTTAATATAGTATTGTTACTAATACCTGCCTAGTACCCACTGTACACAAACCAAATAAACATGCAAGTTGAAATAATACGAAGGAGATATATTACCAGCGGGTCTAAAACGGCCGCATTGGATGTTTCATTTTTAATCTGATTCATTTAGTGAAATGTAGCGGAAATGATCTGCAAACCCTAAAACGGCCACATTAATAAATGAATCATATGCAATTCATTTCATCAAATGGATCATATTTGATGACGTTAAAAAAATATAGAGACGCGTCCAATCTTACTTTACGGTTTTTGTGAAAATGAATGTTTTAACAACACAAAGGAACAAAATGTTTCAAAATACTCAAGTTTTGTGTGTTCTACAAATATCAATACAAAATAATAATAAAAATAACATTAAAATGGTGGTACACCAATTTGACATTTAATATGAATTACTCTTTTCTTATGGTCCACCATATTACGAATTTCCATACAAAACTGTCAAATTAGATGAACTGCATGAAATGTATAAATATAAATATGAAATGTTCGAGGCTCATTTTATGATTCATCAAATAACATTTCATTTTAAGATTTGCTAAATGAAACATATTATGAAAGGAATATGAAACATCCAATGCGGCCGTTTTAGAGCCGCAGACTTTAACAAAGTAATTAGAACTGACTGTGTTGCCATGAACGAAACGGCTGACGTTCTCATCGTAGAGCATTTATTACATAACGTAATATCTAATCGAAATCTCGAATCGACAAGAAAATAATGAAATGACAAATTTAAGCTTACGAGAAGACACGTTAATAGCATTCATGTCAGTTACATTTATATCAGAACTAAATAATTATATATTTTGTCCCTTGGTCTGGGAGCTTCGCTTCAAAGACATGTTACTTTGTCTTCAAGCTCTTTACTGGCTATAGACAAACATACACCTTAAGGGAAAGCACTTAAGCCCTAACGGACTTTCCCGCATTCTGGCCGTCGCGTAATTTTTATTTGCATCGCATCAAACATACATACATCAAAAGAACAGTTATAACAAATCATGGAGAAGGTGGCTTAATAGCTCTTAAATAAATATATACTAGACTAGCAGCCCGTCCCGGCTTCGCACGGGGTAGACAATTATCGCTAATAGTTTCGGCAGCGCATTCGACGAAAGACATTTTAAGACTCATTTTTCTACACCTTCGGTTACATTGTTCAAATTTTACCAAGGATCCCTAATTTTTTTCAAAATGAAATGTAGCCTATGTCAAATTGGAAGAATGTAGCATTCTATTGGTGAAAGAATTTTTTAAATCGGCCCAGTACTTTTTTAGCCTATTCATTACAAACATACAAAAATAGGTACAAATCTTTCCTCTTTATAATATTAGTATAGATAAAACGGCAATTAGAGTGACGAATCAACATTCTAAAGTTACGAGGTATCGGACAATAAATCGTGGAAGGGTCGTCTCGTTACTTACACACCCAGCCAGTAAAAATCTAACTCGGTGACTTTTACGTTTAACCCGTGAAAACATTTGAATTTTCAACCCTAACTCAAGGGTATAAAGTTTTAAATATAATGGCAGCCATTTAGCCACCACTGGTTTCATGGCACGACTGCGTCTTATACTACATTAAATTTAGATACGGGTAGGTACACGTATACTGTAGACTACAAGTAAAGTCAAGTCCTTTTTCGTGTATCGCAAGAACTGTTTCAATTCATTTACAACATGCAATATCGTAAGACTCTAAATTATACAGACAAGTATCGCAACTATGTGGATCATTTAAAATGCATTAAAAACTATGTACATGAACTTGCATCTAATAAAAATTACATTTAGAAAATATACGACAAAATATACAGCAATTTGATCAAACTTGAGAATAAATCTTATCATAATTAAATTGATTGATTCACCATAAATATCGGGTGTAAAAAAAGGCTTAACGAAGCCGAATACTACATATTCTACGTATTATTACGATCATGTTTTTCTTTTACACTATACCTGGGAAATGACGGGTTACCGAGTTATTGACAGTCAAAGTTACATTTTTTTTCAAAGATTTCTTACAAAATTGACTTCTGTTTGATAATACTTAACTTTTTTACAAAGAAACATGAGCCGCTTACACACACAGGCATAGTCTGTGGCGTGCGCGCTATACATTGCGGGTTAGAAATAAGTTATTTTTCTTGATACCTAAAAATAAAAGTCATTTCCCAGCAATTATTTTTTTTGCATTCTACTTGGTTTTATGTATAGAATTCGTGGTTTAAGGCTTCGTTAAGCCTTTTTTTACACCCTGTATACTATTAAAAATCTGTCCCAACACTGGTCTACATATTAAATACACACAATGTATATTAGCGTCCCCTGAAAAATAGAATATAAAAATAAATGCACAAAACTTTAATTACAATAACATTATTTATTTTACAAAAATATATAAAAACCATTAAAAAATTGGGCAGATTAACAATGATTTATTAGTAACTGTTACTTTTTCAAAAGTCGGGAAGTGCAAAGAGTAAAAGAATGAATCTTGATATAAGACTTGAATTACATCAATCAGTTTATGATATGCATAATTATGTAAAAAGCTACCTATTACGATTGGATGGAAGAGATTTCGATGTTATTTTCATAGAAGTTGTTGTTTATGATCAGCTGATCACGTGCTTATAAGGAGTGTCCTATTCTCTTGTACACCCTGTATATTTTACTGACGTTTGTGAGTATAGTTTACGTATAAAGCTGTTTTGTATCGAATGGCACGATAAAATGGTGAATTATGTACAGTCAACAGCACGTCGACCTACCCCAAAAGTCAAAAATTCTCCAATAGATTTTCAACTTTAAGCCTGACATATAGAGATTATTTTCAAATGAGAAAATTTGAAATTTTGTGGTAGGTCGACGAGCTGTTGTCCGTACATTGGTATTAGAAAATTGAACTTTTTCAAAAGATATGAAAAATGTAGTATAAGCTATCCTTTGCCGTTTTTTTGTAGTCAATTCTGTAAGTGTGAAACTACTGTAGGGATTTTGATAAGGTAACTTACTCTCACATAAGATGAGACGGTAGCAAACAATCTACTTTGAGGATAAAATTCATATCAAATGTCGTTTATCAGTTCGTTTTTAAATTATGTCGATTTTAAAATTTCAATGAATTAACTGATAACTACATTTTCTATTTCATTCGTAACGATAATACTGTTATTACTGTATTTGACGACCGTCTGGTGTAGTGGTTCGCGCTCCGGACTGCAATGCCTGGCGGTTGCGGGTTCGAATCCCGCGAGGGGCAAATGTTAGTGTGATGAGCACGAGCATTTGCACCTACGTCATGGATGTTTATAAACGTATTTAAGTATGTTTATCCGTTATCTAGTCGCCATATCACAAGCTTTGCTTAGTTTGGGGCTAGATAATTGGTGTGATTGTGGAAACAATTTACAATTTAATTTATAAAAGTGAGAATATTTGGTGATTTTATACTTTAAAACACTCTTAAACCACACAACCACCCATACACTTACACATAAACTTAAACACACACATACACACACACACTCACGTTTGATGGATGGTTCACATAGCTGGACTTGCATAGACGAATTGTTAATTTAAGAAAAACCTGTTATTGGCCTTACTAAAACACATGTACGTACTTTTAAGTATATTTGTAAGTTACGCTGTTGGTTTTTTAAAATAAATAAATAAATAAACCCGTGGAATATACCAGTTTTAAGGTATGGATACACATGGCATTTATACGACCATTGTCATGCTGTATGGAAAACGATAACTAATTTCTGTCAAAGCATAATATGCAGTTGTTCCAACTTAGGCTTTTTTAATTACTTTTTTAAACTGTTCTACAAGATTTGACGACCTCCGTAGTCGAGAGGCGAGCACGCCGGACTTTAAATGGCGCCGCCATCTCTGAGGTTCCGGGTTCGATCCCCGGTCGGGTCAATGTAGAAAACGAACTATATTCGTTTAATATTCTATATTGGCTCGGGTCTGAGTGTTGTGGTACCGTCGTTGTTTCTGATTTCTATAACACAAGTGCTTTAGCAACTTACCTTAGGATCCGAGCAATGTATGTGATGTTGTCCAATATTTATTATTATTACTCCATAGGCCGAAAACCTCTCGCCTCTTGGGCGGTAATGACCGGCAGATGCACATTTGGCCGGGTTCAGGGCAAAAGAGAGAGAAATCGGCGGACGATGCGTGCGGTATCAAGCACCACCGCATTCTGCATCGTTGCTGGAAGCGAGCCGCCGATGAATCCCAGCCTTTTCAGGTGTGAACCTAATGTGGCTGGGATTTACCCGTTTGCCGATATAACAATTGGTATGATTTCAGTGGACGCCACTTCCCACATTTCGGTAACCTCGTGTACTAGGTCCAAGTACTTGCGTTGCTTTTCGGTCTCGGCCTTCACAAGGTTCTCGTCATGAGGGATAGTGACGTCCACTAAAAACTATCTCCATCAGCACTATATCAGGCTTATTCGCAAGAATAGTCTTATTATTATTATTATTTATTTCAGGTTATTAGTCATCCAACTTACGCATTTTTTTATTACTTTTGTGAACTGTTCTACAAGATTTCAGGTTATTAGTCATACTCGTAATTGTGGAATTCATAAGATACGCCGACATCAAAGCTTTGTTTCAGTATTATTTGCCAAATATTGTTTATAAATGAAGTCAAATTACTAAAATGTAATTTAAATAAGAATCCGCTCACGTGTATCCAGGAGTTTGAATCTACAAAATTATATACAACAGCCACATGTCTTCTGTAAATTTCTACATCGTATGATATCCGAGTGTACTTGTCTCTACTGTAACTTAAAATATATTTACGTCATGAGGAACGCTGCTTCACACTTGCAGTCGTCGTCCGCTTTTACCTGGAATTATATATTGCATAATTAGATTTAGAGATCTGGGCGTTCCGATAATGACTATGTAAAATAACGTATTAACAAGAAATACAAGTACAGGAGCAACGGTAAAAAACTTTAACCAAGTACAAAATTAAAAGTGCAAGGTAAGTATGACAAACTTAGAATCAATAATTCAATCGATCATGCAAAGGAAAATAAACATTTCTAATGGTTTCGATCTATTGTTCTGAGATTAATGATGTCACACTTTGCATTTTATTTTTTCCGGAAAAAAGCAAAAGCAATACAATACAAAGATTAAAATTAATTCCGAGAAACTTGACTTACAAAAATTATTTTGCCTTTATTTTAAAAATTTGGCACCATTATGCAATATAACCCTGTATAAACGTAGAAAGCAATGAATACAGAGTAATATCACATTTCAACCTCGAACCATTTGGCCTCATCGGCCGTCAGTAATGTGTGCGGGTAACACTCGTAAATGTTAATTTAGCTTGCTAATCCGTCGGGCTATGTAGGCTTTCACCGGCAAGCGCAGCGTAGTATAATCCAAGGTGGACAGACGTCTTGCAGGTTGCAGGAAGCTCGATGCAGGGCGCTTTCTAACTGAGTTAGTCTGAGTTTGTTGCGCCGTTTCTTCTCATCACCAGCCGATATGTAGTCCCGAAGAGGTGGTAGGGCTAAGTTATATTTTGGGACGTGTATAAGTGCCCGGAGGAGGGCCTACATACAAAATAAATAATTTCATTTCAATCGGCCAATCTGTAAGTCCATGGGGGAGGCCTATGTTCAGCAGTGGACGTCCTATGCAATGATATAGCATACCATAATAAAATGATACAACAGAATTTGATCCGCTTTAATTCGTGCATCCGGCCGCCGCCCATGCCCCCGTGACGCAGTCAAAAGTCGCTGACATAGCCCGACGGATTAGCCAGCTAAAGTGGCAATGGGGCACATAGCACGTAGAACTGACGGCCGATGGGACAGAAAGGTTTTGGAATAGAAGCCGCGTACCAGCAAGCGCAGCGTGGGACTCACACCCACAACATGGGCAGACGACCTGGTAAAGGTTTGCTGGACGACGCTGGATGCATGCCGTGCGCAACCAGCCGATCCGGAAGTCACTGGGGGAGGCTCGGATCGGGGAGGCGGGATCAGGAAGTGATGCAGCAGCAGCTGGTCGGCCTGCGCTCGCGCGTAAGACAACACAGACAGGCGCCATGCCCGCCACGAACATTGTCTGTCAGTTGTGCCGCAGTAGAGGCACAGTTTGACACGTACCATCAGGAAGTGATGCAGCAACAGCTGGTCGGCCTGCGCTCGCGCGTCAGACAACACAGACAGGCGCCATGCCCGCCACGAACATTGTCTGTCAGTTGTGCCGCAGTAGAGGCACAGTTTGACACGTACCATCAGGAAGTGATGCAGCAGCAGCTGGTCGGCCTGCGCTCGCGCGTCAGACAACACAGACAGGCGCCATGCCCGCCACGAACATTGTCTGTCAGTTGTGCCGCAGTAGAGGCACAGTTTGACACGTACCATCAGGAAGTGATGCAGCAGCAGCTGGTCGGCCTGCGCTCGCGCGTCAGACAACACAGACAGGCGCCATGCCCGCCACGAACATTGTCTGTCAGTTGTGCCGCAGTAGAGGCACAGTTTGACACGTACCATCAGGAAGTGATGCAGCAGCAGCTGGTCGGCCTGCGCTCGCGCGTCAGACAACACAGACAGGCGCCATGCCCGCCACGAACATTGTCTGTCAGTTGTGCCGCAGTAGAGGCACAGTTTGACACGTACCATCAGGAAGTGATGCAGCAGCAGCTGTTCGGCCTGCGCTCGCGCGTCAGACAACACAGACAGGCGCCATGCCCGCCACGAACATTGTCTGCCAGTAGTGACGCAGTAGAGGCACAGTATGACACGTACCATCAGGAAGTGATGCAGCAGCAGCTGGTCGGCCAGCGCGTCAGACAACGCAGGCAGGCGCTATGCCCGCCACGAACATTGTCTGCCAGTAGTGCCGCAGTAGAGGCACAGTATGACACGTACCATCAGGAAGTGATGCAGCAGCAGCTGGTCGGCCAGCGCGTCAGACAACGCAGGCAGGCGCCATGCCCGCCACGAACATTGTCTGCCAGTAGTGCCGCAGTAGAGGCACAGTATGACACGTACCATCAGGAAGTGATGCAGCAGCAGCTGGTCGGCCAGCGCGTCAGGCAACGCAGGCAGGCGCTATGCCCGCCACGAACATTGTCTGCCAGTAGTGCCGCAGTAGAGGCACAGTATGACACGTACCATCAGGAAGTGATGCAGCAGCAGCTGGTCGGCCTGCGCTCGCGCGTCAGACAACACAGACAGGCGCCATGCTCGCCACGAACATAGTCTACCAGTAGTGCCGCAGTAGAGGCACAGTATGACACGTACCATCAGGAAGTGATGCAGCAGCAGCTGGTCGGCCTGCGCTCGCGCGTCAGACAACACAGACAGGCGCCATGCTCGCCACGAACATAGTCTACCAGTAGTGCCGCAGTAGAGGCACAGTATGACACGTACCATCAGGAAGTGATGCAGCAGCAGCTGGTCGGCCAGCGCGTCAGACAACGCAGGCAGGCGCCATGCCCGCCACGAACATTGTCTGCCAGTAGTGCCGCAGTAGAGGCACAGTATGACACGTACCATCAGGAAGTGATGCAGCAGCAGCTGGTCGGCCAGCGCTCGTGCGTCAGACAACACAGACAGGCGCCATGCCCGCCACGAACATTGTCTGCCAGTAGTGCCGCAGTAGAGGCACAGTATGACACATACCATCAGGAAGTGATGCAGCAGCAGCTGGTCGGCCTGCGCTCGCGCGTCAGACAACACAGACAGGCGCCATGCTCGCCACGAACATAGTCTACCAGTAGTGCCGCAGTAGAGGCACAGTATGACACATACCATCAGGAAGTGATGCAGCAGCAGCTGGTCGGCCTGCGCTCGCGCGTCAGACAACACAGACAGGCGCCATGCTCGCCACGAACATAGTCTACCAGTAGTGCCGCAGTAGAGGCACAGTATGACACATACCATCAGGAAGTGATGCAGCAGCAGCTGGTCGGCCTGCGCTCGCGCGTCAGACAACACAGACAGGCGCCATGCTCGCCACGAACATAGTCTACCAGTAGTGCCGCAGTAGAGGCACAGTATGACACATACCATCAGGAAGTGATGCAGCAGCAGCTGGTCGGCCTGCGCTCGCGCGTCAGACAACACAGACAGGCGCCATGCTCGCCACGAACATAGTCTACCAGTAGTGCCGCAGTAGAGGCACAGTATGACACATACCATCAGGAAGTGATGCAGCAGCAGCTGGTCGGCCTGCGCTCGCGCGTCAGACAACACAGACAGGCGCCATGCTCGCCACGAACATAGTCTACCAGTAGTGCCGCAGTAGAGGCACAGTAGGACACATACCATCAGGAAGTGATGCAGCAGCAGCTGGTCGGCCTGCGCTCGCGCGTCAGACAACACAGACAGGCGCCATGCTCGCCACGAACATAGTCTACCAGTAGTGCCGCAGTAGAGGCACAGTATGACACATACCATCAGGAAGTGATGCAGCAGCAGCTGGTCGGCCTGCGCTCGCGCGTCAGACAACACAGACAGGCGCCATGCTCGCCACGAACATAGTCTACCAGTAGTGCCGCAGTAGAGGCACAGTATGACACATACCATCAGGAAGTGATGCAGCAGCAGCTGGTCGGCCTGCGCTCGCGCGTCAGACAACACAGACAGGCGCCATGCTCGCCACGAACATAGTCTACCAGTAGTGCCGCAGTAGAGGCACAGTATGACACATACCATCAGGAAGTGATGCAGCAGCAGCTGGTCGGCCTGCGCTCGCGCGTCAGACAACACAGACAGGCGCCATGCTCGCCACGAACATTGTCTGCCAGTAGTGCCGCAGTAGAGGCACAGTATGACACGTACCATCAGGAAGTGATGCAGCAGCAGCTGGTCGGCCAGCGCGTCAGACAACGCAGGCAGGCGCTATGCCCGCCACGAACATTGTCTGCCAGTAGTGCCGCAGTAGAGGCACAGTATGACACGTACCATCAGGAAGTGATGCAGCAGCAGCTGGTCGGCCAGCGCGTCAGACAACGCAGGCAGGCGCCATGCCCGCCACGAACATTGTCTGCCAGTAGTGCCGCAGTAGAGGCACAGTATGACACGTACCATCAGGAAGTGATGCAGCAGCAGCTGGTCGGCCAGCGCTCGTGCGTCAGACAACACAGACAGGCGCCATGCCCGCCACGAACATTGTCTGCCAGTAGTGCCGCAGTAGAGGCACAGTATGACACATACCATCAGGAAGTGATGCAGCAGCAGCTGGTCGGCCTGCGCTCGCGCGTCAGACAACACAGACAGGCGCCATGCTCGCCACGAACATAGTCTACTAGTAGTGCCGCAGTAGAGGCACAGTATGACACGTACCATCAGGAAGTGATGCAGCAGCAGCTGGTCGGCCTGCGCTCGCGCGTCAGACAACACAGACAGGCGCCATGCTCGCCACGAACATAGTCTACCAGTAGTGCCGCAGTAGAGGCACAGTATGACACATACCATCAGGAAGTGATGCAGCAGCAGCTGGTCGGCCTGCGCTCGCGCGTCAGACAACACAGACAGGCGCCATGCTCGCCACGAACATAGTCTACCAGTAGTGCCGCAGTAGAGGCACAGTATGACACATACCATCAGGAAGTGATGCAGCAGCAGCTGGTCGGCCTGCGCTCGCGCGTCAGACAACACAGACAGGCGCCATGCTCGCCACGAACATAGTCTACCAGTAGTGCCGCAGTAGAGGCACAGTATGACACATACCATCAGGAAGTGATGCAGCAGCAGCTGGTCGGCCTGCGCTCGCGCGTCAGACAACACAGACAGGCGCCATGCTCGCCACGAACATAGTCTACCAGTAGTGCCGCAGTAGAGGCACAGTATGACACGTACCATCAGGAAGTGATGCAGCAGCAGCTGGTCGGCCTGCGCTCGCGCGTCAGACAACACAGACAGGCGCCATGCTCGCCACGAACATAGTCTACCAGTAGTGCCGCAGTAGAGGCACAGTATGACACGTACCATCAGGAAGTGATGCAGCAGCAGCTGGTCGGCCTGCGCTCGCGCGTCAGACAACACAGACAGGCGCCATGCTCGCCACGAACATAGTCTACCAGTAGTGCCGCAGTAGAGGCACAGTATGACACGTACCATCAGGAAGTGATGCAGCAGCAGCTGGTCGGCCTGCGCTCGCGCGTCAGACAACACAGACAGGCGCCATGCTCGCCACGAACATAGTCTACCAGTAGTGCCGCAGTAGAGGCACAGTATGACACATACCATCAGGAAGTGATGCAGCAGCAGCTGGTCGGCCTGCGCTCGCGCGTCAGACAACACAGACAGGCGCCATGCTCGCCACGAACATTGTCTGCCAGTAGTGCCGCAGTAGAGGCACAGTATGACACGTACCATCAGGAAGTGATGCAGCAGCAGCTGGTCGGCCTGCGCTCGCGCGTCAGACAACACAGACAGGCGCCATGCTCGCCACGAACATTGTCTGCCAGTAGTGCCGCAGTAGAGGCACAGTATGACACGTACCATCAGGAAGTGATGCAGCAGCAGCTGGTCGGCCTGCGCTCGCGCGTCAGACAACACAGACAGGCGCCATGCTCGCCACGAACATAGTCTACCAGTAGTGCCGCAGTAGAGGCACAGTATGACACATACCATCAGGAAGTGATGCAGCAGCAGCTGGTCGGCCTGCGCTCGCGCGTCAGACAACACAGACAGGCGCCATGCTCGCCACGAACATAGTCTACCAGTAGTGCCGCAGTAGAGGCACAGTATGACACATACCATCAGGAAGTGATGCAGCAGCAGCTGGTCGGCCTGCGCTCGCGCGTCAGACAACACAGACAGGCGCCATGCTCGCCACGAACATAGTCTACCAGTAGTGCCGCAGTAGAGGCACAGTATGACACGTACCATCAGGAAGTGATGCAGCAGCAGCTGGTCGGCCTGCGCTCGCGCGTCAGACAACACAGACAGGCGCCATGCTCGCCACGAACATAGTCTACCAGTAGTGCCGCAGTAGAGGCACAGTATGACACATACCATCAGGAAGTGATGCAGCAGCAGCTGGTCGGCCTGCGCTCGCGCGTCAGACAACACAGACAGGCGCCATGCTCGCCACGAACATTGTCTGCCAGTAGTGCCGCAGTAGAGGCACAGTATGACACGTACCATCAGGAAGTGATGCAGCAGCAGCTGGTCGGCCTGCGCTCGCGCGTCAGACAACACAGACAGGCGCCATGCTCGCCACGAACATTGTCTGCCAGTAGTGCCGCAGTAGAGGCACAGTATGACACGTACCATCAGGAAGTGATGCAGCAGCAGCTGGTCGGCCTGCGCTCGCGCGTCAGACAACACAGACAGGCGCCATGCTCGCCACGAACATAGTCTACCAGTAGTGCCGCAGTAGAGGCACAGTATGACACATACCATCAGGAAGTGATGCAGCAGCAGCTGGTCGGCCTGCGCTCGCGCGTCAGACAACACAGACAGGCGCCATGCTCGCCACGAACATAGTCTACCAGTAGTGCCGCAGTAGAGGCACAGTATGACACATACCATCAGGAAGTGATGCAGCAGCAGCTGGTCGGCCTGCGCTCGCGCGTCAGACAACACAGACAGGCGCCATGCTCGCCACGAACATAGTCTACCAGTAGTGCCGCAGTAGAGGCACAGTATGACACGTACCATCAGGAAGTGATGCAGCAGCAGCTGGTCGGCCTGCGCTCGCGCGTCAGACAACACAGACAGGCGCCATGCTCGCCACGAACATAGTCTACCAGTAGTGCCGCAGTAGAGGCACAGTATGACACGTACCATCAGGAAGTGATGCAGCAGCAGCTGGTCGGCCTGCGCTCGCGCGTCAGACAACACAGACAGGCGCCATGCTCGCCACGAACATAGTCTACCAGTAGTGCCGCAGTAGAGGCACAGTATGACACATACCATCAGGAAGTGATGCAGCAGCAGCTGGTCAGCCTGCGCTCGCGCGTCAGACAACACAGACAGGCGCCATGCTCGCCACGAACATAGTCTACCAGTAGTGCCGCAGTAGAGGCACAGTATGACACATACCATCAGGAAGTGATGCAGCAGCAGCTGGTCGGCCTGCGCTCGCGCGTCAGACAACACAGACAGGCGCCATGCTCGCCACGAACATAGTCTACCAGTAGTGCCGCAGTAGAGGCACAGTATGACACGTACCATCAGGAAGTGATGCAGCAGCAGCTGGTCGGCCTGCGCTCGCGCGTCAGACAACACAGACAGGCGCCATGCTCGCCACGAACATAGTCTACCAGTAGTGCCGCAGTAGAGGCACAGTATGACACGTACCATCAGGAAGTGATGCAGCAGCAGCTGGTCGGCCAGCGCTCGCGCGTCAGACAACACAGACAGGCGCCATGCTCGCCACGAACATAGTCTACCAGTAGTGCCGCAGTAGAGGCACAGTATGACACGTACCATCAGGAAGTGATGCAGCAGCAGCTGGTCGGCCTGCGCTCGCGCGTCAGACAACACAGACAGGCGCCATGCTCGCCACGAACATAGTCTACCAGTAGTGCCGCAGTAGAGGCACAGTATGACACGTACCATCAGGAAGTGATGCAGCAGCAGCTGGTCGGCCTGCGCTCGCGCGTCAGACAACACAGACAGGCGCCATGCTCGCCACGAACATAGTCTACCAGTAGTGCCGCAGTAGAGGCACAGTATGACACGTACCATCAGGAAGTGATGCAGCAGCAGCTGGTCGGCCTGCGCTCGCGCGTCAGACAACACAGACAGGCGCCATGCTCGCCACGAACATAGTCTACCAGTAGTGCCGCAGTAGAGGCACAGTATGACACATACCATCAGGAAGTGATGCAGCAGCAGCTGGTCGGCCTGCGCTCGCGCGTCAGACAACACAGACAGGCGCCATGCTCGCCACGAACATAGTCTACCAGTAGTGCCGCAGTAGAGGCACAGTATGACACGTACCATCAGGAAGTGATGCAGCAGCAGCTGGTCGGCCTGCGCTCGCGCGTCAGACAACACAGACAGGCGCCATGCTCGCCACGAACATAGTCTACCAGTAGTGCCGCAGTAGAGGCACAGTATGACACATACCATCAGGAAGTGATGCAGCAGCAGCTGGTCGGCCTGCGCTCGCGCGTCAGACAACACAGACAGGCGCCATGCTCGCCACGAACATAGTCTACCAGTAGTGCCGCAGTAGAGGCACAGTATGACACATACCATCAGGAAGTGATGCAGCAGCAGCTGGTCGGCCTGCGCTCGCGCGTCAGACAACACAGACAGGCGCCATGCTCGCCACGAACATAGTCTACCAGTAGTGCCGCAGTAGAGGCACAGTATGACACGTACCATCAGGAAGTGATGCAGCAGCAGCTGGTCGGCCCGGGCGCGCGCGTCGGGGTCGTGCGTGAGGCAGCGCAGGCAGAACTCGCGGCCCTCCCCCGACAGCGCGTCGGGCACGTCCGGCCGCCCGCCCATGCCCACCACGAACATTATCTGGTAGTTGCTGTCGTACTCGGAGAAAGGACGCTGGGGGATGGGGGGACACATTAATCTTAAAAATATAACTTCTGGTAGGTGCTATCGTACTCGGAGAATGGACGTTAGGGAATGGGGAGACACATAGTTAAACAAATATTTATTGTGGAATATTCAACAGAACGTGAACCAATATTTTTCTTTTCGTTTCGCCTAGTCATCAGTTATAGAACAAATCTATCTGTTAACGCCGTAACTTATTGCTTTTGAGGATGACTTTTTTAACTGACAACGGAGTTTTTTTTAGCCATATCATTCCTGTTGTAAACAAGTTAGCCATCCAGAATCTTCAGGGAAAAACACAATGTCTATAAAAGATGTTTGTGATGAAAAAGGAATTATTTAATAGCTGGAAAATAATAATTTATAGGCAGTATGAGTTTAATTTAGTTCTCTTCACTCTCTTGTTTTTCAATGGGCACAAAAAAATCTGTCACTTGTATAGAACTGTCCCGAAGCAGTGTTAGGTAAACAATATTATTGGGACGTTTCAAAGTGCCTGGACTGTTCCGTAGGTTGGTAAAGTAGTCTTGCGGTTAGCTTTTTTATAGATCTGCTTAAAAATCAATGTCACTATAAATTCTTTCATTAATTATTTACGTAAAAATCACATAAAACGTAAAATTTTATTGTAATTCTTCCGCGGTGTACATATTTACACGGTCCTCCGCGGTGCCTTTAATGACCAATTTGCAGAAACAAATGATTTTGATTTGATTTTGGACAGCATGACGTCAGTTGGATGAAAGTCTGAAGAGACATACCTTGCCAGAAGCCATCTCTGTGACGACGCAGCCCAGCGACCAGATGTCTGCCGCGCGACCGTGACCGGAGGACTTCATGAACACCTCGGGCGCCATGTATGCTGTGCACAAAGAAAACTCAGCTTTACGGATAAATACAATACAAAACACCATTATTTATCAGTGGTTATTGATTTATAGGTAAATAGTAGTTTATCAGTAGAGTGATAGATGTATAGTGAGGGCGGTAAGGTAACTAAGGTAAGGTAAGTAAGGTAAGAGGTAAGATAAGTAAGGTTATTGAGGTAAGGTAAGTGAAGTAAGGTTCCTAAGTAAGGTAAGATAGGTTATTGAGGTAAGATAAGTAAGGTATTGTAAATTTTTGTTTTTAGCAATTCCATGCAAGGTTTAATTGAAGATAAATAACACTTGAAAAAAATCATGTGTTAGTGGTCAAAGCACTCGCCCGGTATGCGATGGGACGTGGGTTCGAGTCCCACCTGAGGTCGATGATTTTTTTCAAGTGTTATTTATCTTCAATAAGTAAGGTAATGAGGTAAGGTCAAGGAGTTGAGGTAAGGAAGGTCTGGTAAGTAAAGAAAGGTAAATAGGTAAGGCAGGAAAGATCAGGTGCGTAAGGCAAGGTGAGGTGATGTAAAGTACTGTAGGGTAAGTAAGGGAAGTTAATGATTTTTTTTTGTTTTTTAGCAATTCCATGCAAGGTTTAATTGAAGATAAAAAAAAATCATCAAGTCCCACCAGAGGTCGATGATTTTTTTCAAGTGTTATTTATCTTCAATTAAACCTTGCATGGAATTACTAAAAAAACAAAAAAAAAAAGTTCAATTGTTTAAGCATTTCTAATCTTAACCAATAGTCAAATATTTGTAAAAATATTTCTATCGGGTGTTGACGGGTAGTATACTACTCAGCTATACATATAGCTACAACACTGATCAGAGATACGCTTCGACAGCGGGAAAAAACACTTCAGAAATTTCATCGTGTCACGTGACATTCTCGGTAGCTTAGTTGGTAAAGCACTCGCCCGGCATGCGATGGGACGTGGGTTCGTGTCCCACCTGAAGTCAATGATTTTTTCAAGTGTTATTTATCTTCAAAGGTAAGATAAGTGTTAGTTACCCTGCGTGCCGACGAAGCCCTGCAGCTCGCCGGGCGCGGTGGTGTTGGCGCGGATCTTGACTGCGCAGCCGAAGTCGCCCAGCTTCAGGCAGTGGCCCTCGTTCGTCAGGAAGATGTTGCCGCCTACAGAACAATATACATTGTGTTAAGTAAATGGTATATCACGCCTGTAGCACACCTCCGCTGCGAAACCATAACAGCGGAATCGCAATGATTTCACCATGTCTTCTCCGCGAAGAGCGAAACACTAGCGAAATTGCCAGTTCTAGCGCATTAAATAAATAAATAAATAAAATCGTTTATTAAGTATAAGAAATGCAGATACACTTAAATTAGTACACCTTAAAAACTATAAATTGCTTAACTTATCTTTGCCTGACCTAGGTAGAACCTGTGCTTCAGGCGAGAGAGCTTAAAATGATTCTAAGTAACATAAATTAACAATATTGAAATATTAAAAAGTAATATTTCCTTTATTACATTATGACGTTTTATATACTACTAGTCTATTCTATTTACATATCAAAAGTAACTGTTCAGTTTCATCATAAGACAAAGTTTGTAAAAATTGAACTATGACTATTTTACAATTATGGTAATTGAGCTCATAAAAATTAAGTATTTTATTTAGTCTATTGTACAAAAATGGGCCGAGAAATGTGAAAAACCTATTCGTGAAAGTGTGTTTTGAGGTCGATTTCTTAATGCAAACAATGTCTCTACGTCGTTTATTAGTGATGTCAGCATTATAGGGAAGCAATACATGTTGTTTTGTTAGTACGTGCATTATAAACAATTGGCGGACGGTCAGCACATTACAGGATTTATACAATAGTTTAGTAGGATAGAAAAAAGGAAGGGCGTTCGCTACTTTTAGGATTGCTCTCTGGGCTCGTTCAAGTGGGATCAAAATAGTTTTTAATGCTCCACCCCATGACGTAATGCAATATTGAATTATGGATTGACATAAGGCCAGATATATTTGTGTAATTAAAGTGGGTTCCGCGATCGATCGAAGTTTTTTAAAAACAGTGATTCATCTATTGTTATTCCAAGGTATTTCAAGTTATCGGTGCGAAGTATAGTAGGACAGTTACATGTGCTGACTACCGGGTTTTGGCAATGATGTGCATTTAATTGAAAGTTATTAATATTGCGGTGGCGGTTTCTCATGCAGAAGTGTATGTATTTTGTCTTATCAGCGTTTAAGGTTAGTAGGTTGCAGTGAAGCCAATTATTTACCATATTAAAACCTAACTGTGCGTTCTCATATAGTTCCGTGCAGGTTTGACCTGTGAATATAAGCGCAGTGTCATCGGCGTAAGAGATAATTTTACCATGCTCTATATTAAGGTTGCACAGGTCATTTATATACACCAGGAACAGGGTTGGTCCCAGGATACTGCCTTGAGGGACACCAAATCCAGAGATTTGTTGATCATTACTTGTAATATTTCCTATTTTTACACATTGGCTCCGATCATGCAAATAGTCCGAGAAGAGTTGTAGCTGCGTTCCTCTTACTCCCAGTGCCTCCAGTTTATTTAATAGTAGAGGAACAGATACCGAATCAAAAGCTTTTGCTAGGTCGAGGAAGACTCCTAAAGTTTGGTTTCCCTTGCCAAGTTCCTGACTAACGTATTCTGTCAGGCTGTGTACCGCATCTGCCGTGGATAACTTAGCTCTAAAACCGAATTGTGTGGGTGAAAATAACCGTGCTTTTCTAAAAAGTTGATTAGCCTATTGTTAATAATTTTTTCTAAGATTTTAGACATTGAAGGAAGTAGAGATATAGGTCTATAGTTGGTGACCAGATCTTTACATCCTGATTGATTGACTATAATGATTTGACTATAATGCTGTCTCTTTCCCTTTGCAGTTCCGTCGATCTGCTCCGACGCCTGTCACACTTCCGCCATTTTGTTGCGGCGCCGAGTTGTTTCCGCATATGTTTGTCGATGTTGTCAATTTTTAAGAAGCGAAAGTGTTTTTAGGGTTCCGTACCCAAAGGGTAGAACGGGACCCTATTACTAAGCCTCCGCTGTATGTCTGTCCGTCTGTCACCAGGCTGTATCTCATGAACCATGACAGTTAAACAGTTGAAATTTTCACAGATGGTAGCCGCTATGACAATAAATACTAAAAACCAGAATAAAATAAATATTTAAGGAGTCTCCCATACAACAAACGAGAATTTTGGTCTTTTTTATAGTTAATGGTGCAGATAGAGATGTTAAGAACTCGAGACTTTTGAGTCCTAATTCTTAGACTCGGCTCAATTTTACACGACTCAGTGAACTAACTAAACTCCGAGTCTTGAGTCGAACCGAGCTTCAGTCGTTCGAGCGCTAAAATAGAACTCGAGTCTTAAAAAGAGCTCGAGTCTTAAATAGAGCTCGATTCTTAAAAAAGCTTGAGTCTCAAAAGAGCGCGAGTCTTATGTCTGGAGCGTATTAGGGTTTAATAATGTTAATAGTTGCAAATTATTCTGGCCTTTATACATACTTATATGTGCGTCATCAGATGAATTTTAAACACAAAAAGAAGAAACAGACTTGGTAATAAAACCATACAAGCGTCAATGTGTCTTGCATCATGGCTAGCCTTTTTTAATGAACCTAAATATGACTAACGTGTGTATTATTATTTTTTGATAATTAAAATAATTTTTAATGACGATTAAAATGTTTTTTCCTATCAATTAACTCTTTTATTTTTTCAAAATACGCTTCTGATTACGAATATATCCCACAAAAGTAACATTTTATTACCTGATTTAAAAAGGAACTCCAAACGGAAAAGAACTCGAGCTCGACTCGCCCCGTAAAAACGACTCAAGCGCTTAAAAAGACTCGAGTTCCATGTTGCGCTCAAGAGCTCATATAGACTTTAGTTCTCTAGTCTTGGGAGTCTTATTGTAACGAGTCGAGTCGTGCAATTTGTCAGTCGAGCTCAAAATTTAGGACTCAAAAGACTCGAGTTCTTAACATCTCTAGGTGCAGAACAACCCTACTTGACCGGTTTTTAATCAAAATTGACATCGATTTCACTGAAAAATTGATCCAAGAGGTCAGAAATGAACCTATTCTGTACTTGCTTAGTCAGCCAGACAATAATGACGACATTTCACTCCGATTATCTCAACTAATCTAACTGACCTGCATGACCTGATTATCTCAACTAATCTAACTGACCTGCATGACGTTCCGCGCCGCGGAACGCTTGTCACTCTACATTAGATCGCAGCGGAATGCATCCAACGGTTTCGCTACTCGTGTTTCATAGCGGAAGTGTGCTACGCGTAGCTCCCCTAATGAACGCGGGCATAAGGGTTCGAGACTTATTTTATTTCATTAAAATTAGTACAGTGGTTTAGCCGTAAAAGTGTAGCGGCGTGAGGTGTGTGTGTGCGAGCGGGACAGAGCGCTAGTGAGGAGAGAGAGAGAGAACAAGTATAGCCTCACTCTTGATGTCCCTGTGCACGATGTTCCTGGCATGCAGCTCGGCGACGGCGCTCAGTAACTGCTTGCTGTAGCGGCGCGTGGTGTGTGTGTGCGAGCGGGACAGAGCGCTAGTGAGGAGAGAGAGAGAGAGAGAGAGAACAAGTATAGCCTCACTCTTGATGTCCCTGTGCACGATGTTCCTGGCATGCAGCTCGGCGACGGCGCTCAGTAACTGCTTGCTGTAGCGGCGCGTGGTGTGTTCGGCCAGTGCGCCTGATGTGGCTACCAGTGCTTCCAGAGAGCCTTCCACGCACAGCTCCATGAAGATCAGCATCTCCTCCTGCACGCAAGCACACACACATAAATACACATAATAAATTGACTAACAGTTTCTATTGACTTTTTGACAGGAGCCGTAAAACGCCGAACGGCCGAAACACTGAACAGGCTGCGAACACAGGTCAGCCGTTGTAAGAAAAACCCTATAAGTGGGGTTACGGTGGCTGCACATCTAGCTCTATCGGTGCGTGTAGGTACTGCAGTGTTGATAGATGCACGGCCACCTGCCATTTAGGCCACCGCTGGACATGGGCTTCATCCAATTTACGCCACTGAGCACTATCCATTGCTATTGCGTTCGCTGTGGCCGGTGCTCTGAGTGCGGTGCGGCTAGGTGCGAGAGGCCATCAGTAACTGTGAAGACTGCGGAGTGCGGTGCGTGTAGGTACTGCAGTGTTGATAGATGCACGGTCACCTTTAAGTACACAGACGGGACCAACAAGTGTATTCGCCACGCGAAGACCATCTACGTGCCACCGATAGTGCGGTTCGTACGGCGAAATACTGTTACAGAATTGCCATCGACAAGAGTAAAAGAAGTAGAATGCAGATCAGTAAAAACATACCCATTTCGAGAGTTTGGTAAAACAGTGCACATTTACTTCACCTATAATATTTTACCAACTAAAATTATACTTAACAAAACAACGATTTTAGTTTTTAATTGTCACCGATTTCATCGGACGGACTTCGTTATGGCGCATCACTATAAGCGTTAACAGTCAGCTGTCACAGAACTCTTCTAACTTGAAAGAACTATAGTATCTTCCACTCACCCTATGCACCTCGCAGCCGTAGTACCGCACGAGATGCGGGTGAATGACCCCCTCTAGCACGCGCAGTTCGTTGGCTGCCCGCTGTAGGGCGCGACGGTCGCCCGCGCCGATATTCAACTCCTTCATCGCTAGTAGCTGCCCGCTTTCCGTATTCACTACTGTGTACACCTGGGGAAGATTTGCAAGGTTTGTAACTACTGTTAGATCTAAAAATATATATAGAAACTACATTTATTGGCTGCCGAGGAGTCAAAGGAGACCGCGCGTTCCACGTTATAATATTTCTGACTGACAGGTTTCTTCCAAGTAATGATAAGGATCAAATGTTTCATTTAGCATTATTTGAACTGACAACTAATTATGAATAAACGACTAATGACAGAAACCAAATAACACGTTGTTTAGAAAATACATAGATCAGCTTAGCAAATAACAAACATCAAACACTGCTTTAGAAAGGCACATAATATGACTGTTACACATAACAAATAAACAATTATAAATCTGATAAAACACAGTCTTGCAGGAAGACATTGCTGGTGAAAGACTGTTGAGTTTTGATAGGTTTAAAACTCGCCCGATTGCATAGAAAGTAAAGTAAAACTACACCTAGATTATCAATATACTAATTATTTGGCACACAAAATTAGACAAATCGAGGCAAGAATAAAATACATAAGAGCTGTGCCAAGAAGAACCTCCGCTTAGTATTAGTGATGACAACTTAAAGCGGCTAAGACACTGATATTCTACACCTGTTTTTGATTTCATAGACAAAAAGCGTCAAAGATCACCGACTGCATCTTCTATATTACATTTTAAACTATCTTGTTTCATTTTTAAAAAAACTAAACACACAGTCAAGGGAAGACAAGCGCGATGAGATATATTCACCCACCCGCATTTCTTGATTATTTGTGGCGGTACACTCAGTCCGACAATAAAAGAGGTATGTGGGCAACACGGATAATACCCGTGAAGTGATTAGAGTTACCTTCCCAAAGGTCCCGGCTCCGATCTTGAGTCCCCGCTGCCACTTGAAGGTGAGCTGGCGCAGCTTGGGCTCGTAGGAGGCCACGGCCTGGTCCAGCACGCGGCCCACCGCCTTCCGCTCGCGGAGCGCTGCGTCGCGACGCGATTCGATGCTGCTGACTGCGGCTACAACGCGCTTGCTGTGGCCTGGGGCGTTTAACAATCGAGTGTTGGAATTGTGTAGGCTATTATAACATCTTATGCGACAACACACTAATCATTATGGTGTCTTTGGCTACCAGGGAGAAGCCATACATATACAGGGTGTATAAGAGAATAGGACACTCCTTAAAACCACGTGATCAGCTGGTCATATACAACAACTGTTTCTATGGAAGCAACATCGAAATCGATAACTTTTTTTCAGCTTCTCTATACAAACTTACTTGCATACCTCGATGATAATGTATGGAGCATCTGAAAATTAAATTTGATTTCGATGTTGTTCCCATAGGAAGAGTTGTATATGACCAGCTGATCACGTGGTTTTAAGGAGTGTCCCATTCTTTTGTACACCCTGTATTACGACACACCAAAAATCGTCATTTCGGATATCCACTCCCCCTGTCAAAGTCAATTGTCAATGAAATAGAAACAATGAAATCACGGCAAAGCGCGGCGGTTGTCTATTCCTTCACCTATCGATGAGTAAAAACAATAGCAAATGTATTGTGTTTGCTGGGTTGTTGTTTACAAAGTTAGGGTCATAGTTGTTTTCTTAATCTATATATATAAAAATGAAGCCCGTTTTCCGTTGTCACGGCATCACGCGTGAACGGCTGGACCGATTTCGCTCATTCTTTTTTTGTTGTGTTTGTTATTGACAGGAGAAGGTTCTTATGAAATAAAAATATAAGAAAAAGGCGCGGAAAATTAAAAAAAAAAATACAAATCTAAAGACAACGGGAACGAAGTCGCGGGCAACAGCTAGTATAAAATAAATAAATTGAGATTACTCAGGCTATATTTGATTTTGACCACTACAGTAATGGAAAACATTTCGTGGTAGTAGAATTAGTAGTAGAGTCAAAGAGTAAATAGTTACATTCAAACAGTAGATTTTTAACTAATATGAAAGCGATTCTTTAACACGTGCAATGTTCCATATCTACCAAACAACAACTTACTTCTCATCTCCAGCACTTGGTAGTTCAACAGTGGGTCTGGCTCGTTGGGCGGCGTGGGCGGCGGCGGCGCTTCCCTGTTGGGTGGCGTGAGCGGCGACTGCGGCGTCGGCGGCGACTGCGGCCCGCCGGGGGACGGGCTCTGTGTGGGAAACTATCGTGAGGGAGCTTGGAGGGGATACAACTAGCGGCACGGAAGTTGAGTACTGGGTGAAAGTTGCGCAGAAGACATTTACGATTACGTGATTGGCTAGTCCCGCGCCGCGACTGCATCGCCTGCGTTTGTTGTTAGCTCCGCGCACACGCGTATCTGATACGATTATCGTCTCATAAGATGCGCAAAACGATCCCCACTCTTTGCCCCAGCACTCAACTTCGGTGCCACGTACTGTAATAATCGTCGCTCTTGGTCTCATAAAACCAATTTATTTTTGCAAATAGGGTTAAACTAAGCGCTTATACACCTCCCAATGTATTTTTTTCCCTACAACTGCTTCGGGACAATATCGTGAAAGTTGTTGTATTTGAGCAATCACCATTTATTTGAACTTTATTGGACTTCTTTTAATGTTCCAAATGTCGAACTGAATACCCTTGGCATTCACTCACTCGATGGCCAAACAGAGAACTACGGGCGATTACATAAGCCTAAAATCTAAACGTAGAAGAGGTTATAGGTTAGTCGGAGTCTTACTTCGCAAGTTCAAATCCAAGCCAAAATACTAAATTAAAAAGTATAGGTAGTTTTACACCATTTACTAGGGGCTGAGGGACATTGTCAAAAAATCCGCATATATATGAAATAGATATAAAGCCATGTTCCAAAATGGTTTGATTTCCTGGTCTTACGGTAACGAAAAACAAATTCATCGCTATTTGACCTCCGTAAACTGTTACGGATTGTACTGACTCCAAACATGATAACTGAACTTCGCGCATCTAGAATCATGATCAAGCTTACCCCGACATGGAACAAAATGAAGCGTTAGGAAAAAGCCCTGGATAAGACACTTTATTATAGTTTCACCATTCAGCTGTTAGAGACAAAATATGGAGTGTTTTAGTAACTACCCCTTGTTGGATACAGCCACACAGCGCGAGACACCGGCCAATCAGAGCGAGACACTCCATCTGTCGTCAAAAATCATCGCATTGATAAGCCGGTACCCTGATCCCGTATCTTGCGATAGCAAAAATTTAGCAATTCTGGCTTTAAAATCGCAAATTAACAGTAAAAAACAAAAACAAAGCAATCTACTGTCAGTGCTACTCATAGATTTTGACACTAACCATCAATCGGGCGATGACTGCGCGATTATTGCTGATTGCAAAGTTTTAGGAAATACGGGTACCGTTTACTGCCAGCCCTACTTAATTAAATCTAAATAATATATGTTTAACTCAAATTCTTCAAGTCCCTATTATTAGCTAATATCTGGTTTGGGTACTAATATTAATCAGTCAGTTGTGTAAAGACCGCAATTCACTACAACAGGGCGTCGGGTACATCACTATGCTACTAATTGGTGTTTTCTTAAATCAATGTCAAGAGATATCTTTCGGTTCTTAGCAGTCGCGATCCGGCGGCAGTTGTGGTGTGTAAGAAAACTGCTCAGAAGCGGTTGTTAAGATCCGAAACATAACTAAAGGTAGTGTTATGGACAGCATAACCCTGCAAGCCCCGCTTTTTTTATTTTTTTTTATTTGAGATGGGCTTACTCTTGACCCTAATCTTGCTCTAGAGCATAGATGGGATCTACGATAGAGCGAGCTTGCCCAGAAGATGCCTATTCACTCTGGACTTAAAGAGAGTCAGGTTATATGCACTGGGAAATACAGACGCAGGCAGGGAATTCCAATCCTTAGCTGTGCGCATTATAAAAGATGATGAGAAGCGCTTAGTGCGGGTTATGGGTATATCAACTAAGAACGGATGGTAGCCGGCCGTGCGTCTGGATGTCCGATGGAAGAAAGGTGACGGTGGTATGAGTTCATGCAGCTCATGAGCACACTCTCCGAAGTACAATCTATAGAAGACCGATAGGCAAGCAACCTTGCGGCGGTGAGCCAGGCTGTGCAGCTTGGACGCCACCAGTTTTTTATCGCCTATTATTCTCTTGGCTCTGCGTTCCACCGAGTCAAGTGCAGCAAGTTGGTATTTCGCCGAGCCGTCCCAAAGGTGGTTGCTTTGTAGCAAAGGTGCAACTAATTAGTCTATGGTTCATTTTCATTGACCTGGTTTGAGTAACGTTTCGATAAAAGATTAAAAAGAAGACAGTGCGTTGAGAGATGTTCAATACGGTCGGTTGGAAGCGGCCTGCATCCAGCGACTTCCTGCAACATTTACCAGGTCGTCTGTCTGTGGCCTCTGTTGTAGAACCTTTCTGCCGCATCGGTCGTAAGGCTGTCCGGCCATGTCAGACTTTTTGTAGGACCGATAGTCGGGCCGATTTGTCTAGGCTTAGATTTATGGCCTACTTCTTCTATGACGTGTGCGTTGTACTGTTGCACTATTGAAATGAATACTAAGAGTGTCGTAAGACGCGAATAAATCCTGTAGCACGAGACAGGGAGCAGCGTCTGCGTGCGAAATAATATAAAAAACTGCGCTCGCCAACCCGCCTGCCAAGCGTGGCGAGTATGGCAACAACCCCCCGATGACAGAAGTCACTGGGGGGGCTTATGTTCAGCAGTGGACGTCCTATGGCTGAAATGATGGTGAAGATGATGAATTAATACTTTCTATTTTTCTCTTACAAAAAATCGGTGACCAATTATCGGACGTGGGTTGGGAGTCTTAGTTCGACGTGCATGTACCCTATATGTCCCACCCACTGGCACTTTATCTTGCTAATCCGTCGAGTTATATAAAAAAATAAAATAAAAATCTTTATTTATCAGACAACTGCCCCTCTAGCACGATCAACAAAACACGATATGATACGATATGATATAGTGATTTATCGCCTTTTTACTTTCAAAATATGATAACATAGCCGCCGTCTTGAACTTTTATTGAAACAGTAAGCATGTCCGTGCCGGCGACGTCACGGTTATGCTCGCTTTTTTGATAAAAGTTCATATTTTGACAAAAAATATGCGATAAATCGCTATATCATATCGTATCATATCGTGTTTTGTTCTACATGCTAGAGGGGCTGGGATCCATAAAAAGTTAGTAGTGGTATTTAATACCTAATTTAGTGCGAGTTAACTGGCACATGTGCTCGACAAGCGGTCAGTCCCCACTGTCGGCGATAGCTTGCAGAACTTTGTTGCGGCTGCCACGAACTCGCCGTAAAAGTGAGCCTGCTTTTTTACGTAGTATGGTTGGGAAACTGTCAACCCCTGAGTACGCAAACATACTCTAAACTATGTTATATCAGCGACTTTTGTTCATTGAAAGTTAGTTTCCCAAGTACAGTTGTAATAACAAATAAATTATATAATATAGGCTTATGCGTTCCTATAAAACCTAATAGAAGGCGCCCCTGCTTAGATCTTCCAGCGTTCCGCACGAAATACCGTAAGAACTCTTTCTTCTGGTGGGTGGTTCAACGATTTAAAGAATTACTTAAAGATTACCCGCACGTAGATTCGTTTTATACCCGTCCTGCAGCGGTAAGACGCTTATTGAGTGATAACTTCATGTGTCCCAACTCTGACCTATCTATTTAACATAACTATTGTACTCAACTATATTAATCATTAATCAGTGATTTTTATGTGTGTATGATATATTATATATATATTTAATCATGTGGTTTTCCTGCTGCTCGACTTGTTCGTATTATTTTAAAGGAGAAAACTATAGGCTTAGTTTTTACTTATAGTTTCAACTAATTTTGATTATTTATATTAAAGCTGTTTGTTTTCCTTGAAAAAAAAAACTGGTACTGACGTGTAATCGAACTTTGGTCCTCGGCGCGTGCGCGAGCGCGTTGTCGGGCGCGCGCGGCGCCTGGCGCGAGCCCACCACGTGCGAGATGCAGCCGTCCATCAGGCTCTTTAGCTCCTGGGATGGACACACATTGTAAGCCCAGGAAAATAAATAAATATCGGACAACATCACATACATTGCTCTGATCCTAAGGTAAGTAGCTAAAGCACGCGTGTTATAGAAATCAGAAACAACGACGGTACCACAACACCCAGACCCGAGACAATATAGAAAAGTTCGTTTCCTACATTGACCCGTCCGGGGATCGATCCCGGAACCTCAGAGATGGCGACGCCATATAGTGCCTCTCGGATACAAAATACACTTGGGCTCTGTTCAATCTGTTCAAAAAAACGACCTTATTGCTTAAGCGATGGATTGAATCCGCGTTAACCCGGTCCGGTTTCCGGCTGAGTATAGACGCCTTACAGCCTTAAACATTGTGGGTGAATCTGATAGGCTGGAAAAATTGTGTTAGAAAGTTAAAATTCAGAGGTCGACAGTGGATACGGATATCTAAAATTGACCCTTTTCTGGCGTGCTATTTGATACTATTTTAAAGGAATTCTATTTATTTAAGATTCTTATTGCTCAGCAACGTCACTTACATCACGTAAATTTAACTATTTAGTATTTAAAAACTTCAAATTATTACCTCGAACTCCTCTTCAGTCAAATGTTTAGTGTTACAAGGGTCGCACGCCAGCATCAGGAACTCCAATCCTTGACTTGCCCACCTATAAAAAAAATGTCAATAAAAAAAGTAAAAAAAAAACTGTACAAAGTACAGAGCATTTACCTCGTAGCGCGCGCGGTCAGCATTTACACGTTGACCCAAATATAAGTTTTAGTGTAATTTGTAATAAAGAGACAGTTCACGATCGGCCGGATCGGATTAATTTTTATTAGTTTTTATGGTACAAATTTGAAAATTGTTTTTTTCGATTGCTTTTCACCTATATAGTCACACAGGTTAACAGGATGTACACTAATAAAATTGGACCTTATATATTTTTGTAAAAAGACATATTCATATTCATTTAATCACTTCATAATGTAGGATTATAGATGGCCAATAGTAATATTACAACCTTCATAAGGCATAATAAGATTGTTTACAATATTGGACAGAAATGACTTAAGAGAGACACTATTTATTGTACACCATAAATTCAGCCTATTGCAGTTTACTGCTGGACGTAAGCCTCCCCCAAAGAGCACGATCTCCCACTATTTTCATCCATCCACTGCCAGCCATCTTCTTAATGTCGTCGGTCCATCGTTGTACAACAAACAAATTAAACCAATAATAAAACAAATTTTTGGTAAAATTGAAATTGGTCGAAAGTTTTAAGGATCATTTTTGTCGCCTGATTTATATAAAGGAATTATCTTACTAAATATCATCGAAGTAGGAAACAGTTTATCATCAATACATTTAATTAAAAATAATTGTAAGGGGACATCGTATTTATAATATTTACAAAGATATTACAGTACATGTTTGCAGAATATGTCACAATTCAGGAGGTCTTATCAACAAGGACACTAACCTGGGCCTCAGTCCCCGGCCCCTGTCACAGCGCTGGACCACAAAATGCATCCAGCAGCGCGCGAACTGTATGATGGCGCGCGCGACGGCCGCGGCCCACTGCTGCTCGGCCGCGGCGGCTGCGGCCGGGGCGGGCGCGGCCGGCATCCCGCGACACGGTTCCGGTTCTTGGGGATCCTCGTCACAGAGGAGACGCTCGATCGGCGTCTGGGAATAAAGCTGGGGATCGAGAGGCAATGGTTATTGAATCAGGAACCCAGACACTGGAAATTGTGTAATTCTGTAGTAACCGCTGACACACTTTACCAAATTGAAAGCTAGCATCATATTATGCGTTTGTTTGATTTTTTGTTACGATACGATATCACGTTTTGTTTACTAGTTTACTGATCTTTATTAAATTTCGCATAGAGAGTGTCAGGAGTACTGAAAAGGGCATATGGTATCTTTTATCCAGAATAAACTGTAATACTGGTACTGTTCCCGAGGGATAGTAAAATAAATATATCAACTATCTATCCAGTGACAACAATATGAATAAAGTACCACATGAAGCTTGAAGTACAGAATTCATAGAAAAGGGTGTGAATTCATAGCGAATGCAAGTATTTTACGCTTTACGTCGTAACCACTTATCCGATTTGATGAAGGCATGAATATAAAGCTCGAACCCTAAGAAAGGATATTAGTTACTATTTAAATTTACCTCCTTAGTCTTAAATATAAGACGACAAGTCGCAACCGCGGAAACAGTAAGTATATAATTGAAGATAAATAACACTTGAAAAAAATCATCGACCTCAGGTGGGACTCGAACCCACGTTCCATCGCATACCGGGCGAGTGCTTTGACCACTAAGCTACCGAGGACGTCACGTGACAAGATGAAATTCCTCAAGTGTTTTTTTGCTAAAAAAATTGAATTGCTAAAAACAAAAATTTACAGTAAGTATATAAACAAATGAACTCACATAGCTCTCCCTGTAATTGTTGAGCGTATCAAACAGTCTGTCATCAAAGACCGCGTCCTCGCCTATACTCTCCGAGCGCATAAACTTGACGCGCCCCCCCTGCCCTCCTTGCCCCACCGCCCCCTGCCCCCCTTGTGGGGGGGAGCTAATGGCGGAGCGGCGCGTGCTGAGCTGCGCGAGGCGAGACGCGTCGTTCACTACGCGGTGAAGTTCCTTGTGCATCTGGGGGTAGAAACATTGATTGGATTTGGGGCTTTTTAAGCACATTTGTTATAATCATACGAGGCCTGTTCCAAAAAAAAGAACTGCGGTTTTTAGTTTTTTTTTGACATTTAACACGTTAAAATCTTATGAGACCCTGTAACAATGGAATATCTATTGTCTCGATTACACATGGCTAATAAATTAAAAAAGCAAAATCGAAAATCAGAAGCCGCCTCGTACGATTGTTGCAAAAACGGTGCGAATTTTAGGAACGTGCAAAAATAGGAACATAACTTAATTGTTTTGTCTTAAAAGAAATATCGATTTACTAAAAATAATTGATTTATACTTGTAGTTTTACTTATTTTATAGGACATAGCGGCCTCTCATCTCTTAAATGTTTATTAATCACCAAATAAGCACATAACTGTAAAAAAAAAGTTTACAGCACTCTTTTCTATTTCGGATATACGGAACACTAAAAAACAATACTGTAAGAAATAAAAAAAATCGTCGTAAAAATATTTTCTTATAATATCACAAAATAAACCCAGCACAAAGTAATAAAAACATTTAACATACTTAAAACGTAACAGTTCACCATTATTTTTATAAAAGAAAACACAAAAGCATAAAATTAACCACAAACAAAGTGTAATCTATCACTCAATAAACACATCCCAATCATAGTCCGTTCGATAGTATCGTATCCTTAAACCACTTATCTAAACCACACAAACCAATAATAAATCAATAACCGACTTTAAACTTTCAACTAATAAAAAATTTACACACATCTTAGAATTAACACAAACACAAAAAAGACCAAAAAAAAAACACAACAATTAAGAGTTAAAACTACTAAGCGCCGCCACAACTGCAACACGAACACAAAAGCGGAACACATCACAGCGCTGAACTGTGATGGGTTCTTACCTTGGATTGAACTGAAAAAGGGAATAGGGGACACTAACAAACCTACGTTACGACCTACGTAACTATTTTCTATGTTAATCATGAAGTTTGTTTAAGCTAAAGGTGAGATCAAAAAGTACCAAATCCATTTCATTCACTCATTCATTCATTCATTCAAGTCATTTTACGAAAGCTTTTCTTGTTTAATAACCAAATATCGATGATGATGATGAACCAAATATCGTCTCACGAGGATGCTGAGGTTTGTCTTTTAAAAGCAATAACGTAATATCCTAAGCATTTAACCAGGTTTGGTTTGCGCAACTGAATAATAAATTGACATAAGTTTTATAAGCTGTCAAACAAAAATTCTTCCATAAAATTTGTATGACGATATCAAGCTATGACGACTCTCTTTACCTGTCTAGCTTTTTATTGATTTCGAACCAAAAGTCGGATTATTTCACGGAACAAGTTAGACTCGCTACGTTCCTGTGGATTATTCTAATAAATTATGATCTAATGATGTTCCGGGTTATCGGGTGTTAGTTAAAATATTGTTTCCTTTAATTTAAGAAGCGTGTCAACATCCGAATTGTTCGATCTACTCTCGCGTATTCTCTGCACCTAAACCACGATTACAAGGTCAGTGTAGTGACATATCCCTTATCCAGTCCAATCCCAGTTCCTACCGAAGGGTTGTACGTGTCGTTCACGATGATGGTCTCCGGTCTCCGTCGCGGGCCGTCTCTGGTGGCAGTCCGCAGCGGCTGCATGGACGCCGGCCGCGGCCGCGGTCGCTCGTCGCGCAGCGGAGACGCGACCAACTTGAATAGCTCCTTGTGGAGCTGAGGGAATAGTGCGCGGTTGGCATGCGGGAAAAGAGGCTTTTGATCGTAACACTGATACTTAACAATGCAAGTGCGTGATAACAAAAGTTACAAATAGGATAGAATAAAGAATATTAATATTCTTTCTAAGACATATCTTTTACACGTGTTACCCATATTACTCTTAACTGTACTGTTTATTGATATGTAGCTGGTAAATCTGTATCAATAAAATAAAATAAATAAATAAATACTATTGCCATATTGCACGGTAGGGTATAAATATTTCCTGGCATCGTAATTTGAATGTTTCTTTTTAATAATTTATTTATTGATCTACCAACATTTGTTTACACTGATATTTGAGTACAGTACAATTCCTATGTTAAATTTGTTAGGACTGCACGCCGACTGCAAGCAGACGGCAGTGTTGGATTGCAGCCAAATGAATCGAAACCTAATCATAATTGTTATATTCGTTCCTTAGGTCCTAAAGCACAGAACCTACTAAGACGGTAAGCGATCCAGTAGCGGACCAGCAGAAGGCGATTGTATGCCACGGCTGCCGGTTTCTGTATGACATACAAAAATCCCGCCACCCTAACGCTACCGGTACCGCCACAGTGGATTCTGCGCTTTAAGGCTGTCTGACACCTAACGACCAGCTGTAAATGTCTTCTTCTCTAATCCTGTGAATAGCCTAGCTTTAGCACTGACCTCGAAGCTAAGCTTGAACATCTGCAGTAAAAGTACTTGCACGTGCGTCACCAGCCCTTAAGTCAGCTCTAGTTACTCGCCGGGCACACTGGTTCCGTCCAAAAAGTTGCTTTGTAAAGGTGGAATCTGCTGCATGCAGGCTGCTTGCTTCTGGGCTGGTTTCCGTGTGACATGGTGCATAGCAACTCAAACATAGCAAAAATCCCGCCCCCGGAATTCTAGCGGTACCGCTGTTGAGTGGGTTCTGCGCTTGCCTAAAGCAAGTCTGAAGATGTAGGGATGTCTGACACACGACGACCAGCTGTAAATGTCCTCCTATATGCTGTCTAGTCCAGCTGTGGGCTATAACACTGACCTCGAAGCCGAGCTTGAACATCTGCAGTAAAAGTACTCGCACGCGCGTCACCAGCCCTTCAGTCAGTTCCAACTCCTCGTCCGGGACGCTGGTCCGGTCCAGCACCATCAGCGTGTGCCGGTAGAGGAACTCGCGCATGGAGAGCAATTTGTTCTAGGGACAGAGGTGCTAGTCAGTGAGAGGCTAAGACAGTATTACGACGACATTGAGGGGGGGGGAGGGGTCAGAAGAATGACATTAGTGTTGTCAAAAACTTGAGTCTTAAGGCTACATTTTATTACTCGACTAATACTGCTTGATGTATAACAAGCTTTTCGAGTTTCCGAATATACTTAAGCTTGACATTAGTGCTTGATATTTTGTGTGGAGTCTTCCTATTTCACAAGACTGTCTTTATAAAAAAAAACGGAGATCTTTAAAAAATACATCCTTTATATTGGTTAGATAGTTAAAAGTCTGCGAAGAGGATCTTGTTGGCAATATATGGTAAAATTGCATTGTGTTACATTTACAAACTCGATGGAAAAAATATTATATTTTTAGACTTAATTCCATGCTTCGATGTCTTGCGGATCACACACTAAATGGAACGAAATTGACGTAGTGCACTCACCACAAGAGACGATAACGAATCAGAAATGAAGAGATTCGTAAAAGAACAAATCGCTAACATAGCTTGACGAATAAGCACTCTAAAGTGGCAGTGGGAGTGGACACAGCACGTAGAACTGCCAATTGATAGAACAGGCACCGTGCCTGCCCTTATCAGTCACCGTCAATCGTGATTGACGGTGATAAAGGCTGTGATACTCCGTGGCGTGACGTGGTACGATGACCTGCGAGTCTAAAACGGCCGCATTGGATGTTTCATTTTTAATCTGATTAATTTAGTGAAATGTAGCGGAAATGATTTGCAAACCCTAAAACGGCCACATTAATAAATGAATCATATGCAATTGATTTCATCAAATGGATCATATTTGATGACGTTAAAAAAATATAGTGACGCGTCCAATCTTACTTTACGGTTTTTGTGAAAATTAATGTTTTTAACAACACAAAGGAACAAAATGTTTCAAAATACTCAAGTTTTGTGTGTTCTACAAATATCAATACAAAATAATAATAATATAACATTAAAATGGTGGTTCACCAATTTGACTTTTAATATGAATCACTCTTTTCATAATAAGTGGACCATATTACGAATTTCCATACAAAACTGTCAAATTAGATGAACTGCAAATATGAAATGTTCGAGGCTCATTTTATGATTCATCAAATAAAATTTCATTTTAGATTTGCTAAATGAAACATATTATGAACGGAATATGAAACATCCAATGCGGCCGTTTTAGACCCGCTGGTAAAGGTTGCAGAAAGTCGCTGAATGCAGGCCGCTTTCATCCGTACAACCTGGAAGTCATTGGGGAAGGCAACATCAGTATACATCTTATGGCTCTCTGTATAATAATGCCACTTACTAGGATGGCCTCCCGCTGCCTAGCGAAGGTGGGCGGCTGCGCGCGCGCCAGTTTTGCGGCCAGCGCGCGCGCCCACTGCGCCGCGTGCAGTAAGGGTTCGCGCCAGCGCGAGTATATGTCTTGGACGGTGCGGCACATCATGTACGCTGTGTATCTGCGGGGATACTGAACGTGAGGATACACTAACATATGTGGGCAAAAGAATGCATATACTGCCTTCAGTTACTAAAAAGGGAAGGCCAAACCGTATAACAGTTTTAACTAGTCTAGCTAGACGAACAATTTAAATGCTGCAAAACGTAATTCAAATTCAAATTCAATTTATTTATTTAAGACTACATGGTAATACAAGTGATGGAGAAGTAAAAAGTGAGCCAAAAAGCTCAAATAATATTTTTTCTATGAATTTGCATCTAATACGTATCAGAGAAACTAACCGCACAAATTTTCGTACGAATGTCACATATGGGAATAAAAAGATAAGAACTGGCACACGCAGCATATCCAAATGTAGTAGTTAGACCTAGATCGTTCGTACGTTGAGGCAAGACTTTAATTCCTACGAAAACGTGTCTTCGGAGCGGTTACCCTTAAGCAGAACTTTTGCAGCAGAAGCAGAACCCTTATTTGGGACCACTCAAATGGTTCGTTGTTGTTGTCGTTCGTCGTGCAGTTGAACCTAAATGTGTCCCGAAAAATGTTTTTGAGACAGAAGCAATCGAAAATTCACTTTACGTCACTATCACTCAAAAGGGGCAAATCCATAAGAGGCATAGTCAATTAGGTGAACTGAACAGGCTAGCTGTCCTGTACCTGGTAAACGAGGTACATCTACCACAAAATTACATACTAACCTGTTAGGAACGCGGAACTCCTTATCGGTGAACTTCTTCTCCAACTCCTTATCGGAGAACTTCTTCTCGAACTCCATAAGAAGTCTGCTTATTTGATTGCAAGCAATTTCCCTGTGATGAAATACATTTCATTATCATTTTATCCCGAAGTATAAAATACTCGACACCCAAAGTTAGGTGTCAAGTCGGATTGGAAGTTATTATAGTGGTATGCCTTCTTCAGGTCATCGGTCCATCTAGCCGGGGGGCGTCCTACACTACGTTTGCCTAAGCGTGGTCTCCATTCGAGAAACTTCCTGCTCCACCTCTCGTCGGTTCTGCGACAGACATGGCCAGCCCACTGCAGTCAATATCAGTCACCTTAGTCTTATGTCGTATGACCTCGTTACGGATCTTATCTGTCTGATCTCGGACCTGAAGAAGGCAGCTGGCAGCGACTGGATGCAAAGGGCGGGAGATCGTGCGCTGTGGCGCTCCTTGGGGGAGGCCTATGTCCAGCAGTGGACTGCAACAGGCTGATATGATGATAGTGGTATGCAGTATGGGCTCAGTGGTCTGACGATCTAGTCGAGATTGCGGGAAAGCCACTGGATGCAAACGGTCCAGAGCCACTTGCTGTGGTGTTCCATGGGGACAGCCTAAGTCCAGTAGTATCCTTCCGAGCTGAAGATGACAATTTCGAACATTTGTTGTAGTTATGTCGTAAGGGAGCAGCCCATCCATTTTGTTTCATGGTCGGTGAAACGACTCTAGAGGAGTAGTGGGGCATACAGAAGCTAATGGCAGGCTGCAGTTCAGTTCTTTTTTGATGTTTATGTAAATAAGCGCCCGATTATCCGATAACTGATGATGACGCCAAGCGCTTACAGCCTGGCTCAGCCTACGCGTCCAGTTCCGTTTGGTCCACTGGTCATCATCGAACGTTGATGATGATAAGTGGTGTGTATCTGTTTGGGTTGCTACACACATTAGCAGGCCGGCATTGTCAGTTCGGCAGTATTTGTCGAACGAAAAAGCTGACCCGTAGCAACTACTACATAACGTTCCGCTAATGCAGTATGTAAAGTGATTTTTAGGGTATTCTTTTTATGAAAGTGTAAACCAATTATAAAAACTAATTTGAATAAAAAAAAAATTAAACAATAGTTATTATTTTGAAATTGTTGACTTGATGACGTAGATTATGAGCCTGTACAAGTTATCTACACTCACACATTTGAAATTTGCTGTCATTCATATAATCTACAATAATCCACATTTATGAAATGTAAATCAATCGGCAAAGCCGATCGGTAAAGCAGAGTACTATATGCACTCACGAGAAAGTGATGGGCGCGAGTACGGCGGCGCAGCGCACGCGCTTGGCGAGGCGCGCCGTGAAGGCCCACTCGGCCTGCAGGCACGCCCGCCCCATCAGCTCCGTCTCCGACATCGTGGTTAGGTACGACAGGTATTGCTGTGCACGGACAAATGAAACATCTTATTACATATCATGCACAATATACAGGGCGTACAAGAGAACAGGACACTCCTTTAAACCACGTGACCATCAACATCATCGTCACCAGCCTATATCAGTCCACTGTTGGACACAGGCCTCCCCAAAAGGAGGATAATATAATCGCTTTGCCATAATCGCCACGCGTGGCAGGCGGGTTGGCGATCGCAGTTTGGCCAATGGTGGAGAAAAGACGCTGCTGCCTGTCTTCTTATGGCGGTTCTCCTGTAGTCGCCTCTTACGACACCCATAGGAAGAGAAGGGATGGTGCAATTTTTTTAACGTGCCGGCACCACACGGCATCACCACGTGATCAGCTCTGCTTATTTACAAAAACCGACCAAATTCGGCAACCATTTTTTATTAAAGCGAGCAAATAAATCACGTTTGTTGTATGGGAGCCCCCTTAGATATTCATGTTATAGCGACAACAGAAATATATCATCTGTGTAAACTGTCTAAATATCACGGTTCATGAGATACAGCCTGATGACAGACGGACGGACGGACAGACAGCCTGATAGACAGACGTACAGCGGAGTCTTAGTAATAATACAAATACAAATACAAATATATTTATTTGCTGTAAATAGGGTGATTACAATTCAGATGTTCTAAAAAAATGGTACTTTTAACCTATTTAGCCATTCTACACAGCATGCAAATTTATAACAAGTTTGATATAAATTATTGAAATAAGGATTACATAGTTTTACCACCCATAATGTCATAAAAAAATAATATTCGAAATGTCAACTGCTCAAACAAAAGATAAGTACATATGTCAAATAGCAAGCATGTAATAAAGCAATGCAAATGTCAATAAAGATAATAATAACAATGTCACATAATATTGCCATGTAGGCTAGTGTTCCAAAAATTCATTTATCGAATAAAAAGCCCTTTCCAATAACCATTTCCGAAGAAGAAATTTAAAGCGACTAATCGGAACATCTTTAAAATAGTCAGGAATTTTATTAAATATTTTAATACACATAGCATAACTATTCTTTCTAAATCGTGCTGACTTTAGAGCAGTTTCTAATACTAGCTTATTGGGTTTACGCGTATTTCTTCCTATTAAGGTCCTTACCCATTGAGTACGGAACCCTAAAAACTGCACGCTCGAAAACGCAATCTTTCTTTTTTTCAGATGCTCCATACATTATCAATTATCAATGAGGTAGCGCCTTTGTTTATTTGAGGCGTCCAAATATTTTATTCCTATTTTGATGTTGCTGCCATGAAAAAAGTTGATACAAAATTCGTTGACATGGCCCAATGGATCTGCAAGCTAAATTGGCAATGGGCGGGGCACATACTACGTAGAACATACGGTCGTTGGGGCATAGAAGTTCAAGAATAGGGGCCACGTATCGGCAAGCACTGAGTAGGATGTCCGTGGACAGACAACCCGGTAAAGGTTATAGGTTAGAGGCAATCTAGATGTCAATGGTGGAGGCATTCAGCAGTAGACGTCCTGTGGCTGAAATGATGATGAGCTTCAGAAGTGAACGTCCTTTGGCTGGAATGATAAGTCGATCTGTTTCGTCCAGGACCTAAAGCAGTATACAGGGGTGCCCAACCTTTAGCACGCTCTCTATCGTAGCATCATATGTCCGCAGCATAAGCAGTAACACTCACCAACGGCGGCGGGCGTGGGCCAATGCTTGAAACGTCCTATGGCTGAAAATAAAGCGTCGATCTCTTGTTTTGTCCAGGACCTAAAGTTGTAAGCAGGGGGACCAACCTTCGGCACGCTCTCAACAGTCGCGTCATACACCCGCAGCATAAGCAGTAACCCTCTTCGGCGGGCGGCGGGCCCGGCCAATGCTTGAGACGTCTTATGGCTGAAAATAATGAGTATCCTTTTTCGTACAGGACCTAAAGTTGTAAGCAGAGGTGACCAACCTTTAGCACGCTCTCAACCGTAGCATCGTACGTCCGCAGCATCAGTAGTAGCCCTTGTCTCGCGGCGGCGGGCGCGGGCCGGTGCTTGAGCGCCACTTCCACGTTGCGCACGAAGTCGCGCCGCATCACCGTCGATATGTCGAGACCTTCTTTGAGTTCGTGTATCAGCTGGGGACAACGAGTTGTATGTCAAGTAAAAAAATACAAAATGCTGCTCAAATAAAACAATTTTTTGATATAAGGTCTTAAGTTATCAGTTAACTTCCTTCATGCAACTTTTTCTATGGGACCAAGGACAAAAAAAACACTGCCCCCGACTAAACCGCCGATCAGCTGACATTATTGGTAGAATTTATCTTGAAAGGAAGTTAACAAAATTAACTAGAACTTTACATATTCATTACATGACCAAAATGTTATTAAGGGACATCGTTTTATAAATTCCATTTTCCAGAATCTCTTAATAATCTCCAGAAAGCCTAGGTTTTAAAAGGTTTTGCATATGGATTTACACGTTGCAGAAAGGTCACTTTCACAAAGTAATAGAATAAAAATCCATTTACAATCGTGTTGATCATTGAAAACTGACACGTTCCTTAAAACTTCCATCAGCCGAAGCTAGAGGTAGTATACCATATCTGTAATAAAGTAGTAGTTGTGAATAGGGTCGGTTTCTGTTTGACAGTAAGGCACTAACCTGCTTGACAGTAAGGCACGAGGGCCTCTCAGGCCGCGCCTCGATCCGCAATGAGAGGTAGTCGTAGATTATTTCCAAACAAATGCTGCTCAGCGTCAGGAAGTGGTTGCGGTACGAGGGTAGACGCATCGCGATACTTTCTTCCGACCAGCATCCGTATCTGAGCAAAATAGATTTATTTATACTTTATTGCATGGACCAAAAATAAGGTAGTACAAATGACAACCTCCTTACCCGAAAGGCGACCACGCCGGACTATATATGACGCCGCCATCTCTGAGATTCCGGGTTCGATCCCCAGTCGGGTCAATTTAGAAAACGAACTTGTATATATTGTCATTTATTTCATAAACTGCGAACTTAATGCCTAAACCCAGCCAGCCACAAGACCTGACAGACAATCATCATCAGCATCATGTCAGCCACAGGACGTCCACTGCTGAACATAGGCCTCCCCCAGTTACTTCCAGATCGGCCGGTTGGAAGCAACCTGCATCCAGCGTCTTCCTGCAACCTTTACCAGGTCGTCAGGTGGACAGACAATGCAACGAACAAAATATGTTGGACGTTTTTATAATTTTCGAAGTTGTACCATATCATATCTGATTTTGGATTTTGGTTATCCAACGTACAGATGAACGTCAACAGAATTTTACGCCACGTAATAATAATTTCGTGACGGATGTCAAAACGCGCGTTGTACTGACCAGATCAAGTCTACTCTTGGAGGTTCAGTCAACGCAGCAGGATGACCTCTAGCAGGCAGCGGTGGCGAAATGTCGTGAAGCTCATCTTATCTGCCCCATCCAATACTGCTACGAGTACATAACAATAACGATCGCTCTGTCAAGATCGTACCGGAGAAGAAGAAGAAACGCTATTTTCTACTAGCACCCTCTGGTGAAGATAAGTATTGAAATGAAATGAAATTATTTATTCTGTATGTAGGCCCTCCTCTGGGCACTTATAAACTTCTCAAAATATAACTTAGCCCTACCACCTATTTTTTTTTCTTATCTTAAATGCGACAAAGAACTGAAGGCAAGAAGTATTTCCGCTGTTATCAATAGACATACCTCCTCAACTCAGCAGCATCACTGAACTCGTCGCTGAGAGCGTCTTCACTGTCATCTGAGTCTTTGGTGTCGTCGAATACTTTCACCGTCACGTCCTCTTGGTAGCCCTCGGGGTTCACGCTCTGAGTACAAAAATTAATTCATCATAAGTCTTTTTTGACGAATTCTTAAAGACTAATTTTATGTCTACGTTTAGGTATTTCTTTAATTGAATTAACATTTATTTTTTAATTATACTTTATTTTTTAATTTAATTATTATGACATTATTAATAAGCAATCAATATTTTTGTATTTTGACATTTTTAATTATTATTTTTCTTGACATTTGTTTTGTAAATTGGTATAGTTATTGGTATTGAAAATTGTAATAGTAATTGCAAGTTATTTTATTAATTTATTCAAACACAATGTATATTGTTATTATGAATAAATTGAAAGTGAATTGAATTGAATTCCAGTCCAGTCCAGACTGGTACGAGGGCCGACGCATCGCGACGATCCAGTCCCAGTAGCGAAAAAAAAAGTTTTTTGGTGTTTCTTAAAACCAAGCTGTTGGTATTTATTACAAAATAAGCGACTTCGTTCCAGGGCCTGGCCAAGTGGTCTTCTATTTTTTGTGCTTTCAAATTGTTATTATTTTTAATCACCTCGTAACAGCGACATTTAAAGTTAATTATCACAGCTATCCCATTGGAAAAGACTTCCCTAAAATAACCTTTTAAATATATTTTTGTCTGTATCTTAAATTATCAAAGGCGCATCTCAGTACGTTACAAGAATTAAGTTAGTTACTACTAAAACTGACACCCCAAAGCGACAATAGACGATTACCTTTTTTTCTACCAGATTGATATACAATCACGTTTCGCAACACTGCCAAGCTAACAAATACGACATTGTTGACAAACAACACCATAAACGTATTATTATTTCGGAAACGTTGCGTGTAGTACCTAAGGACGAACTCCGTAGCCGAGAGGCGAGCACGCCGGACTGTAAATGGCGCCGCCATCTCCGAGGTTCCGGGTTCGATTCCCGGTCGGGTTAATGTAGAAAACGAACTTTTGTATATTGGCTCGGGTCTGAGTGTTGTGGTACCGTCGTTGTTTCTGATTTCTATAACACAAGTGCTTAGCTACTTACCTTAGGATCAGAGCAATGTATGCGATGTTGTCCAATATTTATTTATTTATTTATTATTTGGGTAAGCCCACCGCGAGAAGTATAGTCGCGGCAAAAAGGTTTAAAGTGTGTACACTTCAATGCTTTTGATTTTAATTGAAGATAAATAACACTTGAAAAAAAAAATCATCTACCTCAGGTGGGACTCGAACCCACGTCCCATCGCAAGCCGGGCGAGTGCTTTACCAACTAAGCTACCGAGGACGTCACGTGACAAGATGAAATTCCTCAAGTGTTCTTTCTCGCTGTCAAAGCCAGCGTATTCTGATCAATGTTGTAGCTATATGTATAGCTGAGTAGTATACTACCGTCAACACCCTATAGAAATATTTTTACAAATATTTGACTATTGCTAAATTATAATTTAAATATTTGCTTTTGATTTTACTTACAAAATACTCTCAATCACCCTATTTCCTAAACAAGAAAGTAAGTTTGGAGTAAAAATATGCAGTTCTCCTGGGTGTAAGTTCACCTTGTACAGGTAGTACATTTAATAATAGTGTAATGCCAATAAACTCACGTCGGGCTTCTCGAGCGTGACGTGCACTTTATACAGAACATGGCTGCACATCTTGTTCACGAACATCATGCAGCGCCGCACGCCGTGCGTCTTCAGCATGTCGAAGTGGTACTCTCTGGAACAACGGATAACCTATAATGCAACATTTTATTATACTGTCATTTTTCTACCTCATCATTTCAAATTCAATTATTTATTTGCTATTAAGTAGGGTACAGTACATGTGATATTATTAGAGATCGTGCATTAGCCTACTTAACTATACAGTTAGCATGGAAATATTATAGAAAACAGTTTCAAATACCTAAATGATCTTAATTCTTCAGTCAATTTCAGCCATAGGACGTCCACTGCTAAACATAGGCCTTCCCCAGTGTTTTAAAGATTGGCTGGTTGAAAGCTGCCCGCATTCAGCGGCTTCCTGCAACTTTTACCAGGTCGTCTGTCCACCTTGTGGGTGTGAGTCCCACACTGCGCTTGCCGGTACGTGGCCTCCATTCCAGAACCTTTCTGGCCCATCGGCCGTCAGTTCTACGTGCTATATGTGCCCCGCCCCCTGCTTTAAACTCGCGAATCCGTCGGGCTATGTCAACGATTTTTATTGATTCACGGATGTCATTTCTGATTCCATCTCCCAAAGAACCACCGATCATAGCTCTCTCCATTGTGCGCTGTGCAACTTAGAGTGCTTTGAGCTTTCTTATAAGGCCCATAGTCAGAAGACACGTTTCTGTTACGTATGTCATCACTTCTAGCAATTGTCTTTAGGTAGTGAGATATTTTGGACAATGTTGTCTAATATTTATCAATTTATTTCTAGTGTATAGTGTGTGTACCTGTACGGCGACACGGCGCACTTGCCGAGCAGGCGCAGGCGCGTGATGTCGTCGAGCGCGCCCATGTCGTACGCGTCCGTATCGCTAGTGTATAGTGTGTGTACCTGTACGGCGACACGGCGCACTTGCCGAGCAGGCGCAGGCGCGTGATGTCGTCGAGCGCGCCCATGTCGTACGCGTCCGTATCGCTAGTGTATAGTGTGTGTACCTGTACGGCGACACGGCGCACTTGCCGAGCAGGCGCAGGCGCGTGATGTCGTCGAGCGCGCCCATGTCGTACACATCTCCACGCGGCGCGTCACTCGCGCTAGACGCGCTGGTGTAGCCGCTCTCGCTGGACGCGCTGGTGTCGCTAGTGCCGTACTTGCTGTCCGAAATTACGATCTCAGGAGTTAGTTGCTCGTTGCCGTCTGAAAATAAATGTTAATACTTACTTAAGGTCGCTAACACATATAGGCATTTTAGTCGCGCGACTACAACGCTGCACAGCGAATCCGTTCAAGCGGAAGTTACAAGCTCATTCCCAATATTTCGCAAACTTTCTGCCAGGCATTATTTTTCTTGATTTTGTTACTGAACACATCGCATGTTGAATCCCACAAGGCAGGCCGAAATTAAATTTCAACTATGAATGTTTCAGTATGAAAACTTATAATTACGAAGTAGATAATTAGCAACTTCTCGCAACACTGCTCTAAAGCAAGATCGCACGCAACGTCTATTGTAGAACTGCCCCTATTAAAATTTAAATCGCATATTAAAACAACTTTAATGAAAAAAGGATATTATACTGTAAATTATTATATAAATGATAAAAATATTTGGAAATAAATACTGCCCTGCTCGCACAGGTACATTTATCTTGTAATGTAAACTATATACTATTTAAAAAGAGGCTGACAATAGTGACCGAGTTTCTTGCGCTACTTTTTCTCGGCGCTAGCCCAAAATTGTCCCGAAGTAGTGGTAGGGAAAAAAATATTGGGACGTGTAAAAGCGTTTAGTTTAAGCCTATTTACAGAAATAAATTGGTTTTATTGGTTTTTATTTGCGTAACTAACCACAAGTTGTGCAGTGCAGTACAGTACGGAAACTAGGCCTGTTTGTCGAGATACGTCAAATACGTCAATGGAGCGTTAGCGTTGTCTTATAAAGTTGATTAAAAACCGCGCGAACTGAAAACAATAGAAATGAAGACAAAGCGTTGACCGAAGAGGATTTAAATACTACGTTTTAACGTTCTACAGCGACAATGAGACAACTGACATCATCTCGTCTCGTACCGGCAGTATTCGGCATCCCCGACTCTCAATACTCTATTTTACTGAGATTTCTTGTTGAGGCGTGCACATGTGAGTACGTCATTTTGACCGTTTATAGGTAGTTTCTTTACTGTATAACTATATATTCTGTGGCAAAACGGTGCGTTTTAATGCGATACAAAAATTGTACATGACAGTTCGCGTCTCGATCTACACGACAACGTAGTTTACGTATAAGTAAAGCTACCATATGATATTTAAAGAACGCTTCGCATCGCTGTGCCGTGTCTGTAGCTTACGTAAGATATTCTTAAGACCGATCAACAAATTTGGCGTGATTACTTTTTTGCACTCTCCTAATTCTCCTAAATTTTGTTTTCCACCCCTCTTCACGTCAATCAGATAATTGTGTCCTTCTTTTGCTTATTTATTAAGGCATTCTTTGTCGCTAACTACAAAGATTTATTTAACAAAAAAAAACATGAATATCTGGCCACATTTGTCGCCGAACCGATGAAAGGTCGAGTAAACGGGTTCTTAGTGGAGTCCACGCCTTGGCAAACGTAGTGTAGGACGCCCCCCAGCTCGATGGACCGACGACCTTAGGAAGATGGCTGGCAGTGGATGGATAAAAAATGCGGAGATCGTACTCTTTGTCGCTCTTTGGTGGAGGATTAAGTCCAGCAGTGGACTACACCAGGCTGAGATGATAATTAATATCTTACCCGAGGCTTCATATCCCACCGCACTATCAACTTCGTCTTCCCTCCTCTCCTCCGCACTCTCCTCCCCGCTAGTTCCCTCGCTTTGGCCCTCCTCCTTCACCAACTGAGTGCTGGACTCGCTGTTACTACAGTCGGTAGGATTGTCGCAGTTGAACCGACTTGACTTTTATACACTAAGCACCATGTCAACCCTATAATGTCCCTCCTTTGCCTAATAAGTAATTCAATCTTTGCCGATAACTACAAAGATTTAACTAAAAACATGAATATCTGGCCACATGGCCACATTTGTCGCAGAACCGAAGAAAGCTGGAGAAACGGGTTTTCGAGTGGAGACCACGCCTAGGCAAACGTAGTGTAGGACGCTCCTAGGTTCGAGGTTAGCTCGATGGATCGACAATCTTGGAAAGATGGCTGGCAGTGAATAATTGAAAAATGCGGGAGATCGTACTCTTTGTCGCTCTTTGGTGGAGGATTAAGTCCAGCAGTGGACTACACCAGGCTGAGATGATAATGAATATCTTACCCGAGGCTTCATATCCCACCGCACTGTCAACTTCGTCTTCCCTCCTCTCCTCCGCACTCTCCTTCGCACTCTCCTCCCCGCTAGTTCCCTCGCTTTGGCCCTCCTCCTTCACCGACTGAGTGCTGGACTCACTGTTACTAGAGTCGGTAGGGTTGTCGCAGTTGAAACGAACTTGGCAAGTCCGGTTGGAATCTGAGCACTGTCTGTTGGGCGGAAAATAATGCGTGTTACGTACGTTGGTAGAATTAGTTTGTTACCGAGGAGACCTGACATGGAACTAGTAACAGAGAAAAAGTATGTATGTGCAAGCATGTGTGTGTGCATCATCAGCCACAGGACGTCCACTGCTGAACATAGGCCTCCCCCAGTGACTTCCAGATCGGCCGATTGGAAGCGGCCTGCATCCAGCGTCGTCCTGCAACCTTTGCCAGGTCGTCTGCCCATCTTGTGGGTGGGCGTCCTACGCTGCGCTTGCCAGTACATGGCCTCCATTCCAGAACCTTTCTGCCCCATCGGCCGTCAGTTCTACGTGCTATGTGCCCCGCCCACTGCCACTTCAACCGGCTAATCCGTCGGGCTATGTCAGCGACTTTGGTTCGTTCACGGATCTCCTCATTTGTGTGTGCGTGTGTGTGTTAGTGTGTGCGTGTACGAATATGTGTGTGTCATCGAGTATGTGCATGTATTTCGTTATCACAACATATTTTTTACGTTTCCTAAACATCTATCGAATGAATTTGAATCCTACTAATATTATAAATGCGAAAGTTTTTCGCAAAGTCGCGGGCAACAGCTAGTCTCTAATACAATAGGCAATGTTACCGTTAAGCACTATGTTATACTTTGTAATAAATGTTTTTTAGTTTGTTATTAAATATGTTTTTGACAGGTTCTTGACACATGTTCTTAGGGAAACTATTGAGAATGTACGGTAGTCGTTTGTTCACTTTAATGTGCGAATATGTGCAAGTATGTGCGTGTCTGTGCCAGTATGTGTATTTGTGAGTAGGGTTGTCCGTGCGCGCGAATGTTTGCGAATATGTGCGTTAGTTTGTGAGTATGAGTGTGTGCGTGTGTGTGTGAGTATGAGTGTTTATGAGTATGAGCCTGTCTGCGCGTGAGTGTGTGCGAGTATTTGTTTGTGTGATGTGAATAATGGTACCCGATAAGAAACACTAAAGTAATATACCTGCTAAAGGGCTCTTCGGACGTAGTACTGGTGGGCGTGGGCGTGGGCGTGGGCGCGCGCCGCTTGCGCCGCAGCGTGCGCATCATGCGGCGCACGGCGAGCATCTTCAGCCGCATGTGCAGCGCCGTGTTGTACCAGAGGCACATGGCCTGCAATACAATATAAGGTCCGATTTTATTAGTGTACATCCTGTTAAAATGTGACTATATAGGTGAAAAGCAATCGTAAAAACCAACTTTCAAATGTCTATCATAAAAACTAAAGTTAAAATTAAAAATACAAAATAACAACATCGACTTCATATTGCATAAACTCGTCCTATCTTCAACTCTTTCTCGCTCTGACAAGGGGAAGGAATAAGACGGATAATCAGATTGTTAACCGTACCAAAGATAGGACGAGTTTATGCAATATGAAGGCAATGTTGTTGATTTTGATTTGATTTTTAACACATTGATGGACAGTAACGTCCACGGGCGTTCAGATAGTAAATAATGATACGACAGAACGCCTGTAGACGTCATAGTTATTATTCGTGTCACGGCAGTACGTCTGAGGGCGTTTGATTTTCAATACTTTTACAAGGAAGAACATGTTGTAGTGTCACCGCAAAAGTAATGCGGTTTTCCTACTGTCATCGTACATAGTTCTACAACACGTCAAGTTACACACACATTGACAGAATTCCGGTACCCCTCTCCCCGCACAGTACGCTCGTGGGCGTCGTGTTTTCATACATTTAATCACGTAGTGTGCGTCGGTGGTAGGATTAGTGTCACCTCATAATTTCGCGCGCAAATAACGGTTCGAGTGGTAAGTTATCAACGTATTTTTGTGTTTTTATTTATCGAAACATTCAAATTCAATTCATGTAACTTACGTATAAGGTAATTGTGCTTCTTATATTAGTAGTTGCTTGTTTTGAATGTAGTTATTTGGTATTGAAACAATAATGAATTTATATACAGATGGCGCCTGGAGATCCGTACGAAAGGGAACAAAAACGGTTGTTAGAATTGTTCAATTAAGCTGAAACTCCGGAATCTAGTGAAGATCCATATGCTGATGATGGGGAATACGGGTCCGACAAGGACTACTATCCTTCAGGCGACGAATCGTTGAGTTCTGACGATGCTGCTGGACGTCTATAGGCGTTCTGCCACTCAACAACATTGTACATACAACCGCATTGACACTACGCCCATAGGCAATGTATGAGAATAAGAAGTGTCATTTAGGAAGAAATTCTTAACTTGTACTGTCCACCAACGTGTTAACTTTTTTAGTTTTTATGATACACATTTGAAAATTGGTTTTTCGATTTCTTTTCACATATATAGTCACAGGGTAACAGGATGTACACTAAAAAAATCGGACCTTATATAACTGTGCATTTTTTTAATAATCACATTTATTTGTCTTGCACTAAACTAAACAAATATTATGTTATGGCCACTAGACACTGAAAGAAAGTAATAAGATTTGTTGAAATGTAATAATTTTATCTGTTTTAAGGGTTAACGTTGTGAAAATCATCTTTCGATTCAGGGATACGTTAGCGTAATATTCAGCTTTATGGTTTTAAGTTCTGTTAGAGTCAAATGCTTTACATGTCCTTCTGGTTTGATTGAACGATTTATTTTGAAAAAGAGAAAAAACACAACAATAGCATTTAAAAAAAAACACCAGCATCTAATTTAAAGAATTTGCGAGTAATAAAAGTTGATCAACTTATCATATAGGACATCCATTTGTTGAACATAGGCCTCCTCCAATGACTTCCATTTTGTTCGGTTGGATCAACAAGTCGATTAACTGTTTGTAATTGTGACAGGCCACTACTGAAACCTGCCTGTCGATTCTCTAAGCAAAACCGCGATCACTTCGACATCACTTATAGACGGTTAAATAATCTGAACCAACTCTGTAAGAAAATAGAGTCTATGTTTGTGTGTACTGCTTTGGTGATACGCGCTGTCATTTTAACACTGAAGTCAGTAATTGACCATAGCAATTTGAACCGACTATTTAGCGAGATACACTTTATATTTGTTTATATCGCTTAGGTAATATTTAAAGCAAATTTACATGCGATTTTTTAGAGAATCGAACCTACCCTAATCGAACCCTACACAGCCCTACTGTTCACCTTAATCCTGTTCTGGAACAGGTCCGTAGCGACTAACGGGTGGTCCACGGTCATGGCTTTGCAGGAGGGGTAGAGCGCCACCGCGTTGTAGTACGAGTCGAGTAGCGCGTTCACTTCGCGCATCGCCTTGCCCACCGCGTCGGTACAGCAGCGGCAGTTGAACATGAGGCAGCCTGTGCCGTCGTCTAGAACAATGTTATGATGTCATCGACGTAAACTCCTGTGTCTTTGGTTGCGTGTGGGAGACGTATTTTTTAAACATTCGAAATGAATCTTGAATTCGAACACGAATACGATTCGTGTGCGAACTCTATTTCTATTGCTCCGAATTTTACGCATTTTTGAATCACTCGAATTGTGTTGCTATTATAGTAAAATTCTTGTAACTATTTTCGTTTCACGCAGAAAATATTAAAAACCGGAAAACTTATTGAAAATTTTTGTTTTTAGCAATTCCATGCAAGGTTTAATTGAAGATAAATAACACTTGAAAAAAACTTGCACTCGCCCGGCATGCGATGGGATGTGGGTTGGAGTTCCGTCGATGTTTTTTCAAGTGTTATTTATCTTCAAAAATTTATTGATTTTAAAAGCCGGTAATGAATCGCATAAAACGGAACGAAAAAAAAGTTTTTAATCTGTGAACCTTGTTTACTTGTCAAAGTCATAACCGCCGAACGAAGCCGAACTTTCTACTATTAGAATCGAAATACGAGTGGGTCGAACCACTTGTTGCAAATTCACGGAATGAATTTTCAAAAATAGGGATTATGGAGCCATTTCGTATTCGAAGCGTCCATTTTAAGTTTGTGCGCCACGCGTTTGCGACCTCTGAGCTACACCCACTTCCTTAATCGTGAACTGGACCTACGCGCGCGCGTTTCTATTGTGTCTTGTTCCGTGGCAGTTAAAGACTTAATCTTGACGTTAAATAGTATTGTGTCGAATATATTTAAAGGTCTGTAAAATCGGTTAACGGACGATAATTTTACGTAATAACGTCATAAGAAAACATTGATGCTACTCGGACGCATCTGCCGATGGAACGGGAGTCATTGATGCGTCACAAGCCGAACGCTTAGGCCGATCGTAAATCTCTATCGCTTGTTTCGCGCTCTCGCTTGCGTACTTGGCTCAGGCGGAACGTGACACTTTTTCGTGCGTGCAGCCGGTGTTCATCGATTTATAAGACGTTATCACGTCAAAAATGCATATGTAAAGTTTGAAACTAACAACTAAGAAGGGTGGGTGGTCACTCTCTATTTCTACGGTATGTAGGAATTCCTTGACCAAAGAAGATTCGCACTGCATACAAGCTGACGATCAACCTGACGGCTATCTTCGGCCTTAACTCGTCACCATCCAAACGGTCTCATGAGACCGCGTAGCAATGGAATTTCTATTAAGTCTACTATGCATGACTTAGTTAAGCTTCGTCAACGCCAAGCCATCCTATTCTACAGCCATATTATAAACAACGAAATAAATTGGCCAATGCCTCGCCGGCCAATCCTTGAAGCCATATGATAACAATACTAAATATAAACTTACGTATGATAAGTAAAAATGTATCTTACCATCAACATTATCTTCCTCGTCACCCTTCCCTTCGGTCTCGGACGCCAGGTCTTCGTGCGAGCCGCGTACAGCACTTAACCGCTGAACGCGCGCTCGGCACGGACGGGGGTTCACGAACCTGATGACAGAAACACATAATCCTTTACCTGTGGATTCCCTTCTCGACTTTTTAAACTGTCCTCTACCTAAAGGTTGTCTGGAAGAGATCGCTTCTAGCGATAAGACCACCTAAATTGTTAGCGATAAGACCGCCTAAATTGTGCCATTCTAAATGTATTTTCTTTTCTTTGTACTGATTGTTTTGTGTGGTGTGCAATAAAGAGTTTCTATCTATCTATCTATCTACGCAGGCGCAATTAACGAGACTATTATACAGGACTACATTGCAAAGGGGTGCCAAATTTTAAAAATAAGATCTAGAGGTGCACTGCCTATGGTATTTGTTGTCAATTTAAACCTCTTGAATGCGCGGACGCTCCTGCTGTTAGAAATGTACCTTACATCGAAAAGGCTAATGTTTGTATTCGCGCGCCATTGTGACTATTATTGCATTGAACTTTGCAGTTCCAGGTTTTACAGAGATAGTGCGTGCATATTTTTTATGAATGAGACAAGATTATCCACGCGTACCATCTTTGAACAGAGGATAGTAATTTTAAAAAAAAAGTTTTTTAAATCGTTTATATCATAGATCGATTTAGTTACTGATTCTGAGTGATCCCTGAAAATTTGGCACCCCTTTGCAATGTAACCCTGTATTATTACCAGAATCGTAAAACAGATCGCGACGCCAAGCACGATAAGTTAAAGGACTGTCCTTCTGCGGCTATTGTTTAAAATTATGATCTCGTCACATGCGGTAGGTGTACTCGCATGATCATCACAAAATTGGTTTCTGTTGGCACTGTACCAATTGTTCCTCCTAAATGGCAACCGATTTAAGAGGCCAGTCTGAAAACCAGCGCTGGGCTAAGCTTCATCACAAGCTGAGACTGGTACCCATTGCCAAACATTGTTACTGTTTTTATATGTACTTAACTATAATTGAAGATAAAAAACACTTGAAAAAATCATCGACCTCGGATGGAACTCGAACCCACGTCCCATCGCATGCCGCGCGAGTGCTTTACCAACTAAGCTACCGAGGACGTCACGTGACACGATGAAATTTCTCAAGTGTTTTTTGTCTCTGTCAAAGCCAGCGTATATCTGATCAATGTTGTAGCTATATGTATAGCTGAGTAGTATACTACCGACAACACGCAATAGAAATATTTAAAAAAAATTTGACTATTGGATAAGATCAGAAATGCTTAAACGATTGAAAATTTTTCTTTTTAGCAATTCCATGCAAGGTTTAATTGAAGATAAATAACACTTGCAAAAAATCATCGACCTCAGGTGGGAACTCGAACCCACGCAAGGTTTAATACCTTGCATGGAATTGCTAAAAACAAAAAAAAACAACTATAGTTTAATTAGTTTAGTAAGTCAAGAAAACCAAATGTATTACCTATTCTATTACGTTATGGCAATAAAGTTTTTTTCATTTCATTTCATTCATATGGGGTTACAAGACAGCTGACCAACAAGGCTCCTAAGATGTATGGCAGTTGCTGTGACCGACATCGATCTGGAGAATCATCATCATTGCCAGAGACGCCTGTAGCACATCGCCGCGGAACTATACCAGCGAAACAGCAGTAATTCCACCATGACGTGCCCTTGTTTCGCTAGTTGTATTGTGGTTTGTGGTACTACAATTCAAATAACGATTCACTACTCGAATCTCGAATATCGATAATTGGCGACAAGTTGCGCAGAAGAAACCGGAGTGGAATCACTTATTGGAGGTCAAAACTCATTTGGGATTGCGCCATCTTAGTAAGTTTTATTAAACACGACAGTTGTGACACGTCTTCATCAGTTGACTGACAGACAGCCAAGCAAGGAAGGGGCGATGGACGTGGCCCATTTTTAGTTGACGACAGATCCACTTTATTTCAACACCCTTCCATACCTCCGGAAGTGCCTTGCACTTCTAACAGCATGTACCATATCAATACACTGGGACTAATTATTGAAGAGAATAACTTTTTCTCATATTGGTTTCATACATCATTGTTTTACTCAATTAAGGTGATATGACGAGAACTAGGGGAGACAAAAAGAACAGGAGATAGAGGAAATAGATCTCGCGATCTTGGCCTGCAGCTCCAGCCAGATGAGGTCCTTCAGCTCGTTCTGTCTCACTTGCTCCTCTAGTGGGGGAGAGAGGAGAACTCACCGGTAGTCAATGATATTCTGCACGATAGTAGGCACGATGTCTCGCTGCGCGCACAGATACTCGTCTTGTTGCGCGAGACTGCGGCCCGCGACCTTGGCCTGCAGCTCCAGCCAGATGAGGTCCTTCAGCTCGTTCTGCCACACTTGCTCCTCGCGGCTTATCTGTACGAAAATACGAAGATTTTGATTTCATAAGTGCCTATGGAAGCGTAGGAACCGTAGCAGAACAACGGGCACGGATTCTCCAATCAGCAGCATCACTCACAGAGGCCTTCGGAGGCCTGAAAAGGTTGCTGACCTTCTGGGATGACCTTGGTTGGTTGGAGTAAGGGAAAATGATACAGCACGCACAATGGCCCAATCAAGAGGCTGCGGAAACAGCCCAGTTTAAATTAACTAAACGTAGGTTGGCGTGAATTAGGAAGCAAGTAAAAAAGAAAGCGCAGAAAGTGCGGTCGATAAAAAATTACTTAATGCTAAGTTGGAAACCTTTTAGGAACTTTATGTACATAACACTGAAGATATAATATGTATGGTGTCAAATAAATATTACTTACTTACTAACATACGGTTTTAATGAGCAATGTATTTCGACAACACCATTTCGTTCTAGGATGACGACTACCATGGATAAACGCCAAATAAGTCAAAATTATAATTTTAAAGGAAGCAAGCTTGTAATTTATGATATCTGTAGGTACTGGCTAACCTATGCGTTAGCCTGCAAAGTCGCCAGAACTTTATCAAGAAAGTTCCTCCTCTGGACGGGGATGCTAAAGACGCCCGCTTAAAGCTATGGAAGTTGAAATATACCATAGACCCGAACATAGAGCTATCAGAGCGACTCCCCACCTGGACATGATCTGCCTTGGGCAACCCGGAAGTCCCTAAATAGGTTAAGGACCCAGGTAAGCCGAAGCAGGGAGAACCTGCACAGGTGGGGTTACAGCTTGGAAGGTGTATCTATGCGGTATTTCCCCCCAGACAATGGCTAATCTTCTAACATGCCCAGCGTGTCCCTACACCTGCACACGCGAAGATCTTTGCAAGGCCACCGATAGTGGTATATCGGTGGCTGAGTTTTGGTCTTCACATATGAAAGCCTGAGTCGACACGCAAAGAAGAAGAAACCTGCAAAAAACGATTTAAACGAACATATCATCTGACTGATGAATTAATGATAAATCAGAATCTGGAGACTAAATAAGTATTCTACAATGTTTGGAACTAGGATTAGGTATGTAATAGTGTTACGGTATTATTAACAGCCAATTAGAGTCAATTTTACGACACCTTTATATAAATTATGCTCTGCCGGTATACTGTTGTAGTTGAGCCTGATAACCTAATGTAACGTCTAAGCCTAACCTTAGCGTACGTTCTTCCTATTAGAAAGTTATGCATTACTCGATGACGTGATCACATGCTTACCCCAAGCCAAATTTGTTTGCTGTGCCCAATAGGGTCCAAAATGTCCTGACTTTGTCTTCCTACTCTTGTAACATTACGGTGTGCATATGAATAAATGTAATGTATAGAACGCTAGCTAGAAGATGAATCGCGACCACATGCGTAACCAGACAGAAAGCAGTAGAAAAGCGTTTGCTGTGACTTGCCTGCACTTACGACACTCACAGCCCTTGTCGATGTTGTCATGTTGATGAGCAGACTGAAGGTCTTGTGGACGACTACATGCTAGCCAAGACTGGTATAAAGCGCTTATAAGAAGATGAAACACGACCAAATGCGTACCAAGACAGAAAGCGCTAGGAAGATGTGTTGTGATTTGTCTGCACTCACGAAACTCACAGCCCTTGTCGATGTTGTCCATGTTGATGAGCAGGCTGAAGGTCTTGTGGACGACTACATTCTTAAACTGGTATACAGAGCTAGCAAGAAGCTGACAGAAAGCGCTAGGAAGATGTGTTGTGACTTGCACTCACGGCACTCACCGTCCGCCGGCAACTCTTGTCGATGTTGCCCATGTTGATGAGCAGGCTGAAGGTCTTGTGGAAGGAGACGCGGCTGGGCGGCACGGCTACCTCGTGGTAGCGCTGCTCCACCTCCTCGCTCGCCTCTTCCAAGCCTTGAGCGGCTTCCGACCGGCATTTCAGCTTCGAGGTCAGTGACATGAAACGGCTGCACGACTCCACCTGATTTAAGTATATTTGGTTTTCGTTCACAAGTCAAATGTAAAGCGGGAGGACCTTGAAAGGCCACTGAAACGAATTAACTGTTTGCTTCGTTTATTTACTGGATAAATAAAATAAACCAACACACCACAGCCTTTGTGGCCTTGAGTTTGATGGGTGTTAGTGTGAGTTGAAGGAATTTGTCATCACATGACGAAATTTTTATAATTTTATAACTACGATTTTTTTATAATTGGTTTTCAATGGCCTTCCATGGTCCACCCACCCTTCCTTAGTTAAGAAGCCCAAATATAACAAATGCAAAACAGTTTCACATGCTTGAGATGACTCTTGAATGATATGATCACATAAATTAACCAAAATATCGTGCGCAATGAGGCAACAATTAGGTCGTAAAAACATCACCATGTTTGAACAATTTTTCATGGTTATATTTAAACCCTGAGAGACGCGTGAACAGGCGATTAGTATAAATCCTTCTTCAGAAGACCTATATCTTTTTGATTCAGATCAATTAAGTTAATAACTTTTTGGTTATATTTGTAAGGCGTTATATAGGTACGTGATTTTTTTTGTATATTTTTAGTAGTGTCGTTGGCCGACCTGTAATAGGTCTACCATGTTCTTGGTGTACCAAATATTTATAAAATAATAGAGGAAATTGTGTAGGGACGGCCGTAAAGAATACATTTCCCCACCGCCAACAGGAGGCGTGTCGTAAGAGGCGACTAAATCCTGTAGCACGAGATGGGGAGCAGCGTCTGCGTGCGAAATAATAAAAAAAACTGCGATCGCCAACTCGCCTGCCAAGCGTGGCGAGTATTGGTAACCACCCACCGATGACAGAAGTCACAAGGGGAGGCCTATGTTCAGCAGTGGATGTCCTGTGGCTGAAATGATAATGATGGTGGTGGCATGCTGGCCATAAGGTCAATTTCGTTATAGATGTAAACTTACCAGGGTTGGCACTGCAGGCGTGGGCCCCGCCCCCGGCGACGGCAGCGTCTCCGGCCTCTGCTCCCGCTGGCTCATATCCTGCTTCCAGTCTCTTTCCCTGGACCGGTACAGCTTCAAACTAGCACGCTTCTTGAGTCGCTCTAGAATGCAAACAAACGCTGTGAAATTTATCTTTACGAAAGTGCTGACACGTAATTAAAAATGTTCATATAGAGACTTAGAAGAGAGCTTAGCATTAGGACACTTTTAGCTAAAAAAAGTTACTTACAGTTATTTTTTTCTCAAAACATGTTACTAGTAAGAATGACCTCGACAAAAACATAGCACCATAGTCACGCAAAGATCACAGACAGACTCTCCAAAAATGGCACATTCAATGAAAATCTTTGAATTCTTATTAAAATTGTTGATGCGAGAAAATATTCAAAATGAAATTCGAATCAATCGAACAATTAACAGTCAATTATTTAAGTTTTAATTGGCCCTTAGCGCAATAATTACGTGCTCCTAAAATCAATAAAACAAACAAAAGGCCGGGAGACACTAACAAGTAAAGCCTGGCAGCAAATGAACACACATACATCTTCTGTTCAAAACTTTTTACTAACGATGACACAGCAAAATAAGTAAAATAACCATTGTTGCCATGGAAACAATATTTTTGGGTGATGATGACATAAACATCTTTTGTTTGTTTTTATTAATTTTGATGATAATGAAATAGATAAAGTTGTATTAGAGGAGGATAATGTGACTATTGCTGCTTTAATTTTTTTTTTACTTAAACTTCTTGGGAGCTCTTAGGGATGAAGATGCGTTAAAAGGGAAACTATCACACTAGGATAGGCTTTACAAGCTACCAACTAAACTTATAAAATATACTCCGAGTAAAAAATCACTCGAATGAAATTGTTAAGTAAAACAGGTAGCAATTTATACAGCTTAATTGTGATGGGTAACTACAGAACCCTACGTGGCGCGTCGCCATCGCATCGTCGCATCGACACACACTTGGCTTTTTTAGGGCATGGCATTTAGGGTTCCATAGTCCTGACAACGAACCCTCATAGTTTCGTCATACCCGTCTGTCTGTCCGAGGTTTTGCTTGGAGACTGTTGACACTAGAGAGCTGTAATTTTGTGGAAGTATGGATATCAATCACGCCGACAAAGTGGTAGAATAAAATTTTGAAAAATATATTTTTTTAAGGGTAGCTCCCACACATGTAACGTGAGAATGTTTTTTTTTTTTCATCGTCTACCCCATCGTGTGGGTATCGTTGAATAGGTCTTTTAAAATGACTTAGGGGTTGCTAAGACTATTTTTCGATTCAGGGATCCGTTTGCTAAATATTAAACTTTAAAATGCTAATTTTTGTTTGAGTAGGGCGTCCCTCCCTCTTAAAGCTAAACTTTAAGCTTGAAAAATCTGTAAAACTTCATGATGGTTATTTTCATGAACTGTTAAGAAAAATCATAACGGTTAAGATGGATCAGTTAGTTTAAGAGTAATATTTGTTCAACTTATATATAAGGTTTCTTGCCTAATAAAAAATCCATACAGGAAAACATTAAAATTTACTTATATGAAGTAGTTGCTGAAATAAATTGTGGTAACGACGGGCAAATACGGAACCCTACACTGCGCGTGGCACAACAAACACTTGGCTGGTTCTTTTTCTTCCTACTTCCGAGGCACTCGAGTTTCTTTCACACGCATTGAATGAGAGCGAAGTACAATCGATAGGAAGGCGTGAGAAAGAAAGTCCCAGATATAAAGAATACTTTCTACTCATCTAGTTGTTTTAAGATAGCACAGTTCGTTAACATTTTAAGGCTTGACATCCACCAGAGCTGTGCGAGGAAAATGTGCGGTGCGAAAATGTGTAGCGACGATGTGAAACCGTGTGACCCTTTCCACCAGAGCTGTGCGAGGAATTTGTTAAACTGTGTACAAATGAGCGGTGCAAGGATAGGTATCGGACTCTTTTCGCACTGCACCATTTATTGACTGAGGTAGGCGTATATTTACAAAACCACGCACACATTCCTAAAAACACATTCCTCGTAACCCATTCCTCGCTTGTTATGTATGAACAAAAACCTCGCTCTGCCAAGCCCATATCCACCAGAGCTGCGCAAAGCAAGCAAAAGCTAGATTTAGCAAGCTAGGCTAGAAATTCAGTAACCTGGCGCAGTCGGCGTTGTCGAGTCGGCCTTCACGTCGCTGTCCGAGTTGACTCTCTTCACGCGGAGGCCCTGCTTCTGCGAGTACTGGTCCGTGTTTCTGTGAACAATGAAAAAAGTTCTTAATTTCCTGGTTTTACACACTTAATGGAAATGGTGAATGACAGGCATAATTAAGTCGTTTGTACAGTATGAAAATTATTCGACAACCGTCTGGTGTGTTCGTGGTTCGGATTAGAAATGAATGAGAGACATGATAAAGTCATTTGTAAAGTATGACAATTATTAGGTGGTTCGCGTTTTGGACAACAAAGTTGCGGTTTCGAATCCCGCAAGGGGCAATGAGCACGACCATTTGCACATCATGTATGTCATAAAAATATTTTAAATGTATATTTCTGTTATTAAGTGACCATATTAAAAGTCTTGATTATTTTATGGCTGAATAATTGGTGCGTGATTGTGAAAACAAATTATTAATTTAATTATTTACTTTTTAAATAGGAGACCAACTAAATGCACATCGTCGATATCAAAAAATGGAATTCATTTAAAAAGTCATTCAGATTTAATGTTGTACACGGCTTACGCCATATTTAACTAAGGTTTTTAAATAGACACATCAAACTAAGTGCTAAGTTTACGTGAACGTCCTACCAAAATACATACAGAGATCCTAAAGGTAATATCCTACCCAACTAAAACACATACCTTCGTACGATACAATGCTATTGTGTGATCGTCAATCATTGATTTGATGACTAGTCATTTTTGCAAATACTCATCAAACTGCTACAAACATTTTTTTTATTTTAAACTCTGCCTAACAAATTTAAAGTTGAAAATCGGCCAACAGTAGTAGATACTGTACAGTAATAATTGTTGTTTGTACACAGATTTTAGCTGTATTTAAGTTCGAAATTGCCGTATTCTGTTCGTCATTTAATCATTTTAGCCAGTTCGGCGCTTTTCTCACAGCAAATCTTATGCATGTCTATACTTATAGCATTCGATTTTGACCCCTTCTTTACGCCTGAAGTCAACTTTTTTGTGTGCAGTTGTTGTCGTAAGAAAGACCGTTTTTGATGGGCTGTCTGTGGGACCGGTTGCATGCTTCGGTAAATTGATTAAAATTCAGTTAATTTGGAGATAAGCCTTAACAAAACAACAGAACAAAAGTCCCTCGCGGGCAACATTAACGCAAAATCGCTTAATCAATCTTAAACAAGATTAACATTAAAATATTTAGTAATGTTTAATCCGAAGTATCGACATGAATGGATCGCGTGCCGTTACAGCAGTGTTGAAACCTTGACCATTTAATTGGAGGGCTAAGGGGTGACTCACCCGAGCGTAACTAATACTAAGTATATGTCTACATTTTGACGTTTCTTAGCAAATTGAACGTACAGTTTATAATAATATCACTAAAAAAATTGGAATCGAACCTACTCCCCTTCGCAATCCGGGCGTCTACTCTTGCAACTGATTACGGATTACCTACCGAAAACGTTATTTAACCTGGTTCTCACTGAAGCCAGCGTTTATTCTGATCAATTTTGCGGCTATCCTCCTTTCATGGTGATACTATAACTTACATGTAATTACAAAGACAAAACAATATGATATTCACAATTCAAATCATTACATAGTAATCATACTATAGTCCCAGCTATCTGTAATGACTAAATAGCCTGTAAAGCTCAGCTCATTCAACGCTTCGCTGATAACAAGCGTACACAAATAAAAGTGTCTTATCACGTTCCTACGCCGCGAGTTAAAACCAAACAAATACTCTAATCGCTCAGCAACAGAGCCGATAATCCTTTGACGTTAAACACCGCATCCACAAATGTTTAGTAGTAAATTAACATACTAGGAAGTCTAGTCAAGATAATAGGTGATACAATATCAACGAATACTCGCTCGCTCGCAACTGATTTTGGAAGAAGTTTTCCTCACTGAGCAAAACTAATATTTGTTTAGTCTGTCAGGTACGGCATCTAAGGCCCGTCATACACGGACAGCTCGAGCAGTTAGCCAGTGATCAACATACAGACTGCTCTTGCAGTCATAGTCAACAGCTTGAAGCTGCCATTGATAATCAACTGCTTGATATTAACTGCTCAACAAGTCACAATTTCATTTTTATTGCAAACCTGGAATGAAGACCGTGCGCGGGCGGAGGTAACTGCGCGAGAGCAGTCGACATCCCGAGCATTCAGTGTATGCCTAGCGACTGCTTGACCACCCAACCGCCCAAAGCAGTCACAACTGCTCGAGCGGTTCCGTGTATGTGTGTACGTAGGATATGATAGTTTACTATGCAGTCGCAGCTTGAAGCTGACGATACTAGCTGCTTCAAGCTGTCCGTACCGTACTTTTTTAGTAGTCACAGATTCGCTTATCTTAATGAGTTATTTATTGTCCAATTTATTAAATTTTTTAATGTCCACATTTTTTTTTTTTTTTTTTTTTATTTGAGATGGGCTTCCTCTTGACCCCAATCTTGCTCTAGAGCATAGATGGGATCTACGATAGAGCGAGCTTGCCCAGAAGATGCCTATTCACTCTGGACTTAAAGAGAGTCAGGTTATATGCACTCGGAAATACAGACGCAGGCAGGGAATTCCAATCCTTAGCTGTGCGCATTATAAAAGATGATGAGAAGCGCTTAGTGCGGGTTATGGGTATATCAACTAAGAACGGATGGTAGCCGGCCGTGCGTCTGGATGTCCGATGGAAGAAAGGTGACGGTGGTATGAGTTCATGCAGCTCATGAGCACACTCTCCGAAGTACAATTTATAGAAGACCGATAGGCAAGCAACCTTGCGGCGGTGAGCCAGGCTGTGCAGCTTGGACGCCACCAGTTTTCTATCGCCTATTTTTCTCTTGGCTCTGCGTTCCACCGAGTCAAGTGCAGCAAGTTGGTATTTCGCCGAGCCGTCCCAAAGGTGGCAGCAGTACTCCATGCAAGATCGGACTTGGGCTTTGTAAAGAGTTAAAAGCTGTCCAGGCGTGAAGTACCGTTTGACTTTATTCAGGACGCCCAACTTTCTAGCTGCAATTTGAGCCTTAGACTCGATGGTGGTGCCAAAGTTAAAGTCAGAGGACAACTCCCATGCCAAGAAGTTGTAGAGTTTTAGATTTTATGTTAATTATTGCACAGCACTGCCTAAAGGCAGCACTGGCAGGGTCGCCATGCAATGTTGGGACCAGGGAGCACAATAAAAGATGTAATTGAGTCGACCGATGTTATATTAATGAGCCAAATCTATCTTATATACTATGCCTTATGCTACGTCATAGGGTGAGGTGCATCACACACTACAGCATGGCGGGTCTAAGGCTGCGTCCAGATCTGGCGAATGCGCAGCTTGCGCGTGGCTCGCGAGCTGCGCATTCGCCAGATATGTTTGTGCGATGCGAGCGCGCGACCTGTAAACTACCTGGAACGTAAACTAGAACTGCACGTGCGCAGATCGCGCGCACGGTACAAGCCTTGCATGAGTTGCGCTAAAGAGGCGCACCAAACAATTGCAGTAACGGTACGCGTGCTGCGCGCGTGCAGCTCGCATTCGCCAGATCTGGACATAACCTCCCCCCTTCTCTTCCTATGGGTGTCGTAAGAGGCGACTACAGGAGAACCGCCACAAAAAGACGGGCAGCAGCGTCTCCTTTCCACCATTGGCCTAACTGCGATAGCCAACCCGCCTGCCAAGCGTGGCGATTATGGCAAAGTCCTCCTTTTGGAGAGGCCTGTGTCCAGCAGTGGACTGATATAGGCTGGTGATGGACATACCCTAAGACTGATATATAGATACAACTAGCGGCACGGATGTTGAGCGCTGGGCGAAAGATGCGCAGAAGACAATTATGACGGGACTGCACACTGTGCACACCCACAAGGACACAGAGTTATAACAGTACTTCACTGTTCTCCACTACAATATGGAATCACTGGGTGCAGATTATCAAATCTACACATTTAGTGACTCATTTGAATATTCCATAAGGGACTTTCCATTATCTTTTACATCTATTCAATAAGAACATTCTGCTGTCCTTGGCCGCCGTCCATAAAAATTGTAGTTTACTGATAATTTGTATACATGCGATTACTATTTAAAAAATATCTACGATACATCCTTGTATAAAAAAACTATAGTTGCTAAGATATTTAATGCTTTCTTTTAGAGCAACCGTTTTTGAGAACGGTCTAGCAGAGAGTATATTTACTATCGCCGATTTAATCTTATCAGTTGTGTCAGGCGTTTTAGTCTGTGTTAGAGTGGGTGGATTGTAAACTAATATTAGATTTTGTGGCTATAATTTTAATTTACTAATACAGTTCTAACGGACTAATGTCACAAATAATAACCAAGTTATTGTTTGTTTCGTTAATTACGTTAGCTGTGTAATAAAACTCGTTACGAGTCATTAGAGACAAAACAAATTGATACCTTTACGTAACAACAATTTCCTTGTAAAATTTTAATGAGTCCCTAAAATAATTACTAGTTGACTTCATATTTTAAATGACAATTATTGTTTTGAGATTTAAGGAGATACGAGTACGAAGCTGTATTATACTCGTAATTATTTTGTGAAATTTTCGCGAACTTCGAAAGTTAAAATCAGGGAGATCCAGTCTACTGTATACGGTCCCATGTAGGTGACATTATCATTTCATATTTTTAAGGCTGTGTCCCCAGTAGGCAAACTGTTAGCGGCCGACTGTGTTTGCGGCCTATCGATTTAGTACGCCCTTCCATATATTTGAAATGGAGTGTCCACAGTTTGCTAGTTTTGCACTCACTGTACGCAGTTTGCAGCGTTACGCGCGCCGACTACCTATCTCAGTGAGCGGCCGACTCCCAGCAAAACCGGTTCTAGTCGGCGGCGGCGAATGGTTGTTCGATCTGAGTTTGCAGCTAACTCAAATTTCAGTTTGCCACAAATTTGCGGCTCACTCATTCGGCCGCTAACAGTTTGCCTACTGGGGACACATCCTAAATCCTTATTATCTTTCTTCTTCAAAGCTAACGTAAAAGGAAGCTTTCAGTGCTCAGCTGTAGACCTGAGATTCCTATAATTTAATAGTCACCACTCAGTATGGATCCGGTCCCAGTACCTCCCCATATTAATAATTGCATTTTAACTTTGGTCTTCTAATTATGCTTGTCTTGCTCACAACAATATAATATGCTAGAATAGTTTGTTACGAGATTACTACCATGTACCATGTTCCCGATATTTCGGCACTGTTGCAAGCGCCATGATCACGGAGTAACTGCTTGCAACAGTGCCGAAATATCGGGAACTCAAAAATAAGGTACATGGTAGCAATCTCGTAACAAACTATTCTAATGTTAGTGACCATGAAAGTTTTTAAACAATATAATATAATATGCTATACAATAGAGCAAGACTTGACCTTCCATCTTACCGCTTAATTTCTTTATTCCTGATCCTTGAACGGGGAGGTGTTGTCCCCAGCAGGTCTGCTTCGGAGCCATCTCCTCCGTCTGCCAAAAGAAAACTTGACGAGTGCCGGGGGTTCCTGATAACCACATCGCTCAGGTCACTGGAACAATGGCCAATAATCACCATATGAACTGGATAGACGGCACAGGGGCGAACTGCAGTACGCTAGTACATTATACCTCAATGGCTGAAGGGAGAGGACGGATGAGGAGTGGGGAGCTTCGTCAATTACGCCATGACTAAATAAATATACTCTAGACAACACACTCATTTTCTGTCCACTCACACTCACAAAACAACACCGCGGTTGTAAGTGACCATTCATTCCGAAAATATTTAGTGACATTTATCACGAACCACTCCGTGCTTCGGAAGGCACGTTAAAATTTGGTCCCGGCTAATATCGCTTGATACTAGCACGTCGTGAAGCCTAGTCAGAGGCCTTATGGCGGCTTTATTACATAAGACAGTAAGGTTTTGTCACTGGCCTTACAAAACCCCTCCACCGCACCGCACAGGGCCCGCATGATGGAGTATGTATGGCCCAAACCACCTCATAGTTGAGGTGACGCCTGTGCTCTGTAAAAGGGACGTAGTATAAAGAATATAAAGGTGTGTATAAAGTATGCTTTTCACTTATTACACACCAATTGTCATGGTCTGGAAGTACGAGGTACCAGACAATTATTATTTTTGCCAGGGGTATCACCAGTAAAATCAGAGTGGAGCGAATTTAGTAAGTAACTACACATAAACGAATTTTAGCTAAATTAAGTAATTTTCACTACTAACTCAATATTTATTCTGCCTTAATCAATTTGTACTACTAGAATCAAACAAAAGAGTATCCTTCGGTATGTTAGGTATTATTTGCTTCAGCGAGAGCGTCTCTTCCTAACACAAGCATACTGTAATACTGTTGCTTAAATAGAAGCTCCAAACACTATTATATTAGAGACTACTTGAGAAATAAATTTGAATTAGAAGAAAAAGTAAGTTTTTTTTAACTAAGCCGAACCGGGAAACCCTGCATTCAAACCTGTTCAAGGTCAATCATCGCGCCACACTACGTCAGTCAGGTCAGACAGTCAGACGTATTATGTAGGTACTACGAGTATTACGCACTATTGTGACAAAAACGTTTTACTAATTATTTTCTGGCGTGAACAGCTTGATTTCGCTACAAGCAGCCGCTACTGAAATTCCCACTATTGTTGATTAAATACAAATTACAAAGTCTAACCAAACCTAGTTAGTAGGTTGGTAAAACCACAGAATATACAATAGCAAAACCCACAAATCACCTTCACCCATTAGAATAGAATAGAATAGAAAATGGTTTATTTGACACAAATACAGAACAAGAAAACAATTACAATAAGGTTTGTGTCAAAAATGCCCCCGCTCAGCATTTGTCGTGACAGCCGGGGATTTATCACGGCGCTGATTTTCGGCGGGGATTCCGACGTTACCCACCCGGAGACCCCATTAATGACCTAAGCAAATTCATTTTTTTGGTAATTTACAGTCTTGTGTGAAACTTGTAGCAGTTACAAAGTACATAAGAAATATTTTGATCTTCGTAGCCGAGAGGCGAGCACACCGGACTTGGCGTTGCCATCTCCGAGGTCCCGGTTTCGCTTCCCCGTCGGGTCAATGTAGAAAACGAACTTTTTTATATTGTCTCGGCTCTTTGCGGTATTATAATACCGTCGCTGTTTCAAAATTCTATAACACAAGTGCTTTAGCTACTTCCTTCAAAATCAGAACTATGTATGTGATATTGTCCAACATTTATTTATTTATTATTTAATACTGTCAAGTGCTAAATAGGTCATGAGGTCAATGATCTCTGAATGTGACCCAAACAGTCGTGTCAACAACTTTGGGGTGATTACTAGAGGTTAGCAGCTCCAACAAATCAAGTTTTTATTTCGTGTGCAGATTCACTTTTTAGAGTTCCGTACAATAATAGGATAAAACGACCCTTTTACTAAGGCTCCGCTGCCCGTCTGTCTGTCCGTCCGTCTGCCTGTCCGTCAGCCTGGCGACAAGGCTGTATCTCATGAACCGTGATAGTTAGATAGTTGAAATTTTCACAGATGATATATTTCTGTTGCCGCTATAACAACAAATACTAAAAAACACAGAACACAATAAATATTTAAGGGGGATAGATAATGGTACGGAACCCTTCGTGCGCGAGTCCGACTCGTTATTTCGTGTGCAGATTCAGTTGTTTAATTATGTTGCCTGCCTGCATTAATTTCGTCGACCGGTTTAAAACGAATAAATATTTTACCTAGCAGAGACGAGCGAAAAGGTACATTGACCTAAATACTGAATACCTACTTTCGTAAACACTAGACTGCTGAGCTGACGTAAATGAGTAGAAAATTTGTGAAATGCAATACTATCGATGATATCCGACCGACACCAATCTATCATATCACCAGTTTGCTTGTTTTGTGTTGCTCAAAATTATGTAACATGAAAAAAACTAATTTGAAGACTTGAATGTTTAGGAAAGAGGACAAAAACCCCCATACACTGTCACTTGGGAGTCTGATATTAGATAAATAATGCAGGGCTACATTGCAAGTAAGTGCCAAAGTTAAAAAATATGTTTTAGTTAGAAAATAAGAAACGATTGTAATCAATTTAATGACACTAAGAATAAACGAGTTTCTACTTTATTGGTCCCCGTTTCAATGGTTAAAAAACCTACTTCATCTTAAAAAAACGTGTTTAAAATAATAAGGACAATATACGGACTTCAGAACTCAACAACACATTACTATTATTAAATTAAAACTGGCCAAGTGCGAGCCAGAACACGTACAGGGTTCTGTCGTCTTAACTAAGTCATTGGGGTCAAGTTAAACATAATATAAGACTTTGATTGTACGTGTGTTAGAAAAACGTAAACCGAGAAGTAGACTTTCTACAGCGACTGCAAATCCTACGAATATTATGAGTTAAGGTATGAAATTGCTGATTTGTAGTAAAATATTAGAACTATTTTTTTCTAAAATGTAACGCGTATATTAATGAAAATATTTACCCTTATTGTATACATTGTTGCCATCAAATCGTGTGTTCATATACCTTTGCGATAAAACTCTGGGGATCTAGATTAGACATGGGGCGGGTAGTGGTGTTGCCGGGTACCCATCAGGCGGGTACCCTGCACAATTTTTGCCGGGTACCCGGCAGCGCTTACAGGTCGTGTGACGTGCGTCTCGCTTGCCCGTTCGAAAAAAAGTTGGCGTTTTTGCATCATAATTTACCAATATTGAAATATCAGTACTAAAAAATATCGTTTTTTCGTAAAAAATTATCAATTACAGCCTTTTATTACTTATTTTTAAGATTACCATTTTTGTTCCAATAAATGATTATTATAATCCTTTTTTTTTTCAATTACCCGGCAGTGCCGTGTACCCAGCCCCATTACCCGGTATCCGGCCGGATCCTCAAAAAAGTGCCGGATCCGCCGGAGACCAGATCCATGCCGGGTACCCGCCCCATGTCTAATATAGATTCATCAAACTGTGTGAAAGCATTTTGTACTGGTTATAATTTTATTTTTGTAAATAGACTTTAAAGAAAGCTTGCCACTGCTTCGGCACAATTTTAAGACATTATTAAAATCCAACAACTACCTCGTGTGTTCATAAGTTTTGAGACAAACTTTGTACTAAAAAAAATTAATAAAATATTACCGGCTGCTATTTATTTCTTTTTCCAATTTTTAATTTGGAATTTTAACTTTTAATTCCTTTGATTTTCAAATTCATTTCTTTAAATTTGCTCGTGTGGGAACAAAAAAATTACGTGCGACCGTGATTTCGCTATATAAGGCGGGAAAAAAACCAATGGAGATTTTCGTGAGGTGAATACTTTTGGTGTGAGCCGTAACTTCGTATATTACACTATCAAACGATACAACGAGACAAGTTCTTTGCAAGATCGCCAAAGGAGTGGTCGGCCACGCTCTGTGAGGACGCCTGCGAACATCAAAATCATCCGAGAGCGACTTCGCCGAAATCCATGTCGCACTCAGAAAAAACTGCAGACTAATATTTCGCGGGTTTCATTCAACAGAATACTGAAATATGATCTTAAGGTAAAGGCGTATAGCCGTAGGAACGTTCACTTTTTAAACAATCGCCTTCGTAAATTGCGACGCCAATTTCCAATACTGCTTAGCAGAGACGATGCGAGGAAGATACTCTTCACCGATGAGAAAATCTTTACTGTCGAAGAAAAGTTTAACCGACAAAATAATAAAGTGTATGCCAAAAGTAGCAAGGACGTCCCAGCTTCAGCACGGAATGTCTCGCGTACTCATCATCCGGCTAGTGTGATGGTATGGTGGGGGTTTCGATGAAGGTGTCACTCCGCTTCATTTCTGCCAACAAGGCGTCAAAGTGAAAGCCAAGAATTATCAAAGCGACATTTTAGAGCCTGTTGTAAAACCCCTGTCTCATAGTTTATTTCACAACAAGGATTGGGTTTTCCAGCAAGACTCAGCACCATCGGCAAAAACCACTCAAGCTTGGTTAAGGGAAAATGTGCCGGCCTTTATCGCGGCGAACGAATGGCCCTCCTCCAGACCCGACCTCAACCCGCTGGATTATTCTTTATGGACTGAATTAGAGCTCAGGGCCTGCCGAAAGTCCCACCCAAACTTGGAGTCACTGAAGCGAGCTCTTGTCCGAGAAGCAAAGCGAATCCCGCTGGAAAAGATTCGTGCCGTCATTGATGACTGGTCACATCGTCTAAGGGCCTGTAATAAAAACAAGGGTGGTCATTGTGAATAATAATTATATTTTATTGTTGATTATTATCTACTTAATGTTTACTGAAAATTTAAGAAATATAAGTTAATCAAAAAAAAAGTTATGCAACTTTTATTTTGTCTCAAAACTTATGCACACACGAGGTATACCTTTCGTCTTTCTACTCGGAGTCTCGGACGGAAACAGCAAGAGTTCCTAGCTTACTTACTACGGAACCCTACAGTCAATTCTTTCACCTCCCGTCGTATGTGATAATAAGTGATAAACACGAAACTCTTGGTGACTCACCTTAGCATATATTTCGCAAAGCTACACCTGAATTGCAAATATCTATCGACGCTATTTGCGTGTTTGTCAAAGATAACAATAGTAGAACACAGGCTGCTTAAAAAATATGCAGTGTAATGCGGGCTATTATTACTTTTGATTTTGAGATATAGCGATCTAATTTTATATCATTAAATAACTAGCTGTTGCCCGCGACTTTGCTCGCGTGATCTTTAGTTTATTCAATGTATCTCACAGAATCATTTGTCGGAGAAAAAAAGTATCCTATATGTTAATCCAGACCATATTCTATATGTATGCAAAATTTCATCAAAATCCGTTCAGTAGTTTTTGCGTGAAAGAGTAACAGACAGACATACATCCATACTTACAAACTTTCGCATTTATAATATTAGTAGGATAAATAAATATTGGACAACATCTGTTCATTGCTCTGATCCTATAGTAAGTAGCTAAAGCACTTGTGATATGGAAATCAGAAACAACGAGACAGTACCACAACACCCAGACCCGATACAATATACCTAATACAATATTAAAGTTCGTTTTCGGTACTGACCCAGCCGGGGATTGAACCCAGAACCTCAGAGATGGCGACGCCATAGTCCGGCCGCCGGCGTGCTCGCCTCTCGGCTACGGAAGTCGTCAAGATTATAAATTGAAACTATTATTGAACAACTGCTGGCTGATTATATGGTTACGCAAGCCAAAACCACTAAAGAAAATGCAATAATTTCATAATGAAAATAACACTATTCATTTCATTATCTAGCCTCTAAATAAGCAGACCTCCTATTTCAATCAGGCGGCGATCAGACAACAGTTAATACCTAAATATATCCACCATGTCATGATTCAAGATTTAGATACAAATGCTCTTGCTTATCGCACTTTATGGGGTTGGAGTTATGACACAAATAAAAGGGTGTTGTGGTACCGTCGTTGTTTCTGATTTCTATAACACAAGTGCTTTCGCTACTTACCTTAGGATCGGAGCAATGTATGTGATGTTGTCCAATATTTATTTATTATTTATTTAATCCTCCTCCACACTAGCGTCTTTCGAGCGTAAACTTCGTGGCTGGATCCCATCAGCGTTAAAAAAATACCGCTGCGCAAGCGTTCCGTCAACACTGATTGGATGCTGCCACGACGTCGACGCTCGGAAGAGCGTGTGCTCGCTTGTGTGGGGGAGGCCTAACACCAACTCCTTGTGGGATTCGATCTCGAACCCGCTAAAGTTAACTTCGTCGTCCGGATTGCAAACGAATACGACAGATTAAACAAAAACAGCAATTCGTGGTCGAAAAAAGGTAAGGAGCGACTGATATCACAAAAAAAACCTATTTCCTCGAGTCATGACAATTTTGGGGTTGTAAGTTTTTGGAAACAAATTTTACCTCAATGCTGGTGACGTCAAATTACCTTGACTTTACTGGCGAACTCTTACATAACACCGCGAAATACTCTCAACAGTATGTACTGTCTACTTGGTTTTTATTTCATGGAATCGGTATTGATGTGCTAATTTGTTGAATCAAGAGTAGGATCGGTTGCATTCTTTCTTCTCTCGGCAAAAACTACTTATATTTTAGAGAAACCTAATATAGGGTTGCGCTTTTACCCAATGAATGTTAAACATCAGTTATGCTGCATCATTTAATTATAGAATCATTGTCAAGCGTATCCTTGAATAAACAGGACAAGAGCCTTAGCTCTTAAAAAGATATTGCATAATCATGATTGATATTCAAGTCATACACTAGGTTGTACCTGTGTCGCATGTACATATATTAACAAACCATCTAGCTGTTTTACAAAACGGAGGCGTTTTGCAATACGGCGGATCGACGATACGGCGGATTGTCATTACGATGTCTTCTCTGATATTCATCATATCAGCCTGTTACAGTGGACATAGGCCTCCCCCAAGGAGCGCCACAGCGCACGATCTCTCGCCCTTTGCATCCAGACGCTGCCAGCTGCCTTCTTCAGGGCATCGGTCCATCTAGCCGGGGGGCGTCCTACACTACGTTTGCTTATGCGTGGTCTCCATTCGAGAACCTTCCTGATATTAAATGTACCAAATTATAAAAACAGGCTTAAAAAGCGTGTGGTTAAAATAACATTCATTTTTCGTTTTCAGACTGGTGATTCGCGAGCCAATTTAAAGCAAGACGAAGTTCACACAGGCACACATGAAAGCAGACAGACAAAGACTACAAACCAGAATTCAAGCTACTTCCATGTGATATTGGTAACTCAAATAATTAAGCAGTGTACTAATTGCGACAGCAATCCCAAAATAATAAGAAAGCTAAGCGAAAACGCCTGATGGTCCATTAGCATAGAATAATACTTCATTTCTAATACTTATGGACTGCAGAATAAGGACTGTAATTAAAGTTGTCAGATGCCATACAAGGACAATGATTTTCTTAGGAAATGAAGCCATGCAGAGGTTTGGCAATAGGTCTAACAAACTTTGACGACCATACCAAAGTAGGTAGGTAGTTGGAAATTCTATAAAGTTGATTCTAGTATTTTTTTGGGGCACTTCAATGATAATTAGAATGCAACAAGGCATTATTTTAAATTAATCATAAGTACATGTAAAATGAGTAAGTATTCCAAAGGATATAAAGAAATTTTGTTAATCAATATTTTGTAATTTTAGATTAGAGAGAACAACAACAGTTTTTTTTTTCCTAGTCACATTATGTTAACCCATATGCTCGGAAAAAAGATAACAATTGACCCGTGCACACATATGTGGGCGGACTGAGCAAGAGTATTAAAGACCTCAAATTTCAAGAAAATCTTTTTTTCTCCAACTTTTTTATTAGTAGGTACATTAATTCCAAGTAAACTATTTTATTTTAACCAAATCATAGGTTAAGAGTTAGTTTTTGGCACCATTCCATTGTATAACCATGTATTAGCAAATATATTATTCTTATAAGAAATCTCGTTCTATTTAATTGATTAACAGAGCCCGATGAATAGCCAGATTACTTTAACATGATGAATAAATTTAACATGTAGTCAGGTTTCATAAAAAAAAATATGTCGATGTGATGTTTTTATCAGATGAATAATATTATTGTATATTTTATTTTATTTTATTTTGGCGCTCTTTGGGGGAGGCCTACGTCCAGCAGTGGACTGCAATAGGCTAAGATTAATGAATGGATGAATGAATATTTATTTTAAGATTTGACTTTTAAGCTGTTTTTTGGTACATCAAATTGTGAACCAAGGTTTTGAAAATAAAATATTTTTACATTAGAATTAATCTTATGCCAGTTCTTGGATCAATACCTCCAAAAAACACAACAACTTCAAAGTTTTAGTTTTACAAACAGAGTTCTTTTACAGTGCCAAATTCATTATTGAAGGAAGTAGGTACTTGGCGTTTATGTAAATTTTAAACTTTTTAGTTTTTAACATTATCATTTAACATTTGACTCAGACAAAAAATTTAAATACCACAATTTTTGTTAGCGTAGTGTTGATTGGAGCTATCGAGATAATCATCCATATAACCGATACAATGGGATCACATCAAAATAGTTAGCATTTTAGTTGTTATCAGAGAACACTCATGGTAATGTAGCGTATAATGAGTAGACAACCGTGATTAGAATGCTGATAGCATATCTGATATGGGTTTAATGCATTCATAGAGTGCTTAATTTCAGTATGGGATTTTGAACATTTTGACTCTAAAATACTTGGAATTGAATACACTAGTCTCTTTTTCCATTTTCAAGGACCCTGCAAACACCTAGCACTTAAGTACAAGTTATCTTATACAGTTCCATACATTATAGATAGCAGAAAGAAGCTGCATGAGATATGTCTGTGCATGGGGCAAGTTTCAGCCCTAAGTTTGACATAATTAAAACAAATCTGAGTTTAAATTATAGCTTTTATTGAGTCATTGATTATATAAAATATAATAAAAAATGGTTTTGTATGCTATGCACTAGCCTTACATATTCGTAGTAGACAGTAATTACTATCTTGAGAAAGTTTAAAAGGTGAATACCTATTGGGTTTTGTGGCAATATTTTAGGTAAACACTGGAATATCACCCCCTTTCTTGCCAATAATTTGTATAGAAAATTACATACAACCTCCTACAAGTGACCTAGGTATCTATCATTCTTTAGGAGATAACAATAATAATTCGTAAACATTTTACGTGACGTAGTAACTACGTGGGACAAACAAGGGTACACAAGTCCTCATGCGGAGACAATACTCACAAGTCATCATCCGAATCGTGGCCAGAGTCAGGTTTGTACCTAAGGTTGATGCTCCGGTACGTTTCATCAGCAATCGAATCCATTATCACGGAAATCCTAACGTGAATTCCCGCTTCCGAGTACGTATCACATGACAAGTTATCATCGGAACACAAATCTTTATAATCACTTACGGAGACTTAGAACAAGTACCTATTAAAAGAACTGCAATGATCTAAACATTTTATGCACTTTTTCCAGAATGATGTTCACGGAAACACAGATCACTTGCACGGAAAGATTTCTATAAACATTTATTTTTTGTAGCGCACTTCTACTACAGGAAACCACAAACCGGCAGTGAGTGAGTGAATGTGAATGAGTGAACAATTTGAGTTGTCATTTTATGACGGACGGAAGTCAGTGTTGTATAATAATAAAGCAATTAAAATAAGTGATTGAATAGTAATTAGCAATTGATGTCTAAAATAAATAATTTTAATAATGAAAAATGAATAAACTGCTTCGTCCTTCGGCAGAATGCGTTATTTTTATTTATCATATATCATCGTAACATTCATTTAACGTTTAGTCAAACTATTAAACTTGCAAATGATCGTGTATTCATAATGACGTGATCGAATCGCTATAATAGCGATATAATTAACAATCAGCTTTAATTACCTACTTTTTGTTGAATCGTAAATGATTTTTAAATAATCGATTTAGGGTTACAATTGATTTTGGAAATGAATAGCAATTATTGACCAACATATTGATTTCACATGCCTATGAAAGAATGAATGAAATTGACTGAACTTTCATTCTTTTGTACTTCCTCTCCGTCTCCCGCCGTCATTTCAATTTCGACTTTAGAAACTTTGGTATTTTTATTCTGAAACTTTTATTAATGCAAAGCGAAGCGCAAGAACTTTGTTGTCTGCAAATATAGTTGTTTATTTGTTCAGTGCTGCAAATCGTTGTCCTCATGATCAGTACGCTTTGACTGTAAGTCAAATCGGGATCCGCAAAATTTTAAAGTATAGGTACCTAGTTAAAAAAGAACTTTTTTACTTCTCATGCTCGTAATGTTCATTTTTATAGGCTGCTTAATTGCTTTAATGCTCTAGTCTAGTGCACTGATCAAATAAACTACGTAGAGTCTAGTGCATAAAGTAAAATCTTCGTCTAAGTCTCAAGGTCTAAGATAAAGGTAAACAGCCAAACGCAATTAAAGTTCGTTAAACAAACTTATTATTTCATTATGTTTCGTTATATTTACACATTAACCATGCTCTAATTACTTTAATTATAATTACTAAATTAATAAAACTAGGCAATATTAATAAGTTTTCTAAGAAATAAGTATTTCTGTAGTTTAAGGACCACGACCTATGGTGCTAAGTGCCACTGCCACGCCACGTATGAAAAGTATATTAGCGGGAAGTCCTTGTATTTTCTTTGTGTTGCAATTTGAAATAATTGTATGCTTTTTTTGCAATAATTAATAATTTCCTCACAAGCGAAGTGAAAAGCATAGTGTTGTACAATCTACTAATTGTTGGAGGGATATTTTTAATTGCACCTCTGTTAAAATATTATGCAAACATAATAATCTCCTCTAATAAACTTATTGCACACTAAAAATATGACTGTTAAACAATTAAACAATATGCTCATCAAAACGTGTTCTCTAAAAAACTTAAAAAGTATTCCAAAATCTGCTATCTTTTTAAATCTATTCACAACTAAAATCTTGTTCGTACAACCATTCGTACAACATACTTATTTATCTTAAAACAAACTAAATGCATATCAAAAGTACTGACTTGCACACTAAATTGTTAGTCGTACAACAATTTTACTCAAACTGGTCTCTAATGATGCTTAACTATTTAAATATGTTTCCGGCACCAATATGCACTCTATAAATTAATTATTTGTGTAACTGAAATACTTTTTGCCTAACTATAATGCTGGGGCTTCACCTGCGTGACGCCTAACGGTCAAATAAAGGCATGATTAGCGTTTACTAAATTAAAGCATTAAGCTACGCGCTAAGTGCGTGGCCACACTTATTTGACGTTTGATTCTAGCGTCTAGCGACTTAGTTAGAGTGTGATCTGTGAGTGTGTCTTTAAAATAAAATAAAACGCTTCCAAAAACTCAATACTTTTCTTATTTTGTCTACTCCATCCTCACTTAATAACTATGCACTTTAACATTTAATTCACAAAGAGTTTTTCAATGTGACCGTGTTTTAACATGTTTAGTGTAGTAGGTGTAGCCACAACAACGCACTAAACGCCCGCTTAATCCCTTTGATGTGTCAAAAGTTACCGCCGTCCGAGCTATCGCCTAGCGTCTAATGTTATTGAAGCAAATTAGCGAACAAAGACCGGCCACACCTGCGTATTACGTCAAATAGAGCACTAAATAACGACATTAGACGCAGGTGAAGCCCCAACATAATAGGTACTTTTTATACTTCTGTGAACAGTGTTTTGGCGCGAACTCTTCTAACCGCGCTCGTTCCTTCGCAACGACGATGCGGGCGCGAGAGAGACAGAGCTATGCGAAGTAACAGAGGCACACGCGAGCAGCTCTGAGTCGCGTGCATTTGTAAGGATTTAGCAAGCTTAATAAGTCCGTCCGTCCGTCCGTCCGTCTGTCCGCCTGTCCGTATGTCCGCCTGTCCGTATGTCCGTCCGTCTGTCCGTCCGTTCGTCCGTCCTTCCGTCCGTCCGTCGGTTCATCCGTCCGCCCGTCGGTTCATCCGTCCGCCCGTCCGCCCGTCCGTCCGTCTATCCGTCTGTCCGTCTGTCGGTCCGTCGGTCCGTCGGTCCGTCGGTTGAGGAGTTCTGTGGCTTCAATCATCAGCTCGGCAATATGATATGCATACTAATACCTTCCCCAGAATGTAACATAATACTTTTCTGAAAACCGCTTCGAAATCGGAGCCAAACACGAGCAAATCGCGGACAATCATACATACATACATACATACATTCATACATACATACATACAAACAATACGGGTCAAACTGAGTTAAGAAAAGAGTGAAAGACTAGTACCTTACCTATGAAGTATCGATAGAAGATTTGAACTATCGATCCTAACCAGAGCACTACTTCTATGCCATATTAGTTTTTGTAAATAGAGTTACCATGCTGTTGTGCATATTATTATGCCCATTTATTGATTTTATGCGTGCTTCGTTAGATATGCAAGACAGATAAAACGATGTTCAATTTAGAATAAATGATGTTTTTTTCAATATAATTGATGTTTGAATTTGATTAAATAGGTTGACATATTTTGTTATACGAATTAATTATTAGATCTGCATTCCGAAAACAGATGAGCATGAAATTTAAATAGTTTTGCTTAAACCAGAAAACTGATGCCAAGTTTGAATTACATAGAGTGCGTTTTTAGTGTGCAAGTCAGTACTTTTGGTGCTGTTTTTGATTTATTTTGTTTGACAAGAGGGAATTATTATTAAGGCGATTAAATACATGCCTATTGTTGGACACCATACATTTACAGAAAGACGGATATTATTTAGGCGGTCCTAAACCGATCTTACATAGAAAAGCATATATATTATTCATATAATAAAACAAATATTTGTATAAACAATTTATTAACAAAATGTCGTCTAAATATAAAAAAAATGTCTATAAAAAATACAATTGTTTTGTTTATTGGTTTTTACGTAACTATTTAACCAGAAAAATAAAATGGCCAGTTATAGTCCGGTGGGTCGAGTTTGTACCCGGGCTGGAAGGGCCAGTGTTGCTTGTGCTTCACAATCATCTCGGGTACATCGCAATTCTCACTCCGGCAGTTTTTATACAAGCTCATAGCTTCAAAACAGTTTAATGTAAAGAGGATTGCAATTAATATACGTTTTAAAGTCTGCATCTGAAAAGAGTAAGGAATTAACACCGGGTTGCTATATTGTACTATGCGTAAGTGTACAGTCAACAGCACGTCGACCTACCCCAAAAGTCAAAAATTCTCCAATAGATTTTCAACTTAAAGCCTGACATATAGAGTTCATTTTCAAATGAGAATATTTGACATTTTGTGGTAGGTTGACGTGCTGTTGTCCGTACATCAGCAACTGATTGTATTGGTGTCAAAAGCCGTTACAGTCGTTCCTATAAAATTTGACGAAGCGTCATTTATAGGAACGCATTCGAGTATGTCAACTTGACAATTCCTACCATCCGTTAGCAAAACCAACCGTTTCTCGGATATAGGAACCGGACTAGCTTTCTTTTGACGTCAGTCTGCCACAACGCCTGAATTCACGTCACTCAGCGAGCTATGAAAAGTCGATGCTTGGGATTTCGTTAAGAGATAAAATCCGAAACGAGATCATCAGGCAGAAGACCAAAGTAGTAACATACTTAGTCCAATAGTCCAAAAATGTAGCAAGCTTAAGTGACAGTGGGCTGGCTACATCTCTATCGCTAAGCCGATGAAAGTCCGTTTACTCCACAACGGATTCTCGAGTGGAGACCACGCCTTGACAAACGTAGTGTAGGACGCCCCCAGCCCGATGGACCGACGACCTTAGGAAGAGGACTGGCAGTGGCTGGATGAAAAAAGCTGGGTTCGTGCTCTTTGGGGTAGGCTTACGTCCAGCAATGGACTGCAATAGCCTGAGATGATGATTATGAATACCATTTATTTAAAAAATGTATTACACAGATTTTAATAAATAAATAATTTTAATAAATCATACAATATGTGAACTTAATGCCATGAGGCATTTTCTACCAGTCGACCATTCGGCTAAACAGAGATCTTTTGTGGGCGGTGTGAGATGCAAAATTTTTAAAAGGGCCTAAGTAAAATTAATACAAGTCAAGTGTAGGTAATAATTATGTATGTAGCTACATACCTGAATATTGTTTTTGTATTACGCTTAGTACCAGTAGACTTGTTCGTGATAAAGAAGACTGTAGTTTCCTTGCTTTAATAGAATATTAGCTACTAATGTAACTTATAGCTGAACTGATTTACGAAATACTTATTCGATTAGCTATTTTGACTCTCTGTGCACTGGAGCCTCGGTTTGAAGTATATATGGTAAACTGCATGAAGTTTATGTAACTTTGAGCCATTGTTAACGCGCGACTAGGTGAAACCGTGAATGTAGACGTAAGTAAAAATACGTATTTTTCAAATATTTAGATTGACTGGACAAATAAATCTACTATCTCTTCTTTCCATAAATAAAATGGGATTTAAGTCGCTGTAAAATCTAATAAAATCTACATAAAGCCTACCCCAAACCAGGGGGCCTAGCACGAAAGTGTATCTTTCGATCGGTCAAACCTTTGGTACGGGGAAATAGATGTTTTATTTTGATCGGATAATACGACCGACCGAGCGATGCGCTTTCGTATTAAGCCTCTTGCGTCTTTCCTAAAGACGCAAGAGGACTTACAAGACATGAATATACATGTTCTCTGTCTTACTGAGCACTGGCTTAAAAATGTGGATTGAAAATTGGAAAGTCATTAGTTTGTTCAGTAGAGAGTCAGCTTAACGAGGGGGATCACGAATTCTTATTAAAAACAACATAAGTCCAAAGAACGCACAGACATCGTGGCACTCTCTATAGAGCAAACTATTGAACTAGCATGTGCTGAGCTAGAGTATTCATTGTTAGTGTATTTAAACCCTCATCAGCAGATTACCCTCTTTTTGAGTCCACCATGGAACAGGTATTAAATATAGGTATTATAAAAATCTAATAAGAAAATAGTTGTATGTGGAGACTTTAACATTGATTTCTTAGAAGTAACTCAAAACTCTGTAAGGTTCTTAAATCTTTTCAAATCCTATTGTTTAATTAACCTCTTTAATGAACCTACTCGAATCACTCCTACAACAGCTACTTGCTTAGATAATATAATCTGTAATAGTGAAGTTATGCAAAAATCAATAACTGCCTAAGATCAGATCATAGTGGACGAATAGCCACATTTAAGCACCATCATGTTTCACCAATGCTGCAATGTTGGATATTATTTGTAGGCCAGTCACTGCCAATCAATTCGATAGATTTAAGAAAAATATTAATTATGGAATAAATGGTTAGTATATTTTTTTCTCTATGGTATTACCATTCAACAGTGACACTACGGGTGTGTCATATGAAAATTTTTAACAATATATATAAGCAAAAACACCTTAAAATAAATACAAATAAATGTAAATTCAGTGACTGGGCTACGACTGGAATTCATAAAAGTAGGAGAAAATTATATGAATTGTATGACCTAAAAGCGCAAACTCAAGACCCTAAAATTTTTGAACATGACAAAAAATACTCTAAAATCTTTAAAAAAGTATGTTCAGTGGCCAAATCAAATTACATTCGTGGACTATTGCTAGCTCCAAAAATAAAATGAAAGGCAGTTGGAACATTATTAATAGAGAAACATGCAATACTAAACAATTAGATCGCACATTTGGCCTTAATGTTGATAATAAAATTATTCAATCCGACAACGAAGTAGCAAACGCGTTTAAGGATTTTTTTTCTTATATACCTATTGCTACAATTAGTAAAATAAACTCTTCACAAGGTCTTGCGGAAACTTTTTTGAAATCTAATGTTGAGAAATGCAGTTCTATTCTAAATTTCAGGGATATAAAGCCCGAAATTATTGTTAAAACTTTTAAAGAGCTCAATTTAAAAAAAAAAACAGAAGATTTATGGGGCATTTCAATTAATATAATCAACTATATGATTGAAAGTATAGCAACGCATCTTGCTTGTATATTGATTCAGTGTATTGATGAAGGTTCATTTCCTAATTTAATGAAATACAGCAAAATCATAAGCTTATTTAAATCCGGAGATAAAAGTGATCCCTCTAACTATAGACCGATATCAATACTACCAGCTCTTAGAAAAATATTTGAAAAAATAGTGTTTAATTAACTCTTACCACACTTTAGAATGAACAAACTATTGAATGAGAATCAGTTTGGTTTTACCAAGGGTAGAAGCACAACTGATGCGGGAGCTGCACTCATTAAGCATATCTTCGATGCATTTGAAAATAAGCAAGATGCTCTAGGGGTTTTTTGTGATTTGTCTAAGGCTTTCGATTGTGTAGAGATCACAAAACGTTATATTACGGCATTATGGTGTCTCAAATGAATCAGAAAAACTGTTAGAGTCATACCTCACACATAGAACGCAAACAGTTAATGTCAATAGAACTGACTCTTCCGGGGCTCCATTACGCATGGGTGTGCCCCAGGGCTCTATATTGGGACCTTTATTATTCCTAATATATGTATATGAATGACCTTCCTTACTTTGTAAATTTTTGTTTTTTAGCAATTCCATGCAAGGTTTAATTGAAGATAAATAACACTTGAAAATAATTATCGACCTCAGGTGGGACTCGAACCCACGTCCCATCGCATACCGGGCGAGTGCTTTGACCACTAAGCTACCGAGGACGTCACGTGACAAGATGAAATTCCTCAAGTGTTTTTTCTCGCTGTCAAAGCCAGCGTATTCTGATCAATGTTGTAGCTATATGTATAGCTAAGTAGTATACTACCGTCAACACCCTATAGAAATATTTTTACAAATATTTGACTATTGGTTAAGATCAGAAATGCTTAAACATTGTAAATTTTTGTTTTTTAGCAATTCCATGCAAGGTTTAATTGAAGATAAATAACACTTGAAAATAATTATCGACCTCAGGTGGGACTCGAACCCACGTCCCATCGCATACCGGGCGAGTGCTTTGACCACTAAGCTACCGAGGACGTCACGTGACAAGATGAAATTCCTCAAGTGTTTTTTCTCGCTGTCAAAGCCAGCGTATTCTGATCAATGTTGTAGCTATATGTATAGCTGAGAAGTATACTACTGTCAACACCCTATAGAAATATTTTTACAAATATTTGACTATTGGTTAAGATCAGAAATGCTTAAACATTGTAAATTTTTGTTTTTTAGCAATTCCATGCAAGGTTTAATTGAAGATAAATAACACTTGAAAATAATTATCGACCTCAGGTGGGACTCGAACCCACGTCCCATCGCATACCGGGCGAGTGCTTTGACCACTAAGCTACCGAGGACGTCACGTGACAAGATGAAATTCCTCAAGTGTTTTTTCTCGCTGTCAAAGCCAGCGTATTCTGATCAATGTTGTAGCTATATGTATAGCTAAGTAGTATACTACCGTCAACACCCTATAGAAATATTTTTACAAATATTTGACTATTGGTTAAGATCAGAAATGCTTAAACATTGTAAATTTTTGTTTTTTAGCAATTCCATGCAAGGTTTAATTGAAGATAAATAACACTTGAAAATAATTATCGACCTCAGGTGGGACTCGAACCCACGTCCCATCGCATACCGGGCGAGTGCTTTGACCACTAAGCTACCGAGGACGTCACGTGACAAGATGAAATTCCTCAAGTGTTTTTTCTCGCTGTCAAAGCCAGCGTATTCTGATCAATGTTGTAGCTATATGTATAGCTGAGTAGTATACTACCGTCAACACCCTATAGAAATATTTTTACAAATATTTGACTATTGGTTAAGATCAGAAATGCTTAAACATTGTAAATTTTTGTTTTTTAGCAATTCCATGCAAGGTTTAATTGAAGATAAATAACACTTGAAAATAATTATCGACCTCAGGTGGGACTCGAACCCACGTCCCATCGCATACCGGGCGAGTGCTTTGACCACTAAGCTACCGAGGACGTCACGTGACAAGATGAAATTCCTCAAGTGTTTTTTCTCGCTGTCAAAGCCAGCGTATTCTGATCAATGTTGTAGCTATATGTATAGCTGAGTAGTATACTACCGTCAACACCCTATAGAAATATTTTTACAAATATTTGACTATTGGTTAAGATCAGAAATGCTTAAACATTGTAAATTTTTGTTTTTTAGCAATTCCATGCAAGGTTTAATTGAAGATAAATAACACTTGAAAATAATTATCGACCTCAGGTGGGACTCGAACCCACGTCCCATCGCATACCGGGCGAGTGCTTTGACCACTAAGCTACCGAGGACGTCACGTGACAAGATGAAATTCCTCAAGTGTTTTTTCTCGCTGTCAAAGCCAGCGTATTCTGATCAATTTTGTAGCTATATGTATAGCTGAGAAGTATACTACTGTCAACACCCTATAGAAATATTTTTACAAATATTTGACTATTGGTTAAGATCAGAAATGCTTAAACATTGTAAATTTTTGTTTTTTAGCAATTCCATGCAAGGTTTAATTGAAGATAAATAACACTTGAAAATAATTATCGACCTCAGGTGGGACTCGAACCCACGTCCCATCGCATACCGGGCGAGTGCTTTGACCACTAAGCTACCGAGGACGTCACGTGACAAGATGAAATTCCTCAAGTGTTTTTTCTCGCTGTCAAAGCCAGCGTATTCTGATCAATGTTGTAGCTATATGTATAGCTGAGTAGTATACTACCGTCAACACCCTATAGAAATATTTTTACAAATATTTGACTATTGGTTAAGATCAGAAATGCTTAAACATTGTAAATTTTTGTTTTTTAGCAATTCCATGCAAGGTTTAATTGAAGATAAATAACACTTGAAAATAATTATCGACCTCAGGTGGGACTCGAACCCACGTCCCATCGCATACCGGGCGAGTGCTTTGACCACTAAGCTACCGAGGACGTCACGTGACAAGATGAAATTCCTCAAGTGTTTTTTCTCGCTGTCAAAGCCAGCGTATTCTGATCAATGTTGTAGCTATATGTATAGCTGAGTAGTATACTACCGTCAACACCCTATAGAAATATTTTTACAAATATTTGACTATTGGTTAAGATCAGAAATGCTTAAACATTGTAAATTTTTGTTTTTTAGCAATTCCATGCAAGGTTTAATTGAAGATAAATAACACTTGAAAATAATTATCGACCTCAGGTGGGACTCGAACCCACGTCCCATCGCATACCGGGCGAGTGCTTTGACCACTAAGCTACCGAGGACGTCACGTGACAAGATGAAATTCCTCAAGTGTTTTTTCTCGCTGTCAAAGCCAGCGTATTCTGATCAATTTTGTAGCTATATGTATAGCTGAGAAGTATACTACTGTCAACACCCTATAGAAATATTTTTACAAATATTTGACTATTGGTTAAGATCAGAAATGCTTAAACATTGTAAATTTTTGTTTTTTAGCAATTCCATGCAAGGTTTAATTGAAGATAAATAACACTTGAAAATAATTATCGACCTCAGGTGGGACTCGAACCCACGTCCCATCGCATACCGGGCGAGTGCTTTGACCACTAAGCTACCGAGGACGTCACGTGACAAGATGAAATTCCTCAAGTGTTTTTTCTCGCTGTCAAAGCCAGCGTATTCTGATCAATGTTGTAGCTATATGTATAGCTGAGTAGTATACTACCGTCAACACCCTATAGAAATATTTTTACAAATATTTGACTATTGGTTAAGATCAGAAATGCTTAAACATTGTAAATTTTTGTTTTTTAGCAATTCCATGCAAGGTTTAATTGAAGATAAATAACACTTGAAAATAATTATCGACCTCAGGTGGGACTCGAACCCACGTCCCATCGCATACCGGGCGAGTGCTTTGACCACTAAGCTACCGAGGACGTCACGTGACAAGATGAAATTCGACCAGAAATGCTTAAACATTGTAAATTTTTGTTTCTGATCTTAACCAATAGTCAAATATTTGTAAAAATATTTCTATAGGGTGTTGACGGTAGTATACTACTCAGCTATACATATAGCTACAACATTGATTAGAATACGCTGGCTTTGACAGCGAGAAAAAACACTTGAGGAATATCATCTTGTCACGTGACGTCCTCGGTAGCTTAGTGGTCAAAGCACTCGCCCGGTATGCGATGGCACGTGGGTTCGAGTCCCACCTGAGGTCGATAATTATTTTCAAGTGTTATTTATCTTCAATTAAACCTTGCATGGAATTGCTAAAAAACAAAAATTTACAATGTTTAAGCATTTCTGATCTTAACCAATAGTCAAATATTTGTAAAAATATTTCTATAGGGTATTGACGGTAGTATACTACTCAGCTATACATATAGCTACAACATTGATCAGAATACGCTGGCCTTGACAGCGAGAAAAAACACTTGAGGAATTTCATCTTGTCACGTGACGTCCTCGGTAGCTTAGTGGTCAAAGCACTCGCCCGGTATGCGATGGGACGTGGGTTCGAGTCCCACCTGAGGTCGATAATTATTTTCAAGTGTTATTTATCTTCAATTAAACCTTGCATGGAATTGCTAAAAAACAAAAATTTACAATGTTTAAGCATTTCTGATCTTAACCAATAGTCAAATATTTGTAAAAATATTTCTATAGGGTGTTGACAGTAGTATACTTCTCAGCTATACATATAGCTACAACATTGATCAGAATACGCTGGCTTTGACAGCGAGAAAAAACACTTGAGGAATTTCATCTTGTCACGTGACGTCCTCGGTAGCTTAGTGGTCAAAGCACTCGCCCGGTATGCGATGGGACGTGGGTTCGAGTCCCACCTGAGGTCGATAATTATTTTCAAGTGTTATTTATCTTCAATTAAACCTTGCATGGAATTGCTAAAAAACAAAAATTTACAATGTTTAAGCATTTCTGATCTTAACCAATAGTCAAATATTTGTAAAAATATTTCTATAGGGTGTTGACGGTAGTATACTACTCAGCTATACATATAGCTACAACATTGATCAGAATACGCTGGCTTTGACAGCGAGAAAAAACACTTGAGGAATTTCATCTTGTCACGTGACGTCCTCGGTAGCTTAGTGGTCAAAGCACTCGCCCGGTATGCGATGGGACGTGGGTTCGAGTCCCACCTGAGGTCGATAATTATTTTCAAGTGTTATTTATCTTCAATTAAACCTTCCTTACTTTACTAAGGAAATTTGTGAGATAGTATTGTTTGCAGAAAAAAAACCCAGCTTATCAAATTTACTATGCCCAATGTGAGGCAGGTCAGTACGCATATTAATATAATATGTCAGACGACCATATAGATGCAGTCAATTCAACAACCTTTTCGGGAATTACAATAGACGCCTGACTGCAATGGGGTCCCCATATAATTGCCTTATCAAGAAGGCTTAGTTCGGCGGCTTAAGCTGCTCACAGCATAAGCCGCGGAACTAAGCCTTCATAAGATTGATTCAATATAAAAGCCTTATTTTCCTCAGAAAATACCTTAACTAAAATACTTTTAACTGATGTCGAAACGGCAAGACTAGTATAGAGGCAAGAATACTTTAGTTATTTTCATAGCTTGTTGTCGTATGGTCTATTGTTATGGGGCTCAGCTGCTGATATTGAATCAATCTTTGTGCTGCAGAAAAGAGCTGTACGTGCAATATACTGTCTTGGGCCTCTTGGGCTGTCTTGAGGTCTTTAAAGATATTAAAATATTAACAGTGGCGTCACAATACATTTTTTGATAATATTATGTATGTTAGAAAAAACCTAAGTTCATTTATTTTAAATAAAAATAAACTTGCCGTTCCGAGCTTCAGATTAAAGAAAGTGGGTAATTCATTTTTGGGGAAATGTATAAAAATCTTCAATAAAGTACCACAAACTCTTGTTGACTTACCTGTTTATGAGTTCAAAAACCACATTTAAAAAATCCTTATGGAAAAAGGATACTTCAAAGTTGAAGATTACTTGAACGACAAGAGTTTATGGACTTAATAACCTGCCTAGCTCGCACTTACACTATTTTGTAATTGTATTTCCTGTAATAAAATCAGGCTGACAAAGGTGACTGAGTTTGTTACGCCGCTTCTTCTCATCACCAGCCGATATGTTGTCCCGAAGCGGTGGTAGGGCTAAGTTTTATGTTGGGACGTGTATAAGTGCCCGGAAGAGGGCCTTTATACAGAATAAAGAATTTCATTTCATTTCATTTCGAGCATCGACGTCGTGGCAGCATCCAATGAGCGTTGACGCAACGCTTGTGCAACGGCATTTACTTCACGCTCTTTGGAAACTGTCACGACTGGTAGGAGGTAGGAGGCTTTAGACAGCAAGAGATAACGGTTTTGTAAATTCTAATCTTATTTTTCATTCATAAGCGCACGGTGGTGTTTATTTAAAAAATAAAAGAGGTGACATTATAGTAGGTATTATTTTATTATTAAAAGTACAAATATTTAAAAATCAATGATCGTGTCGCTGCCTCCGAGATGAGAACCTGTTATTTTTCATTTCGCTACCAGAGAAATTTTCTTGTGAGATTTCTCCTGGACTTATATCTCTGGATTTCTTTCCCACATGTAACCAGTCTTTTGCCCTCTCGCCCTTTATCTTTTTCTGATAAACCACGAAGCCGTCTTTGGTGACGTATGAGACCACAGGTGTCAGAACTTGACCACTCCTCCTGCTTTTAGAGTTATGCTTGGACACCCTGAAGTCCATGTCAGAGGATGAAGAAGTATCCGAAGAATCGCTTTCACAAGAATCACTATCTGGGTATCTGATCTTCTTTCTTCTTCTTCGGTGACGCTTAGGGTGAGACCTACCTTTAGACTTGGAGTAGTATGGCATGACTACAATTGGCAGTTTTGGCTGGGATATACCTAGGTGCATTGGCCCCATGGGCATCGAACCCATTGGCATGGGCATCGACATGGGTGCTGGCATCATGCCAGGAGGCATTGGTGCTCCCATTGGCGGTGGACCCATGTTTGACATCCCGAAAGGCATTGGCGGAAACGGCATTATTTGCAGCCGTCCTTGACGAAACAATTGCATAACTATAATTATGCGAACTGGTAAATACATCTGCAAAAAATAATCACGTTTTTATTTTGTTCCGGATATAAACGAAATATAAGATTACAATTTCTTACCGTGGAGTTTAAATTTCACATTTATCATGGAGTATGACGTCAAATGAGCAACGCCAGCAAATGATTCAGGTCGATTGATTTCGAAACGGGTTTCTTGGTCAATAAATACTGCACTGTGTTACACAATATCTTTCAAAAATACCTACATTACGAAAGCGTTCATTGTGACATAATTTCTAAAAAGCAGATTTTTTTAAAATATTGTAAAAAGGGTGTTAGTAAAATAAAAATAGTTTAACTTATCCATACTTAACTTTGTCAAATTAATACTTAAATAAATATAGTTTCTGGACTCATTACATAATATAAAACCAAACCGATAAATTTGATCATGTAAGACCTCATGACCTATAACAATCGACTCCATTGTGTGCCACCGTTATGTAAAGATTAGCATTGTAAATGCCGCTTACCTAACCCTATTGTTTTTCCCGCTTTTGGCAAGTAAGTTCACAAAAAGGACAGAAATATTGTGAGCTCAGTATTAATTGCCAAGAAACTGCTTGTGAAGGACCTAATGGAAAGCTAAAGGTAGGTGGGGTTTGAAAAACACAGTTCAGGATTTTTAAAAATATACTTACGTAAAATTCAATTGTGATATTGTTGCAGATGAAAATAAAAGGGCGTTTAGAGGCTGTGCTTCTCGTCTTTACTATAGCCAAGATCGAGGCCAATAAGGAACCAGAACTACCATTATGTCCGGCCAACATGGCGTTTTTCCCGCAAAACCTGCCAATGCACTGCCGCATGCCACCCGGGGGATATCCCGCTGTACCTGCCCCGCAGCAGAGCCAGCAGATGCCTTCAGAATTCTATCAAAGTCCGTCTCCCGATAAAGTTGCAAGTCCAATTCCATTTCCTGTCCCACCTGGTATTCCCTTCCCGCCAGGTTTTCCAGGCCTTCCTCCAGGTATGATTGGTCCAGGTCCCGTGCCTATGCCAATGCCCGTGCCAGCTCCAGGCCCTGCCCACAAATTACCAGTCATAGTCATGCCGTTTTACTCACCTGATACATCTTACAAACAACGTAAGCCAAGCCACATACAACATCAGTCAAGTCACAGACACAATGAAAAAAGTAACAGATATCTTGATTCATTCAGACGTTCCCATTCATACGACTCAGACACACCTTCATGGGAATTAGACAAGAAAATTGAATATTCACGACGATCTTATGCTGGCGATCCAAGAGAAAGGATTATTAAAAGTCCTGGACGTCAGTCTGCTTACGACACTGATGCTTCATCTGACAGAGACACATCTTCTGAAGGCTCTTGGAAAGATCATCGAGAGATGAGAAGAAGTGTTCGACGGAAAAATAGAAAACATAAGTCCAAAAGACGACGATACCCCAAGAAAGACCTGTTAACTCCTATAATACAATATGTTACCAAAGACGGTTATGTGATATTTGAAAAGAAGATTACGAAAGACGAAGCTAAAGACTGGTTGAGCATGAAGAAAAAAGAAGTACAAAAAACCGAACGGCCAGAGGAGGAACAGCTTGAAAATGTTGATCTTGAAAACAAAAACGATGATAACAGCGAGCCTAATGAAATCGATGAGAATGAGGACGTTGAAATTTTGGATGGAAATAAAGAAAAAAGCAAAGAGAAAGTGGAATTTCAAACACAGAGAGCTCCTAAAAGACAATATTCACATAAAATGAGAAGTCATCATACAAAAGAAGAAAAACAAAAAGTTCTTTCTAAGGTGAAATAGAGAAAGAACAAGGTTTTTTAAATTTTTATAAAGTTCTTATATGCTTACCAAACTCTTTTTATAAACATATTTTACGTGAAATGTTGTCATTTTATATTTCCTCTTTAAACTAAGAACAATCTCCTAGATAAGCCTAAAAAATGTGAAATAAACTTTATGGCTTTATAGTTACTAATTATAATTCGTTCTATGGCACATGTTAGGTTTCCAGGCCCCTCTTTCCCACTGGGCAGTATGGGCACGTGCCCATTCCTGCCATAGTCACCATTTTAAAAACAATCATTTAAAAATACTGAAACAATTTCGCGCCTGCTTCGCTCGCGTTGGTCTATGCATTTCAGTTGGAATCATATACCTTGATGACTTTCCATGAGTACAAAATTATGAGAAAATCGGTATAATCATTTTACAGCAATGTGACCTTTGTCTGCTTAAAGGTTTTCCAGTGACTTAAACCATCGCACAAAATATTATGTTTAAATAAATCAGACATATCTAAGACCAAATATCAGTCTGTGAAGTAAATTGATATATTTAACTTATTGGTTTTTCGCGATTCTCATTTAGATAAGTACCACAGTTGCTGTTTAAAAAAACCTACGAAATTTTGAATTTCGCCTTGAACGATCCCCCTTAACAAAATTAGTCAGTGAGAAGGTCTCAAAGTTACAGACGGCCCTGTAGGTTTCCTGTTAAGCTACGGCCAAACCAACGCGGGGGCGTGGGCTTGCTCGGTGGCGTGGGCGTGGGCGTGCAGGCAAGTTCACACCAAACACGCGGACACTAGGCTTTCGGGAGGCCTAGCACGAAAATGTATCTTTCACTCTGATGTATAAACCTAACAAGAAAGAGATTAGTCATGAATGAAGTCAAAGAAGATTATGAATGTTAGTAATGATAAAGGTATCTAATAATGTTGTAGAAATTATGATTTAACTATTGTTTATCAGATTATTATGATTATCTTTTAGAATTTTTTTTATTTATTTATTTACTGAGTTTCGCATTAATTAATTCCAACGCGGTTACCCGAGCGAAGCGCTATCTCTTCCGTCACTCTTCCGCCATCTACTTGTCGATACAAATGCTATAGCACGATCTGAACGCCCACGCCCACGCCACCGCGCACGCGTCTGTTTGGCCGGGACTTAAATTCTTATTTCTCGCGTTCATCACATAAACACGTCTTGCGTTTTGCGAGCTTTGATTTCGAACCTTAATGCCTACTACGAAAATGAAACGTTTTTAGGGTGCCGTACCCAAAGGTTAAAACGGGAACCTATTACTAAGGCTCCACTGTCCGTCTGTCTGTCTGTCCGTCTGTCACCAGGCTGTATTTCATGAACCGTGATAGCTAGAGAGTTGAAGTTTTCACAGATGATGTATTTTATGTTGCCGCTATAACAAAAAATAATTAAAAACATAATACAATGAATATTTAAGGAGGAACCCTTCGTGCGCGAGTCTGACTCGCACTTGGCCGGTTTTTTTTATCGAGTCGGACGTATGTGTATATTAATTTGATAGGATAATACGTCCCAAACAAACGAGACAGTTTCAGGCCTCCTGCGGCCGGAAGACCAAAGCTAGATATTTTTGTTAAGTGTATAAGACACGGAATAGAGCCATACCTCTACTGAATAAATTACTTTGACTTTGCTGAGACATTGCATTCCGGAGCGCAAATCACTAGGCGGAAAAGTTGAAAGTAAAAACTAAGTAAATATTGTTGGCGTTCGCTGACCGCTCTATGTCGTGTTTAGCAACTGATCAGTCATAAAATTAATTTTCCCACTTTTTCCGTTTTAAAATTCCATAATTTAAATAAACGGATTAGGTACTTGTAGAACTGACATTAACAAACCACGAACTAATGCTGTGAAATGAAATGAAATGAAATGTAATGATATTCTTTATTCTGTATATAGGCCCTCTTCCGGGCACTTATACACGTCCCAACATATAACTTAGCCCTACCACCGCTTCGGGACAACATATCGGCTGGTGATGAGAAGAAACGTCGCAAGAAACTCAGTCACCTTTGTCAGTGTGTCATAGGCAAGCCCTCCCGTTGGACTGACGACCCTTAAAGTTCGATACAAAAGGCACAGAGTCGCTAAATGTATAGCTGGGTCAGGATGAACGAAGAATACTTCATTCTTCGTTAAAAACTTTTTAAAAATAATTCTTGAAATAGAATAGGTAATTAGTATTTTCATATTCCTAGGTTTGATGCTAAGTATATTACAGAATGTTTAATTCATTTTAAAATAATTTATTACTTACTGTTTTGGAAACAGAAATACCTAAACCTAAAATATATAGAAATGAAAATAGATAAACGTTTCTTTGATAAAAAATAAAATAAAAACTTATATTAAGATTTAACAACAGTATCTTTACAAGAACCAAAATGGTATCCGCTTCTTGTAGTACGGCGACCACTTGGATTCTGCTAATATCAGTAGAAATATTATTCAGAGTGCATTAGCTACTCCGGGACTAAGGTTAAACCACTGATTTTTGAACGTTACATAAATCAGTGGTTTAACCTCAGTCCCGGAATAGCTAATCTCTCACACTCTGAATAAGACTCTGAGAGTTTATTCCGTTTTAGACGAACTATAAGGCGCTGCGCAAACGTAGATACTCTTGTGTGGAATACAAGCTACCAGTTAATATGAGATCAGCAGTGGCGGGCATTGGTTTTATTTCGAGGTAGGCGGTAGGTACTTACTTAAGTGTTTTATTGATGAAATCAGTGGTTTTCGTCAATAAAACACTTAAGTAAGTACCTACTGCCTACCTCACTTCATTTATCAGGTAGGCACTGCCTAATTGCCTACATGCACCGCACGCCTCTGGATCAGCCCTCCCTTTGCAGATGTAAATTCTTTTGTATCCAGTTACTTCCTCCACCTGACACATATAATAATATCTAAGTATCTACGCCGATTCAAAAGTGTTCGGTGAATGTAACAGAAACACACAGAACAAGTAAGACTCGCTACCTGAAACTAAAAGTCGTCTATTAAAGACATAAATATAAGCCTGAATAAGTAAAACCGGCCAAGTACGAGTCGGACTAGCGCACGGAGGGTTCCGTACCATTCTACACGTACATCTATAACAACGGCAAAAAAGCACGTTTGTTGTATGGGAGTATGTCCCCTTAAATATTTATTTTATTCTGCTTTTTAGTATGTGTTGTTATAGCGGCAACAGAAATACATCATCTGTGAAAATTTCAACTGTCTAACTATCACGGTTCATGAGATACAGACAGACAGACAGACAAACGGACAGCGAAGCCTTAGTAATAGGGTCCCGTTTTACCCTTTTGGGTACGGAACCCTTAAAAAAAGGTTTGCCAGCGGTCTCCGAGACCGCACGTAGGTATTAAGGGACTGAAATAGGAAATAGGGGACAGGTGGTTTAAGGTTAAAAAGGAAATTCGATAAGAAATCGCTTATATCGATAAGACCATCATCATCACCAGCCTATATCAGTCCACTGCTGGACACAGGCCTCTCCAAAAGGAGGATTTTGCCATAATCGCCACGCTTGGCAGGCGGGTTGGCGATCGCAGTTTGGCCAATGGTTCTCCTGTAGTCGCCTCTTACGACACCTGCAATTCTTTTAACGTGCCGGCACCACACGACACTTTAATCGATAAGACCGCCTATGTTTTATTCTAAATGTATTTTTTCTCTGTCCTGTTTGTTTTGTAAGGTGTGCAATGTGTATATTAGTACCTATTATATTATTTTTAAAATAAAATCATTGTATGTTTTGAGTGTGCTCCTAAATGATACATTCTAAAGCACTGTCATCATCATCATCATCATTTCAGCCACAGGACGTCCACTGCTGAACATAGGCCTCCCCTAGTGACATCAAGATCGGCTGGTTAGAAGCGACTTGCATCCAACGGCTTCCTGCAACCTTTACCAGGTCGTCTGCACACCTTGTGGGAGGACGTCCCACGCTGCGCTTGCCGGTACCCAAAGCACTGTATTGAGCCGTAACTCACATTTTCCATACTAAAGATCGGGTATCGCAAAATTTTCACAATCATTCTAATTAACCCGCGTACGTAGCCACCCTCATACCTAGAAGTTACATTCGGTGACCACACGTGACACTAAGCCACAATACATATATCTGGGCGGTAACCATGAACTCTTAAAACAATCTCAAATCTGTCAAACATTATCATTTCTGTCAAATTTTGTATGAAATGACGTACCAAAATTGACAGATTTGACAACTTTGAGATTGTTTTAAGAGTTCATGGTTATGGCCCTGGGCGGTAACCATGAACTCTTAAAACAATCTCAAATCTGTCAAACATTATCATTTCTGTCAAATTTTGTATGAAATGACGTACCAAAATTGACAGATTTACAGTATCCAATGGAAACTAGGCCTGTTTGTCGAGATACGTCAAATACTCGTACGTCAATGGAGCGTTAGGGTTGTCCTTAGAGCATTCAAGTTGGTTGAATGCTCTAAGTGGTTGTCTTATAAAGTTGATTAAAACCGCGCGAACTGAAATCAAAAGAAATGAAGACCGAAGAGGATATAAATATTAGGTTTTTACGTTCTACAGCGACAGTGACAACTGATATCATTTCGTCTCATATCGGAAATATTCAGCATCCTCGACTCTCAATACTAAATTTTACTTAAATTTTACTGAGATTTCTTGTTGAGGCGTGCACGCACATGTGTGAGTACGTCATTTTGACCGTTTATAGGTAGTTTCATTACTGTATAAACATACAGGGTGTCCCAAAAAGAGCGTGCCAAACTTAAGGAGATGATAGACTAATGGATGACCATTTATAAAAAAGAAACAGTTAAAGTATCACGTATCAGTATAAGTATCAGTTTCAGAGATACGATTTTTTTTCATGTTTATCTTAAAATCCCCAATTTTGAGCCTACCCCTTGTTGCTGTGTGTACAAATGAGCAGATATTTTTCTTATTCTTCTTGTCAAATATTCTCGTAGGATTTATCTATCTTAGGAAAGTTAAATTTTCTTAATTATTTTAAGGGAAACTTGAGAAATCAAACCACAAATCAAAGATTTATTACATTAACCTTTTCATCTTAATCAGCCCCTTGGGCTTAAAAATACTTGTTACTTATTTTTTAACAGATTTTTTTATTAGTGTTATACCTTTCTGAAATCTCTATTAAGCAAGTAATTTATTTATGTAATGTGAAGCAGCAGGCCAGTACATTTTTTTTCACTAATGAAGGCCAAAGTTGAAGAAATCTTTTAAAATTTTTTTTTTAAAGTTTCTCTTAAAGTAATTAAGAAAATTTTACCTTCCTGAGATAGATCAATTTTTCGAGAATATTTGACAAGAAGAATAAGAAAAATATCTGCTCATTTGTACACACAGTAACAAGAGGTAGGCTCAAAATTGGGGATATTAAAATAAACATTTAAAAAAATCGTATCTCTGAAATGATGATACTTTTACTAAAGTGTTTTTTTTTTATAAATGGTCATCCATTAGTCTATCACCTCCTTAAGTTTGGCACGCTCTTTTTGGGACACCCTGTATATACTGTGACTAAGCACTCTAGCGGCAAATTCACACGCGATAGCTCTCATTAATTTCGATGAAAGTGCTTTACTTATTTAAACTAAGTAAAAGTTCCATGTCGATGTTGGCCCGAGTAAAGTAAATATCATTTTATATAAATTCTTAAATGTTAACTCTTTAGTTTCAAATCTCTTAAGTTATCAACAATAGGCAACATGTTTTACGAGAGCAGTAAAGTTACGAAATGGTCACTTCTGAAATAGTTTTCCTTTTGCTCGCACACAATACTCGGGTTATATAACAACAACTGCGGTATAAAACTCATTTTCAGCCATGAAAACTACGCTTTTTACATACAAAACTTATTGATCGGCACAGAATGGTATTAGTGAGCGCAATTCTTTATGAAAACTTAAAATTATAACCATCGATGCGATACCTTTTCAGAACTAACGTTTTCTTTTTAGTTTCAGGTTGATCAGCAGAAATGGGCGACAATTATTTTCATTCAGCTACTGATCAAAAATGCGTACACGCAATTCGGTGTACCAGTGTACCCGCATCCGATAATGCAGATGCCGATCCACGTGGCCGTCGCCGTGCCAATAAAAGTCAAAGCCACTACCAGTACCAGTACCAGTACCACTACCACAGAGAGTTCAGCGGTCGCCTACGCCGTACCGGTGCCGGTTCCCATGCCGATAGCGGTGCCATATGGAGTACCAGCGCGGCCACCTCCCATATGTCAAGGTAACCCCAGGCCAAAAGGATGCAGCCCATGCCCGCAGCCGCAGCCAGTTATGCCTGCGCCGGCGTTTCCTATAGGTGTGCCAGTGCCACAACCACCGCCAGTTATCATGGCTCCTTTTCCTTCATTGATTAGACAAATACCGCGAAGACCGAGAACACCGCGAAAATCGCGAAAACAGTCATGGTCGTCAGACTCCAGCGCCAGCAGCTGTGACACTAACACTGACACTGATACCGACACTGACACTGACTCTAGCTCTGACACTGATTCTAGCAGTGACTCTAGCGGTTCCGCGGGTTGGTATAGACCCAAAAGAATGGGCAGAACTGGTAGAAGAGGAAAGAAAGGTAAAAAAGTAAAGTGGGGTAAAAAAGGAAGGAGAGGTAAAAGAAGACGCATGCGAGCTCAAAGGCGAAATATGCGAAGACCTTATAGCGATGGTGAACTTGTTAAACCTGTACTCACGTATATTTCTAAAAATGGAGACGTCATAATCAAGAAAAGTATCACGAATAATCAGGCGGCACACTTACTAGGTGAAAATAAACTTGATAATAGTAGAAGAAGTCGAAATCAATATCAAGTTCTAACTGGTCAGGGTCGGAAACAGAACTCACTAGTAGTATTATCGACTGATGAAGAAGATTTATCTAGTAATCAAAAAGAAAATCATATACCTCTAAGGAGAGGTGTAACCACTCGTGTTTTGCAAGGAGGAAAGAAACAGATTGTATTTAAACCACCAGAGAATAAGAAAATTACTAATCTAACCATGTCTTTTAATGTGGAGTAGTCTATAACAGTCAACGATTATAATAATTGTGATATTTTTTTATGTGATCTTGGAATACACTAATTAACCCGTTCAGTTGTTGTTTCTCTAGTTTAAGTAAACTGACTTAAAATCCTAATCAATAATCTAAGATGAGTTTCTTCTTCTGAAATAAATCACCTTTGTGAATGGAAACTTCACCGAAAACGCAAAACTTCCACATACTAATTCGGCAACCAGTTGATATCAGTTTGATGGAGAAATAGATAATTTTCAAGATTTCTACGTTTCTTTTTTTTTTTAAAGTTGTTGTAATTATAGTACAATCAACTCCTGGAAGTATTATCATACGTCAAATAATAAACAGGCCATGCAAGCACGAGGAGAAATAATAAAAATGTAGGTATTAATTCTTAATAAGGCTAGTCAAAAAGTGGATTCTATTTTTTTGTTAATATTTTGTTAAGAAGTTGTTGTAGTGTTGTTGTAGAATAAAATGGTTATTAAATTTCCATTCATTTTAATAGTAAAACCTGTAAGGGATGTTTTTGAACCATCCATCGAGTAATTACTTGCTAGTGCTTTTAATTCCCAATTTACATAAATAAATGATTTTGCATAAGATTCACAAAATGGACCGAAATAAATGATAAAAGCAAAGAAGAAACAGATCCGGTTTGAAGGTGAGGACTGAATATTCACATTACAAGATAGTTCCAAATTTTCAGGAGCGACTCAAATCAGTAACTTAAAAAACAAAACAAAAAAGACATTAATAACAACAGGGAATAATCAGTCTCTTTGCTAACGTCTGTGGACTAAAACAATGCATTTGATTCTCTTAAAACCTAGTCAGTCTTAAATATTACACCATAATATAGCAACAACAGCAAAACCACAATTAGGCACCTTTACAAAAACACTAAAATTAAAACGATTATAAAGGCAAGGTAAGGTAGGTCCCCGAACCCTTCATAAAACTAGCTATTGAAGCTGCCTTTTCATAGTAAAGGCTATCTACCCTATTTTTCCACTAGATTTGCGGCCCCGAAAAGACCCTAGCTTAGTGCAGTTTGCCCATGTAGGCTGGCACGATAAAATAAAATTTAGATGGACGATAAAATCCGTAATTCTGATAAAATTACGCCTACCATGTTTTATGCTAATGAAGATTTCTTATTACAATTTAATTTTCACTTAATATTTATAAGAAAAAAACTAATCAGCAGTAGTTAGACTTATTTCACTTACCTACAGTTACGATATGACCACTTCTGGAATAGTTTTCTTTTTGTCCACATCACAATACTCGGATTAGGTAACAAAAACGGCGGTGGTATAAAACTCATTTTCAGCCATTAGATCTACGATTTTAACGTACAAAATTTATTGCTCGGCACATAATGGTTTGTATTTTTTAAACTTTCATTTCTAAAAACTTAGAATACAACAATAAATTGCTTTTTGGAACTAAGGACTCTTCAATTTCAGGTCAATCAACAGAAATGGGTGACATTAGTTTTAATTCAGTTTCTGATAAAAAATGCCGGCTCGCAATTTGGATTACCAGTATATCCACCTCCGATGATATCGATGCCGTTGCCTCCTATGATCCACGTGGAAGTGGCTATGCCCGTGAAAGCTACCACTACTACTACCACCACAGAAGCAACAGTGAACATCGCCTTACCAGTACCAGTTCCCATTCCACTGTCGGTCCAAGTAGCAGTGCCAGCGCCACCCCCTCCTCAATTCTGTCAAGGTAACCCTAGGCCAGTACAATGTCCCCCTTGCCCACCTTGTATTTGCACGCCATCCTGCACTCCATCCTTTTTCTCGTATTGCTCCCCATGCCACCAGAAGTGCAGATGCCGCAACAGTGATGACACACCTATTCCTTTGCCTATGCACGCACCGCTGCCCGTCCCTGGACCGGCATATCCGATGCCTGTCCTCATGCCCCAACCACCAGAAGTCGTCATGGCCCCCATGCCTCAACCACCACCAATTGGCATGGTCCCCTATCCACCAGTTCAACGGCTCCCGCGACCGTGGCCACAGTCATCAGACTACGGTGACAGCGGCTGTGACAGTGATTCCAGTAGCGATACTAGCAGTTCCAGACATTGGTACACTTCCAGGAAAAAGTACAGAATAATTGGTAGACCTAGACATGGTAGAAGAGGAAGGAGGGGTAGAAGATCAAATTAATTAAGATGAGTTTGGTTACTTTTTGAAGCCACTACGCATAAGTACTTATTTAAAAATGAAGACATAAAAATTAAGAAAACTGTCGGATAAGAATAATTTATTAATGACAGAGAAAGCCCAAAAATCTAATATTGACTGGTGGATACAGAGCTTTCAGTGCGTAGGTTAAAGACACGAACAAATCCTACCTACTTCGAAAAAAAAGCACTTGTTTTTAAAGAAAAGTCTGGCCAGTTGTATTTAGAAATAAGGCAAGAAAGTGATAGTTTAGATGTGGTATTGGAAAATGATATAATAATAGCTTTGTCAGTATCTCTCCTACACATTACTTATAACAGTTAATGTTTAAAATAAAATCTTGATACTTTATGTGATTTAGGAATAGAGAATGGGTTACATTAACCATTTCATTCTCCAGATTACTGCAACTTATATAATTAAGCACTGTGTGTTAACAATAGTGCTATTCATGAGTTGTTACGTCCAAACAATTGCTGGTCGATCATGCAAACACTTGGACTAATAACTAAGTATTCATTCTCAATCAGGGTAACCATGAAGTCGTGTCTTATTGGGTTTGTTCTGATTGTAGTTTGGGAAGCCGGTGCCCAGTCCACAGACTGTCCACCTGAACAATACTATCCTATAAAGCAGGGTGACAAAGTGATTCTACCTCCTCCAGTGGGCTACCCGTATCCGATACCCTTGCACCAACCGCCAGTGGTAGTTCCTATGAGGACTTATTTTGAACCCGTGATACATGATCATCCACCGATCCATAAGATGCATAAAATGATGCGAAGGAATAAAAAGCGGAGAAGAGACAGATCTAGTTCGAGTGAGTCTGAAGATGATTATACCGACTCAGACACAGATACAGACACAAGCTCGAGCAGTTCAGATGAGGAAGAGGAACCGTTGGTGGATTACTATGAAGACTTCTTCCATATCAAGAACTGACAAGATTAAGGTTATTTTTATATTTTCTACTTTATGAAGTATGAAGGTGAGCGCTGGGGTAAAGAGTAGGGATCGCTTTGCGCATCTTACGAGACGATAATCGTATCAGAGACGCGTGTGCGCGGAGCTAATATCCAATCACAGCCGGCGACTAGCCAATCACTTAATCGTAATAGTCTTCTGCGCAACTTTCGCCCAGTGCTCAACTTCCATGCCGCTAGTTGTACTAAATTGTTTTTTTTATACAAATGGTTGATGGCTTGTGTAACGGTACACTTTAAAAATAACAAACATAAATTGTTTATTTGATAGGATTTGTAAATAACATGTTTCTTACCTACAACCACATTTTATAACTATTTACTAGCGCTTTCATGTATCTTAAGGTTTTTACACGTTTGTATTCTAAATAAATAAATAATATTTTGCTTATTTCTTATTATTTCTTTTAAAGTAGCAAGCCAGCTTAATTGCAACGACACTTTAAACAACTTCACTATTCAAGTTATCGAATGTGATTATAAAATTTTACGTTAAAGATTACTTAAATGACTCCTAATGTCAAACAGTCACACTAAGAGGTATAATTATGTTAACCGTCAAAAATCCAGGTATTCCAAGTCAATAATTAAGCAATTTTACACGTTTAACCCAACCTGCTCTAGGACTTTTTGTAGGCTTGGTGTCAGCCTATTTACCAGGCAAATGTCTTAGTAATATAACCGCAAATTTTTAATTTTAAAGCCAGTTTAAATCAAATTAAAAACAAATGCAATTGAGCAACTGATTGTCCCATTATGTGTTTACCTGTTATGTAGAAATTTGAAACGACAAGTTTATCTTTATTTTCGGTACCCATTATACACTTAGGAACTTACGTAAAAGAAGATATTCCACTTTTTAGGCCCAAAGATAGTTATTGTACTTACAACAATAACAAATCTATTAATGATGGGGATATATTACTTTATTTCAACTTATAAATAGTAGGTACTAACCAGTAGCTTAACACAACGAACACATTCAACGTCGAATATACAACAAAATATATTATTAAAAATCTATTATTCTACCCTATTCACAATTTTGACTATCTATCTCCTTCATGGTCTTAGCAAAGGTACTTTTGTGGATGGTGGTTTGTCTGGGTTAGATGTGTGGAAGATGATGCCTTTGCTCTTGAACTTGACGAGACGAGGCAGCACCAGGTGGACGCAATAGGTCAACAGGAGCAAACCCAGGAGAAAGAAGAATATTTGGAAACCTAAAACTAGGTTTGGGCCAATGATGTACATGAGCTTTAAGTTGTACTTGTTGTCGTCTATAAGCTCTGGTTGGACCTGAAATATAGATTTTTTTACTGAAACACGGCTTGTCTCCCTATATCTAACTCTTAATTTTAAAGGTGCACCCTAAGTCTATTATTTCATTACTAAAGGACACAAACCACGAAACAGTTGATACAAATAGAATTCTTATAAATATAACGAAAACTTAAATTTTCAACTGGTAGCCCAAAACATGCATTCCTGTCTAGGCTATACAACAGTGAATTTTACAAAAGCCAAATGCAAAATAAAACGACGGATAATTTTACGTCATAAGAAAATAATGAGTGGTTACTAGTGGAAGAGTGTGTCTTCCACTCCATCAGCCGATGCTGAACGATTAGGCCGATCGTGCCTCTCTATCGCTTGTTCCGCGCTCTCGCTCGCAAGCGGAACGTGACACTTTTGACGATGGACGTGACGATTTATAGCATGTTATCACGTAAAAACTTACCAGTTTAAAGTAGCAGACAGGTATGACCATTTCCGAAAATCGTTCAGCTTGCGAGTTGAAGTTCACTTTGTTTATCACCAAATTCACTTGGACAGCGAACGCTGTTTTTATAACCAAGCCAATTTTCTGGAAGAACAAAATCACCATCACTTTATGCACCTTTATCACATATAACATTACCAAGATACACTTTAGTAATATCAAATTAAAGTTATAATTGAAGATAAATAACACTTGAAAAAAAAACATCGACCTCAGGTGGGATGATTTTTTTTAAGTGTTATTTATCTTCAATTAAAACCTTGCATGGAATTGCTAAAAACAAAAATTTACAATTAAAGTTATAATTAAAAAAAACTGATAAATTGTATATCGACGAGTTGAGAGGCGAGCACGCCGGACTAATATGGCGTCGCCATCTCTGGGATTCCGGGTTTGATCCCCGGTCGGGTCAAAGTAGAAAACGAAGTTTTCTATATTGTCTCGGATCTGGGTGTTGTGGTTATGTCGTTTTTTCTGATTTCTATAACAAAAGTGCTTTAGCTACTTGCCTTAGAATCAGAGCAATGTATGTGATGTTGTCCAATATTTATTATTATTTATTTATTTATATTTAATCTTGAAGTTAACTGGGTTTCATCTTACCGGTTCAATAAGAATCTCACTTCCATGCTCTTCTTCGTTAGGGTTCAAGCCTTCCAGACGTTCAAATAGTTTTGGGTCACCATCCAAGAAGTGAGCATTAGATAGTGCTAACGGCAAGCCTGAAAAATCATCAAATACTTATTTAATAGTTGCAACAATCATAAATAAAAGTTAAAATGTGATGTGATAAAGCTGCCCCTTAGCATGACCATCAAAACATGATATGATTTAACGAGTTATCGACACCCAACTGTTAAAGAACTTTTATCGAAACAGAGCATAACCGTGATATTATGTACCACCTGCAGGGCTAGCATGCGCGCGTCGGATATTTTATCGATAGACAAGACAAATTTTGTCTTCGACAATAATTTTGTCGTTTTCCCTAACCTAACGGATAACAGACGTCTCGAATCCATTTTCTTAATATTTTCAGGGCCTCCCGTTGATCATAGCCACTTATTTTTACGTTATAACACGGCATTGCCATAATATTTTGTTTTTTTCTTTGTTATCGTCGAAGACAAAACGACATATTTACGTCAAAAGTCGATAAAATGCCACGACAAAATTTTACCATGTTGCGCATGCTAGCCCTGCTGCACGGACGTCGGACATCATACTCGCTGTTTCGATAAAAGTTCAAAATGGCGGCTATGTATAGGTATTAGATTTTGACAGTTGGGTGTCGATAAATCGTGTTTTGTTGGTCATTCTAGGCTAGGCTGGTGTTGACGATAAAAATAAAATACATACTGTAATAACAAGGCGATAAGTCAGAGATTCCACTGATGCAGGTACCTCGACCACAAAGGCACTCAGTCTTGTTATTGACGGCATAAGTTGTATTACTGATCTTGTAGGACAAAGCGTCGACTCCATTGTCTAGGGTCAGCTTCTCCTTGAAGTCCAGCTCAAGGAAGCGGCACAGCACGTTTCTGAAGATCTTGAGCGGGGACCCTGGGGCCAGCTGGTTGGGGTACGCGATGCCTTCGTAGGCGTCGGTGAAGGTGTTGCATGCAGTGCTGAAAGGGGTTGAGTGGACTCGTTAAATTATTCTTCTGGTTTCAAGTTGTCTCTTAAGCCGGTCACATATTTTATTGCCTTCAGGCTACTACAGCGTTATTGTTTGTACTGTAAAATAGCAGATCTGACTCAAACTTTCAAGTTAAATCTACTTAAATATTTATCTTTAGATCCATATAAATCCTGACGACCTCCGTAGCCCGAGAGGCGAGCATGTCGGACTATATGGCGTCGCGCCATCTAAAAGGTTCCAGGTTTGATTCCTAGGTTGGGTCAATGTAGAAAACGAACCTTTCTATATTGTCTCGGGTCTGAGTGGTGTGGTACCGGCGTTGTTTCTGATTTCTATATCACAAGTGCTTTAACTACTTACTACGGGATACCATAGGATAAGAGCAATGTATGTGATGTTGTACATTATTTAAAAAAAAAACAAGATCATGGTCTCTATTTACACATATTAACATAACAGAAGAGATACTAAGTACTAGTGTTACACAGTATCTAACTATATCAAACAACAAATTACCGCTTCGAGGGTTCTTCAAAGTCCCATACCTTGAGCCCCCTGTACCCGTTCATGCTCTTGATTTGGAACTTTTGAGAGTCCTTCAGTCCGACTTCCAAACGATAATCAACTTTCTTATCGTACAACTGAAACAAGTAGGTACTATTAGCTATTAATTTGACGTAAAATATTTACAAAACAAAAAACCTTAACTATTTATGTATGAACACAATATCAGATATTTTATTTATTGGACAAAAACCTATATATAAAATATCTGATTGAGCTCGCTGCCTTGAGAAAAGGTACCCAAAATGCTGGCCACATTACCACTCAGTATAGCTAGGCTAATACATTGGGCCAGATATAAGCCAGCCTTTGTATCGTGGGTGTCTCAGCTAATCGCTAAGACATCTCACGATGAAGGTTATGGGCACACGGGCACAGAGTTTCGACCCCAAACTGTTCAAGTATGTATGTCTTTAATGACCTCCAGATCCATATTAAAACCAGTTTGCATGCTTTACCACAAAAAAAAAATGAAATGGCTGCCGCTTCAAGAGGGGGAGAGTTAGGCCCCTGCATGGGGGGTTTTTGTCGATAAAATTTGATTAATTAAAAGCCCCTAAATTATCGCCGGTCGATACCCAGACACACTGTATATAGTTAGGACAAAAAAGAAGAAGACTTTTACTCACTCTATCCATAATCCCAAGAGTTTCAAAACTGATCCATCCAGGTAAGACGGTGTTGCCCAACCTGATCAGTGGCTCATTGTACCCCCAGAGGAACTCCTCAGCGGTGAGGTTTACGAGAGCCTGCGTCTTCAGGTGGTCAAGGAGCAGGCTGAACGCCACTTGGCTGAAGTAGCCCTGCGAGCTGACCATGGATGACATACCCTGGAAAAACCAACTCAAAATGTTAAAAAATCGCGCTTTTGCCTAAAGATAACTTCTGAATAGGGCAGAAACCAAACGCAGACCAAAAACAATATAGAAAAAAAATTGTTTTCTATATTGACCCCACCGGGAATCGAACCCGGGACTTCAGATGGCGACACTAAGTCCGGCGTGCTCGTCCCTCAGCCAAGGAAGTCGATAAATATGTTTAGTGCCTATTACATAATGAAAAAACGGCATTTTCTTCGCATTGTTCTTACTAATTATAACTCTGTATTAATTACATAATAATCGTTGTATTTATAAATACACAATTACTTAACACGTGTATCTGACCCAGCCTCTCTAGCATGATCAACAAAACACGATAGGATACGATATGATATAGCGATTTATCACATATTTTTTGTCAAAATATGAACTTTTATCGAAAAAGCGAGCATAACTGTAACGTCACCGGCACGGACATGCTCCCTGTTTCAATAAAAGTTCAAATGGCGGCAATTTTATCATATTTTGAAAGTAAAGAGGCGAGGAATTGCTATATCATATCGTGTTTTGTTGCTCGTGCTAGAGGGGCAGAAGGTTATTTTATTATATCGATTCTTGAAATAAGTTAAAAGCCAATTTCAAAAGAATGTCACCCGTGATCAAATAAAACGTGATCAGTTAAATACGTAGATAATTGTTTGTAATCTTTGACATGGCTTCAACGTTTCGAAGTAATTTTACAACTACTACTTACCTAGGTTATTATTCATAAAAGGTACTTTTAAAATAATATAGCCTTAGAAAGGAATTTTCCTTTAAAAACCGGCAAATCAGCGAGTCATACTCGCGCACTGATGTTTCCATATAAATATTTAAAAAGCTAACTCGCCCATGCCGGGATTTGAACCCTGAACTCCTGCTGAGCAAACTCTACCTTTTTTTATTTAAAATGTTTTTCATGATATTTGCAATAAAGTTAACGTTAAAGTTAATCCAGTTTCGAAGATAAAATTACCGCTATTTGCAAGGTTGTTAAAAATAATGTTTTGTAACTAATTTACGGTTGTAGGACTTTTCCGTAACTAGTTATAATGATTTCTTTTGAATGCGTTATTCAAAAAGCTTATTTTTTTTCCCAGTTGCAAGGGATTGCAGACTTGGTAAGTATTGATATTTGGTATACATTTTATTTTAGTTCCATTTCCAGCTGTTATTGATAGGAAGGATAGATGTGGCTTTTTTTGTTTGAGTCAAGTGTGTGTCCCTCCCCTTCTGCCAGTGAAATGTTTGCTAAGGAATGTGAGAAAATTCACAATTGTTGTAAATACTTACAGTTAAAAAGAACAATATCACAGCTAGGTAGGCTTCACAAGTTACCGCGATAGCTAATAAAATGTTCATTAATTACTAAGATTTAGACAGTATTAATTATTAAGGACCTCCGTTAGTCGAGAGGCGAGCACGCTATCTCTGAGGTCCCGGTTTCAATTCTCGGTCGGATCCGATGGCGTTGTGATTGACATCGTTGTTTCTGGTTGATATCGTTGTTTCTAATTACTATGACACAAGTGCTTCAGCTATTTATTTAAGGATCGGAGCATTGAAGATATATGATGTTGTCCAATATAGTACATTCTTGACATTGTGACGGGCAACTACGTGACCTTATATGCATGTGGTCCGTACTTGCCGGTTTTTTAAACTTCAAAACTCACCAGGTCCGAATCGCCCTTGGTTGGGATTTGAAAGAGAGAGCCAACAGAACTTACCAGCATAGCGATGTTAGGCATGGTGACCGTCACATCCCGAGGGTCTGCGACTGACTCATTGGGCAGGAACACTGGCTCCACGTTCGGGGAGTAACGCATCACCCCAGCCTCCTCGTCGATCTCCAGGTCTAAATTGGTGCGTAGCTCCCTGAAAAAGGAACATATGAAAAATCGTTTTTTTCGCATTTACTATATCGCTCAACTAAATATTTTAAACTCATTAAAATACTAAATCATCTCACTTAATGCCTTTGTCCTCTACAAAGAAAGAATCGGATGTTTACAGAAAGAATCATGGCGGTAGAGGCCTTCAAGTAGAGGACAACTTCAGAGAAAAGGCGAAACCTTTATTTTTCATACCTATCTCAGACCATCATCAAATGAAATCATTTCCAATCGTCTGCCTAAACGAAAGATTAAGATTCTAACCTTAAAACAGGTGGATTTCATAAAAAAAATTGCATGTATTTTACCCTATAAATGGTGGAATTTCCAAAAAATCTTTCTTGCGTGTGTTATCAAATGTGAATGATAAAGCATAACACTGTATTTATAAGGTCCAGCTGTGCTCTGATATTTCAACAATCAGTCAGTGTACGATTTTATACGCATAGATTATGAAACGTTAACTGTCTTATTCAAAGTGCATTTGCTAGTCTTGGACCACCAGTGATTTATGTACGTTAGTACAGTGAGTTAAATTTAGTCACGGACTAGCAAATGCTCTCTGAATAAGAAAGTAAGTGGTTTAAGAAGTATAAAAAACTCTGAAAAATGAAAAGGTACAGTCTTAAATTAAAAAAAAAAATGAAAGTTTCTATTGGAATGAACTTTATTACGAAGTACGCCGGGTAATCTAACATTACTCGTTGTGACTGTTCATACAAAGGTACACTAGCTTTACCTAGAAGTTATGAAGTAGGTCAGCCTCACGAACTAAAACGTGATCGTTAGCTTGTAATTAATTTGGTCTAAGCAATGCAGTAATTTAGTGAGAGGAGGTTAACCGCCGTCTAAAGGCTATGTATGGCAGTGGAAATGGAAAAAAGGAAGTTATTCTTTACTTTTAATCGTGGATTCATTTAAGTTCAGTTACGTAACTAACTATTACATGTTCTGCTTAGTTTGAAATGAAATTGGAGGATTAATAGAAAAATTAATAATGGACGAGACACGATATTGGTGTCTTAAGGTTGTTCCTACCCGCGCTTACGGCCTGTGCTAACGGGTTTCTAGTACCAGTTACTACCAACGCCACATCATCGATCATCATCATCATCGATGATCGAACACAAAAACCCAGGGATTTTTGTGTTCGATCGTCTAAAACAGCGCAGTTATATCTCCTGCACACACTGCAACTTTTATATGCGCTTGGAGATTTTGCGACTGCTTGATAGATATGCATCTTAGTGGCGATTGTCTGCAATCTATCGTTAGTATCCTTACCGGCGAATAGGCGAGCTTTCGCGACTTTTTGATTGAGATTAAGTTCTTTCTAGTGCAGTTTATATTTCTAAATTAGCAGTTTTGCAGGCTCATAGGCAGCAGCAATAGGAATGACGAATAACTTATTTTCTTCGTCTATCAGGTAGATTAACAAAAAGTACTGGGCACGTATTTTTTCTTTTTTCACATAATTAAAATATTACAGAGATATATTGATTTGAAATGTCGCATGACGTCACGCCTTGGTAAACTTTTTACTATGTAGTGACGTCACGAGCCCTCCTCTCCAGAACATTGACGCGATTTAGCTTTGAAATTTTTGGTTGATTGACAAAAGAAAAAATAAGAAGCAATCAGGTATTTTTTGATAATGTAACTGACGGACTGAATACACCAAGACATTTTAGTGGTTGTTTTCCCACAGTAAAATGATTCCTTAGCAGTACAATAGATTAATATGCAGGCATTCAAATTCAAATCGACTGCAGCGCGTGCGATGCAGTTTATGCTGTATTACTTTGTGCCGGAGCTTCTTTTATACTTTAAATATTTATTTTGTGCGGTAGGCAGTACCCAAATACGTCACATCTCGTTAAAGAAACATCGTTTCTCACGCTTTCGACTTGATGATTATTTTTTTGATTAGTTGAGAACTTTTTTTTTTCAAAGGTAAATCGTTCTGACGCGGGAAAACAACCACTAAAATGTCTCGGTGTATAATCATTTTCTTGTCGTCATCCCTATTGCCACCCGCGATGACACCGGCAGCGTGACTGTGCAGCCAATTTCTTACGCTTGAAAATCAATAATATGAATATCGTTTATTAAGGAAAAGACTTACTCACATGTAAGTAAAAGGTCCCACTTCCTCCAGCTTCAGCTTGTGGTCGTCCCCTCGCAGGAAGGCGTCAGCATTGGTGACGTTGAAGAGGTACGCTGACACGTGGATGCCCTGCGACTCCTTGCTCAGCAGCTCGTGGATCTCCGAGCCGTTCGCGATGCGGGAACGCTGTAAACAACGAATTATATATCACTTATTCTTTCTAATATTATAAATGCCAAAATAGCTCTGTCTGTCTGTCTGTTACGCTTTCACGCCAAAACTACTGAACTGATTATATTGAAATTTGGTACAGAGATAGAATAGAGCTTAAGAAACGCTACCTTTTCTTGCGAAAAAAAAGGCTTGAAGGGGTGAGAATAGGGGTTGAATGTTTGTATGGAAGTTGGTCAGTTTCAAAGATAAAACCATGAAACTCTGTATTTAGGCACTTGATAAGAAATAAATAAATACTTTGTGTAGCGTTTTGGAAACTTCGACCTGTGTGGAGATGAAATAGAGGATGAAGGTCGTATGAAAGTCCAAACAAAGTCACGATCTTACGCCTAATTCAAGTTGCTGAATTATGAATGAGACATACCAAATATCCTGTAGTTCACGCGAACGAAGTCGCGGGAACAGCTATGTATTTTATATATTTATTAAAAGACTGAGTGGCCCATGCCTCATAGATGTACTCACAACCTAGTCAAGGATGTAGAAAACCGCTGGAGGAAAGCCTACTTGTAGCAATTTTAAAGGCTGGTATGATCCTAATAATTAAGATAAGATAAGATAAAGTTTATTTGGTATAAAACTTAAGCTACGTACAGTGATATTAATAATAATACATGCTTATAAATAATTATTTACAAAAAAAGAGAGCGTTAATAACATTGCGTAACAATGCTTACGCTGCTAAAATTATATTAATACCTATACTGTGCAAGGTGTATGCTTGCATGTCATAATATAGAAATAGAAATAGTTTATTTGCGTTTAAATAGGGTACACTGAAGGTCTTACAATTAGTTTAATGTTGGCCCATTTAGCCATTAATAATAGCATGCAAATGTTTTGGAGATTAATTACATATTAATTTAACAAGAATTGTCAATTTACTGTGATGTCAGATACACATATTTTATCAATTACAATTTCATTAATTACAGTTCGTCAATTATAGAATGTCAAAAAAGAAAGAAAGAAAATAAATGATAATAATTTAAATGATAATTAACAATAATTTTATAGAATTAATCACAATTATAGCTTAAATACTCTTTAACACTGTAAAACAATCTATCATAAAGCCATGTATACAAGGCAGTCTTGAACTGATAGGATGGTAATTGTTTTTTGTGCTCAGGTATCTTGTTGTAGATTTGGATACACATCCAATACAATTTCTCTGAAACATCACACTTTTCGGGGTGACAACAGATACGAGTCTATTACCATTTCTTGTATTCCGTGGGTTTATGTCTTTAGCTTGTTTGAAATAATGCATATTAAGCTTTACAAACTTTCCAATTTCAAAAACGTTAAGGCACGGCAGTGGCAAGATTTTTAGATATTTAAAAAGCGGTTTACATGGTTCGTCAGATGCAGTACCACATATTGCCCTAACGCATTTCTTTTGTGCAATGAAAGCCTTATTTACTTCTGTGCTATTTCCCCACATGATGAGACCATATCTAAGAACTGACTCGACATATAAAAAGTAGGCTGTAAGAGCAGTACTCCTTGAGGCTATCCTAGTCAGTTTATACAGTGCAAATGTAATAATAGTAAGTTATTATGACATAAGCATTATGATGTTAAAAAGTACCACCAAGTAAAAAACCACTACAATCTCTATAAAAACTTTAAACCTAGTGTTGATACGAGATATTGAGAAACTTGTAATGATTGATTCTCTGTTTTACTGGTTGCTGTGACCAATAGGGTCCAAATTTGTAACAAAGATAATGTTCAATTATACCTACCACCATTGTAACATTTTGGAATGCAAATAAATTGAAATAGAATTGAATTGGGTCTTCTGTGCGACGTCCATACCAGGATTATTGGACAGAGCCTCCCTAATTAAATAAAAATTAAAAAACATTTATTTCGGACTACAATCCATATTAGTGTTAGTAACAATTTGCTTACTAACTATGTTAGTAAGTACCCCTAAATTTAAATTTAAAATGTATTCTCATATGCACATATTAGTTTGACGTATATGGGCACATGAGAACAGGATCTTCAGAGCCAGCTAGCATATGCTCATGTCATCCAGTATGAATATGTTTTACCGAAGTTTGTTCAGCGCCAAACTTTTCCAATCCCCTGCAAGGCTATTCAGCTCTATAAGTAGGCACAATTAAAGGCATAACTATTGTTATTGCCAGTTGACGGCAAGACTGACAGTTGACGAGATAAATAAGTATTTAATCAATACTTACGTGATTAGCAATCATTTGGACTATGTCAATATTCATGGGCACCAACGCTGCAGCTATGCAGACCACACCTAAAGGCAGGAACGTCAGTATTTTTTCTGAAAATTTTAATTTAACAGAAATATTAATAAAATCTTTCAACAAACACAGCTTCGTAATAATGTATCACAGGTTTGGTAAATAGCTGAAAGAGTTCCTAGAGCCCAATCGGACGAAACAGGTTCTCGGTTCTGAATGACATGACTAAAATTAACAGATTTAATTTTTATCTCTTTGTATCAATCCTTTAACAAAATATGAGCAACTTAAACTAGCCGTGTAAAAACCACGACCGTTTTCAATAGTTCTCAAATTAAATGGTTATTTGATTTCTATTCAAATCAGATAAGTTGTTTACCTGCACCACTTTTTAGGGTTCCGTACCCAAAGGGTAAAACGGGACCTCAGATCAGAGAAAGGAATAACTAATTAATAATTAATTAATAGTTAATTTCTATGAACGGTACCCTATTACTAAGGCTCCGCTGTCCGTCTGTCTGTCTGTCTGTTCATCTGTCACCAAGCTGTATCTCATGAACCGTGATAGTTAGAGAGTTGAAACTTTCACAGATTATGTATTTCTGTTGCCGCTATAACAACAAATATTAAAAAACCGAATACAATAAATATTAAAGGGGGCTGCCATACAACAAACGTCTTTTTTTTTTTGCCGTTTTTAAAGTGTATGGTACAGAACTCTTCGTACGCGAGTCCGACTCGCACTTGGCCGGTTTTTTAATTATTACAAAAACACTTTGAATATTAGTTGGTTTTCTACTCAAAAAGTTTAGATTATCCTGCTCCTGCTCCTGAATTTTTTTCCATGGGATAAAAATCTTAAAAGAAAAGAAGGATACTTATCGTAATAGCTGCTAAAACGCAAATACACTCTTATCTTTTAAGATTCGTAAAGTTTACTCAAACCGCTGTTAAAATATTTTCAAGCTTGTTTTAAAATAACGTTTTCCAACTGAATGAAACACGAGGCGTAAAAGTAGTCTATTTCCTGGTAAGAATGTAATAAGTAGGTATATTTTTATCTTACAAGAGAATTCTCCTGTTTACACTTCTAATTAGCAATTGGTTAATTACTGCAGATTAATTGTCCGATTGTTTAATTTCTACATTATTAAAGTTTTTGTTTCAACCTCATCTGATATCATGAATGCTTTATAATTAAAAAAACTTGTATGTTCTATAGAAATCATTAATTACCTATTGCAAATTGCTTGATAAGAAGCGTATAAAATAACAGACATCTCAAATTAAATCGTAATTTTTCATTATTTCTTCCTTGTCAGCATTTTGAACATACAGGGTTTTAGGTAAGCTGGTTGTTTACGGCTTGATAGGTATACTACCATTTACTGTAGATATAGGTATAAGCTAGATAACAAACCAACCATATAATGGTATCGTGTTACGAGATACCAGGCAGTGTTTTATACCAGGAACGCCTCCCAGGACACCTAGTCTCTAAAGTTTCGAGATAAGATAAGTTTAGAGTCTAAACTAATGCCCTGTTCTTAACAGCCATGTTTAGCGATAACATAATATACATTTGCCTCTCTAGCATGGGCAACAAAACACGATATAATATGATACGATATAGCGATTTATCGACACCCAACTTTTAAAATATGATAACATAGCCACCATCTTGAACTTTATTCGAAACAGTGAGCATGCCCGTGCCGGCAACATCACGGTCATGCTCGATTTTTCGATAAAAGTTCATATTGTGAAAAAATATACGATAATCGCTATATCATATCATATCGTGTTTTGTTGCTAGATGCTATGCATGCTAGAGTGGCAGGATATTATTGAAATAGGATAAACAAACACCTACAAACACTTATTATTATGATGATGAATGCCCTAACTGTACTCGTATCTAGTTCGGTTCGGTATCTCAGGAGGCCTTATACGAAAGCGCATCGTTTGATCGGCTGTATTATCCGATCAAATTAAAACATCCATTTCCCCGTATCAAAAGTTTCACAATTTATTAACAATTAAAACGGTCGGGTTTTTTACACGGCTAGATTAAGTTGGTCATATTTAATCAAATATTGACACATTAGACTGGCCGTTATAATTTGTTAGGTTTATACGACTGAACGAAAGATAAACTTTCGAGATAGGCCCCCTGTATAGAGGACATTAAGATAATATATTCGGTATATTTCTAAGCAATAAACGAGAATCGAACTGTCCGTAGCCGAGAGGCGAGCACGCCGGACTTTTAATGGCGCCGCCATCTCTGAGGTTCCGGGTTCGATTCCCGGTCGGGTCAATGTAGAAAACGAACTTTTCTATATTGCCTCGGGTCTGGGTGTTGTGGTACCGTCGTTGTTTCTGATTTCTATAACACAAGTGCTTTAGCTACTTACCTTAGGATCAGAGCTAGTATGTGATGTTGTCCAATATTTATTTATTTATACTAATAATAATTGTAAAGCAATAATAAAAATAAAAATCGTAAATAAATTATTTCCACAATCACACCAATTCATCATCATCATCATTTCAGCCACAGGTCCACTGCTGAACATCCTCCTGCTGACCTCCGGCAGTGATTTCCAGATTGGCAGAAAGGTCAGTCGCTTTCGGCTTTGCTTGGGCAAAGCTTGTACTATGGCGACTCAAATTTTATGTCAGGTTAACCACTTGCTCGGTCGTAATGGAAAATCATCGAAAGAAAACCGTCACAAGCGTAGCCTTGATCCAAATGGCCCGGTTCTGTCTATTAAGCCATACCGTAAGTCCGAGGCAGTCAAACCAGAATTGCCGTCAGCTCTAATATTCCAAGATCTCAGGGCCCCGAGACATTACTTATTTTAAAAACTCAATAAACGGGAATTAACACGATCATAATTTAGGTATAAATGTTACCTCTTTTGCCTGACGTTTTTTAATTCCCGTTTCATTGAGTTTTTAAATTATGTTACGCGAAAGTTTAAAAGTAATTATTACTTATTTTCTCACAAACCAAATGTATGGGATTAAGTAGAGTAAGTATAAACCTTTAGTGTATACGTATCTGCTAGTTTGCACTGACGGCTAATTAACAGGTACCCAGTGCTAAAGTTAAGTAAAAAAAATATTCAAATTTCTTTAAGTTTCAATGCTGAATTTTACGTATTAAAAGAATTTAGTTAAAAATTTATAATTAATACTGCTTGCCCCTTTCCGTCGGCTGTAACTTTTACCAACCGCTTTAAAACTCCCAAAAATACTCATAGGTACAAACTTACTCTAGTTAATCCTATATATTTGGTTTGTGAGAAAATAAGTTATGTCTAGGGGCCCTTAGATCTTGCGATACATGGTCAAGCGCAACCCTACTACATACGAAACATGGGGTTTAAAGAATTAATAGATTTCCTCATCCTTACATTCCCTCATTATTTGGCGACCTTCGTAGCTGAGAGGCGAGCACGCCGGACTTGGCGTCGCCATCTCTGAGGTTCCGAATCCAATGTAGAAAATAAACTTTTCTCTCTGTTTCGGAACTTGGTATTGTTGTATCGTCGTTGTTTCTGATTTCTATAACACAATTGCCTTAACTACTGACCTTAGGATCAGAGCAATGTATGTGATTTTGTCTAATATTTATTTTGGTCGGCTCTCCTCGTTCTTAGGCCCCACTATTCTCTTAGGTGCTCGTTCCTTGTCATTTGGTAATGGGTTTAGTAAAAGAATAAGTTATTTATATACCGGAACCGATTCCGCTGCAGCGAGGTGCAAGACAGGGAGACGTAATCTCCCCGTAACTATTCACCGCAGCGCTGGAGGACGCTTTCAAGCTCTTGGACTGGAGGGGACTTGGCATCAACATTAACGGCGAGTGCCTGCAGACTCACCTTTGTTTTGCCGATGATATCGTGGTCATGGCTGAGACCTTGGAGGATCTTGGAGCAATGCTCGATGACCTCAGTAGAGTCTCCCAACGAGTGGGTCTTAAAATGAACATAAAAAAGACGAAAATCATGTCTAACTCCCATGTCGCACCCACTCCTCTTATGGTCGCAGGCTCTACACTGGAAGTCGTTGACCGCTATATTTACCTTGGACAAACTAGGAGAGTCCAGCTAGGTAAGGCCAACTTCCAGAAAGAGGTCGATCGTCGAATCCAACTCGGATGGGCAGCGTTCGGGAAGCTACGTATTATCTTCTCCTCACAAACACTACCGCAATGCCTCAAGACCAAGGTATGGAATCAATGTGTGTTGCCAGCGATGACATACGGATCTGAGACGTGGCCGCTAACGATGGGCCTCATAAGAAAGCTCAAGGTCACTCAAAGGGCGATGGAGAGAGCTACGCTCGGAGTTACCCTTCGCGATCGAATCAGAAAAGAGACGATCCGGAGGCGAACCAAAGTCACCGACGTAGCTCTCAGAATCGCAAACCTTAAGTGGCAGTGGGCAGGGCACATTGCTCGCAGGACTGATGGTCGTTGGGGCAGGAAGGTCCTTGAATGGCGGCCGCGGGCTGGAAGGCGTAGTGTTGGTAGGCCCCCCACACGGTGGACCGACGATCTGGTGAAGGTCGCGGGAAGCCGCTGGATGCGGGTGGCACAAGACCGATCTTTGTGGAAATTCTTGGGGGAGGCCTATGTCCAGCAGTGGACGTCTTTCGGCTGATGGATGGATGGATGGATTATATACCTACGTACCAACCGGCCGATCTGGAAGTCACTGGGCTCCCCCAGCCTATGTTCAGCAGTGGACGTCCTGTGTCTGAAATGATGATGATGATGATACCTACGTACTTAAATCTGATCGGCATAGGGGTTTTGATTCGTTCATTCAATCTAACAAACGAACTTATCTAAATAGGCTAGGCTAGGTATGTTAAGACGTCCTTGGAAATATTCACTCCCGATACCTCGTAACACAAGCTATTTGTTTCTCATCATATACCTACACATGTACCATGACAAGTGGTCCATTGTCAGGTGCATATTACACGTGTATAATGCTTCTAACAATAAATAATAATTAATAGCACATACTTACGTCTAATAGTATTCTTTGGCGGCACTTCATCTTTCCTTTTTGTTTTGATGTACTCCATCTTAATCCCGTATACTTTTGGTACCTGCGAATTAATAGTTCTTAATAAAGAAGTCCGACTCCACGGCACTCAGCGAGCTACGGAAAGATCGATGCTTGGGATAAAATCCGAAACGAGATCATCCGGCAGAGGACTAAAGTAACGGCATACGAATAGTCCAAAAATGTTGCAAGCTTATTGGCAGTGGGCTGGCCACATTTGTGGCAGATATTGGTTCTAAAGGTGGAGTAAATGGGTTCTCGAGTGGAGACCACGCCTAGGCAAACGTAGTGTAGGACGCCCCCCAGCTCGATGGACCGAAGACCTTAGGAAGATGGCTGGCAGTGGATGGAAAAAAGCGGAAGATCGTGCTCTTTGGCGCTACGCGAATATAACGCCCTGACAGTATTTTTTACAAAATGCATTGCTAATTTAAATTATAATTATTTTCAGTTTTTTAAGTGAAATCCTAATCTAGTCAAATAAATACGACGACGAAATAAAGGCGACGACCTCCGTGGCCGAGAGGCGAGCACGCCGGACTTTAAATGGCGCCGCCATCTCTGAGGTTCCGGGTTCGATCCCCGGTCGGGTCAATGTAGAAAACGAACTTTTCTATATTGTCTCGGGTCTGGGTGTTGTGGTACCGTCGTTGTTTCTGATTTCTATAACACAAGTGCTTTAGCAACTTACCTTAGGATCAGAGCAATGTATGTGATGTTGTCCAATTTAAAAAAAAAAAAAAAAAAAAAAAAATATTATAAATAATATACAGGATGTTGATGTCAATCCTCGCAATATTTAGGGAGTTGATTAAGTATCTTATTCTGATCACGAATCAGTAAGAAAATTGACTTCGAAAAAAAAAAAATTAAATATCTACTATTTTTATAATCGACTGATTTACGATTTTAATAATTCGATACAGAATAGTCTAACGGCTGCTATACGACGCGAGCGATCCGCGTAGCTCGATGGGTGCCGGAGAAAAAATGTATTGCAGTATTGCGAGCCACAGTACAGTTAATGTCATACGGAAAATATTCGTTATAAATACCTTTTTTTTTTTGGTAGATAATTCGTTTATATAAGTCATAATAGGTCACCTCAATAAATATGGCGAGGATTGAAATCAGCGTCTTGTATATACAGGGTGTAACAAAAAGGCGAAATAAAATTTAAAGGACGTGTAGAGTAGTAACTGTGTAGTTCCTATGCAAAACCACAAACTCGTGCGAGTATAAATTACTGAGTAAATTGATGCTAAAGTTTTAACAAAAACTTATCGGTGACAACCTTAAATATCAGCTGTTAGGTGTAAATAAACTCATAAATCGAGATTAAGTAGGAAACAGATGTGAAACTTTCATAAAATGTGCAGTGATCCTCTCAATAAATGAATTTATTTACTTAGTATGGGAAAAAAAGTTGTTTATTTTTAACTGAAACTTTATACTTTGAATACATAACCTTAAATATTATTTCGCCTTTTTGTTACACCCTGTATAAATTCTTTCTATTAAAAGGCAAGGTCCTATTATAATTAATTTATTAAATAGCTGTCTGTAACCCGCTATATCGCGTGGTAATTAATTGAAAGAGCAATGATGTAACTAATTAACAGAGTGCTAATCAACCAAAATGTACAGAACAACAGATTTTTTATGGACATACTATAAATTAATAAAAACTTTATTGCACAGATTAATAAAAAAAATAAAAAATCGCATAAAAGGAGAGTTAGGCATGAGATATTCTCTGACAGTTTACTATTATTGGTTTTCGTGTAAGTTAGAGTTTTGTACCCAACGGGTAAAATGGGACCCTATTACTAAGGCTCCGCTGTCCGTCTGTCTGTCTGTCTGTCTGTCTGTCTGTCCGTCTTTCACCAGGCTGTATCTCATGAACCGTGATAGTTAGAGAGTTGAAATTTTCACAGATGATATATTTCTGTTGCCGCTACACCAACAAATACTAAAAAACAGAATAAAATATTTAAGGAGGCTCCCATACAACAAACGTGTTTTTTTGCTGTTTTCATAGATAATGGTACGAAACCCTTCGTGCGCGAGTCCGACTCGCACTTCGCCGGTTTTTTTATTTACGAGAAAAGCTATCTAAAGGCATAGATATAACCACTTATGCAACGCGGGGACGCCATGAACTCCTAAAACAATCTCAAAGCTATCATATCGCTGTCAATTTTGGTACGTTATTACATACAAATTTTTGACAGATTTGATAATGTTTGACAGATTTGAGATTGTTTTAAGAGTTCGTGGTTACCGCCGGTCTGTGCCTAGTTTAGGTTGCACTTATTAGGTATTAGGTAATTCGTCTTAGTTACAAATGTATGTACCTATCTAACGCGAATTGATCGGATTTCTCAGTTCGGGTCGCCTACCGCCATATACGCGTACATCATTAACATAACATGTTCTGTTTAGAACGTCACAAGGATAAGTCATCACTTATTTTGGTTTTGGAATATTTTATAATTCCGGTAAACTTATTTATGCGTTCAACGTAAATAAATTTAATGAGGTCATCTGGCAGAAAACTAAAGTTATTGATGTAGCTCAAAGAGTAAGCAAACACCCATTGCATAAGTTGAACCGAAAAACGACTGAGACGAATTCAGGATTGGTGCGTGACTAAGCAAACGCGGCGTACAACTAGCGGAACGGATGTTGAGCGCTAGGCGAAAGCTGCGCAGAAGACCATCACGATTACGTGATTGGCTAGTCGTGCGCCGCGCCTGCACCGCCGGATGGGATTGGTTGTTAGCTCCGCGCACACGTGTCTCTTATACGATGATCGTCTCGTAAGATGCGCAAAGCGATCCCCACTCTTTGCCCCAGCGCTCAATTTCGGTGCCGGGGACTGTAGGGTGCCCTCGATATATTATATCATCGCACTACCTTATGCATATGCACATGCATGCATGCATGCATATTAGAATAGAATAGAAAACGTTTATTTGACACACATAGGCATAGTTACAAACAGAATTACATTGAACATACAAAAAGAGTGTCAAAAAGGTCCCCGCACAGCATTTGTCGTTACAGCCGAAGCCGTAACGACGCTGGTTTTCAGCGGCAACCCCGACTAGGACGTGGGACTAGTAGTGACGAGTATTATGCAAAGGCTGGTAGCAGATGGGACCGTACATTCGACACACTCCTTTTCTATCTTTTTTCTAATTGTAGTGCGTTTTAGTGCGTAGTTTTTATAATTATAGCCGTTGGCCGTGACTTCGCTCCGAGATATTCAGAAAACCCTTTTTGGTGTCCCTCAGAAGAAGAAGAAGTCCCTCCTCTAATAATCAAGTTTTATCACAATCGAATTAAGAGTTTAGGAACACATGACGACAAACGTTGTTTTTTTTTGCAAAGTCGCAGACAAGAACTTACATAACAAGTATTGTAATGTCTTCTCTGTTGTCTTATGTTGTAGATAAATTTGCTTAGTAATAAATGTGCAATTGCAAACCCGCCTATGACAATACGGCTGACGTAATATTGGTCGAATTCAGGGTGAAAATAAATGTTATTCGTGGCGTGTAGGTGACAAATTTAACAAACTTAATAATAATTTAGACTTGGACCTTATCTGTACTACCATATCAGTGGTTAGGCGACTGCTGGGCGAGCGTTTTTTCAAACCTTCTGTTGAAATAAATTCTTTTTTAAATATCTTAACGTAGGCGAGTTGACATAAGTTTCTGTGTTAATAGCTGTCGTTTGTGTTGCTCCAGGCGATACTCTAAATTATATACTTTTTTTTCTCTTTTTAAAATGACTTAATTACTATCTGTGTGGACCTGTAAGTGGTTCTTTAAATGTTATTTGTGTATAATTATTGAAAAATTGTAAACCTTGGTCTTCCTAATGAATTAAAATAAAATAAAAAGAATAATTTTATAAATAAAAATACTGGGTAAAATATATCCCTAGGGACTAGAACAATTGGTGTGTTATTTGACACGTTTATTTCATTATGTTTTATCTGCCCGTACATAAGATCGATAGGTTTACGGATAGTGAATGCTTCTAGCATTTAGTCCACACTTTTGTAAGTTTAAATAAAAAAAGTCTTAACAATAACTAAAACCTATTTGATTAGCAAAAATACTAAAGATACCTAACATAAACATAACATTACAAAACTAAATAATAAATAGGTTGTTCTGAACTCACAAAAATTCAACTTACCGATAAATTTTATCCAAAGTAAGAATCCCAGATTACAAATTCCGATAACACTTCACAAAACTTTAGCTTACTTAAGTTATTAATCCATGGCGCAATAACTTGACTGGCCCTAAAATAAGTGGCAAGGTTATTTAAAAGGTTAAGTTAAAAACACCCGTCAATGTCGGCGTTGAGGTAGCCGGTATGCGCTAACAAATGAATTGACCCGTGTCTAACACACGTCAATAGCGCTTATACACTGGTTGACAAATGAGATGACCACTGAGAGTGTCAGATAGAAGATATCTAGATAATAAGAGCGATTAAAACAAAGCCAGTTGTTACGTTAGGAGCAAGCTTCGGTAGAACGTAGAATTAAAGATTCTCTTGCATGATTATAGCGCAGGATTGCACTTTCATTGATTAGATACCTTGTACAATAACTCGTTTAAAGTAACGAGTAAAGTATTATTTTCGGTAATCGTTTATTAATCAATTATAATCCGAGAAGATTTTGTAGTTTTTTTCCTTGTAAGTCCATATTTAGGGTTCCGTCCCTCAAAAGGGAAAAACGGAACCCTTATAAGATCACTTTGTTGTCCGTCCGTCCGTCGTGTCTGTCAAGACCCTTTAGTGCCGGAAAGCATGAAGGTATCGAGTTGAAATTTGCATGATATACTCGAATCTACGGTCTCTTGAAGCTGTGCAAAAATCAAACTTCTAAGTTAACTTGAAAAGATAATCCATCAAACGTGTATGTCAAGACCTTTTAGCGCCGCAAGGCGTGTAGGTATCGAGTTGAAATTTGAATGATATACTCGGGGGCATTGTATGAGTGTTCCAGAAATACCAAATGTCGCGATGAGTGGAGGGAAATCGTGAAGCGCATAACATCGGCCTGTAAGCATAGCACATGATGACCACGACACGACAAGAATATCACGAAGAAGAAGAGATGGTTATTAACCTATATGCAAATATTAATGTTTCTGGGTCCTGCTATTTTAGTCAGCTGATTTACGCGTTGCCCTTTTCTATCTAGGGATCCGTTTGCAAATTTTTGTTAGAGTCAAGCAGAGTAAAATCGGGATAGACGCCCCAGTGGTATAGATGCCCCGATTGTAATTACTCTAGTTTCTAAAATACATAGCGTGTTATTTTATTTATCTATCGAGACACTTTCCAACTAACACCAAATTAATCGTGTGTCATGTCTCTGTGCGATTGCATGGGACGGCTAGGTGAGATCAAAGTTTTTTTGGGATAGATGCCCTATTTCTCAGCGGGTCGTCTATCCTTAATGTTATTTATATGGACTTGGCAACTATCCCCTATATGGGATAGATGTCTCAAAATTTAGAGGTCCGCAATAATCGCTAATACTCTGGAAATGTCAATGGTAATATTTTTTTCCTTTCATAAATTCATAGATAAAAGACCGAAGTACTTGCCAGTTTTACAATTAAAAGAATTAAATAATTGTACAGGGAGATATAACATATTTTCAAAAAGTGTGGCACCTATCCCGGTTTTACCCTATCCCATTCCGTGCCAGCTAGAGAAATGTACAAAAAGCAGAAGTACACTAAAAGCGAAGCCGGTTGAAAATACAAAAGTAATAGTCAGGTGCGTGCGGTCTATATAGGCAATAAGGCAGTGCCTACCTTGTTGTTAAATGAAGTAGGCTGTAAGGTACTTACAAATGTGTGTCATTGATGAAATGAAGTGAAAACCACTTATTTTCATCAAAAAAACACGTAAGTAAGTAAGCATCTACTGCCTATCCCGAAATAAAACTAATGCTACTGGTAATAGTTAGAACTGAAAAAAGTATCCAAAAAGTGTGTCTTCATCATCATCACCAGCCTATATCAGTCCACTGCTGGACACAGGCCTCTCCAAAAGGAGGATTTTGCCATAATCGCCACGCTTGACAGGCGGGTTGGCGATCGCATTTTGGCCAATGGTGGAGAGGAGACGCTGCTGCCCGTCTTCTTATGGCGGTTTTCCTGTAGTCGCTTCTTACGACACCCATAGGAAGAGAAGGGGTGATGCAATTCTTTTAACGTGCCGGCACCACACGACACTGCCGGCACCACACGACAAAAGTGTGTCTGTCTGTCGAGTACCTATTTAAATATTCACCAATTCAGTACGTATTCCTGAGGAGAGCAGTCACATACACAAGTTATCTTTATAATTATTAAAATAACTTGCTTTGAATTGTTAATTCTGTTATATATTAATGTAAGTAACAGTGTTTTACGTTGATATCTTTCTTGTAAATGGGTAAAAAATTATGTGAATGATTTTAATTAAGTTTTATTGTATCATCGTCTTAAACTAACATCATCAGAGTAATTGAAGTGATTGTTCCTAGACAGTCATTATGGCATCCTTATAGAGATTTAATTCATGAGGTTAATTGTGTACAATTATCGAAAGGTTACGCTTACGCAAAACTTCTAGAGAACAACGTTTATAACGATTTAAACAGAAATGTTTTGTCGTATACAGTAATTGACCATTCATTTAAATACGTCAGATACTACTGATGAATACATTATGAATGAAAACCAACAAACAACTATTCTTTCAAGAAAAAATTGCGAAAGTTGGTAACGCTTTACCATAATATCTTCTCAACCGATCATATCATGATCACATAGTACAGTATAGTACAGTACAATGTCAGTGCCGTGTAGTGCCGGCACTTTAAAAGATTTGCACCACCCCCTTCTCTTCCTATGGGTGTCGTAAGAGGCGACTACAGGAGAACCGCCATAAGAAGACGGGCAGCAGCGTCTCCTCTCCACCATTGGCTAAACTGCGATCGCCAACCCGCCTGCCAAGCGTGGCGATTATGGCAAAATCCTCCTTTTGGAGAGGCCTGTGTCCAGCAGTGGACTGATATAGGCTGGTGATGTGATGTGATAGTACAGTTTATTTAATAAGAAAAAGAATACAGTTTTTAAATCTAGAAAATAAAACAAATTAAAACCTATACTATCTATGTACACAAAACCAGATATTTTATTTAGAGGACAAAAACCTATAAATAAAATATCTGATTGAGCTCCACTGGAAAAGGTACCCAAAAGGCTGGCCACATTGCCACGCTGTATAGCTAGGCTAATACATTGGGCCAGATATAAGCCAGCCTTTGTATCGTGGGATGTCTCAGCTAATCGCTTAGACAGATGTCGTGAGGTCACGAAAGAGTTTATGGGCACTTTGTCCCCAAGGGGCCAGAGTTTCCCCAAACGGTTCAAATATTGTATTGTATGTCTCACTAAGTCTTTCATATTTGCGCCGTTTGATAATCTCTGCAGAATCTGCTGCTGAACCGGCCCTGTTGCCAGTCGATGGAAGATGGGATGGCGCTAAAGTGTCCACGCATGTGGTGACCCACACTAAAGGACCCATCTTCCAAGGAATGTGAGTCATGCCATCAGGGCGTTTGCCATCGTCACGTGATCTCGTGATATCAAGTCGACTATTGAAAAATGTGTTACGCGCTTCTAGAATTTCAGCCGATCAACAGCTTCAAGTGGAAATAAAAGAAAATTTATTTCCATATGTAAAATCAGCCTTAGGATCAGAGCAATGTATGTGATGTTGTCCAATATTTATTTATTATTTATGTAAAAGGGTGGAATAAGGGAGGCAACGTACCGGCAAGCGCGGCGTGGTACCTCCACCCACAAGGTGGACTGACGACCTGGTAAAGGTTGCAGGAAGCCGCTGGATGCAGGCCGCTTCCAACCGACTAATCTGGAAATCACTGGGGGAGGCCTATGTTCCGCAATGGACGTCCTGTGGCTGAAATGATGATGATAAAAAAAGTACATGTTCGGTGATGTTTTGTCTTTGACCCGAGCTAGAATGCGGTGCGCCGGTGACGTGTAAGGTTAAAAACTAATGTGTCATATTTGCTTATTAACTTTTATATTGCCTTGGAAATCATTAACAATAATACGATAAAATTTAATTTTTTTATCGCATTATTGCTAATGATTTAGCATATTGCTCGTTGGCGTAAAAAACGCTGCTTTTTTAACTATTTTAAACTTAGAATTTGTTTTTCCAATTTATTAGTATGTAGTGTGCAAAGCACGGACAAACACGCATTTGTGCTTTAGACTGTATTTTTTTAAACTTATTAAATCTGGCAGTTTATAAATATTAATTTGTCTACAGTAGGTCAACTTACTTAAAAAGTTAAAGTACCTACATCCTAATTTCCCTGCCAGTAACAAAGTCCAAGATATATAAAAATATTCTAATCATACGTGATAACGGCAATTAACTTTGACTAAAGTAACGGACATAGTCCAAAAATGTAGCGTGGGCTGGCCACATCTGTCGCAGAACCGATGATAGGTGTAAACGGGTTCTCAAGTGAAGACCAAGCCTAGGCAAACGTAGTGTAGGACGACCCCAGCTCGATGGACCGACGAAGGAAGATGGCTAGTAGTGGATGGATGAAAAAAAGCGGGAGATCGTGCTCTTTGGCGCTCATTGGGGAGGCCTACGTCCATCAGTGGACTGCAATACGCTGAGATGATGATGATGAACATACGAGTAGTTTGTGTTAATGAAAACATTCGCCTCCTTAAATTTGACTTTCAAAACCTGCAATAGGTTAATAAAAAAAATGTTTTTTTACTAAAAAAATCGTTTAATTATAGTAAAATAAAATGCTTAAGGTAATTGTTGATTACTTCCTCAGTTCGTCCGAAGATCCCCGGTTGGGAGCAAAGCCGCCGCCACGGCCCCGCCTTTAACAAACAATAAGGAAAAATATGAAAAAGGTTTAATTGAGGAACGAAGGTGTATTGTAAACACATTCTATGGACAATTCCGTTGTTTATATCAAATAAAAACTTAAAAACACGTGGCTGCCGATATATTAAAAAAAATGGTACGTGTTCTTATCGAGGTAGTGCGTTAGTTTTAATAAAACACCGTTATCTTATTTTGATATTTGTCCCATAGTAAAATCAGTCACATTTTTAAGGAACTTATTATGTGGTTTTAAGGTTTTAGTTTTTTTTTTTTGATATGGGCTTGCTCTTGGCCTCAATCTTGCTCTAGAGCATAGATGGGATCTACGATGGAGCGAGCTTGCCCAGAAGATGCCTATTCACTCTGGACTTAAAGACAGTCAGGTCAGGTCAGGTTATGTTAATTCATACACCCTGTATGAATTAATATTGCGGTAAAAATGAAGCACCTTATAGACACCCAATTCATGAAGGTCACCTCTAGGTCGGATAATAAGAAATACAATTTTTGTTGTTACTTTTGTGAGACTTATTGCAAAATTTTGCTATGCAGAAATGTGTCTTAAAATGTTAATAATCTGAACATAACCTTGTAAGATCCGGATGCAGGATCAGTGCGCTCATCGAGTATTTGCTCTTAACCAAATTTTTACGCATATTTATGATGAGATAATAATATATCTATAGGGTTAGCTATGAAAATGTGGCCGCTAGTATTTTTATTTCAATGATTGTTATTTGGGAAAGAATTTTGTTTACTTGTTTTTAGGGTTCCGTACCCAAAGGGAAAAACGGGACCCTATTACTGAGGCTCCGCTGTCCGTCTGCCTGTCTGTCTGTCTGTCCGTCTGTCACCAAGCTGTATCTCATGAACCGTGATAGTTAGAGACTTAAAATTTTCACAGATAATATATATCTGTTGCCGCTATTACAACAAATACTAAAAAACGGACTACAATAAATATTTAAGGGGGCTCCCATACAAAAAACGTGATTTTTTGCCGTTTTTATAGATAATGGTACGGAAAACTTCTTGCGCGAAACCGACTCGCTTTTTAAATAAAATATCGTTCCTGCTCCTCTAGCACGATCAACAAAACACGAAATGATACGATATGATATGGCGATTTATCGCCTATTTACTTTTAAAATATGATAACATAGCCGCCATCTTGAACTTTTATAGAAACAGTAAGGATGTCCGTGCCGGCGACGTCACGATTATGCTCGCTTTTTTAATAAAAGTTCATATTTTGACAAAAAATATGCGATAAATCGCTATATCATATCGTATCATATCGTGTTTTGTTGCACATGCTAGAGGGGCTGGTATTGTTTGCAGCGGTGGTTAAGAACATTCTAGACATGCGCGATAATTATCGTCTAATCATAAATACCTATGAGTAGAAAAAAAATGGTTATTACCATTAAGTACTCGATGATCCGGCTGCAGGATCAGCTGCAGCCGGATCCCGTACCTTCTGGTACTAATTAAAACAAAATGGAGATCAATGTAGCACAATTTGCTATTCCATACAAAGACGGCAGTTATTATCAGTGGCGTGCATTGGTTTTATTTCGTGGTAGGCAGTAGATACTTATAATGTGTTTTATTAATGAAAATCACTGGTTTTCATCAATAATCCACATTTGTAAGTATCCACTTCCTACCTCATTTCAATTATCAGGTGGGCACTGCCTAATTGCCTCTGTGCATTGCACGCCCCTGGTTATTATGTGCTTAGTTAAATATGACATACCTATCTGTTAGTAGAAGGCCAAACATCAATCATTTAATAAACATCGTTTTTAACTTTTAAACTTTATTGTTTTGTCAGTTGCAGTTGAGTTGCTTCAAAAATAATTATGTATCTAAGAACTGATTAGACCAGTCCATGTAAGCAGAGAGTAGTGCTTCAATTTTAACTAAAGGAACTTTATGTAAAAATACATATTTAACGTCAGGTTGTCGATTCTCTTTCACGAATTCTTCCAGATGATTTGGTGGAGTAGCCACTCACAAACTAGCCCCGGCCGCTCTGTACAGCCCGCTAGGGCAGTGGTCTGTCATAGCACGGCTGACGACGTTGGTGCCCGCGACCGTGCTGAGTCGAGTCACCGTCAGTTAGAATGATTCGGCGTCAGAATGGCTACTTACTGACGAGTAGCCCCGCCGCGCCGTACAGCGCGCTAGAGCAGTGGTCTGTCATGGCGCGGCTGACGACGTTGGTGCCCGCGACCGCGCTGAAGCGAGTCACCGTCATCAGTTAGAATGATTTGGCGTCAGAATGGTTACTTACTGACTAGTAGCCCCGCCGTACCGTACAGCGAGCTAGAGCAGTGGTCTGTCATGGCGCGGTTGGTGACGTTGGTGCCCACGACCGTCATTCAAGATGATTCGGTGTAAAAATGGCTTCTTACTGACGAGTAGCCCCGCCGCGCCGTATAGCGCGCTAGAGCAGTGGTCTGTCATGGCGCGGCTGACGACGTTGGTGCCCACGACCGCGCTGAGTCGAGCCACCGTTAGTCAAGATAATTCGGTGGCAGAATGGCTACTTACTGACGAGTAGCCCCGCCGCGCCGTACAGCGCGCTAGAGCAGTGGTCTGTCATGGCGCGGATGACGACGTTGGTGCCCGCGACCGTGCTGAGTCGAGCCACCGTCAGTCAAGATAATTCGGTGGCAGAATGGCTACTTACTGACGAGTAGCCCCGCCGCGCCGTACAGCGCGCTAGAGCAGTGGTCTGTCATGGCGCGGCTGACGACGTTGGTGCCCGCGACCGCGCTGAGTCGAGCCACCGTCAGTCAAGATAATTCGGTGGCAGAATGACTACTTACTGACGAGTAGCCCCGCCGCGCCATACAGGGCGCTAGAGCAGTGGTCTGTAATGGCACGGCTGACGACATTGGTGCCCGCGAGCGTGCTGAGTCGAGCCACCGTCAGTCAAGATAATTCGGTGGCAGAATGACTACTTACTGACGAGTAGCCCCGCTGCGCCGTACAGCGCGCTAGAGCAGTGGTCTGTCATGGCGCGGCTGACGACGTTGGTGCCCGCAAACGCGCTGAGGCGAGCCACCATCATGCCTACGCATGCCACCATGCCTCTGGAACAAATACGATGAATTTAGGTTTTGTAGCCCCAAATATTAGACTTGCTCGCTCTAAAATCGATATCTAAAGAAAATACTTCTCAATAAACTGCTGTAGTCGATGGTTTAGTATTGGGAAGTCGCCGCTAAAACAAACTTAGAACCACTCCAACGAACACAGAACGAAGAGAGATGGCGCTAGTCATCACGTAAACATTGGCTCCGTATTTTATAGACGATTAAAATTATTAAAACTAAACTCAGTGATGTAAAATTGTGAACAAGATATAGAATGTTATTCAAATAAGCAGTGCAAGTGTTATCCGCAAAAAATAACAAGACAATATTGTGTTATTTGGTGATACATCTCTGCGAAAATAGTGCTAATTATAACAGTCTTAAAGTCAACTAGCGTGCAAAAACAATTATAATTCAGTAATATAAAATAAAAACAATCTCTGTAAATCAACATATTTATGAAACTTTTATTTTATTGACTTAAATCACAGTGAAACATATTCATACCGTTAATTTTATTTGAATGTTGTGATAGTGACAACAGAAAATAAGTGTTAACACAATAGACATTGGGACTATTTATGCATGATACACAACAACGACACCTTTTGACGGGGAGTATTAATACATCGGACATTTAGATTATCATCAATACCGGCTGCTAAATGAGAAATTGGCGCCATCTGGGCGGAGTTGTAAAAACTAAGTATTAGCGAACTTGTAACAAGCGGAAGAACACCTACCGACTACAAAATTCGCTCACTTTGTTACATTGGATATAGCCTTGTGGATAATAGATCGGACTATAGTGTCCCATCATCCGAAGAACCCACGATCAAACCTCACCGGCGGACAAAACTAATTTTCTTTATTGATATTCATAAAAATTAAAAAAAATATATATATATTACTGCAAGATGTCTGTCATGTGTACTAAATGTAAAAAAATAATAGGAAATAAACAATTTCTGACATGCAAATTATGCAAATACAACTACCATTTGGACTGCACCGAGGTAACATTTCAACGATATCGTATAATGACGACTGCAAATAAAAAAGCCTACAAATGCGTAGCTTGTTCGTCCAGAATGCTGGCGTCCACTCCTAACGCAAATATATCCACTACATCCCCGGCAAGCAGTTCCCTAACTCTTCAAGATAGTGATAATATCACTCAAAGAAATAAACAAAGAATCAATATATCAACGGAAAATTCGTTTCAAGAATTAACGACTGATGAGGCCGAATTCGGATCGCCTGCGTCATCACCACTAACTCAAAAGAATAGAAGTTACTCAGAATTGCAATCAACTGGCACATACTTGATTGATGATTTACAAGACAAAATAAGAACTTTAAAAGAAAAATTAGAGATTGCCGAAAATGAAATTGAAAACTTACTTACTATGAATAATGAACTAACCAAGCAAAATTCAAAGTACGAGTTAAGAATAAAACAGTTATCACACATATGTAAATCTTCACCTAAGAGTAGTACAGGTATAAGAAATAAAGACTCCTCAGTTAGATACAAACAAAACCTATCAACCTCGCAACTGGAAATCTCAGAGACTCAAGATGGTCCAAACTTTAACGTCGCTTCAGCGCCATCTAGCTGTATACTGGAACATCAACAAAACCAAAACCACTGTGAAGTTAAACAAATTTCGACAGAGGGACGCCCAAGCGTCAACGACACTCAACCAGAAAGAATGAAAAGGATATACATTATCGGCGATGAGTCGCTGAGAGGCCTTGCAACGGCGCTTTCATCAACACGATCAGGACGGTGGAATGATGTCTACAAACCTTATGCCCATATCATGAGCGGAGCCACCAGTTCAGAGATCTTGGAACATTGCAAAAAAGTAGAATCAACGTTAATATGTAATGATATAGTTGTTTTGGGCCTTGGTGGCCACGACAAGGATATAAATAGACTTCACTCGAATATTTGTATTGCTATTAGTAAACTGAGTAAGGCTTTTGTGTTGTTAGTACCTGTTAACTCTAACCCTTACCTCAACGAAAAATTGTTAAACAGTAGTATAAGGTTATGGACGAAACATTTTGTGAATTGTAATATAATAGACATAAGTGTATATTGTAATAATATTAACTATGATATGAAGTACATTTTAACCTTATGCACAAAGATTAATCTATTGATCGATTACCGACAATACGAACAACAATTTTTATCATTAAATAGCATAAAAAATCGTTTAAAAAGCACTTCAACTCAGACTCGAATAAAAAATGACTCTGCTTCTATCCTCAGAAACAAGTATAAAATCACACACTACTTTAAGCCTGTCGCAAAAAATATAATAAAAACAAAGAAAGACTATTCAAATCCAGAAAATAGTAATCCTCCAAACAATATTTTTTTTCGTGAATAACGTTTTTACAATATTCCACCAAAATATACATGGTCTATGGTCAAAAAAAGAGCTAATAGAAGTAACTTTAAATGAAATAAAAAATGACACTAAACCGGATGTTATGTGCTTCACAGAAACATTTATCAAGGCCGGAGACGAAAAAAATATTAATATAAATAATTTCAAACTAGCCGCAAATTATTCAAGATTAAAAAAAAGAGGGGGATCATGCATATTGGTACGAAAAGACATAGAATACAAAAAAATCACTTGTTTCGATAAATTCGCCATGATATTCCACTTTGAAATATGTGCGGTTAGTCTGGTTTCTAATAATATAATTATAATTTGTATATATAGGACTCCATCTAGAAAACTAAGACACGTTACATATTTTCTGGAGAAACTAGATCTTTTAATTTACTCATGTTTTAAAAAATACCCAAATAAAAAAATTGTTATTACTGGTGACATGAATATTAACTTACTTAAAAATGAGTGCAAACAAACAGCACGATTAAAGGATATTATTAATAAATATAATCTCAATATTCACATACATACTCCCACTCGTCGTGACTCATGTCTTGACCTCATAATAAGTAATATTGATAATGCTTTGGGTTTTGTTTTACCTCTATGGCTGTCTGACCACGAGACAGCCCAAACATTAAAATTTCAAGTTGATCACAAAAAACAGTATCCAAAAATGATTTTTGCAAATAAAAGAAATTATTCAGACGAAAATATTCATTCATTTAAGAGCTGCCTTCATAGTCTGTCTTTCAAAGGCGTTCTAGAATGTCATGAAATAAACACTGCTTTCAATGAGTTCCACGGGACCTTTTGTCTATTTTATAAACTTTGTTTCCCTATTACCAGAATCAGAAGATTTTTATCCGAGAAACCTCGCTGGATTACAAAAGGAATACAAAAAAGTTGCGTCACTAAACGAATATTACGTCACGCCTACTATACAAGGAAAACAGATAGTGATCGGAATAAATACATACAATATAATAAAATACTTAAAAAATGTGTGCACCGTTCAAAAAAAATTACTAATAACACATATGTGATAAATAGCAAAAACATAGCAAAAGCAAGTTGGACAATAATAAAAAATGAAACAAACAATACAGAAAATAGAAAGTTTATTAATAAAATAGTGACTGATAAAAAAGAGGTTCATGACCCGGCAGAGATCGCTTTAACATTTAATAGATATTTCATTGACATAAATACACTAGACTCTGAATCAGAAAATACATGCAAATCAAATAAATTAAATAATTCAATTTTTCTGATTCCTGTAACTAACCACTATATTGAAAAAATAATTATGACGTTAAATAATACTCGAACCGAAGGCTATGATTCGGTTTGCACAAAAATAATAAAATCATGTAAAACTGAATTAAGCCCTATTCTAGCACATCTAGTAAATTTATCTTTAGAAACCGGCACCTTTCCGGAAGTATTGAAACTTGCGGTAGTGAAACCTTTGCACAAAAAAGGTGACAGTACAAAAATTGACAATTATAGACCCGTGACTCTAATATCGGTGTTTTCAAAAATTCTCGAAAAAGTAATACATGAACAAATCTCTTCCTTTTTTAACAAATACAATATAATAAGCCCACACCAATACGGTTTTCAAAAAAATAAATCTACGACACAAGCAATATTCGGATTGGTCAGTGATATCTTGAAAAACGTAAATGATAAAAAATACACAACAGTAATCTTTCTCGATATGTCCAAGGCATTTGATCGCGTTTCACATAAACAACTATTAGAAAAATTAGAAATTAACGGTATTAGGGGACCTGCTCATTATTGGCTAAAATCATATCTGGAAAATAGAGTACAATGCGTCGAAATAGAGCAACTAAACGCAAAGAACACTATTCATAGTTACAGATCACAGTATGAAAACAACAAAAGTGGTGTACCCCAAGGTAGTATTCTTGGTCCACTGTTGTTTCTGTTATATATAAATGACATAACTACGGCATCAAACCACAAATTTACATTATTTGCTGATGACATATCAATATTAGTATCGAGTAATAAAGATTGTACGATAGAACAACACAAAATTGACATTATTAATACACTGACATCCATAATTGACTGGCTAAACAAAAATAATCTTCAAATCAATCTTAATAAAACAAACATAATTAATTTTAATAATTTCAAAAATAAATCAATAAACATTAATATTAAAGGACAAGATATAAAATGTGGTAATAGTGTTAAGTTCTTGGGCCTTATTATTGACATCAAATTCACGTGGAAAGAACAAATTGAAAAAGTGGTTCAAAAAATTAATAGGTTTGCATTCGCTTTATACAAACTCGCAAAAATAGCAAATAAAAAGACGGCGATTACAGCCTACTTTGCCCATGTTGAATCTATAATAAGATACGGCCTGGTCTGCTGGGGAAATAGCACTAACATGAATGATGTTTTTGTTGCCCAGAAAAGATGTGTTCGAGCGATAAGCAACATCGCACCTAACGTCTCCTGCAAACCATTTTTTAAGCAATTAAACATACTTCCACTCCCATGTATATATATATTGGAAATGGGAAAGTTTGTAAAACAAAACAAACACCTATTTCAAGAAAGACAGGACACAAACTTAACTAAAATACGTTTGAGATACCCTAATAAACTAACTCTCACCACTCTGCCCAAAACAAAAAGGTTTAATAAAAATGGATACGTAATGGCCATGAAAATATTTAATAAAATACCTGAAGAAATTAAGCAACTCCCATTTAATAGGTTTAATAACGTACTAAGAGCATGGCTAATGGAACACATATTCTACTCAATCGACGACTTTTTTAAACATAAAATATAATATTTTAATTAAGACGAATATATGTATGAAATGAATGATAATTAATTTAATAATAATAATAATGAACCAATTTGAATTGTAATAATAGCACTTTTTAAGTACACTAATTATTTGCATGTTATGAATCTGCATAACTAAATAGGCATAAGAACCTTACTGTTAATTAACCATCCACAATTTTTTGTAAACACCCTATTTAAAGGCAAATAAAGAATTTGAATTTGAATTTGAATTGAATAAAATAATAAAAATACTTAATCATTATAATTACCTAACACCAACAAAAGAAATTAATAAAATAAGGAAATAATAATTTTAGGTATCTATTATTCACTCAACTTGCATCTTGATTCACAAAATTATAACAAGTTCTATCAAATCCAATGTATAATTAGAAAAAAAGTATACATTCATAATTTAAGAAATAAACAAAAACGAACAACGCAAAAAAGACCATATTATTACAGGGAGTTCATCTACCTATATGTATAACAAATTACCTAACAACATTAAATAATCCGAAAGCATAAACATATTCAAGGTTAAAGTGAAGAAATACATAATATACACATTATTAGTTCGCGTCACCAAATTATAGTTATGTACCTACCTTTGTTTAAATATTTATTTGCCTGTAGGTAGCCCTAGAGGTGAATTAAATTAATTAAATAAAGTACTAGCTGTGCCCGCGACTTCGTTCGCGTGGACTAGGTACAGGTACAGATATTTGGTATGTCTTATCATAATTCAGCAACATTGTGCCTTGCGCTTTGTATAATTTATCAAAAGAGAAACAGGCGTAAAACCGTGTTTGGACTTCCATACGACCTTTCTTCCCCATTCAGGTCAAAATTTTCGAAAACGCTGTAATTTTTCTCTCTTATCAATTGCTAGCCAGGAACAGTGATGACATACGGAATAGAAACGTGGCCTCTTACTATGGGCCTTATAAAGAAGCTTAAAGTTGCACAGCGCGCTATGGAAAGGGCTATGCTATGTTTCTTTGCGAGATCAAATCAGAAATGAGGAGATCCGTTAACGAACCAAAGTCGCTGACATAGCCCGACGGATTAGCCGGCTGAAGTGGCAGTGGGCGGGGCACATAGCGCGTAGAACTGACAGCCGATGGGGCAGAAAAGTTCTGGAATGGAGGCCACGTACCGGCAAGCGCAGCGTAGGACGCCCACCCACAAGGTGGGCAGACGACCCGGTAAAGGTTTCAGGACGACGCTGGATGCAGGCCGTTTCCAATCGGCCGATCTGGAAGTCACTGGGGGAGGCCTATGTTCAGCAGTGGACGTCCTGTGGCTGAGATAATGATCAATTGCTAAGTACAAAGTTTCATTTCAAACCCCTTCAAGCCTTTGTTTATTAGGCTATAATATAAATATCAAATTTCAAAAACGCTACCTACACAAAGTATTTTTTTATTTCTTATCAATAGCCTATTGTATTGTGCCAAAATATTATTATTGTTAGAATGGTAAGCAAAATCTGTTCCAGGGTTAGGTGTGTAAGAGTGACTTTGTTTAGACTTTGGTTGGGCACCTTAAGTGACCCATATAAATTTTTACTATATTTATTATTACTAAACCTAAGTAATAGGTAATTTCTTTAATAATAATTTATTATTTTCAAATGGTTTCTATAAGTTGGTATCTGAGGCTATTTGGTTCGCGCCATAAGGATCGCGCTCTTGAATTCGCTGAACCTGGCAACACTGGCGCGGACATATTGCATTGTCATTCCTAACCTTCACGCGTAATTTTGGTGAGGAGTTCGTTTTTCTCCGTGATGGACAGCTGAAAGTTGCTTGAAACTCGTGATAAATGAACCCAACAGTGATTTGACTATCTGTTTCGTGAAAGTGCTTCACGGTGTGAGCTGCTGATAGGATCTGGTGATGTGTTCCTGAGCTGGTCTGCAGGTTAGTGGGCCTATAGTTTTCAGTGCTGACGACGAAACCATTTCCCTTTCTTCAATTCGCAGGGTGGGTTTCATGGGAATCAATATAATTAATCTACAAACATAATCTTTCATAATTGAGCTCCCCGCGGTTAGCAGCTATTTACACGCTGTTACACCAGACTTCCATACAATCTTTCAGCCCATATTTCACCCCTTCACAGGTATAAATTTCAAAAATACTACACAAAGTATGTATTTACTTCTTATCAAGTGCCTTAATACAAAGTTTCATAGTTTTATCTTCAAAATGACCAACTTTCATATAAACATTCAAACCCCTTTTTCCACCCCTTCAAGCCTTTTTTTCGCAATAAAAGATAGCCTATGTCCTTTCTCAAGCTCTAGTCTATCTCTGTACCAAATTTCACAATAATCGGTTCAGTAGTTTCGGCGTGAACGCGTAACAGACAGACAGACAGAGAGAGTTACTTTCGCATTTATAATATTAGTAAGGATAGGTTTAATCTTATTATAAATTAACTGTATGTTTTTATGTGTATAAAATAATGTTTTCTAGTGTTTTTTTTGGTGATAGGTATTTTAGACTATACGAGAATTAGGAGTGTTTGTATTTGAGCAGGTGAATGTGACTTTTGTGGCTTTAAAACAAACAAAATTACTCTGTGCATAGTAACTTAGGTATAGGTGAATTTTCGGTATACATTTATACACAAATAGCATAATCATCTCTTCTTCTTGTAAAGGAAAATGCCCATTCCTGTCTCACTCTTTTTAAGCTGAGTATAAGCATTAATTAAAATTCAAAATTTATGTCATATTTTTATAAATTATATGCGTCAATTGCAGACGAAAAGTTTGTGGGGTTTTAGTTTTCATCTTAATTAATTATGTACATGACTAACATGTTTTTAGCAATTCCATGCAAGGTTTAATTAAAGATAAATAACACTTGAAAAAAAAATCATCGACCTCAGGTGGGACTCGAACCCACGTCCCATCGCATGCCGGGCGAGTGCTTTATCTTTTCTTCTATTTGGTCGTATCAGGCCGAAGCATGTTGGTAATACAAACAAAAGTAAAAAAGGTTACATTTTTAGGGTTCCATACCCAAAGGGTAAAACGGGACCCTATTACTAAGGCTCCGCTGTCTGTCTGTCTGTCTGTCCGTCTGTCGCCAGGCTGTATCTCATAAACCGTGGTAGTTGGAGAGTTGAAATTTTCACAGATTATGTATTTCTGTTGCCGCTATAACAACAAATTCTAAAAAACAGAAAATAATAAATATGTAAGGGGACTCCCATACAACAAACATGTTTTTTTGCCGTTTTTATAGATAATGGTACGGAACCCTTCGTGCGCTAGTTCGACTCGCACTTGGCTGGTTTTTTATAGTGCGCCAGTAGTCAGGGCATGCAAAACTCGTTTAAATTCTTTGTAACAATAAAACACATAAAAATTAAAAAGAACATATGGAAAATTATTATTGAAGAAAATAAAATAGGACCTAGATGCAAAGGTGAATTTAAATTTCGTCATGTGATTTTGTACTTTTTTAGTTAACTTAAAAACCTGCTTCCTAACACGTCTCAAATAGCCAGGCGTAGACAGCGATTTTACGACTTTGCTACACCTCAATTACTTATCCAGGTAGCCTATCACGAAAGGGTATCTTACATTCAGTCGTATAAACGTAGGTAACAAATTAAAATGGCCAGTCTCATGTGTCAATCCTTTGATAAAATATGACCAACTCAATCTAGCCGTGTAAAAATCCTCACCGATCAATTGGTCATAAATTGTCAAACTTTTAATACGGGGGATGTTTTGATTTGATCGGATAATACGACCGAACGTTGCGCTTTCGGATTAGGCCCGGTGTTCAAATGTATTTGGAAAAACTGGGAAAAATTATGATTTATTGCATTGTCATATGAAACGAGTACTACTCTTTTTAATAAGGAACGTAAAATGTTAATGTTTGTGTATTTTACACTTAATTATTCTTAAATCCTAGATCCTATGTCAATCTTGTCAAGGCAATGTTCAAATTTTCCTTAAACAAGCAACAAAATATTTCAAAGAAATTTGAGTAATAACATTTGGAAATTTTTATCGACGGTTAACTTATTACTATCTTATGAAGCGCTCCACACTTTACCATTTTTAGGGTTTCGTATTCAAAGGGTAAAACAAGACCCTATTACTAAGGCTCCGCTGTCCGTCTGCCTGTCCGTCTATCTGTCTGTCCGTCTGTCACCAGGCTGTATCTCATGAACCGTGATAGTTAGACAGTTGAAATTTTCACAGATGATGTATTTCTGTTGCCTCTATAACAACAAATACTGAAAACCAGAATAAAATAAATATTAAAGGCGGCTCCCTAACAACAAACGTGATTTTTTTGCTCATTTTTATAGATAACGGTGCGGAACCCTAGTACTTTTTTACCGGTTTTTTTACATCGTCATGGGAAATTAATTAAAGTATACGTTTTTACTTTCAACGATGAGAAAACATTGATAATAACAGTTTATTACGCCATTTTAATTGTTCTTATTGTTTGAATTTCTTGATTGCTGCTTTTTATCGCGTCGAAGAAGCTCGATGAAAGATTTACACAGACTAATTAGTAGTTAATTAAGAATGAGAAATGCTCGTGATCATGATACAAATATTTGCCCTTGGCGGGATTCGAATCCGCAACATCATCATGATTATTAACAGCTTCAGGAAGTCCACTGCTTACTCGACACGTAAAGAGGAATCACTTTATCCCAAGAAAAGGTTGAACCTAGTCTATGGGACAGGGAGTCGCCATTCTTCTAACAGTTTATTAGGCAATCATAGTTTTAAGAATATCTGTAAAGTACCTTTTACCATTATTATTTTTCTGGTCAGAGCCTAGTAAAAAGCCTTACGGCGGCTTGATTACTTACATCTGTCAGTAAGGTTTAGTCACTGGCCTTACAACACCCCTCTACTAATTCACACTGAACCTTCGTGGTGAAGTATGGCCCAAACCACCTTACAGTTGAGGTGAGGTCTGCGCCCTGCAGTGGGACAGACATAGGCATACTTACCTTAACTTTACTTTTTCTGGTGGACACAGGCTTCCCATCACCACAACAAGAGATTCTGGATTTATCGCACTTAGTGACTTTCTACAACCTTGACAGGAAGTGACGTCTACCGGGTGTCACGACACAAGAACATAATAGCAAACTAAGTTACATATAACTTTATTAACAAAACCGGACCATGCAGTGTTAGTTGGACTTGTCCACCGAGAGTTCCGTACGTTTTACAAGCCCCATAGCTACTGGAGCATTTTATGAAGAACACCTATGGCCATTGCAATAGTGAACTTTCAAAGGCTGATTTAATGACACGGTTCGACAGTACACCCAATGAAAGATACAACTAGCAGCATAAGTTGAGCTCTGTTCGTAAGTTACGCAAAAGACCATTAAAATTACGTTATTGACTAGTTGCGCACCGCGCCTGCACTGCCGGCCTCGATTGGTTGTTAGCTAAACACAGACGCGTCTCTAATACGTTGAACGTCTCGTTAGATGCGCAAAGCGATCCCCACTCTTTGCCCCAGCGCTCAACATCGATGCCACGTACTTTAAACAATATCCATCACATCATCACCAGCCTATATCAGTCCACTGCTGGACACAGGCCTCTCTAAAAGGAGGATTTTGCCATAATCGCCACGCTTGGCAGGCGGATTGGCGATCGCAGTTTAGCTAATGATGGAGAGGAGACGCTGCTGCTAGTCTTCTTATGGCGGTTCTCCTGTAGTCGCCTCTTACGACACCCATAGGAAGAGAAGGATTGGTGCAATTCTTTTAACGTGCCGGCACCACACGACACAATAAGCAATATTACTCTTCACTAACCTGTACGAAGTGGGGTACAAGTCCACAAAGTACGAAGACACCACTCCGAAGACCATGGCGGTGGTGAGGAACACGTAGAACAGCACCAGCCCTGACAGCGCTTCTCCGGTGTTGTCGATGCTGACCGCTGCTGCCGCCGCTATGAGCATGATCACTATGGACAGCACCTGAGTGGGAACGTGCCGGAATTAAATTATTATAATTTTCGACTCGTGAGAAAATATAAAATAAAATGAATAAAAAACGATTTGTCTTTTACTACTATACTGTTGAAATGTAAGTTGATGCTTGATAGCAAATACACTGGTCGGTTAGAAAATCTTCAATATCTTCAAATGTACCTGACCTAGCTTTATGAAATAAAGACTAAATAAAATAATATGTCAGGCAACATAAAATAATAATCTTCAATTTTGCCTTTATTTTATAAAGCTAGTTCAGTTACTTTTGAAGATACTTTTAGATTTCGACAACCTCCGTAGCCGAGAGGCGAGCACGCCGGACTAATATAGTGTCGCCATCTCTGAGGTTCCGGGTTCGATCCCCGGTCTCGGGTCGGGTCTAGATAAAACAATATAGAAAAGTTCGTTTCCTACATTGACCCGACCGGGGATCGAGCCCGGAACCTCAGAGATGGCGGCACCATTTAAAGTCCGGCGTGCTCGCCTCTCGGCTACGGAGGTTGTCCTATCCTGTCCTTGATATTGTCTCGGGTCTGGATGTTGGGGTACCGTCGTTGTTTCTGATTTCTATAACACAAGTGCTTTAGCTACTTACCATAGGATCAGAGCAATGTATGTGATGTTGTCCAATATAAAAAAAAAAAAAAATTGAAGATTTTCTAACAGACCCCTCTATCTTTGCGATCCAATGTAAGTAGATAAAAACTATGAGCTCATTCAATTTTCCATTTTTTTATACTCTTTATCTTGGGACTATGTTTGGGACTTTATAGCCTGTCCAAACCAAAGAACCTATAATCGGGTATAAAATCAAAGAGAGACAGAACATCATACCTTTCTCTTTCCAGCGCACTGTGAGATAAGAGCGTTCAGAACGAAGAACGAGAACCCGTGCGCGCAGCCCGCCCATATCGTGTTGTCGTTTATGGTGTTCACGCACTCGGTCGAGATGGGAACGTCCTGAAAAATTAAATAAATTTAATATGCGCTAGATGATACACCGTTTCCTATGGTCTGGAAGTATGAATTTAGTTTCTGGAGTCACGAGGTAGTACGAGGCATCGATGTAAAGCGATGGGGATAAGAGTGGGGATATGCATATTCCCCATCATCAAAAACATTAAATAGGAAAAGTATCAACATTATTTATTCCTACTTTAGTTGATACCATATTAAGCTTTTTTGAATTTGCCGCCTTTTGCTAGGTTCAGCTTTCGTTAGCCAGACTCTAGAAGCCAATCAAGATCGTTCAAAAAATTCTCAGAATTAAAAAGGTGAATTTGTATTTTCAAAATTGCTTTGCCCAACGGTTTTGGCTAACCCTCTTCTAAGCATCCTGTATGTTGGTACTATCGCGGGCTCCGACGCCTTACCGCTTTGTAGAAATATTCCTGTGTAAGCGCATCACGCCGGACACGCCCCAACCCGCCCTGATTGGTTATGCATTTTACTACGTTTTACTACAACCAATTAGATACATAGAAGCTTGCTTGATAGACACCTATTGTCTTGATTGAACCCTAAACATAAATGAACTAAGTGGCTTAAAGTGAGTGGAAATGATGTGCTTGCAAGCGATTTAAGCTTTAAGACTGGTCAGGCTTCGGAGTCCGCGATAGTACATAAGTCATACAACGGTCAGAATTCGGCTTATACTTTCCATTGCCAAAATAAGGTAGTTACCTCGCTCGTAGCGTTAGCGTTTCCAGTAGCGAAGAGATCGCAGAATCCTGCGCCTGCGCCGCTCGACGCGTACGACGTGAAGAACACGTTGAAGATCGTCGGCAGGATGATCGCGAAGCTGTTGTTACTGCGACAGAAAGACTATCTCAAGATACTGCTGGTGTACAGGCAGTTACTGCCACAGAAATATGGCTGACTATAGATGCTGTTGGTTTTCTTGAATAAATAAATAAATCAATCAATTTAGGAAAAACCGTAATGCTCTGGCTTCACTTTCGTCTAATGTCACTAATTAGTGCGCTATTTAATATAGTACGCAGTGGTGGCCGGTTTTAATGCGCTAATTTGCTTTAATGACTATAGACGTAAGGCGATAGCTCGGACGGCGGTAACTTTCGACGCATCAAAGGCATTTAGTGGGCGTCTAGTGCGTTGTTGTGGCTACACCTACTACACTAAACATGATAAAACACGGTCACATTCAGAAACACTTTGTGAAATAAATGTTAAAGTGCATGGTTATTAAGTTAGAATGGAGTACACAAAATGAGAAGAGAATTGAGTTCTTGGAAGCGTTTTTAAGACTTGTATTCACAGATCACACGGTCACTAAGCCGCTAGACGCTAGAATCAAACGTCAAATAAGTGTGGCCACGCACTTAGCGCGTAGCTTAGTGATTTTATTTAGTTAACCCTAATCATGCCGTTATTTGAACGTTAGGCGTCACGTAGGTGAAGCCCCAACATAAAATAATCATATTTAGTTGTTACACCATAATAAAAACGATATTTTCTCAAAATGTTAAAGCCTAGCGCACACTGTGTCTTTTAGCATCAGCGATCGAATATTAAAACACTGAAACTCAATCTGAAATCCAAAAAATTGCAAAATATGCTATAAAGTTAGAACTTTATAGCATATTTAGCAATTTTTTGTAGTAGTAGTAGTCTACTACATGCTTATCCTCATAACTTGATGAGGTATTAATATGTAGGAAAATAACCACATGCACACCTACTTAGAAGGTGGTTAGACAACCTGGTAAAGATGCAGGCCGCTTCCAACCGGCACATCTGAAAATCATAGAATTATGAGGCCCGAATTCAGCAAGATAATCTTTTAAACTTTCGCGTTGCATTATAACTAAAACTTATAATCACGGGTACATACATACAATCGAATTTTAAAGATATATTTTGACTAAAACAATACGATTTAGTAGGTATTTGTAATTTGCTTGCCAAGACCTTCCTTTTGATACCAAATACTTCGTGATTATCTCAGTTTTTTTGTTCGAGGTTAGAATCTGAGGTTTAAGTTCCGTCATATCAATATATAAAATTTTGATAAAATGTATATAGCCTATGTTACCCGGTCATTATACAAATCTATTAACACCTCGTTCATTAGAATCGGTGCAGTAGTTTAGGTGCTACGGTGGAACGTACATACATACTTACATTGATCGCAGAGGGCCGCCAAAACGCGATGCAGTATCAATAAATATATCGGGTGTAAAAAAAGGCTTAACGAAGCCGAATACTACATATTCTACGTATTATTACGATATTTTTTTTCTTTTACACTATACCTGGGAAATGACGGGTTACCGAGTTATTGACAGTCAAAGTTTAAATTTTTTTTCAAAGATTATTACAAAATTGCCTTCTGTTTGATAATACAAAACTTTTTTACAAAGAAACATGATCCGCTTACACACACAGGCATAGTCTGTGTCGTGCGCGCTATACATTGCGGGTTAGAAATAAGTTATTTTTTTTTGATACCCAAAAATAAAAGTCATTTCCCAGCAATTATTTTTTTTGCTTTCTACTTGGTTTTATGTATAGAATTCGTGGTTTAAGGCTTCGTTAAGCCTTTTTTCACACTCTGTATATTGGACAACATCACATACATTGCTCTGATCCTAAGGTAAGTAGCTAAAGCACTTGTGTTATAGAAATCAGAAACAAGGACGGTACCACAACACCCAGACCCGAGCCAATTTAGAAAAGTTCGTTTCATACATTGACCCGACCGAAGATCGAACCGGGAACCTCAGAGATAGCGGCGCCATTTAAAGTCCGGCGTGCTCGCCTCTCGGCTACGGAGGTCGTCTGAATCAATCGATGCATGCGATATTTGCATAATTGCTGAATAGATGCTGCTACAAGTCACAGTGTGTACACAGAACTATTTCAAGTTCAAGTTCAAAAAGTTTATTTGCAGAAAACATAGTTATTAGAAGGTGTCAATTTGTAAGGTAAGGTTCAAGTGTGTTAAAGTCTGCTCGCAGACGTGCAAAAATTAGAGTACATTGTCAGTCGTGCAATATATGTCACAACAATTACAAATAATAATAGTAACAGCGTGTCCTGAGATTTACACAATTATAAACACAAAAATAATAAAAAATAAAATTTAAAAAAAAGTTACATGTCAAGTTAATAAAAAATAAAAACTAATTAACGTCGCCAGTTATAATAATCTTTAATTAAATAAAAACATTTCTCCTTAAGCCAACCAGTCAATTTGTTTTTAAATATGGGTCCCGTTAATATGTTTATTTCTTTTGGGAGCAAGTTATATACTACTATACTCATATTATACACATTTTTGTATATGTCCTTGCGACAGGGAGGTTGATGCATTAAAAATATCAATGGGTTGATCAATTAAAACTCTTGTTGAAAACGTTACCGCAAAACAAGCGAGCAACGGTCTTAATTATATATTGTGGGATGCAAAACGATTCTCGTAATACCTTATTCATTTGAGGATAAGTCTCAATTGTACACTATAGTGATGTATAAAATAATGATGATAAAGGTGCAATAAAACGTATCTGTCAAAGGGTGTGGGATCATCTTAATTACTAGTACAATGAATCTCCGCTCTTTAGTGTTTTTTTTATCTACTTAATTAAGTAAATTATCTTTTAATGGTGTATTTTTTTGTTCTAATGGGTTTCAAATAAAATTTTATCAATCTTGCTTGCGAATTAAACGCTTTTTAGGGTTCCGCACCCAAAGGTTAAAACGGGACCCAATTACTAAGGCTCCGCTGTCCGTCTGTCTGTCCGTCTGTCACCAGGCTGTATCTTATGAACCGTGATAGTAAGAGAGTTGAAATTTTCACAGATGATGTATTTCTGTTGCCGCTATAACAACAAATACTAAAAAACAGAATACAATAAATATTAAGGAAAAATACTAACAAACAAAAAAACAGAATACTGAAAAAAATAAATATTTAATGGGGCTCCCATACAAGAAACGTGATTATTTTGCTCGTTTTTATAGATAATATGGTGCGGAACCCTTCGTGCGTGAGTCCGACTCGCACTTAGCCGGCTTTTTACAATAAAATTATTGTGTTGCACATTTTGTAGGTTCAGTCACCTTAGTACTATATATTCTGGTGTTCAGTTTGCTTTTGGACTGCTATGTGTTTAATTAAACAAGTTGATTTTAACAAAAAACAATAATACAACATTAAAAGAAATATTATTTAACAATATATTTCATGGCAAAACTTGTGTCACATAATATCAAGCCAAGAGAATAATTTTTAAATTACTTACTGCTAATTGATTTATTAAATACTAGCAGCCCGTCCCGGCTTCGCACGCGGTAGACAATTATCGCTAATAGTTTCGGCAGCGCATTCGACGAAAGACATTTTAAGACTCATTTTTCTACACCTTCGGTTACATTGTTCAAATTTTACCAAGGATCCCTAATTTTTTTCAAAATTAAATGTAGCCTATGTCAAATTGGAAGAATGTAGCATTCTATTGGTGAAAGAATTTTTTAAATCGGCCCAGTACTTTTTGAACCTATTCATTACAAACATACAAAAATAGGTACAAATCTTTCCTCTTTATAATATTAGTATAGAAGAGCCACTAAAAATGTTGTTTGCGTGAAATAATTAGTTGCCTTCGACACAAGAATAAGAAGAAGAAAATAAGTATAAAAAAAACTTTCATTACAGCTATACCAACCAACTGTCGGTCCGTTGATTTATTTTGTTAACAAAAAGTAAAAGGTATCACTTTAATTTTCTACTTATATAAAAAGCAGACCCCCGCTGAAACTAATTGTTGATCCCTGAGCTAGGGTATCATGACTTATAATTGTTAATAAATCACAAAGGATTGCCAATAATTATCGCGCAAACAATCAGTTATAAAATAAAATGACCTGTAATTATCAAGTTGCATAGTCTAGATTTATTATATAAGATATCTGTGAGTAACTTCCTTCTAGAATATTGGTAGATAGGAGATAGAAGACACTTACAAAACGCTTAGATATACATGAGAAGTTCTTATTATACCTCATAAGCGGAAGCAATCTATTCCAGACATCATCATAATCATCATTTGAGCCACATGACGTCCACTACTAAACATAGGCCTCCCCCAGTGACTTCCAGATCGTTCGATTGAAAGCAACCTGCATCCAGCGTCGTCCTGCAACCTTTACCAGGTCGTCTGCCCACCTGGTGGGTGTGAGTCCCACGCTGCGCTTGCCGGTACGTGGCCTCCATTCCAGAACCGTTCTGCCCCATCGGCCGTCAGTTCTACGTGATATGTGCCCCGCCCACTGCCACTTTAGCTGGTTAATCCGTCGGGCTATGGCAGTGACTTTTAGATAGATATATAGATACTCTTTATTGCACACCAAACAAAGAAGTTACAGTTGATATTTACAGAAAGATGTACAATTTATTTTTTATTTTTGCTCGTTCTAGGAAGGAGGAAAGGAAATATCATTTCATTTCCTATAAATTTATGTAACAAAGTTTTATTCAATAAGCAAGTAGCAGTTTCTGATTGATGTTTTCCTCCAAATTTGATGAAAAGGAACGTTTAGATGATAATAAATGTTTGAGAAGCAATATAAGATTTTTGAAAAAATATTTAGGGTTGTAACAGCACTCTAGCTATAAATGCCTAATAGAATAGAATAGAAAACATTTATTTGACACATAAGCACAATTACAAACAGATTTAAAAATAAACATAAAAAGAGTGTCAAAAAAAAGCCGACTGCGTAAAAAGTGAACTTAAAGGATGAAAACAAGATTTAAAGAATCAATTTGCAGTCTGAGGCATCAAATCTATATTATTTGATTCGACTTTTTCTACACGGATTTAAATTACTTAATTAGGTATAACGCAGTGCATACGAAGTCAATCATCATTATGCTGTTAATGGATTTGATGCCTCCGACTGCAAATTGATTCTTTAAATCTTGTTTTCATCCTTTAAGTTCACTTTTTACGCAGTCGGATTTTTTTAAATTAATTAATTTTATTTTTTACTTTTTAGTTTGTAGTGTTCTACTACTACTTTTCACTACTTTTCAATGAACTATAAAGCCTTATTTGTAACCCTTCATTGAGAAAAAAAAGGTTTTAACTCGAGTAAGTAGTATCTGAAATCGGTTTTTCCCGTTTAATTCATGTACTAATAGGAATTCCGGGTAATAATATAGCCTATGTCACTCCCACAACTGAGACGAATCTAATGACATATCATATGTTGAAATCCATTAAACGGTTTTTCCTTCCTATTTTTTCAGTGTAATGTTTTGCCTGTTCCCGTAGGAATTTTGGAAAATAAAGTATTTAATACTATTAGCACTGAAAATATGTGACCCATAGTTAATAAAAGAAAGTTTCAAAATCGGTTTATCAGTATAGCAGATTGTTTTTCCCGCGTAAGTTCTGTTCCCGCGGGAATTTCGGGAAATAACATAACCCTTGTCACTCCCACAATTGAGACGAATCTATTGATACTTATTATGTATAAGTACATAATAAGTATCAATAGATTATCTTACATACATACATACGCTCGTAAAACATAGCCCTCGTTTGGCAGTCGGGTAAAAAGGTAATATTGGCTAGGGAACTTCGTGTATTAGTAGTGCCCAGAGGAGGTCCTATGTACCGAATAAAGCATCACACGATTTAAATTCTTAAGTTTTTAGAATAAGTACAATATTTATAAAAAAGTTGTTGTAAAAATTGGGAAAATTGAAGAAACGGATAATAGTTTGTAATCTTACTATCCATGAAACTATCTTTTAAGTCTCTAAAGTCTAATCTATTTACGTAAACAACAATACCTATCTATCTTTTTTGCTCCAAATAAGTAAAACTTCTTTTAACTCGTAAGTGTGTCGAATTAAATGTTAACCCCGCAAAAAAACAATTGCCATTGCGTTTTTATGTGGCGTACAAAAGGTTAATCACTCTCGATTGCCTATAATTCAAATTTCTTTGTTAACTGTTTAATCACGGAGTTATTTTGTTCTACAACTTTTTTTAAATTCACTAGAAACCTATTAGTTGCTGATTCTAGGGATTCAGCTTTTACATTGATACAGTACTGATGTTGAGCGCTAATGATGATGTCGGGGCAAAGAATGGGGATCGCTTTGCGCATCTTACGAGACGATCATCGTATCAGAGACGCGTGTGCGCGGTGCTATCAACCAATCGAGGCCGGCATTACAGGCGCGTCGCACTCCTAGCAAATCGTATGTAATCGTATTGTTTTTTTGCGCATCTGTCGCCCAGCGCTTAACATCGGTGCCGCTAGTATACCAATATGATGGCCCCACTCTAAGTTGCATAGCATAGACCGTTATTTTTTGTACCTCTTTAAAATCAAACGTATTTTTGAAGAATAAAAAATAGCAAAAAATGTTTAAATGATATGCGACATAAGACTAAGGTGACTGATATTGTCCAAAAATGTAGCAAGCTGAAGTGGCAGTGGGCTGGCCATGTCTGTCGCAGAACCGATGAAAGGTGGAGCAGGAAGGTTCTCGAATGGAGACCATGCTTAGGCAAACGTAGTGTAGGACGGCCCCCGGCTAGATGGACCGATGACCTGAAGAAGGCAGATGGCAGCGACTGGATGCAAAGGGCGGGAGATCGTGCGCTGTGGCGCTCCTTGGGTTAGGCCTATGTCCAGCAGTGGACTGCAACAGGCTGATATGATGGTTATGCGAGACTCTAGACATTGATCGGACCAGAATCAGAAACACCGACGGTACTCTACAAAGAACCCACTCAAATCCAATATAATTTTAAACACCCAGATCGCAGACAATAAATTAATATACTTAAATAGAAAATGACATCGGTCTGTACCTACTGTAACTAGGTTACTTAAAGAACGATGTAATTTCTCAACGATTGCCTAGAAACATGCGCGTGACAGATCGCACGCAAAAAATGTTATATTCTCGTAATTATAAGTCTTAATTATCATCGACGACATTCCGAAGCGCGGGAACTCTATAAACACATAATTATAATGGTTTAATCAGTGTTAGTTCACGAATAAAAATGTCTTATGTACAGTCAACAGCACGTCGACCTACCCCAAAAGTCAAAAATTCACCAATAGATTTTCAAGTTTAAGCCTGACATGTAGAGTTCATTATCAAATGAGAAAATTTGACATTTTGTGGTAGGTCGACGTGCTGTTGTCCGTATGTAAGTGCCAGGTTCACGTTTGCTTCGAGACCATAGCGATTTGTCTGTTATTTGCTCGTTATATACAGCGAGACATTTTAGTTGTTGTTTTCCCGCGGCAGAACGATTTACCTTTAGTAGTACTATCGAACCATACGAGTTATTTTTTTTAATAACAATATTTTTTTCTCGACTGATAAAAAAATTATCATCAACCAGAAAGCGTGAGAAACGATAGTTTCTTTTCCGAGATGTGACGTATTTGGGTACTGCCTGCCGCACAAAATAAATGTTTAAAGTAAAAGAAGCTCCCACACAAAGTAATACAGCATAAACTGCATCGCACGCGCTGCAGGCGATTTGAATTTAAATGCCTAGAGGTTATTTGAATAAAAAAAAAACTTTATTATTCTATTGTACTACTAAGATAGAATCATTTTACTGCGGGAAAACAACCACTAAAATGTCACGGTGTATAACCCCCCTGAGCTAACTAGGAAGTATTTAGACGTAGTAGAATTAGAATAGCATAACCCCTAGTTCAATCATTTAGTTTTTTCATACGTCATCATTTTTATTTCAGCCATAGGACGTCTACTGCTAAACATAGGCCTCCCCCAGTGTCTTCCGAATTGGCTAGTTGAAATTGTCCTGCATCCAGCGGCTTCCTATAACCTTAAGAAGCTTGTCTGTCCGCCTTGTGGGTGGACGTGCTACGCTGCGCTTGCCGGTATGTGGCCTCCATTCAAGAACCTTACTTAAATTCATACTTACGCGATATAAATGACGAAGGTCAAGTAATAGAGTAGCAGTGTCCTCCACAGAAGGGGAGTTTGGAACAGAGGGGCGATCTGCGTCCACAGGGACTTGAGAGAAAACACCCCCACCTCCTCTTTGTTGCCATCTTCTAGGTAGATTTGTTTTACCTACAACAAACATTAACAGTATTTGTAGCTTACAAATACACTGCGCGGGGCAAACTTAAGTTAACGCCATCTGTTGGCGGAACTTAAAACTATTTAAAATGTTTACAAATACTTTCGACTTAAACAGAGAGTATAAAATATAGTGTCTATTGCTGTGGGTGGACTTACATGAATAAATATCGGACATCACATTACAATGTTCTGACCTTAGGGTCAGGCCAAGGAAGTAGCTAAAGCACTTGTGTTATAGAAATCAGAAACAAAGACGGTACCGCAACACCTAGACCCGAGACAATATAGAAAAGTTTGTTTTCCACTTTGCCCCGACCAGGAATCGAACCCGGAACCTCAGAGATGGCGACTTCAAGTCCGGCATGCTCGCCTCGCGGCTACGGAGATCGGTCCTTCGTCGCTACATGATGATGATGATGATGAAAGAATTTAATTATATTAACTCAACAAGTTTAGTTTAGCCCAGCTGGAACGAATTGGGTAAGATTTCGACTACCGTCTGATCTGTGCTTTCAAGCCAGCGGTCGCGGGTTCAAATCCTTATCTGGAAAATATTTGTGTGATGAGCACGGGTATTTGTAGTCGCCATATTAGCTTTGCTTAGTTTGGGCACAGTTAACTGAGTGAGATTGGAACTGGATATTGGTTTGATTGTAAAATAATCAATACTTTAAGTACTACTAACGCCATCTATATTGAAACTCATCAAGTAACTCTAGCTATAACTTGTATGTAAAAATTTGTTGCATAGTTCGATTCTATAGCAATATTTTGCCATATGACTATCGATCTACTATTGTTTTTCGTGTCCGATAGATGTCGTTTAAAGCTTGCTTAGACATTATAGTCATTCACTTTTATCACTTTGGCGTATTTTGTGAATCGGTTAAAATCGTTAGCTAATAGGCGATTTTCTCGATTTTTACCATCGATAAGTATAGCCTCGATTTATGATGTTGTTCAGATCAATAAAATCTGCCAGCTGATTTGATCATAGACTTAGAATTCGCTCGCTATGCTTATATCTATGGATTCGATCGTCCGAATAAAATAAGAATATCTTACTAATAAATAGTTAATACATTCAATTATGTTCAACAAACGGACACAGCGAAGATCGACAAAAAATATGATGTCGATGGTCGGTTATAGTTTATTTACTCTATTTATGACTATTAACACGTGTGAACAAACAAAATCGAACAAAAGTGTCACCTTTAGCACATCCTTTACTGAAATGAGTTCAATAGACGACCTCCGTGGCCGAGAGGCGAGCACGCCGGACATTAAATGGCACCGCCATCTTTGTGGTTTCGGGTGTGATCCCCGGTCGGGTCAATGTAGAAAATAAACTTTTCTATATTGGCACGGGTCTGGGTGTTGTGGTACCGTCGTTGTTTTTAATTTCTATAACACAAGTGCTTTAGCTCCTTACCTAAGGATCAGAGCAATGTATGTGGTGTTGTCCAATATTTATAAAAAAATATCTAGTATTTATATTTTAAAAAAAAATAGAAGTTCTTGTTGAACTCAAACCACCAATATTTGTTGTGTAGTTTATGATTTGAATTGCAGATACACATACCACTACATCAACTCACACCTTTAAGAGCACCAATGTGCCATCTTTCACCGAAACTTGTTAGTGATTTTTCACTTACATACAGTATGAAATGACAATTATTAATATAATATATACAGATAACATGGTGGAAAAATTTGTCTAACAAAATACATTACATTTCTATTCCACATGTGCGCAATGCCACACAACTATCAACTTTGGAGTTAAAAGTTCATCTACTCACTGGATACTCCCCAAGTCCCCCATTCTTCTCATACATCTCCCTCAGCACATCCACAGCCTCGCTCGTCCGGCCCACGTTGGCCAGGAACTTGGGGCTTTCAGCGTAGAAGTGGAGGCACAGCGCCCCCAGGCCGAGGGGCAGCGCCATGATGAGGGTCAGCAGCCGCCAGGGCCGGTACACGATGAACAGCAGTGGTGTCGCGAAGTTCAGCTTCGTGATGAAGTAGCCTAGGACTAAAAACAACATACGATTGTGAATTTCAATATTTAAGCTGGGTTGCACCATCTTACCTTAACTTAACAAACGTCAAAAGTCTGTCAAACTCCATACAAAAATACCGGTTAAAGATAAAGTTATGGTTAAAGGTAAGATAGTGCAACCCAGTCTTAGTGTCATAGTTTATAGAGTCCCATTTGTTGTATCATAATATTATTTTAGTCATAGAACGTCCACTATTGAACATAGGCCTCTCCTAATGACTTCCAGATTGGCCTGTTTGAAGCAGCCCGCATCCAGTGGTTTCCCCAAACCTTTTCCAGATCGTCACCCCCCTTGTGGATGGACGTCCTATGGTGTGCTTGCCCGTACTGGAACTCCAATTTATAACCATTCTGCCCCATAAAGTGAGATAAGTTACAGAAACTTGCTGGTCATCATAGCATGAACGCACCAAAAGATTACACCCTGATAGAACAGCTACTGTCAGCTGGACACATGGAAATGATGGAAACTATTATAATACTATACTGATGTACTCGTATGTACAGTTGCAAATAGTAGGATTTAACGTATGCGCACTGGTTAATTCAACCTTGTTTTGTATGGACAGGATAGAATTTTCCATAAAAAAAAACTGATCATGGTCATCAGCAGTATGTATCGAGCACGCATCCAAGCTATGCAGGTCTAGTAGCCTCAATGCTGCTGACTCGACTGCTGTATCAGCGGCCACTATGCTATTGTACGTACTGCAGTAAGTAGTCGGGGTTAACATGAGCGCGCTGCTCAGCAGCAGCATGTACCGCGCCCGCACCCGCGCTGTGCAGCACTCCCCTAGCAGCGCGTACGTCGCTGACTCGGCTGCTGTGTCAGCGGACACTATGCTGTCGTACGTACTGTAGTAAATAGTTGGGGTTAACATGAGCGCGCTGCTCAGCAGCAGCATGTACTGCGCCCGCACACGCGCTGTGCAGCACTCCCCTAGCAGCGCGTACGTCGCTGACTCGGCTGCTGTGTCAGCGGACACTATGCTGTCGTACGTACTGTAGTAAATAGTTGGGGTTAACATGAGCGCGCTGCTCAGCAGCAGCATGTACCGCGCCCGCACCCGCGCTGTGCAGCACTCCCCTAGCAGCGCGTACGTTGCTGACTCGGCTGCTGTGTCAGCGGACACTATGCTGTCGTACGTACTGTAGTAAATAGTTGGGGTTAACATGAGCGCGCTGCTCAGCAGCAGCATGTACCGCGCCCGCACACGCGCTGTGCAGCACTCCCCTAGCAGCGCGTACGTCGCTGACTCGGCTGCTGTGTCAGCGGACACTATGCTGTCGTACGTACTGTAGTAAATAGTTGGGGTTAACATGAGCGCGCTGCTCAGCAGCAGCATGAACTGCGCCCGCACACGCGCTGTGCAGCACTCCCCTAGCAGCGCGTACGTCGCTGACTCGGCTGCTGTATCAGTGGACACTATGCTGTTTTACGTACTGTAGTAAATAGTTGGGGTTAACATGAGCGCGCTGCTCAGCAGCAGCATGTACTGCGCCCACACCCGCGCTGTGCAGCACTCCCCTAGCAGCGCGTACGTCGCTGACTCGGCTGCTGTATTAGCGGGCATCATACTGTTGTAAATACGTACTGTAGTAAATAGTCGGGGTTAACATGAGCGCGCTGGTCATCAGCAGCATGTATCGCGCCCGCACCCGCGCTGTGCAGCACTCCCCTAGCAGCGCGTACGTCGCTGACTCGGCTGCGCTGGACCTGGAAAAAATAACATCATGCTCTAGATCAGTGTTTCTTAACCTTTTTCCTTTTCCCCTTACGCCAAATACCTACAATCTGCGGACCCATTAAACCGATCAGCCGCACTAATAAGCTCTTCTACTATTCCTTTCTCTCTGTTAGCGGACCCGCTGAGATAGCGGGAAGTTGGGAAACACAAGTTGGGAAACACTGCTCTTGAGTCTAGCTAGACTAGTTCCTTGAGCGACCGAGATAACGCTACTTGTTTAAATTCAAAGTCAAAGTGGCTCATAAAACGATTTCCAGGAGATACATGCTCTAACTAAACAATTTGTTAATTTAAACATTATTGCTTAAGTGAGTACAATGAGCATTTTACATCATTTAATACTTGATATAAAGAAAATTCCATTCATTTCCATCAGCTCTTGGTGGCTAAGTAGAGAAATGTGCCCATGTGTATCTGCTGCATAGTTCTACTTATACGGGAAATGTGTTTAGCTTAAAGCTACTTTAGTGTCTTATCCTGTTAAACGTACCTACGAATATATTAGAAGATGGAACAATTTATTTAGTAACTAGGTTCCTTCCCTGCGACTTCATTCGTACAAATGTTGAATTCTCCTTACAAAAAACTTTTAAGCTTCCTTTCATTTCATCCCTTAAACTTTAATGTTTAATTTCCATAGATTCTTCTTTGGTGCCCATTAATGGTATTTATCATGAAACCTATGTCAATTGTATGTTTTTATTTATTTCTGTTGAAAAGCCTAAATTATTTAATAAATTCTTTGTTTACGTACTATTACTTTAATATTTTTATTCCCTACCAAACCAATGCTACGGGACAATCCGATCCGACAGTGTTGGTCAGACAGGTTTTTATATAAAATATTGTTTTGACTTGATAAAAACAGAGATGTAGATATCAGGGCCCTAACCATGAACTGTTAAAACAATCACAAATCTGTCAAACATTATCATTTCTGTCAAATTTTGTATAAAATGACGTACCAAAATTGACAGATTTGACAACTTTGAGATTGTTTTAAGAGTTCATGGTTAGGGGGCTGGCTTGTTTTGACATTTGAGCAAAGACATCTTTGCATTTGAGACAACAAAGAGATAATAAGATCTTCAAGTCTGGAGATTGCTGAGATTTTATTATACCTACCAGTCAAATCTCTATGAAAGAAGGTTATCGTTTGTTTCAGGCGTATAAAACAAGATTATCGCAAGATAACAAGTCTAGCTTTTATTTTTTATTTATTTTATTAACAAGTCTAGCAAAGAGATATTATTAATATTTAAATAAACAAATCTAGTAACAAATGAACTTACAATGTTGATAAACACTTATGTTATATGCTTTTTGTAATTCATTAATAAAGAAACCAATAATTATAAATATTAAGAATCCACTGTGTAGGACTGTCGCATAACAATCCTTCTTCATCATCACCATTTCAGCCACAGGACGTCCACTGGTAAAGATAGGCCTCTCCCAATGACTTTTTTTTTTTTTTTTACTCAAGATGGGCTTACTCTTGACCCCAATCTTGCTCTAGAGCATAGATGGGATCTACGATGGAGCGAGCTTGCCCAGAAGATGCCTATTCACTCTGGACTTAAAGAGAGTCAGGTTATATGCACTCGGACTTCCAGGTTACTTAATGACATACCCTTGTGACTTGTCCCCTATCATTTTTTAGGCTAAGGTGTCTCGCCTATATCTACCATGTGGTCCGCAAATAATTTTGAAACCTATTTGCTGTGACTTCCTTAAAGGTACATGCCTAGGTATCTAATATTGTTATTACTAGCCAAGTAAGCTCTCCTGTCAACTCTCTCCAGGGTGAGAATTATTTATGATAATTGTATAATGAACCCGAATTAATCAGAAATTAATGTAAGTGTCTTTAAGACCTTGTCGATAAGAAATTATTTGCATTTTTAAATATGAACAGATTGTGTGAATATTTACATAGGTGTTTTTATTTTATATTAAAATGAATTGAAATGATATTATTTATTCTGTATATAGGCCCTCCTCCGGGCACTTATACTTTAAATACTGAGTACTTATGTTAAATAGAAATAATTATGGTTTCGTCTTATACGTATTTATATGAAAATTGAATAACACTTTTAGTTGACCAAACCCAGGACAAATAATTTCACGGTCAAATAATCAAGAAAGATTTAACTTGCAAGGATAGTGATGATTTTGTTGACGTTTTCATTATTTGCCCAGGACGATCGAGTGCTCAGGCTTTAACGAACTGCTAAATACCGCACTTTAGTGTGAAATACGGTTTAAATAAGGGTATGAATACATTTGTGGTACGAGTAATCACAGTGTTTCTCACTCTCCAACCGGCAAATCTGGAAGTCACTGGGGGAGGCCTATGTTAAGCAGTGAATATCCTGTGGCTGAAATGATGATGATGATAGCGTCTCAGTCTCTTTCAATAATTCTGATATTTCTTTAAAATAAATTGTTCCTTAAACTCGCAACATCAACTATAATCAATAAAACGAATCAACATTGATCGTCCATTGCTAGATATAGGTTTTGTCTTGAACCACCCAGTATAGCCCCCAGTCCACACTTTTTGCATGATAGGTAATACACCTATATTGTTTTAAAATTTCATGGTCATTAACATTAGAATAGAATAGTTTGTTACGAGATTGCTACCATGTACCTTATTTTTGAGTACCTTTTTTTTCATGGCGCTTGCAACAGAACCAAAATATCGGGAACTCAAAAATAAGGTACATGGTAGCAATCTCGTAACAAACTATTCTAAGGTAATACACCTTTTTTACATGTTCAGTCCATTTGTTGTCGCTTGCTAATTCTCTGACTTTAATCCAAATCTCATCTTATTAAATGACCATCAGGTTTTCGACAGGTATGGGCTCCGCTTGGCCATTTCAGGCTTTAGTAAAATGTATTTCATATTTTTATGTGGCGTGAATTGGAGCCGGTTTGTCTACGACTACCGATGAAATGGCTGATCCCTTAAAGAAAGCTCTTAAATTGTTCTTATTTGACCACCAGTGTCAAAAAAGGATGTGCATTATTCAAGATACACCTTGTACTCATAATAAAAATATCAGCAAACCAAGTCTATCACCGAAAAACAACACTCACAAAGCTGAACCAATAAACCGCAGAGCAGCCAAGGTCTGCCAATTGGGAGCGAAGCTGCTGAGCACCGCGCTGACGAAGCTGCCTCCCATAGCCCACATTAGCACCAGCTTGCGCCCGCGCGTGTCCGAGAGGTAACCCCATGGGTACGACATCACTATGATTCCTGGAATGGTAAAAGAGTTTTGTTAAGCATATAGACGACCTCCGTAGCCGAGAGGCGAGCACGCCGGACTATACGGCGTCGCCATCTCTGAGGTTCCGGGTTCAATCCCCGGTCGGGCCAATGTAGAAAACGAACTTTTATATATTGTCTCGGGTCTGGGTGTTGTGGTACCGTCGTTGTTTTTGATTTCTATAACACAAGTGCTTTAGCTACTTTCCATAGGATCAGAGCAATGTATGTGATGTTGTCCAATATTTATTTAATTATATGTCAAAGAGAATTTGACCTAATAGACCAGGGTATCCCTAACAGACCATAATGTAGATATTCTTTATTGCGCGTCATACACAGAAGATTATATACATTTAAATATTTTAATTTAAAAAGCCAACTCGCCCATGCAACAGGCTGTTACCCCGACCGGATGAATTTGGCGTTCTTAGGCTTCCCCTACATTAGCATCTTTCAATCGTCGACGTCATGGCAGTGTCCAATCAGCGTTAAGTAAATGCCAATGCACAAGCATTGCGTCGACACTGATTGGATGCCGCCACGATGTCGATGCTCGAAAGACTTTTTTGGCACTAATTAGTATAGTGCATATTTATGTCTCCCGGTAAAGAGATCTACCGACTTGTTTAGGCTGCAAAGGGGTCTTACACTGTGTTACCAACAGCTTAAAAAGATACGAGAAAAAAGTATTACTATACTTTACACGGGTTTTCGTTCTGTATATCATCTGGCTACGTAACTCTGAACATACCAGCAAAGGGCATAGACGAGAGCACTCCTATCTGCTGCAAGTCCAAGCCCAGGTCGCAGGTGGCGGCGGTCACGATGATACCCAGCCCGAAGATGTCGATGCCCATGGCCGTGATCACCATGAAGCAAGCTAGCAGCAGCCCCATGTTGTACCTGCCATGACCTGGAACAGACCACGGAGAACTTGTTATACCTTCATGATCTCCGAAAGACCAGCAAGCCGGACCTGGCGCAGACAAATGGCTGGCTCGATTTCCGGTCGGGTCAGTTAATAAAACGAATACGTTATTGTTACGTTATTGTCTGGGTGTATTGCAGTACCGTCGTTGATTCTAATTTCTATAACACAAGTGCTTTGGCTACTTTCCTCCCTTAGGATCAGAGCAATGTAAGTAATGTTGTCCAATAAGCTTCATTATCGTCATCATCATCATTTCTGTTACAGGACGTCCTCTGCTGAACATAGGCCTCCCCCAGTGACTTCCAGATTAGCCGGTTGGAAGCGGTCTGCATCCAGCGGCTTTTTGCAACTTTTATCTACCACAGGGCTAGCATGCGCAACACGATAAAATTTTGTCGTGGCATTTTATCGACTTTTGCCGTTTGACGGAAAAAGAAAAAACCAAAATGTCATGCAATGCCTTGTTATAACGTAAAAATAAGTAGCTACGAAGAACGGGAGACCCTGAACATATTAAGAAAAAGGATTCGAGACGTCTGTAATTAGGGAAAACGACAAATGTCGTCGAAGACAAAATTTGTCTTGTCTATCGATAAAATAACCGATGCGCGCATGCTAGCCCTGGGTCGTCCTTCCACCTTGTGGGTCGACGACACAAGCTGCACTTGCCGGCACTTGGCATCCATTCCAGAACCTTTCTGTCCCATCGACCTTCATTATTTAGCTTGCCAAATTATTACATTTTTTCTACAATCGCAAGGAATTCGGCAGTTTACCGGATATTTAAAAAGTAAGCCAAATTTTAGGGCGCGATTCAGAGTAGAGTCTAAAGAAGTGTTTAAATAAACTGTTTTAATGCAATTCACAGAACAATTACGTACACATAGACAGTTAATTTGCTGTAAGTTTACCGGTACTCTTATTCCCTAATAATTAGCATTCAGTAATAATCGCGTAGTCATCGCCCGATTAATGATTAGTGTCAAAACCTATGCGCGCCACTGACAGTAGCTTGGCTTGTTTTTGTTTTTTTGCTGTCAATTTGCGATTTTAAAGCCAGAATCAGGGTACGGGCTCGCTTATGATTGAACAAAAATATATATATTTACATTTACTGGCATTATTCTAGACTTGATTGTAAGTCACTTTCTATAACACAAGTGCTATAGCTACTTACCTTAGGATCAGAGCAATGTATGTGATGTTGTCTAATATTATTTACTTTCAAAAACTTCCCGAGTTCTTTCCTACTGTTTACTTGTATGTAGAACTATAAGTATTTATAAATCACATAACCTTAGATGCGTAAATCGGCAAAAACCTAAAATACATCAGTCCATTCCAACTGCAAAAGATTATTACTGTACAAATTCCGACTGCAAAAAAGGAAAAACATCTGACAGACGACTCAATGTTAAATTCTTGTTTTAAATGCCGCACGGTTAGACAATAAACAATTAGTTAAGCATATTTTACAATTTGAGTTATGGCACTTGAAACGTATTATTACCTGACATTGATATGGCTAAGGCCTAAGACTCTCGAGCAGTTTTGTCCGTGTAAACCGTACCTATATTTTGGTAACATTTTAAAATTTATTAGGAAAACAAAAAAACTCGTATAATTCGTTTTTCTTTGTTTCTAAAATGTCGTATTTAGAAGTAGAAAGGTAAATGCACTTCCTATTAGGTAAGATTGAAATCGCAATAAGCGAGAAATAAAACTGGTTTATTTCTCGTTTTAAGTTTGTCTTTTTCGTGTGCAGAATATTATAATAATATTATAAATGCATCCCAATGATATATATCAATAATTTAATACAAAAATTAGGAACAAATTGTAATAATTAAGTGTCCTACATTTATTAAATATATATGCTTGTTTAAAAAAGTTAAGTAAATTTTAGTTCTTGGGATTTTTAGCGTTTTTATTAGTTCGTTTTAGTATTTTTTTAAAAATTAAATAAGTAAAATTTCACAGGAGCTGAATCATGGTCTCTTAAAGACGTCTTAATTCATATTTATTTAATTTATAAATTATAAAGTTTGACGAAAAACGACACATTTTAAAATATATTAATTCATGGTTAGATAGTTTTTTTGTTTAATTAAACGTTATTGTGGCAAACCATACTCTTTGTAGGTGTAGTTTTACGATTTTACTTTTTGTCATTTTCTTTTGTTTTTTCTTTAGTTTACCTTCAACACGAGTATGCAAAACTTGATTATCTACAAGTAAAATGTGCTCAGGTTTAATTATATTTTTAGCTCCATCCCTGATTCGTGAGGAGGAAGGAGTAGGTTCTTCCTCCTCACGTCGCGTACTGTCTTATTCAGAGTGCATTTGCTATTCCGGGACTAAGGTTAAACCACTGTTTTTACGTACAAAAATCAGTGGTTTAACCTTAGTCTGGACCATTGAGGTATAATGTACTAGGGTACTAGAGAACACATCTCGAACAAAATTTTTCAGCCAGGAATTGTAGTCCAGTGGACTACAAAGCTTCAGTCAGTGTCAATAATTGAAGTTGTCAATACTGCTTCTTGATTGTTCAATACTACAATGCTCGGCTGAAACATTTAGTTCGAGATGTGTTTTCTAGTACGCTAGTACATTATACCTCAATGGTCTGGACTAGTAAATGCACTCTGAATAAGACAGTTATTGTTAAACAATTTTGCACCTTATCATGTTGCAGTTTCAGTGCTCTTGGTAAGTGTTAAATGAATCAAACCGTATTTGATTGTTGTTTGCCAACAATAGTTCGTACTCACCTGCCAGGTCCAATGCCTTCTCATATCCATAAGACTTCGGCGGCGTCTTGGTTCTCCCCACTGCTATATAACTTAGCTCTAAATCGCCCGTGTCTTTAGTGTAACCTTCGTTAATTTCTGCCATTACACTTAATTATTATCGTTTACATCAACACTTAAATTATGACTAAAATCAAACTAATTATAATCTAAACTCTAAAAAGGTTTTGACTTAAGACAAACTTTGTTATCACAGCAGTTTTTTTTAACTAATTTATCACATGACTAAGTTTTGACCCGTGCGAACGCCTCGAGAACCGGACCGCGACTGCGAAGGCCGTGTTATCACTCGACTAGACAGCTGCTAAAGATGTCAATGGATCAGTGAGGATAAGTAACATGCTTCTTATTTGTTTATTGTATCGTATTTTTTGAAGGGTTCCGTATATAAGCCGAAAAGCTATAGTGATTTCAATGCGAATACTTTTCTGAACTCGAAGACCTCGTCCATTAATGTTATTGATCACGACTAGCTCCATTTTACAGTCCAATACAGAATATTGTGTTTGAACAGTAGCCAAATACAGGGTGTACAAAATAATGGGATATTCCTCAGAACCACGTGATCAGCTGGTCATATACAAGAACTTTTTCTATGGGAGCAACATCAAAATCGTCTTTTTTTTAGTTCCTCCATACAAACTTATTCGCATACCTCGATAATAATTTATGGAGCATCTGGAAAAAAATCACGATTTCGATGTTGCTCCCATAGGAAAATTGTTGATATGACCAGCTGATCACGTGGTTTCAAGGAGTTTCCCATTTTTTATAACTGTATAACTAGGCGAAGATGATCAACAAGTACAAACAACACCCCACCTAGCATGAACAACAAAACACGATATGATATAGGGATTTATTGTGAACGCCATGATGGAGGAACCCAGGATGTTGTTAAATAATTATGTATTCATTGATGTAACTAAATTTATTATCAAGGTACCAAATAGTACATAAACGGCATTAAATTTGTATGTATGTAAATAGGAAATTTAAAACTTGGTCCCTCCATCATGGCGTTCACGATTTATTGGCACCCAACTGTCAAAATAAGATATACACAGACATATATTAATTGTTGCTTGGCTTAAATACAGGGAGTATTAATTGTTGCTTGGCTTAAATACAGGTCACCTCAGAAATATACCAATTCTGATTAACTACGAAGTTTTGCGGAACCCAAATTGTTATTGTGAATTACAGGTCATTAGTATTCCGTATTATCGCGTGCAAATACCGAAACATGCGAAACAGAACAAACTTTTTACGCTTATTATTGGAGAGGCTCTGTTAGTTGGCCTCTGTATCTCGTTGGAACTCCTGCTCGTCTTCATTAATACAGTTTTAAGTGACAATTAACTGTTGAGGCACTCAAAGGGTTATTCGTTTAAACTAAAATTTTCCATTGAGTTCGCTAATCGGAATTCAAATTCTTTATTCCGTGTCGTGTGGTGCCGGCACGTTAAAAGAATTGCACTACCCCTTCTTTTCCTATGGGTGTCGTAAGAGGCGACTACAGGAGAACCGCCACAAGAAGACGGGCAGCAGCGTCTCCTCTCCACCATTGGCCAAACTGCGATCGCCAACCCGCCTGCCAAGCGTGGCGATTATGGCAAAATCCTCCATTTGGAGAGGCCTGTGTCCAGCAGTGGACTAATATAGGCTGGTGATGATTCAGTATATAGGCCCTCTTCAGGGCACTTATACACGTCCCAAAATATTAATCCTACCACCGCTTCGGGACTACATATCGGCTGGTGATGAGATGAAACGGCGCAATAAACTCAGTCATCTTTGTCAGCCTGATTTTATTACAGGCAATACAATTACAAGTCATGTAAGTGCGAGATAGGCAGGTTAATAAGTCCAGGCACTCTTTTCGTTCAATTATCTTCTACTTTGAAATATAGATCCTTTTTTTTATAAGGATTCTTAAACTCACCTATCAACCTTCAATTACCCACCGGTGGCCGCGTAACAATAAAATTTTCACTGTGTCTCTTTTCCGTGGTCAGGTCAACAAGAGTTTGTGGTACTTTATTCAACATTTATATACATTTTCCCAAAAATGAATTATCAATAGAGAGATATCAATAGTACTTAGAAAGTGAATCTATTATTCTAGGCTCACTTTCTATATCTTTTTAAGACAAATTTTGACTTAAGGCCTTAACACGCTTGAATGACCTTGACGCGTCGGGCCCATACAATTCCGCGCGTGGGATGACCTCTAAAAATCGGAAAAACATGTTTTTTATGAAATTAATGCCTTTAACGAGAATTTTCAAATAAAACTCTCAATTCAAAACATGTATATTTCCAAAATCTTGTTTTGTGTGAAAACAGTAATGAAATAGCTTGTGCCGTTTAAGAGAACATTTGCAATTTATGAAAAAATAGACACTTTTTTGTGCATGTTTTAATTTAAGGTACTTAACGGAAAATCAAAATTATTCAATTTAAGATGTTTTTTAAATCCTCTTCTAGCATATCGTATTTTAAATTTTTAGATTCAAGTAACAGGTATTCTGACAATTTGATTTACATATTCGAGATTTTAGGCACTTGGGTGGTGTTAAGGCCTTAAGCCTGGTTTAACCCTTAAATGCATGATATTTTTGTTTTAAAATTAAGCCTTTTTATTAGTTATTTTATGATTCCAAAATTTCGAAAAAAAATAATTAAAAATAATTTTGGTTCCGTTTTTGTCTGTAACGAAAAAAAAACTAAAAAATTAGAAAAAAGCCCCCTTCCAATAATGTTTTTTAATTTTGATAAATTTAAATATATTATTTTAAACTATAAAAAATCATTTAATTATAAATCTGTCACAATTTTCATGATTACAGTGGCACTTCTGAAGGTATTTTTTTTTCTTTTTTCCAAAAAAGGTTTACATTCCCGAATACAGAAAAGATTTTTCCGAAAAGTCCTTTTTTTATAATGTCATTCAAGAATAATCCTGATTTTATATATATTTTTAGTAAATTATGCTATACTCATAGATCATAGATCAAATATTGATTTCATTATTTTTAAAATATTTATAAAAAAATATTTTAAGTTAAATTACTCAATAATAAGTAAGTATCCAAAATGATACACTATGCATTTAAGGGTTAAAATGTAATTGTACTTCTGATGCACCAGTATTTAATGGTGCTACTGGTGATAAAAAAATCAAACTAAACAAATATGTGGCGGACAACATACCTACCAATGTATGCTACTGTTTTTGACCAATTGGCGCCACTGTCGAGTGAGGCCCAGAATAATACTCATTATCACTCATTTATTCAGTATACAGGGTTATTTGAAATAAATCAACAACCTCGCAGGACTAATTAGCTAAGATCATAAAAAAAACAACATTTGTTCTACGAGTTTTATCATAACTCAATACATTAATTAAAAATGACTTTCCAAGATTTTATTGTACTATCGTACCATTTGTAAGTCTATGTTAGGCGACGCGCGCGACGCTCGCGCAGCGCCCGATGTGAAGCGCACAGAGATAGGAACATTCAGACGTAAAATACTTAAAAGTTATAATACTTAGTATGTACATATTAAGGGTAGCAACCTAGTTCATAAGTCTTAATTACTTTTAACTTAAATTTTTAATGGTTGTAACATGTTTTGTACATGTTTAAATAAAAAAAATAAAAAAAAATATTTATATAAAAGTAAAATATATCAAATTATCTAAAGTCGTAAAATAAATGTTGTTGTGTATGATGCTAGCTATCTTGTCGTGCGAGGTTGTTGATTACTTTTCAAATAACCCTGTATAGGCCCATTTCCGGGCACTTAAACACATCCCAAAAATACAGCTCCTGACAAAGCAATTAGGCAATTCATAAGGCAGCCGGGAGTCTAAATGTGAATCCCAAAAACCTCCGCTTTTAAAGCACTGGTATTCATTGACCCGTAACTCATATTTTCTAACTACTACCTAATACTTTAATAACTAAATCTCAGGTGTCGCAATTTATTTACAATAAATCAAATAAACCCGAGACGGTAAGCACTTTAGCAGCAAATTAACACGCTATAGCCCTCATTGTCTTGGTCTCGTTCTTGTCCCAAAGTAAGAAATTAACTCAGCAGTTTTACGAGGTACCTACCAGACAGTGTATTTTTGCCAGAGCCTAATCTTTCAGCACACCCAGACTCGAGCATAGTCAAATTTGCGAATAATTAAGATAACGATATTATATTGCAAAAAGGATAACACAACACACACAGCGGAACAGTACACAAGTCACATACATTAATAACTAAATCATATAATATATATTTATGAATCTATTTATCGTTCTTAATCTATTTAATTTATTTATCGTGTATTGCCGGCACGTTAAAAGAATTGCATCACCCCTTCTCTTCCTATGGGTGTCGTAAGAGGGAGGAGGAGGACAGGAGAACCGCCACAAGAAGACGGGCAGCAGCGTCTCCTCTCCACCATTGGCTAAACTGCGATCGCCAACCCGCCTGCCAAGCGTGGGGATTATGGCATAATCCTCCTTTTGGAGAGGCCTGTGTCCAGCAGTGAACTGATATAGGCTGGTGATGATGATGATGATGGTATTTATGAAGTGTAATATGTAGTGCTGGATCCATAAACTAATTCTCGCAAAAGGGCAAACCAGCAGAAATGCGCTGGTTTACGGCGGAATTAATAATCAAAACATTTCTGAGGTTCCGGGTTCAATCCCCGGGCGGTTCAATGTAGAAAACGAACTTTTCTATATTGTCTCGGATCTGGGTGTTGTGGTACCGTCGTTGTTTCTGATTTCTATAACACAAATGCTTTGGCTACTTACTATAGGATCAGAGCAATGTATGTGATGTTGTCCAATATTTATATATTAACTAGCTGACCCGGCAAACGTTGTTTTGCCATATAAATAATTTTTAAGTAAAAATGTTAAGGGTGGACAACCCTTATCACTAAGGGGTATGAAAAATAGATGTTAGCCGATTCTCAGACCTACTCAATATGCTCACAAAATTTCATAAGAATCGGTCAAGCCGTTTCGGAGGAGTACGGGAACGAACATTGTGACACGAGAATTTTATATATAAGATAAAACACGATCATCAACACCTTTTAACTACAGCTAACAAGCATACTTCCTTCACATACATATCGCATTAAAAGCATTAGTTAAACACTAATGACTTGGAATTTTACGTAAAGATCTATAAGCGTTCCTTTTTAAACCTGTATGTAGTAGATAGGGAATGATTTTCAGTCCTTAATCTTTTATTCGCCATATTAAGAGTGACGACCTGGTAAAGGTTGCAGGACGACGCTGGATGCAGGCCGCTTCCAATCGGCCGATCAGGAAGTCACTGGGGGAGGCCTATGTTCAGCAGTGGACGTCCTGTGGCTGATGATGATGATGATGATTAAGAGTTAGGTCTTACTATTTTTTTCAGTAACATAGATAGATAGATACTCTTTATTGCACATCACACAAAACAAACAGTACAAAAAAAAACATTTAGAATGGTACAATTTTGGCGGTCTTATCGCTAGAAGCGATCTCTTCCAGACAACCTTCAGGTAGAGGACAGTTTAAAATGTGTTCGCATTTTGAACAATTTCACATACCACGTATAACGGAAAGTTAGCTGTATTCTTACACACCCTATATTCTTTATTTTTTTTGTAAGCCTACATCCAAAAATAAATAAATATAAAGTGAAAATATTGCTATTTGTGTCATTCTAATACTTATCTTGGTAGCCTCGAGATATCATCTGGACCAAATCAGTTAGAAGTGCTGATAAGTCATCTGTGTAGTCTTGTTTATACTTTTGTTTCTTTATTTTGCAAATAAGTTGTGATAAATTATAAATGCTCCATCTCTGGACAGTCTTAACCTTTTTCGGCTTTGTAGGGTCATAACTCGTGGTCTAACTTCAAGTATAATTTAATAAGAGATTTGCTATTGAGATGCACGTAGCTCAGTGGCTGCAGCGCTTTGGTATCGATAACTGAAGTTAAGCAACCAACGCTGCGGTTGTGTGGTAGTGGATGGGTGACCATTCTGACCATATTTAGTGACATTTATCACGAGCATCTCCGTGCTTCAAAAGGCACGTTAAAAGTTTTTCCCGGCTGATATCGGTTGATAATGGTCGTAGTAACGCCTAGTCAGAGGCCTTAATACATCTGAAGTAAGGTGTTTAGCCTTACAATACCCCTACACAAATCCGTATTGGACCCGCTTGGTGGAGTGTGGCTATGGCCCAAGCCACCTTATAGTTGAGGTGAGGTCCGTGCTCTGCAGTGGGACATATAAGCATACTTCACTTGTTTATCTAGTAATTTCTTAGTTTTTGTTTAACTCTTTTGTTAGGGTGGTAAATGAAAATCCATATTTAATACAATATAATTAGTTTAATCATATAAAAATACAGTGTACAGTAAGTGATCACAGCACCGGCCGCTCCGGCCGCGTGCTCTTCGGGAGTATTATACACAGCAGCCCGCTCGCTGGAACACACGAAAACAATATGTTAGTCAATAACTATTTCAGCTATGCTCTTTAATTTAAACTCAATAAATTTGGAATTAACGCGATCGTTATTGAGATACAAAATGTTACCTTTTTTTGCCTGACGTTTCGACCGTGCTACACTGACCGTGGTCACAGGCTGACTGGAACAGCGATGTCTTCACTCCGTATGAGAGGCAGATTCTTTATCCACCCTCATAATAACCCCGGTCGAAATGTCAGGCAATAAAGTATCATTTTACCCCTAAGTTATGATCGCTTTAATTCCCGTTTTATTGAGTTAAAATTATGAAAATAAATCCGTTTTTTGTTTCATGAATTAATAGAACACATTAAAAATATATAGGCGGAGAATTAGCAATCGTGGCACTTTTTTTAAAAAACCACAAATCATTGACTCAATATTTTGCTATCTTTGCTTTATATAATTTTATTGCGCGTAAAAGAAAAATATGCAATATGTGGACATGATGCCCTGTAGATTTTTCTGTCAGTTGAGTTTCTTAACCAAAGATTTTAAATTATGCTTCTTTTTACTTCATAGTATAGTCATACCAAGGGCAAAAGTGTGAACAAACATTAAAAGATAAGGAAAATAAAAATAATTTGAGGAAAACTTAAACTAACCTTGACTTTAGCATCATTGTAAAACAAAGACAGTTAATTCAACATGACTGATATTTCAAATATTCTACAAATAACTTCCTAAAGTTAATAAAAAATATAGTCATTTAGGGGGCCGGAATACTTAACACATGGTACCTGTCCTACTTTACAGGTTACGCTTCCTCACTTTGGCTACATGCATGCATTGTTTAATACTATATTAAGCTAGAATCTAGCTTGTGATAGCTTTTAAATGTAATGTGCCACTGTAATGTATAAATAAGTGAATTTGGAACTACTTACTAAATTAATCTTTGTTTGTTATTTGTTTCCTAACGGTACAATTTTTTTAAAGGTAAGTATCCTGGTGTTTTCAATATTTTTAGCGTCACGGTGTTGACGACGCAAATTATTTACTATTGGAGTCCATCACAATGTGATGTTGAATTAAACAAATGTGACACTTACTGATATAAAGGGTGTCTAGCTCTATATTGCTGACAAACGATAAACGTCTTGCTAGAGGATGGAGCTAATGCAGAAGAAACAAATGCAATACATACTGTTAAAATGGGAGTTGTCTACGGACATATTGAAGACAATAGGTCATACGACTTACCTATTGATGTAGCTGATGTAAAAGAAACAAATGCAACACTCACTCTAATGGAAGATGTCTACAGACATATTGAAGACAATAGGTCATGCAACTCACCTATTTGTAGCTGATCTAATGTAAAAGCAACAAATGCAATACTCCTCCTCCATAGTCGGTCCCTCATGGTTGAGGATCGTGACCCTGTCTATGCAGTCGCCTCGGTGATGAGCTAATGCAATACTAACCTACTGTTAAAATGAGAGATGTCTATTGTCTACGGATATATTGAAGACAATAGGTCATACGACTCACCTTTTGATGTAGCTGATATAAAAGAAACAAATGCAACACTTACTGATGAGGAAGGTGCCGAACATGTAGATAGGTACGACGCAGTACTGGTCGACAAGTGCTCCGAATACCACGTTGCCGACGATAGCGCCAATTCTTCCGCACATCACTGTCACTGACATTGCTGTTGCACTGCGAACAAGTCGGTCTAGTTAAAATTTAAGACCTAGACAGAGAGAGAGAATGAAATTTGAAAATCATTGACGATATCCATCAGTTTGAAAAACTGTAACTGTGAAGGTATATTTCAAAGTAAAGGGACTTAGATGTTACGTGATTTCTCATTGCAAAGCAGAACAACTTTAGTTGTATTAAAAGCAGTAAAAATGTTTTTTTTTTAATTTTTTGAAATACCCACAAATAAGTTTACAATAAGCTTACACTAAAACATATCGGGTGTAAAAAAAGGCTTAACGAAGCCGAATACTACATATTCTACGTATTATTACGATCATTTTTTTCTTTTACACTATACCTGGGACGGGTTACCGAGTTATTGACAGTCAAAGTTCCAATTTTTTTTCAAAGATTTTTACAAAATTGACTTCTGTTTGATAATACTAAACTTTTTTACGAAGAAACATGACCCGCTTACACACACAGGCATAGTCTGTGGCGTGCGCGCTATGCATGCGGGTTAGAAATAAGTTATTTTTTTTTATACTCCAAAATAAAAGTCATTTCCCAGCAATTATTTTTTTTACATTCTACTTGGTTTTATCTATAGAATTCGTGGTTTAAGTCGTCGTTAAGCCTTTTTTTACAACCTGTATACAGAAAAATCTTAAATAATTGTAAACTCAACAACGATTCCGTCACATTTTACATTAACATTAAATTGTACAGAGGGACTCAAGTTGTACATAGAAAGGAACTTGATTTATCTAACTTGATATGTATTGTACTTATTGAAGTTTCGAATCATTCAAGGATAAGTTAGTATGACGTTGGAATTTTATACTCACGCGACTTTCGTTGGGAAGATTTCACAAATAACACAGAACAGAACAGCCTCAGTGCAGCTGACGATGGCTTCGAACACGCACGACAGGATCAGGTTCTCCGTCGAGGAGCGCACCAGGTTCAGACCAAGGGCGGCCAATCCAGAACTTATTAACATAAACACTGGAACAAGAAGAACCGTAGTTGGAGAAAGAAACAAAACAACAGTGACCGAATAAGATGAATGAAAGAGATGAATTTCATATATCAATATACCGTAGCTAATAGTAGATGAATTTTATATACCAATATACCATACATAGTTAATATAATTTAGCTAACTATTCGTCAATTACGTAAGTCACAAAAGATGGGGCTGTAAGCAATTAGATCCTAAACGTGACCGGTATTGCTAAACAGAAATTCTCTCCCATTTATAGTTTATAACTTTGTAATAGATAATAATATATCTATAAATATTTTATCAATTACGAAAATATCTTTATTCCTCATAAAAAGGATGTTTTCAAATTTGGGTGATGTTATTGTGCATCCTGAAATAATAACGTCATTGCTCAATTCAGAGTTATAACACATATCCCATAAATCTAAAATATCTCCTTATTCTGCATAAATTAAGTCCATTCTAGCATGATGTGATTTTAGTTTAGATATATACTGCAGAGTATAGAGGTAAATGTAATTAATTGTCTTCAAAAACATACCTAACATAGGTTTCTTGCCCACGTAATTAATAGTGATGCCGACGGTGAGCGCGGTGGGCAGGCAACTAAGAGCTACTACTAAGGTGTGGATGTACACATTGTCGTCCATTAATTCTTTCTTTGTGGTGGTCTGCAAAAGAAAAGGAATATTCATTAAATCAAGCTTAATCAAGTATCTGAAGCTTCCTTTTAATTTAATTTTGACGATCTGATTGGCGTTGTGGGATTATTTACAAAAGGGCCAAGGTTTGATATTCAGTTTGGGCTGTGGTTTGGGTCTATTTCAAAAGTTTTTTTTTGTAAACGAGTTTGGGTCTGGATGTGCTAGAAAATGCTCCTGATTCGATTCGTCCGGTACCTTGTAACACAAGGATGTTGCTTCTAACTGTGTTGTTATTGTTTATCATATTTATGGTACAGCTGCAGTGACAGAAATGGTTTAATATTTTATGTTTTATTGAGTCTCTGATATTTCAGCACTGTTGTATTGCAAGCGCAATGATCTTGGTCATATTTCTGTTATTCCGTGCGCTTTATCAATCAACTCTAACAGTAAATACTCTTTCTAATTTAAAATGTATTCCTGTATTTAATATTATTCAGTCAGCACGCCTTAGCCAAAGCCACTCAGACCACCTGAAATATCCCAAAAATCTTGGCCCTTGCTTGTTTTAAAAATAATATTAATCAATCAACCAACACATCACCAAATGACTGTATATGGTATCCCAAATAACTCACAGCAATGAGGTGCTCGATGACGCTGGTGCTGGTCTCGTTGGCTACCGCGACGGAGACCTCGCACACGCTCGCCGACACGTCCGGGTGCAAGGCGGTGAACTGGCTGAACCGCTCGAACAGATCCGGGAACCACATCATGAGTGTGTAGTAACTGGAAAAGACGAAACAGTGTCAAGCTTTAATAAAAATTGGACTTTGAATGTCGAGTAGGGTATGTCCATCAATTCATAACTTTGCTAGTTCTGTCTTTATTACTTTTATCTCAAATACTACTAGCAGAAAATGCTATCGTAGATTCTACACTTAGACTGAATAAGCTATACTTTTAACCTCCATACAGGTTTCCGTAATTTATATTTGTACCTCACAGCTTGATTGCATGTCACGGGATGATGGCGTTCCTGTCTGGTACTCGACAACACGTAGGTGCCTAGCTTAGAATATTATAACCCTTTGTTAGCTTCATGGTGAGGGGCAACTAGTAGTTATTTTACCATACCAGCTTGTAATTCCCTACCTTACGAGAAATTAAGAGCGTAGGAAAGAGAAGTTTGCAGCTGACTAATAATTCTTATATTCAAGTTTATCTTTCTTGTTAGACCTTCTTCAATAACCTCCGCATGCAATGACTTCCTGCAATATTTTTCCGTTTAACGTGTAAGTAATTATTCCACTCTGTTCTTTTCGTTAATTGAAGAATTCATCAACAAATTACTCATGCACTTTTCCCTCATCGCTACGACAAAGGCTTCATAAACTATGAAAATTAATGCAATCCTTAAGGTAACGAAACCTAAAACTTACCTGAACATAAGTCCAAAGTCCACGAAGCAGCAAAGCACCAGCAAACCGATGTAGGGCGGCGTGACGAGCATCTTCTTGCGCACCCAGAACGCTTCCCAGCGCTGGTTCCAGGTTAGCGGCGTCTTGGTCTCGTTTCCATTTCTGTCTGCTGACACTATCTCCTCTTCTTCCCCGTCTTCTGAGCTGATCATAGATTCCACCTAATAAATAATAGTCGTTTTATAAATGTCACTAATTTTGTTTTATCAATTCTAATAGTTGATTTGGATGATGACCGTGAAGTACCAATTACGTAAACTTAACCGAATCGAATAGATAGAAGAATTGTTTTTGAATTATCTTCCCCAAACTAACCAAAGCTTGTATTATGGCGACTAGGACAATGGATAAACAGCATTATAGTCAAATCAATGCGCTAGAACAGGCAATTTCGCTAGTGTTTCGCTTCTCATACTTGCTGACAGAACATGGCGAAATCATTGCGGTTCCGCTTTTATGGTTTCGCAGCGGAGATGTGGCACAAGCGGGATAGACAAAGACATAGAAATGGTAAGTTACTCACAGGGAAATCCGTCTCGCTCAGCTTCGTGTTTACCACAAATATCCTCTTCAGCACTTCAAGGGCCTTCTCTCCCTTGTCCACGTGGAGGAGGAACCTGGGGCTCTCCGGGAACGGCATGAGCAGGAGCACCACTAGGAGTGAGGGGATCCCGCAGGCAGCCACGAACACTCTCCAGGAGTTGTACGTGAAGGACGCGTCTTCTGCTGTCAGGTTAAACGTGTCACCTCTGATGATGCCGAAGGCAATACCTGAAGATCAAAAATGTTCCTGAAGTTAGGCTGATGCAATTGTTATCGTTTTTAAACCGACTTCAAAATGAAGGAACTTGAGTTATCACGACCTCCAATAAGAACATTATGTTTGAGTTTCATTTACGTACATTCGATTGACTGTGAATGCTCCTTGGCATTGAATACGATTTTTTTTTATTATGGGACCTTCCACACTATCGTCTTTCGAGCGTCGGCGTCGTGGCAGCGTCCAATCAGAGTTGACGCAAAGCTTGTGCAGCAGCATTTACTTAACGCTAATTGGACACTGCCACGGCTAGTGTGGGGGAGGGGGGAGGCCTTAATTGAATAAAGTAACATCTTCGAAGAGATTTTTCGTCTTCCTTTTCAGGCATTAATGAAAAATTAATGACATTACTGTGCCACACGTTACGTACTTATCGATGATCATCTTTGAATAGATATTGATGTGTACCTATTTGTTAAATTCTATTCTATTCTAAACTAGCTGACCCGGCGAACTTCGTACCACCTAACTATTTTTTTAGTGAGCTTTTACAAATTTTTTTATTATTTATTCTGCTATTCGAGGCGGAGACAAATCCAACAAATTATAATTCGTGAATATCGGTCCAGCTGTTCTCAAATTAAAAGTTTTGTAACAAACCCGACCATGTTTTACATATTAAGATTTGTACGATTTAGACATGAGTAATTCGTGTATCTATTTTACTTGGGAGTCGTATAATAACTGTTGAAGTTAACAAACCACTCGAAATTCTCATGATACATTATGACAATTTGAGTTTTCTTACCTGGTAGCAAAATAGTGCCGATCGTCCAGAAGACCTCAAGCCTGCACAGCATCACATCTCTATGCCTGAGGGAGAGGAAGTCCCCGAAGTAGGGGAAGATGAGCCCCGTGGCGCCGATGATGCCGAAACCAGAGAAGAATCTGAAAGAAGGTGCAGTCTACAACCAATAGTTGTGTCGGGGTAGGTTTAAGCAAAGCAAGCATTGACTATAACAGTAAATTGTTATCAGTAAAAAATTATCTATAGGTTTTCAAGAATCATAATGATGATGAAGATAGTCTGTTGAAGGAGGATTTGAGTTGTGTATGACACATTGAATACGTTAAAATTACTTTTATTAAAACTAAAAATATTTTTGTAACGTCTGGCGTTTGCATACAGTTCATCTATAGATAGATACATTTCTTACCACTATCGACCTAGCGTCAAAATCATCAAAAGAAGCTCTACAAAATTTTATATTTAAGAGCATGCATTCTCTATTGATAACTTGAAGCCAACCAAACCAAGAGGCGATCACACCGGACTTAGCGTTACCATCTCTAAGGTTCCGGTTTCAATTCTGGGTGTTGTGATACCGTCATTTCTATAACACAAGTGTTTTGGCTACTTACCTTAGAATCAGAGCAATGTATGTGATGTTGTCCAATATTTATATTAACGAAATACCTGCAGGCTAAGAAGGCGGGGAAGGACTGCACCACGCTGGAGATGAAAGCAGCCGCAGCGTCGAGCAGCAGCGCGCCAATAATGGCCTTCTTGCGGCCGCGCCCATCCGCCAGGTTGCCCCAGAAGTATGATCCCACGCACATGCCTGGAACGATCATTATATTAAAAGTTAGTGAATTTGGAACATCTCTTGCGATTCTTGATATCTATTTCTGACCATAAACTAGCAAAAATGTAAGCCGGTTGCTGGTCCTTGGCTTTTTCTAAATCGTTGGTACTGCTTTATTCATCTTTTTAGCCGTAAAACGTTAACTGCTGAACGTTGGCCTCTCTAATGACTTCCAAATTGGCCTGTTAGAAGCGACCTGCATCCTGTTGCTTCCTGCAACCTTTACCAGGTTGTCTATCCGCTTTGTGGGTGTACGTCATACGCAGTGCTTGCCGATATGTGGATTTCATTCCAAGAGGCGTAGAAATTCTTAAAACCTCCGAATTCCAAGTAGCATATGAATTCCTCGGAATTTGAACACGATTCCTGAACATTTCTGCTTTATCGGCCATCTACGTGCTATGTGCTCTGACAAAAGCTATTCTATCGATTTCTATCTTTCACAAATGAATGCCAATACATTGTTCTAATTACCAATTTAATCCCCAATCATAGCCTCAATTTAGAGCGAAGGGGCCTTTTGAATCCTAAGATTTTCAGGTCATGTCGTTACTTACAAGACGTAGTAAGTCTGGTAAGTATTGTTAAGACCCTACTTTGGGTCTTAAGCCTGTTGTATGCAGTCATATAAATGGATTACTTACCAATGAGTGGAGTAGCCGTCAGCCGGCCCTTGTCGCTCGAAGTGAGGTTGAAGTCAGTCTCCGCTGCGGGCAGCACGAAGCTGAGCGTGGTGGTGCTGATGGCGCACACGGCGTACACCGCGCCGCACGACATGAGGAGCAGCCATTGGAAGAGGCCATAGCCTGGAAGAGATATTGCAAAGTTTAAAAAAAGGTAGTTCTGATGGTTAGGTACATTGTCATAGGTTAAAAAAGCAGCCAAGTGCGAGTCGGATTCGCGCACGAAGGGAAACCATAACATATTAAAACGAGCAAAACAATAACGTTTGTTGTATGGGAGCCCCCTTGAATATTTATTTTATTCTGTTTTAGTATTTGTTGATATAGCAGCAACATAAATGCATCATCTGTGGCAATTTCAACCGTCTAACTATCACGGTTCATGAGATACAGCCTGGTGACAGACGGACAGACGTCGGACAGCGGATTCTTAGAATATAATAGGGTCCCGTTTTACCGTTTGGGTCCGTACCCGTTGGTTTGGGTCTCGTTAGGGTGTGAAATAATGCGTTATGTATCTTAACACAATGTACCTCCTCAAAACTATCACATCTTTCTGTAGGGTTACTGAACCCTAAAAAGAACATGAGATAGTTTTGAGGAGGTACATTGTGTTTTGATACATAACACATTGTTTCACACCATAACGAGAAACTTGATTCAGACTAATGTACAGTCAACAGCACGTCGACCTACCCCAAAAATCAAAAATTCTCCAATAGATTTTCAACTTTAAGCCTGACATGTAGAGTTCATTTTCAAATGAGAAAATTTGACATTTTGTGGTAGGTCGACGTGCTGTTGTCCGTACTCTGAAATTAAACTTTTAATTTTGGAAATATACAAGTACTCGGTCTGTAATCTGGTTTTCATTTTCATAAATATGTACAGATGAACAGTGGAATAGTCGGTTAAAACTACAAACGCCTGAAGCTTAAATCTAACAACGTCTTAGAAGGAATTTGCTCTATTCATTTTAAGTGTTCTCTTTTCAATGGACTTCGGAATTGATGTATTAATATAGGTAGTTACCTACTGCAAAATTAAAACTTTCATTTAAAAAGAGTGTAAAATCGTTACTTTAAATGGCGATCCGATTTTTATAACTGTTATATTCATATTATTAAATGCTAGTACAACTGTACAACCATTAAAATTTAACGCCATTCTAACAAATTATATTACTTACTCGACGCGCAATGCACTTCAATCTATTGGCGCCATTAGCTCAAGTGTTTCAATATCGATTCAATTCTGCAATCAATAAACGATCGCGAAAGCAACGACGAGAAATAGATCACGCTCCGTGACATTGAACTGAGAACGCCGGGATTTTATTACTCAAGTACAAAGGTCTATTATTACTAATTTAGACAAGGTATTTAAATATAAGAGAATGCGACATCAGCAGGGCTAGCATGCGCGCATCGGTTATTTTATCGATAGACAAGACAAATTTTGTCTTTGTCGATAATTTTGTCATTATTCCTAACCTAACGGATCACAGACGTCTCGAATCCTTTTACTTAATATTTTCAGGGTCTCCCGTTGATCATAGCCATTTATTTTTACGTTATAACACGGCATTGCATTGATATTTTGATTTTTTCTTTGTTAGCGTCGAAGACAAAACGACATATTTACGTCAAAAGTCGATAAAATGTCACGACAAAATTTTATCGTGTTGCGCATGCTAGCCGTGCAGATACTCATTGAATAACTGACGACATCCGGAAGTTTGAAGTATACTCTTCTGACGAGTAAGAAGCTAATTTATAGGTATTTATTTCAATCTAGCTTTAGTTTGGGTGTAGGCAGGGGCGTGCATTGCATATAGGCAATTAAGCAGTGCCTACTGCCTACCTGATAAATGACATGAGGTAACCACAGATTTTCATTCTTCTTCTTCTTTGCGTGTCGACTCAGGCTTTCATATATGTGAAGACCAAAACTCAGTCACCGATATACCACTATCAATATAATAATAATAAAACACATAAGTATCTACTGCCTACCTTGAAATAAAACCAATGCCCGCCATTGGGTGTGGGGATATGTGCTGGAACTGAGAATTGAATTCGAGATCCTTTGCGAATTTAAAACGAATTTTTTCCACCACTATTCCTTCATCGGTTCATGAGACTAGTAACGGGTCGACATTCTCCCTCTTTTAATCCCCTACTTTCCCTAATTCGTCTCTTTCTTTAATTCGGCACATGTCTTATTTTATCTAACACATAATATCATTTGTGAAGATATACTGACTGTTAGTTAGTTTAAATGACTGTAACATTTAAAAAAACATATAAAGATAAATAACACTTGAAAAAAAATCATCGACCTCAGGTGGGACTCGAACCCACGTCCCATCGCATACCGGGTGAGTGCTTTTACCACTAAGCTACCGAGGACGTCACGTGACAAGATGAAATTCCTCAAGTGTTTTTTTCTCGCTGTCAAAGCCAGCGTATTCTGATCAATGTTGTAGCTATATGTATAGCTGAGTAGTATACTACCGTCAACACCCTATAGATGATACGATACGATACGATGCTTGGTGCTATGTAACATTATATCAATGGTGAAAACTTTTATTACAAACTTTTTTGGCAGCTTTATACACAAAGGATGATTTTTATTAACGTATGCTCATATTCCCAATTTCCCGTTTGGCCAAATTTCCAGTATACTATTTCATAAAGTCGTAAAACCATAGTATGACCAACGCAAATCAGAGTAAGTTGACCCGATACTAAGCCGCAAATGGGATTTACTTACGAAACCGCTATATCCAATTAATCGGGAGGTACCACGCATGTAACCTTGGGCAAGTGACAGTGTGTGCGTAAGGGTTTTACTGGTGACCATTCTAGAATTACAATTTCATTAGCCCTTAGAGCGGTTTCGCACTACGTCCGATCCGAATCTAAGAAACACCGGTCCGAAGTGGAAGTAGTACTATTTGTAAGAAAGCTCTCCTTACGCACTAAATCCGATCTGAATCCGAGAACCTTTACTCGCGGAAGCTCGCGTGGATGGATTCCATGCAATAGTGCGAAAAAGAATCGGCTCCCTGGTGAGTAGGGTATGTGGTAGTTTCAATGGCATTCTTAACACCATTGCTATAAGAGAGGATAGTGGCATGTTGAGGCACTGGGTAGTTGCGCATCTGTCGCCTGCCGCCCTCAGTCGCAGCATATACTGCTGGCTGGCTCTGTTGATCCTGTTCTCATGTGCCCATATGCGTCAAACTTATATGGGCATATGAGAATACATTTTAAATTTAAATTTAGAGGTACTTACTAACATAGTTAGTAAGCAAATTGTTACTAACACTTATATGGATTGTAGTCCGAAATAAATGTTTTTTAATTTAATTTAATTTACACATATAGCACTACGTTTACTTCGTACCGGTGTTTCTGGGATTCGGAGCGGACGGAGTGAGAAACCGCTCTTACTGTAGTAATATCTTCTGCACATGTAACTAATGACTAAAAAGTTTGTTAACTAAAATAAAAATTGAGGACAATCATTGTCAAAAAAGACAAATAAAAAAAATCTATTAAGTTGCGTTCACAGTTTAGATGATTTATAAAAAGTAGAAATAACTACCACTGATGACAAAGAAAATAAATACATTCTCAAAGGAAAAGAAGAAGTAGCCTGGGAAGGATATTGTGCATAATGCTGCGAACTCATTAGGCGAGATGCTTTTGAGGTAAAAAAGGGGAAAAGTTTTGAATTATCGCTGAACTTCATCAAAACATGGCTCTTTATCAATAAAATATAAAACTAATGATAAATAACACTTGAAACAAATCATAGACCTCAGGAGTGGGAGTCGAACCCACGTACCATCGCATGCCGGGTGAGTGCTTTACCAACTAAGCTACCGAGGACGTCACGTGACACGATGAAATTTCTCAAGTGTTTCTTCTCGCTGTCGAAGCCTAGAGTTAGCGTATCTCTGATCAATGTTGTAGCTATATGTATAGCTGAGTGTGAGTAGTATACTACCCGTCAACACCCGATAGACATATTTTTACAAATATTTGATTATTGGTTAAGATCAGAAATGCTTAAACATTGTAAATTTTTGTTTTTAGCAATACCATGCAAGGTTGTATTCATGATAAATCATTAATCATAAATAATTATTAATTGAATCATTAATTAATCATTAATTGATATTTATCATCAATTAAACCTTGCATGGAATTGCTAAAAACAAAAATTTACAAAATATAAAACTAGACTAGACTTAAAGTTGTTTACAAGCGTTGACCATTAATTGTTTGTATTTTCCGCAGTACTAGCCTTTCCAATTGAAAGTCAAGGATCAAATCACGCGACAACCGTTTAAAATCTAAACAATTACTGCAGCGATGCAAAATATAAACTGAAACAACTATTATCGTTAGATACTTCATTATCATTTCATCCACAGAACGTCCACTGCTGAACATAGGCCTATGTTAAATACTTGCAGTCTCCTTTGTTTGAGCCACTTCAAATCTTTCCTACTTTTTAGGGTTCCGTACCCAAAGGGTAAAACGGGACCCTATTACTAAGACTCCGCTGTCCGTCTGTCTGTCTGTCCGTCTGTCACCAGGTTGTATCTCATTAACCGTGATAGTTAGAGAGTTAGAATTTTCACAGATGATGTATTTCTGTTGCCGCTACACCAACAAATACAAAAAACAGAATATAATAAATATTTAAGGGGCCCCTATACAACAAACGTGTTTTTTTTTTGCCGTTTTCATAGATAATGGTACGGAACCCTTCGTGCGCGAGTCTGACTCGCACTTGGCCGGTTTTTTAAATAGATGCGACCGAAAAGCTTCGAAATACGCTCCGTTCGATATTTGAATGTATGCACTTTAAAGCCGCTTTTAAGCGGCGATATGACCGCTGACCAATCACAGCACTCTTCTCCTGTTCCGTTGAGTGCTTCGCGCCACGTTCTTTCTACTAACTTTTGTGAATTTCAAAGAAAATAAGTGGATTTTTTCAGTGCTACATAATATATTTTTACTCCATAAAATTTCTCTACTTGTGAAAACATTGGGAAGGTGGGCCCACCCATCTTCAGGACTTACGAGTGTGTAGGTACCGGATTCCGGAGATGCCACATGTAAGTTCTCCTATCTCTTGCTAGCTAAGATTTTGAAGTTGTCGAGAATAGGGAGTGGTCTGCTTTATTCACCCCTGTTGATTATTTCACAATTGCATATTATTATCTTGTATCCTTTACTTTACTTCTAAACATAACTGCCTATACCCTGTGGGTAATATTACATTTTCCCTCCCTACAGTCTTTAAAAAGCTTTTTTTGTAAATACCAAAAATCGAATAAGTTCCTAACCTTTAACCTTTTGATCGTTAGTAGGTATACAAAGAATTTTTAGGATTTTAGAAATCTAAAATAGTCATTAGACTTAGACTCGACTATTATTTATGCAGTGTCAGTAAATTTTTTGCGATGCGACGTTATCTTTAAACTTTTAACTTGAATGGGCAAACCATCGTGTTTAAGCAATACCCTAGCTAGATCGATCTGTCACCTCACCCTGTTTATTTTAAGTAGGTACAACAACTATATTAATTAGAATAATACAATACAAAATAGTCCTTTATTCAAATAGTTTATTTCATGGAACTTGTGAACATAATTTATAATGGCCTCAAAACTTGATATATGTATACTACATCTTTTGCTACTTTGACGTTGAAATAAAGAATAAAACATTTTTTTTCTATTGTTTCCACAATCACACCAATTATCTAGACCCAAACTAAGCAAAGCTTGTATTATGGCGACTAGAATAACGGATAAAAATACGTTTATAAACATCAATGACTAAGGTACAAATATGCTCGTGTTCATCACACTAACATTTGGCTCTTGCGGGATTCGAACCCGCAACCGCCAGGCATTGTAGTCCGGAGCGCGAACCACTACACCAGACGGTCGTCAAATTTTGATTCGTAATAACAGTATTATTGTTACGAATGAAATAGAAAATGTAGTTATCGGTTAATTAATTAAAATCTTAAAATCGACATAAGTAATTTAAAAACGAACTGATAAACGACATTTGATATGAATTTTATCCTCAAAGTAGATTGTTTGCTACAGTCTCATCTTATGTGAGAGTAAGTTACCTTATCAAAATCCCTACAGTAGTTTCACACTTACAGAATGGACTACAAAAAAACGGCGAAGGATAGCTTATACTACATTTTTCATATCTTTTGAAAAAGTTCAATTTTCTAATACCAATGTACGGACAACAGCTCGTCGACCTACCACAAAATTTCAAAATTTCTGATTTGAAAATGATCTCTATATGTCAGGCTTAAAGTTGAAAATCTATTAGAGAATTTTTGACTTTTGGGGTAGGTCAACGTGCTGTTGACTGTACATAATTCACCATTTTATCGTGCCATTCGCTACAAAACATCTTTATACGTAAACTATACTCACAAACGTCAGTATTGTTATGGTTACACGTCAATGTAAAACATACAAGTGTAACCATAACAATCTCCATTCAATTTATTTTGTTATATTTACAAATTATTTAGTAGTAAGTATTTTATTTTTAAATGAAACTACTTTTACGGATTATTTCGCGATTTATTAACATTTTATTTAACCTGACATTTCGAACACTTTACAGCGTTCGTGGTCACAGGTAGACTAAGGTGTTATTCGTCTTTACAATATTTTGAAAAAATTATAAACCTACCGTCACTCAGTTAATATTAATTTGTGTTCCTGTCTACGCAAAAAGAGCTAACTGTATCTAGAGGTCTTGCAGTGCGGGGCCTAGCTTGGGATTTCGTTAAAATAGGATCCCATGCTGGTGGTATTTTCCAACCATCTTCTTTGTTGAAATTCGGGTGTCTTCTAATTTCAATTGCCTCCCGTAACATGCGAGGAGTAAAAGTAGATAGTTTCATTTAAATGTATCGTGTTCGCGTAAATTAAAGACAACAATAAGTATTTTATTTGAATAAAACACGTTGTGCACTTAAAGGATAATGCCGTTTATACCCTTTTGGTACGGAAATCTTGATTTCAAAGCACTGAAAAAATTGTCTACTACGAGCAGTGCAGCGCGGCAATCGCAACGTAGGTACGTTGTGTCTTGCGCAAGTTGCTATTTCGGCGGCCACGTGCGCCCGCCCCGAATGTCACTACAGACTTCGGACCGGACTGACCGTTCCCTATTTATTTTTGTTGACGTTCCGTTGTTTTGGTTTTCTTTAGATGAAAACGCGACAAAATATGTCAAGGTTAGACTAAGCCCAGCATTAGTCGATGGACCTTGGTTGATTTCAGGGATTCCGGACCTCTTTTGTCATTTTCCCGAATCATGAGAAACCAATATTGAGTGGTTTGAACCTGTATTTTGACCAGCAGAAATAGTCATTTTTAAGTCTATGTTATGAAATTAAATGATTTGGTATTCATCATTTACTTAAGTATGTGGAAGAGACTTTAATAGGTTTTAATCATAAATTAAATGCGTACCGCAAGAAGAGAACTAAACAGCTAATAACTTTGTAAAAACGGGACTTCCAAAATGTATTCTACTTTTAATGTTTTTTACAACTAAAAAGTAAGTTTTTCTCTTCAATCTTACCAAGTAGCAAATGATGAAGGGCTAGCTCGCATACTCATTTAACAAATGAGTGGTTAGTATAATTTGTAAATATCCTAGTTAAAATTTTATTGATTAAGACAAACTTTGTAAGTATGACACGAATTTTTTATTTGTTCAAAACAACGACAAATATAAATAGTGACTATCTAAAACCGTATTCAGCGGGATGACATTACACATACAGGAAAGAAAAATATACATACTTGTATCTCCAAGTCCAATGTCTACTCTGACGCGCGACGCGTATTGTTGGCACGGGCCCGGTGCGAATGACCTATACATACTTATTTTTACATAAGAACTATCAGCTGATCACAGCTATGTGTAATCAAGGCAAAGTAAATAAGAATTTTGTAAATAGTAGGTAAGCTTCTTTTTTTTGTGTCAATGTCATGGTGCTTCCCAGATCCGCCCAAAACAGGGTGACTCTTACGAAATAACTTTTTTCTCTATTTAGGATTTTCTTCGTACAGATGATTGCAGTGGCTAAGACACTGACTTTGACATTGTGAACTCTCAAGTTGGTAAGCTTGGATTTTTTTTGTGTCAATGACATGGTGCTTCCCAACTCCGCCCACAAAAGGGTGACTCTTACGGAATAACTTGTCTCTCTTTTAAGGACCTCCTTTGTACGTAAGAACAGAGAGCAGGGCCAGAACCATGAACTCTTAAAACAATCTCAAAGTTGTCAAATCTGTCAATTTTGGTACGTCATTTCATACAAAATTTGACAGAAATGATAATGTTTGACAGATTTGAGATTGTTTTAAGAGTTCGTGGTTACCGCCCAGGAGATTGAGTACGCCATAGTCCACGGCTCCATACAACAGTAACCCTCTCTACATACTCGAGTCTGGAGAGTTTCATTAACCGCAAACCAGTTTGGTTATATTCACTTTTACCGTTTTACGAAGTCTTGAAATATTATACTTATATTTAAAGACTGGTTCATACATGGTAGGGCAAAGCCATATTTTTGAGGCGTGCTTGAGTGCCTGGAAGGGGGCTGAAACAGGGTGTACCCAAGAATACAACAACTTTTTTTATAGGAGCAAAGTCGAAATTCTTTTGTACACCCTGTATTCTGAATAAATTACGTAAAACGTCTTCGGGTTATAAAGTTACTCTAATGTTGTAGGATATCCAGCTATTTTCTCCTGACTTACAAAAATATGACCAAATTGCCATTTAGTCCGCCGTACCAAGTGTTCACAACTACTAAATAAAATTTATTATATCATAATTTGTAGAGAGGACGCAAATGCCCTCGTTAGACCACGTTTACCTTCTGGAACTAAATATAACCAAGTTTATTTTAATTTGACCCAATTTCTTATGATAAATCTCCTTCGCTCAGCATAGCCGCATCTTGCAAGGCAATTAAAAGATTTAATAAGTATAAAAGAGGAACTAACCCTACATTAATTTATACACGGTACAAGGTATATTATATTATACACAGCTTTATCTTATTTAAATAGTATGGTTATTCTTATCGTAACAAAAATTGGCAAATTAAATTTACATACTTTTTTAGTTAAAGGTCAATCCGTTTATCGCAATCATTATACTAAACCTTGTTGATTGGAATTAGTGGTGGCATTAATGGTTTAAAAAAAATATTCGTTAAAAAATATTGGTTGAATAAAAATATCGATATTTTTAATGGTTGAAAATATCAGTTGATATTTTTATGCATATACATTATTTTTATCAGTAATTGAATATGGTTGAAAAAAAAGTTAGATGTTAGATGTTAGGTGTTATCATTTCAATAATCTCCAGAACCTAAAGTTGGTGCCGAATAACAAAAGTTGACGGAAAAGTTTATAAGAATCAGTATTGAAGATAAAAAACACTTGAAAAAAATCATTTAAATGATTTTTTCAAGTGTTATTTATCTTCAATTAAACCTTGCATGGATTGCTAAAAACAAAAATTTACAATGTTTAAGCATTTCTGATCTTAACCAATGGTCAAATATTTGTAAAAATATTTCTATAGGGTGTTGACGGTAGTATACTACTCAGCTATACATATAGCTACAACATTGATCAGAGATACGCTGGCTTTGACAGCGAAAAAAAACACTTGAGGAATTTCATCTTGTCACGTGACGTCCTCGGTAGCTTAGTTGGTAAAGCACTCGCCCGGCATGCGATGGGACGTGGGTTCAAGTCCCACCTGAGGTCGATGATTTTTTTTTTCAAGTGTTATTTATCTTCAAATAAACCTTGCATGGAATTGCTAAAAATAAAAATTTACAAGAATCAGAATAATAATATTTTTTCAGACTCCTTGTAGTTGAATTTTATTGACTAGACGTTTTCCTACTAAGCGAGCGTTGACCTCTATATTCAATTGCTCCAAAATGTTTTTAAATTTTGTTTTTCGTAATTCCGAGATTCAAAAAGCGAACACTTTGAGTAAATCTTTCAGCGAACATGTTTGAAGTCTGTGGATTTGTGTTATCTTGCGTTATGTCTGGGGTCATTGACCGCGCCTACGCGGACATGCATGACCAATGGACAACTCTGAAGAATTGGACACTGAAAACTGATGACGTATATTTTGTATAGTATCGATCTATATGTGTTTGTGTTATTTTGAGAGAGAGACAAATTTTATATAATACACACACAACAATTTAAAAAGCGTGCATTAACAAGACGAAACAGAAAAAAATCAGTAAAAAAAGTGAATTTATCCTTTTATAGATTATAAAATCTTTAAACATATGCCTTTGTTTACTGGCATTTCAACCCAGATGGGATCTTAGGCTGGGTTGCACCATCTTACTTTAACTTTAACAACGTCAAAAGTCTGTCAAACTCCATACAAAAACACCGGTTAAAGTTACAGTTATGGTTAAAGTTAAGGTGGTGCAACTCAGTCTTAGCGTTCTATCAAAATATAAATACAAACATTTGACATTAGCACAATATAAACACTTAATGAGTTCAAAGCATGCATACCGCCTTATCAAAAATATGAGACAACTCCTCAAGCGCAAGTCAGACTCGCGCTCTGACGCCACCGCACTAATGTATTTTCACACTTTGAGCCATGGCGGCGGTCACCGGTGACCCCCAAACAATAAATGTTATATGTCTTTTAATTTTCGTGTCTAGTTTTGTGGCAGACAAAGGCTTCAAATTAAATAATTACTATTTAAATCGGACTTACACTTGACTGATTTTTATAATTTGTGGTATATCTCGAAGGCTTGCATCTTACATTATTATAGCAATACTAAGTTTGTTGCCTTTAAGTAGGATGAGGAGCTGTTTCACAATGTAAATAAAATAATAAATATTGGACAACATCACATACATTGCTCTGATCCTAAGGTAATTAAGTAGCTAAAGCACTTGTGTTATAGAAATCAGAAACAACGACGGTACCACAAACACCCAGACCCGAGACAATATAGAAAAGTTTGTTTTCCACATTGACCCAACCGGGGATCGAACCCCGAACCTCAGAGATGGCGACGCCATAATATAGATCGTCAATATATATGTACTGTGTTAATATGGAACAATTTTTTGTCCCGTTCTCGTTAATTTTGAAAAGTACCTAAGTTACATCCCACGATACAAAAGCTGGCTTATATTTGGCCCAACGAATTAGCCCAGCTATACAGCGTGGTAATGTAGCCAGCCTTTTGGGTACCTTTCCCCAAGGCAGCGAGCTTAATCAGATATTTTATTTACAGGTTTTTGTCTTATAAATAAAATATATGATCTTATGTACAGTCAACAGCACGTCGACCTACCCAAAAAGTCAAAAATTCTCCAATAGATTTTCAACTTTAAGCCTGACATATAGAGATCATTTTCAAATGAGAAAATTTGTCATTTTGTGGTAGGTCGACGAGCTGTTGTCCTTACAGAAATGGTTAAGGTTTTTATTTGTTTTTTTTTTCATATTTAAAAACTGTAATTTTTACCTAAGGTTTTACTATTATAAAGATATAATTAATATCAACAGTATATTAATGTTCAAAGGGTTACTTACCCTGTCAAGCTTCAATTCCCCACCGGTGGCCACGTCATAATAGATTTTTTATTGTGTCTCTTGACCTTGGCCTGACAGGTTACTATAACTTTATAAATATCTTCAGTATAAATAAATATTAAGCGATTGACGTCAAAAGTGATGAAGTTACATTTCAGCGGCTGAATAGGGAATCTGAAGATGGCACGCGCATGCGTCATACTGTATTTATAGCAACAGCGAGTTAAAGGTAAACAGATCCATACCTATGACATTTAAAGGTGTTTTTAACGATTTATCAAGGCATCCTACAATGTTTTCGAATCTGAAGTAGTTTTACTATTTAAACAGTTTTCCATTATCATCATCGCAATTTCAGCCACAGGACGTCTACTGCTAAACGTAGGCCTCCCCCAGTGACTTCCAGATTGGCCGGTTGGAAGCCGGCTGCATCCAGCAGCTTCCTGCACCCTTTACCCAGGTCGTCTATCTACCTTGTTACAGAATATAATCATGTGTTTATCCGTACATGAACTTTTACTTAGGGAAAATCATTTAAAAAAAGGTGCCTTATACAAACTAACACTCTACCTCGAAGATAATATATAGATAATTTATGCAGATGACTTAGTAGCCATGATTTTTAACAGTGCAAACATTTTCAAGAAAGATTTTGTGGCTTTTTAAAAAGAAAAACATAGATTAAGAAACATTTATGATTAAAGAAAATACATTACACATCTTCGACTTTTAGTATGAGGAAAGACAAGGATTCCCTATTAATCCCCATGAGAAAGTTTTATAATAGGCTGCTGAGATAAAATCACCTGTATTCTACACTGATTATTTACTCTTTATTGTCAATGCAATAAGGTTCAAAATACACATGTAATCTTAATGTAAATGCAACCGAAGCTAATCGCGCGTCCTATTTCAGCCGTGTAAACAAACTCGCAGACACGTTTCCATGTTTTCATGATTTCGCCGCCATTGTTACGGTAGCAATAAAAAAGTGGCAAGCGTGAGTAGATAATAGTGTTGGGTTCTTTATGTAGTCTTCTATTTGTCATTGTTACTATAAGCCTCTTAAGCCCGGTTCTCATTTCCGAGAAACGGTTGGTTTTGCTAACGGATGGTAGGAATTGTCAATTTGACATACTCAAAAGCTTTCCTATAAATGACGCTTCGTCAAATTTTATAGGAACGACTATAACGGCTCGTTACTTTTGACATCAATACGATCAGTTACTGATGTACACTTACGCATAGTACAATATAGGAACCCGGTGTTAGTTGTTTTTGTCTATAAACAAAAATACCCTCCAAATAAGGAGCCTAGGCAAGACCGACTACCATAGATAATGTAGATAGATACTCTTTATTGCACACCAAACAAAGAAGTTACAGTTGATATTTACAGAAAGATGTACAATTTAGGCCGTCTTATCGTAAAAACAATCTTTTCCAGACAACCTTTAGGCAGAGGACAACTATAAATAAAGTTTTGAATAATACCTAAGGAAGATGGCTGGCAGTGGATGAATGGAAAGAACGGGAGATCGTTCTCTTTTTGGCGCTCTTTAGCTTACGTCTAGAAGTATACTCCAATAGGCTGAGACGATGATGATGATGATGATGGCGTGTCATTAGACAAAATCACGGGGAAGATTTTTCAGCGGGTTTGAAGACTAATTATCTATGATCTTTTACTTGGCATTAATTTTGCACCCTGTAAAGTGGTGCTAGGTTTGTTCAAGCTGAAAAATGTATTTGCTAAGATAAATGCAAATTAATACTATGAAGAAGTCAGAACTTTAATACCACTATTTCAAAAATGCTTGTTTCCATACAAAAAATTATTGCAAACCGTGTTTTGTTCAGAACTTGCTTTTTCTTAATTATTATATTAAACTGTTTCACTGTAGTATCTTATGCATATATGTATATTTTTATTACAGTCTAGCATGCTGTTTATCTGAATCGTGGCCTTCTTGGACCACATAGAGTTTAGGCAAATTTATAGTACAGGTCCTATACTATGAAGTCAATTTATTTACAAATCCGAAAATAATACGCTGGTTAGCCGTTTTTATATCTTCCCACGGGCCCCTAAAAGTCAGCGTGATAAATGCCGACTTGTAGGTCGAGAATGTGCAGAAACTGTATGACGCGCGTCTGTCCGTCTGTCTGTCCTTTGTAACGTTCATTTTATTTCGGAAACCAAAATTACCAAAACAATGTATTCTTCGCTGACGTCAATACGATTAAAAGAAACGTAAGTAATGAATTGCGTTAAAGTTGTGGTTAAAGAGACAAAATAATGTGCATTAAATTTTCCAAATTTTACTGAATCCAGTTGAATAATAAAGATAAATTTAAATAAAATGAACAACAACTTTATTTCCAGACGGCAATAAGTTGTTGTAGAAATGTTTTTATGAAAAGAATCCTATTTATAAATATTTGTAAATAGTATTATATAACATAGTAGCATAGTATATATTGTAACATAATGTTTGTATGAAATGTTACCACATACTTTTGCCTCTGATTATAAATATAAATAAAATAAATATTGGATAACATCACATACATTGCATTGATCCTAAGGTAAGTAGCTAAAGCACGCGTGTTATAGAAATCAGACACAACGACGGTACCGCAAGCCACAACACCCTAACCTGAGCTAATATACACCGTGAATTTTTAATTACCCGAGAAAATAAACTAACACACTCAGATATCGATCTACATCGAATTTGGCGAATAAAAAATTTTTTTTAATGAGAAATTTATTTAAAAGATCCCTAACATTCCTTAAAAAATATGCACCATAAAAGTCCTGCTAATTCAAATAGTAATCATTATCATTCCAACATTAACGGAACCAAAATCCACCTAATTTAGTCGCGTCATATTGGCGTACGGAAGAAATAACGATGAATGATTTTTTTTTCATTCATAGTTATTCCTTCCGTACGCCAACGCCGTACGCCGTTCTGTTTTTTTTATTCGCCAAATTCGATGTATATCGATATCTGAGTATGTTAGTTAATTTTCTCGGGTAATTAAAAATTCACGGTGTAGAAAAGTTCGTACTTAGAGATGGCGCTGCCATTTGAAGTCCGGCGTGCTCAACTCTCGGCCACGGAGGTCGATATATGCAAACAGTATTTCTGAAAAACTTTTTGGTAAACTACGCTGATAACCTAACGGGTACCATTTTAGTATTTTTTTTTTATTTAGCGAATGATAAAAGAAACTCTAATGACAAAGTTAATTTCCACCAATTAAATTGTAATCCAATTTAGTGAAATCTGTAAGTTGACTGCCAGCTCGCATGCAGACAGCTTTTTATAGATCGAACGGCGGGATTTTCCGCCCGCGGTCAACGAAGGGAAACCCGCCTGGGCTGCCCGCCCGCCCTAACTTGATACCGCCCGCCCTAGCTCGATACGGTTACTAGACCACCGGCGCCTTAGCAGTATGACTTTTAGTTTAGTGGGAAATGTTTTTATAAATTATTTGTTATTTGTGTAAATTAACACTTTTTTTATTGGACAACATCGCATACATTGCTCTGATCCTAAGGTAAGTAGCGAAAGCACTTGTGTTATAGAAATCAGAAACAACGACGGTACCACAACACCCCGACCCGAGCCAATATAGAAAAAATCGTCTAGATGATCCTCGACCTCTGAGGGACCGACTTTGGAGGAGGAAGTAAAGAATGATAAAATATATGCCATTAATAATCTTTATTGTAAGAAGTATTGACGCCAGTATAGGTAATATCATTTGTCAGGTCACTTGTCGACCTCCGTAGCCGAGAGGCAAGCACGCCGGTCTTGGCGTCGCCATCTCTGAGGTTCCGGGTTCGATCCCCGGTCGGGTCAATGTAGAAAACGAACTTTTCTATATTGGCTCGGATCTGGGTGTTTTGGTACCGTTGTTTTTTCTGATTTCTATAACACAAGTGGTTTAGCTACTTACCTTAGGATCAGAGCAATGTATGTGATGTTGTCCAATATTTTTTTTTTTTATTCTTTTTTTTTTCATTCTTTCAAATAAAATAAAAGACTGGGTAATCAATTTCACTATTATTATAATATAGAAAAGTTTGTTTTCTGCGTTAACCCAACCGTTTGAGTCACCTTTGCCCTTCAAAGAACATATGAAGTCATATATATATGTCCTCACTTCCGGTAGTTACTAGTACATTTTATATACATTGTATACGAGTACAAGGGCGATTATGTCTACCACTGGCGGATCCATTAGCTAATCCCTATTAGCTAAGGTGCGCCAAGGTCAGGGCAAGGACGAGGACCGAAATAAACCACTCGGCTGTCGGGTAGATTCGTGAGGGCGGTTCATCTATCACCGAAGCGAGGTTAACGAATTAGGGATGAATTGAATTGAAGAGGGAATACTAAGAATTCAAAACAAACAACACTGCAAAACATCGCAAAACTTTCTAAAATGGACGCGCAGTCAAAATGGCGGCCGTATGTCATCCGACCCGTAATTCCCGCCAAAACAAACCTTGACTCAAAGAAAAAAAAAACAGTTATTGTTATTGCTTCTTTTGAAGCTTCCCAGAACAGCAGACTGAAAATCGGTTAAACATATAAATTAAACTCTATGATGGCTCATTGTGTAGACTTGACGAGCTAACTGATTGCCCGTGGACTTGTGAAGTTGTGAGCGAAGCGATGGTTTGTGCGTCACTGGTGCGGTAAAAATGGCTTATTTTTGTCTCTGGATTCGTAAAGCTTGTACCACATGAGTAAAGAAACGGAACAGAGACAAAGCTACATACAAATGCGCTGTGATAGGTACATCACTACAAGTGCAACGCGTGTGTGTGCGTGACCACTGGCCGCTTGTCACGTATGAGCCAAAACCGCTTCACACTAGATCAGCCAGTGGTCAATCTCAGGGCTTGCAGGCGTGACACGACGCTCGAATGTCGTGCGTGTTTTGTTTTGTTATCGAGTTTCTCACATAATACGTAGTAATATTTTTGTTTTAGTATTTAAAAAGTGTTGTAAATATATGGTTGTACATTGTACTGTGTGTGATAATACCTCCTGACAATTTTATTGCATTTGTTGAATTGCTTGAGCAAAAATTTTGCGAATATTTTGATCTTCATGTACAAATTGTTAATATTGGTAATGGCATATTAGCACGTTTGCAAGATTGTACATTTCATATGCCATGTGATTATTTCCCATTGGATTATTTGAAAAAACTTTATATTAGATTTAGAATTTATCATTCGATTAAAAGACATAACAAATTATTAAAAACCAAAAGTAATAAAAAAATATATTTAAGAGTATGTAATTTAATTGAAGATAAATAACACTTGAAAAAAAAAAATCATCGACCTCAGGTGGGTCTCGAACCCACGTCCCATCGCATACCGGGCGAGTGCTTTGACCACTAAGCTACCGAGGACGTCACGTGACAAGATGAAATTCCTCAAGTGTTTTTTCTCGCTGTCAAAGCCAGCGTATTCTGATCAATGTTGTAGCTATATGTATAGCTGAGTAGTACACTACCGTCAACACCCTATAGAAATATTTTTACAAATATTTGACTATTGGTTAAGATCAGAAATGCTTAAACATTGTAATTTTTTGTTTTTAGCAATTCCATGCAAGGTTTAATTGAAGATAAATAACACTTGAAAAAAAATCATGGAAAAAGCAATGAAAAAGCATGGAATTGCTAAAAACAAAAAATTACAATGTTCAAGCATTTCTGATCTTAACCAATAGTCAAATATTTGTAAAAATATTTCTATAGGGTGTTGACGGTAGTGTACTACTCAGCTATACATATAGCTACAACATTGATCAGAATACGCTGGCTTTGACAGCGAGAAAAAACACTTGAGGAATTTCATCTTGTCACGTGACGTCCTCGGTAGCTTAGTGGTCAAAGCACTCGCCCGGTATGCGATGGGACGTGGGTTCGAGACCCACCTGAGGTCGATGATTTTTTTTTCAAGTGTTATTTATCTTCAATTAAACCTTGCATGGAATTGCTAAAAACAAAAAATTACAATGTTTAAGCATTTCTGATCTTAACCAATAGTCAAATATTTGTAAAAATATTTCTATAGGGTGTTGACGGTAGTGTACTACTCAGCTATACATATAGCTACAACATTGATCAGAATACGCTGGCTTTGACAGCGAGAAAAAACACTTGAGGAATTTCATCTTGTCACGTGACGTCCTCGGTAGCTTAGTGGTCAAAGCACTCGCCCGGTATGCGATGGGACGTGGGTTCGAGACCAACCTGAGGTCGATGATTTTTTTTCAAGTGTTATTTATCTTCAATTAAACCTTGCATGGAATTGCTAAAAACAAAAAATTACAGTATGTAATTTGTAAAAAAAATAACCTATTTTAATAAAAAATGTGAAAAAAATAACATTTATATTTTAAATTTATTCAATTGTGCCAACCCTACCAAAATAGGTATAAATTTTGCTAGCTCTTTAGAAGCTTTGTCTCTGTTCCGTTTCTTTACTCATGTGCTTGTACTGCGAAAATATTTTATGCCAGTATTTTGTTCGTCGTCATAATCTGCGGAATTTATGAAAAAAAATATTGTCACAGTAATTTTGGGGTACGGACTTGTCAACGTTCTTGGAAAAGTATAATGAAATGAAATGAAATGAAATGAAATGAAATGAAATGAAATGAAATGAAATTTATTTGCATGTGAAAAAGGTACATTTTAGATAGAATTGTGGTTTAAAGTTCAGCTTTTTCAGCCATTTACAAATAGCATGCAAATATTTGATAAAATTAATTGAAAGCAATAAATACGATGTCAATAATAAATAAAAAAAAAATTATACAACACAACTAAACAATACAATTAATATAGAAAAATGTCAACAATACATAACATAATATTTAAATTAACAATTGAAATTTAAGAAATCATTTACAGAATAAAAACAATGTTCATTAAGCCATTTATAAAATGTCACTTTAAACCTACTGAAGGGCAAGTCTTTTATTAGATGGGGTATTTTATTATATATTATAATACACATCCAGTAGCAATTTTTTTTAAATCTCGCACTCTTGGGTATTAAATCGGAAACCAGCCTATTGCCGTTTCTGGTATTCCGGATATATATATCTTTTGCTTGTATGAAATTGTGCATATTTTGTTTTACAAATTTACCAACTTCAAAAATATAAAGACATGGAAGTGGCAAGATTTTTAAATATTTAAATATTGGCTTACATGGCTCATCTGGTGAAGTGCCACATATAGCCCTTACACATTTTTTTTGCGCAATAAATGTTTTATTGGCGTTAGTGCTATTTCCCCACATAATTAAACCGTATCGCAATACAGAATCTACATAAGCAAAGTATGCTGTAAGTGCAGTGCTTTTGCTGGCTACTTTAGTTAATTTATACAATGCATAAGAGAATCTATTAATTCTGTTGCACACAATTTCCACTTGCTTCTTCCAATCCAATTTTTGGTCAATCCAAATACCAAGAAATTTTGTCATGCTTGTACCTTTTAGCTGTTGACCTTCGAATTGAATGTCAATAGTCTGATAAAGAATGTCATTAAAATTAATAAAATATGTTTTGTCAATATTTGTACGAAGATTGTTATTTTGGAGCCATGTAATTATTGTTTTAACTGTATTATTAATGTCATTTATATGTTCATTTAAAGTCAATTTACTATCCGTACTAACTACCACAGATATGTCGTCAGCGAATAAGACACATCTGTGTCTAGTCACCTCTGGGAGATCATTTATATAAATTAAGAATAATAGCGGTCCTAATACGCTTCCCTGTGGGACTCCAAAGTCATTTTTCAGAAAGTCTGATTTATATATTTGTACTATTGAATTTGAGTCAAGTTTCGCTATTTCCACTGACTGTGTTCTGTTTTGCAAATAGGTTTTTATCCAATTTAAGGCAGTGCCTCTTATGCCATTATTTTCCAATTTTCCTACAAGCTGTTTGTGTGATACAAAGTCGAATGCTTTCGACATGTCGAAGAAGAGTACAGTTGTATACTTTTTGTCATTTAGGCATGTGAGGGTCTCGGTTACCATGTCGAAAATTGCATGTGCAGTTGATTTCCCTTTTTGAAACCCGTACTGATTGTGTTTCAAAACACAATACTTTTTTAAGAAAGCCACTAATTTGGCATGCATCACTCTTTCATACACTTTAGATAACACCGGAACTAGCGTAATTGGCCGGTAGTTGTCTAGCATTAACCTGTTGTCTTTCTTAAACAAGGGTTTAACTACAGATAATTTAAGGTTTTCTGGAAACAAACCAGATATCATTGAGAAGTTTATTAAGTATGCTAATACCTTGCTTATTACATCACTACATGCCTTAATAACTTTAGTGCACACGCCGTCGTAGCCTTCCGAGTTACTATTGTTCAATGTCATTATAACTTTTCTTACATAGTATTCGTCAATGGGAGTCAGATAAATAGAATTGATTAAAATGTCATTAGGTTTTTTAATGGAGATATTATTATTTTCTTTGTTTGTCAGTTCAATAAAATAATTGTTAAAAGCAGTCGCGATTTTTGAAGGACTATTTATAACGATGTTATTACATTCAATGGAATCAATAAAATTATTTTTTTGTGGTTTAAAGTCTATTTCGTCTTGTATTACCTTCCACGCAGCTCTACAGGTGTTTTTGCTATTTGACACATATTTATCATTTGTACATTTTTTAGCACGTAGGACGCATTTTTTAAGTATTTTAGAATAGGTTTTGTATTTGTGTTTATTTGAATAAGTTCTTTTTTTGTAGTAAGTTTGCCTTAGGACTCTATTTCTGACGCAACTTTTTCTTATTCCTTTCGATATCCAATTTAAATTAGATCTTGTATTTAATCTTACTTTAGTAATAGGAAAACAGAGCTTATAAAGTAGGCACAACCAATCATAGAAATTGTTAAACGCGGCATTTGGGTCAGTTTCACTATATACATCAGAAAAGGAAAGGCTTGATATGTATTTTTTAAACTTATCTATGTTTTCAAAAGAGTAACATCTCTTATAGGCAAATATTATTTTTGGAGGGATACGTTTTGGCTTTGTGTTGAAAACCAGTACCTGCGCAGTGTCATGGTCCGACAAACAGAGAGGGAGAGTGGATCCAGTTGCACTCTTCACATTACTAAATATATGATCGATGCATGATTGCCCTCTCGTTGGTGTAGTAATATGTTGAATTAGATTATAGTTTTTAAGAATATCTGTGAGTTGGTTAGTTACATTATTATTAATAGTAGTATTTATATTGATATCCCCCACTATCACTATTTTTTTCTTAGGATACTTAAGTAAGTATTTGTTAAGCAGAAGTTCTAGTCTATTAAAAAAGTTGTCAAAATGTCTTTTGTTTGTCGCATTTGATGTTCGATATACACAAACAATAATTATGTTGTGATGAGGTATTACTACTGAACAGCATTCGAAATGAAAGTCGGCAATAACATCGTCAAAATTGCAATTTTTGTTATAAGCTATACCTTTTTTTACCATGGGTGGGTTCCGCACCCAAAGGGTAAAACGGGACTCTATTACTTAGGCTCCGCTGTCCGTCTGTCTGTCTGTCTGTCCGTCTGTCACCAGGCTGTATCTAATGAACCGTGATAGTTAGAGAGTTGAAATTTTCACATATGATGTATTTCTGTTGCCGCTATATCAACAAATACTAAAAACAGAATACAATAAATATTTAAGGGGGCTCCCATACAACAAACGTGATTTTTTGGCCGATTTTTATAGATAATGGTACGAAACCCTTCGTGTGCGAGTCCGACTCGCACTTGGCCGGTTTTTATGTAATATTAAAGTCATCTTTCGTATAAGTACTTCGAATTACGAGCGTAATATCGAAATGAAATTTATGAGCCATCGACTGGTCGTTATGTGATTAATGAGCTATTAAATTATAAAGGATCATTAACGACTTACGGTTTTATGATGTTATTCATATATGATCTCTGGAGACTGTAGGTATACAGGGTTACATTGCAAAGTAGTGCCAAATTTTCAGGGACCACTCAGAATCAGTAACTAAATCGATCTACGATATTTAAAACGATATTTTTTTTTTACTATCCGCTGTTCAAAGATGGTATGCGAGGATAATCTTGTCTCATTGTTTTTGCAAAGTTCAATGCAATAATAGTCATAATGGCGCGCGAAAACAAACCTTAGCCTTTTCGATGTAAAGTACATTTCTAACAGCAGGAGCAACCCGCGCATACCAGAGAGGTTCAAATTGACAGCAAATACCCTAACCAGTGCACCTCTAGATCTTTTTTTTTTCTATTTATTCAGGGCAACAAACAGTCTTACAATGATTCTTAATTTAAAATACTACATTACTATACATATAAGTAATTGTAGGACCAACAACATTATCCACATAGAGATAGTGATATTTAAGTTGAGAGCAGACATCTGATGAAGTTAAAATAAAACTAAAACTAGGGTGATTCCGAAATCATCAGCTCCATTCCATTGAGCCCGGTATTCGGCACTCTTACTATCTAAAATGTAAGCTAAAGAACGATAAATATATATAATATTAGATAAAATAACTTTCGTGTAAATATTTTGTTGCTCAAATTCAGCAATTAGGATTTTGTTTATTTTAGTGCGATGTTAATAGTAACCTAGCCTGAAAGGCAGCTGATGATTTTGTTTTCACCTACATAAATCTTATCTTTAAAATTTCGCACTACTTCGTAATGTAACCCTGTATAGTCTTTTTAGAGCTACAAATAGGATAGGATCGAATATTAGAAAATCTTATGACGAATTTTATGTAATACATAAGTTCCTATTACTATTATGATCATTTGGCCGAGCGGTTTGCGCTCCACACTACAACACCAGGCGGTGGCTGGTTCGAAACCCGCAAGGGGCAAATTAATGTAATTCACGAGTTTGTGAACAAGAGTATAGATTTTTTTCTTCAGTCGTGGATGATACACTCGTACTTAAATATGTTGTGTTTTTGTAACGCCATCGTATTAAAACTTTGCTTATTACGGGTTAATTGTTTAATTTATTTTTTTAGTTCTTTATTTGAAGGGGTAATAGGGATGTTGACCTCATTCATAAATAATTCTAAGGCATCATTTATTAAAACATACACTTTATTTTAGGCCTAATAACTCAGTATAATTTCATTTAAGAGGCAAACTGATTTTTGATTGCTTTAAAGTCGTAAAAAAGTAAGGCAGTTGAGTTTATCGGATAGTGACGTCATAATCCGATATCGCCATACAAATAATAAAGAAGATATCTGTTTTGACAGCTCATAAAAAGTATGTCAATTGATTGGTGGTGTCAACTAGCCTATTATACTACTCAATTGCAACTACTCTCACTATGATACCAACATCAAAACTTCGCAAACAGTACTTACGTACTTACGCTTTTACTTAGTATGTTCCTCATACTTAATAGGGATGTTGACACCATTCTTAAATAATTCTAAGGTATCGTATTAAAACGAACACTCTATTTTAGGCCCAATAACCCGGTACAATATAATTTATTAGAAAAACTGGGCCATAACCATGAGCTCTTAAAACAATCTCAAAGTTGTAAAATGTGTCAATTTTGGTACGTCATTTCATACAAAATTTGACAGAAATGATAATGTTTGACAGATTTGTGATTGTTTTAACAGTTAATGGTTAGGGCCCTGATTTTTGATTGCTTCAAAATCGATTAAAAGTAAGGCAGTTGGGCTAGGTGGACAGTGACGTCATAATCCGATATCGCCATACAAATTATAAGGAAGAGGTGCGTTTTGACAGCTCATAAAGAGTACGTCAATTGATTGGTGGTGTCAACTAGCCTATTGTGTTTTTGCGATGCTGCTATCGTAGTAATAGTTGATATATTTATTTAACTAAATAATTCAATATAATTTATTGATTGGACTAACTTACCTAGTGACGTCCAATCCTAATTATGTGAAGTAATCTCGTCCTCGTTTTGTACTATGTAGTAGGCACCTTTGTGTAACTACGCGATCTACAATGTTTAAAGTATAGCGCCTTAGAGCGCTATTTATACTGAAAAAAATAAAAAACACAACCAATGGCATCCTGTCCCTGGTGTCACGTTTGACATCTGTCAATCTTAATGTCATTATTTCAAAGAATAGGTACACAACTTTCAACATCAAAAAAGGGGTCATAAAAGCGTATACATATATTAAGGACAATATATATAATTATATATACATCCGTATATATATATTTCTAAAAAACCTAGAATCAGGGCTGGGCTGGGATTAGAACGAGGACGAGATTACTTCACATAATTAGGATTGGACGTCACTAGGTAAGTTAGTCCAATCAATAAATTATGTTCCATAATCTCGTCCTCGTTTTGTACTATGTAGATGTTCAAAGAGGAAAGTTGTGTTGCAAAATCAATAAATCATTTATTATGATCACATACCTAATGATTTGCTGAAGTTTGAGATGTAAAAATTTTTAGGTGTTATTTTATGAAGTATCTGTTAGTAAGTAGATACTTCATTCAAATTTTATCTAACGCGGGTGTAGTTGTTTGATTCATCATTGGAATTAATCAATCAACTCTGAATATCAAAACATCTTCAGATCTATACAAACCTGTATGATAATATAACTTTGCATGATGTAACCACCATGTATAATGGTGCAACCCTGTATGATAATACAACCTTGTATGATGTTACAACCCTGTATAGTGGTACAACCCTGTATGAAGGTGCAACCCTGTATGACAGTGCAACCCTGTATGATGGTACAATCCTGTTTGATGGTACCACCCTACAGGTACAGCCCCGTATGATAATACAACTCTGTATATTGATGCAGTCAACTGATGACACCGACGACCGTTGTACCATACTTACAGGTGAATCAAGAAGAAGAAGCAAATCACTCATAAACTCGAAAAAAGTAATCTAAATGGAAATGGGAAATGAAACTGACGCAATAGCGATTTTTGCAATAGAAATTATTTATGCATAAACTAAAGTTCACACAAACGGAGTCGCGGGCATCAGCTTGCTTAATGTTATCATGAAAACAAGAAAATGATTTAAGCTAAGCCTAGTCTTATTTATCTAAAAGAATGTACATACTTAGTAAATGGGTAGGTATTTAAAAAGGTAACTTTACCCCAGTACAAGTGGTATATGGTAATAATTTGATAAAAATGATTATTTTATTATATTCAAATAGAAATCTTGGTAAATAACTTTAATGAACCATCTGTTCAATGTACGGTAAACAGCACGTTTAAAGTTACCACCCAAAAAGTTAAAAGTTCTTCAACAGATTTTTTAACTTTAAGCCTGACTTGTAGAAATCATTTTCAATTGATAAAAACGATGATTTGTGGTAGGTCGACGAGCTGTTGTCTGTACTTATCAATGGTTCAAAATAAATCAATATTAGTGTTTAATATGGCAAAAACTTCGTTACCTATGTGTTATTAAATAAAAAATAAAACTAATAGAAATACTGCAAGTATTGATTCAGTCGGAGAGGGATTCACATACATATTTACTGGCAAGGAATAACCCACCGATTCCGCGTAGACTGAGATTAGTTTCCTTTAGTTAACAATGGTTTCAACATTATTATAGTTAATAAATTAATTTTTGATTAATCTTGTTAGAAAACCATTGATAGAAAACAAATTAATAATATACAACTGGAAATCAGTGTGAAACTCCTGCACTGTATGTGGATCTCCAGGGGGGAAATAATAGGTTACTGAAACAACACAGTTTCTGAAACCTAATAAGAGAAAGATTCAACACTTAACTGATCAATGCTTGTTCAACTGATAAAATAAAAAATAAAAACTTACCAATAAGTCTCATCTAATAAGATAGAAAAAATATTCAAACTTGAATTTTTCTGTGGTCCAGACATCAGTCTGGTACCCTGACAGCCTCAATCCAATAACGAGGAGTTTGAACATATTTGTCAACTACTGCCAGCTGTCCCCAATGCCTTGATTGCCAATTGTATTCGGTTTATTTTCAAATTTTCAGTTGAAATTTTCATTTTATATTAATCATCTCCATATACTTGCTACTTTGATAAAATAACATGTCATACAGGTAGGTACTCTTGAGTTTGGAGCTTAATAATAGCTTGTAGTTTTTATGAAACATAATTAGTAGGTATTATATTAAGACAATTTTAACTTGTTTGGGATGGTTTATGTTCTATTTACAAAATCTGAACTGATCTAAAAATGTTTCTTAGTCTTCCATGGTCTACTCAACTGTAAAATAAAATTATTTGTTACAAAACCATATGACAAGTGTATAAGGGTCATATAATGGTATTACAAAAACTGAACTGATTTAAAAATGTTTCTTAGTCTTCCATGGTCTATTTAACTGTAAAATAAAATTATTTGTTACAAAACCATATAACAAGTGTAAAGGGTCATATAATAGTGTATCATTTTTGTAAATGCCTATTAATAAGGCTTCATAAATCTTGCCATGGATTTTTGACTGACTCTAAAAATTTTGGAATACAGTGATTAGTGTTTATAAAATTATTTTTACAATGGTTACATTATATTATTGCCAAAAAGTAAATAAGCCTTTTATTTGTAACCAAAAAGATGAGTGTGCCTTTTTCTTGAATTGTTCACACTTGATGAAGGCAAGTAGCCTAGCCTTGACTTTCAGCCAGACTATTAGAATAGGTATTATTAAGTGCATTTATAGGTTATTATGAAAACTTAGAATTTTGTTTAGGACTTAATGTATTAGATTTAATGTAAGTCTAAAAAAGGGATTTCACATAACTTATGAAACATAGGAAACAATAACACAAATATGCACTAGTTAACAGACCAATTGTAATGGTCTTCAAGCAAGGACCTAGCATTCCCATGTTACAAAGTACAAGATTATGCATATGACCAAGGGCAGTATGCCCGACCCGATTGGGAATCAAACCCTGCAACTTCCAATGTTAAACCACTACACCAATCTGGTAAACAGAATATCCTTTGATTACAGATATTATTTAGTGATTGCAAGTTATGTTTATTTATTTATTCAAACTTACAATTTTATGAAAAAATAAAATATATATATATTAAAAAACACAAAACTGTGGTTTAGATTTTAAGTATGTGTATGCCAACTATTATAAACTGGCTATGCTTTATAATGTTCTTCCTCTTGGGCCAACATCAAGATGTACATCAATAATATTAAATGCTTGAGATGGAAATCCACACTGCGAGAAGTCACAATTGGTATAAGTGCTATTTCATTGTCTTGTATGTATGTGAATGCAGCAAAAAAGGCCAAGTGTATCTGAGACTTGGTAGCCTTATATATGTGGAAGGCCCAATTCTAAATTAGTAAATATATTAGAAACATATGAAATGTCAAAAATTTAAAATCTAATTGAAATTGTCTAGGTATGAGTCTGTGACTTGGTTACTCAGAAGTCTTTTAGCCTTTAATATCAGCTGATAAAGGAGCTTCTTTCTGTGATTTCTCTTGAGTCAAAATGTTGGGTAGAAAAAACTGCTAAGATCGAGGGTGGACACTGTCTTGGTGTCTCAGTACCAATATTTACCCCCTCCTCTTTTTCTTCAGCTTCAGTGGTGCTCAAGGAGCAGTGTCACCTTGACATTTTGTATTCAAATATATATTCAATTTCAATTGATGAAGTCAGTCTATGATTGCTTTATATAATGAATTGCAGATCCACAATATTGTTAATTAATAATGTTAAGCCACAAGCTGACCCCTCGTGAAAGCAAGTGGAAGTGGTAAAATTCTGCTGCGAGATAGAATTATACTGTTCTTTTGGTAATTATTTATGCGACATCAAATAAGCTGGAACAAATGTGTGATGTTTACAGCTTACCTGCTGATATTATTAATCCTTTGTAGTATATTTGTGGTGCAAGACATTTATTCGTTTCACGGTCAACCCTTCATCAAGACTACTAGGGCCGATGTCATGTTGTCTCAGGTCAATATCTTGTGATGACACTTTAGAATGAATAGCCCAATCCACCATCAAGGCTCTGTTTTGTAGTCATTCTGAGACAACGCAGCGGCTAGAATGAACATGTGATCACCACGGCCAACCTCCCGTGAAAGCTCCGGGTCGTCATTGATCATTGGTTCTGAGTTGACTTCCGTTGTTTTCTTGATTAATTTCTCATAGGCTTTGGTCTCATAGTCAACCCTTCATGAAGACTACTAGAGCAAATGTCATGTTAAGTCTCAGGTCAATATCTTGTGACGACACTTTAGAATGAATAGCCCAATCCACCATCAAGGCTCTGTTTTGTAGTCATTCTGAGACAACGCAGCGGCTAGAATGAACATGCGATCACCACGGCCAACCTCCCTTGAAGGCTCCGGGTCGTCATTGATCATTGGTTCTGAGTTGACATCCGTTGTTTTCTTGATTAATTTCTCACGGGCTATGTTGAATGTGGGGTGAACAGCTAAAATGATCATACTATCATCACGGCCGATTGGTTGTGGCTGTCGATTACGAGGAAATCCTCGTAAAAGCCCCGATGTCAAGTCAGCATAGCAGCACTCCCTTGTTTTCTTGATTAAATTCTTGCAGGTTATGGAGGTCATGTTTCGGTAAACGTAGTGTAGGACTTCTCTTAACTCCATGGACCGACAACTTCAGAAACACGGCTGAAAAAGAAACTGTGTGCCAAGCAGAAGCGGGACTGCAATAGATAGGCGGTGTCGACGTCGTTTTGAATCACAAATAGTTATAAAACATCTCCAATTGGCACTCTTTCTTTCTTGAGACTTCGTCAACCTTACTGGCCTATATTTTATAGTCTAAACACGTTACTAATCCAGTAAAATACTAAAAATAAACGCGTGTGAAAAAATTTACGTACGATCGCGCAGCGTACAAAAAAGTACAAATGACATTAAGATTGACAGATGTCAAACGTGACACCAGGGACAGGATGCCATTGGTTGTGTTTTTTATTTTTTTCAGTATAAATAGCGCTCTAAGGCGCTATACTTTAAACATTGTAGATCGCGTAGTTACACAAAGGTGCCTACTACATAGTACAAAACGAGGACGAGATTATGGAACATAATTCGACGATCGTCTGGGGTAGTGGTTCACGCTCCGGACTGCAATGCCTGGCAGTTGCGGGTACGAATCTCGTAAGGGGTAAATGTTTGTGTGATCAGGACGAGATTTTGTACCGAAGTCATGGATGTTTATAAACGGATTTTTAGTATGTTTATCCGTTATCTAGTCACCATAGTACAAGCTTTGCTTAATTTGGGGCTAGCTAATTAGTGTAATCGTGAAAAACAATTAAATATATATATAAAGAATAAACCTCTAATAAAATGGATACTATTAAAATAGAAACCTTGATATTAATAAGTCACAAAAATGAAAGATAGCAGTAATTGACGACCTCCGTAGCCGAGAGGCGAGCACGCCGGACTTCAAATGGCGCCGCCATCTCTGAGGTTGAGGTTCAAACCGCGGTCGGGTCAATGTAGAAAACGAACTTTTCTATATTAGCTCGGGTATGTGTGTTGTGGTACCGTCGTTGTTTCTGATCTCTATAACACAAGTGCTTTAGCAACTTACCTTAGGATCAGAGCTATGTATGTGATGTTGTCCAAAAAAAATGTTGTCCAAATTCTATCCTTGCAGCACAAGTATCGTGCTGATACAAAAAGGGACGACAAATACTTAATTATGTACCTGTCTAAGTCTTCTCTAGTTACAAACTGGCTTATAATGACAAAACAATATAAATCAGAGCCGTGACACGCCTACACGGCAAAGATTCGTGACGTCATCGATGGCCGATCGGCCACGCTGGCGTCACCGATGTCAAGGCCCTACATGATACCAGTTAATTTCACTGAAAGTATATTTTTTTACAACTTAATAGACAGCTTTTTATATAGGTACTAACTGACCCAGCAAACGTTGTTTTGCAATATAGATTATTTTTTAAAGTACTAATCGCTATTAAAAATAGGGCTTGGTGGTAGAACGGTGCATTATCAATGCCGAATCATAACAAATGAAATTAAAAAAAAAATCTCTAAATAATAAAATCCTTTTTTTTGGGTAAACCACCTTTATCACTTGAGGGTATGAAAAATTGTTTACTTTTGAGTATAGGCAGGCTCAGACCTACTTAATATACACACAAAATATATTGGACGTAGATTACGATTAAAAATATAGAAATGGTGGCTTTCATTCAAATAATATTAACACTTCGCTAACGCAAAAAATAATTAATTAGTTCTAATTACTTTTTTTTTATTGGCTTTATAATAACTATGGCGTACTGGCCGACGTCCAGCAATGTACCTCCAACGGCTGATGATGATGATAACCATCCTCCAGCTCAAAAGTTTAAGTTTTCTAATTGCTATAAAACAAACTTTACAGGTTATTGTTTCGTATAGTTTCTAGTTATTTTTTTAATATCTGACGACATCACATACATTGCTCTGATCCTAAGGTAAGTAGCTAAAGCACTTGTGTTATAGAAATTAGAAACAACGACGGTACCACAACACCCAGACCCGAGACAATATAAGAAAGTTCGTTTTCCATATTGACCCGACCGGGGATCGAACCCGGAACCCCAGACAGGCGGCGAAGCCCAGTCCGGCATGCTCGCCTCTCGGCTACGGAGGTCGTCAAACCAAAATTAAATTGCTGCAAGGATAATACCATCTGTTATGTTGCCCGAAATACGTAAACAATAAACAGTCCATTCTTCAGTGGCGCCCCGTAACGGAAAATTCCGTAAACTTGTGTTGCGACGCCGCGCTGACAACCGGATGCGTGTTTACAAACTATATGATGCCGAACTTGGTGTCGCCATCTCTGAGGTCCCGGGCTCGATTCCCATTCAGGTGAATGAAGAAAACGATCTTTTTTAATTGTCTCATGCAGGTCTAGGTGTTGCGGTACGGTCTTGTTTCTGATTTCTTAACACAAGTGTTTAACCTTAGAATCAGAGCAATGCAATGTATGTGATGTTTTGCAATATTTTTTTTAAGGTTCCGTACCCAAAGGGTAAAACGGGGCCCTATTACTAAGACTCCGCTGTCTGTCTGTCAACAGGCTGTATCTCATGAAACGTGATAGTTTTAGTCAGTTAAAATTTTCACAGATGGTGTATTTCTGTTGCCGCTATAACAACAAATACTAAAAACAGAATACAATAAATATTTAAGGGGGCTCCTAACAACAAACGTGATTTTTTTGCCGTTTTTATAGATAATGGTACGAAAACATTCGTGCGCGAGTCCGACTCGCACTTGGCCGGTTTTTTTCTATACGTACAGTCAACAGCACATCAAGAAACCACAAAATGTCAAATTAATTTAAAAATCAATTGATCAGATTTAACAGTTTTAAAAACCATGTCATGCTATTGTATATACTACAGAAAGAATAGGTTTAGTAAATACGCGTTCGTTGTTTGTTAACGAGGCCGCCACCGCCACCGCTACGGAGAGTTAACTACGCGTTTGACATTGAAAGAGAAATGTTTTTGCGTTTCTGGATTGTGTTTGTAGTCGGCAGTAAAAATGAAAGATACTCGTATAATGGGCCATAGGTATTACGTTTGCCAGTAACTTGTTGAATGCTATTGTTTGTTTATTACACGTACAAACACTTTCAGATGTTATGTAAAACCTCATTAAACTTGGGAGTCTAATTAATGCATTATTTCATACTACTGTTTTCATATTATTTTGGCATTTGGCGCATATTTTAAAAAATAATAACTATATATTGAAAAACATCACATACATTGAATTACTCTGAGTCTGATCCTAAGGTAAGTAGCTAAAACACTTGCTGTCTTATTCAGAGTGCACTAGTCCAGACTTAGGTTATACCACAGATTTTTGTACGTTAGTACAGTGGTTTAACCTTAGTCCCGGAATAGCAAATTCACTCTGAAAAGACAGTTGTGGTTTAGAAATGAGAAACAAAATGGTTCCACAACACCTAGATCTGAGACAAAAAAGATTGTTAAAAAAGATCGTTATCTACTTTGACCCGACTGGGAATCGAACCCGGGACCTCAGAAATGGCGGATCTAATAAAGGCACTTGCATAACAAATTTTTTTTGCACATCGCTTTTCTCACCTAGTTGAGTCACTGTAAATTTTTGTTTTTAGCAATTCCATGCAAGGTTTAATTGAAGATAAATAACACTTGAAAAAAAAAAATCATCGACCTCAGGTGGGACTCGAACCCACGTCCCATCGCATACCGGGCGAGTGCTTTGACCACTAAGCTACCGAGGACGTCACGTGACAAGACGAAATTCCTCAAGTGCTTTTTTTTTTTTTTTTTTCAAAGCACTCGCCCTGTATGCGATGGGACGTGGGTTCGAGTCCCACCTGAGGTCGATGATTTTTTTTCAAGTGTTATTTATCTTCAATTAAACCTTGCATGGAATTGCTAAAAACAAAAATTTACAATGTTTAAGCATTCTGATCTTAACCAATAGTCAAATATTTGTAAAAATATTTCTATAGGATGTTGACGGTAGTATACTACTCAGCTATACATATAGCTACAACATTGATCAGAATACGCTGGCTTTGACAGCGAGAAAAAAAGCACTTGAGGAATTTCATCTTGTCACGTGACGTCCTCGGTAGCTTAGTGGTCAAAGCACTCGCCCGGTATGCGATGGGACGTGGGTTCGAGTCCCACCTGAGGTCGATGATTTTTTTTCAAGTGTTATTTATCTTCAATTAGTTGAGTCACGATAAAATGCGATTAAATATTTCGAGGAAATTTGTAAAAACACCGCTAAGTAGAATAACAGCAATATAGTTTTCGTTCGCAATGTTTGAGTGAACACTGGCTTAGCTGTTTTTTGCAAAATCAAAATCAAAATCATTTATTTCTGTAAATTGGCCATAAAAGGCACTTTTACATGTCCCAATTTTTTTTTTCCCTACCACTGCTTTGGGACTATTGTGGGCTAGTGCCGAGAAGAAGCAGCGCAAGAAACTCGGCCACTATTGTCAGCCTCTTTTAAAAATAAATAAATATTTTACAAGATTTGTTGTGAGCTAAGCAGTTTTAAATTCACACATTTTTATCATTTATATAATCACTAACGGTGTAATAGCCCTTTTTCATTAGAGTCCTTTTAACATGCAATTTGAATTTCATATACAGGCATTGCAATACCTATCTTAAATGTTTGGCAATGAACGCTTTCTGACATAAGTAATTGTTTCAGGTTAAAAATATCAGTTTTCAAACTGATTACATTAATTCTGTGATTGATTTAAAAGTCATAGTTAAAAATAAAAAGGAATTTCCTTGTATCGCTTCGCTAGTCTGAACATTTGCCGTCGAACCAAAATCTTACTTAGTTAAGTGCAAAAATAGATAAAACGTATTTTTTAACGATCTGGCGACAGATGTAAGCAAACGATTGTTCTAACCTAAACTAATATTAATTTCACAACATAGGTGATTGCCAATTGCCAAAAATCTTTGAAAAATGATCATTAGTTGTAATTTTTTTGTTTTTAGCAATTCCATGCAAGGTTTGATTGAAGATAAATAACACATGAAAAAAAATTCATCGACCTCAGGTGGGACTCGAACCATCGAACATCGAACTTAGGTGCGATGGGACGTGGGTTCGAGTCCCACCTGAGGTCGATGATTTTTTTAAAGTGTTATTTATCTTTAATTATCATTAGTGATTATATTTATATAGAAATTATCTCATTTACGAAGCTGTAACAAGACTGTTTTGCGTCCATAATGTACATTAAAGGGGTGTTGAATTTTATGTAACTAAACTATTGTCAAATAAAAAGTGCGCTGGCGGTGGCGGTGGCGCTACTTGTCTCCATCGAACAAATATAGCAGTACTGAAAATGATAGTTCCTATTTTGGCCACCGCTCTTTTTACGTGACGCCAAGATTAGCATATTTTATGAGAAGTAGTATGTTGAAACGTTATGTAGTCACCAAAGTACAAGCGTAGCATGATTTGTGGCTGAGTAATTAGTGTTAATTGTTAAAATACTTATTAAACATTAAGAAAACAGGTCTACCCCCACCTTGACACGTCTCCTAGGTTATAAAGCTAAACGGTGGTGATAAACGTGGGTATTTATTCGAGGGAGGGTCGGCCGCGCCCGCACCCCGAGGTCACGGTTCCGTAGACTACAGGTAGATACACAGACTATATGACTGTCAGAGGTAAAGACAGTGAAACTAACAAGGTCTAAACTCTCTGAAATGCACAAGGCAAATGACTCTTGAGTTTTATTAAATCAAAATCTTTTATTTTTGCAAATAGGTCATTAAGGGTTGAGAATTATTTCGTTAAACAACTTATAAATAAATATACAATAAATATTGCACAACATCACATACATTGCTCTGATCCGAAAGTAGCTAAAGCACTTGTGTTATAGAAATCAGAAACAACGACGGTGCCTCAACACCCAGACCCGAGACAATATAGAAAAGTTCGTTTTCTACATTGACCCGACCGGGGATCGAACCCGGAACCTCAGAGATGGCGGCGCCATTTAAAGTCCGGCGTGCTCGCCTCTCGGCTACGGAGGTCGTCAATTCGTTCGGTCATTAAAGGCACTTTTATAATATTTTTTACCCTACCACTGCTTCGAGACAATTTATTTTGTAAGCTAGTGCCGAGAAAAATCAGCGCAAGAAACTCGGACATTAGTCAGCTAACGTAGTATTGTAGAAATAAATTACTTGTCAAATACATATTATAATAAGCTACAAGTTAAAGAAATAAAGTTTATAAAAAGCTATTACTAATGACGTCCTTGTACGTGTACTAAGTTGGTAATCTGTTTTTTTTAGGTTTTAATCAACAATATGATTGTATTTTACCTCCTCCGACATTTTTATTCTCATTTACACAAATAAGTAAGCCCGCATGAATGTAATCGAATGTAAATTTACTTCTGGATTATAAGAAAATGATAATAAAGTAGTTAAGTTTCTAAAATATACGTGTAGATTGTATGAAAATGAAAAAAAAATGTTTAGTTCTTACTTGTAATTATTGACAGGCCTTCTTTTTAGGGTTCTGTACCCAAAGTGAAAAAGTGATGCTTCTTTCGTCTGGCAATAGTGAGACTTTGTTTATGTCATCTTGTATTAATGTCTTTTTCTGTCTGTTATTATTTTGTCTATTGTTATTGTTTGTCATGCTCTTTTTTTTCTTTTTTTCTTCTCTCTGGTGCCGTGCTTCGTACCTCTGGCTCGGTCAAGGCTCTGCCGGAATCCGTAAGCATCCGCAAGAGTCCGCTCAAAATCAACCTTTTTGCTTAGCGATGGATTGATTCCGCTCTAACCAAGTCGGGTTTCCGGTCGGGTATGGTCCGAGCCTACCGTCAGGGTCCCTGCTGAAAACCAGCGTCGTGATACGTCCCTGACTGTCACGACAAATGCTGAGCCCAATGTTTCGTGTGTGACAATTTCCGATATTTCGGCACTGTTGCAATCGCCATGATCACGGAGTAACATCGTAGGATCATGGCGCTTGCAACAGTGCCGAAATATCGGGAACTTAAAAATAAGGTACATGGTAGCAATCTCGTAACAAACTATTCTAATGTTAGTGACCATGAAAGTTTAAAACAATATAGTATTTAAGTATGTTTATCCGTTATCTAAGTCGCTATAGTACAAGCTTTGCTTAGTTTGGGGCTAGATAATTGGTGTGATCGTGAAAACAATTCATTTATTATTTATTAACACCTTTGTCAGCCCGATTTTTTTCAGGAAATACAAGTACCTTTGGGACAACGATATAAAAATATCCTTATAAGGTAATAAAAAGTTGTGTTTACTCACCGGCGTGGTGCAGAGCGGTCTCGAAAGGCGCCCGTTGCAGACGGCCCTTGGTATCTGCCAACACAGAATTAGATCAGAACAGCTGCCAAGACGCCGGAGTCGCACGCGCATGTACGGGTGTTGGGCATTTTTAGGGTTCCGTAGCCAAATGGCAAAAAACGGAACCCTTATGAATTCGTCTTGTCTGTCTGTCTGTACGTTCGTATGTCACAGCCACTTTTTTCCTAAAGAATAAGAACTATATTGTTGAAAATTTGTAAGTAGATGTATTCTGTGAACCTCATTAAGATTTTTACACAAAAGTAGAAAAAAAAAACAATAAATTTTGGCGGTTCCTCATACTTAGTTGCCAGCCTATATCAGTCCACTGCTGGACACAGGCCTCTCCAAAAGGAGGATTTTGCCATAATCGCCACGCTTGGCAGGCGGGTTGGCGATCGCAGTTTGGCCAATGGTGGAGAGGAGACGCTGCTGCCCGTCTTCTTATGGCGGTTCTCCTGTAGTCGCCTCTTACGACACCCATAGGAAGAGAAGGGGTGGTGCAATTGTTTTACCGTGCCGGCACCACACGACACTTACCACAAACTAGTACTTGTACTAGTTAATATTAAGTATACGTAGTGAATTTTTACTTTTAAATAGTGTATGTTGGGTATTTATTCTACTGGTAATTTATTATATAAGGTCGCTTTTTATAAACTGGTGAAACTTTTACAAAACTTCTAATTATTTAAGAGAAACCGGGCGGAAATTTGACAAATGTGAAAATGGTAGAAAAATGGCATTAACTTTTGAAGTGTGTTTGTTTTTGTGTGTGTTCATTTTCGCCGGCCATTTTTTTCATTTATTACTGTAAAATATCCTTGCATTTCCTTTCAAATGATGATAAGTAGTTAGAATATTTATCTATGATCATAACGTAATGCATTGTTATTCATTTTAGTGGTTCTTTAATTCTTTATTACAATGTTTTCGATTGCAGACGCGGCTGACCGGCCGGCCGCCATTACGAGTTCGCGCGCTAACGTAATAACAGTTTTTATTAGCCATAGTAGTCAAGGTACACACAGTTTTAAAACTTGCGACATTCCTGCAACATATTGGACACAGAGGGACAACAGAGGACGGTCGGCGTGTCAGGGGTTAACAACGGTCTAGTTTTCATTTCTATTTTTCCTAAAAAAAAACACAAAAAAAATTAAGAGCATTCTAGTCTGAGACATCCCTACGTCATCGCCTCTGTCTCTCTTATTTCAATCGTGTCCCACTCTTCCCTCATTTCATTCAGCGAGCAGCACGTGGTGTTTTTTTACGTTAAAATCAAAATAGTTTTTGGCGTTTTTCTCGAAAACTTGCGTATAAATTTTTTCCTTTTTTTAACAAATATGATTTATTTATATTTTTATAACTGCCCTTTAAATTTCACCAGTTTTTAAAAAGCGACCTTGTATACAATGGACATGGTATACCTACACATTTTGTTTATAAATACAGGGTGTACAAAAGAATGAGACACTCCTTAAAACCTCGTGATCAGCTGGTCATAAACAACAACTTTTTCTTTGGGAGCGACGTCATAATCGTGATTTTATGTTCAGATGCTCCATACATTATCATCGAGGTATGCGAGTAAATTTGTATGGAGAAACTGAATTTTTTTATCGATTTCGATGTTGCTCACATAGAAAGAGTTGTTGTTTATGACCAGCTGATCACGTGGTTTGAAAAAGTGTCCTATTCTTTTGTACCCCCTGTATAAAAATGGCTTGGCGGTTTCTGTAGCATGTATTTATTGGTTCTAGATGGTCAGGTCGATACATCTTCATACTTTTGTAATATTGTGGATATTGTTGATTGGAAAAAGTATGCACCATTAAAAAGAAACAAGTACCAAAATCGTGTACGACGTTTGTTTGCAATAATTAATTCCATGATAAATGATTTCTACTCGTATAGCCAGTACAGAGCGTCAAACGTTTTGTTTTCGCATTATTTAACGTAAATTAATGTGCCTAACATCACATTAATTAATGTTTGTCATTGCGAAATATACAGGGTGTCCCGTAAATCAAGATCAACCTTGTAACCACATATTCTATACATCATGGTGAACAAATTTTGTTTTATCACTTTTGCAAATTTGCATGAAATTTTATCGACATCCCATACAAAATTAACAAATTAGTCAATTAGATTTGCAAAGACAGTAAAGAAAAACAAGCTTAATTTAAAAAGTGATAGAATAAAAGTTGTTCAATATGATGTACCTATAATGTGGTTACAAGGTTAACCTTAATGTACGGGACATCCTGTATAGGTACTTTCATTAAAACTAGAGCACCTATATTTAGTTGCATTGTCATTATGCTGGGCACTAGCTTAACGAATAATTAGTCACCCATTTACACTACGAGTTAATTAAAAACATTGATAACTGACGACCTTCGTAAGTTCAGTGTGCAAACACTCTGCTTGTTGTCAATGCCGGAGTTTTAAAATAAAAGCCTCGAACATAATTTTGTACACAGAACAAAATTATTAATATCCCCGATAATCGAAAGCCTACTACGTTCTATCGGACGTATTAACCTTTCAAATCAAAATAATCAATCACTTGTATTAAAGTTTTGTCAATTTGTCATCATCATCATCATCATATCAGCCTGTTGCAGTCCACTGCTGGACAAAGGCCTCCTCCAAGGAGCGCCACAGCGCACGATCTCCCGCCCTTTGCATCCAGTCGCTGCCAGCTGCCTTCTTCAGGTCATCGGTCCATCTAGCCGGGGGGCGTCCTACACTATTTTTGCCTAAGCGTGGTCTCCATTCGAGAACCTTCCTGCTCCACCTCTCGTCAATTTCTGAACTATTAAAAATCGGCCAAGTGCGAGTCCGACTCGCGCACGAAGGGTTCCGTACCATTATCTATAAAAAACGGCAAAAAATTTACGTTTGTTGTATGGGAGCCCCTATTAATATTTATTGTATTCTGTTTTTTTTGTATTTGTAGTTATAGCGGCAACAGAAATACATCATCTGTGAAAATTTCAACTCTCTAACTATCACGGTTCATGAGATACAGCCTGGTGACAGACGGACAGACGGACAGACAGACAGACGGACAGCGGAGCCTTAGTAATAGCGCCCCGTTTTACCCTTAGGGTACGGAACCCTTAAAACGGTCGAGATTTTTACACGGCTAGCTTGAGTTGGTCATTTAGTTTATACGTTCGAACAAACGAATTATATTCGTAGTAGGTCTCCTGTATATTAGCTTTACTACCTACACGTATTTTGTAGAATAAACCGTGTGAAATAAAGCCTTGAACTCAGAGAGTTCACGGTTCGATTCCTGGTTTTATTTAGTCAATTCAGAAAACAATCTCTAAAATAACTTGCGTGTTTGAGCTGGAGGCCTTTACAATATTTCAATCAATTCCGAGAAAATGACGTTGGTTGATTGTACAAAATTTCATTTTGTTTTAATACTCGTATATACATCATAAGACGAAAAGCATTAGAAGAAAAACATTTGAATTGCTGTAACTACGTGCCAAACTGCGCACGCGCATAAAACAAAGCTTTCATGTGGCTGACAGTTATTGTTTAAGCCGGGCTAGACTATTTAGAATCTAATACCGAACTGTGAATTAAGAAAAACAATAAAATAAACCGATGAACAAGTATTTATGGTTCGCGCTCCGGACTGCAATGCCTGGCGGTTGCGGGTTCGAATCCCGCGAGGGTCAAATGTTAGTGTGATGAGCACGAGCATTTGCACCTAAGTCATGGATGTTTATAAACGTATTTAAGTATGTCTATCCGTTATCTAGTCGCCATAGTACAAGCTTTGCTTAGTTTGGGGCTAAATAATTGGTGTGATTGTGGAAACAATTTATTTAAAAATATATATATATAGAAAAAGTCCTGCTTAAAGAAACTAGCATGAGTTATTTATTGTATGTACCTACTTATATAAAGTCTTACCTGCATAAGACAGAAGATATTATTTACTCCACGTACATCGACAAAATCAAGGTCTTAGAAAAGTTGTAGTTAAATGTAGTTAAAGATAAATTAGTTATTAATTGGCAGTTAAGTCACATTAAAACATTTTATTGCAAAAACAATGCTATAATTGAGTAATCTAATACTTATTAACACAATTTCAGACCCACTTCATTCACATTAAAACTTATAATATACGCATTGACCAGTGTCAATAATTAAATAAATATAAATAAATATGAGACAACATCACATACATTGCTCTGATCCTAAGGTAAGTAGCTGAAGCACTTGTGTTATAGAACTTAGAAACAACGACGGTACCACAACACCCAGACCCGAGATAATATAGAAAAGTTCAGTGAATGAAGACAATATAGAAAAATTGAAAAGTAAATGAGATTTGTATAGTCAGTGTGTCTAGAGTAAAGCAATAACAACACTTCAGTTGAAATCTTAGGTCATCAATCTATCAACAACAACGATAAACGTACTGAAAGCTCAATTAACAAAGCTCAAAAACATCCGTGAGGACAATTGCGGTCGCTTTAATCTAAGATTAATCCCACAACAACATATTAACACCAATCAAGTTAATTGTATGATACCCGCGGGAACCGACGAGTGTTGTTGGAAAAATAACCAGATTTTTCCGGAGCGAACCGGTTCGAACCAGATTTGACCGGTGAAAAGTTTCGATGGTCCAATCTGGCGTTGGCGAGAATGTTGATAAGGGATATAGAAATTTAGTTCTGGATACCATTGGATTAAGGTCTTGGTTTTATTTGGGTTAAATCTAGAGGAAGAAGATGAAAGTGAATATCACTTTTGGGGCGAAGCGCAATGCAATTCAAGTAGGAGAATACCGATTTTCAACGGACCTCCTTGAACCATAGACAATTTAAGGTAACTAGACCATGGACCACAGCTCAACATTAACAAGATGTGCATGTACGAGTAATTTGAATCTGTATACATATCCTTAGGACCTGTTTCACAATTTAGGGATAAAGTTATTTAAAAGATAAAAACATGTGGAGGATAAAAATGAAAATCGTCTCGAAAATGTGTCAAAAATCGTGTTTATCCTTCAGATAAATAAAATATAGCTTTTAAACTTTCATGGTCACTAACATTAGAATAGTTTGTTACGGGATTGCTACCATGTACCTTATTTTTGAGTTCCCGATATATAGCTTGCACCAGTGCCGAAATATCGGGAACTCAAAAATAAGGTACATGGTAGCAATCCCGTAACAAACTATTCTAAAATATAGCTTAATCAGAACTAATGCAGAACTTATCCGTACATTGCAATACAGGCACTTACAGACACAAATACAGATTCAATGCATTTATCATTAGTAACTTTAACGTTTGTCTCAAGTGTATCAATTGGCTCGTCATTGACTGTATGCCACAGGTTCACACAACGATATAAGTATGTACATCAAATGTGTATACTATAAGGCCTTTATTAGGACATAAACGGTATCACCACAGCACAAAATAGAAAAAAAAATACAGAAGGTCCACTCCCGCCGTTCTTGAAAACAACTGCCTAAATTGGGCTGACTACCTAGGGTTGCTATTCTGAATTTTTGAAATAAGTTAGTGTGCTTTATTACTCCGATACATCGATTAGCTTATCATTCATCTTATAATACGTCCAAGCCTAACTAACGAGAGTAAATATTGCTTTGTCTTCCCAGACAAAGCAATATTTACTCTCCTCAACTTGACTTCTTCAATGACTGTCGTTTTTAACAGCGGCGTCAGCTGTGCGTTGGTTGACAGAAATTATACGTACTAACTTGTTATATACTCACATTTCAAGGTGATGTGTTTATCCTAGCAACGATTATGTAAAAATACCAATGAATAATTTAATATGTCTATTATATTTTATTTAACGCTTACCGAAAACACTCGTGTAATACCAGGTAAATTTGAAGAACGTGTAATCATAATTTTGTGTTGTATTAAAACATCCAAACACACTGCAGCAGTAATAAAAATGCTTATCCATTTTTTGCACGTAACAATGATCAATGCGTAGTAAACTGTCGTGAGTGACAGCCCGCTATAGCTCTATCCCCGATCGTCCGAGATTTCTAGTAAACGCAATTATCTGTGCGTGACGATTATGACGCTTAGTTCCGAGTGGACTATCTGTCTAGCGTTGTGACCACAGTGTCCATTAGCACGCTTCCTCCCCCCTAGCATATCGTGTTTTGTTGGTGATGCTGCAACGACCGACATATCTGATATTGAACGTTCGTGGTTCGGCGGCTGGAAGAAAGGTCATGAACAAATGCAAGTATAGCAAGAATTTGAGCAGAAAATGTATAATTAAATCAGCGGGGTAACCATGAACTCCTAAAACAATCTCAAAGTTGTCAAATCTGTCAATTTTGGTACGTCATTTCATACAAAATTTGACAGAAATGATAATGTTTGACAGATTTGAGATTGTTTTAAGAGTTCGTGGTTACCGCCCTGTATTTCTGGTGCAAAGGTTAGCCATAGCCATTCAGCGCGGCAATACTGCGATACCTTTGCTCCAGGTTTGACATTGTTCTGATTTTTATTTTTATTATTAATATTTTAATGTAATAGTTAAATTCCTGGTTTAAGATTAAATTTAATATATTTTTACTTAGGAATCAGTATTTCAGATTAATAATATCTGATTACGATGTTTTTTTCGTGTTTTTCAACTTGATCTTTAAAGGAAGTGGACAGAATAAGAATATTCTATGTTTATTTAACGGGCGTCAGACACCTAACATTATGAAATAATTTTACCGACCGATCGCTCGCCCTCAGAAAACTTAGGTGCATTGAGACTATTCACAAAAAGATTGATGATGATGAGATGATGATGATGATGATTTGATAGCTCATAAAAAAAGTCAATTAATTGTTTACGTCATCATCTCAAGCAGAGATTTTCTAATACTCCAAAATCTCTATTTAGGAAACAAGAGTTATATAACAATGCAATTCTAATCAAGAAATCGAAAATCGAAATGCGAGAGATTTAAATTAAGGATATGTCAAAGCCATATCTTAGAAATGATTTGCATTTCATAAAATGGTGGTATTAAATTAACGTCATGATATATTAACATGTAATCGAAAAGCAATTTCAACTTTTGCGAGAAATTCGCTTAGGGTTCTTCAAAATGACTGGCAATATCTGCCATATAGCCTATCTGTAATCAAAAACTGATATAATCTACGTCACTACTAGGATAGATAGTCCTTATCTTACTAATGACCACTCCACCGTTTTTTGTCGGTCTGATATGTTCGAATTACTCTCTTCATCATTTTCATCATTTCAGCCACAGGACGTCCACTGCTGAACATAGGCCTCGCTTGACTTCCAGATCGGCCGGTCGGAAGCGGCCTGCATCCAGCGTCGTCCTGCAACCTTTACCAGGTCGTCTGTCCACCTTTTGGGTGGAGGTCCCACGCTGAGCTTGCCGGTACGTGGCCTCCATTCCATTTCTGCCCCATCGGCCGTCAGTTCTACGTGCTATGTGCCCCACCCCTGTCCCAATTACTGTCTTGGTCGTATAGAAAAGAGTGTACTAATATTAATTTAGGTAAAGAACTACTGTTAGACACTTTTTTTTTAATTTGAGATGGGCTTACTCTTGACCCCAATCTTGCTCTAGCTAGAGCATAGATGGGATCTACGATGGAGCGAGCTTGCCCAGAAGATGCCTATTCACTCTGGTCTTAAAGAGAGTCAGGTTATATGCACTCGGAAATACAGACGCAGGCAGGGAATTCCAATCTTTAGCTGTGCGCATTATAAAAGATGATGAGAAGCGCTTAGTGCGGATTATGGGTATATCAACTAAGACGGATGGTAGCCGGCCGTGCCGGCAGTTAGTCCAAAAATTAAGGTTAAAAGTATGCCTATATTGTATTGTACCAGGAAGATAGGTATATCGTACCTATCTGAAGTGGAAAATTACAATTCCTGGTACAAATTTGGACATTAAATTCGATGAACAAAATACAGGCCACAATAAGTTGAAACGAGTTTGGCATAGAGTAAGGAGTATTACATTATATTAGGATTCACCTATCCTTCAAAGGTGGGTAAAAACCCACTTAAAATAAAACGCATGTGATGTATTAAATTAAGTTAATTTAATTAAATTAAATCATTTAATTATATTAAATTGAACTGGATTGGATAAAATTAATTGAATTAAATAGTATTGGATTGGATTGAATTTAATTAGATTAAAATAAATAAATTGTTTAAAAGTATACTAACACAAGTTTCTAACTAAATGCCTGAAAAAAAATTGAATTTTAAAATTATTAACCTTAAATGATTTTGCAGTATAAAATAACTTGGTAGTGTGTAAAAAATATGAAAAATCAGCAGAACAAGAGCACCAGCCTCTAAATACAGGGTTTTAACTTCCATAAGGGTCAAAATCAGAGAGGTGAGCATTTTAGGTTTTCAAATATCTGGGAAATTAAGTTTTTTTTTACAGAAAATTAACAAGTGGGGTCTGTTGTGTCATTCATCGTAAACCTTTCCTGTGAAGAGGCACGCACAAAAATATATTCTTTAGAAATTATAGCTGTTAATAAGAATAACGCCAAGGCCTAAAGTCATTTCGGGAACACTTTTAAATATTTTTTTAATAATTATATAACCAATGTACTTAATAATCATTGTCAAGAAATTATAATTTACCTGTCCCTAAATCGGAAAATGCTATCATTTTGTATATCTTTATAATAAAAACACTTATTTTCCAAATTACTCTCTATAAAATTTCAATTGGTGTAAATTTCGTTTCATAATTTCAATTTACTGTATACATTTGTGCATTACGTTATCAATTGATGAAATAAATAAAAACATTGACAGGTAATTTCATATTGTGTATGAAAGATTTCACTATAGCATTACTCATTAGTGACAAATTTGGAGATTTTGAGATGTTCCCGAAAATGATGATAGTTTTCCCAAAATGACAACGAGGTTCCCTAAATGACGTAGACGTTCTCTGAATGACTGCAGCGCTTGGGTTTTCTATATTTTAAGAACGAAAATAATATAAATTTACAGTATTATATCTTTATTTGCACTTAGTTACGAAATGAGGAACATGAGTATCAAAAATTATACTTAAAATCTAATAATAAACTTGTAGTTTCAACAAACATAGGATATTAGGAATTAACAATAATTGCACACTATCATAAGAATTTCTTGCATCAATGCTTAATATCAAAATATAAACTTTGTAGTTTTTAAAACAAGACATTAGGAATTAAAAACATTAATAAGGACAATCACATAATATCATAAAACAACTTGAGTATTCAAGTCTTACAATTAGGTACTTATTACTTTTCGAATACGTCCATATTTTCATCAAAACAATAATAGGTACGACTGCCGTTTTTTTGCAATTTCGGTGTGGGTAAAATTTGAACAACCTGTTCACAGGAGACATATGCAATATCATTTTGTACAATTTTAAATATTTTTGCTGAATTCCGCTGACAACGAAGAAAAGTGACCTTTATTTCACCGTCTTCATCAACCGAGGTGTCAGCGACTGCAACGTATCTATATATCATTTTTTTATTTTTAGTCGGTACCTTTACTAGCAAAAATGTCTTTGGACATATCGTATTTGGGTGGATGTTCTCCTTATCATTTCCGTACGAAGTTCCAGCACAAATATCCTCATTCTTTCCATGAAGTCGATCTGAAATCTTTTGGAGATTCTCATCATCTGAACTGTCTGATCCGTATACAGCGTCGTAAATACTTTTTCTGCTGATGTGAAGACAACTCAGAAACTCATCATTCTTTTCTTTGTCTAAATCTATTATTTCTAATGGTATTGTACTTTCATGATCTCTATCTTCAACTGAAAATGCCTGCAATTTAATTTCTCACAACAATTTTGAAAATTGATATAGTAGTATGGAGAAATCAGAATCGTTCTGCCAGATAATCTTAGTTACATTCATGATTCCAGGGATCGCATCTATCTTTTCAGGTATTAAGTTTTTGATTGCCACTATTTCATCGTCGGTGACTTCATGGAGTAATTCATTCTCGCTGTTTAGAATTTTTAGGTAATTTATCAACGGTGTCTTTTAGTTGGGTAGTCAAAACTTCGCCAAATAGTAGGCGTTTACGAATTTCCGGAGTAACAGAACATTCTCTTGTTATTTCATCTACTTTGCGAGTAGGCGTATCAGCACTCTTCTTCGATGCCCTTTCTTTGCGTCTTCTGCTTCTTTGTACTTTTTTTCGCAACTGATCTATAATTCTTTGCATTTTCTGTATTTTATCCTTCTGTTTTTTAACAGTTCTGTAAGCCTGCGCTTTATCTTTTTTAACCCTTTTTCTTCCTGATTTCTTCCTCCTTGACACACGATCATCGTTTTCAATCTCATGTTCAGAATCTGGGGGGCTGTTAGCTAAAATATTTGCCATCATCTTTTTCTTCTGTCTATAATTTTGCGAATTTATTCTCCACATTTTTCTCTGTTTCCTCTTTTGTCTTTCAGTCATATCACTAACAGTCTTAACTTTATTTTCAGCTTTCTTCCTTTGGTAATATTCCCTATCTTTCAGTCTCTTCATCTCTCTTTGTTCCGGTATCATTTTATCTAAAAACTTGCGCTTCCTTGCATTAGCCATTTCACGATGTCTTTTATAAGCTATACTGTCCTGTTTTAATTGCTTTTTCGACTTCCTTTTCTCTTCATTTTTATCGTTTTCCATTTTACTCCTACTTAATTGATACCTAAAACCAAAATTTTATTGGTTTTTATATTTTAAAAGCAACAGGGCATATTTTTTCCCCAAAAAAACTCATTCCGGGACCGCCTGCGTCATTTCGGGAACACATGCATCATTTCGGGAATGCCCGTCATATACGAGTACGTTCCCTAAATGACCATTCCCGAAATGATTATTTGACAAATATTTTCACGTCACGCTTGAGGCCGCCATGTTAGATATTAGTTTTGAAGGTTAGGAATAAGCGAGCTGTAATATTTATTAGAATATCGCGAAAAACATATAGATTATCGAAAAACTTATAACGAAACAGCGTTCCCGTAGTGACAGGGAATTAAAGTACGCATCCCATATTTCAAGTAAAAAGGTACTTACCAATAAAATCAATTATTTTCTTCCGTAAACACGACACACGCCTTTTTCTTTGACTAGTGAACTTCACACTGCTGTTTGTCAGCGCCGCCTAGCGTATTGTGTTTTAATTACATCGACCGAGATCCACCGCGTTCACGGAATGATTTGATAAACGTCAGACAGCATTAGAATAACTAAAATATGAAGAAACTAATCTGGTATTATTTTAATTTGTACACATATTCATAATTTAATAACTTTCAAAGCTAATATTAAAATATAACAATTCCAAATCGTTATTATGAACATTTTTAACTTGTCTCAACTATGAAACATGGTATAAGGACGCGTTCCCGGAATGAAAATTTAGTTCTTTTTTGTTTTTAATTAAGTAAATAAATATTCTAGGAAAATAAATATGCTAAGTACCTTATATTTATGCACATAATCTTCACTTTGAGATAACTATTTTAGTAATATTACGTTATTTTATTAAGAAAACCTTTGTCAGAAGCGTGATTCTCACCTCTCTGATTTTGACCCATAAACATAATAGACAACGCACTTTGACACAGATATATACATAATGGTACCTATCCAACAAAATTAGTTATAGCTCAGGTGGTAACCCATCAAAACATGTTACTAATATTTACAGTAAATAAGAACAAGGCTGACTGCAAACTTTGCTTTTAAAAAATATACATAAACAAATATCAAAATCTATTGACCAAATCTTTACGCCTTTGACAATAAAGTCTACAGTTACTGTAACACTAACATTTGCTTATTAAAGCTATAATAATCAGTTTGTCAAACTGCGAGCAGAACGCCTCACCAAATAGGTCAAGCGTTGAATTTTCTGCGCAAACAAAAAAAGTGTACTTGTCATAGGTATATTACGATTCTAATATTAGAACTTCTTACAAACTCGTTCTAGCGCTTTGACTATTTGGTTCGTACATACATACACGTTACATACGGAGTATGCTTGTTCCTATGAGCATGATATAGCATTCCTATACCTAATCTATACATATTAATATAAAATAAAATAAAATAAAATAAAATTACACAATAAGCACTCTGCAGCACTTTCCCCTTTCTTTGTAGTTGTCCTCTGCCTAAAGGTTGTCTGGAAGAGATCGCTTTTTAGCGATAAGACCGCCTAAATTGTACATCTTTCTGTAAATATCAACTGTAACTTCTTTGTTTGCTGTGCAATAAAGAGTATCTATCTATCTAATAATATAATAAAACTGTAAAGAGGGTAAACTCTGTACATTGAAGATATAAAAAAAATACTACTAGGGGTCTTCATATGACCAACAGAAGCCAAAAATATGGTTTCTGAAATTTTTGTCCGTCTGCCTTTCTGTCTGTCTGTTGTTCACCTTTCACGCAAAAACTACTGGACGGATTTTAATGAACTAGTCTGTATTAGTCCAAATTAACTGTTATTTTTCGAATACATTTCGGAGACAGCCAAAGGAGTATAACTATGTTTCACCGCCAAACAAGGAGAGTCACAGTAAAAAGATTCAGTCGAAATTCGGGAGTAAGTAAATAGCTCTTTTTTTTATAAATAGTGCTTCACGCAGTCCACAGCGTTGCTTGATATGGCAACACCACTCGATCCCTGTAGTCCACGCAATCGAAGTTGCGGGCACAGCTATACCTAATAAACAACCCTACCAATTATGTATCTAGCTTTAAAACTCAATAAAACATTTAAAAACATGGCTCCACAGCTAATCTTATTAATTAGGTAATTAAAAGGGTGGCAGAAACTGAAAGCTTTGATAAAGAAGTAAGTTACCAGCGAAAAACTTGACCTGCATAAATGATAGATAATTACATTTACCACAATCTTGAAACACAAAATACCTTTACCATTTTCGGCTTTCGATCAAAATCACAGATAAAATACCAATATGAAAAATACATGTCTTTATGTTCTGTTCGAAATAAAAGGATTAACGAGCGTTTAATCATTAATTTATTAATTTAATCTAATCGAAATGATAAAAACAGACATATTGGTAGCACTTGCAGCTACCACCAACTAACTGAGTGCCAACAGCCTGAGCAGGAACGTAATTGAGTCAACATTTGATAATTTTCGTGTTAATTTTATAATTTATCCATTGCCATATCAATAAATCGAATCAACTTTTCCATAGAAACGTGATATTGTAAATTTTTGTTTTTAGCAATTACATGCAAGGTTTAATTGAAGATAAATAACACTTGAAAAAAATCATCGACCTCAGGTGGGACTCGAACCCACGTCCCATCGCAAGCCGGGCGAGTGCTTTACCAACTAAGCTACCGAGGACGTCACGTGACAAGATGAAATTCCTCAAGTGTTCTTTCTCGCTGTCAAAGCCAGCGTATTCTGATCAATGTTGTAGCTATATGTATAGCTGAGTAGTTTACTACAGTCAACACCCTATAGAAATATTTTTACAAATATTTGACTATTGGTTAAGATCAGAAATTCTTAAACATTGTAAATTTTTGTTTTTAGCAATTCCATGCAAGATTTAATTGAAGATAAATAACACTTGAAAAAATCATCGACCTCAGATGGGACTCGAACCCACGTCCCATCGCACGTGATAACTAAATAAACCAATGCACATGAAATGTAGCGCTATGTCAAACCTCGCTGAATTTGCAAAAAAAACTTCAAAACATAAGAACTTCAAACTCTGGGCTTCTTACAGCATTTTTAAGGTTCCGTACCCAAAGGGTAAACTCAAACTCAAACTCAAACTTTCTTTATTGGTAGAACTGGACCATATAACAGGACTCCGCTGTCTGTCCATCTGTCTGTCTATTCGTCTGTCACCAGGTTGTATCTCATGAACCATGATAGTTAGACAGTTGAAATTTTCACAAATGGTGTATTTGACGACCGTCTGGTGTAGTGGTTCGCGCTCCGGACTACAAAACCTGGCGGTTGCGGGTTCGAATGCCGCGAGGAGCAAATGTTTGTGTGATGAGCACGATCATTTGTACCTAAGTCATGGATGTTTATTAACGTATTTAAGTATGTTTATCTGTTATCTACTTGCCATAGTACAAGCTATGCTTGGTTTGGGACTAGCTAATTAATGTAAAAAAAAACTGTTGCTGCTATAACAACAAACACTAAAAAACAGAATAAAATTAATATTTAACGGGGCTCCCATACAACAATCACATTTTTGCCGTTTTTATAGATAATGCGTCGTGTGGTGCCGGCACGTTAAAAGAATAGCAACACCCCTTCTCTTCCTATGGGTGTCGTAAGAGGCGACTACAGTAGAACCGCTACAAGAAGACGGACAGCAGCGTCTCCTCTCCACCATTGGCCAAACTGCGATCGCCAACCCGCCTGCCAAGCGTGGCGAATAAGGCAAAATCCTCCTTTTGGAGAGGCCTGTGTCCAGCAGTGGACTGATATAGGCTGGTGATGATGATGATAGATAATGGAACCCTTCGTCCGCTAGTCCGACTCGCACTTGGCCGGTTTTTCACTGTGTTAAGTCTGTCGATACTTTATGAAACTCGCAGATGAACTCGCTTTATAACTCACCTAAGCGGTACAGTCGTTCTTAGTGTCTGTTTTGTAGCGTCCATAAATTACGTGAGATGTTTAAGGGGGGGAGGGGGTCGAGTCCAATCTCATCTAATCTTACGTTGGAGAGAGGGGGGGTCTCGGCAAATATCACGCAATTTTTTTTCTGATTGAAACAAAAAAAATATATACTATTTTGGTCCATTTAATCCAGATTGTACATGCTTAGGATTTAATCTTAAGCGTATATCGTAATACGATTAAGATCGTTCATACACGAAGCAATTTTTTTTTTCTTTTTACAATAACAATCCAACGCGTTTACGTAAGAAACCCACATTTCGAAAAATCTCACGTGAGATTGGGGGATGGGGGAGGGGGTTGAATAAAATCTCACGAAATCTCACCAGGGGGGGAGGGAGGGACAGAAATGTAAAAAAAACACCTCACGTAATTTATGGACGCCCCCTAATAAAGTGGACAAGAAGACAGCGCGTTTTTGATTTACAGATAATATTCGGTCCTTATACAATGAAATTGCCGTTCAGTATCAAAAAAGTGAAACAACTTTTTTTAAGTAAATTATTATTTTATCAATCGAAGTGTGCGCCTTTGTTATCGATACACTTCTGCCATTTTATAGGCAGATCATTGATCCCTTTGCAAAAAAAGAGTCTATGAACTGTTTGAAGGCGGTTTTGACTGCCTCATCAGATTTGATTTTTTTTCTTGTATAAAGTTATCCGAATTTTGAAAAAAGTGGTAATCGGTTGGGGCATGATCCGTAGAGTACGGTGGGTGAGCAGAGGTTCCAGTCGCAGCTCCTCTAACTTGGCGACCGTTTGATGTGCAGTGTGTAGTCTAGCATCTGAAGGAGCAGTGGGCTAGAGCAATTCACAAGTCTCGGTTGTTTAATGGCGAGATTTTCCAAAATTGTTTGCAATTTTTGGCAATACAAGTCTGCAGAATTCCTAATCAAACGCAAGATATTTGATCTTGAAATTGCCAGAACTGAAAATCGGCTATTTCATAATACATATGTAAGGACCTAATATGACCTTTAATTGCACGACTGAAGTTAAAAATGTAGACCATTTGGTCTCAAAAAACATTTTGTTGATTATTTGTCTCTTATGTATAAAATTAAATGTTTGATCAATCTCTTAAATGTTTTATTACAATCCTTTACGACGCAATAAAAAATAAAACATCTAATGCAATGTCATACGGGAACAAGCATGAGTGCAATCTATTATATTGCAAATTATTGCTGTACTATAGCTTTTATTGCCGTTGTTTAATATGTAATAGCTATTGACACTAAACGATCATCACTCGTATTGCTATGAATCACAATTGAATGATTTATACACTAAAACCATCATTCGAGTGCGCAGTCTAATAATTTTTTACACTTACTAAAGGCTGCACTCTGACACGTCACTTAACTTTAATGGTTACTTAGGGAAAGCCTGTAATTCTTAAGTGTATACAAATAAAGACAATTATTGAACAAAAAAACAAGTTTATCTACAATTTATTGTAAATAACGTCTTTGAGTGCGGCAGTAAAACTCTTTGTTAAGAATAGTTTGTTACGGGATTGCTACCATGTACCTTATTTTTGATTCGATTGAAATCACAAAGAACAAAAATTTCAATCGCGAGGATGGGTTTAAATTGTCAAGTGTCTGGAATCCAGTGATTCGTATGTGCAAAAACCGGAAAAAACAACAAACTGCTGTTTCGTGGTCAGATACTGTTAGTGTTGTGTGTCGAGAACAGGTGCGAGAAAATAGTGAGTTTGTAGACAATGGTACCGACGCGTGCAATAAAAGACAGCGAAAGAGGGTAGACCGATATGTTTGCCCTTAACAACTTACCCGCAAGATCTTCAGTTACTCCGTGATCATGGCGCTTGCAACAGTGCCGAAATATCGGGAACTCAAAAATAAGGTACATGGTAGCAATCCCGTAACAAACTATTCTAATCTTTGTTAAGGCTCTGTTTGAGTCTGCGTTTGTGACATATCAATGTGACCATCTTCCTTTTCGTCTAGTGGTGTTTTATTTATTGTCCCATAAAAAAATGTTCTATTTGAGCACCAGAGGTATACAGGTTGACTTTTTTATCACCGTCCAAACCTGCTGAGAAGACTCCCGTGATACAAACGAACATCTCTTTCTATTGGACCAACTCCCTAACTCAAAAATAAAATTCAACTGGTCCATACATATTGGTCAAATGAATTGATATTTTGTATGGAACAGGTTTTTTAGGGTTCCGTACCCACTGGGTAAAACGGGACCCTATTACTACGGCTCCGCTGCCCGTCTGTCTGTTTGTCTGTCTGTCCGTCTGTCCGTCTGTCACCAGTCTGTATCTCATGAACCGTGATAGTTAGAGAGTTGAAATTTTCACAGATGATGTATTTCTATTGCCGCTATAACAACAAATACTAAAAAACAGAATACAATAAATATTTATGGGGGCTCCCATACAAGAAACGCGATTTTTTGCCGTTTTTATAGATAATGAATGAGAATGGTACGAAACCCTCCGTGCAAGAGTCCGACTCGCACTTGGCCGGTTTTTCTTTGTAGTTAGAGAGTTGGTCCAATAGAAAGAGTTGTTCGTTTGTATCACGGGAGTCTTCTAAGAAGGTTTGGATGGTGATAAACAAGTCAACCTGTATTTATGTTTTTTTTTGTGACCAAAGCAAAAAATCTGACGTATTGCGAACTCTCACCTTTTTGCAAAGTCGGTTAAAAAGAGGTCAGTAGCCAAACAGCGCTACACTGAGTTACTGGCACGTTATTTTCTCAGTATAAACTATCTATTTATCACGATATCCAACGACTATTTTCTTTATCAAATGACTAATGTTCAATCTATCATGATTTGAAGTGATTATCCCTAGGACACTGTACTATTATTCTTTGATGATATAAGTACAAGTTGCGCTTTATCATAGTGATACGAAAAAGATAATATCTTACTTACATACGACCATACAATACCATACCTATGTGTTACGTTGACGCATACATATTTTCCGTAATTTTCATTATTTTTTCATCATTATCATACGCAAAATAAGACGATAACGTTGGAAATATTCTAAAAAAGAAGTCTGACGTTTTATAATCAAAGCCATGATGTCTGGCACAATTAAATTTGATAGGAACTTTATACGTAGATATATGTGGCCTTACTACAAAAAGATAGACTAGTGTTGAACACTTGTCTAAAGCTAGGCTAGACTATATATTGTTTTAAACTTTCATGGTCACTAACATTAGAATAGTTTGTTACGGGATTGCTACCATGTACCTTATTTTTGAGTTCGATATTTCGGCACCGAAATATCGGGAACTCAAAAATTTCGGCACCGAAATATCGGGAACTCAAAAATAAGGTACATGGTAGCAATCCCGTAACAAACTATTCTAGGCTAGACTAGTCCAACCAATTTGAAAGGTTGACACAACAGACATTAGAGACGTATTATTAAGAAACATTTCAAATTGGTTAACTTATCTTTAGACAAGTGTTCAACTCTAGTCTAACTTTTTGTAGTAGGACCAATACCCTTTATTGCACACCAAACAAAGAAGCTGCAGTTGATATTTGCAGATAGATGTACAATTTTGGCCGAAATTTTATATTTTTCCTGAAAATTTTGGGTGGTCTTATCGCTAAAGAGCGATTTCTTCCACACAACCTTCAGGCAGAGGACATCTATAAACAAAGGGGAAAGTGTACACGTACGTACACGTACATTTTAGACGTAAAATATCACATAGATTTAAAAACTCTACGTCGTGTAACTACTTTATTAGTTAGAAAATTACTGCAAAAATATATATTTAATTTCATAGCGATAAAAATACCAAGAAAAACATACAAAACCTGCAAAATAATAATAAAAAACTAAAAATAAGTCTCGATGAGAGGTAATAAAAAAATATATAACAATCTGTAACTGTCTGGGATTCGGTGGTCCCCCCACCCACTCCAGTCAAAAGAAAAGCATAGTCGAGTTATGTTAATAGTTTTTTTATTTATCAATTAAAGAGCTTTTTACATTACACCTTCGCCTACAAGGGCGTTGAATTTATTGAATTAATTAGGCTCTTCAAATGAAATGAAATGAAATGAAATGAAATTCTTTATTCTGTATATAGGCCCTCTTCCGGGCACTTATACACGTCCCAACATATAACTTGCTGGCTGGTGATGAGAAGAAACGGCGCAAGAAACTCAGTCACCTTGGTCAGCCTGATTTTATTACAGGAAATACAATTACAAGATAGTGTAAGTGCGAGCTAGGCAGGCTATTAAGTCCATGCACTCTTGTCGTTCAAGTAATCTTCAACTTTGTAGTATCCTTTTTCCATAAGAATTTTTTTAATGTGGTTTTTGAACTCATAAACAGGTAAGTCAACAAGAGTTTGTGGTACTTTATTGAAGATTTTTATACATTTCCCCAAAAATGAATTACCCACTTTCTTTAATCTGAAGCTCGGAACGGCAAGTTTATGTTTATTTCTAGTATTATAATGATGGGAATCACATTTAAGGCTAAACGTACTTAGGTTTTTTCTAACATACATAATATTGTCAAAAATGTATTGTGACGCTACTGTTAATATTTTAATATCTTTAAAGACCTCCCTCAGAGAGTCGCGAGGCCCAAGACAGTATATTGCACGTACAGCTCTTTTTTGCAACACAAAGATTGACTCAATATCAGCAGCTGAGCCCCATAGCAATAGACCATACGACAACAAGCTATGAAAATAACTAAAGTATACTATTCTTGCCGTTTCGACATCAGTTATAAGCCTTATTTTCCTCACAGCATAAGCCGCCGAACTGAGCCTTCCTGACAAGGCAATTATATGGGGACCCCATTGCAGTCGGGAGTCTATTGTAATTCCCAAAAAGGTTGTTGCATCGACTGCATCTATATGATCGTCTGACATATTAATATGCGTACTGACCTGCCTCACATTGGGCATAGTAAATTTGATAAGCTTGGTTTTTTTTGCATTAAGTAACAGATTGTTAGCAGTAAACCATCGTACTACTTGAGAGAGAGCATCATTCACATCGTCAAAGGCAGCTTTACCTCTGTCAATTTTAAAAATCAATGATGTATCATCTGCAAACAATACTATCTCACAAAGGTCTTTCGTCGACAACTTGCATTAGATCCGATAGCGTCTTGAAACCTGCTTTTTCGGAAGAGTAGCCTTCACGGAATCCAGAAAAAGCTATAAAATACTGAACACCCGAAATCTTACTCGACATAAGCATCAATATACCTTACAAAGAGGGATTTGATTGTCATAAAAAAACAACTTAAAAACTAAGTCCCTTTCAAAGAGTTACAGAATATGAAGGCTTAATGACAAACTCTCAAAACGTATAAACTTGCTACATCTATGATAAATTAACCTCTATGCATCTCTATTGACGACCTCGGTAGCCGAGAGGCGAGCACGCCGGACTTTATGGCGTCGCCATCTCTGAGATTCCAGGTTCGATCCCCGGTCGGGTCAATGTAGAGAATGAACTTTTCTATATTGTCTCGGGTCTGGGTGTTGTGGTACCGTCGTTGTTTTTGATTTCTATAACACAAGTGCTTTAGCTACTTACCTTAGGATCAGAGCAATGTATGTGATGTTGTCCAATATTTATTTATTTATTATAATAATGGTCAATATCCCGACTAGGAACCGAGAAAAATTGCTAGAAGAAAGAAGAGATGTTCCACTTGTAACATACTAAAGTAGATAAAAGTCTTATTGTAATGTAAATTTTTACAAAACAACGCGACAAAACTCCTGAATTGGCTACAATTCGACATAATTATCAATCTTTTTGTGGAATTAAAAATTGTTATCAGCGCAAATCCAGTGTGATAATTTTGATTTTATCAGCACGGATTTGTGTTAACATGCGTAATCTGAAAATTATTTTAGGGCACAGAATTAAAATGAACTGATAATTTTAAATATTTAAAATTCCATTATGGAAATCAACACGCCTATTCCGTTATTTGAACCTACAACTCCTGGGCGGTAACCACAAACTCTTAAAACAATCTCAAATCTGTCAAACATTATCATTTCTGTCAAATTTTGTATGAAATGACGTACCAAAATTGACAGATTTGACAACTTTGATATTGTTTTAAGAGTTCATGGTTATGGCCCTGTAAAGCGCACAGGCGATATACCAAATACATAACAGGGGAAGAAACCTACCCCGACATAGCATTAAATTCCTCTGATATTTAAAATCCTTTTTTAGGCATGACGTATTTTTTTTTTTTAGACGAATAAATAAAGCATAACATTTAAAGGATTTCCTGTAAATGCACAAATGTTTTACTAATCACGCTAAAGCTAGCCTTACTCCAACATGACAAAATGACTTTATGACTCTATTTGCAACCTACAAAGTATGATTTGTTAAAAGAAAGACATAAGAATGAATTATCATAAAACTATTACATCCATGATGGTAATTTGCTTGATAAAAATTAATCTAAGTATACAGGGTGTAAAAAAAGGCTCAACGAAGCCTTAAACCACGAATTCTATACATAAAACCAAGAAGAATGCAAAAAAATAACTTTTTGGGTATCAAAAAAAATAACTTATTTGTAATCCGCAATGTATAGCGCGCACGCCACAGAAGAAAGAAGTACTAAAAATGTTTATCATGTTTCTTTGTAAAAAAGTTAAGTATTATCAAACAGAAGTAAATTTTGTAAAAAAAATTGAAAAAAAAATGTAACTTTGACTGTCAATAACTCGGTAACCCGTCATTTCCCAGGTATAGTGTAATAGAAAAAAATGATCGTAATAATACGTAGAATATGTGGTATTCGGCTTCGTTAAGCCTTTTTTTACACCCGATATAGGGTATCACGTTTCTTGTTATAAAAACCATTATTACTGTAAGGTAAGCATAGATTTTTGAAACTTTGCTAATTAAGAGCTGTGGATTTTGTTTCATAAATAAAATAATAATAAATTATTTGCAGCTACGGAATCGCAATGGTGTTTTTTGCGCAGCCTTGACTATTTTTATCCTTTCAACAATTTGCTACTTACAGAAAGATTAAGATTGTAGGACAAGGGCATTATAGTCTTAATCAAAATAATTTGTACTTATATCTACTTACAACCCTACTTGTGCGTTTTAGGATTAGTAAGATTAAATTAGATAAAGTTTTAACGAATTTGCCTAGGAAATAATAGATTTGTCATGTCACTTAAATATTTTGGACGACAAACCCCACACCACTTTGGGACAGTTGATCGCCCTCCTGGTATAAGAGTAGGTTGCTAGATTACAGGGTTATCGTGTCCTTGCCCTCTTTCGGACCTCTGATATTCTCTGATACTCCAGTGCATCCTACTCAATTCCTCTTTCAGCTCTACAGTATGAGTATGAGTATGAGTATGAGAGTGGACTCCCTTTTCCGCACTTAGACTCAAAGTCGGTCCTTTGTACGTGGGGGATGTGATGGTTACGGTTGCAACCAGCCTAGCTCCGCCCAGAAGCGCAGAAGTTTCCTGGGTTTTTCACAGGCTTCGCGGAGCAACCTTGGGTTTTCAAGGATTTCATTGCGATGTGATGCTACCGCCTCGCATTCCAGGACTACGTGGGCGGCGGTTTCATCTGTAGTTAGACAAGCCCTGCAGAGAGGGCTGTCTGTGTTGCCTATGGTATAAAGGTGTTTGTTTAGGAGACAGTGACCGGTCACTGTCCCCACGATTATGCGCAGATTTTGTTTTCAGCTCTACATAAATCTACTCAAATATTGGTCGATGGAGCAGAAAGGTTCTGGAATGGAGGCCACGTACCGGCAAGCGCAGCGTGGAACGTCCACCCACAAGGTGGACAGATGATCTGGTAAAGGTTGCAGGACGACGCTGGATGCAGGCCGCTTCCAACCGACCGATCTGTCACTGAGGGAGGCTAATGTTCTGCAGTGTCGTCCTGTGGCTGATATGATGAAGATAATGATGATGATGAACTATTAATAATAATTAATTAAATATGAAATTTAAATAGCCTAAAAGATTTTTTTTTATTTTCTATCTGACCTAACAAATCTTAACAGCTAATCGATCCCGGTTTGTCCCAAAGTAAAAGTATTTATATTTGAACTACAAAAACGGCACTTAAAAGATTGCAACAACAAAAAGTAAATTTAATTGTCTTTTATATTATATATTGTGTCGTGTGGTGCCGGCACGTTAAAAGAATAGCACCACCCCTTCTCATCCTATGGGTGTCGTAAGAGGCGACTACAGGAGAACCGCCACAAGAAGACGGGCAGCAGCGTCTCAAAATATTGGCCAAACTGCGATCGCAACCCGCCTGCCAAGCGTGGCGATTATGGCAAAATCCTCCTTTTGGAGAGGCCTGTGTCCACCAGTGGACTGTTATAGGCTGGTGATGATGATGATGTGATTATATTAAAGTCATTAGTTTGTTCAGTAGAGAGTCAGCTCAGCGAGGGGGATCACTAATTCTTATTAAAAACAATATTAAGTCCAAAGAACGCACAGACATCGTGGCACTCTCTATAGAGCAAACTATTGAACTAGCATGTGCTGAGCTAGAGCGGTATATCATTGTTAGTGTATATAAACCCCCATCGGCAGATTACCTTCCTTTTGAGTCCACCATGGAACAGGTATTAAATATATTATCAAAATCTAATAAGAAAATAGTTGTATGTGGAGACTTTAACATTGATTTATTAGAAGTAACTCAAAACTCTGTAAGGTTCTTAAATCTTTTTAAATCCTATAGTTTAATTAACCTTTTTAATGAACCTACTCGTATCACTCCTACAACAGCTACTTGCTTAGATAATATTTTCTGTAATTGTGAAGTTAGGCAAAAATCAATTATAAACTGCCTAAGATCAGATCATAGTGGACAAATAGCCACATTTGAGCACCATCATGTTTCACCTATGGTAGATATTATTTGTAGGCCAGTCGCTGCCAATCAATTAGATAGATTTAAGAAAAATATTGATTATAGAATAAATGTATTACCATTCAACAGTGACACTACGGATGTGTCGTATGAAAATTTATTTGGATTGATTAAAGATGAGTTTAACAATATATTTAAGCAAAAACACCTTAAAATAAATACAAATAAATGTAAATTCAGTGACTGGGCTACGACTGGAATTCATAAAAGTAGGAGAAACTTATATGAATTGTATGACCTAAAAGCGCAAACTCAAGACCCTAAAATTATTGAACATGTCAAAAAATACTCTAAAATCTTTAAAAAAGTATGTTCAGTGGCCAAATCAAATTATATTCGTGATACTATTGCTAGCTCCAAAAATAAAATAAAAGCCACTTGGAACATTATTAATAGAGAAACGTGCAAAACTAAACAATTAGATCGCACATTTAGCCTTAATGTTGATAATAAAATTATTAAATCCGACAACGAAGTAGCAAACGCGTTTAAGGATTTTTTTTCTACTATACCTATTGCCACAACTAGTAAATTAAACTCTTCACAAGGTCTTGCAGAAACTTTTTTGAAATCAAATGTCGAGGAATGCAGTTCTATTCTAAATTTCAGGCATATAAATCCCGAAATTATTGTTAAAACTTTTAGAGAGCTAAATTTAAAAAAAACAGAAGATTTATGGGGCATTTCAATTAATATAATCAACCATATAATTGATAGTATAGCAACGCATCTTGCTTGTATATTTAATCAGTGTATTGATGAAGGCTCATTTCCTAATTTAATGAAATACAGCAAAATCATACCCATATTTAAATCCGGAGATAAAAGTGATCCCTCTAACTATAGACCGATATCAATACTACCAGCTCTTAGTAAAATATTTGAAAAAATAGTGTTTAATCAACTCTTATCACACTTTAGAATGAACAATTTATTGCATGAGAATCAGTTTGGTTTTACCAAGGGTAGAAGCACAACTGATGCGGGAGTTGCACTCATTAAGCATATCTTCGATGCGTTTGAAAATAAGCAAGATGCTCTAGGGGTTTTTTGTGATTTGTCTAAGGCTTTCGATTGTGTAGATCACAAAACGTTATTAATGAAATTACGGCATTATGGTGTCTCAAATGAATCGGAAAAATTGTTAGAGTCATACCTCACGGATAGAACGCAAACAGTTAATGTCAATGGAACTGACTCTTCTGGGGCCCCATTATGCATGGGTGTGCCCCAGGGCTCTATATTGGGACCTTTATTATTCCTGATATATATAAATGACCTTCCTTACTTTACTAAAGACCTTTGTGAGATAGTATTGTTTGCAGATGATACATCATTGATTTTTAAAATTGACAGAGGTAAAGCTGCCTTTGACGATGTGAATGATGCTCTCTCTCAAGTAGTACGATGGTTTACTGCTAACAATCTGTTACTTAATGCAAAAAAAACCAAGCTTATCAAATTTACTATGCCCAATGTGAGGCAGGTCAGTACGCATATTAATATGTCAGACGATCATATAGATGCAGTCGATGCAACAACCTTTTTGGGAATTACAATAGACTCCCGACTGCAATGGGGTCCCCATATAATTGCCTTGTCAGGAAGGCTCAGTTCGGCGGCTTATGCTGTGAGGAAAATAAGGCTTATAACTGATGTCGAAACGGCAAGACTAGTATACTTTAGTTATTTTCATAGCTTGTTGTCGTATGGTCTATTGCTATGGGGCTCAGCTGCTGATATTGAGTCAATCTTTGTGTTGCAAAAAAGAGCTGTACGTGCAATATACTGTCTTGGGCCTCGCGACTCTCTGAGGGAGGTCTTTAAAGATATTAAAATATTAACAGTAGCGTCACAATACATTTTTGACAATATTATGTATGTTAGAAAAAACCTAAGTTCGTTTAGCCTTAAATGTGATTCACATCATTATAATACTAGAAATAAACATAAACTTGCCGTTCCGAGCTTCAGATTAAAGAAAGTGGGTAATTCATTTTTGGGGAAATGTATAAAAATCTTCAATAAAGTACCACAAACTCTTGTTGACTTACCTGTTTATGAGTTCAAAAACCACATTAAAAAAATTCTTATGGAAAAAGGATACTACAAAGTTGAAGATTACTTGAACGACAAGAGTGCATGGACTTAATAGCCTGCCTAGCTCGCACTTACACTATCTTGTAATTGTATTTCCTGTAATAAAATCAGGCTGACAAAGGTGACTGAGTTTCTTGCGCCGTTTCTTCTCATCACCAGCCGATATGTTGTCCCGAAGCGGTGGTAGGGCTAAGTTATATGTTGGGACGTGTATAAGTGCCCGGAAGAGGGCCTATATACAGAATAAAGAATTTCATTTCATTTCCTTTCATTTCATTTCATTTCATTTTATTTCATTTCATTTCATTTCATTTCATATTACTAACTTAGAAACACCTTTTATTTCATCGATGATTTTCCTGTTAGTTTTATTAGCTAAAGAACATTAAGTTATTCACCTCTCCGTAGACATAATATTACGTGTACGTAAGGTTATGTCCAATTGTCCATGGTTAGTGTCAACAAAAATGACACATTCGGAGGCGATGATCGAGTGACATTTAGTGAACAAGATACGTCAGGTGGTTGACTGAGAGATATAACCACTCGTCTTACTTCATTCTGCACTAACTGGAGACGTATTTTTGAATCATGCGAATTCCAATTCGAATACGAAATGGCAAGATTCGCATGCGAATGACTAAAATCGCTATTTTTGAAAATTCATTCTGTGAATTCTGCAACGAGTGGTCCGACCCACTCGTATTTCGATTCTACTAGTAGAAAGTTTAGAAGTATGACTTTGACAAGTAAACATATGGTTCACAGATTAAACACTTTTTTTTCGTTCCGTTCCATGCGATTCATTGCCGGTTTTTAAAATCAATAAGTTTTTGCATTCCGGTTTTAAATATTTTCTGCGTGAAACGAAAATAGTTTAAGAATTTTACCATAACAGGAACACAGAATTCGAGTGATACAAAAATGCGTAAAATTGGGAGTGATAGAAATAGAATTCGCACACGAATCGTATTCGTGTTCGAATTCAAGATTCATTTCGAATGCTTCAAAAATACGTCTCCTGGTCCAAATACTGATTTGAGAGTAATTAATGATATCTTGACTTGCTTTTAAAAGTTACGTAAACAAACATCTTTTATTTACATGTTGTTGTGTAGGTATCATATAATTCTGATAAAAACTTTGTAATGAGTACTTAATTATGTTAGGTTTTTATTAAACGACCTCCGTAGCTGAGAGGCGAGCACGCCGGACTGTAGCGCCGCCATCTCTGAGGTTCCGGGTTCGATCCCCGGTCGGGTCAATGTGGAAAACAAACTTTTCTATATTGTCTCGGGTCTGGGTGTTGTGGTACCGTCGTTGTTTCTGATTTCTATAACACAAGTGCTTTAGCTGTTTACCTTAGGATCAGAGCAATGTATGTGATGTTGTCCAATATTTATTTATTTATTATATTTTAAAAATAAATGAGTATTGCAACAAATCTAATTATGTGTTATCTTATCACTTGTAACTGCTTATATTAAAACATATTATTTCTCACTCATACGTACCGCAATGGAGTGTAAGTTTTACATAAAGTTATAAATAATTTTAACCAACTTTGTATAAATTTAATCTTTGTCATAAGTTGTGGCTAAAATAATTCAGTTTTAGGTACATTCTTCAAATATACAAGCTGTATGGTAATGGGTATATTAAGCCAAAACTAGCCTGTTAAAAATGCATATCAATACTATGGTGAAACAGAATTTTTATACAAAATTTATTATTTTGAATCCGATATGTATAAAAAAAACTTTTTTTTTTTAAATTACATAATCTAATATCTGACTTTATCTTATTATTTATATACATATTTTAACATAGTTCCGGCTTGATATACCATTACTAAACACCCTGTATAAAATGAAAAATAAATTCGCATAAGTTCTATGACTTAGGTCCAGCTGTTCTATTTGTGTACCCCTAAAAGTTTCGCGTTATTTCAAATACACTTTGTGTACGTTTTTAACATAAAAAATTCGCGGTCCTCCAAACCGAAATAATAAATACGCGTCTTCTTGTTTACAAACCGTGCTGTGACACTGTCCCAGCTCAATGAAACGGCTATTAATACCCGATCGATGCCGGCGCGTGCCAAATATCGCCGGACAGACCGACGCACCAATTTGTACGCATTTGAGCCTATTAAACGATATAATATATAATATCAACTGAACTCAATACAACACCAATAAGAATTAAAAACCGGCCAAGTGCTAGTCGGACTCGCACACAAAGGGTTCCGCACCATTATCTATAAAAAATATGTTTGTTGTATGGGAGCCCCCTTAAATATTTATTGTATTCTGTTTTTTAGTATTTGTTGTTATTGCGGCAACAGAAATACATCATCTGTGATAATTTCAACTTTCTAACTATCATGGTTCCCGAGATACAGCCTGGTGACAGCCGGACAGACAGACAGACAGCGGAGCCTTAGTAATAGGGTACCGTATTACCCTTTGGGTATGGAACCCTAAAGCTTCTTGGAACCGTAACAAGGCGGTACCTGTTGCTGAAAACAACTGAAGACAATCTGAGTATGACACTAAACTAAATTAATACTTATACTTGTTGCTTCGTTTAATTCTACTGAAAATACGTAGAAGTCAAAATTGCAGTATTTGGTTGACAGACGGCATAAGCCGCTCGCTCAACCAAATTTTAAAACGATTTATTTATATATCCAAAACTAAGTTCCTTTTTGATATTTGCACGAAAGTGAAATGCGTACTTACTTAAAAGGATATTTCAAAATTAGTTTAATATTTTAACTTTAGATTTTCCATTCATCCAACCATCAGCCGAAAGACGTCCACTGCTGGACGTAGGCCTCCCCCAAGGATTTCCACAAAGATCGGTCCTGTGCCACCCGCATCCAGCGGCTTCCCGCGACCTTCACCAGATCGTCGGTCCACCTTGTGGGGGGCCTACCAACACTACGCCTTCCGGCCCGCGGCCGCCATTCAAGGACCTTCCTGCCCCAACGGCCATCAGTCCTGCGAGCAATGTGCCCCGCCCACTGCCACTTAAGGTTTGCGATTCTAGGAGCCACGTCGATGACTTTGGTTCGCCTTCGGATCGTCTCATGAATAACAGATTTTAGTTAGTTTAAATATAAAGGAAATATATGAATGGTATTTATAATTGAAAATATTATGATTATATTTTCACACGAATTCGTAATCAACAGCAATCGTAGCAGCTACGTGCTACGCGCTACGGCGTAGCACGTAGTACCCCGCGTAACCACCGCCCTCGTAGTCGTAGCCCAGTGCACTTGAATTTTCGTTAATTTCATATTTTTTTTTACAAAACAGATTACATACTTTTCATTACCCTTAAAATAATTAACGAAAATCGTTCCGTCTGTTTTTTCTGTGTTCAAAAAAAATAATTTTATTTAATTCTAAAAGTCATGTAGAATTAACTTAATTAAACTATTTGCTATCTCAAATATTCGTCGTTGCCTCTGCTTATTATCAAAAACTTTTATTGATAAACGGATTAAGAAACCGAATGGTTCCGCCAGTGACATCATCGTCTGCAAAACAGCCCTAACATGGTACGATCGTGTTGAATTTTCTAGAAATTTCCAGCTCAGTACGGAGAATCTTGTCTCAACCGGCTTTGTGGAAGGAATATGTTTTCATAATAAAACCATGTTAATGAACAGTGTCATTGTTAGCGATACTGCTATTTATGACTTCTGGAAACGAGCTACTTGGAGTAGGTACTTGGTAAGAAATGACTAGAAAAAAAAAGAATATTATTAAATATTTATTTTATTCTGTTCTGTTTTAGTATTTGTTGTTATAGCGGCAACAGAAATACGTCATCTGTGATAATTTCAACTCTCTAACTATCACGGTTCATGAGATACAGCCTGGTGACAGACGGACAGCGGAGCCTTAGTAATAGCACAGAGAAAGTATTATACTAGGTAATAGGGTCCCGTGTTTACCCTTTGGGTATGGAACCCTAAAAATGGCTGAGTTAAGCCGGGTCCAGACTTTGTCAGTATTGTTATAAATACGCGTTTTTGTTCGTACAGAATTCGCGTTACATTACACAAAACATGTATGTAATGTTACATTAAATAATTAACTAAAATAAATATTGGACAACATATATTGCTCTGATCCGGATGTTACAGAAATCAGAAACAGCAACGGTACCATAATACCCAAGCCGAAATAAGGTAGAAAAAATCGCTTACTACATAAAGCGAGTTAGAAATCGAACCCGGGACGTCAGAGATAGCTACGCCAAGATATAATCTGGAATCGATTTTAGAGTAGGTATTTCATAGCTAAGCCTTCTAGTTCGCTTCTTTCATAACTTATTGTATTTAATGCAATGACTTGTAACTCTTAACTTATAGGATTCAGCTGCTCAAAAAATTAATTTTATGTAGGATTAACATTCAAATAAAATTTTAAAATTAATTTTTAATTAAAATTTATCAAGTGATATGAATATACCGTTATATTTGATCGTGATTCTGAAATATGGCTTATAGAGTGACTGTAGAGAATCGAGTCTTAAATCTAGAAAGTAAAATATTGTAAATAATTATGAAGACATACAAAGAATAGAATACTTGAATTAGGACGTTCAGAGTATGTATTTTTAAATAAAATGTATCCATAATCATCATCATTTCAGCCATAGGACGTCCACTGCTGAACATAGGCCTCCCCCAGTATCTTCCAGATTGTCCGGTTACGCGCGGCCTGTGACCAGCGGCTTCCTGCAACCTTTACCAGGTCGTCTGCCCACCTTGTGGGTGGATGTCCCACGCTGCGCTTGCCGGTACGTGGCCTCCATTCCAGAAACTTCCCTCCCCATCGGTAAAGTTATCCGAAAATCATTTATTGAAGAAATATACTTTCTTGTGTGTGCTTGTTGTAATGAAGAAAGCACAAGGTATAAAATAAGCTCCGATGTACACACATAGATTAGATTATTACATATTTGCGCTGTACATACCTAACATTACAGGATCATTAATGGTGCTACATGAGTGGCCTTATCGCTAAACGCAATCTGTCATAGACAGCGTCTAAGGTATTTTCGTTTCACAGTCAAGGTAGCATTGAGGTGAAATTTCTACCCACGAGAATATGAGTCAAAAATATCATCTACATAGAGTTCCCTTCGCCAATTCTGTCGTTCGACGATATACAGGGTGTACAAGAGAATAGGACACTCCTTAGAACCACGTGATCAGCTGGTCATGTACAAGAACTTTTTCTATGTGAGCAACATTGAAATTGAGTGTTTTTTTAGTTTTCCCATACAGACTCGCTCAATGAGCAACATTGAAATTGAGTTTTTTTTTAGTTTCCCCATACAAACTCACTCGCATACCTCGATGATAATACATGGAGAATCTGAAACAACACGATTTCGATGTTGCTCACATAGAAAAAGTTGTTGTATATGACCAGCTGATCACGTGGTTTTAAGGAGTGTACTATTCTCTGGTACACCCTGTATACTAGAACAATAAAATTAGAAAACACCCAGTCAAAAATAAAAGCGCCATTTAATTTTATTAGTCTGTGACACAGTTTTAGTTGATTAAGTGCAAACTTGTTTTATTCGCATTTGTATACGTCAATGAGACAGCCAGTGATAAACGTTTATCGCAAGAAGTTATGGCTTCCCGAAGGTCCAGTTTTTAATTGCTTTTTTTCTATTTATTCCTTTTTATCATATCACTGTTTGTTTATTCTGTCACATGTTTAATGTAACGAGTAATCTTTTATTTTAATTTGTTATTGTCAATAACGTGTAGTTTAATTGTAGTATTTAGTAATAGGGTCCAGGGCCCTAACCAAGAACTCTTAAAACAATCTCAAAGTTGTCAAATCTGTCAATTTTGGTACGTCATTTCATACAAAATTTGACAGAAATGATAATGTTTGACAGATTTGTGATTGTTTTAACAGTTCATGGTTGGGGCCCAGATAGTACCTTTTAGATAGTTCTTAGGTTAGTATCCGTAGGTTTATTTACCTATGCTGTTTGTACGTCAGTCCGTTCTACCTATAAAGGTATGTAGCATTTGAAATGTAATTTGTAACGAATAATCAACATTTCAATAAACAAATCCCGATAAAGAAACAAGTTTTAAAAAAGATACGTGTTACCTGCTTTGGAAAAATTAATTACGTTCTAAATAGAGAAGAGAGTTTTAATTTTTATTACCTTTCGCAGAATTACTGAGAAAGTTAATCAAAATTAAGAATCTAATAAGTGATTTGTCTATAGTTTTAATTTGACCATGGGACAGTAACTTGTCTCTTAATCATTTAAATTATTTTTCTATTTTTTTTTTCCCCTTTTGTGACGATAACAAGCACCACCGAGTACACCGGTTTTTTTGGGGTTTTTCTTTGAAAATCCGTAACTTACGTCTTTGTCTGAAAAGGGGTTCATAACACAATGTTTAACCACTTTTACTTGGCCCGATGTACACATAATTACAAATAATGTGCAGTTTAGTGTCGTTTTGCGCGTTATTTATTGATGTAAATAAGTTTATGAATAGTTTTGCAACTTTGCAAAATCGTCTCGTTGGCATGAATTTTGGATAAAATGGCGCTCAGTTTTCATGATCTTGAAGTTTTGTACTTTGGACTTTTGATCCCAAAGTTTATCTCTTAACGAAAGTATTTCGTAAATTAAAATAAGCTTGTGAGAAATTATTTTTTTAAATAAATTAATATTTTATCGAATAAATGCCTTCATCAATACTACCATTACTTTTAATTAACAATTAATGATTGAATATTGAAAAGTTAAGTTTGAAAAAATTTAAACTTTTCAATACCTTATGTGAATTTTTTTTTGGTGAAAATTTAAAATGAATAATTATGTGGATTAATAAATGAATTAAAAAACAAAAATAATTACCTCCGTTCTCTTCCATTTTGCAACACATGTACACTCACAAAGTAAACACTACTTAAATCTAATTAACGATCTACCTTATTACTAGTATCACACGAAAATCAGAAATGTCTTTGCTTAAGATCACCGGTAATTTGAAAAGTTTTTTTTCTGTTCTTTTTTATCCCATTTGTTTTGATTACTTTAATTTGACCCGCGCGCGGTATGTATGCATTGGGGAGGGACGTGGTATCGTGCTGGTCTGTGAGGAGGCACTGACGAGGACTGAGTGACAGTAGATAACCCACTGAATGTGCCGCTCGGACTGAAAGCGCGGTTGCGACGTTGGGATTGTATGCCCGACGAGTTAAGACGCGTGCGCGCTTGAGTAAAGTATATAATCGTCATCATTTTAAACATTTTCGAATTGTAATAAGTATTTAAAAATTTTTAGTTAGTAATTATGTAAAAAAAATGTAATTGGTTAAAAATAGAGTACCAAAAGTCATAATACATAATTATTATTCATTCAGTTTCAGTGTCAAGCAGAAATTTACTGAAATCGATAGATCTGAAACACAAAATTGTTAAAAGCAAGTTTATGTTTCTCGAATCGATCGATTTCAATTGCTATTCTTTTTACTATGTTACCTATCATAGTAAAAAGAAATCTATCGATATTCTTTTTATTATTTTGCAATAGTCAGATACTATTGCGACATAAAAGAATGGACGTAATTTATTTTTGCGTTAAAAAAGTTACCTTAGTCGACATTTGAAACTAAAAAGAGGTTTGAAAGACTAAAAATCAAAATTATTTTAGTTATTACCAATTTTTTTTTTTTTTTTTTTTTTTTTAATATTGGACAACATCACATACATTGCTCTGATCCTAAGGTAAGTAGCTAAAGCTCTTGTGTTATAGAACTCAGAAACAACGACGGTACCACAACGTCCAGACCCGAGACAATATAGAAAAGTTAGTTTTTCACATTGACCCGACCGGGGATCGAACCCGGAACCTCAGAGATGGCGGCGCCATATACAGTCCGGCGTGCTCGCCTCTCGGCTACGGAGGTCGTCATTATTTTAACAGCCATCTTACAGATCTAAAAGCTACCTTACAAGTAATCAAGCATTTTTATGTTACTTAAGTACAGAGTTATTTTTAAAACGATAATGATCACTAAGAGTCTGATTCTGCAGATGCACAAAAGATACAAGTTATTTTGAGCCCATCGTTTAAGTAACAAAAAATACTTTTCCATACAAAACAGCCGATAATTCACCTGACAAAAAACCAAGCATATGTACCTAAGTTAACCGCTCAGCTGCTATTGGGTACGGGTCGTACCCAACGATATTTTTCAGTAGTATGCTACTGGGTAGCACCAATACCCAACCCTATCCAGACCCTACCTACCTTTTTCTTTTTAAAGTTAAATGCATTTGGTTACACCTACGAAACAACAAAAAAAACTGTCAATTTCTATATGAGATACCCTACCTGACAAAACAAAAACAAAACGCACCTTCATAGACAAATATTTGAGAAAAAAATAAATGACACTGGCAGTCGACCGCTAACGAATTGTGAGTGCAACGTTCTGTGATTTTTTTGTTTTTAAAGTGTTTTTTTGCGGTATTTTCTCAAATAAAGGTAAGTAATTGGCAAATTATTAAATTTAGTACTTGGTTCAAGTCAAATCCAAGATCCAAGTCAATGTAATGAAATTATTTTTAAAATCAATCATTTACCTTCGTCGTTTCAACTCAACGTAAACTCATACAACTTATTTATTCATTTACAGAATCAATCCTGTTGTGATTATGTCTGTACAAACGTAAAAATTCTTTAAAATGTATTAACAAAGCTATTTCTATCAAAATATAATAAAAATACATCAAAATGAATGTCATTGCATAAATTTCGCAAACCATTCCAATCAGTTCAACCCAATCTTGCGCCATTTTCGTCAACCCCTATCAATGTTTAAAACTTTGTATACTCAAAATCTTATGCTGTAATAAGCTCAAATATTTTTTTTTGTAGTCTCAAATATATTATTATTAAATTAAAATTTAAAAAAGTGGTGGTTGTCGATTTACTTTTCAAGATATAATTTTTCGAAAGTGAAAAACCCCTTGAAAACACCACAGGCTAATTTTCGACATCAGTTTTTAAAAAATAGGATCATGCAAATGAAACAAACGTGTTACGAACAGAAAGATATATTATTCAACAATCATAAAAACGGCACTTGATGATTGAATTCCGAAAACCTTACTCATAAACAAGCTTTTTGTAACCGTACCGCCGGCTGCGCAACACGAAAACGTTTTCGCTCCGATCTATAGCAGTTGACTCATAAGTTTTGGTGCGCTTATAGCATTTGAGTGGTTAAATACAGTGATATTTTTTAAAAGCTAATGATCACTAATAGTCTGATTCTGGTGCACAAATACAACAATTTTATGGGTTCCACGTTCAAATTATAAAAAAATACTTTTCCATACAAAACAGCCGATCTATTGCGATAGGGTTGTATGGCAAAAATAGCATTATTTTTAGTTTTAAATGTTATTCGCACAGTTCTTTTGTCAAAAAACTATAGCAGTAGAATTACTATCGTAACGAAAGTAAGATAAATTATTTATGGTCCGCTTGTCTGCAATTATATATTACACTATGTTTTCATCAAATAAAATATTACTTTTTGTTTTACATCGCTTATTAATAGTTGCCATAGATTCCGTTCTCAAAGGAGAATATGTATGAAACTCTAGGAAGGGGGAAATGATAAATACATTAGTTCCTATTTTCAATGATTCAATTTAAAGAATATTTCTTAAAAACAAATGTTTTAATAACGATTGATGTATGCAATATTTTAAAGAATTCCGTGTGTTCCATATAAAAATGTACAAATATGTAATAATATTGTTTGACCAATCAGTTTCTATTTATTAGCACCTAGCCAAGGCGGATTTATCTCGAACAAAAACATGCATTGCCAAGCAAAGAGATCTTTTAGCACTTCTAAATATATTTAGGAAAGTTTTTAGAACCTAATCAATTTGTTGTTACTCTTTAGTCTTAAAAAACGATGTTTTACTTTTTATGGAATTCATAAATCAAGTATAGAGGTAGGTGTTAAAATTTTGTTACAATAATATACAAGAATATTACAATTGTTTAAATTTTGTTTTAGCAATTTTATGCTAGACATATTTTAGATAATATTGCAAGCTTGTAATATTGTATCTACTCTATCCACCAGCTGTTACCCCTGACTTCACTCGCGTGGTCAAAGTCAAAGTCATTTATTTCTGTAAATTGGCCATCAAAGGCCAAGTTACTTTAATTCCAGAAATAAACTTCCCTATTTATCTCGTTTTTTTCACAATTTTCTTCTATTATTAAAGTAGCTTATGTAACTCCTTATGCCATCGGCCAGTAAAAGCCCCTTTAAAATCGGTTCAGCCGTTTTGGAGATGAGCTGGAACAAACGGATAAACAGACAAACAAAAAATAGTTATTGGTATAATACTTTCCGTGTCCGTGGTGCCGTGTGGTGCCGGCACGTTAAAAGAATTGCACCACCCCTTCTCTTCCTATGGGTGTCGTAAGAGGCGACTACAGGAGCACCGCCACAAGAAGACGGGCAGAAGCGTCTCCTCTCCACCATTGGCCAAACTGCGATCGCCAACCCGCCTGCCAAGCGTGGCGATTATGGCAAAATCCTCCTTTTGGAGAGGCCTGTGTCCAGCAGTGGACTGATATAGGCTGGTGATGATGATAATACTTTCACAATAATATTTTTGGGATGTGTCGATAGGTCCCGGAAGATGGCCTACATACTGAATAAAAATACTTTGACTTTGATGCATTTAGTAAAAAGCTGTAATAGCTGTTATTAGCTTTTATTTTGTCCTTTATTACAAACATATAATTTGCCAAAGAATTGTACCATAGTCGAACGTTACATTGGCCGTTTTCTGATTTGTCGGCACAGCAGCGGCGCGACATCAGCATGCTCGGTATACGCGGTACAGTAAGTATGGAATCTGTGCCGCGCCGCTCCCGCGCATACCGAGCCAATCAGGAACGCTCCATTGAAATATAGGCGCTCGGTAAGCTTACTGTACCGCGTATACCGGCATGCTGATGTCGCACCGCTGCTGCGCCGACAAATCAGAAAACGGCCAATTGTTTACTAAATGCATTCCGATAACAGAGCCATGACTTTTTGAAACTTTGCACATGGCCTCCGTTTTTGTAAACACGTCAAATAAGACAGGTAATATCGGTTTAAGAAATACAGATTAAACAATGTTGTTTTTATCACTAACAAATCTATTTCTGAAATATTTTCTAGTTTAGGTTAGGCTGGGTTATTGTTCTCATAAAACATTAGGTTAAAACTTGAGGATCTGTAACCCCAACCATAACCTAAATGGGCCTAAATATGACCTAAATATTTAGGCATTGTTGTTTAAACGACAAATTCTAAACAAAAAAAAACAGGTGAGGTAATACTACTTATGAAATCAATAAACCTACTAAAATTGCAACATACCTAATATTATTATTTTTTCTTAGATTGGACGTCCCGATCGGTGCATTTTGTTAAAATGCACCGATCTATATTTCTATCCCCTTCGGCCAAATTCGAAACCAAGGTTTGAAACTAGTTTCTAAATAAGAATAATGTTTCTTTTTTCGAAATTAGTTTCGATATAAGAATTCAATTTCTTATCAGGAAACTTGTTATGACATAAGAATTATATTTCCTCATTCGAAACTGAATATGAAACCTCTTTAGAAATACAATAATATATTTAAAAAAATTGCTGGCCGCATATTTAGGCATTGTTGTTTAAACGACAAATTCTAAACAAAAAAAAACAGGTGAGGTAATACTACTTATGAAATCAATAAACCTACTAAAATTGCAACATACCTAATATTATTATTTTTTCTTAGATTGGACGTCCCGATCGGTGCATTTTGTTAAAATGCACCGATCTATATTTCTATCCCCTTCGGCCAAATTCGAAACCAAGGTTCGAAACTAGTTTCTAAATAAGAATAATGTTTCTTCTTTCGAAATTAGTTTCGATATAAGAATTCAATTTCTTATCAGGAAACTTGTTATGACATAAGAATTATATTTCCTCATTCGAAACTGAATATGAAACCTCTTTAGAAATACAATAATATATTTAAAAAAATTGCTGGCCGCATACATAAGCAAATAAGCATAAGCAAGCATAAGCAAATGATTTTAAAATTAACTAGAATGATACCCTATCTATGTTTAAGTTATTTTGTTAAACTTACATAAGACAAGAAATCTAGTAATACCAAAATATGTTTTTGTCAAGATTGAAGGCGACTGAGCCGACTGAGTTTGTTGCGGCGCCCATCTCAACTTTCTACTCCAACAGGTCATCCAAATTCAACAGGCCGGGCTTGATTGTTAGGTCCGCGCACACGCGTCTCTGATACGATGATCGTCTCGTAAGATGCGCAAAGCTATCCCCACTCTTTGCCCCAGTGCTCAACATCGGTGCCGGGTTGTAGTGTACGGTTAAGTTTCATTTCAGGATGACTTCCGTAGCCGAGAGGCGAGCACGCCGGACTTTAAATGGCGCCGCCATCTCTGTGGTTCCGGGTTCGATCCCTGGTCGGGTCAATGTAGAAAACGAACTTTTCTATATTGACTCGGGGTTGGTTGTTGTGGTACCGTCGTTGTTTCTGGTTTTATACAACACAAGTGCTTTAGCTACTTACCCTAGGATCAGAGCAATGTATGTGATGTTGTCCAATATATTTAATTTTTTTAAATTTATTTTATCGTGAAAACGGGCTTAAAAGACATCTTACTTCTTAAATATTTAAATGAATCTACTTTTACGGATTATAACAATATTTATTTCGTAAATTTTGTTCAAAAATGTAGCAAGTTTAAGTGGCAGTGGGCTGGCCACATCTGTCGCAGAACCGATGAAAGGTGGAGTAAACGGGTTCTCGAGTGGAGACCACGCCTAGGCAAACGTAGTGTAGGACGACCCCCAGCTCGATGGACCGACGACCTTAGGAAGATGGCTGGCAGTGGATGGATGAAAAAAAGCGGGAGATCGTGCTTTTTGGTGCTCTTTGGGGAGGCCTACGTCCAGCAGTGGACTGCAATAGCCTGAGATGATGAACATATAGCTTTGTAAGTTACCAAGTCCCTAATTGACAGGGTATACAACATACCCTGAAAATATACAAAAGGTGGACATAACGACAGCCACCCCCAATTTATCGACAGGTCGACACCGGTCGCGTTGAGTCCACGCTCACCCACACTGTACACAACACCCCCGTCCCCCCTCCGCACATGGAAGTAATTATCAATAATAATCTTAACGATAGAAAAGTAACAATTAACTTGGTACATAGTAACGCTAGTTCGTTATACTTGTGTGGATTGATTGATTGAGTATTTAAACGAAAAAAAAACCAGTCAAGTGCGAGTCGGACTCGCGCACGAAAGCTTCCGTACGTTGTACGGGGCTCCCATACAACAATAACTATATATTTTTTTAGTATTTGTTGTTATAGCGCGCGGCAACACAAATACATCATCTGAGTCAAAATTTCAAGAGGTACAGCCTGGTGGACAGACGGACAGACAGACAGACGGACAGCGAAGTCTTAGTAATAGGGTCCCGTTTTACTCTTTAAGTACGGAACCCTAAAATCTTTTAAATACAGAACAATAAGTAGAAAAGTATCCCACAGGAATATTTAACGGGATAAAAAGTTCCTTTTTCAGTTAATTCAGATCATATTCTTTATGTGTGCAAAATTTCATCCAAATCCGTTCAGTAGTTTTTGATTGAAAGAGTAATAAACATTCATACATACTTTTCGCGTTTTCCAATACTATAGAAAGTATTGTAAATTTTTGTTTTTAGCAATTCCATGCAATGTTTAATTGAAGATAAATAACACTTGAAAATAGTAAGTATACACACATATCGGGTGTGTACAGAGACCAGCCGGTCGATTCTCTAAGAAAAACGCAACGGACTCGCTCTAAAACTCGACTTAGCCGTACAAACGAACATAGCCTCTATCTTGTTAGTAAGAAGGTTCATATTATTTATCGTTTATGAGTGAGTGCAGCGACGAAGTGAGCGCGGTTTTTTTTACAGAATCGTCAGGCAGAACCACAGAATAATAATACTTCCATACGGACTCGAAATATAGGCTTGACTGTCAGAGTGTTCCAAAGTTTCGTTGGAACAATGTCTATGTGTGCGTTGAACGAGCATCGTTTTGATACCCATAGCTAATTGTTTTGTGGCCGAACTGAGTTTTCATCGCGTCCATTCGGAACAATGCCGTCAGTGGCGGTAGGGTGTGAAGAAGGAACAATAGTATCCTGAAGGGACATACTCGTCTCATATGATCTGCAATACCTGTCATAGTATACTTCGAGCGAACAATTACCAAGCTATTAGGTAATATCTCTAGTATCCAGAAATAGAATAGAAAAAGAAAAATATTTTTTTGACACACACACACACATACACAGAAAACAAGAGAAATACAAAAGATTTAAAAAAAGGTGTCAAAAAAGGTGTCAAAAGGCCCCGCTCAGCATTTGTCGTGACAGCCAGGGACATATCACGACGCGGATTTTCTGCAGGGACCCTGACGTTAAGGGTACAAAAGCACGGCACTAGGGAAAAGAATAGAAGAATCTAGGTATTGTTGTCTCGTTTCTCTGAGGTGATTGTCAAATATTTTAATTCAATTTAATTTATTATAAAATACGAGCATTAGTTTCGCAAAAACTCGAGAATTGTTTGACCGATAAATAGATTTTATTTTTCGTTGTGTTCGTAATTAAACAAATAAATAAATATTTGACAACCTCACATACATTGTTCTGATCCTGAAGTAAGAAGCTAAAGCACTTGTATTATAGAAATCAGAAACCACAACACCCAGACCTATAAAAAAATAACATATAAAAGAAATATTTTATATAGCAAATATATAAAAGATCGTTTTCCAAACTGACCCGACCGGGAATTGAACCGGAAACCTCATAGATAGCGACGCCAAGTAGCGACCTACTCATGTAATTGTCAAAGAAAGAAAAGTTTTCCGAAAAATGTGTAATAAATTAATTCAAATAATATTGTTGTTTTTCACACCACGTTCGTCCACAGCTTTTGTGACATCACGCAACATCGATCCTCGACTAACACCTGCTGTGCGTCCATTAAGCCATCGCGACTAAATTGAAACTGACCAGGGTTTTATTGCGCCATGCGGCGATCTAAAAATAAATAGAATTTAGAAAACATCGCAGCATTTCTAATTAACACAATAGTAACATTTATTCGTTGTAAATTGTTGTGGTAGGTCAGTGGTCGGAGTCTTGTGTGATATCTATCACTATAATATGTCAATAAATATACATAAATATCTGAAAACATCACATACATTGTTCTGATCCTAAAGTAAGTAGCTAATGCACTTGGGATACATAATTCAGAAACAGCGGTGGTACCACAACACTCAGACCCGAGACAGTTTAGAAAATTTCGTTTTCTACCAATGTAGAATAATTCTACATTGGTCAATAACATTCATCATCACCACCAGCCTATATCAGTCCACTGCTGGACACAGGCCTCTCCAAAAGGAGGATTTCGCCATAATCGCCACGCTTGGCAGGCGGGTTGGCGATCGCAGTCTGGCCAATAGTGGAGAGGAGACGCTGCTGCCCGTCTTCTTATGGCGGTTCTCCTGTAGTGGCCTCTTACGACACCCATAGGAAGAAAGGGGGAAGTCATCAACATTAATCATTAATTATTAATGTTCGGGTCAATACCCGACATGGATTCGAATTCAGGACCTCAGAGATGGCGTCACAAGTCCGGCGTGCTCGTCTCTTGGTAACTTATGACCACGGATCCACTACGGAGGATTTCTACTACGTTTTTGTAATATAATGGTAAGGGCCTGTTTTACAATGTACGGATAAAGTTATGTAAAAGATAAAAATATGTAGAGGGTAAAAGTGTTTGAAAATCGTAACAAAAATGTATTAAAAATCGTGTTTATCCTTCAGATAAGTAATATAGCTTATTCAGAACTAATGCAGAACTTATCCGTACATTGGGAAACAGGCCCTTATGGCCTTACAAAAAGTTAGACTAGCGTTAAAAACTTGTCTAAAATTAATCAACCAATTTGAAATGTTGACACATCTGACATTCGAGACATATTACTAACAAACATTTCAAATTGGGTGACTTATCTGTAAACAGGTGTTCAACACTAGTCTATCTTTTTGTAGTAAGGCCGTATGTGTCTTATTCAGAGTGCATTTGCTAGTCCGGAACTAAAGTTATTGAAGAATGTTCACTATGAAGGAATAAATTATGATTATGATAATTTTGAATATTAGCTCTCCATATTCTCTGTCAAAAATATAAAATACAAGTAAAAGAATTACTTTGATACGTCAATTAGTTTCCGATTTATAGAAGTAAACGAAGCGGAGCGTTGTAAATTGACGTCACATGCTGTCACGTGACTGTTTGCGGGACGCGATATTTATCGTAAGTTTAAATGCCTGTAAAATCAAAACTAATAGGTATTTTTGACTACAACAAAAACTAGTGTATTTGTATACATACAAGCTTTACTGTAACAAACTTTCAACCGATTTGGCATACCTAAACATTCTCCATTTTCTGACATACCTACCTACCTATCTGTGAACTTGTTTGCGTCTAACAATAGTCCGTTCCCAAGCAGTGAGTCCACGCGGGGCGCTCGTGGCCGCCGCCACAATCAGCCCTTGTCGGTCTTCTCACGCTATCTGCCTTTATAGTAGGTAATTATTGCAGGGCTGTGATAAACGACAAAAATAAATTATTAAGAGTTAACACCGCCCAATCGCAGTTTGCCCCCCAACCCCTCCCCCACAACTCGATGTACCAACGACCTCAGGAAGAGGAGACTCTTTGGCGCTCTTTGGGGGAGGCCTACCTATGTCCAGCAGAGAACTGCAATAGGCTGAGATGATGAATCGCAGTTTAACCTATCAAGCGGCAAAGACATTCCGGCCGCTTCATAACAAAAAAAAAAACATTGTGTCTCTTGACCTTCGCCTGACAGGTTAACGCCCTCTAGGGCACATTATACATGGAATAAAAAACCTTAACTGGGCAATCATCATTGAATATGGCGAATTTTATTCAACGTTCCTTTATTTTAAAAATAACATTCAGGCGAATTGAGAACCTCTTCATTTTCTAAGTCGGCTAAAGCAAACAGTCATTTCAAAATCGTTGAATGCAGTTTTACTCAGTTTTACTCAATCGAAATCAATAAAATAAACAGAAATAATGTATAATTAAATAATTTATTACAATCTAAAAAAACTTCTGGCTTTTTATGAAACTCACGGTCTCTTCGTGAACAAGTCTGACTTATTGATTAAATGTAACAATTTTCACAATCTAAGCAAAGTATGTAATAAAGTGGAACGATATCGTCCAGAAGAACTCTATTTACAGTGCCCTAAAGTACTTAGGGTTACCTATATGAGTTTAGTAACGTGGACGTGCTGCGCCAAATTCCAATACTTCTTGAATAATAAATAATAATAAATTTAATAAACAACACAAGGTGGGCAGACGACATTGTAAAAGTCGCAGGACGACGCTGGATGCAGGTCGCTTCCAAGCCGCCGATCTGGAAGTCACTGGGGGAGGCCTATGTTCAGCAGTGGACGTCCTGTGGCTGAAATGATGATGAAATTAAATATTGGACAACATCACATACTCTGATCCTAAGATAAGTAGCTAAAGCACTTGTGTTATAAAAATCAGAAACAACGACGGTACCATACTTATTTATACCATACATCGATTCCAAAATATGGTGTTTGGATGTGAACCCACGATCCACGAATGTGAGACAAGACTTCGACAGCTGAGCTACCATCGCTCATTGTTGTAAAAACAAAACAATCATAACTTTTTCAGTGATCACCAATAATTAGGTATGTCATTCGAGACGTGTTATGTCTGGGGCGAATGTTTATGTCTGACTGTTGGCTAGAATGAGGGAAACCTAGCGTCAGACTTGTGTTATTATTGGCATTGACTCATTGGGTTGCACAAGATGATACAAGCTTATGGATAGTTCACTTGCATAGAAAAGAAAAAATACGTTTTCACTTCTCATGCTTGCAAAGTTCATCTTTATGTCGGGTATAGGTTGCATAAAATCGCTTTTTATGCTCTAATGCATAAAGTAAAATCTTCGCCTAAGTCACAGACTCTAAGACAAAGGTCGTCAGGGAAAGAGACACGCAATTTCGTTGAATAAATTATTTTTAATAGTGTACTATTCTCTTGTACACCCTGTATCGCCGAGCGACAAAATTGGCAAAGGAAACTCTATGTAGATGATATTTTTGACTCATATTCTCGTGGGTAGAAATTCCTTACCTTTACCTTGACTGTGAAACGAAAATACCTTAGACGCTGTCTGTAACAGATTGCGTTTAGTGATGAGGCCACTCATGTAGCACCATTATGATCCTGTAATGTTATATACAGGATGTACAAAAGAATGGGACACTCTTTAAACCACGTGATCAGCTGGTTATATACAACAACTTTTACTATGGGAGAAACATCGAACTCTTGATTTTATTTTAAGATGCTCCATACATTAACATCGAGGTATGCGAACAAGTTTGTATGGAGAGGCTAAAAAAAAATTATCGATTTCGATGTTGCTCCCATAGAAAAAGTTGTTGTATATGACCAGCTGATCACCTGGTTTTAAGGAGTGTCCTATTCTCTTGTACACCCTGTATAGCGCAATAATGGAATAATCTTATCTATGTATGTTCATCGGCGCTTATTTAATACCTAGTGCTTTCATCAAGCACACATAAGAAAGTTTATTTCTACAATTAATGCTTTTCGGATAACTTTGTCGATTGGCGGAAAGATTCTGGAATGGAGGCCACGTACCGGCAAACGCAGCGTGGGACGTCCACCTACAAGGTGGGCAGACGACCTGGTAATAAAGGTTGCAGGAAGCCGCTGGATGCAGGCCGCGCGCAACCAGTCAATCTGGAAGTCAGTGGGGGAGGCTTGTGTTCAGCAGTGGACATCCTGTGGCTAAAATTTACTTTTCAGCACCAGCAGCATCAGCACCAGCCTATATCAGTCCACTGCTGGAGATAGGCCTCTACAAAATGAGGATTTTGCCATAATCGCCACGCTTGGCAGGCGGGTTGGCGATCGCAGTTTGGCCAATGGTGGAGAGGAGACGCTGCTGCCCGTCTTCTTATGGCGGTTCTCCTGTAGTCGCCTCTTATGACACCCATAGGAAGAGAAGGGGTGGTGAAATTCTTTCGTGCCGGCACCACAAGGCATAATTAAATTTACTTTTAAAATGCATTTTTTGGATTGTGGCAACCCTGCGAATGGACTTCGTACCCGATCCAAAGTGTCCAACGCGTCATAGTGCAAAGTACAAGGTTCTAACCCAACCCTTGTGATGCAAATTGTCTATTTGTGTCTATGGTTTCAGTGCCATAGGAAAGTTAACTAGTTAAGTGCAAACGGGCTAAAATAACTTCTCCTGAAATGGAGAATGTAACCATTGAATTACATAGAGTAGACCCTTCCGAGTTGTTTAATTACCTAATGTTGCAATTATAGGTACTTAATAAAGTAATTGCTGAAAAGGTCTTATTACTTATCATTGTCATATTCAATTATCTTATTAATTTTATAGTTGTAAAAATGTAAGTATATGTTTTGGATGTTTGTTAGTTCATTACGTTTTAACGGCTGTAGGCAATTCGTTGTGGAACCCGAAGATATTGATCTAGGCTTTACTATCTTGAAACCTACGCAGACGAAGGGCGGGCAGAGGGTAGTTTTTAGGGTTCCGAACCCAAAAGGGGACCCTATTACTAAGACTCCGCTGTCCGTCTTTCTGTCTATGTGTCTATCTGTCTGTCACCAGCCTGTATCTCATGCACCGTGATAGTTGAAATTTTCACAGATGAATTTCTGTTGCCGCTATAACAACAAATACTTAAAAAACAGAATACAATAAATATTTAAGGGGGCGCCCATACAACGAACATGATTTTTTTGCTCGTTTCTATAGATAATGTTGGAACCTTTCGTGCGTGAGCCCGACTCGAACTTGGCCGTTTTATTAAGAACGTAAGTATATCAAATTCCCAGTTTGTTGAAAATCGCTATTTCCAATTTTTGGAGAAGAAGTACACGCAAAGGGTACCGGGTTCGATTCACAGTTTAGCTCAATTCGGACAACTATGTTTTCTTGAATCAAGTTGTGCAGAGATCATTGGCAACTGCATCTGTTGTAGATTATTGTTGCAGCACTAGTGGGTTTCTCACTGGTTTTCGCAACGCCGCTGATGGGTATATAGCCCTATAGCCGCCCGGCATTTCTTGCCACATTGATCGCACACATAGCGCGAGTCTGCAGGAGGTAAAGCACGACGAAGACTTTTCTGCTTAAGATTCTCCAGCCAATCATTATCACGCTTCGATACTCCAACTTTGATGTCATGGCGCCATTCAGGTCTCATTTCGGCACGTTTCTCCCACACGTGGGGCTGAATACCAAAGCTATTCATGTCTCGCTTGCAGGAGTCTTGCAGGAGACTATGGCAAATACGTCATTGTGAGGGAAGAATAGATTGAATGGAGCATTTAAAAATATTTTTCTTTGATTTCGATATAGCTGCATGGTATAGTAATGGAGCTCCCAATAGTCAACGTGTATCAGTAGCTAAATAAGTGTTTTTAAGGAGTGTCCCCTTTAACATCTCGTATTTCAATGACAGACTCGCCGCCACCGCGACCTAATATACACGCAACGCCATCGCTTGATGACAAGCTATTACTAAAGTATATGTTTGAAGACTTTCGTAGCCGAGAGGCGAGCACGCTGGACGCCGGCGTCGCCATCTCTGAGGTTCCGGGTTCGATCACCGGTCGAGTCAATGTAAAAAACGAACTGTTCTATATTGACTCGGATCTGAGTGTTGTGGTGCCGTCGTTGTTTCTGATTTTATAACACAAGTGCTTCTACTTACCTTACGATCAGAGCAATGTATGTGATGTTGTCCAATATTTAATGTTGATGTTGTCCAATATTTATTTATTTATGTATATTCTATATATTTTTTTTGCTCATCTTCCCGTAGCTGCATATCTCTCTCCGATGTCCTAAGTCTCACATCGTAGAGCCGTTGGCAGGAAGGTCACATTACGAGTCCTAGGTTCGACGCCCGGCTATCGCATGCGCCTTGCATAATTATTACCAGCTTATCTGTGTAATTGTTTTTCTATAAAATACAAAAGAAAACGTGGCTATTTTTATTTCTACTGATAATTTTCATTTTATATAAATAAATTGCAAACCTTTATGATTTCCTAAAACGATAAAAGATAAGAATATAATCGAATCGTTTGATCGAGTCTTAATAAACAATCTCTAGTCTCAATATTGTATTATGACACACAAAGACATTGATATAAATAAATAAATATTGGACAACATCACATGCATTGCTCTGATATTAAGGTATGTAGCTAAAGCACTTGTGTTATAGAAATCAGAAACAACGACGGTACTACAACACCCTGACCCGAAACAATATAGAAAAGTTCGTTAGAAAATGAACCCGGAACCACAGAGATGGCGAGATAGTCCGGTGTGCTCGCCTATCGGCTACGGAGATCGTAAAAATATAAATAAGTAAATTACCTATTAAATAAACTAAAACGTCAACATGAACTTATTCATCTTCACCATCATCATAATCGGCCTTGGAGGTCCACTACAGAGGGCCTAGTGTGAGTTCCACAAAATAATCGTATCACTTACTTCGACCGAAAAGTAAATTATCATTTCTATTGCTTTTCGATCGATTTAAATGAGTAGGTTGTTTTTTGGTTCTTGAACTAGGCAACCTGAACAAAGGCCGTTCTTATAAAATGCCACAACAAGCAGCTCCTGCTATTTGAAATATATACGGGCAGTATATGAATTCAAATTGCATGTTAAAAGGACTCTAATGAAAAAGGGCTATTACACCGTTAGTGCATATATAAATGGTAAAAATGTGTGGATTTAAAACTGCTTAGCCCGCAACAAATCTTGTAAAAATATTTATAAATTTTAAATAAAAGAGGCTGACAATAGTGACCAAGTTTCTTGCGCTGCTTCTTCTCGGCGCTATCGCTCAAATTGTCCCGAAGCAGTGGTAGGAAAAAAAAAGTGCCGGACGTGTTAATGGCCAATTTGCAGAAATAAATGATCTTGATTTTTGCATCCAGTAACCTAACGCAAACATGACTAGTTCGTTAGTCCTCCGGATGAGACATCATCTTTGAAGATGTAAATAGTAAACGTGGCAATAAACAAACTACACGATCCATACTGTTATTTGTTATGTATCTACACAGTGCTATACAAATGCGTTCACCAGATCCAGACAGATAAATGACTAAAAATAGAATAATTACAAAATTTCCAATTAGGTATTAACCAAACAAGTCATTCCGTGCGAAATGACTACACTAATTTACCGTTTACATCAGACGATGTTGTTTTATATCATACCAACTTATACCAGAACTGTTTACACAAGATACAGATGCTGGAGGAATACCGAATACATGTGTACAGTGCACATAACATGATCCACGAACAAACTTTGGAGATACGCCTTCCAAACTATAAGGTATAAAACAACGCATTACTATTATCACAAGTGAAATCGGTGGTTACAAGAATGCTGATAGGTCGTTTTCTTTCAATGGGAAAAGGGGGCAGTTTGATTATTTTTGAAATTTAAATTAAGAGAAAATGGTGACGGCTAGAACTGATGCTGAGGTACCAGCGAGGAAAGAGGAGATACCTCATGACCATCTGTTCAAAGTGACAGGACTGTCTTCTACGAATTTGGAGAAATTAGCCCAAGGTAATTAATATTATCTGTAACATGACTCATTCATGAATTACTATTCTAGTTTAAGCACTCGATAATGAAACTCAATTAGTTGGTGATATATTTAAAACATAGTGTATCTAGGTCACTCAGACTTTTGTTTCAGAATTAGTAAACACAGATGTAGTTGTAACGTTGATTATTTTGTCATCTGTATCGTGGATCCCCGTGGATACTGTGGGTTATTTTAATATGATTTGGCATTTTCTATTATGCAAAATTATGACGATGGAGAAAAGTGACGCTAAATTTTGTCAAATTTTATCATCATCAGCTGCGAAGCCAATTTTAAGGTAGATCTAAGGACACAAAAAGCAGAACAAATCGTACAAATATAAAATTATTCAGGGCAAACCAGTAAAAGTTCAAACGTTTATCCAATAACTCTCCCAAGGAGGCCGTTTCCAAAAAAATATTCGAGATCTTTATTTAATTGAATGTAGGTGACGAGCAAAAATGCGCCAATTCTCCGTCTGTGATCAAAACAACTGGCTTGGGATGGTGCCAGGTGTAGTCTCGATCTGTGTACTGCGATGTCAAATGTTTAGTAGTCGGTTTACTTCTCTTTACTTGTTGCAAAACGTTCATTTCGGAGAAACACATCTGTGGCTTTTGCGTGATGAATGTTTGAACCCTGATTATAAGACCATTTCCTTTCAGTGTCTATTATTTACTGAAGTTTCTTATTATGATGTCATTGTATAATGATAAATGTACTATGACCGTGCCAAGTATTTCATTTGAATGAAAAATAAATTGGCAGCGTCAGTGTTTTCGATGGTTAATAAAAACAGGCACATGACGTTTAAGATACTTCAAAAGCTATGTTTAACAACACTCGGAGCATTTAACCACAAGAGTAAAGAAACGGAATCTTTACTCATGTGATTTAACTCTTGAAATAATATGACTGCTTTTTTCTATGTAGGCACCTAACTTCCTCAGGTGAGTAGGTAATGATTTGCTTTAAAGAAAGCTTGCCAACGCGACGGCAGTAAAATATACGTTTTATAGTCGGACCCACGTGCGGGAATGGGTAATATAAACTATTTATAATGAATAGAAAACAATGCCAATGTCTGCATTTAAATACTGGAGACAGGGCTGAGCCAGGAACACTCAACACCCTTGAACTTTACCGATGAGCAAATATGTCAACAGCGAACAAAGTAGCTGGTAAACATTTTGACGGCCGATAGGAAAGAAAGGTTCTAGAATAGAGCCCAAGTACGTAGCGTACACAAGTACAGCTCAAGCTGGACAGACGACCTGGTAAAGGTTGCAGGAAGCCGCTGGATGCAGATCGCTTCGGACCGGCCCATTTAAACGCTTTTTGAGGAGGCCTATGTTCAGCAGTGCACGTCCTATAGCTGAAATGATGATAATGAATTTAAAAAAACCATTATCATATTAATGGCTGACAAGATAATGATGAATGTAAAAAAATTTGGCTCTTTAGCCAATTTTTTTTACATGGCAATAATTTAATTCCTTACAGAAATTAAATTACTTGATGGTCTTTACTCCTTATAATAGTTCATATTTGTTTGTTTTGATAATGTTAACATAGTTTTCCTGTATTATATTGAAGCCCAAAAAAATTTTTACCGATTTTTTTAATTCTAACGTCACGAGAGGGTAACAAACCGTTTGCAAAATTACTACACGTTCAGTAGACATTCGGTAATCCTTTTTTTGTGTAATGAATAAAGTTGACCTTAATTTTTTTTTTTAATATACTTTAACTAAAGTTAGCACTAGTTAGCACTTTGCGTTGCGATAAAAATGCTGGAAGTATTTTTTATTATTTTAATTGCAAGTAGTGCAAATACATTATGAATGATAAATAATTTATCGAAATCTTAACACCCTAGCACATTGAATACTTATAAATAATGATGGTTTAGGTACGTAATAAAATTTAGTTGCCAGTAAAATAAAATCAGACAAATGACAGACTTTTTAACTGCCTATAAACTTCTAAAAAGTATTTTAGTTTCACAAAAATAGATTCGTAATATAATGACTAAGTGAGATCACAGAAACACTTACCTTAAGAAAAGTAGGTTATTTTGACGGTTGCGTAATTTAGGTACTAACGTTGTGTTATTTGAAATACCTATTATTGTGTCGTCATTTACCAGTAATAATGCCCGTTTTATTTTGACGACAAACTTGGTTAAGTAGCTCACTCATCCAGGTACGAGTACTAACTAAGATTGCGGTCAAGGGTTCAAATCCCAAAAGTTTGTTTATAGGCTACAACGTTTTCTCATCTGAGGGCTCAAGGCAAAAGCAGCTATTATTTACTCATCACCATTGCATATGGTATTCATTCTGCTAGGATCAGACGTTCACATCCAGGGTTTTCAGCAAGCTGCAGGCGGCAGGTGTGTATTTATGCAGTTTCATCATTCCATCTGAAAAACAGCAAAGTGGGCATTCGTTTGTCACATCATCAGTCTGATCAGGTGCTTGGCAGTCGCACTTTAGTGACTCCCTTTTTCTTTGCGTATAGACTCAGGCTTTTATATATGTGAGGTCCAAAACTCAGCCACTGATTTAGCACTATCGGTGGCCTTGTAAAAATCCTCGCGCAGGTGTAGGAACATGCAGGGCATGATAAAAGGTGTGCCATTTACTGGGGCAAATACACATGGACATGCACCCTCCAAGCTGTAATTCTGTAACCCAACCTGAGCATGATCTCCCTGATTCGGCCTACTTGGGTCCGTATCCTATTAAAGGACTTCCATGTTGCCCAAGGTAGATAATTTCCAGGGTGGAGTATCACACTTATTCTTCTTCTTGTAGAGCCTCTCCACTACTGGAGGTTGGCCGTCAGCTCCGCGAATTTCTCCCTATCTCTCGCTAGCCGAAACAGTTCTTTCACGCTGGCAATTCCAGACCACTCTCTGATATTCTCAGCCACGACTTTTTTCTTCTTTCTTCGCGAATTTTCCCCTCAATCTTTTCCATCACTATTGTCTGAAGAAGATAATAGCGCTCAAGTCTTAACAGATGTCCGAAATATGCTACCTTTCTTCTTTTGATGTTCTTCGTGAGTTCTCGGGATTTCATGACCCGGCGGAGTACCTCGCTATTCGTAACTTCCTTAATCCCCATTTACTGTGTGATTTCGTTCCAATCAGTTTACTTATCTTCATCAATGCTAAGTTCCAGAGCCTTACGACTTCGAGGCCGCGATAGCAGCGACTGGCTATGGCCGGTTCAATGCCTGCCTGATGCTGTGCACGCTGCCTGCCTTCTGGAGCGCCGTGTCTGTCACCAGCTCGGTGTCCTACATCTTCACAAGAGCTCAATGTGACATGAACCTGAGCTTGTTGGATATGGGCACTATCAACGCTATTACATATGGAGGTAAGTTTTCATCTTTTGGTCAGTTCGCGACGAAAACAGATAGGTTTATGATAGTGATGGTATTATTGATATTGAAGTTAGGCGTCCACACTTCAACCTTAAGTCGTGATACTCGTGATATTACGTTCAGCGCTTCAAGCATATTTTGATAATAGGATTATATTCTCTTGATACAATGACGTCATACTATCTTGTGCCTCATTATTTTGGTCACGTCTGCAGAACCTGCGGGGTAACCATGAACTCTTAGAACAATCTCAAATCTGTCAATTTTATACGTCATTACGTACGAAATATGACAGATTTGACAATATTTGAGATTGTTTTAGGAATTCATGGTTACCCCCCTGAAGTGATTATAGCGCCATCTTTATCAAGATTAGTATCTAAGTAACTACTCTGTAAACTATTCAAGAATCGAGATTATCTATTAAACAAACCCCTGCTGGGGAAGAACATAATCTAACAAGTACTCTGTTGTTTGAAGTATGAGTAAGTTGGGTAAGTGTTCCTTGATATTTGTACATTTATCCTATTACAATATCAAATATGGCCAGGTACCATATTTCGAATTTTGTTCTTAAGATGTCTGTCGTAGACAGATAATTGATCACTTCTTGAGATAAACGGTGAGTAAAAACAAGGCTTTCAGTACGCCAATATAATTGGAATTTATTTGTCTTTTTAAGACCTAGTCTTTCTTAACCAAGTGCCATGATTGGATTGGTGGCCTGATGTTAACCTTGAATGTAAAGGGTCAAGTTTGATTCTCAATTCGAATCAATTTAGAGAAATAACAAATTGGCTTGTGTCTAGGTGTTCTGAGACACTCCTTGTCTAGTTCACTGTCTGGTATCTCATAACACAATAAATGAATAAATAAATAATATTGGACAATATCACTTGCATTGTTCTGATGCTAAGGTAAGTAGCTAAAGCACTTGTGTTATGGAAAGCAGAAACAACAACAGTACCATAACACCCAGACCTGAGACAATATACAAAGTTCGTTTTCTACATTGACCCGACCGGGGATCGAACCGGCGTGCTCGCCTCTCGGCTACGGAGGTCGACAATGTTGTTGTTTTACTTCGAAACCTTGACAATAAGTGTGTTGTCTGGAATATACTCGTATTATATGTTTTACAGTTGTGTTGTAAACAAAAACGCAAAAAATACCTTAATTAAATCAGTCATAATTATCAGTGTTTACACAATGTTCCCTACATCACAACTTAAGTAACAAGACGTTGCCGTATCATTTACCTATTAATGCACTTAGAAATAAACCGGTCACCCTCAAAACTTGCATTTTATTTACCTTTAGTTTTACTTTATTTCAAAGCTATTGTTCAAATGTTTACATAAGAATCACGCGTATTTTGTAATTATCAACGGTAAACAACAACACGTTACTATAATTGGATATCAGGGCAAATATACTTAATACGCGCTTGTCCAAACATAGTTTTGTATCGCGTATCAGCAAACACTTCGCGTTTGTATAACTATTGTCTTGTGGATAGTGATCTGAATCCGTGTATCTATTGGAGTTGTGACGTCAAAGGTTACTAGGAATCACGCCATAGTTACGACATTGTTCGATGTCATATTATTTTGCTAAGGAATAAAAAAATGCGCTTTTTTTCATTTTCAATATCCTCTTCATTCCTCAAGTCTTCTCTGTCACAATATGACAAAGATACGTAAACTGTGCAACACATCCAGAGGTGTCTTATACAAGAGGATTGGGGATACAAGGCTGGTTATTTATTTGTATTTTTAAAAAACAAAAACTTTAATGTTTGAAGCAGGTAGGCTATAAGACTTATTTTTTGCACCTCGCCAAAAACAAGGACAAGTTCTACGAGTTAGTAGCCAGCTTTCAGTGATTAGAGAGGCACTATTAGGAGAAGAAGAGTGGGATTTTAAAGCATTGCTGAGCTCGGAATGCTACCTTAATAGGTGTCTTTTTCTTCTTTGATTCGACTAACCGCGCACTAGCAGATAACACAATAAAAATCCCAGAAATGGATGGTATTTCATAATCGTCTTGGTTCCAGGTATGATCTCATCAGCCATGGTGTGGGGGTTCCTCTCGGACACGCTGGGCAGAAGACGCATTATGGCCTACGGTTTCTTCTGCTCAGGGCTGGTCGAGATGGCCGCTGCTATGAGTCAGAGCTTCTTGATGCTGCTGCTCACCAGATTTGCCAGCGGCTTTCTGTAAGTGTTGGACCATTTTCATTTATTCATTTGCCTTACAACAATAAATAATTAGCGAGCTTAAGTGGCAGTGGGCGGGGCACATAGCACGTAGAATTGACGACCGATGGGGAAGAAAGGTTCTGGAATGGAGGCCACGTACGTGTGGGACTCATACCCACAAGGTGGACAGATGACCTGGTAAGTTGCAGGAAGCCGCTCGATGCAGACCGCTTCCAACCGGTCAATACCAGCAAACCGGTAATTTAATCCCTTGCGTTTAAGGCTATTTCCTATACACTACGCTAATCGGGTACTCAAGAGTTCAAAAGCCAACTCCATCAAAATCATATTATTGGAGTGATCAGTCAGGTGTTGAACAATAGCCAGCAGTAACTGACAATCTAGTATACATTTGACTAAATCTAATGTTAGTAGTACAACATTATAAATACAATATGAGAGAGAGAGAGAGAGAAAGGAAGAGACTTTTATCCATCACTAACTCACGACAGATAAATGGAAGTTGCAGTGCCAAGTTCTGCCGCAGTCATTAGAATGTCCTTATTTACGCACCCACTGACATCACAATCATGACATAAGGAACACCTCTACCTACTCTTTTGGAAAGTAGCCTGTCTGATAAGACTTGCAAATATCAAGATTAAAGTATCAAGGTCAGTCACCCGAGCAAACATTTAGAGTTACGACTAAGAATTGTTTCCTTAGCTGCTCACAAAAACAACCTCATCATCTCGAGCCGTGGGTATGACAGAAATAACTTGTTTCATACAAAGTGGGCCTGCATAAACAATGTGCACACACAAATTATACCGAATTACTTGTCATATATAATATTTGGATTTCGGAACCGCTGCCAAAAGCAATTTTTTACACGACTGCATAATAATGTATAAATTTTGAGCACTTGCAAATTCAAAGTTTGTTTCAAGGCTCCATGAATCCGAGATTAACCAGATTAATTTTACCACTAACTATCACTTAATCCAGTAAAAGCTATAGGGGGGTAGGGTAGAACAGAACCAAGTACTAAGCGCAGCGTAGAACATCACACAAAGTGAACAGACTATTGCTATGGCCCGGCGTAATATAGAGTAAAGTAAAGTATGCATTTATACGTCCCACTGCAGGGTACAGGCCTCACCTCGACTATTATCGATATACTCGGTTTTGAGCCATACTCCACCACGCGGGCCCGGGTGTTGTAAAGCCAGTGACTAAACCTTACTATCAGATGCAATCCAGCCGACTAGGCTTTACGGCTAATACCAAGCGATATCAGTAGCGGAGCAGAGCGTAGCGAGACTTCTTGTTCTGTGGCCAGGACCAACTTTTACTCCACTGCACTGCCACCACTGAGCTACGAGCACCTCACGATTGCTTATGCCGGCGTAATATTTACAAAATCTTTTTACAGAACGTATTTTACAGATTTAACGGTCCATTTGCCGTCCTTCTCTCGTACATCGCGGAGCTCCACCGTAGGGAGCTGCGCGCGCGCGTCATCCTGCTTACCAGCCTGTTCTACACCATCGCCAACACCACGCTGCCCATGCTGGCCTGGGGCATACTCACCAACAACTGGGAGTTCCATGTCTATGGAGATAGCATTGGTAGGTTTTCTTTTAAAGATTTCGTTCTATTCAGCCTGCTGCAGTCGCCTTCTGGACGTAAGCATCCCTCAAAAAGTGCTAAAGAGCACGATCTCCCACTTTTTTCATCCAGCCACTGCCAGCCATCTGCCCAAGGTCGTCGGTCCATCGGGCTGGGGGGCGTTGTGAATTCCTTAAGTCATGCAAAATAGCAGGTAGTTGGAAACGTTCAAATACTTATGTAACTGCCAAAATTGTAGGATTCAATTGCTAAATATGGTAAAAACTCTTTAAGCCTTTCGAAATAATACTACTCGGTCCATCCATATAACTGCCAAAATTCTAAGACTCAGCTGCAAATATGGTATCAATAAATGTTTGGATATTGAAAATGATTGAACCATCAGTAACCTTACCTCATTTTGTACCAGGAGAACACATGGAGAAAAGGATATAAGTTTTCTGTAACAACTAGCATACTAGGTGAATCTCTGTCAGCTTTTCTATTTGCAACTAGCGAAACGAAAATAACCAAAATGAAAAATACCATTATGAAAAAAAAAACAAATTATTTCCAACGATTAGGGTGACTGCTTTTTTATTTTTATAGAAAAAGTTTCTCTATCGTGGTTCCATAGAGAAATTTAAATCTCTTTCCGATACTAGAATAGCCACTGCAGAGCAGAAGCACGGTAGACTTATTATCTATATAGTATTACCGTGGCAGTAGTTTTGTTTTGAGGTTCTATTTTTCCTATTAGCGGCTATATTCATTTCTTAAATTAGTTATTATTATATTTAAAATATAATAAATTTGACATTATCTTATCTGTTTTTCCGTAAATGTGATATTGTGCCCTTAAATAATATACCGAAATGGGTTATGAGCTTCTTATACCGTACTCATAGCCAATCTAATAGCTACTAATAAATATCTTACTAATTCTATTTTTTCTAATTTGCCATGCCCAAATGGGTTTCACGATGTAAGCACCTCACACTGTATTTATTGCCTATTTGTACTCATGAATGCAATAAATGACTTTGACTTTGACTATATTTTTATTGTGATTTTACTCTAGTTTCTATTCCACAGTGATCCACAGTTGGAACTTGTTTCTGCTCGCCACGGCCTTAGTACCCCTTCTTACCGGAGTAGCCTTCCTCTGCCTTCCTGAGAGCCCCAAATTCCTGATGTCCAGGGGAAGGAACGATGAGGCCATGAAGATATTTAAGAAGATTTACAGCATGAACATGGGAAAACCAGCTGAAGAATACCCGGTATGTGCCTTCAGATGGTTAGGCCAATGAACCTGTATTCACCTACTTACTTTTGATCCTCCACTAGACCTACGGGGTCACTCTGCCCAATTTTTATTTTTATTTTTAACTTAATAATTAGGAACCTGTTTCATATAAATTAATAAATTTTCATTTTAAATCTACTGCCCAAATAAAACAGCTATTACTTCGGGACCAACATCACTCTGAAAAGAAAGCACACACACAACAGCCGCAGCAGATAAGCTTCGCTGAACGGAGTTGAGGTGCCTGTTGATTTTCTAAACAAAACCGCGATCACGTCGACATCACTTCATTAATTGACGATTAATAATATAAACTTTTGTAACAAAATAGAGTCTATGTTTGCTTGTACTCGTAGGTGATACGCGTTGTCAATAATTAAATTACTTAACTCTGAAGTCACTCATTGAAAATAGTTATTTGAACCCGCTTCTTAGCGTAATAGGCCTCTAATCTATGCTTGTTTGTATCGCTTAAATGATATTTAATTAAATTTAATTTAATGATGTTATTTCTCCGAAACTGTTAACCGCCGCATTGGAAGATGCTTTTAAACTCCTGGAATGGGAAGGATTCGGCATCAACATTAATGGCGAATACATTACTCACCTTCGGTTTGCCGACGATATTGTGGTCATGGCAGAGTCGCTGGAAGACCTCGGTACAATGCTCGATGGCCTTAATAGAGTTTCCCAACAGGTAGGTCTTCAGATGAACATGGACAAAACAAAGATTATGTCGAATGCCCATGTTGCGCCCTACCCAGTACCAGTTGGGAGCTCTATTCTCGAAATTGTTGACAAATATGTTTACCTGGGACAAGTGATCCAGTTGGGTAGGTCCAATTTTGAGAAAGAGGTCAATCGACGAATCCAACTCGGATGGGCAGCGTTCGGGAAACTACGCAACATCTTCTCGTCCAAAATACCTCAGTGCCTAAAGACGAAAGTATACAACCAGTGTGTGTTACCAGTGATGACATACGGAACTGAAACGTGGCCTCTTACTATGGGCCTTATTAAGAAGCTCAAAGTTGCACAGCGCGCTATGGAAAGGGCTATGCTCGGTGTTTCTTTGCGAGATCAAATCAGAAATGAGGAGATCCGTGAACGAACCAAAGTCGCTGACATAGCCCGACGGATTAGCCGGCTGAAGTGGCAGTGGGCGGGGCACATAGCACGTAGAACTGACGGCCGATGGGGCAGAAAGGTTCTGGAATGGAGGCCGCGTATCGGCAAGCGCAGCGTAGGACGCCCACCCACAAGGTGGGCAGATGACCTGGTAAAGGTTGCAGGACGACGCTGGATGCAGGCCGCTTCCAATCGGCCGATCTGGAAGTCACTGGGGGAGGCCTATGTTCAGCAGTGGACGTACGTCCTGTGGCTGAGATGATGATGATGATGATGAAATGATATTTAGAGCGAGAATCGACAGGCTGTTCCTCTGAATGAAGTCTCAGACTTAGTCTGTATGTTTCCATCCACAGGTCACTCTACTTGTGGAAGAAAAGACCGAAGAGCAAGCCCGAGGGCTCGCAGCCCTTCGAGGTGGTGTAGCCCAGCTGATGCCGCTGTTCAGGCCGCCCCACGCCAAGTGGCTGATCCTCATCTGCATCATACACATGGGCTGTATGTTCGGGTAAACGTATGGGCTTATCACACTCGACCAATCCAATTCGGAGAACGAGGTCAATCGATGAACCCAAATCGGCTGGGCACAACATTTTCTCCTCCAAAATAACTTAGTGCCTAAAGACGAAAGCCTACAACCAGTTTGTATACCAGTGATGACTTAATACGGAACTGAAACGTGGCCTCTTACTAGGGCCTTATAAGGAAGCTAAAAGTTGTACAGCGCGCTATCAACGACCTGGTAAAGGTTACAGGAGGCCGCTGAAAGCAGGCCGCTTTCAACCGGCCAATCTGTAAGTCTTTGTGGGAGGCCTATGTTCAGTGGACGTCCTATAAGTGAAATGATGATGGTGACCAATCCATTTTGCATTTTTTACCCAGTAGTTAGACAGTTAACGGCTATGCAATTTTCTTTTTACTCACTTATCCAGAAATTCAGTTTGACATGCGACTTTACAATGAACTAAGCATATCATAGACATGTCCTTCTTCCAGATCTCAAAATAACTTCCGAGTAATTGATATAGACCTTTATACTACTTCGTATCACTTTGTTTTTGCTGTAGTTATTTTACTGTGCACGAGTATACAGGGTTACTTTTAAAAAGCAAATGTTCCATTGAGGGCTGATTCTGGTGCTCCAATACACCAACTTCAAACCTATGCTTCAAAGTTTAGCTTAAAACGTAGTGTCCCTTTCTTTTTTCATACCAGAAGTAATTAGGTACTCGTTGTTAAACATGATTAAACATTGGGTGTTATCCTAAAGTTCACCTTGACGTTCGAAGGCTACTCTACCCAATGCCAACCGATTACCGAGTACTTATCTTTTTACCCAACTGCCAAACGAGGGTGATGTTTTTCGAGCGTATGTATGTACTGGACTCTTTGGACGTACTGTGTCCAATCTGTGGACTACAGATTGGACACAGTACGTCCAAAGACACTCGACATTGGCAGAAATAAACCTGACAAAGAGAGGTTTCGTTGCCACAAAAAAATGTATTATCTTCCAAACATCTACATTATAAAACCTCTGCTTTTGCCTACGACATAAAGGGAATCTTTCTTCAAATCCTGATTCAAATGATGCGACTACCCAAATCTACATTTTAAAATATGCTCATTCTCTTCCAGATCCAACACAATCCGTCTCTGGTATCCTCAACTGGCCGCCATGATTGGTTCAGACACAAACGGCAGCCTCTGTTCAGCAATCGCGCCTGCTACCGTTCCTATCGTTGATGACATCTGCGTCCCTATTGAAACTGATATGCTGACGTATCTTCAGAGTGCTGTTGTGGGAGCTGGGTCGGTTCTGACGTATGGGATTGGAGGAGCGTTGATAAACAGGTGAATAGTTTGATATCTTCTATATCTTGTATGAGAACGTATAATTATATAAGCACTGCACCACCTTTACTTTTCTCTATAGTTATCCTCTACCTGAAGGTTGTCTGGGAGATATCGCCGTCTGAATTGTATGTCTTTAGATCTGCCTCTGGTAACATCAACGGTAGTCTCCGCAATCGTTCTCAGTTAGTAATCATTTCGGATGACATCTGCTTCCCATAATCCACTACAATTTGGTTCGTGCCCAGAATGGACCATAGCACTGCTAAATATGAGACTCATAAAACGGTACATAGTAAAAATACAGAATAAGTTACTTCTAATTAACTAGTTTTAGTAACAGTGTTTTTACAGTCATGAGAAGGTGTTAAGTCGACTTCTGTCTGTCTTGTAGCGCGTGTTGCAGACCCCTATATCCTTGATAACCTCCGTAGCTGAGACTCGAGCAAGCCAGACTTAGCACCGCCAACTCTGCGGTCCCGGGTTCGATTCCCGGTTGGGTCAATGTAGAGCAATGTATTTTGCCTTTTACATGCCTCACTTTCTAGGTGTGGGAAAAAAGTGGTCGTTGGTGTCTGCGGCATCGCCAGCGCAATTCTGGTGGTACTGCTACCTTTCTTGGGTTACGACGCAGTCTCCGTGGCCGCAATGGTGACAGCGGTGCTCGCCTTCACTTCACTCTTCGGAGCTTCGCTACACAGCGTCACTGTAGATCTGTTCCCAACTTCGCTCAGGTCAGAAAAATGTTGAACACGTATTGGTTCTTTTTATGTTTTCTAGCAAAGACAAAGAGTAGTAGTGAACTATGAACTATGATGGAGTAAAGAGCCGGATAACATCGGCGTTTTTACCGTAAAAACGTAGTGTCAAACTGATAATTTATATCAAATTTCTAACTTCACCATACTATTTATGATTATATATTTTATTGTATATTGGACAACATCACATGCATTGCTCTGATCCTAAGTAGCTAAAGCACTTGTGTTATAGAAATCAGAAACAACGACAGTACCACAACACCCAGACCCGAGACAATATAGAAAAGTTCGTTTTCTACATCGATCCGACAGGAGATCGAACCCGGAACCTTAGAGATGGTGACGCCATATAGTCCGGCGTGCTCGCCTCTCGACTATGGAGGTCGTCGCAACTTGCTGAAATTAAAGTAAAACAGTAAAGTAATAAAAACTGGCCAAAATGCCCCTTGCGTTATTCAAGGGTGCCTTCAGGATGTGCGCAGAAGAGGCACTTTAAAATCCTAGGCTACATTGTGTAGACCATAAAATAAAAAAGTATTTATGTCTCATTGACGACCTCCTAGCCGAGAGGTGAGTATGCCGGACTTTATATGGCGTCCCTCTCTGAAGTTCCGGGTTCGATCCCCGGTCGGGTCAATGTAGGGAACGTACTTTTCTATATTGTCTCGGGTCTGTGTGTTGTGGTACCGTCGTTGTTTCTGATTTCTATAACACAAGTGCTTTCGCTACTTACCTTAGGGTCAGAAAAATGTATGTGATGGTGTCCAATATTTATTAATCAATAGACACAGGACTAACCATAAACGTTAGACTAAATAAAATATTGGTAAAGATACAACGCGCTAAGAGAGAAAAAGCTGAAGTCGGAAATTCCTTTCTACTGGTTTCAGGGTCATGGCCATGGCAACGTTTCTGATGTTCGGGAGACTCGGCACCATCACCGGTACGGTGATCTTCCCAGCGCTCATCACTTATGGCTGCATACCGCCATTCATCACCATCGCGGCAGTCTTGTGTGGTAAGTGGTTCTAGCACGGTAGTGGTGGAACGCCAAGCGGGATTTTAGGGAACTACTTTGACAAGCGTAGAGAAAAAAGTTCATTAAACAGAATATAGATGGCGTTGTAAGAAGCAATTGTGTAGCTTATTCGCATTTCGTTAGGAATTTAGTTGTGTGTTTCAGTTACTAAATTGTCTCTGTCATTCAATTCAAGAACTTACTAAACAAAATATACTTTTACAGAAACATAAATGAGCTTGCCATTAATATGAAAAAAGCAACGTTTACTTATAATATTTTGCCAGCAATGTCAGGTTGTGCATAATTGGACACTTTTTGATACGTTCTACGGTTTCCCCTACTTCTACACTTAATACTTAACACTTAATACCAAACTGTACTCGGATACTTACGCCATCTGACTCTATTGCATAAAATTCGACGCCAGCGCCATCTATGATGTATGAACAGAACTTATTGCTACTCGTGTGATGCTTGAAATGCAATTAGATTTTTCGTTGTTGGCGCTTTTACCCCTTTAAATTTGAACACCCTGTTTTTTTGCATTACAGTCTGTGGACTAACTTGCTGTATGCTTCCGAATACTACTTTGAAGAAGTTGGAATAATTAAAGAAGAATACAAAGACTGACCATCGACAAAATACACTCGGGGACATGATTAGCGGAATGCACAGAGGATGTTCTTTTTGCACTATTACTACAATGATCGAAAAGCTATGGTTAATAATGTATATTGTGTAAATGTTTAAAATGCAAAATTACTTGAAATTTTAGACATTTCTTAAGTAGTAGTATATATATACATATAAAGTGATTTTTATTCCGCCTGTTTCAAACGTCAAAATCGAAATATCTTTTCTATTAATTTCATTGAGTATCTACATACTCATTGTATTATTAAAAGACATAATAACATACCTGCTTTTGTTTTCTCCATCATAGTTATAAGAAATATTATGTGTTCCTTTGTAATTTACTCTTAAGAAAATAATCTGTAGTTAACATAAATATGGAAGGTAGGAATAAAACGGCGGCTGTTTAAAAATATTCTCTTTCTTTATTATAATTTATCATAACCTAATCTCATCCATCGTTGCAGAGCGCAACTCAGACTGGTGAATTAGGGACACCTAAATTATTTACTTTTTTACTAAGAGCCACTTGTACAACCTTAAAAAAAAAGATTTAACCTAAATCTGAAACCCAATTCCCTATTTAAACAATATCCGTAATCCGGTGTCGATCCGGTCCAAGTAACATTTCTATCAACAACGGTATTCATTTAATCTTTAACTATAACATAAAAAGCATAAAATTACCGTAATGCTACTGAAAATTGGACAAAAACATATTTCATATTGGTTTCTTTTATTTTCAGATGCATCACGAACCGTTATTTTTTTGTGTGTTAAAAATACGGTTTCTGATCGTAATGTTACTTTGACCGTGCTGACACTGCGACTACTATAAAATTACAGAAATTGAGCTTCTTGTTTAAAACATCATTCTGTATCTGTCACTTTGATTGAAGTTCAGAGAGACAGAATAATGCTTCATCCAAGTTTACATTAAATCTAGTTTATGAGGTTCTACAAGTGGGCCTAAGTATATAATTATTACACCAGCAAAACATATTTTAACAATGTGTTTAATACCCAAATAACCGTACAGCGCGGGCCACGGAAAAGTAATGCCACATTATTTTTTCAACCAGTGGAATAAACTCTAATTTTATGTTTTCAACAACAACTTTCAATATTCTATAACTTAGTAGATTGCGACAGTTTGTTTCACTTAAAAATAAGTTAACACATTGTAAAATATGTTTTAATTTATTAAGGCGCTACATCAGTCTAATGCGATGACTAAACGGCGGATGCTTTCAAGATCCCCAACGACGGAATCGTGCTGGCTTGCATTTTGTGACTATGAACAAAATTTTAACATTATGGACGAGGTGTAGGCCAGGGGGTTTGCTACAGCGATACAAAACAATTCAAGTGACAGCGCTACCCCGTAAGGATGAGAAATGACAATCACTTAGTACGTTTTAAAAAAACTATACAGCTCTTAAGTTACATTTCCCAGGGTGAAACAGAACACAGGGTGTAGCGTTAATTGCAAACGAAACTTTTTGCATTAGAAAAGATGGCACTAATGGATAGTAAAGGATCTTTTTCGTAAGCAGTGGTAAAAATTACAATGCAAAAACTCCCTCGAAGGCTGGCCTTAGGCACCATTGAAACTATTGCTTTATTTAACAAACTGGCCCGGTTCATACGTACTTTACAGTATATTTAAGTATTACGACAAAGCAAGATTTTTATAAAGACTAGAATGAAATCTTATTGTCAAGTCAACTCACTTTGTCTCTAAGCAGTACACTCATAAATTCGAGCTTTCATATACGTATTTGTATATAATTGTAGACTTAATTTTATAGGCCAGTGAAATTGACTGTATTACCCTACATATTATGTATAAATTTTGGATTATAACTTTATATATTATATCTGAATACAACGCAAGGCACAATGTTCAAAATCTGTTTTAGACAATTCACCTATCTAGTTTTTCTTTAAAATCAATTAGATTGCACTATTTTTAATAAAATTTAATTTAACATTGGCAGATCTTTTTCGATTAAAAAACTAAAAGATCAAAACGATGTGTGATTATGTCTAATGAAACTTAGTCCTGGTGCTCCCGTCGCGCACAATACACGTACTGAGATACATTTCACGATAACTTTTATCTGAACTCGGTTAGAAATGCTTTTCACACAGCCTTCACATATAAACTGTTACATCTCGCACTAAAAAATTGTGTCAAATAATATTTTTGTACAAAAAAGAAGTATGACTATACTTACACTAATCTTAAATAATTTACAATCTAAGGTAAGGCATAATATTTCATAATTATAAATAGTTTATTACAAATATTATAGTACATATAACTTTTATATATACAGTCTCGCGTTGTCTTAAAGCCGAGTTCTATACATTATTTAACAATTTCGGAGAATTGTATAGTGACTATATGGTACATGTCACACGGAGTAAGGCCTCATAATTACCGTGGCGATGCCGGTGAGGAAACTTGGGGGAGGGGGGTAACTCCTCAACAAAATTGGCTGGTCCAATCTGAGAGAGTAGCCAAGCAAATGAGGATGACGAGTAGATGAAAAACAATGGTTTGATGATGAAATAAGAAATTATTAGGAATGAAAATGATCAAATGAAGATGTATAAAAATCCCCGACGTTTCCTCACAATAATTTAAAATGCCTATATACATTTTTGAGTAATTCACATAGCAAATATAACTAAATTACAAGGCCTCGTGTTGTGTACGCGTGGTAATTTTTAATTTCTTTGTATTTACAATACATAAAATTCGTAAACAATAAATTGTTACTTTTTGATGAATGAATAAATAAATCCCGCGAATCGATGGTAAAAAATGGTCCATATTAAGGGCACTCTCCGCTAGCGTGCAACGCGTGAGATGCACTAAAATATAAACACTTAGGTACACGGAAAACGGTCTTAATATTTATTGATATGAGTAAAAAGTATTAAACACCATAAAAAAAAGGATTGCAAAATAAAATACTGCGACCGATTTTCCTCGTCCCCGAGTGTAAACTTTAAATTAATTAAATTAAATAAGTCCAACGATAAACAAAAACCGTTCATATAGTTCATTTCAAATTGTCTTTGCACTGCACTGTTTTCACGACACACGGCTGCTGATTTCGAAGGCAGGAACAGAAAAGTCTTTCAGACTCAAGAGTACACTTTTAAGTACAGAGAATAAGTTCGTGTCTCCGAAGTAGACAGTCTAGTGTTTGCGTCAGCTCGGGGGGGCCAGCAGGACCTCAAGCCAGCAGGGGCAGGCCGTGACGTCACGCCGCGAGTACTTGGGGCCCCAGCCCTTCGCGAACGAGATCCGCACGGAGCGGGGGTCCACGGGCCCCACGTGCGGGAGGGACACGGCGGGCGGGGGGCACGCGGGGTCGAAGATGCACAGGCAGTGGCCGGGGGCCACGCGCCACACCAGCAGCGCCTTAGCCGCCGCCGCGTCGAGCGCGGGGGAGCTCACGAACACTGGCTCCTGGCTCCGGTTGTAGAGCCAGACCCCGTCCGCTTCGAGAGAGAGGGTCAGGCCTAGACCGATTTTGGACCTCGTTTTTCGCACCTGAAACCAAGAGAGACCTTTGTTTAGACTCAAAATCACAAATTTTTAACACTAGTTCCGGGATACCCAATACATCCTTCTTCGATGGCCAGTATAGCATAGTGGAGGTTCCGTTCAATTCAGAAGGGTCTTTCTCAGTATGCTGAAAGACGCCCCTGAATATTATTTGCTTGTCTACTTATAGGTACACAAGAATGTTAAATAATTTCATACTGTGTAAATTTTTGTTTTTAGCAATTCCATGCAAGGTTTAATTGAAGACAAATAACACTTGAAAAAAATCATTGACCTCAGGTGGGACTCGAACCCACGTCCCATCGCATGCCGGGCGAGTGCTTTACCAACTAAGCTACCGAGGACGTCACGTGACAAGATGAAATTCCTCAAGTGTTTTTTCTCGCTGTCAAAGCCAATTCCATACTTTTTGATTATGAGAATTGGTGTGTTGTTTTCTAGCGCATTTATTCTAGGTTAAATAAGAAAGGATAGATTAAAATGGGTCCAACAAAGGAGGAGTAATAGACTTATTGAATAAATCCGTATCTCCAAAACCTTGTTTCTCATTCATTCTCATTAACCTATTTCAGTAGAAAGAGATAGAAAATAACAAATTCTTCGACCCTTCCAACTATAATTAAATTACATATTAAGATTAAGTAACATACTTATAAGAGCAATCAGCGGAGCGTAGCGAGTCTTTTTTGTCTGTGAGCAAACCCCATTTGTCAGTCAATTACGAAGAAAATGTTTACTCAAAATAATATGAAACAGCAATAATTGCACAGTTCCGTCATCTCTTAGTTTCAATCGTATTCCTAGTAAATATAACAATAAATATAATTCAATTTGCAACTAAACGGAATCTCGGTGCGCGCGCGCACCCGTTATCAGAGGTTATCGCTCGCTCGCCGAATCAATATGCCCTATCGAAATCAACGCTAATCGAAAACACTGTTAATTGATAGCACATCTCATTAGCATGTACTATCAAGGAATACACTTGTATTTTTATGTAAACATTCTTGTACTAAGAAAACTTAATTACATTACACGAAATATAAGAAACCATTTGTTAGTCAACTGCCACATAATTACTTTTTTAAACAAACGACGATCTCAAAAAAAAATACATTATTTACGATACGAACATAATATTTAGAAGCTGTTTGTATTAATAAACATAATCACCTCCATAAATTCGGCTACTGTTAATATTCACATATTATAGTATAAGTTACCTATTAATAAAAAAACCGGCCAATTGCGAGTCGGACTCGCGTACGAAGGGTTCCGTACCATTATCTTTAAAACGGCAAAAAAAATCACGTTTGTTGTATAGGAGCTCCCGTACGTTTTCTTTGTATTCGTCTGGCTCGGGTCTGGGTGTTGTGGTACCGTCGTTGTTTCTGATTTCTATAACACAAGTGCTTTATCTACTTACCTTAGGATCAGAGCAATGTATGTGGTGTTGTCCAATATTTATTATTATTATATTTATTATTCTGTTTTTTAGTATTTGTTGTTATAGCGGCAACAGAAATACATCATCTGTGAAAATTTCAACTCTGTAACTATCACCGTTCATGAGATACAGCCTGGTGACAGACGGACAGACAGACAGATAGACAGACAGGCAGACGGACAGCGGAGCCTTAGTAATAGGGTCCCTTTGGGTACGGAACCCTAAAAAGGGTTGACATCAACATGCTTGTTGGTTTGTTTGGGGAAATAAAAAACTATTGAATTTTACAGAAGCATGTTTGATTTTCAAACAGGTCAGTACTTGTTGAGTAGTCGGTGTAATTAAATTCGATAAATGAGTGATTAATGAGAACTCATTACAAGTAACCTTTGATTCCTTTCGCGGGAAGCGAGCGAGCCTGATCCTAGCTGGTTTCCGAGGAAATGCGATAAGCAATTATAGGAGCGGCCACTTTAGTTGTTACTGGCCAACTCGAGATAAGTGACGTCATTTAGTAACCCTACCAATTAGACTTGCTAAATAAACTAAAAACTAACTAACTTGCGAAACGAAAAACTACGACGGTAAACGAAACACGACAAAAAGCAATTCCACTTTCGTACACGGCTGATTTAACACATTATTAAATAGAACGAAAGAATCTAAGCTAGCCAAATGCCACGCGACGTGATAAAGCACTATGAGTAGAATTTTCAAATATCTTGAGCATGATTTGAATGTATATGGTATCAAGACAGCCACTATTAACTGGCTGAAAAAGTTGGAACCCAACTGATGAATCTGGAAATTTTACTTTATAATGAAGACATAGAATGTGTAACAGAAGACCAATGGTATAGAAAGAATCTAAAGTGAAGGTAAAGCGTAAGATTTCTATCTAAAAGAGGGACACACGACCTGGTAAAGTTTGCAGAAAGCCACTGGATCCAGGTCGCTTCCAACCGGCCAATCTAAAAGTCAATAAGGGGGGCCTATGTTGAGGAGTGAACGTCCTATAACTGGAACGCTGATGATGATGATGATGAAAACACCACGCATCTCATCGCTGACCTTGACGTCAAGCACAGCTACTCACTCAATATCAATGGGGAGGGGATTTTCAACTAGCTGATGAAGACAACATCCTCCACCCGCGGATTCAATGCGTTGCGACTAAGTTCAGCCGCTTCCCTCTCAATATCTAGGAGGGGAAAGAAATTTTACTAGCTGATAAAGACACCAACCTGTTCAGCCTGTGGCGCGTCTCCGCGAGGGTCCAACGCGTCCAGACACAGCCCCCGGCGGCCGCTCGCGCAGGCGCCTCCACAGAACACATCTACGGCGCGCACGCGCACACCGAACTGCCGGCCGACTCGCTGCGTCAGCTCCCAGTAGGCCAGCCGACACCATTCCGTCTCCCAGGTCTGTTTCTCTGGAATAGGAGAGAGGATTTTGAGTAAATAATTGAAGGCACGGAAAAGACTGGTGATTATAAAGTAGGTGGCGGGGTGAAGTATGCGCTAGGTTCTAATCGTAATAGGAAAACAACACACATATCCTACTTGAAGGCACGAAAAACGACCTTACTCAAGGAATGATAAAGTATATCTTTGATTAATCATAATTTAACCTTTAAAACAAGCTTAATAATCAATCAAATAATTTAGGTACCTAAACCATAATAAAAATTTTAACCAACATTTTTGAGCAGTATAATTAAGCATTAATGCAAGGTTTTCTAGATATTCATTAGTTGACATTATAAGGTTATTTAAAAATAGGAAACATAGAACAGTGGTATTAAAACACCATACCACCAACGATAAGGAACTTCATCTTTGCATCAGAGGACATAATTATTAAAATCTCTGATCTCAAAATCTCCTAGAAATAGAAATCCTATTACAAAAATTTATGACTAACATGAATTTACAATAGCACTCTCATCACTTCAATGTCTGCCACAAACGAAGACCAGTTGCAAGAATTTTGGCGGTGTCGGAAATACTTGGAATTCCAGAAACGAAAACCTGTTCGGCCTAGAATACCGCATTTTAGCCTGAACAGAGAATGGCGGGCTGTTGATGAGACCTTTCAAGTCTTGAAGATATTCGGAAATGATAACTAATACAGAAAATACATAATCAAATGTATATTAGCTAGCTTTCTGATGTTTCACTTGCAATATTGAAACTTGATGTAACTTATTGGAGGTAGTAAATGTGGTTTTTCTTTCTAGCGCTCTGTCCATTTTCTACTGGGGGTATGCTTTCGATCATGATCCTAGCATGCAGAAAATAGTCGCAAAAAGAATAAAACTCGCAATATTATTTATATCATTTGAAATAGGTAACATAGGCACATTATACAAAGAAGTTACAGTTGATGTTTACGTTTTTCATACTACTTACTCGCAATTTCAAATGTATTTTAGATTATTCCTTTTTTAGGGTTCCGTATCCCAAGGGTAAAATAGGACCCTATTACTAAGACTCTGCTGTCTGTCTGCCCGTGTGACGACGTCCGTCCGACACCATGCAATTTTCACAGATGATGTATTTTTTGTTGCCACCATAACAACAAATACTAAAAATTTAAGAGGGTCTCCCATAGAACAAACGTTTTTTTGCTGTTTTTATAGATGGATAGAATGGTACGAAACCCTGCGTCGGCGAGTCCTACTTGCACGGCCGGTTTTTTTAAATACTTGCATGTATGTTATAACAAATAGCTATCATATTAGACAAAGGAATAGTTGGACTTGGAACAGAGAACATTCCCGATATACAAAATGAGTAGTTGGCATTCGGGTGCGCGCGCGCTGGAGGCGCCAAGTGATGTAACCGACATAAATATCGGGATATGCGAGATCTATGATTTACAATTGACATCGCATTTAAAATACTTATCGGTGGATTAGGGAAATATAGTGAGTCGGATGTTAAGCAGAAAGACGATTCCTGTGAGATTTTGAAAATGACGCAAAAGATGGAAATCGATGTAAAAATTATTGGCATTACTACAAAAAGATAGACTAGTGTTAAACACTTGTCTAAAGATTAGTCAACTAATTTGAAATGTTTGTTTATAATACGTCTCGAATGTGACGAACATTTCAAACTGGATGACTAATTTTAGACAAGTGTTTAACCATAGTCTATCTTTTTTGTAGTATGGCCAATGTTTTTAATTAAATATTAGAGTACAGGATAATATTAGAGTTCATTGGCGATTAATGAATACCCTTAGTAGATCATTCGAAAGAGCAGTGGTCTATATAGCGAAGAAAAATGGGTACCTACGCATTGACGCAGTCGTTTTTTTTTTCGTGTACGTAAGTACCTAGGGAATCAAATTTGATACCTTCAATTCCCATTTCAGATCATAAAGGCACTTGATAACATCTGACATTAGGGTTCATAGTTTGTCTTGTCTACTTACAATTGATTTGCCATAGCTGTGGTATTTATACCCTAAATGATCACTGCATCATCATCATCACCCTAAATTAGTGAACCCTGTGGTTTTTCAGTGAAATATTCAAGTTTTTACTCAAACTACGAACACTAAATGCAAAGTAACAATAGTTTTTGATCGATCTAACCTTTTCGTGTCTCCGCAATTTAATTCAAGCTTGTTGACAGAAATTATATGCAGTAGTACGAAAACTTAGCGACAACAGCCACTAGGAACTTTGACACTAATAAATTCACGTGAATACGAGTTGTCTATCACTTATCTACTTCTTATCACACAAGTGGTAGCTCTGATTTTAAAATCAGTTCAAATTTAAAGTAAAGCAGAGTATTCATTTCAATGAGTAAAAGAAATCGTCTACAATTATTTATCTAAAGAAGAAAAAGGTGTAGTAAGTAGTCGGTGTTTACTTATGGATTCTTAAATACGGTTGACGTACGCGTAAAAAATTCTACTAGGAACATAATAATCACTTATCACAAAACAAATGTGCTCTTCCACAGGTACGTTTTTGTAGTGTAGAATGTTTTTTCACAATTTCAATATTTATCCTTTTTTAAATATAAATGTAGGTACTCTTCATCACTGTACAAATACGGATATTTTCAGATATATTTACAATTTAGGCGGTTATAAACAATCGATTACCTCCTCCTACTAATTTTGTAAGTATGGATGTATGGATGTTTGTTACTCTGTCACGCAAAAACTACGGAACGGATTTGGATGAAATTTAGTAAACAAATAGAATATGATCTGGATTTACATATAGGATACTTTTTATCCCGGTTACATCCTCTTGTAGGATATATTGAATAAACTAAAGACTACACGAGCGAAATCGCGGGCAACCACTAGTTCTGTATATTTTCTTCTTGTATATATTTAATTTATTTAAGGTCTCTAGAAGCCGTGCAATTTAGACGTGCCTACATCAGAGCTTGCATATCCTAGTGTTCTTCCGTAGTCTCCTGACATTGGTACAAACTCAGAAGACCTCAAAATTTCGCACCCAGCAACAGTTTTAGGGTTCTCTCCTAACATTGTTACCAACTCAGAAGAGCTCAGAATTCGCACTTTCTCGCAATGGTATTATGCTAGTAACACCACCAGACTGCGAACCCATGAAAAATGGTACGTGGTGGTGTGGGGCCGGCGCCGCGGCGGCGGGCTCAATCGATCGTCAAGGTTACCGGCAGCCTGGTGGGTTTAGTTTTGTCTGGCGAGTGGGATCGGTACTGCTGTTTCAAGGATAGAAAAATTAAGATCCTAAGGTGGACTAGCGCACCACTGGATTAGTTAAGTACGAGATTAAGACATCTTTCTGTCTCTGTCATTGATATACTTGACAAACTGACAGCTATAGAATAATGTTTAACACCGTGTTAGTGGATAGTTCGGGATTAAATTCGCTAATTCTGGAATGCGCATATGCCTCAACGTATTGGAGAACCAATCAAAGTCAGACGAAGAGCATCTAAGACATGGTAAAAGGGAAATACATTAGCTCCATCAATACCCTGTTCCTCCCAGTCAAAAAAAACAAGTTTGCACGGTCTTGGCTGTCTTTTAACTGTATTTCCAGTACAACAATAGGCAAACAAAGATAACTTAGTTTCTTGGACCGTATCTTATCACCAGTCAATATGCAGGTTGTCTTTGAAGCTGTAGTAGTCCCAAGCTTTATTATCTATCTATCTATCTATTCAGCCTATTGCAGTCCAGCTGGACGCAAGACTCTCCCAAAGAGCGCCAAAGAGCACGATTTCCTGCTTTTTTTATCCAGCCGTCTTCCTAAGGTCGTCGATCCTTCGGGCTGGGGGACGTCCTACACTACGTGTGCCAAGCTATATTATGGTACGTGTATAAGTGCAATAGGGTATGTATGTAAGTGCAATAAGTAAGTATAAATAAATACTACAATATCGAAAATAGCTGAATGTGGAGAAGGCGTTTGGTGTGAAACTGATATTTTTATTGGATGGATATTAAATTTAATGACAGTATAAAACTGTGAAGTCAAAACATTTGGCAAAAAAATCCGTGAGTAAGGACTCGTAGCAAAATATCTCGACCAGAATTCAATATCAATCGATCTCGCATTTGTATCGTTGCAATGTATGATATATGTATTTTATTATGTAAAAAACCCCTAAAGCTTTTTGTTACTGAGTCAGTAAAAAGAACCTAGCACACTAACTTATTGTAAAGCTGATGTAACTTTCATACGGAACTACATTTTATTTTATTTAAATTCAAATTTACATTCCACTTTAAGCCAAAGAGTGAAGTGGCCAGTTACATTTTTATGACTATTTAAAAGCTTGATATAATAAAAAAACTGGCCAAGTGCGAGTCGGACTCGCGCACGAAGGGTTCCGTACCATTATCTATAAAAAAGACAAGAAAATTACGTCTGTTGTATGGGAGCCCACTTAAATATTTATTGAATTCTGTTTTTTAGTATTTGTTGTTATAGCGGCAACAGAAATACATCATCTGTGAAAATTTCTGCTCCCTAACTCTAACGGTTCATGAGATAGAGCCTGGTGACAGACGGACAGACAGACAGACAAACGGACAGCGGAGCCTTAGTAATAGGGTCCCGTTTTACCCTTTGGGTACGGAACCCTAAAAACTAACAAAAGGAGATACAAATTGTCTATACCTATTATAAAAAAACAACATTCAGACGAATTGAGAACCTCCTCCTTTTTTTGAAGTCGGTTAATAAGTCAGTATCTGGCACCAATCTAACTTGTAAGTTAGGTTGACAGTGTTATAAAAAACAGTCTAAAATTTAAAAAAAAACTTAGCAAAGTATCGACCAGTTTCTTTGGTGCAAAGGTGACACTTTGCCGTGAAATCCGTGTCAATGCTAGGGGTCGATGACACCATTATGTAATAGCCGTGGAACAAGGAACTTAGTTGAAAGAAAACGTAGAGCATTATGTTTAAAAGAAAGTATCAGGTTTCGTACAACGGGATACTGTTAGAGATTAAAAGATCAGAAATTGTTTAGAAAAGTTTTCTATCAACTGACCAGAAAATAATGTCGGCTTTGATGCTGTGAAAATGAATGGTTCTTAGTCAAGCAAGGTTAGTTTTAGAACTTCTACATGTTGTATAAGTGTTTTGGGTTCTTAAAGTAGTGTGTTATTTTCAGTTTCGATGTCAGTCCCATATTAAAGTTGTTGCACCAGAATCAGTCCTTATGAGGATGTACGTAAATAATATTACACCCTGTATAATATAATAAGACAAAAGTTTACCTTCGCCATCTGTGGCGAGGGAGCCGCTCACTAGCCGCTCGTGATCAGTCCTCCTCGCGTCCTCAGTACTCTCACCATGCTCTGAAAACAACAAGAAAACTTCTTTTAATATTTACGACAATCTATCTTTCTACTTATTTAGCCTATTTCAGTCCATTGCTGGACATAAGCCTTCCCAAAGAGCACGATCTCCCGCTTGTTTCATCCAGCCACTGCCAGCCATCTTCCTAAGGTCGTCTGTCTATCGGGCTGGGGGGCGTCCTACACTAAGTTTGCCAAGGCATGGTCTTCACTCGAGAACCCACTCTGATGATGGCAATGATTAAAATTAATTATATTAAAGCAGCCACTTTAAGCATAGCCTTCCTTACTTCTTAGTTGCAGGATTTTAATCAGTTAAATTAAATTTTGCACTCAATATTACGTGACCATAAACCAGGTCTACTCTGATAATTTTCATAATAGGTTTTCAATCGTCAGACTGCGTGTCCCTACACCACACGCGAGGGTCTTTACAAGGCCACCGATAGTGCTATTTCGGTGGCTGAGTTTTGGTCCTCACATATTATATGAAAGCCTGAGTCGACACGCAAAGAAGAAGTAGTAGAAGAATCGTCAGACAAGTGAACAAAGCACAAAGTATAATAGTCCTTATTATTCTTCTGTCTGATCTCGTAAAGGATTTAAATTAGAAAAATGTGTCATAAAATGCTAGTATATCAAACAAAGCTACCGAAATTTAATCTAGAAACGCACACAGAAAAAACTAGCCGACTAGTGAGAACGCGATCGCAAGGACCAGTGTGTCAAGTTTTTCTATGACATCACGCCTGGACACCTGCGCCTGCGCAGACGCACACTCGCGCCCTCTAGTGTGCGCGAGTGTGCGAAGATTGTTAGCCTTAGTATCCACTAGATAAGCGGATACTAAGGCTAGTATCCGCTTATCTAGTGGATACTAAGCTCGAGCCGTTTGTAAATAGTTATTTAAATGCACTAGTCATACAGTCACTAAAAGTTGTGTTACACCCATAAAATAAATAATGATGGTCATGACATGGAAAATAAACTTTTTCATGTCATTAACATTAATATTTATTTTGAAGCTAATAACGTACTTATTATTAAAACGCTACGCTACGCTAAACTGGTAAGCTATTTAAAGGTTTGATTATTCAAATGAGTCCTATACATATTTTTTTTCATTCATAATATATTTTCAAATAAGGTTGAACCATAGACTTATGGGTCAGTTCAAATGACAATAAACTCTGTACCTTATAATGATAATTTTCTACTACTTAGTCCTCTTTAATTGCCATGTTATTGTGTTTCAGCTGGGGGCAATGCACACCAAGCCTTACTTACGACGCGGCATATCATACCATGGCAATAATGGCACCTTGTATGAATGAAAGTGTGAATCAATGGTTGTCAAACAGTGGTAAAGAAGAAATGAATGAAGAATAATAAAGATATTAGAATATATATAAATGAGTTTCAATTAAGTTACGATCAATAGAACTTGTAAAACTTTGACAGGTTAAACAACATTATAGATGTCATCCTTTAAGGTTTTGCACTCGTGTCATTACCATTTTTTAACATAAAAACCGTTATTAAATTAAATATTGAATTTTCCTTCTGTATCAAATAATACAAACATAATTATTTAAAATATAAAAGCAATTTTGATTGACTCCTCGACATTAATCGCGCCGGCTCTCAATTTTAAAAATACAAGTCGTGGTGAATGAAAAAAAAACCATAAAATTATTTAAAAATTTACAACCAATAAAAAACCCCATGTAGTATGGTGTACGTACACACCGTTGTGTGTAGTGGTGGCCGTATATAGTATCACTATTAGCATACTAGTGATCAAACCAAGGTCAATATGACTACACAGACAGATTTATATTTACATGTGTGTACCGCCAGAATTTGGACCACACGGGTCGAAAACTGTTGACGATAAAAAATAAGTTGAAATAAGAATGACGCCACTGCCAGATAGTATGTGAGATAAATAATTAAAAGCTAAATGTATGCTTAATTAGATCACATTTATGTTTAAACTCCTCATTAAGAAACATAACGCTTGAGAAGGTACATTACAAGTATATTTTTGAACCCGATTTTAGAATAGAATAGAATAGAAAAAGATTTATTTGACACACACAGAATACAAAAGGAAAAAACATTTACAGGATAATAAAAAACAATAAAGTGTAAAAAAGGCCCCCGCTCAGCATTTGTCGTGACAGTAAGGGACGTATCACGACGCTGGTTTTCAGCAGGGACCCTGACGGTAGGCTCGGACCATATCCGACCGGAAACCCGGCTTGGTTAGCGCGGAATCAATACATCGCTAAGCAAAAATTTTAATGAACTATTATTCAAAGAATGGCAAAATAATATACCACCTCCGAAACAGCTGCTCTGGCACCCAATGAGTATGAGTATGAGAGTGGACTCCCTTTTCCGCACTTAGACTTAAAGTCGGTCCTTTGTACGTGGGGGATGTGATGGTTACGGTTGCAACCAGCCTAGCTCCGCCCAGAAGCGCAAAAGTTTCCTGGGTTTTTCACAGGCTTCGCGGAGCGACCTTGGGTTTTCAAGGATTTCATTGCGATGTGATGCTACCGCCTCGCATTCCAGGACTACGTGGGCGGCGGTTTCATCTGTAGTTAGACAAGCCCTGCAGAGAGGGCTGTCTGTGTTGCCTATGGTATAAAGGTGTTTGTTTAGGAGACAGTGACCGGTCACTGTCCCCACGATTATGCGCAAATTTTGTCTTTCGAGGTTGAGTATACGCCGAGTCAATTTGAGTGTGACCTCTGAGATGGTCAGTTTCGATTGTCTGCATGCTGTACTCATGGTCCATCGTTCGTTTTGTTGGGATAGTGCCCTGTGTCTAATCCAGGCGCGCAGTTGGGAATATGGTAAGGGAAGGATCGGTTGTGGCCCCTCTATGACCATGTCCGAGCCCCTTCTCGCCAATACATCTGCGGCATCGTTGCCTAAAGAGTTACTATGCCCTTTTATCCACTGCAGTGTAACCTTGTTGACCCTCCCAATCTTTTGCAGGGATAGATAGCATTCGTATACAAGCTTTGAGTTGCTGGTGTAGCTGTCAAGGGCTTTTAGCACTGCCATGCTGTCAGAGAGTATTCGGATGTTGAGGTCAGTGATTTCTCGTCTGGCGATGGCATTGGCAGCTTCGTTGATAGCGACGCACTCGCATTGGAAGATAGAGCTTTGTGTGCCTAGTGTCATGCTTATGTTGATGTTGAGATCTAAGGAGTGGATCCCTGCACCCGAACCTTCTTTGGTTTTTGATCCGTCAGTGTAGACGCGGACTTCCGCGGTGCCTGATTGGTCCTTCTCTGTCTCAAATGGTTGAATCTTATATAATTTCTGTGTTAGATATTTGCTAGGGGTCCTGTCACTTGGTGCCAACAATAGCGGCTGGGCCGTTGTTGCCTGGCTCAGGATTGATGTGTGGCGGCTACTGCAGTTGCCCCATAAGCCTAGGTTTAGCAGCCTGATTGCACTCATCGTCGCTTCCTGTTGAATAAGGAGGTCGAGTGGGCGCAGGTCGAGCAGCATTTCCAGGGCGTCTGTGGGTGTACTTTTCATGCAGCCAGTAATTGCAGTGCACGCTAGTCTTTGAAATCGTTGCAGTCTGGTTCTGGTAGTTGTTAGTGTTGTTCTGGTCCACCATACGAGAGCTCCGTAAGTTAGTGTTGGTGTGATTACCGCTGTGTAGAGCCATCTGATGATTTTTGGGGAGAGGCCCCACGTTAGTCCTAGCATTTTCTTGCACTGAAAGAACGATGTACAGGCTCTTTCTAGTTTGAGGTCTAGGTGTTTGTTCCATAAAAGTTTGCTGTCAAGTATTACTCCCAGGTACTTAACTTCCGTTTTAAGTGGGATGTCAGTATCAAACAGCTTGGGCAGTCTTAGGTGGCTGACATTACGCTTGTTCGTGAACATTATTAGTTCTGTTTTTGCTGGGTTAACTGAGAGGCCGTGGTTGCTGCACCACGACTCGACTGTTTTGAAAGCGGTTCTTATGAGGTCACACAGTGTGCTGTCCGAACATCCGGTGGCTAAGATAGCTAAGTCATCCGCATAACCCACAGTATGCAGGCCGCACCCATTAAGCTTGCGGATTAGTTCGTCCACCACGATATTCCACAGTAAAGGGGAAAGGACGCCGCCTTGAGGGCATCCTCTGGCGACGATTCCTCTGGTCGTTGTGTTGATAGTAAAACGAATCGCTCTCTGTGTGAGCATGTTGTTGATTGTGTCAGCTAGTGTTGGGTTGACTCCAAAGTTCACTAACGCTTGATTTATACTAATGAAGTTGGTTTTATCGAAGGCACCTTCTATGTCAATGAATGCACCTAGTGTAGAGTGTTTGTTGGTCAGTCCTTCGCCTATGCGCGCTACGACGCTGTGGAGGGCTGATTCCGTAGATTTGCCTTGACTATAGGCGTGTTGTTGAGGGTGTAATGGTCTGTGTGAAAGAACGTTTTCGCGAATTTCGCGATCACAGAGTCTTTCTAATGTTTTGAGTAGGAAGGAGGTTAGACTTATGGGCCGGAATGATTTAGCACTGGTGTAGTCACTTCTTCCTGGTTTCGGTATAAATATTACTTTGACTTCCCTCCAGGCTTTGGGTATATATCTGTGGGCGATGCATGATCTGAAGATAGTTACTAAGTGGTCCACCAGCAGATCCGCGCTCCACCTCAGCAGACCCGGAAATATCCCATCTAGACCCGGGGATTTATGTGGTAGAAAGCTGTTAATTGGCTCTGGCACCCAATTACAACATGTTCGTTCATGTTTATGGTAAGTTATGTTTGACGTGTCTAGTTTTGCAGCTATGAAGGTACTTCACTAGGCAGTGCCTACCGAAAACCGGCGTTATGGTCGTGGATTGTGCTGAGTAAGGTCCTTTTAACTTGGATATATTTGACGACCTCCGTAGCCGAGAGGCGAGCACGCCGGACTATATTATGGCGCCGCTATCTCTGAGGTTCCAAGTTCGATCCCCGGTCGAGTCAATGTAGAAAACGAGCTTTTCTATATCGTCTCGGGTCTGGGTGTTGTGGTACCGTCGTTGTTTCTGATTTCTATAACACAAGTGCTTTAGCTACTTACCTTAGGATCAGAGAGCAATGTATGTGATGTTGTCCAATATTAAATATTATTATAAAAAATATAGCAGTCCCAGTGGCAATTTAAGGGAATTCACTTTATAATGCTGCTTTCCGTGTGTATCGACATTTTTACGGGTATTAAGTATGGTCTTTTTGAATTTTAAGTCCAATAAAATTCATGTATTTTCTTGTTCTAATTATCTATTGCGTTCCGTAAGACGAGATGCTAGGTACACTATTATACCATAAAATTAAAATTTTCAAAATACAATGACAAAATATTAAGTCTGTGTAAGAATATCCTTCAAAATGAGCGTTTAAGTATCGTCTATGGTATCGTCCACGAGGAACGGTAGCTCAGTCTTTATCTATATCCATTTAATCTGTGATAACGGGGATAAGGTTGGAAAACATCGGGGCTTCGCCAAGGACTGCCTTCTTCAGTCATCATAGCTCATTCTTTAAGCCAATGTCACTTTTGTTTTCTTTCTTAATGTTTTTTGTACCAGTGTTGCTTATGGAATTCAATAATATTTTACTAAAACTTCAAATAATGAAAACTTACTGCAACGATATCAATCAAATAAGAAATCATTTATTTGCTACTGAACAAAGAACCTACAAAATCAAATTTCATTAATAAAAAAACGTGTCTTCTTACTTTCGAAAATTCACAAAATAAATAAAGGAAAGAACTTGATACAAATCGAGCGGTTCCACGAAAGAACATAACCACAATGACAATGTAAAAGAAGAAAACAAAAAACAAAACACTGTTTGCAAACAGCACAAAATGTTATCTAAGCTTCAAACTTGTTGTGAAACCGTTGGTCCACGTGTAAGAATGGTTTACACAAATCCAGCGTTCGGTGCAATAACAATATTGTTATTCGTTAATAATATAACATTCTCCTCATATTATTGAAAGGTTCCGAGGGAAATGCTGTTTCTTATGCGTCAGATTCATCAGATCTCTGACATACCAGATTGATGGAATGAAGATTGAGCTAATAAAGTAGGTAACACGTTTTATTAAGAAAGTAAACATAACTATTTAGTGACTTTACCAATCGCTAACATCAAGTGTTAAATAAGACGTTTATCGCACGATTGCAAAAGCTACAAATAACTATATGGTAGCTAGGTTTTAGATCTTCCTATCGATCCTATTTTCAACCACCAAAAAATCCCCATACGAAAAATTTGCCTCCTTTTTGGATGCAGTTCCAAAACAGATGAGCATCAAAACAAAACTAAACAAAAATTCCACGAATAGGGCATAGTTGAACGGGTTGGCCATGAGAATGATCCGAACGACCCGCTAACACCCGCCTGAGTCATCGCCAGAACAATAAAACTGTCTCACATCGAAAACTATAAATCACGCGATGACGTATTAAATTCACATCAAATTCGAACTTCTTTGGTGTTAAAACTTAGCATATTAGCTACACGTCGGGTTCAAGTGTTGACTCAAGTTTAACTTACCATTGCACTCTTGTGTACACCCATTGACCTAGGCTTGCAGATAGATGATCTACTAGACACCCTGCTTACGTATCAAATGATGTTAACATCGCTAACTATGAGTCAAACTTAACTAGGTATTTTGAAGCAAGTTGGATTTCTCATCTGAGGTGAACAATATTTGGTATCCCATTTTTCTTAAGACTATTTATATTCTTAGGATTCTAACAATACTACGTACTTCTTAAAATCGGTTTAGGCACATATTATGTTTTGAGGAATAAAGAAACATAGTCAGTCATGTGAAACGTACCTAATATACTAGCTACATCTGCTGATAAAACTACCCAAGGAGCAGTCCTAATTGTTTTTATGCTAATAACAAAAATTTAAGCAATGAAGATGGGTAATAAAAAATCTAAGAAAGAAAATATTATTCAAAATTCTCGAATTTAATAAGTTTTTTGTAAACACATCAAATTTGCATTATTTGCTGATAATATCTTCGCTCAGCTTAGCCTCGCCTTGCTTCACCGCTCAGCTTTGATAAACAAAAGACAAACGCTTGCTTACATCTCTCGCCTTAGTGTACGGCCAGCCTTAGTGCTTTTAGGATGTTGTCTCGTAATGATAAAACCCCCATCAGATGCATTACCGTTTCTGAAAGTGCGTTATCGTCAACTCACTCGGAGTGCGGACCAAAACGTAAAGATTATAAAATCGGTGGGCGGACGGTGACACCGCCAATAAAAACATAAAAATTAAAAACATGCCCACTAGCAAGTATGGTGATTGGCGACGCGTTTTATTAGCACGACGAAATTTGATGAATTATGTAACACTGATAAATATGACGAATCAAGAAGATAGCGAGCGTGAACAACGCCTTGAGATACCTATTTGCATGTCTTTTATAATGTTTTTGCTTTATATCCGCTGGGGCTTCACCTGCGTTTAATGCCATTAATAAGTAGGCTATTTCATATAAATATTATTATTATCGTACTTATTAATGGCACTAAACGCAGGTGAAGCCTAAGCATTAGAACTAGCGCTTGTAGTCTTGTACATAGTGTATATACAAAATGACACCAGGGCCATAACCATGAACTCTTAAAACAATCTTAAAGTTGTCAAATCTGTTAATTTGGGTACGTCATTTCATACAAAATTTGACAGAAATGATAATGTTTGACAGATTTGTGATTGTTTTAACAGTTCATGGTTAGGGCCCTGATTTCCCAAATATGTTTTTCTTAATCCACCTATTTATCTTCTTAATACCTTTTGAAATAAACCCAGAATGGCAGTTTTTAAGCTTTGTCAGGAGCTTAATGTCAAATGTAATAACAAACTCTGATTGTGTTTGTTACAAATAATGCAGTTATTATAACTATTACTTGGATGTACAAAATTTCGGTGCATTTGGTGATTAAATCGTTGCTTTTTATTTGATTCCCTTTCGAATTATCAAATATCTCTCCATACTACTATTATGTAGATTAATTTAAATGACTCTCGAATCTTCCCAAATATCTTCGATCGAAAATTCATGCTATCAGAATGTAACTATAAGTTACTCATTCCTAACAAAATTTATCTTATGTCGCAGGTGTTTGTGACGACAAATGCTCTTTGCATCAATAGCACCATCTGCTTTAAGCCATTCTATAAATAACCTAAGACCTGAAGCTATTCCGACTATATTAACTTCATCAACACTTTTCAAGCCAGTCCCACAAAGAAGCCAATTGAAACTTGTTGAAGTAGAATTCCTGGTACAAGTTAATTTGCCTCAAAAAGTTTATGCATGAGGGGAATGACGCTGGTAGTACCTAATCTAATGAGATCCGATTGAGAGAAACAAGGTAGGGATGTGCAGATCTGATCTGATACTAGAGGATTTCAGATCCCAGGTAGTTTTCGAGACAAACAAACTGAAGGCATTATGGTCAATAAGGTAACTTAAATCAAGGTACAATCCAAAAGAACAGTAACTTGCTAGCTCTTGCAAACGAGCCACCATCGAAATTTTATTGTTACGCACACAAATCTGTTCTGTTCCCGAGTATAAAGGTTAAAAAGATCAGAAAGTAAGAAAAACCATGAATATCTGAATATTAGTGAAAATCACTATTCTTCCAAAATCAATCTAAATATAAATTCACATTGAAGATTGAATTTGAACAGGATGACATCAATCAAACACGACAGATAAAAAAATCACAATATATTTTTAAATAACAAAAGTACAAGGCTCTATCGCAGCACACAGACGCATAATCGCACATCCCTACTGTACAGCTATAATTGTGTCAGAGAGCGGCGCCGGCGCCGTGATAACGACGATAGCACTAATGGAAACCGCCCTTATCGCCCGATAGGACCCGACAGCCGCTCTCGCACTCGCCACAGTACCTTAAAGTCCAATACCCCAGGTAATCTCCGAATGAATGGCCCAAACCAACCTCGTGAGAACAGTAATGGCACCGGAATGTCAATGTCACCCGTATCAAAAAAGGACCCCCGAATCGTGCCATCCATTCAGTAATGGGTCAAACAGGATATTGGACCCGATTAGAATTACGGAGGAGTGTGATATGTGAGGCTGTTAAAATCCATTCGGATCAACTTTTGGTTTGTTAATGATAAAAGTTTCTTGAATTTTGAATAGTGCTCGTACATACTTTAAACTTTTCAAGCGAAACTTTAAAAACTGCTTGTTGAATTCGTTATTCTTACATCTGAGTCGGATCAAATTGGTGAACTACAAATTTCAACAACTTTTTCATTATGCTTTGAAAAATACCCAACAACTCATTAGCAAAACAGCAGCTATTTCGTAAATATATTTACTCTTTCATAAAAAGTCTCGTATCATAAATGCTGATCAGCTGACACACGCCCCTAAACAAGTGTTTAATCAACGATTAACCATTAAATTGGGGTTCCGCCTACAAACAGCAAGCAGACAGGCGCCAGGAGGGCCCAAACCCTCGGGAAACCCTATGATGAGGGCTGAGGGAATACCGCAATGCCTCCCGCCGATCCATTGATCGAGACCATGGGATTTCCTGTGACGTATCATAATCATAACTTTGAATATGGGAAACTATGAATTTAAAGACCTCAAGCAAATTTTTGTCGTGCTCAAAGGACTCTAGTTGCAAGAAAAAAAGATAAAAGAATTTACTGCGTTTCATTATTAGATCTGTCTTCCACAATGTGACCAGATCTTCGTTTTTGTTGACATTGCGATATTTGGAAGACATTAAACACATGGCGTTAAAAATTGTACAACAATTTCAAGCATTTCAGTCAAGACACGAAATGAGATATTTTTAAAGATTTACAAGTACCTTACATGTTCCGTACCGTTAATTACCATTTAGATTACAGAGAAAACCAGAAACAATCTTTTGAAAAGCATAGCAAAGGCTTTGGTAAATTTTCTTGTTTAAGTGTTTATGTGTGCTTAATAACTTAACATTAAGCAATTATTTGCCTCTTCTATTCTTTGGTTTACTAAGCTTCGAATCTCGTTGCCATAATTTCTTCCGTTAGGATATTTCATTCATCATAAAAGTTTACAAAATAAAAACTTATAACAATTGTATCCCTAGCTCGTGCCGCTTATACTTTCAAACCCATTCAGAACATGTCAAATGCTGTCGAAACTAATGGACAGGTCCCTAATACCTAAATTTCACCGCGTGGGTCTTTATTAAAAACAAATATATCCTGGCTCAGTGTGGTGCCGTGAAAAAAGCCCGGTCTGATGTTTGCCGTAACCGTAAGCATTAATAATGTAGTTTAAAGATGGCGGCCGTTCGGAATGCAGCCGCTCGGTAGGGCTGCGCGGGAGTCGCTAATGCACCGATCGTTTATCTTCACGTTTCGCTGGCGCGGCGGCGTTTGTGACGTCACACGTATTTTTGTTTGTACATATTTTTCAAATGCCGCGATGTATTTGAATGCAGTTAGCTGTTTTTGTTGAGAAAACCAGTTAGCCGAACAATTTATCTACGTTTCTCGCAATGAAATGTAAATTGGATTTTAGCGATATCTGCTTTTCCTTCACTGTATAACATAGCAAATATATAAAAGATAAGAACACAAAATAAAGTAAGTAAAAACTACCAAGTCATCAACAAACCACAACTACCTTACAGAAATGTTGCTGGATGGGGGTTGGTAACAAACTTTAGAAACAAATTAAGTTCATATGCTAATTGTGGCATTTATGGAAAGATCGTGAAACCCATAATACCTTAGCATGGGAGTGTCGCGCAAGACACGAGGTTAGCTTCGAAACGAGTCCCTAGTCCGACCACATTTTAATAAGCAGCGATTGCGCGCGCGCAGGTATCGCTTTATCGTTTAACGAGAATAATGTTAACAAGACAGGACAGTTCTGGGTGAATAGACTTTGCAAAGTTTTTTTATGATAGTTGGATTCATATTTGATGGTAAAAATGCTCATATTGATGATATTTAGAAGCTTGAGGTAGCGGATCTTCTAGTAACATGAAATTTGACTTTGTATCTTTATGTAGCACACAATATTGTGCCCAAGCAGTGGTAGGGTATAAAACAAATGACGAAACATCTAAAAGAAAAAATAAAAACAATATATTTACAGAAATAAAATTGTTTTTATTGGTTTTTTACAAAGACATTGCACTATAACTACAATATCTTTGGGTTTTTATAGTCACTTGTTTCAACCTGCTAGATTCCAAGTCTTGATAGAATTTCAGTAAGATAGTTATTAAATTAGTTGGTAAATGCTGACATTCGATCGCAATAGGGAACCATTTTTGAATTTTTTTTGGAAGCCACAATTTTTTTTGGAAGCTACATATCAACAGTTGTTATCTTTTTCTTTCCTATTGTAAATTCTTTATTAAACATAAATTTTAAAACAACATAGTAATGTATTACTTGACAATACCGGTTGTTTCAAAATTAACGTTAATTTTGAAGTCATATTTTACTTTAAAATTCAGACAGGTATATTGGGACGGTGTGAGAGTAATATTTCACAAATAAATATCACTTTATTTATCGCACAGCTATCTTCATTAATTGTCTAGTATTTAGGCACGTCAATTTACCATTTGACATGGAAAACAAACAAGAATGTTTATCGTTTATTAAATAGCACTATCTATTTAATAATTGATAAATCTATGACAAATATTTCTGGCGATGCAGTGATTATGATCAATTTCATAATTGGCTAAATATTTTTTAATAACGTACGATCTTTTAGTAACACATTTAAACATTAGATTGTACAATATAATCATTGATTTGATACTTATTATCTTCACAAACAATTACAATTATTAGAAACTCAGCACAGAATCAATGCCCCCGTCTTGACAAAAGACTTCAGATTCCTCAGATATTCATCTCCAACGACTTTTTAGGTTGGTTAGACAAAAAAATAAAATGTTATCTATCGATACCAATCCCGGTCACTACACATCCTTAGTTTCCAGGAACTGCGCGGGCGCCGGCCCGGTCGGATTCCAACTCTCCCGCCTTTTTGAGACCACTCCCGGTCGGATCCCGCGCATCTATGATCTAAATTCGAATTATCTGCTCTTTTACGATAATGTTTGTATATATCACAGGCAAAATCATCTTCGATGTGATACTAGATTTCATTATGGTAGCTCTATGTATATTTGCAATGTATAAGCAGAAATACTAAATGCTATTGGTATTGCATTTCTGTGAAGGAGTTATAATTATATGAATAATAATATATCATCGTCAATCGTCGTTTTTTAATCTTTGATTTTCATAATATCAGATGTAATTCCATATCAAAAAGCACCTAAATCTAATAAGAAAAGAGCTATAAATCATGTTCTAAACAAAACTACTTAATTTAAAACTATAATTGTCAAATAACCTACAAATAATGAATTAAGTAAAAAATTGGTTAGAAACCTTGATGGTGAAAATAATAAAGCATCACATGCACTTAGATAATAAGGAAAGTCTTTGAATTTCTCTGCTCAAGCAACAAATGAAACAAGCAAACTGAAATTCTGACTACTGACCTTTAGGCTTGCAGTCGTCCATTGCGAACCGACTATACGGGGGAGGGGGAGTTTCTGTAACAAAGAAAATGTGTAATTAGTACCTATAAATTATAAGTTTTAATTATATTTGTGTTCTACTTGAAATTTGTGTAGCACTTATTGCTTATGGCGATAAAACTGCCTAAATTGCACACTATGTCCCTGTATAAAGCCCTATCCCGAAAATAGGTGAAACAAAAATAGGAAAGAAATAGACTCCATCTTAAAATGTTTTCATAGTAAATATCTCTTCATTTTATTCATAATCAGCAAAATAGGTACATTTTTATCCTAGATGAAATCCTAATCCTCAAAGTTTAAGTACAAATTCATTATTTATAAAAAGCCAGCCTCAGAGTTTATTCTACTAAACACTTTCTTATAGGACAGGACTAAGACGACCATTTAAAGCTTCAATCTTAAATAAAAATCTTTACAACAGTCTAGACATCCCTGGCGACGAAACAGCCAACAAAACGAAACTAAATTAAACATCAATTTTTGCTGGATTCCTCAAGACTAACATCAAACCACCACTCAAAATTCTGATTCAAAAATGAGCACTTAAAATTCCCTCACAACCGATCACCGACGTTACTTGCAACAAAAACAAAACTTTAAACAAACACAGGGGAACAGGTATAACAACCGCCGCAATTAGCCGGCGGGAATCGAACCTTGATCGTTGCAGGTAATAACTAACCTATATTTTGATCTCGTATAACGACAATTTTACGAGCCATCTCAGAAATTCCGACTGTCATTTGCATCAAACGTATAATTTAGGACAATCGCGCGCTGTTTCTGAAATCACCTTCTTATTATAACGCCGCATATAGATTAGGAACGAGATATGTCAAAAATCACAAAATTCGGTAATTTTGAATCGAAAATCATTTGAATTTAGAACGCTGTCTATGCCATCTACAACCGACGCAGCGACTGGTGATTTTGAATTTCGAACGCCATTAGTGTTTTCGAATTCCGAATGTGAATTGTGCAATTGTCATTTGCAATTCGGCGCCAGCGGCGGCGGGACGTGTCAAGCGTTGTTTTTTAGTATCGCTTCGGTTGACAATTCGAATACAAATTATACGACAATTACATTTTTGAATTCAATAAGACTATGACATACGGTGTGCAACGTTCCCAGAAGCGCTTAACGACGTTTGCGCAAGAAATTTCAAAACAATCGATGCATGCACCTGCATATTGAGTGACAACTTTAAAGTCACAGAATTTGGATACATATAAATCTGTCAATTGGTTTTTATGGCTCTTTTATTGCTTAATCAGACACTTATAACACTTTACACTCCCAATTTCAATACAGCCTCTTGAATAAAAGATATTCAGGGTCTTTGTACTGTGCCAAATGTTATGCCTACATTCATATTGAAGCACGCAAGTGTGAGCGTTCCACAACACATTGCAACTGAAAAAAAACATTGCGACGCGAAAGTAAATGACCGTAAACGCCTAGCGTAGCATCTAGGAGATATAAATAATATCAGTTGTCGACTTTAAACTCTTGATGTGCGTCTACAGACCATAGCCACCCCACATTAAATTGAACTTTATTGTAACAGCCCAAAACACGAATTGGCTATTCATCATCGGGAATATCTTCTTTTCTGCGACAACAAAGTCATCCATATAAACATATCTAGAGTGGCGTGACTTAAATTTCTTCTAAACTTGTTACGTCATATAAGCCCTTACAAATCGTAGGAAAAAAGACTCTGTCTTGACCGTTATAAAGTGTGTTTTCGAAACTGCTTTAATTAGAAATCATTAGTTCATTCGCTGCGAAGCTTTAAAGTTACAAGGAGTGCGAATCGAAATGTATCGAATGGCCTGAGTGCGAGGGTTTACATTTCAATACAAGGATGTGCAATATCGCGTTTCAATTATTGAAAGGATCTGTCAATGGATAATGAGTTCTGTATAAATTTAGATAGGGTTTGAATTGGCCGGGCGGGTTGTGGAATGTCAATTGATGAGGTAGATACGTCGGTAGGCAAGTATGGAGCGCTGGAGTCTCGGCATGTGTAATTAATCTGAACATTCGATCTATAGCAATAAATACCGTACGTTGTCAGTCAGTTTGTCCTTCGGTGACTATGTAACTAGCGAACCGGTCAATCTGGCCTCTCCATAGGTTTATTAATCGCTCTATCGACGGAAACCATTGCGTACGAGTTGCGTTGCGACACGGAACGGACGCGTTTACCGCGTTAAATCAATTTACACGCATAATACACCGTTCTGAACTATCATAATCACTAACATTCTAGAATTACCTCCTAAGTCTATATTAGAGGTGACAAAAAACTAAAGTTGTGCATCAAACTTGGTGGTATCGATATCCGATGAACAAAACAAGAGTTTGGTCCATATACAATAATCTTTTTCCAATCATACATGGTAAAACAGGTTGTCGATCAATCTGCATCCAGGAAAATATCAAATATTCATTGAAGATATAATTATTATGATAATCGATGCATCGACTGGAAGAATCTCGGAATACAGACGATCCGATGTGATCAACAACTAGTACTTATTATACGTTCGATTTTGTAAACAAGTGCTCGAGCCGCATAGCTTTGGTGTAGCCATTTTGAAATAGTCAACGTTTCTGAGATTCTGTTATTAAATCCAAAGTTTATAGAGGAACTGGAGTCGAGAGGTGAAAAGATTTACGGCGTTGCTACACAGGCAACCATCGCAGATAGCTGCGAATGTGTGCCAACGGCGCCGGCGCGCGGTAAAACAAAGTGGCAAATACACGCTGATTCACCGGCGTGTTTAGAAAATTATTGGCGTTGCTGCAACTAGAAATTTAAGGTGCAAGCGTTTGAAGAGTTAATAAACATCAAATTTTATTGAGCCCTCAACTTTCCGGACGGCAATAACCGTAACGATTTTCTATTAACATTCCCCGCCGACATTGTTGACGTGACACAAATTGCAACAACGTTTGACGTATTCATGACTTTTACGATTAGTTTACCTACTACTACAACCAAAAAACCAATGTAATCATCAACGAAGAAATCATCATTCAAGAAATAACGCAGATCTATTTTCCTGACTAATTAAAAATGTCACAAATTAAATATCGCACAGATCTGCCAGAAAACAGAAAACGTCACGAAACCTGTATTAGCTATTTGCTCCACGGAGTACGGATATTGTCTCAAGGACGAGAAGGCGCCTGTGCCGGTTTCATTGGATATCTCTAAAACACTTTGACATGAACGTTTCGTATTATTCCGATCAAATTTATAATACTCAAGTCTCTCAAACGTGATCATTATGCGTAATAGAACGGACACGACAGCCGATTTATCGAATGCCTTCTCCGTTTCACGTAATGATCAACTACTCGCGTGCATGTTTTCTCATCGCAACGCATAATATCTCAAGATATTCATCTTTCTAGCTGCAGATTTAACATTATGACCGTACACTTTACGGAACAACGTAGACGAAATCGACCATCATGATCACATCACACATCACATCGACAATCACGCACACGCCACCCAAACCAGTGCAAGACTATAATGTACTTTGTCATTATTATGAATACATGCTTTAATCTCGTTCAAAAGAGCTTAGCTAGGCAGTTCCTATCAACAAACATGTATGAGGTCTGTAACTGCACAAATATCCCTCTTCTTAATATTCCGGCTTCAAAATATCTCTCGTTTTCTGACGCTACCGACTTTAAGTTGTCTATCCCGCTATAAATATCAGAAATCAAAATGGAATGGATCATTTATATGCTTTTGCATGTCATTTTCCATTTGCACACTAGCCAACCAAATCAATCTTGATCTGTTCTGAGTTATAATACAGGTCCTCAAAATTTTAGGTTAGGTTTCGTTACTTGTGCCCTGTTTCGAATTGCGTCAAATTCTCCGAGGCTCTGGCCCAGTGTGCACCAGCCATCACAATCAAGATACGTTTGTTAGTACAGATCTAAAATTCAAAAAACGTTATACGCACGGAACGGCGGTGGAGCGCGGCCGCGTGTGAAACTCCCGAAATAGCCCGCCCGAATTATAACGCAAGTGGCGCCAGTGGCGGCGCCGGCGGGCGCGAGCGCACGTACAACCCCTAGCACGAATGCTCGCCAGCCGAACGTATTGAACTTTCTAGCCTCAAACCTAGATTATACAGAAGTATTCCAAATCTAATTTATGGACTACTTATACAGATATTGATTATAGAAGATGATATTACATCGGGAATGGCCTGATCTGAACAAGGGAACACAATTTAACCAAATATTAAAAAAATATAAATTTCAAAATACTAAATCGATCGGTACATCTAAATTGTATGGTACCAAAATAGAAAGTGATGTCATTGTTACAAATCCATTTTACTTTGTGTTTTACCAATTTTTCAATTCAGAACGCAAGGTTACGCGCAACTTCTATAGCACATTTAAAAATATGAATTACAGTCAGTACTGACTGACGAATATAAAGTACGGTCAAAATGTATAATTAATTAGATTATAAGAAGTCTTTTAACTAGTTAACACAATAGTCAAACGATTTTATGTATCAATTTGAATGATTAAGTGTTTGTCAAACTCTCCATTTGCGATTATTTGTACACATTGATGCTCATTTACTCTCGATTCAGAATTATGTACCTTATACATTTTTAGTGCCTATATGAATTCTACTATATTATTAAAAACCATTGTAAATTTTTGTTTTTAGCAATTCCATGCAAGGTTTAATTAAAGATAAATAACTCTTGAAAAAATCATCGACCTCAGGTGGGACTTGAACCCACGTCCCATCGCATGCCTGGCGAGTGCTTTACCAACTAAGCTACCGAGGACGTCACGTGACACGATGAAATTTCTCAAATGTTTCTGCTGGCTTCGACAGCGAGAAGACGCGCGAGAAGAGCAAGAAGGCATGCGATGGGACGTGGGTTCGAGTCCCACCTGAAGTCGATGATTTTTTTAAGTGTTATTTATCTTTATTATAAACTAGTCCTGGTTTCGCACATATTCTTTCTATCGAGTTCATATCGTTGAACACATAAATCAGAAGATCCCTTTCGCTTATTAGATTAGCGGAATACTTTGGAAACGACAAAACGAAAAATTCAGCGTCAGATTTTATTGCTCGCGTACCACATTCATTTCTGGCGAAATTCTTCATCTATCAACACTGGTCAATACATTTAGATGTTGACTGCCTAGTGTTGCAAAGAATGCCGGCCTTACGACAGCTTGGGTGCGCACGCGCAGTGGACCTTGCCTGTCAACGCGCTACTCTACTACCGGAAGCCAATGACGTACTACCAACACGGAACAAGAATTCAGATGATGCACACGATTCGACGAAACTATCGATCGACAGAGACAAAGAGGTTAGTTCTAAAATACTAAGTCTAGAGGTACTAAGTTAAGAATTTTGAAAGTATATATTTTTAAACAACTAGCGCTTAGAAATGATAAATTTCGGACCAGTCTTGAAGCGTATGCAAAATTGCAAATGAAAGAACTGGTTCAGTTGGTTGTTTGTTTTTGGACATAGATACCAGTGTTCAGTTCTTAGATACAGCTAGCAGCTATTTTAGCTACATAACCCATAAATACTTCTTCTAAACATAATCAGCATGAAAATGCTTCTAAAACAGCAAGATTAGAATTGATGGCGTAATTAGCAACGAGCTTAGCTTTAATCGCCCATAGCCAGCGGTGCTTAAATATTCATAGAAACAGTCTCCATGCTATAGGACGCTGTGGTGGACCGTCTCAAAGACTAATTATGCCCAATTATAGCCATTGAGCCTCATTGAGGCGACCGACATCTGCTTTAGTAGTTTATAATATAATCAGCCTTTGAAGAATTAATTATCGCTCATTAGTAACCCATCAAACGTTAGTATAAATGCTTCCACACTGCCATCTTAAGCAAAGAAAAGAATTTTATACCCTCTTACAGTAAGAAAGATATAAAACATGAATTTTGTCAATAAAGTGCTATTAATTGTGATTGGTAACGGTGTTTAAGCCCAAAGAGGCCTCACGATAACCTGACAAGACAGACCAACGAAATTCTTGTGACATTACGAAAATTATAATCGTGTGACTCCAGTCAAGTGATATGGTATTAGCAGCGTTTACGTGATTCTAATGGAATTGTTGTAACAGTTTCAACTGTTACCGAGCTAATATTTAAAAAAGGTAAGATAAACATAACAAGGATAGAGAAAGAAAAGCAAATACAACCATAAAAATCGACAACGCACATGAGAACAAAGTTGTTAAGAAAACAAATCATGTCTAGGACCCATAAATTGTTGGAGACCTCCTAACAAGCGCGAATGAGCGATCGCTGACACGTCGTCATGCTGTTATAGGCAATAAAGTGGACATTTTTCCAGTTTCGCTGGAGCCGCCGGCGGGAGCGACCGGTTCTGCCGCAGGTGCCGCCACCGATGGCCTGCGTCTCACGCTCACAAGGAAACAACTTCGCCAAATACACCCACCGGCGAGACACTCAAATACTCCCACCGGTGCCATCTAATCAGTATAAAGCACACGCAGTAACGAGCTGTAAACAAATTTCGAATGCGAACCTATTGTCCACCGCACATAATGCGGACCATTCACAAATTCAACAAAGCAACCTAAAAACATGACCAGACTACAATAAAACGGGAAAAAACCGATCACGAAAATCAAGTCGAAGTTACGCAGTGTGGCGGCGCGGGCGGCGGGCGGCGTACCTGCGCCCGCGCCGCCCTCCCCCGCGCGGCGCGACATGGCGCCGGCGCCAGCCAGCCGACAAGCAATTATGGCTAAATAAATATCGGCCATGCCGCCGCCTCCGACGCGTCGCACACTACATCAACAGATGGATTCTTATACTGGTATATCTAGACGACATCATTAAATTTTGGACCCCACTCGTAATGGTCGGTGAAATGGCGTGTGGGCACGGAATCACTTGTAAATGGTAGTTGCCGTCGTCGATAACGTTGAATTCGTCACGCGTGAGCTCGTGTTGGGTGTTGTCTAAATAGGGTTAGATTAAAGTTAATGAACTGAGCAAATGATGGAGTCGCCCGCGCAAGGTTCGTACCAATCTTTGATCCTGAGCGTGCGGCGTCGCGTCGACGCCTGCGCACGATAAGATAACGATCCCCCCTCCCGCGCCCTTCTCCCACGTCGGTCGAAAAGCGCCGACTCTCATAAAAACATTCACAAATAGAGGCCGACGGCACGTCGTGATCTGCTCGATCTTCGCCTCTGGCGCATGCTATGTTCAATAGATTGATGTGGATGGATTTTGCTCTCGTATTTGTAGTTAACATTCCTTTAATCTTATAACGCCAATAAATAACTGAAACCTGAATTGGACCAGTAAAACCGTGCATTGCAAAGCTAAACTGCACAGCTAAAATGAATTTATTGTGAGTGGTGGGTTGTGGTGGATATTTGTTAAACTAATAGCGAATAATGTTAACTAAACCTCGTTAAGTAAATTGATTAGATATCTTGTTGCCAATAAAGTAGTCACAAATTTGTTGCCAGAAAAATCATGCAAAATGTTTAGTGACAGACAGTTTAAAAGAGAGATCAACATAAAAACAGCTTCGTTAAGTGTCTGTCCAAAACTAACAAGACAATCGGTAATAACCGAAGACAACGGTGTCAATCAAATTGCAAACAAATCAAAGGAGAGCCGAGGAATGGCGTCAGACTATATTTAGTGAAGCCGGCTGTGGGAACGGTCGCGAAAGCGGACAAAAACGGTGGCGACGTGGAGACGACGCCGACAAAAAGGCACAGGTGGGGTCTGGCGCGAGTCGCGACGACTTCCTACCAGGTGTAGGGTAATTTCCGAAAGACGACTTCATCGTTAAACGAGACGCCAACTGCCTTTTAGAGATCCTGTTGTCTGTACACTGAACAGCCAATTGCTTTTAGTTTTTGTGAACGTCTGTTGTTTTACATTCGCCGATCGTTTTTCGTGATTTCAGTGTTAAATTTTTATTTATTTTGTAGCAAGTCTAAACTTTTCGCTCCTTATTCCACTTTCAGTGTTTGACCTTTAACAAGATAAGATATTTAGATAGGTAGTAGGTGTACGATAGATAGCTACTACATTTAAAAGAGGCCCTGTGAATCTTGCTTGTAATGTGAATGCACAAACAATTTCAAGGTCTACAACTGTCACTTACCATGTGAATGAAAATATAAACGTTGTTAATAATAAATTGAGACACCATTTTCACAGTAAAGATATTATAGATGACAGTTTCAAATAGATTAAAAAATTGTTTCAATTCCTCTAATTACTATAATTCATTTTCCGGTTATAATCAATTTAAATGAGGATGCCTCTCAGACATCTTTTTTTAAAGACCACCCATTACCACAAATTCTTTGTCAATATTTTAAGATTTCGCATCCAAATATCAAGCTTCGGTTAATTAACTTCAAATTAACGTGCGCTAATTAGAGACGCAACGACTAGTTTAAGTAGTAGCCTACTAATGCAAAAAAATGTCAAGTGTGTGCCCAATCACAAGGCAGAGTTCCGGAGATCGAAGTATCTATTCTGAAGAATCTTGGAAACTGACAAAGAATTCTATTTTATTTTGATATCGATTTGGATTTGTCCGAGAATTGTAAATGCTCTTGTTTTTCTGTATGTCCTCGACTTGAGGTTCTTATGTTCTCCCCAATATAACTTGATTATTTCACTCATTTGAAACAATTATTGGGATAGATACATCTGAGATTATGAACATGTTTCTTCTACATACCACGTCTAGTAGAATTTTGTCTGTTTATTACTTCGACCACCAGTACCTCTCTTTTCCTCTACTGCAACTTCTGGAGCCAAAATTGATTTTGGCTCATTCTGTTTACAGCATCACGGTTCATGATCCACTATAAAACGAGCACGTCTAATTTGCAACAAGTTGATTTTGTATCTTTCTACTCCTTTTTTAAGGCAATCCTTGTAACAAGGATTTCTTACTTGCAAGGACAGGCGCGTGTATTTGGCCAATTTGACAATCGTTTATGGTTGCCGATCCAAAGCGAAAGTGAGCTGTAGTGTAACACGAGAGAAGGACCAGAGGGGCCAGACGCGCCGTACATAACGTTAATCGAACATTCCAACGCTATAAATGGAAGGATGTAAGCGTTGAAACATGTATCAAAATGTGAGATTCTATTTTGATAGGATGCACAAAAATGGATGGATGAAATTAGTATTGATGAATGGTTTGCGGAAGTGTTTCTTTGGGATATAATTATTGTTTTTAAAATATACTTTGGCTTAATGTCTACAGTTGTAACGATATTTAGTGTTTTCAATATTTTTGAAAATCATTCTTGATGATTTCATTCTTAAAATTATTCCATTCTAATATGTAGCCTCTTGGAATTTATGTTACTTAGCAGTTTGCACATCCCAAAAGTATGCTTGTTTGTTTCCTATTGCTTCACATGTTAATTGCCAGTCCATTAAGTTGGTAACAAAGAATTTAGTCGCCAGGTACTTGCCCAATGTTATGGGATGGGCGATAGCTCGATGACTCAATACACAGTCGGAGGAATTTCTCACGAGTCTAAATTGAACGCCGCCACACCTATCGACACGGTCTCGGCACAAAACCAGTGGTACAACGTGGAACGTACATCGCAGCTTCGTCTTTCTGGGTACAAAGGACTCAGACCTTCGGTAGGAAGCGTTAATATTCATATTTCCCTGCCTTTCTTTTTAATTAATATGCTAAAAGGCATTGTCAACACACCTACATACTCCCGGTAACACGGCGGGCGTGGGCGGAAGTTTGTAGGCGATTTGACTGCGCGTGAGTCGATGTCATGGCCACTCATTACTTCAGAAGCATCGTTTGACTCGATCGTATCGTAAGATTTTGGATGTTAAGAACATCTAATGAAAAGCCTAAGAAGTGCCTATGACATTTCCGCTCGTTTAATCTGGGATCACTAGCATAAAATGCTTTGAACGTCTCCCCAGTTTAACATATTTCATTTAAAAGGTACTGAACATAGTAATTGGATTACAATGAGATTAGGTAGGTTATTCTACTACAAATAAAATTACTTACTCAACTAACTTTTCTAATGTACAAAGAATAAATGAATCATACAAAAAGAAACTTTTACAGGCCTTAAATAAATCCTGTGAATGTTATTTTTGTGTTCAGAGAATTTTCCAAACTGTCATGTCTTATTGGAAAGTCTAGTCAGCACTGACCATCTATGGGGAGAAGACTCGTCTACGGTAAGAGAATACACATCCGCATAACCTTCAGGAGTAGGAAAAGATCATGCGTTGAGCCGACAAAGGCTGACGCGGCGGCGGTGCCTCGAATCAAAAGCAACGGCGCGACTCGCGGCGCGCCGGCGCCAGCGCCGTGACCTTGTCTACTATCGCGCGGCTGACCCTCGCGGCTTGCGCAGATTAGGTGATAGCCGCTTACTTTTCCTACGCACACCACACAATCTTATTCTCATAAAACACTCGCAAAAATATCTCTTTGAAAATCCAAAAGCCACAAGTGGTCACACGAGCCGGTTACACTTTTTAATCGTGTGACGTGTGACGCAAACACTCAGCAAAGATTATAAAACTTTAAATGTGCGTGACCTTTAAAATTTTAATAAAACAAACCCAAGAAACAACTAACTGATGTCAGCTCTAAAAATAGATTAACGAACGGAAATGTTTACACTTACGATCTACTACAGGAATAGAAAACACTGGTTTTTAACCGATGTGCATGAAACATGAGGACTGGAAGGTGCTGCGACAGGCGCACGAGACCGCGGTGACGTCACGCGACGTAACGACAGGTACAGAAACAAACAGTAGCGATAAATACGCTGATAACGATTGGCACTGATAACCACTGCAATCGCGCGAAGTTAGCAACAGGCCGGGTGAAAATAACACCGGCTGACCACGGGAAAGTGCACATAACACTCCACACGGGATTTCTCGGCTGCATTAACTGCGTTTGCTTGAATTCCGAGAGGTTAGCGGGGTCACACGCAGCGAGAGGTTAGGTTAGGTTCGGTCAACAGATAAGCGATCACATGTCAGACAAGAACGTTCCCGAGATGCACTTCGTGGCGTACACATAAAATCCGTTTCAATGAAGCGCACATTCTATTTCGAAAATACACTAGGGCTGTGATTCGTCGTGTTTACTCCATGCACTTGTTGCCGGGGTCAACGGCCGGACGTACCGGGTTTGCAGAGGCGGCTCCAGTGGTAAGGGTTGCAGCAGTGCTGGTCGGTGCAGTGGGGGGAGCGGCGGAGCTCGCCGAGGTCTCGGAGGTCGGGGAACCTGTAGGCGCGGGTGACGGCCAGGCGCAGCAGAGAGGCGGCGTGGCCGGCCGGCACGCACTCGGCGCCGCCGGGGCCGGCGTCCAGCGCGCGCGCGAGGCGCCGCAGCTGGTCGTCGGGCACCGCGGGGGCGCCGGCGGCCGCCAACCGCCGCCGCAGCGCGCGCCTTCTGAACATCACATGCCGCGGCGTCACGAGCCGCGCGCTCGCCGCCGCGCGACATCACTCTCGCACGTCATAGCTCGCCGCGTGCGCGCTTCCAACTGAGGACCGCGCGCGCTCGCCGCCCGCCGCGGTGACGCGCCAAAGCGACACCTGCACGCAATGTTTACCCGTGGATGGTGTACCCCGATTCGGCTCGAGACACCAACGAAAAAGACTCCCTGAAAGATTGGAATATCTTGAAGTTGTAAACAAAACTGCGATTGTTCGGCGAAATTATGTGAACTCAGGCCAATCAGAGTATTTTGCAGAATTTGTGCCGATCATAGTCTTTATTTTATATGGGTTATGATGATGACCCTAGGACTGATGCCATAGGACGTTGACTAGGACTAATTTAACACTTTTAATTTTTAACCTACTGATACTTTTGTTTTTCCTTCCCAAAAGTTGGGTTAAGTCTAGGTGTCATCAACAATAAAATAACGTACAATCAGTAAACAGTCAACAGTTCAAAAACGAAAACTTCAACATGCCTTCAATCTCAAAAGCACAATCCTCATCCCTCTAAACTATGACTTCCACATTTACATTACTACGTCCAAGTACTACATAATCAATCGTGAATCAATTTCCCCGCAACATTGGTGGCGCGCCACACTGGCAACCCGGCGGCGGGGTGGACGCGGGCGGCGGGCGGCGGGGGCCGGCTGGCGCCACCAGCGGCGTCAGGTGCGCGCGCGTGTGTGCGTGCGGCGCCACCCGCCCGCTTCGGCCATGGAATAACAAGTTGAGGCCGCGGTGAGGGAGCGAGGGAATGGATAGCCGTTGCGAGCCTCTGAGAGGCAGGAGACAACTTCTCCAGTACAACGCAAGATATTAACTGTCGTGCGTTATATTGACCTAACTACTATAAGCTGATCGAGTGTTATTGACAAATAACAAATATATATATATATATCAATTTGAGGTCGCCTGAGAAGCATCATAATAAGGCGATCACCAATCCTATTAAAACAAACTACAAAAACAAGAATAGCAGGCGCGTATACGTAAGAAGTCGGTATACTAAGTTTCGAAGCAGCAAAGGGATAGCCCCTCAATCAAATAATAAAGCACGCACATATTTGTGCAGTAAAGCCACCCAAATTTTCAGACGTTTTAATGAAAATGTTTTTAAATTAAAAATTATTTAACATAACGAAAAATAGAAGCAGATACCTAAGTTATATTTAAGTAAATATAAATGAACGAGAACGACGTTTTAAACAAATTGTGTAACAGTGATATAAATAAATCGTAACATCAATTAATAGAGTTGCGTGGGTTTCGATTATAATTAGCTCAAAAATCACAAGAGCATTGTCAAATTATTTATGAAGGCGAAACACGTGAACTCCATTGTTGTACACACCCACTGACCCACCTTCCAATGACGTACAATCATGTGCACTAATCAGATAAATACGACGATCATTTGCACAATAAATACTTCGATATTCCTTCATTTCTATCACTATCACAAGGATTATTCCAAGGCTAAAGTAAATCGAGGCACCTATCAGGAAATGTAAACTTTTGAAATTAAAATTTTGAATTCACAGAAGGTAAGTAAGTTCTGTGAATTCAATTAAATTTCGTTTGAATTCAAAGCTCAAAGCCAAAGTTTGCAATCTTCGACAAGAATGGTTGAAGCTGTGCTTGGAATAAGGCGTATAGAAATGTGCGAAGTTAACGCGTGAAAAATATCTTGCTGGAAATGGCGCAGAAGGGACTTTAATGATCTAGTTAGTACATTGATGTTTTGGATATATAGTGGTGCTCACTTAAAAAAATAGCGTTAAGCTAGATGACTTTATTTAACGTTATTCTCAGTATCCAAACAGTGACGAATGTGTATGTTAGGTAAAGTTCATAGAGCATTGCAGAAATGTAGAGCCAGTAAGTGTATCCTAGTTAAGTGGTATGTAATATCCAATCATAAGCTTCAATGTGACCAGACTGAAGTAAGAATAAAACAACTGAAGATGAAGGTAGAATATGGATCCAAGTAAAACGTCCCTTCTGCGCTTTTATTAATCTTTGCCCGTCCATCGTCGGAATGCGCGAGCTAAAGACACATGAAGTTAATAAATAATGCCGCTCCTTCAAGATAATGCGTCCGAATCTCAGCCATACAACATCATACAAACTACAACAACATCATACAACTAGAAGATTTCCCACCAACCTCGGGTAACGACCGCGCTGGCCTAGTGGCTCAGCGATACACGTAAAAAGGTCGCGGGTTCAAAGCCAGCGAAAGTTCGAATTCTAGTGCGGTGTGAAAATTATAACGTAATCTGGTTCTTTTAAAAGGACATTTCGAAAAATAGCTTTAAAGCCGTTATAGCTATTGCAAATAGGAAAGCATTCCGCGAGCGTGGGAGCTGGGTGGATGTCCGTCAGAAGATAGGTGTGTCGAATATATGCATAGTAAAGTAGCTATATCATTCACAAAACAGGAACCACTTATTTTTATGATACTAAAATGGTGACTAACTATACTATATTTTGTGATTTTAGGTAGATACAAGTAAGATACAACATAACCTAAGTCTCAGCATAATGTGTTGTCTAGTTTTCATTGTCAAATGAATATTTAAAAGGAAAAAGTAAATACAGAATAGGGACTATCTATTTTAAGTAAAGGACATTGGGTTTTTTTTCGATTAAGCAATTAGCTAGGTACCTATATCTAAGATTAAATATCTTAACAAGAAACAAATCTAAAACCTCGCCTCGACATTTTTTTAGTCACAATATAATTTTACTTTGTTTTTAAATAAAAAATATAGTTATAGACAAAAATGTATATCGCAGTGGTTGTTTTCATAAATAGGCATACGTATATTCGTATTTATGGATTAAAGTGCTGTGGAATTATCAGATTAAGAAGATATATGAAAATGGCAAGTAGTAACACCAATAAGATACACTAATCCCACTGCGGTAATAATTAAAATAATTCCTACTCTAATTGTAAGCAATTTGAATGTTTGTATGTTTTTGTAAACGTATTGACGTCAAATTCATCATATTTAATGCTATGTAGATCTTGGCGGTCGTGTGCAACTGTGCATGCATTTAACTGAGAATTAAATGAGAAAATTGATTTTTTTAAGTTACTTTCGTAATGTGAATGAAGTGAGGTTATACAAAGTTGATTTTCAAGTGAATGTAACTTAGAAATAGAGTTGACTTAATTGTAAAAGTAACTTCATGTTGAACTCTACTTATAGTTCGTAGTGTTCAGTATAGATGGCGCTGTCAGTTTCAGCGGTGTATTTTTCAGCATAAACTTCAGAAGTGAATATAAGATGCAATACAGTTTTTTTTAGAACTTAATAGTTAATTTATATTTCAATAAAATAAAATAAATTATCTGTGGTCTTACTTAATATTAAATTAAGATTAATTAATCCTTTTTTTGTAAATATTACTATCTATACTGAAGAAAAAGCCCTTTATGTAAATCGAAAGATTTTTAAATAATAAACAGCGTAATATTTTTTTCTTCAAGTATATTTATGTAACACTATCTCATAAGTCTTGTCATCATCATCATCATCAGCCACAGGACGTCCACTGCTGAACATAGGCCTCCCCAGTGACTTCCAGATCGGCCGATTGGAAGCGGCCTGCATCCAGCGTCGTCCTGCAAGTCTTGTCATATGTTTATAAAAAATATGGGTCGCTTATATTAATTAAAGAACTTGGTATGACCACAATAGACATAGACATATGGCTATGAAAATGTGCGAATGAACACATTTTAACTCTCGATGGCTGGCACCGACTCCAAAAAGAACTGATTAGGTATGTTTTAGTCAATATTATTTTTCGCTTTTTAGTTTCATTTTGAAGTCGGTTTTTAGTTTTTTATTAAACTTTTTTTAGTTTACAATTTTAAGTGTTAAGTCCTCTATTTTTTCCCTCCTAACTTCGCCAAAAAATACTTTACAGCAAAGTAACCTTAACTAATATTGGTCCTCTATGGATCCCCCATCCAATGGTATGATAAAAATAAGGTGTTATATAGGGTCAATTTTTCGACGAAAATTTTTAAGTCTTAAGAAAAGGGTTTACCTACACTCCAACCAGAACGGCGGCTATTTTGGTGTCTTAACCATAGGATAAGGTCTCGCGTTAAATAACAGGTTAAATTAAGAAAGGAACTTTCAAATTATTTTTCGTTACTGAGTGTGCGGGTACGCCCCTAGTAAATAAAAATTGGCGGTCTGGTACCTCATAAGCTCCACGCCTGCTCAACACACTGCGAAATACGTTCTGTCGACAAATTGCAGTATTATCTTCTAACTCCTATCCGTTAAGGAGTTCTGTGGCTTCCATCATCAGGTCAGCAACATGACATGGTGATTACCAGACCCAAAAATCAGCATCGAGTCAGAAAATATATGCCAAACACTATGGGTGCCTATAAAAATTGAAGGTTGCCCTCGATTTCCCAGGGATCCCATCATCAGAATCTGACTTGGTGGAAATGGGACCACCTCGGGAGTATACCCTTTCAAACTAAAAAATAAATTTTGTAATCGGTCCATAATTGACGGCGTAATCGCGTAACATACATACAAAAAAAAAAAAAAAAAAACAACATTCAGACGAATTGAGAACCTCCTCCTTTTTTTTGAAGTCGGTTAAAAATAGATATCAAGTTCCCAAAACTTTGTTTTTTAATATACATCTGGTTTTTTTAAATATACACCAAACAAACTTTTTTTACGTACATGTGTGTTTGTATCGTACATATTTTAATTTATGACAATACACAAAAGTTTTACTTAGTAACAAAAAAAACTATCAAATTAAAACTGGCTCTACATTTAGATATAATTTATAAACAACTTTCCACATAGACTTGTATTATTTCAGACTATAAAAATGTTACTATACATATATGTTCAAAATCTCTCATGCCTGAAGCACAGGTTCCACCTAGTTCAGGCAAAACATCATTTTCTGCACTGTTTAGTTTTAAGTTTTTACCATAACCAAATGTAACTGCCTTTCAAGTATTTAATAAACAAATTTTATTTTATTTTTATTATTATTTATTATTTTAAAATAAACAAAAATATCTTTAAAAGTTTTTTCCAATCAATTAATCAAAATCCATTGCAATAATTACCTGATTATCTTTTATCGTTCCAAACCATCATAAACACTGTAAACTTCACACTTACATCTAAAAAGCTCTTTTTATTGTCGTTAAAACCTTGTATAGGAACCTACATTAAAAGTTTGCCCGAGCGCGCCTTGGGCGGGCCGCCCTCCCTGTTCGAATGCGAGGGCGGAATGGCGCGAAATCCTCGCAGCCTCCGTATTTATGCTACAGCCTCACGGAGGTTGAATGAAATGAAATATGGTCGGGACTTTGAATGAAAGTTTCAAGCTTTTCAGCTCTTGTAGCGGATTTGTGGGCCCGTCACAAAACTCATAAAGGTTTTGTGAAGAGTTTTTCTTTAGTAGAAATGCCTAACTCTTTGCTATCATTTAAAAAGCTTCGATTGTGAATAATAATTGTACAAACATTATGAATGTTGGTTTGAATATTTGGATTGGTTAAAATTAGGTTAACGTTGCTAAATCTTAATCTGAGTAGATTCGATTTGCGAATAAATTTACTAACATTATACATTTAAAGGTTTGGATTGGCTAAAATAAGGTATACATTGCTTGATCTAGATAGATAGATTTATCTTTCACAACATATTTTTTTCCCCTATCTGTGGTTTTTCGTAGTTTTTTTTTTAATCTTTATTTATTTCGAAACTTTGGTCATACTGGGTGTAAAAAAAATGGCTTAACGAAGCCTTAAACCACGAATTCTATACAAAAAACCAAGTAGAATGCAAAAAAAAAAATTGCTGGGAAATGACTTTTATTTTTGAGTATCAAAAAAAATAATTGTGTGCGTGCGCACGATTCATTGCCATTCTTTTATGAAAGAAGCTAAAAATTTTTATCATGTTTCTATGTAAAAAAAGTTTAGTATTATCAAACAAAGGCAATTATGAAAAAATCTTTGAAAAAAATTGTCTGTCAATAACTTTGACTGTCAATAACTCAGTAACCCGTCATTTCCCAGGTATAGTGTAAAAGAAAAAAATTATCGTAATAATACGTAGAATATGTGTGGTATTCGGCTTCGTTAAGCCTTTTTTTACACCCGATATACATGAGCATGTCATTATTATATTTTTATTATAATTTATATTTCTCTTTAGCTTAGTTCCTAAGCCTACGCAGACAAAGTTGCAGACAGAAGCTAGTTTTTAAAAAACTATTTAAAATGTAATATTTTTTTAAATTTAATTACAAGTTTTACGTAGGTTTCACTCATTGGTAATAAATTGTGTAATCAAATCTAAGGTAGAAATACAATACGATGACGACCTCCGTAGCCGAGAGGCGAGCACGCTGGACTATATATGGCGTCGCCAACTCTGAGGTTCCGGGTTCGATCCACGGTCGAGTCAATGTGGAAAACGAACTTTTCTATATTGTCTCGGGTCTGGGTGTTGTAGTACCATCGTTGTTTCTGATTCCTATAATACAAGTGCTTACCAACTTACCTTAGGATTAGCAATGTATGTGATGTTGTCCAATAATAAAATAAAAAAACTTAAGTCATTCTGCTGACATGATGTCAATAGAACCAGGATTATGGAGTTCTACAATAGCCTGTATTAAAACCTTCGAATTTAGGCTGGTTTGATTTTTTGGTTTTTAGAACTTTGTAGGTAGGTATTTGTTACGTAATCAATTCAGTCCAAGGCTTAGAACATTCAAACAACAAATGCTCTAAGGTCAAAGGTTTTTATTGAAATTAATTTTGTTGGAGAGAATTGTTTCTTTTTCCCAATGGATTAGAACAGTCCTAAAAATTTTAATTCATCTTTATTCGTCACATAATTCACGACACGAACCGTAGTTTATTTGATCAGTGACACGAACCAAGAACTTAACTTTTTTTTTAAATACAATTATTTATTTATTTTTATCTGCTGACAATGAATGGAGTAAGGTTGTTTTTTTTTCATTATAAAAATGCTTGAGTCCATTAGAAACCATGCTCGAGTCCATTAGGAAGCATGCGGAATTATGAAAATCCTTGTCTCATTTTGCTATCTTGAATGTAGTAATGTACCTAATTTACAATTGCAGTTTTGTTTTTGGTACCTATTACTATTAACGAGACTTCTTGACTCTCTACTTATATAACATCCATATTTATATACGTTTTTAAGGTAGTTTAATCTTCTTTTCGTTCGTTACGTCTACACATAAGATTTTTAAGAAGATTTTAACGAATTCATTAAAAATAATTTTCATTATTTTTCCACATCAACGTCACGTCACACCCAGCAAAGGCATCGACTCTGTCCAGCCAATGACCGTCACCGAAAATTGTTTATCTTGAACAATAACCGGGCAGATTGGCAGCGCTAGGTGACCGGACGGCGCGCCGGCAGCCGGCGGCGCCCGCGCGTCGCCGCACACGTAACGAGACCGTTCGGATATCGCCTCTTGTTGTTGAGATGCGTGAGCGGATGAAGAAACTAATAATTATTTCACTTAAAATTGTACGAAAGAGTCCGAAGTTTTAATGTTATACGCACAAATCTGTCTGGGTTCCTGGTATAATGGTTGAGAGCCTGCATAACCTGAATGTACTTTAAGAATCAGCGATCAAAATTAGAACTGCCACTGAAAATCATCAAAAATTTACAAAACCGTCATGCAATCACCAAGTCGCCAATCGCGGATTATAGAGTCCAATGTACTAGCAAATGTTTCAGGGAGCGTTGTCTCTATTATACTAGGAGCGTTGTCTCTAATATAATACATATTATCTTCAAAATGCCATTTTATTTTATCATTAAATTGCATCATCACCACTGAAATGAGCAGAACAGAAAAATTGGCCCATGTTTAATATTTTAAATTTGTAAAACTTTTTAGCATTAATAAAATTTAATAAACAGCATCAAAAGATGGAATTAATGTCACAAGACTATGCCAGTTTATCAGAATGTAGGTACCATTTTCGAGCTGCCAGAAAGCTAAGCAAAAAAGTTTTATGTTTTACCCAGTTTTTTACCCTGTAAGCTCGCGTCGTGCAAACATGTTGTATGTACGTGTGCGTGTGGGTTAAGAAATATTAAAAATACTTTGACGTCAGGTTAAATCGATCCAAGACATCGACTTCAATACTAGGTTAATTTATAAATGAATTGTTGTTATATATTAGAAAATTAAGTTTTTTCTTGTGTATTATTCCTATATCATCTATTGCTAACAAATAAAAATACAGTAATTCACAACTAACAACACATAAAAACATAACTAATTAACGTAATTACTTCGGAAAATCGACCAGAGCGTATATCCGATCGCGCGCAGATTGCATCCGCCCCGCCGGTGCCTCACGCATGAAAAATTATCATCCCATCACTAGTAGCGAGTAGCGAGTAGCGGCACTCGTTGGTAAACAACAAACGGACCTCCTTAGAGGCGACGTGACGACGCCGCCGAATCTTGGCCGATAGCATGCGGGGAATTAAAACGATGTTATGACAATTTTCTTTCGTTACTGCTTGTTTTAGGGGCTAATTAAAAACTTTAGAGGAACTTAGTAGAACCTGAGAAATAATATTATAAGTACATAGTTAGAATTGACTATAACAGTAATTTTCAAAGACTAGAAGACAGACATGAAGATAAAAGTGAAAAATGTCTGATAGTAATGGTCTACTTCTATACTTACTTACATAATTTATAGCTCATTTTTAGGTTCCGTACACAAAGGGTAAAACGGGACCCTATTACGGGACTAAGGCTCCGCTGTACGTCTGTGGGTCTGTCTGTCCGTCTGTCACCAGGCTGTATTGTATCTCATAAGCCGTGATAATTAGACAGTTGAAATTTGGACAGATGATGTATTTCTGTTGCCGCTATAGCAACAAATACTAAAAAAACAGAATAAAATTAATATTTAAGGGGGTTCCCATACAACAAACGTTATTTTTTGCCGTTTTTATAGATAATAGTACGGAACTCTTCGTGCGCTAGTCCGACTCGCACTTGGCCGGTTTTATTTTAGTTTAATCATTAAATAGTAGGAGAAAATCTTCGAAACCACTCATACTATACTATACGCCATGGGGGTCACCGATGATCCCCGAATAACAGATTTCCTATTGTGTCTAGTTTGTTAACAGCTAGTTTAAAAAAAAAGACAAGTTATAATAAACCTTCAGGACGGACTAGGCTTCATTTTATTGCATTTTTGTAATATACCTAAGGGGGCGTCCATAAATTACGTGAGGTGTTTTTTTAAATTTTCTTCAAAAAAAAATTGCGTGATATTTGCCGAGACCCCCCCTCTCTCCAACGTAAGATTAGATGAGATTTGACTCGACCCCCTCCTCCCCTTAAACATCTCACGTAATTTATGGACGCCCCCTAATATAATCGTAAAAAAGGTAGTACTCGGCCACAACAAGTTTTTTTCAAACTACGATCGCTACGCACTTCTACGAATTTCTTCGTAGCTGTCGTAGATTAAAGATTGGAATTCCCTGCCTGCGTCTGTATTTCCGAGTGCATATAACCTGACTCTCTTTAAGTCCAGAGTGAATAGGCATCTTCTGGGCAAGCTCGCTCCATCGTAGATCCCATCTATGCTCTAGAGCAAGATTGGGGTCAAGAGTAAGCCCATTTAAAAAAAAAAAGATAGGAGATCTCGTAGTTAAAGAAAGTCTGTTTATATTTTATCTAAATACACTATTTAAACTCAATAAAACAGGAATTACCGCGAACATAATTTAGGAACAAAATGTTACCCCTTTTGCCTGTCGTTTCGATCGGGTGATACCGACTGCTAAGTTATGATCGCGTTAATTCCCGTTTCATTGAGTTTAAATCATGCAACCCGAAAGTTTAAAAGTAATTAATAATACACTTTTTATCTAATGGATTATTTCTTACAGGGCTCAGGTTCAAAATTACAATTAATTAGTAAGGATTAAACATGCGCTCGAAAAACAGTATTACTTTAACCTTTTTTGCGCGAACTTGACGTATAAACAACACTACTTACGTACTGTTGCATTCACATAGCTTTGCTTGTTAGAGCCATTGATAAGAATGTACTATATACCAAGGTACTTATATCATGTTTAAAGGAAAATAAGTAAGTAATTTGTTTACTTATTAAAACGAGCAAGTACCTTCTAAGAATCTGCGTACCATTTCTATCACTAACCTAAAGTATGATCTAATTACTAATACCAAAACCGATTAACAACGGCTAATTAGTCTAGCTAAAATAAATCTCACATCTATTTCCTAGCTATAAGTTCCAAAATCGTCGCAAATGAAGAAGCGAGCAAATAATTTTTATTATCGGAGTCATGTGGAGGAGGCTGAGAGGCGCCATCGTCCGCGACGGCGCGGCCCCGCGACGCCTGCTTTGCGTCGCGTAAACAACGCTGCTTATTCCTCTGCTTGATTGATAGATATTGTGTTTAATTGAGTTGTCTTACTACGGTTAAGTACCTTCAAGGTTCTGTGGGGTTCGGTAAACACTTTTTTGTAAGCACTACTTAGGTACCTTAGACTAGGTAGGTTGACACACTAGACTTGTCAAAATAGAAACTGTGTTTAGAGATGTATTTATGACATATTTCAATGCTGATTTGTCGACAAATTTATAACACAAATGAATGACATCAAAAAAAAATTTTTCTCATTTAATTTCGAATTGTTTTTTAATTCCATGTGTCATTCTATTCTTTATTTTATTGACATTTAATTTTATTCATTTTGTGTAATTTTGCATGCTATAAATGGAAATATCTTGACATATTTGTAACATCTGCATTTTGTACTCACCCTATTTAATGGCAAATAAAGTCTTTTGTATTTGTATTTGTAGACTATCTAGTTATCTACTAGTATAAATGAGTCGTACACTGCTTATTCCTCTGCTTGATTAATAGATATTGTGTTTAATTGAGTTGTCTTATTACGGTTAGGTAAAGTACCTTCAAGGTTCTGTGGGGTTCGGAAAACACTTTTTTGTAAGCACTACTTAGGTACCTTAGACTAGGTAGGATGACACACTAGACTTGTCAAAATAGAAACTGTGTTTAGAGAGGTATTTCTATACTTCTATACTAATATTATAAAGAGGAAAGGTTTGTACCTATTTTTGTATGTTTGTAATGAATAGGCTCTAAAAGCACTGGGCCGATTTAAAAAATTCTTTCACCAATAGAATGCTACATTCTTCCAATTTGACATAGGCTACATTTCATTTTGAAAAAATTAGGGATCCTTGGTAAAATTTGAACAATGTAACCAAAGGTGTAGAAAAATGAGTCTTAAAATGTCTTTCGTCGAATGCGCTGCCGAAACTATTAGCGATAATTGTCTACCCCGTGAGAAGCCGGGACGGGCTGCTAGTATGACATATTTCAATGCTGATTTGTCGACAAATTTATAACACAAATGAATGACATCAAAAAAAAATTTTTCTCATTTAATTTCGAATTGTTTTTTAATTCCATGTCATTTTATTCTTTATTTTATTGACATTTCATTTTATTTATTTTGTGTAATTTTGCATGCTATAGGTGAAAATAGCTAAATAGGCTAAGGATCTTGACATATTTGTAACATCTGCATTTTGTACTCACCCTATTTAATGGCAAATAAAGTATTTTGTATTTGTATTTGTAGACTATCTAGTTATCTACTAGTATAAATGAGTCGTACTCTGCTTATTCCTCTGCTTGATTGATAGATATTGTGTTTAATTGAGTTGTCTTACTACGGTTAAGTACCTTCAAGGTTCTATGGGGTTCGGTGGACACTTTTTTGTACACACTACTTAGTTACCTTAGACTATTAAGTTACCGACTAGTACCTATAAATGAGTCGTACACTGCTTATTCCTCTGCTTGATTGATAGATCCATCATCATCATCATCACCAGCCTATATCAGTTCACTGCAGGACACAGGCCTCTCCAAAAGGAGGATTTTGCCATAATCGCCACGCTTGGCAGGCGGGTTGGCGATCGCATTTTGGCCAATGGTGGAAAGGAGACGCTGCTACCCGTCTTCTTGTGGCAGTTCTCCTGTAGTCGCCTCTTACGACACCCATAGGAAGAGAAGGGGTGGTGCAATTCTTTTAACATGCCGGCACCACAGGGCACGGATTGATAGATATTATGTTTAATTGAGTTGTCTTACTACGGTTAAGTACCTTCAAGGTTCTGTGGGGTTCGGTAAACACTTTTTTGTAAGCACTACTTAGGTTTAGACTATCTAGTTATCTACTAGTATAAACGAGTCTTACACTGCTTATTCCTCTCCTGATTGATAGATATTATGTTTAATTGAGTTGTCTTACTGCGGTTAAGTACCTTCAAGGTTGTGTGGGGTTCGGTAAACATTTTTTTGTACGCACTACTTAGGTACCTTAGACTATTTAGTTACCATTACTAGTATAAATGAGTCGTACACTGCTTATTCCTCTGCTTGATTGATAGATATTGTGTTTAATTGAGTTGTCTTATTACGGTTAGGTAAAGTACCTTCAAGGTTGTGTACCTTAAACCTTAGACTATTTAGTTAGGTACCTACATGTATTCGAATGAGTCGTTAGAGTTGATATTTTTTTGGGTTTCAGGAGTATTATGAATGGCTTCTTAGACTATTGAGAAGTAGTCTTTTTAAGAGTGCCAAAAAGTTAATTTATATGTGTAATATTGCTTTATGTAGTACCCTTTTTACAAGGCATTGTTGTATCAGGCATATAATTTACAACTAAATTAAACTAACATTAATAAATTAAAGATTCAAAAGACAATAGGTACATTAATTACCTACTAGTATTTAAATAAGTCTTTAAAGTTGATTTTTTGTTAGGTTTCATGAATATTAAGAAATACTTCTTAGACTATTAAGGAGTAAGTCTTCAGGAGTGCCAAAAAGTGCAATCCTGAAGTATTGCTATACCTTTTATACAAGGCGTTGTTATATCTGAAATTTATTAAACAACTTTAACTAAATAAGTTAATAAACTAGAGGCGAAAAGTACAATACAGGCTCTTAAAATAGTTTTGTTTCATGACGACAAACTAGAGGTTGTTTTATGAGGCACAGACATTATTATCTTTATTAACAAACATGGTCACATCGTTTCTAAGATCAAGCCTACAAATACTTATTTTTTAAATAGTGCAGTGATAAAAAAGTTGGGATTATTGAATTTAATCCTAGTCACAGAAATAAATAGTTTTATTATAATATTTTTGTCCCTTTCTTTTTAAAGGATTGTCCCTAATTCTAATGCCTGTCTCATGACGAGATAAACATCGAGATGCTATTTTTTCGTCCCCTAAAAGGAAATAAGCTTATGAAATAGGATCCAATATAACAGCTACACAATAATTACTTAAAACATTACTTAGTCTTTTTGCTTTATACGCTAATATTCAAATTCAAATTCATTTATTTACATGAAACACGGTACATGTTATAAGGTGTTACATTTAAATATTATGTTCAAACATGTTTCGCTAACGTACTAGCATGCAAAAGTCAAATGAGAAAAATAATAATTATATAAATATGTCAAATAAGTAATTTAAATCATGTCAAATATTAAGCACAATATTACATTATTAAAATAAAATGTCAGTTCTTGCTTTATACAACACTCCACAGTATCATTCCACATATTAATTACCTAATGCCTGAGTCTGTTCATAAGTCTAAATATTCTTTAACAGAGTAGAAGCACTGTTCCTGTAACCAGAACTTCACTATATATAGTCTATATACAGGGTGTTGGGTAATGGGTATATATCAAGCCGACGCAATAGCCTATGTTAACATATGCATATAAATTAATGTAATTAATGTATGGTAAGTCATCATTTTTGAAAAAAAAAGTCACGGAAATCGTTTTCTAAAATTTTTGAAAATTAAAACAAAAAAAATATATCAATTTTCTGACTTTACCATATTATTTAAAAGCATTGTTAACATAGAGTGTCTTGATATACCCTACCAAAAACCCTGTAGAGTTAAAGCGACGATCGACTGAGATTAGACTTCAACGCGCTCGGAAGATGGGAAATGTAGGAAGAAAACACCGTCATACCTTTTTATAACATGTATTGGGTTTGTTTCCGTACATAATAATGCATAAAGAGCACTTTCATAAATCTACATTTAACCTAAATCTGTAAGAAAATATTCTGTCTGTGTGAACGTCAAACAAGCGATTCATTACATATTTACATTTTGTGGCGGTCGCTTGAAATCGCTTTTAAGTATGTAAAATTGCATGTATCATTTATTCTAGTAGTTATATGATTAAATTTTAAATAATTAAATAATAAATAAATAAATATTGGACAACATCACATACATTGCTCTGATCCTAAGGTAAGTAGCTAAAGCACTTGTGTTATAGAAATCAGAAACAACGACGGTACCACAACACCCAGACCCGAGACAATATAGAAAAGTTCGTTTTCCACATTGACCCGACCGGGGATCGAACCCGGAACCTCTGAGACGGCGGCGCCATATACAGTCGGGCGTGCTCGCCTCTCGGCTACGGAGGTCGTCATAATTGTTTTGTTCTTTAATTGCTAATATCGCTTATTTGGTTACTTAAGCTAAATATATAATTTCTATCTACTTCAAGAACTACAGTATCGAATGGTCATATTTTATAAATGATGTGTAAAATAGGGTTTATAGTAATCTTGATTTCTGAAGTGAAATTTTAAAATTTAGTTACATTGATTAGCATTCGTACTGTCAAATTTTGTGCTGCTGCGAACTGCGAACTTCGAGCGATCATTCATTCGTAAAAATGTAAGATATAATATAATCCATTTATTGGTAGGTATATGTTCTATTTATCTCCACCCAGCATTCAGTTGATCATTCATCAATAACCGTCATATCCTTACAAATATAATACTCATCATTATATCCGCGAAATATGAAGATAGATGAGCAAACGTACTCATTACCATCCGATAAAAACAAAGAGAATGAACCGATGTTCTTATCGATTTTATGGGAAAATTGCAAGGATTTCAGATGCTAGCTAAACGTCATCTAATTTATTTATTTGTTAAGTGCGCGCTTTTTTTAAATTTGACTTATTATTTTATCATTATAAAAGTGTGAGGCTCTGAATGTTGATCCACTTTTTAAGTTTTAGCTATGTTTTGATGTTTTTAATTCCTAGATTATCGCTACTTGTGAAGACCTATAAGTGGTTTAATAGATGCTATACTGATGTATTTAAATATTGTATAAACCCTGGTTTTCCTGTAATAAATAAATAAATAATGATCGAATCACCTCTATTAGGCAAACTTTTTTTTACAGTTTTTTATGTTTACTTTTTAGGGTTTTGTTCCTCAAATGGCACCCTTAAACTCATAGTAATACTTTGTAGTCCGTCTGTCTGTCTATCATGTCCCTTTTTACCAGAAAAGCGTGTAGGCATCAAGTTTAAATTATCAATCAAGTCTACAATTCCTTGAATCTGTAGAAAAACAAAGTTCTGTGTCTAATGTTTATTCGTTTAATAACTAAAATAATTACAATAGATTGACTATGTCTTTTTCTTGATTTGTTTCTGATTAAAAAATATTTTTTTTGTAATTATGCATTTTTTTGTTAATACTTATACTTTATTCTACATCTAATATATACATTCTATATATTCTATATCATATATACTAAGCCAACGACCGCCTAAAATTTCTCATCCTAATATTTGACGACCTCCGTAGCCGAGAGGCGAGCACGCCGGACTTTAAATGGCGCCGCCATCTCTGAGGTTCCGGGTTCGATCCCCGGTCGGGTCAATGTAGAAAACGAACTTTTCTATATTGGCTCGGGTCTGGGTGTTGTGGTGATTTCTATAACACAAGTGCTTTAGCAACTTACCTTAGGATCAGAGCAATGTATGTGATGTTGTCCAATATTTATTTATTATTTCGACACCCTGTATTGTTCAGCCCTTAGTAACCCGACGCAGGTCACAGCAACACCTCGTCATCCAGGGGCATTAATACCCGTCACCTCGCAGAACACCGATCGGTCATCATCATCAGACCCAAACTGAATGCGTGTTATTGATGGATTCTCATTTACCATGCGAAAACAAGAGCAACTCATCGACACGTTTTGATCTACAAACTCCGTTTGACGACCTCCGTAGCCGAGAGGCGAGCGCGCCGGACTTTAAATGGCGCCGCCATCTCTGAGGTTCCGGGTTCGATCCCCGGTCGGGTCAATGTAAAAAAACGAACTTTTCTATAATGGCTCGGGTCTGGGTGTTGTCGTACCCAACTGGGCGTTGTTTCTGATTTCTATAACCCAAGTGCTTTAGCTACTTACCTTAGGATCAGAGCAATGTATGTGGTGTTGTCCAATATTTATTTATTAAACTATTTTATTTCTCTTTCAGTTGTCAGGTTAGGTATATTATTTGTTAAGTTTTAATTACTTATTGAAGTGTTTACGTCTAGGAGTCACCAAATCATACTGCTGAGATGATGAAGAAAGCCACAGAATTCCTTAATGGTTAGGCTTAGGTAGATATTACTACGATAGATTGACAATGATTTTTAAGCTTTTTCGTTTCTGATTGAACAAAAAAAAATCTATGCATTTTTAATTTTATTCTAAAGTCTGTTAAACCACCCCCTAAAATTTATCTCGTATTTTTTTAACACTATTTCTCAGCCCTTAAATCCAATCCAATATTGGGACGTGTAAAAGTGCCTTTAATAGCCTTCTTACAAAAATACAGGGTATAGCACCACATATCCCTGTATTCAGGGGCATCAATACCCGACACCTCGCAGACTACTGATCGGTCATCATCATCAGACGCGCGAACTGAGGGCGCGTTAGTGATGGATGGGCGGGCTTCTCATTACCATGCGAAAACAAACAGAACAACTCATCCGCATTTTGGCGGATAATAGTATGATTATATTTATTAACTATTTCTGTTTCGTACAGTTGTCAAATTAGAATGTAGAGAATGAAAATATTAATATCTATATTGTCTGTACAGAGCCCAAACTAAATGACCCCCATGTACAAACAACGGAATCGTTTACTTGTTAGTGCAGCGAAATTGTTTAGTTTTACGATTTTATTTTTTTACTGTTTTTGACTTGTAGTATTTGCTATCGTTTTTTTGTTTGTTATTGTGATCGTTTTTTGAAGTTATAAGTGTTTCACTGCATTCGACAGTAGGGTTTATCGCCATATCGCCAGGACTAGGTGTCTCGAATTCGATTTCCGATCAAGTCAATGAAGAAAACTTACTTTCCTATATTCATATCGCGTCTGGATGTTTAGTAACGTCGTCTTTTTCTGATTTCTAATACAAGTACTTTAGCAGCTACCTTTGGATCAGACTTCAGAGCAATAAATAAATATTGGAAAACATCACATACTTACCTTCATTGCTCTGATTCTAAGGTAAGTAGCTAAAGCACTTTTAAAGAAATCAGAAACAACGACGGTACCACAACAGCCAGACCCAAAACAATGAAGAAACGTTCGTTTTCTACATTGACCCGACCGGGGATCGAACCAGGGACCTTAGAGGTGGTGACGCCAAGTCTGTGTCAGATATGTATTTATTTAGTCACCGGACCAATCCGCACTGGGCCCCCGTGGTTTAGTATGACCCAAAACCACCTATGAATATTAAGATGAGGCCTGCGCTGTACAGTAGAACGTAATAATTAGGGTTACTCTACTTTATTGCTGGATATTCTGTAATATAAGAAGCTGTCAGAATAGTTTTCAAAACAAATCAATATTCCCACACTTCCGAGTATGTTGGGAGGACGAACTCAGAGACTTTCTACATTAGTGTAATATTATTCCCATCTCGTTCTGAGCTCCCCTTATCCTCCGGGCATTATGTCATGAAATCGATGAATCGGTGTTCTCCCCTAATTTATATAACCCACAATGCTATGCAATGCAAACACTCAAAAACTGTTGGACACGACGCGGGGGGCCACGAAAACGGCTAGAAATTAAAAACAGAAAGTTGTATATACCTACTTAAAAAGTTTAAAACTTAATGAAACGGGAATTAACGCGATCATAATTTAGGTACAAATGTTACCTCTTTCGCCTGACGTTTTCTCCTAAAAAAGTTTCCTCTAGACATTTAAACGCGCTAAGTTGGGAAGCAAGAGATGAACTTTATCGTTCCAGAAGAGTAGATTCGAAATTTTTTCGTGAGATAAAAATACTTCTTTGATCTAGGCTAATTTTATAAACTTAATAATCAAAAATCCGACTGCAAATAAGAAAATTTAAATAAAAGTAACGTACAAGACCAAAACAGTATTGAGAATAGAAAATAAACTAGCAATAAAGCATAAACAAAGTAAACTCTACTTCCAAAACAATTAAGTAGGAAAAGGTAACCAATAGTACCTAGCGAGCCAATTCATCAAAGTTTTTTATTACATTTAAAAAAATATTTTAATATTTTGAATCTTTTGAAGCTTATTATAGATTAAAGCTGATTGTGCTTTGTTTAATTTTTTGCAGCTGGAAGTAGAGCCGTCTTATTATTGTCTCCTGCCGGTTAATACGTTAGAATCATTATGTCAGGCTTGGCTTTATGGTTAGATAAGATAAGATAAGATAATTTTTATTTGCATAAGAACACGGTATTAACAGGTGATATACATACAGAATAAGGCACATTCGTGTCTTGCTAATTTTTTAGCACGCAAATTCAGTGTAAAATGATATAAGTTAAATAACATTGCAAATATGTGATGGAAAATAATTCACTAAAAATATAATTTCAAATATGTCCAGGTCAATAATTAATTATAACAAGTCAAAATTTTAGAATTTACAGTCAAAGTATTCTTTAATGTCATATATATTGTTGTCAATGAGCCACTTCTAAAACTTAGCTAAACTTAGTTAAAATGATGATGATTACATGCTTGCACGTTTATTCTCGGCACCCGCTAGTTTCGCAGCCCCGCAAGCCAAGACTCGTCCGGCGCCCGTTGCGGCGCCGCTGCGACGCTGCTAGCATCTTCATCTGCTGCTTGTTTTGTTCATTTGCCTCGTTACCTGCACTGCAGTTGTTACTTGCCGTTATTTGTCTTTTAAATCGTATTTGTTTCATTGTTTCAAAGTGCTCTGGAGATGACACTGAAGTTTTAATAAGGAATTTGAATAATGAAGACCTCAAGTTGTTGACAGAGTTGTTCGAGATCGTATAGCTACTTAAAAGTGTTTTAATGTTCTGAGAGGGAAACAGCCTAGGATCAGGTCTTTTTAAATATTAGACAACATCACATCCATTGTTTTGATCCTAAAGTAAGTAGCTAAAGCACTTGTGTTATAGAAGTCAGAAACAACGACGGTACCACAACACCAATACCCGAGAGAATATAGAAAAGTTCGTTTTCTACATCTACCCGACCGAGGATCGAACCCGGAACCTCGTAGATGGCGACGCCAAGTCCGGCCTGCTCGCCTCTCGGCTACGGAGGTCGTCAAAAAGGTTTGTAGTATCTGTATAAGGTTGTAGTACTACCTAATAACATTGGTGGCTGTCACCAGCCCGGCTACTTGTTAATTCTGATATAGGCATTGAGGTATAATGTACTCGCTAGTACATTATACCTCAATGGATATAGGTAGGTTCCTATTTACGATGTCATCGTTGCTGATAGCTGTTTCTAGCACTTACAAACCCAAGAGAAAGAAAAAAATGTTATCTATCCTGAATTGACACATCGGGAAACGACGCGAAGATGATAGATATTTAATGAATGTGAGAATCAAACACTAGGTGTACCGACTACCGACACACCAGCTGTTGCCAACATAAGTAATAAACAAGTACGTACATAATACAAAAATACAACACCCTTTAGTAATGGTGACCTTGGATTGCGGCTACACTGATCAGGCGATAGCGTTCACTCGTCATAGGGTTGCCAGTAGCCGCACTGAAAATACTTCTTTCTTTTTTGCTTTGTCACGCTTCTAGTCGAGTAGCTTATCCTAGTTTAAAAAGGTTGGATATTAACATTGGGAGCGTTTACCAGTTAATTCATAGACAGGAGAACCTGACTGTTTGGATAATGACACAGTTTTTTCTCAAAAGGCCGGTTTTTTTTTTTTAAAACATGTACCGCCTCCTTTGGGACCTGGACCCACGACCATCGGATCGCATTAGGTACATGAATCAGCAACAACGCCGGTACCAACACCCAGACCTGAGATATATACTTAAAAAAGTTCGTTTTCCACATTGACCCGACCTGGGATCGAACTCAGAGATATAATAAATAAATATTGGGCAACATCACATACATTGCTCTGATCCTATGGTAAGTAGCATAAGCACTTGTGTTATAGAAATCAGAAAAAACACCGGTACCTCAACACCCAGACCCGAGACAGTATAAAAGTTCGTTTTCCACAATGACCCGACCGGGGATCGAACCCGGAACCTCAGAGATGACTCCATATACAAGGTGTACAAAAGAATGGGACACTCCTTAAAACCACGTGATCAGCTAGTCATATACAACAACTTTTCCTATAGGAGCAACATCGATATCGTGATTTTATTTTCAGATGCTCCGTACATTATCATCGAGGTATGCGAGAAGTTTGTATGGAGAAGCAGAAAAAAAAATATCGATTTCGATGTTGCTCCCATAGTAAAGGTTGTTGTATATGATCAGCTGATCACATGGTTTTAAGGAGTGTCTCATTCTCTTGTACATCCTGCATAGCCGGGCGTGCTTGCCTCTCGGCTACGGAGGTCATCAAAAAATAAATAAATAAAGGTTATCTTTTTATTTCCAATTAGACAAGCGCCAACCCTACAGCTAAGGCAGCCGGCACGGGCCGGCGACCGGCGGGCCGGCGTCGGCGGCGGCGCCGGCAGGATGCACGGCTAATCACGTGGTTCACTTGACGCGTCACGCGTGTCGCCAACGATAATATCATGTTTTGGATAATGTGCTAACTAACTTTTAGTGTCCTGAAACAATGGAACTGATTTTCTGTGCATTTAGAAATACTAATATATACTTAACTACTTTGTAGGTACCTAGGTGCGGTTCAAGATTTTACGAGTTAAATAGGTAAGAGGTATACCTAGGCCATAACCATGGACTCTTAAAACAATCTCAAAGTTATCAAATCTGTCAATTTTGGTACGTCATTTCATACAAAATTTGACAGAAATGATAATGTTTGACAGATTTGAGATTGTTTTAAGAGTTTGTGGTTACCGCCCAGAGATAAACAACCTTTTATAACTTGGAAACAAATTTTAAAGTTACATTAAGGTAACGTGTAGGAATGTGACAATACCGATTTAATCTTCAGAATCATCATCATTGCGTCCACAGGACGTCCACTGCAGAACATTGGCCTCCCCCAGTGACTTCCAGATTTGCCGGTTGGAAGCGGCATGCGTCAAACGGCTTCCTGCAATCTAAATTTTGTTTTTTAGCAATTACCATGCTAGGTTCCTGCAATCTTTTCCATCTTTTCCAGGACGTCTGTCCAACTTGTGGGTTGACGTGCCAATCTGCGCTTGCCGGTACGTGTCCTCCATTCCAGCCCCTTCCTGCCTAGGTGATATGTACTCCGTCCACTGCCACTTTAACTTGCTAATCCGTCGGGCTGTGTCCGCGACTTTTTTTCGTTCACGGATCGTCTGATTTCTTATTCGATCTCGTAAAGAAATACCTAGCATAGCTCTTCGATTACCGATTGAATCGGCAGGCCGATATCAGATTTACTTGTAAGCTCATCTTACCTTATCAGTTAGAAACATCGCTACTCCCTCTCAGATGGCAGTTACTTGCATGGAAGCGTTCCTAAGACGCTTAAATCTCAATCGGTCGTCAACAACAAACGCTATACTTGAAAGTTTTTAGTATCATTGTCGGCTTTGCCAATTATTTACTGCATAAGTAATCGATAAGTATCTAATAGGACTATAGTACAAGCCTTGTACTAGTTCTTCTCCTAGTTTTTCTGAAGAAATCTTATTTCTAACCTGCAGTGCAATATATTTGACTGAGATAAGTACTTAATGATGATGATGATGATCTATCGGTGACGACACTTACCTAATGTTTCAATGTTATATGCAATGCATGAAGTCAGCAAGTAACTTTGTGGTAACTGGTGCCCGATTTCCCACAATTGGGTAAATTTGTTACCTATTTAATTACCAAGTCACAGCTCACTTACTTTATCAGTAAAAAAGCAAAGAGCAAGTCAAAGAAAGACTAATAAACATTTCTACAAGTAATCATACAAGTTGAAAACAAGGCTTACACCTATGTAGCGGGTGCAAGACAATATTGAGTTAGTGGCGCCTAGTTATTTGCGAATGTCGGGGGCGGTGCCGCCGAGCCGCGCCGGCCCGCCGCCGCCGGCGCCCCGCGGTCCAACCGAAAGTTAGCGCCTGGCCTAAGGTACAAGATCATACCAGGTTTATGGTAAGTTGATAGGATGTGAAAAAGACACATTTTATTAGTGGTTAATTTTCTTTTAGGGGGTGATCCTACTTCCTATATAAAACAAATTGTATTATGGGACCTCGAATGGAAATCACAGAACTATAAGCCGACAACAGCTGTAGGTAGGTTAGCTACTCAACACTGGCAGACGGCAACAGGGCATGCAAACTTTCCCTTTCTAGCAACCTTATATGAGTTACTTGTTCGTACTTATACTAGCAATCGCTAGCGCTGCACAGTAATAATGGAGCTACAATAAGTTATCGAGTATTGTCTTGTTAAGCAACCTAGGCTGTGTTATCTACGCTTTGAACCAACCGTTTTTTTTTTCAAGTCGTAATGTAGCAAAAATTTGCCCCTATACCTAATTATTGTTTATCGGTTTGCATGCCGACACACACACACACACACACAAACACACACACACACCCACACACACGCACACACACACACACACACACACACACACACACACACACAAACACACACACACAAAATGGGGGCGTTATAAAAAATCGTATTTAAATTACGTGTTATTCGAAACTGTAAAGAATGAGATACAATGTAAATTTAAAATTAATAAAGAGACTTGTATCAACTTTAATTAGGTAGGTATTGCTATAAAAATCGCTACCGCCTATAACTCAGCCCGCTCCCGCTAGTGCCCAACTAATGATTGCTCATGATTTATTTGGGCTTATTTTATTGCGTTTGATTTTACAGGGGCCGCTTAGAAAGGTGTTTCCGTATTCCCTCTATGTTTGTCTACTGGTTGTCGGACGGAGCCCTTGTTTACTTTGTTTTTTTTTATGGAAACAAGTTTTTTTCTAAGTTGTGAAGATAGTAAATTATTTGGGAGCATGAGAATATTTTTATACTATTGACATAAAGTGTAACAGTGCAAACCTGAAGTTAGGTTTGTTTATAAAGAAAGCATGCAATGTTCGGGAAGTAGTAAAATAAATACTTACCTAATAATTAATTTAATAAGTGACTAATAAATATGTAATTAATATTATTTATTTTTTACAAATTATAGATTTTTCAATTTTGTATTTTACTATTTTAATATTTTTTTCTTTTGAAATGGATGTTTCTCAATGTTTCTCAGACTCTGAAGCACACTTCCACAACTTCTTTTCATTCTTCTCACGAATAAATAGTTAATATTATGAACTTATTGTATGTGAAGATAAATAACACTTGAAAAAAAAATCATCGACCTCAGGTGGGACTCGAACCCACGTCCCATCGCATACCGGGCGAGTGCTTTGACCACTAAGCTACCGAGGACGTCACGTGACAAGATGAAATTCCTTAAGTGTTTTTTCTCGCTGTCAAAGCCAGCGTATTCTGATCAATGTTGTAGCTATATGTATAGCTAAGTAGTATACTACCGTCAACACCCTATAGAAATATTTTTACAAATATTTGACTATTGGTTAAGATCAGAAAATGCTTTAACATTTTAAATTTTTGTTTTTAGCAATTCCATGCAAGGTTTAATTGAAGATAAATAACACTTGAAAAAAATCATCGACCTCAGGTGGGACTCGAACCCACGTCCCATCGCATACCGGGCGAGTGCTTTGACCACTAAGCTACCGAGGACGTCACGTGACAAGATGAAATTCCTTAAGTGTTTTTTCTCGCTGTCAAAGCGATTTATTGTATGTGGTCAATAAAATCAAGAAAAAAAAATCTGCTGTTTGGTCGAGTAGATAGGACATTATTAGTCGCCCAGCCTTTATCCCACAGTAGATAGCCTAACGCCATTAAAACATCCTTCTGAAAACTACTTAACCTTAATGTGTGTGAATCAGCCAGCATACCAGACTTTTTTATTTTGCCGTATAAAAGATTGGCGCCGCGGAAATGCATGTGACATCATCTTTGATGAGTGTCGGCCCGCGGGTCAGTCCGGTCGTTTGGCGAAACGACTAACTAGCTACATATTTCTTTGCTTGTCCAATATTGCAAATAATTTTGGTGTTAAAAATAGTGTCTAAAATAAAATAACCGAATTTTTAGAATTAAAAGGATTTTATATTGACGACCGTCTGGTGTAGTGGTTCGCGCTCCGGACTACAATGCCTGGCGGTTGCGGGTTCGAATCCCGCGAGGGGCAAATGTTAGTGTGATGAGCACGAGCATTTGTACCTAAGTCATGGATGTTTATAAACGTATTTAAGTATGTTTATCCGTTATCTAGTCGCCATAGCACAAGCTTTGCTCAGTTTGGGGCTAGATAATTGGTGTGATTGTGGAAACAATTTATTATTATTTATTTATTATTATTATATGAAATTAATAACTACTAAGTAGGTATAGCAAGCAGGTTATTATTTTCGTGTAGGTACTTTTATTATCGAATCTTAAGAGGATAAATTTAATTAAAATCTCTACCTAGACTACGCTGTAGTCATTATTGGTACTTTGCCGCTCTAAATTAGAATCTAATGATCTTGTATTTTTTCTACAAAACTATAAAATTATGTAACTTCTACTGCAACGGCCGCAAAATGTCAATAAGTTAATTCATCAACCCTAGTCCCCAAGAGACAGGACTACCTAGTTTGGGGACTACTTGTAAACCTAGTTGTAATCTTTCTGTTAATAAATATATTTCATGTCATATTTCATTTCATTTAAAAATAGGTAGCCACCTTAATCTTTCTTGGTGATGCAAAAATTTGAGTAGGTCTAGCTCAACGATATAAAACTATCGTTGGTCTAGCTACATACAGTCACGAACTTCCCACGAACGTCCCACCTGATGGCATGGTAATTAGGATATCACCAACACCTTGCTAGACGTTTAAACACGATATTTATTTTAAAAAAATGTTTAAAAATGTATTACGTCCCAAATTAAAGTTCGTGATGGCACTTTCTAGACTAATAAGCGCATTTTTATTGACCTTAAGTGCCCGCATGCGCATGGGCGGGGTACGAAAGATTTCTGTAACGTATGCCAGGGGCCCCTTTTCATTTCATTGGTTGCTGTCCCGGATATACAAATGCGGGAAGCCCCCGCACGCATTGAATCGATCGAGTTATCGACCGATAGATTACATGCGGGGCCTCCCCGCATTCGGACTAACGACCGAATTATCGACCAATGTAAATCCACCTTAAGGTACCCCAGGTACCTAACACTTCTTTAGTAGGTATTGAAAATAAACAAAAATAAACCTAATTTGTAGGAACTATAAACTTAATAATTATACAAGAAATTGTTTATAATAATTTATTAAAGTAAAAAGTGCCTATCTCTAATACTTTTCGATACATATCGAATTATTACAAACAAAATACATTTTATTTATATGTTAAATTTTTCATCTAGTAATTCTTTACAAATTATGCAAAAACTTATCAATATATACCTACTTACATGATATTGCTTCTAAGTATTTTTAGTTAATAAAAAGCAGTGCACGTGAAAAAACACTTATGATTTATTAACACTTTATGGACGTGGGTGATAAAACTTTGTTTTTTAATTAAAGTTTGGTTAGTATATCACCACTGTCCCGTTAAGGGTTAAATATTAAGAGTCATAGTGCTAAAAAAAACTATCGTTTAACTTTGAAAAGTCTAGGCTACGTAAGGTCCATTTCGCATCTCAGCTCCCCTAGCATGACAGATTCATCGATACTCAACTGTCAAAATATGATATTTATACATAGCCGCCATTTTAGAATTTTATTGAATCAGCAAGCATATCTGTGCCGGCAGAGAGGAGGTATACCACTTCTCTGGTAATATGGACCAGGGGCGCCGACTCCGTGGAAGTTCGGGGCTCGAGCACCCATGAGAAATCAACAGTGGGTGCCGAGCACCCCTGAGAAAAGGCATCAAGACACAGATCAGCAGGAGACGTATTTTTGAATCATGCGAATTCCAATTCGAATACGAAATGGCAAGATTCGCATGCGAATGACTAAAATCACTATTTTTGAAAATTCATTCTGTGAATTCTGCAACGAGTGGTCCGCCTCACTCGTATTTCGATTCTACTAGTAGAAAGTTTAGAAGTATGACTTTGACAAGTAAACATAAGGTTCACAGATTAAAAACTTTTTTTTTCGTTCCGTTCCATGCGATTCATTGCCGGTTTTTAAAATCAATAAGTTTTTGCATTCCGGTTTTAAATATTTTCTGCGTGAAACGAAAATAGTTAAAGAATTTCACCATAATAGCAACACAGTTAGAGTGATTCAAAAATGCGTGAAATCGGGAGTGATAGAAATAGAATTCGCACACGAATCGTATTCGTGTACGAATTCAAGATTCATTTCGAATGCTTCAAAAATACGTCTCCAGTAATCGCCTATTAGGGATGAGCGTTTTTTCATTACTCGACGACCCGTTTTCGAGTCATTAAATGGGCATAAGCACCCATAAGGTTTTCTAAAAGCCGGCGCCCCTGATCTGGACAATTTGGACAATCAACCTCCGATACTTGTTAGCGGTTTTTACACTTAACTTATTACGAAATAACAATTCCTGTCAACTATCGCTTGTCCATGCTAAAACTGTACAGTCACAGATTAAATAATGATGGAATTGTTGATACACAAAATAATGATAAAAAATGGTATTCTCGTTTTAAGCCGTTTCTATAAAATCAGGGTTCAGGGATTTTGTTTTATTTTCAGGGTCATTACAATTTTTTGTCATTAAAAATCATCGAAAATATTTAGTAAAGCAATGTTACTGTTACTGGATCGAAACTGGATTTTGATTAAATTTGAATTACGTGAATCAAGTCTCTGCCCCTTTAGTATGAGCAACAAAACACGATATGATAATATAGCGATTTATAGCATTTTTTTGTCAAAATATGAACTTTTATGTGATATGAGCCGCGACGTCGCCGCCGGCACGGACATGCTCACTGTATCTATAAAAGTTCAAGATGGCGGCTATGTTATCATATTTTGAAAGTAAAGAGACGATAAATCGCTATATTGACGACCTCCGTGGCCGAGAGGCGAGCATGCCAGACTTTAAATGGCACCGCCATCTCTGAGGTTCCGGGTTCGATCCCCCATCGGGTCTTTTTAACGAAAACGAATTTATCTATATTGGCTCGGGTCTGGGTGTTGTGGTACCGTCGTTGTTTCTGATTTCTATAACACAAGTGCTTTAGCTACTTACCTTAGGATCAGAGCAATGTATGTGATGTTGTCCAATATTTATTTATATTATTTAATATTATATCATATCGTGTTTTGTTGCTCGTGCTAGAGCGGCTGAAGTTTGTATGACGTAGACAGAGACAGTAAGATGTTCTAAACTAATCTTACACCACAGATTTGGCTCATACTAAGGTAATACGAAAGTGGACCTTATTATAATAAGTGAAATTTCTAAGCACTATAACTACCCCGAATTTATTATGCATGCAAAAACATAATACAAATATTGTAAATTTTTACAAAAATAACTTGGACCCGACTATTTCGTCGTACTGTTCATATATGGACTCAAAACTTCAAAAGGTAAATTAAATGAAGACTGGTTAAAGAAAATGAAATTCTATTTAGTCCGTCCGTTAGATTATCAAAAAAAAATGAACTCTTTTTTTTTTGTCAATCAACCAAAAATCTAGAAAGATAAAGCGCGTCAAGGTTCGGGAGAGGAGACTCGTGACGTCACTTCTAAGTAAAAATGTACCTAGGCGTGACGTCATGCGACATTTCAAATCAATATACAGGGTTACATTGCAAAGGGGTGCCAAATTTTCAGGGACCACTCAGAATCAGTAACTAAATTGATCTACGATATAAACGATCTAAAAAACAAACTTATTATTTTTATTACCATACGCTGTTCAAACATGGTACACGTGGATAATCTTGTCTCATTCATAAAAAATACGCACGCACTATCTCTGTGCAACCTAGAACTGCAAAGTTCAATGCAATATTAGTCACAATGGCGCGCGAAAACAAGCCTAAACCTTTTTGATGTAAGGTACATTTCTGACAGAAGGAGCGTCCGCGCATACCAGAGGTTCAAATTGACAACAAATACCATAAGCAGTGCACCTCGAAACATTATTTTTAAAATTTGTCACCCCTTTGCAATGTAACCCTGTATTTCTGTAATATTTTGATTATGAGAAAAAGAAAAAAACACGTGTTCAATACTTTTTTATAATCTACCTGATAGACAAAGAAAAAAAAGTTAGTCTTCATTTCTATTACGCCAAGTGCATATGATAACGCCGTAGTTGAACTCGGGCGCATGAATGAAAGAGACAACGCTCTACAACAGTAAGGTTTAGTAGAGCGTTGTCTTTCTTACCCATAAGCCAACATTACCTGGATATGACAGGCAAGTTTGTTGCTCGACCAAAATTGATAGTTCTGTCAAAACGTTTTTAAAAAAGACCCTGTGACTATTAAATACGAGCCAACATTTAAAAATACAATTTAATAATATGAGAAAAACTGTTATATCAGCTCTTGTATATTGACGATTTTTGTCTTTTAAAACAAAAAATAGCTCACATGTTCGTTTGTTTTGCGGATTTGTTACACTTCATAAATAATATTCATTATTTAAATCAAATCAATTGATTAATTATCACTTAACAATTTGTTATAAGTATAAGGAAGAACTCCACCAACATCCTCAAACGAATATGTATCTGGTTTGATTAGTATAGATTTATTTACTTAGTTAAATATAACAACCATTTTTAATGTAATAAAATGAACATAATAAATAAGTAGCTGACAATTGTAATGTTCCATATAACATGAGTTTCACGAACTGATATTGCATACACTACATACTTTTATACTGTAAAAATAATTGTTTTAATACGGTATAACATTCTAGGAATATAGTAAATGAGGATTTGCTATTTCTAGTATTTTCTAGGTACCAGTAGTGACATCATGCTCTCCATAAATATAATATCGTAAATATTTCAATTATTGAGTGTGAACTAAAGACCTAATGAACTAAAAATGAACTAAAAAAAAGGAAAACTTCAATTTGAAAGGGAGAAATAAAATAAAAAAATAAAAAAGTATCATTTATATTTTATATACAATCAAGTTCGTCTACAAACTATAAATACGGTACGAGCATATGTAAAGAAAGTAATAGTCAAATAATAATGATACACGAAAACTATTATGATATTTTATCCTCTTCTGAATCTTCGCAAATGTCTTAAAATAAAGACGGATGTACTCAGAAGTGGATCATATACAATGAAAGAGGCGTAGGCGTGCCGCGGGCGTAGCGTGGGTTAGGCGTGGACGAGGCGTTGGAGCTAAGGCCCGTACCCTGATCCCGTATCTTGCAAAAGCAATGCAATAGCGAATTGACCAATTCTGGTTTTAAAATCGCAAATTGACAGCAAAAAACAAAAACAAAGCAATCTACTGTCAGTGCTGCCCATAGATTTTGACACAACTATCAATCGGGCGATGACTGCGCGATTATTGCTAATTGCTAATTTTTAAGGAATAAGGGGACTGTTTGCATTTTCATAAGTGTTAATTGCAAGTGTCAAGTGTTAAGTGATTAGTAGATACACCGTTCGGAAGGGCAATGATTAGTGCGAGTTTTATAATTGTATGTTTTTGAAGGTATCTACTCTGACTTAACACTAATCAAAATGCGAACGTGCCTTTATGTACGAAATTAGCGGTGCCTCGCCCTCGCTACACCTGCGTCTCTGTATGTCTCTGGTTAAAGTAAACTCTCTTTAGTTCTTAGTGAATACAAAGTAGCAGACTATCAATTTAGAACTGTCAAAAAAACTGAATAGTCATTTGACTGAGCTTTATTCGCTATACATGCAGTCTGTAGATGTCGTTTTCCAACACTTTTTTAGTCGTACCAGTCTATTGTAAATAACTTAAACTAAAAAAAACTTGCTTTAGTCCTTTCAAGCTTCAATTGCCCACTGGTGGCCGCGTAACAATAAAATTTTCATTGTGTCACTTTGCCGTGGCCTGACGGGAGTGGCTTACAGCTTATAACCGAATCGCCATCAGTATTCGTTTTTTTCTGTATAAAGTATATAATATAATGCTTATGTGTTACCATAAATAATGGTAAATAACCGTAATATTTATTGTATCATTTATGGGCATAAAAAAAAGGAATACCGGCTCTGAATTTGGACAATTCACTCAAAAATTTAATAAATTATTAACTTATTTCATCTCTTATAATTTTCATCAGGGCCAGTAAATCTATTTTGCTAATACGTAAAATAATACTATCATACTGTTAAGTAAATTTGTATTTCTTGTACATATTCTTACAAAATTGTGTTCAAAAAATTAATCTCCGATATTTTTCTAGCCCATTTTTATTATAAGTTTTATTGACACCTTATGCGACGTTATAAATTGACAAAATTACAATTTTAAAAACACACATACACTATATTTTATCCAGTGGCGTACTAAAGAAGTACTTTTATAATGCGCACAGCTAAAGATTGGAATTCCCTGCCTGCGTCTGTATTTCCGAGTGCATATAACCTGACTCTCTTTAAGTCCAGAGTGAATAGGCATCTTCTGGGCAAGCTCGCTCCATCGTAAGAGCAAGATTGGGGTCAAGAGTAAGCCCACCTCAAATAAATAAAAAAAAGATACTTGCAAGTATCATTTTTTAGTAAATCAATGAGTTATACATTAAAGCATTTTATTATTAGCTTTATTTTCCACCACTGGAAAAATACCGCTTTACTAGAAATCTTACACCCTTCTCAGAATGCGTTCTAATACTCAAAAATATGATATTGTTAAATCTATGGTTATTTGTAATGGGACACTTGTCATTTTGACGTATACAAAAGACAGAGACAACGCTCTACAAAATCGAAAAAAAAACAATAAATAACCGAGATACTTTTCAATAATGTGTCGTATTTTTTTTTGTGAAATACCTTTAAAAACAGATAGAGGTATTACATAATAAAATAAACTACTACCTAAAGAATACGATAACATTGATATACATTAAAATATATTTGAAAAACGCTCTTATTAAAAGAACCAGCTTTTTATAGAAGCGTTTTTTCATTCTTATCTTGTTTTAATTCTGTTATATGTTAGTGGACAATGTCATTGCACAAAAGGTACAATTAAGTACATATACTAGACCTTCAATAAGGTAGGTATACAGGGTATAAAAAAAGGCTTAATGAAGCTTTAAACCACGAATTCTATACATAAAACCAAGTAGAATGCAAAAAAAATAATTGCTGGGAAATGACTTTTATTTTTGGGTCTCAAAAAAAATAACTTATTTCTAACCCGCAATGTATAGGGCGCACGCCACAGTGTAAAAGAAAAAAATGATCGTAATAATACGTAGAATCTGTGGTATTCGGCTTCGTTAAGCCTTTTTTTACACCCGATATGTTATTATATTTTTTGTGTATATCAATGTATACAACTATGAGTCTAGGGGCAAATATATTTCTTTTTTTCATCAATTCCTTTAAATTATTTTGCAGTACATTGCGTTTCGATGAATAAATAACTCATTGTTTCAGTAATTATAGTTTAGTTACCTTATTTTATCAAATACTTCAAAAAGAAAAAAATACTAAACCATAATAGTTTGCCATAGACCCATAGCTATTCCAAATAAAAAAAAACCTTCATACATATACGCTATTGAGTGGTTGCTTGCTGCACATTAACACTAGATGGCGCTACTTACCTTATCATCAAAACTAAACTTTGAAAATATTCATCACGTAAAAAAAATACATTTCAGTAAATAAAACTCGACCTTACCAGTTAATACTCAAAGTTCAATCTTGGCTGACGCGTAGCGCCCTCTAGTGCGTTAAATCGTCCCTTGCCAAGTTGAAGTGTGCCTTGTGGCTTGGACTTAAGGTCGGTATTCTATCAGTAGTTGTTTCTGAAGCTGCGGTTTTGCTTGAAGCCGCCGCCGCCGCCGCCGCCGCTGCCGGGAGAAGAGTTAAGGAATAACTCTATGTAGCGGTGGTCCATATTGTTCTTGTCGCGTCTCATTGCCTGAAATCAAATTCTGATGATAATTTGTTGTGACCTATGTAGGAATAACCAGTAGAAAACGCACATTGAAAAGATGTAGGTACAAAGGAAGATGTAGGTACTATCGCGGGCTCCGACGCCTGACCAGTCTTAAAGCTAAAATCGCTTTCAAGCACCTCATTGCCACTCACTTCAAGCCACGCCCTACGTTCATTTATGTTTCGGGTTCAATCAAGACAATAGGTGTTTAGGCACAAGCAAGCAAGCTTTAGAATAGTTTGTTACGGGATTGCTACCATGTACCTTATTTTTGAGTTCCCGATATTTCGGCACTGTTGCAAGCGCCATGATCACGGAGTAACTGAAGATCTTGCGGGTAAGTTGTTAAGGGCAAACATATCGGTCTACCCTCTTTCGCTGTCTTTTATTGCACGCGTCGGTACCATTGTCTACAAACTCACTATTTTCTCGCACCTGTTCTCGACACACAACACTAACAGTATCTGACCGCGACACAGCAGTTTGTTGTTTTTTCCGGTTTTTGCACATACGAATCACTGGATTCCAGACACTTGACAATTTAAACCCATCCTCGCGATTGAAATTTTTGTACTTTGTAATTTCAATCGCTTCCCTGACCATTCTTGGTATGTAAAAATAAGGTACATGGTAGCAATCCCGTAACAAACTATTCTAATGTTAGTGACCATGAAAGTTTAAAGCAAGCAAGCTTCTATGTATCTAATTGGTTGTAGTAAAACGTAGTAAAATGCATAACCAATCAGGGCGGGTTGGGGCGTGTCCAGCGCGATGCGCTTACACAGGAATATTTCTACAAAGCGGTAAGGGGTCGGAGCCCGCGATAGTACAAACGGAGATCTTTGATTTTGGCCAGTCCGCCAGAGCGAATGGGGACGATAGAGACGAGGGGACCCGAGGAAGACTGAGCTCAGCCAAATGAGTCTTGTACACAATCACATTCGGTCAAGCTGAGCAAATGTGTGCAGTCGCCGTAAGGGTATTTTTTATTTATTTCTAGGCGGCGAGCTATTGAGTGGGTATATCAAGAATAATATAATGTAAACAGAGGGTACTCAGGTCTTTTGTGTACCAGCCAGTTCGACAATGACTATTGTTCAGTACACACGCGTCTTACACATGGTTATGACATTTTCACGTAAAGACTACATCCATAAAACATGCTACGTACTAGATAAGACAGAAAATTAGGCTCGCTTTCATCACGAACTCCTTTTCGATATTACTATCATAGATATAGATTAATTTATCCAATGGTTTCTTTGTCACCCATTTATTTTTACAATTATTATTAGGTATTATTAGGTGCGTGCGGTGCATATAGGCAATTAGGCAGTGCCTACCTGATAATTGAAATAAGGCAGGCAGTAGGTACTTAAAAATGTGGATTAATGATGAAAACCACTGATTTTCATCAATAAAACACATTATAAGTATCTAATGCCTACCTCCAAAATGCCCGCCACTGGGTATAATGCTAATAATTAAATGTAATACTTTAGTTTCAAAGCTTGTCATTTCAGCTAAAAGACATCCCCGGATATACACAGGCCAGTCCTAATTATTTCCAGATTTTCTGCCCACCACAAATATAACATACTAGCTGACCCGGCGAACTTCGTACCACCTAACAGTTTTTTTCCGTCAGTTTTCCAATTTTTTTATTATTTATTCTGCTATTATGGGCGGTAACAAATCCAACAAATTATGAACCATGAAAATCGGTCCAGCCGTTCTCGAGTTATAAGTGTTGTAACAAACACGACTTTCTTTTATATACAGAGTGACTTTTTTATCACCGTCCAAACCTTCTGAGACGACTCTCGTGATACAAACGATCAACTCTTTCTATTTGTACTTTCTCTCTAACAACAAAATAAATCAGCTGTTGCAAACAAAACCTCAATATTCATTGACCAAAATGAATGGAACAGTTGAATTTTATTTTAGAGTAATTTTTGTATTTATTTATTAGATTTACCAGCAGTTATATTACAATACATTGCAGATAAAACAATCTTATGAATAAATATTTACGTAAATAACTGTATTAAGGTCACACCACTTGTACTAAAATTATACATTTTTCAATTAACTGACACTCATCACTGAATTCCTACTACCTAACAATAATATAGTTCCATTTCCAGTCTTGCAACTTATTAGACTAAATACAACTACAATAGGGATGTTGAGTGTTGACCCCATTCATAAATAATTCTAAGGCATCATTAATTAAAACAGACACTTTATTTTAGGCCTAATAACTCAGTACAATTCCATTTAAGAGGCAAACTGATTTTTGATTGCTTTAAAATCGTAAAAAATTAAGGCAGTTGAGTTTATCGGATAGTGACGTCATAATCCGATATCGCCATACAAATTATAAGGAAGATATCTGTTTTGACAGCTCATAAAAAGTATGTCAATTGATTGGTGGTGTCAACTAGCCTATTGTGCAACAAAAACAAAAATACATATTAAATTAAATTAAAACAGAGATTCAGTCCCCTCGTGACCACGACCGTAGCATCACGGTCGAAACGTCGAGGAGTGTAAGTAGTATCAATACTACTTCATACTATAGTACGTCGCGTTTAGACCCGTTATTATAAGTTTTAGTTATAATGCAACGCAAAAAAAAACAGATTATATAAACACAAGATCTGTACCACTTTATAGTTGCGCTTGCACGATCAGCCTTCCGAAACTCTTAAAGGAGTCTACATGTATATCTGTGGATCCACAACACTCATTAAACAATCTTGTCATGCGCGGTATGGGAGAGCTAGCACCCAGAACTGTTTTATGGAATGGCGGACTAAACAGCCTGACTGCACCTCTTAGACGGCGTAAAGGAACCCTGAAGTTCAATCTTGACAATAACTGTGGGCAGTCTATACTATTTTTGACTAGTTTGTAAAGGAATGACATATCTTCTTGAGTAATGAGTTGATCCAATAGTAAGAGTTATTAGTTTGTATCACGGGAGTCATCTCAGAAGGTTTGGACGGTGATAAAAAAGTAAACTTGTATAAAGATTTAAATATGTGTAGACTAAGAAGAATGAGTGCTAAGCTTACCCTCATGGCGTCCTCGTGGCATTCGAACTCGACGTCTGCCTCGCCGGACGGCCGGCCGCTGTTGTCGAACAAGATGTTGATGTTCGCCGGACGGATCGGCTTGAAGAACTGCAACAAACACATTATTATTCATTATCTTCGAGCAATATTACAGCAGACGATCTGGATATGGTCCTATTTATTCATTTAACATATCTTTTTTTTTTCTTTATTTTTCAGTCGATTAAATATTCACATACATTGATCTGATCCTAAGATAAGTAGCTAAAGCACTTGTGTTATAGAGATCAGAAACAACGACGGTACCACAACACCTAGACCCGAGCCAATATAGAAAAAATCGTTTTCTACATTGACGATCGATCGATGTTGAGCACTGGGCGAAAGATGCTCAGAATAACAATTCGATTACGTGATGGGCTAGTCGTGTGACGCGCCTGCACCGCCGGCCGGGATTGGTTGTTAGCTCCGCGCACACGCGTCTGATGCGATGTTTGTCTCGTAAGATGCTCAAAGCGATCGCCAATTTTTGCCCCACCGCTTAACATCGGTGCCGTTAGTTGTAAGGCAAGCCAATGATGACGAATATAAGGTTCTTTTTCTTTAGTTAAATTACTTTTAGGCGGCGATTCCGCTGTTGTTGAATATAATATGATCTAATTTATTTGATAAACTTAGTTATAGGGTGTAGATTCTACTGTTCAAATATAAAAACTTTCACTAAATGTGGGCTGTTTAGTGACAATGTTTTATTTTTATAATATTGTCCCCATAGTAAATTTCTTGCATTTGAGAAGTAGAATCCGACCTATTAAACTAAAACTAACTTTAACTACAAAGGGTTGAATAACCATAATATATCAGGCAGTACTTAGTAAGCTAATGCAAACTTTCAATTAAACCCAAGATTTAACACAATAAAGTTAAAAAGTGATCTGTTTACTAATAAACGTTTCTCGTAAGCCCTAAAGGCCCCTTCACAATCGCTCCCCTGTAAAATCACGAGTGTCGTGTGGTGCCGGCACGTTAAAAGAATTGCACCACCCCTTCTCTTCCTATGGGTGTCGTAAGAGGCGACTATAGGAGAACCGCCACAAGAAGACGGGCAGCAGCGTCTCCTCTCCACCATTGGCCAAACTGCGATCGCCAACCCGCCTGCCAAGCGTGGCGATTATGGCAAAATCCTCCTTTTGGAGAGGCCTGTGTCCAGCAGTGGACTGATACAGGCTGGTGATGTGATGATGTGAAATCACGAGAACGGCGGGTACTTACGTAAGCGATATCCTGCGGCGAAGCCTTGAAGGGTAGTCCTCTCATATGCACGCAGTGGTTCCCGCCGCGGCTGCGGCCGCCGAAGCTGCCTCCACCTTCCGTAGGAGTATCGACAAGATTAAACCACGTATTCACATAGTAAATATTTTCCCCAACACAAGTATTTCAATCCCCAACACAAGTATTTAATTCCCCAACACTAGTATTTAATACTTTCTGGGGAGTCTCAACGCCATGTATTATGATTTCAAGAAATAAAGGTTATTTTGATTTTGATTTTTGAAATATCCTTACTAATATTATAAATGCGAAAGTTTCTAAGTATGGATGGATGTTTGTTACTTTTTCACGCAAAAACTACTGAACTGATTTGAATGAAATTTTACACACATATATATATATGTGTGTAAAATTTCATCCAAATCATGAGACCTGGATTAAAATATAGGATACTTTTTATCTCCGTTAAATGATCGTGTGAGATTCATTGAATAAACTAAAGATCACGCGAGCGAAGTCGCGGGCAACAGCTAGTTAATAAATAAATATTGGACAACAATATCACATACATTGCTCTGATCCTAAGGTAAGTAGCGAAAGCACTTGTGTTATAGAAATTAGAAACAACGACGGTACCACAACAGACCCGAGCCAATATAGAAAAGTTCGTTTTCTACATTGATCCGACCGGGGATCGAACCCGGAACCTCAGAGATGGCGACGACATATACATGTCGTGGCCCGATCTTAGAATTAATCACTTCATGATTTGGCCAATCATTTCATAAAATGGTCGTTTTTCATGATGCGGCACAGTACCCGCTGGCCACATCATGATGTTGATAGGCCAGATCAATGAATCAGTCAGCGTTTGACGATATGATCGACTACTTCATGAAATGGCCAAACGTTGGTGGTCATATCTTAAAACAGTTATATTATCCACCGGCAGAGGCGCTGATGTCGCTTTGTTATTGTGGTACAACATGGCGGCGGACAATTATTCTGTTTTTGTGAATTGTGAAAGTGAATCATTCAATTGTAATTCGAAGATTAAATTGCAGTGAATTATCGTTAAAACATTAAGCTAGGTGATTTTTATGAAAGTCACTCGAAAAAAAAAGGCTCAACGTCAAAAGTCGTGGACTTAGACACGTAATTTGGGAGGTTAGTTAGATAGGTTATTTAAATCTTTTTATTTATTAGTTTTCTTTCAAAATTAGAAATATTTATAATGTTTTATTTAACTATTGAGAAAATTAAAATTAAACAAATTCCAATGGGTTGTAAGCGTATTTATACCTATTTTAATGATATGGCCAAACGTTGATTAACATATCATCAAACGTTGACGTTTAAACGATTTGGCCAGTTTTGTTTTGCCGTTTTATGAAATACGACTATTTTTTGAAATGGCCGGCCACATCATGAAGTGTTTAATTTTAAGATCGGGCCACGACATACATATATTCCGGCGTGCTCGCCTCTCGGCTACGGAGGTCGTCAAATAATTAGAAATAATTAAAGGGTGATCCCGATTGGAACGACAGGGTTCATCATCATCATCATTTCAGCCACAGGAAGCCTGCTGAACAATAGGCCTACCCCAGTGACTTCCAGATTGGCCAATTGGAAGCGGCCAGCGGCTTCCTGCAACCTTTACCAGGTTTGTCCACAATGACCAGCTACAACGAAAAGAAATGAAAGAAAGCTTAAAGAAACGGTGAGTTGTAATTATATTACGTCAATGGCGTAAACATCCCACCCAATAAGCGATTACATAGAACCTTCACGACGGTGTTGCTATTTTTTTTTCAACACAGTTGCTCATAAATTTACTCTTATAACACCGTTTTTAGTTTCATAATTCATCATATTACGCACTTGTGCTATAATAACATTATCGCACTAGTGCGGTAATGTAAACTTTTTTTTTTAAATCCAGCAAATGTTTCTGTCTAAGAACATTGAATATTTTACTAATATTCAATTATTTTAGGGTAAAAATGACAAATAAATATTTCATTTTATCAAATTGTATATTAATAAACACAAATTAACTTAACTATCATTTTTAGAAACAATAATTTATAGTTTATTTTATTTTTTATATTGCTGCTGCTCCGGCTGAACAGCCGGTTCTTCCTGTGCCTTTATTGAACCTGCGCGCGCATTGAAAGTGCGGCGCGCGAAAAAAACAAAACTTACGTGTCATTTTCCATAAATATTGGGTAAAGTTGTTGCTGAGTGGATAATTACTATCAAAAATGTCTACCTCAAATAGTAAAGACGAGTAAAATATGAATTTAATGCGCCGGAAATACTTATCGAGGCACCAAACGCGAGTGATAGCCTCTGCTGTTGCCGCCAAAATCCAGAGAAAAATATCTAGCTGCTTACGAAACATTCAATCAGTAAAAAACAGCAAAAAAAGCCGCCATATTCGGACAAGGTATTTTTAGTTTTTGATTTGTTTTTTTTCCTCGCAATTGTGTTGAAAAACGTCGTATGCAACTAGTGTGCATTGATAATTACACACTCGGCTTCCTTACCGCGCTCGCCTGCGGCTCGCGCTTACAATAATGCCTTGTGTGTAATAATCAACATTGCACACTCGTATCATAATGTACTATTATTTCATGCGTTGCAAGCGTTTGCAAGCGTTGCGTCAAGATTGATTGGACTTGGATTTGGATTGTGGGGTCTCTAAGACAAATGACCCGAAACTACATGACAGTTTTTTTTGTCCATCCTTTTTTATCATAGGACCACTTTTATGTCTACGTGTAAGTCTTATGCTGGGGCTTCAACTGCGTCTAATGTCGTTAATTAGTGCTCTATTTGACGTAGTACGCAGGTGTGGCCGGTCTTTGTGTGCTAATTTGCTTCAATAACATTAGACGTTAGGCGATAGCTCGGACGGCGGTAACTTATGACACATCAAAGGGATTAAGCGGGCGTCTAGTGCGTTGTTGTGGCTACACCTACTATACTAAACATGTCAAAACACGGTCACATTCAAAAACTCGTTGTGAAATATATGTTAAAGTGCATAATTATTAAGTTAGAATGGAGTAGACAAAACGAAAATAGTATTGAGTTCTTGGAAGCTTTTTATTTTATTTTAAAGACACTCACAGATCACACGCTAACTACGTCGCTAGACGCTAGAATCAAACATCAAATAAGTGTGGCCACGCACTTAGCGCGTAGCTTAATGCTTTAATTTATTTAACGCTAATCATGCCTTTATTTGAACGTTAGGCGTCACGCAGATGAAGCCCCAGCAATACATAATACTACTACATTCATATGCGTAATGTATTCCGAAAAGTGGCAACCTATGAGCATTTTACTTTCTGACCGACGACGGGACATTTTGCGTGAGTTTTATCACTGTGCGGCATAGAACAAAATTTATTTTGACAAAACAATATTTTACGTCAAAGAAATCACTGTTTTTGACGGGATAACGTCTTAAAAATCGATGAACGCCAGCTGCACGCACGAAAAAGTGACACGTTCTGAGCCTGAGCCGAGTGTGATAGAGAGGCACGATCGGCCTAAGCTTTCGGATTGTGACGCATCTCTCTCTTATGACATTAATCACGTAAAATTATCATTCGTAAACCGACTTTACAGACAACCATTTTTAGGGTTCCGTATTCAAAGGGTAAAACGGGACCCTATTACTAAGGCTCCACTGTCCGTCTGTCTGTCTGTCACCAGGCTGTATCTTATGAACCGTGATAGCTAGAGAGTTGAAATTTTCACAGATGATGTATTTCTGTTGCCGCTATACCACCAACAGACTACAATAATTATTTAAGGGGGCTCCCATAAAACAAAGGTGTTTTTTGCCGTTTTTATAGAAAATAGTACGGAACCCTTCGTGCGCGTGTCCAAGTCGCACTTGGCGTGAAGTACACACATAAGTTGTATAAATAGTTACCTCTCCCAAACGATCCCCCTCTGCCTCTGCTCCCAAACCGGCCGCCGGAGAAGCGATCGTTCCTATCGTACGGGGTGGGCCTGTACCCCCGGCTGCCCGAGTGGACCTTGCCCTCCATTCGCGAGTTGTACGCTCGCACCTCCTCCGCGTTACTCACGAACACTTCTATGTACCTGCGAATGATTTTTATGTTGAGGTGTACGTTGGTTACGGGATTGGGGGAGTGACGTTGAGGATTTTTTTTTAAATTTTGACTAATCAATACGGGGTCTTTGGAAATGGGTATATTAAGCCAACACTAGCCTATCTTAACAAATGCATATACATAATATGGTAAAGTAAGAAGTTTGAAATCATCTTTTTAATTTTTAAAAATTGTGTTTTTTTTTTCAAAAATCATGATTACTTACAAATTTCTGACTTCACGGTAGGTACTATTTATATGCATATGTTAACATAGCCTAGTGTCGGCTTGATATAACATTTACCTAACACCCTGTATAAAAAAAACTTGTAGTAATTTTACTCTAAAACATGCTTTAAGTTTTAATGAGTTTGTATTTACATTTTTGAAATTAGCTGTTAATTTATATTGATTGAACAAATACTTTTATTCATTAAATTTATATTGTGTTAATAAAATGAAATAATACAATATCAGGGATTGTTTTAACTTTTACCTCAACGTCATTTAAATGGTTTAACGTTATGCAATTTATTCTTTCAGTTGAGCGTCCACTAATAATTAATAACTTTTTCAGATCTAAAAAAGAACTCTAAATTCTTTTGCATGATTTAAAAATCCTAACAAATGTTGTAGCTCAAAATAGAATCGGCTAAGAAATAATTGCATTTTAAAATAGAGTGTGTTGTGCGTTTTGTTACAAGACTTTTTTGTGAGAAATAAGAATAGTTTTTTTTTCATACAATTCTAAATCTGCTAACGGTGATGCACTTCAATGCGTGTTCTGCAGACGATAATTTTGAAAATTGATGCTGACCAAATGCATATAACTGATATATCTTGTGATAACTCATAAAAATAGTGTTGTTTGTAATTATTTTGCTACCTTCTATGGTGTTCATAGACAATTCCAAATACCAAAAACAAACATTTCATGAAAAAATACCACAGATAACAATAAACATTTCTCGTTCATCTTCGTCTTCCCTCCGCGGCGCCCGTCCCTCCGCCCCGCTCCCCGCACGCCCCTAGACACTTTCAACATCCAATCATTACTGCACATTATACGCTACACATTTTAGTGACACTATATTTTGTTTAGGCGCGAATGACAGGTCGTTGTGTGCCAAGAAATGAGAGTATTTTTTTTGAAAAAAAAAATACTGGGGTGTACCAGTACCCCAAATTTACTTCATGTGTTTTGTTAATTTTTAAATAACATAATAATAAAAATGTCGTTTTTTAATATTATGTGAATATTTATTAAATATAAATATAATGTAAAAGTAAGAAATAGTATTACTTGAAAGGCGCATTGCTTGATTTTGGTAAATGTTTCTAATCCAGTTTACCATTGTCACATAATCAATACCAAACCAATTCTTAGTATCGATCAAGCATCCAAGCAAAATGTATTGTCAAAAATGGTAGCATCATTATTGTGCAGCAATTTAACCAACTATTTTTTTTAATTAAAATCACTATCCCTTAATTTATGAGATGCAATCCCAAAAAATATCTAAAACCCACCCAGTTGTTGCCAGTCTATAAAATGATTTATAGATTATTTTCTTAGGCCATACAAAGAGAGAATAGTAAACCATTTCTTGTAGGTGTTTGAGATTTTTGGTTCCATAAACCATAGTCGGACCAGCAACAAAGGAGGTCCCAAACTTATCCCACTACACCAAATATTATTACTGCTGCCACATTTTGGTATGATTGAAACTGTAATGGAGATGTAAGGCTATGATTTTTCTATCTACTTTCTCCCATTTTCGTATCTACTACAATATTTGTATTTTAAGAGATATTGAATTCAAAGTACACACTGAAAGAATTTTTAAAAACTTTATTTATTTATTACTGTGACGAAATATGCAATCAATCTGAAACTGAAATGAAAACTTGATTCTCCCTCTACAATTGATTGCGTTTAATCAAAAAAATAAAAGAAAATACTGACTAAACTAAATTTAATCTAGCAATACTTGTGATAATAACACTTTTCACGTCTGTTAGACTTTGTGCTATATTTCTATAAATGTCGATTTAAGTTTTTTGTATAATGCTTTTCTTTACCATTTCTTTTAATAATCAATATATTTTAACCCAAGGACCATAGCCAAAGACCCCCACCCCAGCTCACACACCAAACCGGGCGTGTTAAACATAGTCCCCCCACCTGTGTCCTATTTTCTCTCTGTCCCTGTTGAGAGCCTCCTGTGCGTGGCCCTTGTCAATGAAGTGAACGAACGCCTCGCCCGATGCCCGACCCGTGTAGTCCGATAGCAAGTGCACCCCGTCCGGGGCGACGTTCAGCCCTGTCCCGCCCAAGTGGATTAACAACATGTCACAAGTGGGTACCTGGAGACGGCTGTGGTTTGGGTGGCGATAGAGGTCAAGACTGTAGCAGTCATTGCAGGGTTACATTTAATATTTGACGCGTAAGGGGTCACCGGTGACCCGAACAAATCATTTTCATATTCGAGATTATTTGCAATAAAAAGGGTAACATTTATTACAATTCAATGGTTAGCACTATCGTTAAGCACTATGTAAAATCTAGGACCAAATTATATTATTGTAACCGAAAAAAATTTGGGGTACATTAGTACCCCAAAATGTAACTTTAGGTCTTAGAGACCCGGTTTGAATGCGGCCCTGAAATAACCGCCAAAGTCCGATCTGTCACGGGAAAAAGAACTACAGACGATCTACTAAGTCCGCGATTTTTAAGTTTGCGTTGACGATATTAATTATCTCAGTAGAAGAACAAAATAAGATGGAATTAACTTTACAATTAGCATGCAACAAATTTAGAACAATTACTTTTCCCAATCTAATCATTCAAAAACGTTGAGTTCATGAGATTTAATTTTTTTTAGTAACCGAATCTTGAATGAGTTAACGTAATCGCGTGAATTTAAAAGAACACAACCACAGCACGCCTGCAGGATCTACACATCCCCGTGGGTAAAACAAAACGGAGTATTATCAAGTTACATTCACGTTTCTCAGGACTTACCGTCAAAGAACTGGATGATCTCGTCCTTGGAACAACCGAAGGGCAGACCGCGTAGCTTGACGATGCCCATGTCGTCAGTCAGGTTGGGTAAGCTGTCGAAGCCGTTTTCGCTTTGACGCATCGCGTTTAGAGCCCAATCCATGTCTTGGCGGTCGGTGGAGAAGACTGGAACGGAATATGTTTTATACAGGGTGTTAAAAGGTACCAGATAACTTTTAGCGTGTGATTCAGAATAGAGTATAGTATACAGGATATTTTTAACTATACATTGGTAGTTACAACTGCACACTAGCGAAGAAAAAAATCTGTCTAAAACCTATTTTTGACAGATTTATAATTTGCTGTCTTTAATTCTAGTGTCTCTTATCTTCCTATAAGAACAATAAGAGAGGCAAACTGATATGAAGTTTACAGAGTGGAGGCAGACAAATGAGCCTTATAGGTATTGGGATGGAACAGTCAAGGTTTTGCCTGCCTTCTTCAGGACGACCGCTGTATCCAAGAGTAGGGCTTGGCGTCGCCATTTCTGAGGGCCCGGGTTCGATTACCGATAGTCGATCAATGAAGAAATCATTTTTTACTGTCTCGGGTCTGGGTGTCATGATACCGTCGGTGATTCTGATTTCTATAACACAAGTGCTTTAGCTACTTACCTTAGGATCAGAGCAATGTATGTGATGTTGTCCAATACAAAAAAAACAGCCAAGTGCGAGTCGGACTCCCGCACGAAGGGTTCTGTACTATTTTCTATAAAAACAGCAAAAAAAAATACGTTTGTTGTATGGGAGCTCCCTTAAATATTTATTAAATTCAGTTTTTTAGTATTTGTTGTTATAGCTGCAACAGAAATACATCCTCTGTGAAAATACATCTAATATACATCATCAACTCCCTAGCTATCACGGTTCATGAGATACAGCCTGGTGACAGACGGACGGACGGACAGACAGACAGACAGACAGACAGACAGACACAGACAGACAGACAGACACAGACAGACAGACAGACACAGACAGACAGACAGACAGCGGAGCCTTAGAAATAGGGTCCCGTTTTACCCTTTGGGTATGGAACTATAAAAAAGTGTGATACCTTCAATGTATCTCTTCCCCATGTTCTCTTTGTCTTTCTTGAGGGCTTCGTCCACGTCATCCTGGCTCTCGACCTCCACGAAGCACTCTCCCGATGGTCTACCCGGACGGACTTCTGTCAGATGCACACCTGGCAGAAAAAATATGTTAATACATAGCATAACGAGTTCTCGAGTAGAGATCACTCCTTGGCAAAAGTAGTGTAGGACGCCCCCCAGCCCGATGGACCGATGACCTTACGAAGATCGTGCTCTTGGGCGCTCTTTGGGAGGCTGACGTCTAGCAGTGGACTTAATGTCGTGCCCTATCTCTCCTGCCACCTGCACGGACCTTTACAACGCCAACCAGAAGGTCACTTTGATGTTGCCACTTTTTGGGCGCAGAAAATTTAATTGCCATTGACTCGAGAAGAAGAAGAAGAAGCAGTGGACTGCAATAGGCCGAATAGATAGATCATAGCATAGGTCATTTGAGAGGGAACTTAAGTATTTGATTTAGCTGATGGTTAAGCAAGCTGAAGTGACAGAGGGCTGGTAAAAATTACTGTAAAACCGATTATTATACGCAAAGCTGCTGGAAACGGATGAAAAATAGACTAAGATCTTAAATCTTGATGTGAGAAGGATATTATACCGAGATATAATAAAAAAATGGCTAAGGGTGTATCGTATTCAAACAGACATTGAACCTGTGTACACTTTGCCATCATATATTTAACTGTCGCGCCATTAAAATACGCTGATCGTGAAGACCAATCATTATTAATATCAGTTCGTTATAAGTGTAGATTTAAATACCCAGGTCCCAGACATACAACACGAAATTATGTTTTGAACTTGTGAATAACGTTAAGAACTGAGGCAAAGAGTGAGGATCGCTTCGCGCACCTTACAAGACGATCATCGTATACTTGGCGTCACGTAAAAAGAGCGGTGGCCAAAATAGGAACTAACATTTTCAGTACTGCTATAAGCGTTCGGTGGAGACAAGTAGCGCCACCCTCCAGCGTTCTTTTTATTCGACGAAAATTATATCAGAGACGCGTGTGCGCGGAGCAAACAACTAATCACGGCCGGCTTTGCAGGCGCGTCGCATGACTAGCCAATCAGGTAATCGTAATGATCTTCTGCGCATCTTTCGCCTAGCGCTCAACATCGGTGCCGTTATTTGTAATATCAAACGATTTATCACATAGAAAGTAGCACAGCGTACAGCGTTCGCTTCACGCATTCGTGCAAATTGCCGCGTGAACTCTAGTCATAGCATTTATGATGTCAATGGCCTTTCAGATTCAGATATGAGGATTGGTGCTATAGATAGATACTTTTTATTGCATACCAAAAAAGTTACAGTTGATATTTACAGAAAGGTGTACAATTTAGGCGCTATTCTGAACTTCAAATGTAACTAGATAGAGTTTAGTTTACCTTGAATCAGTTAGATGACATTTAGTTTTCTAGATTTGTAGATTCTAGGATTTCAGAAGTTATTTTCGTAATTTGCTAGGCATTGCACTGTTTGTAAATGCAGACAATTTCTTCAGCAAAATAATGCAAATTCATAAGACAATAATTGCAAGAGATTTTGTTTGCAGTAACTTGAAGTTTTTTGTGATATCCACTGCAATACATAGGCCTCCCCCAATGACTTCCAGATTGACCATACCAAAGCAGGGTTTTTTTTATTGTAACTTGTACAGACAGACAGTGTAAGTGTAAGTCTGTGTAAGTGTGACATTACAGAATATAATTAAAAATGTGTTTGGCAATAAATAATTAGACTAATAGTACTTCAAAATGAGGAATAGGTTTTTTTTGTTTTATTAGAGCTTGCAATAGAAACAGTTATAATGGTTATGGTCATGCCGAATGAAACACACACAGCTCATAAAGATTTGCATGAACTTTCTTTAACCCGTATGCTCGAAAAAAATTCACAATTCAATAACAATGGTACCACGCACACATGTGTGTGAACTAAGCGTGAGAAATCAAGTGCAATATACTAATACCAGTATCTAAGATAAGAAATAGACACAAATAACATTTTTCATAAAAGTAAACATATAAAATTATTATTAGAAACGGAATAATGAACTTGGCAGATGCATCAGGGGAAAGATGCCAGATTATGTTAGGTATCCTAAAAACCTAAAGTTTTTATGGACAAAGTTCTTTGAACCCAGGGGCGTGCGGTGAAAATAGGCAATAAGGCAGTGCCTACTTGATAAATAAAATTAGGTAGGCAGTAGGTACTTGCAAATGTATGTTTTTGATGCAAAACCACGTGATTTTCATCAATAAAACATAGTAATTATCTACCGCCTACCTCGAAATCAAACCAATGCACGCCACTGTTTGAACCTAGTTTTTTTTTGGAGATAAACCTAGTTGACTATAATTGTTAAGAGTGGGCGAGTCAATAAAAACCTTGTCGGCCATTTATAAAAGAATTTTCAATTTGTTTTACAAATTGAAATTCTGCATTTCATGACCTTCTTAACTTAATTGTTACTTGGTCAAACAGATGTTAAAAAAAATATTCAGTATATTGTACTATACGTGACACCATATGGGGCACTACAAAGCAAAATAGAGGTGAGAGTGGTCACATGCCTTTTAAAAGGTGACAATACCTACAACTATTGTAGTAAACAATAAAAGATATTATATTTGTTTATTTATCGTCATACTTTACAATACAAGGGTACCCATATCATACAGGTATGACAGGTCTACATTGAAATAGTGGGTCACCAAGGGTCCAATTTTATTTTACTTGTTAAAAGAATTCACTAGTCATTTTAACATGTAGGGCAATGTCAAAATTGACTAGTCTTAAAATTATTTCAATAAAAGCCGAACTAAAACCAGTTTGTTAACGACAGCTTCGTCCAAAATTAAGCGAGCCGATACAAGCAAAAATAAAATTGCCATGGCTCATGTAGTGGAACATATAGAGGGCCTTACCATCTTTTCCATTGAGGATGTTGATGCCACCCAAGAAATCAATGACATCTTCCACGGTTGTAGAGAAAGGCAGCCCTCGTAGTTTTATGATGTGGCCGTTATCGCCTGACCCCAGCATTTTCAATTTTTAAAACACAGCAAACACTTAGACCTATTCCGAATTTACAGGAACTAAATACTCCGTCTACAACTTCGATGCATCAAAACGCCGATCAAAAATATTGCGAATTTATCAGCTCCTCGTCCTCGTCGCCAGGCAAAGCGTCTTTTTTAGTTTTTTTTACGTTCTTTTCTTCTGTCAAAAATGTCACAGATTAGACTGTGAGGAGTACAGACATACGACTATGCTGTGGGCATGCAAGGTAAAAAAATCTCTTCCGTATTTCCGCTATTATCTAGTCAGTCACCACTCACCACTTCACCTCACCTTCCAACACTAGAAATACGGGTTGGTCCAGGCCAGATGGATATAAATTTTTTTTGGTAGTCGGCTTAGGGACCTATTTTACCCGCCAGGAAAAAAAAACGCTTGTAAGCGACAAGATATGATATTTTTATATTTTAAAAATATCACCACTTTTAATGTTTTATTTACTTTTAAAATGGAAAATTCTATATTTTTTTTTATTTTAGGTGTTTTCTTAGACATTTGACTCTCTCAGAAAAAAATTAGACATTATGCTCTCACAGAAAAAGAGGTGATATTTCTAAAATAAAAAAAAAGTTTCACCGGATTTTCCAAGTTGAGACCGGGTTCCGGAGGGGTCCGGGCGGGTTTTCATTTGTAAACCGGGTTAAAAAAATAAGTTTTGGGCCAGCCGCTATGTCTATGGACAAAAAAAAAGATATTATAAATAAGAAGAATATTTAAACGACAAGAGTGTATGGACTTAAACTCGCACTTACTATTGTCTTGTAAAATGTATTTCCTGTAAAATCAGGCTGACAAAGGTGACTGAGTGAGTTTGTTGCGCTGTTTCTTCTCATCACCAGCCTATATGTAGTCCCGTAGCGGTGGTAGGGCTAAGTTATATTATGGGACGTGTATAAGTGCCCGGAGGAGGTCCTACAAACATACAGAATAAATAAAATAATTTCATTTCAAACCCCCTTCCTACTCCCCGACGCAGTTGTTCGGGCTCTGGGCTCCAAAATCTGGGGTTTTTACGCGTCTTATCCTGGTTGTAAAATGTTAAAAAAGAGGGCAACTTTAGGATGGTAGATACAGAGGACATCTTTTCCTATTGAAAAACTAAAAAAAATAACGCGCGGGAGTTCGCGTAAGTTTGAGAGGCTAAGCGAGCGATCGGATTGCGTTCGAATTGCGTCTTGCTTCCCGCACGCGATTCACGTCAGTGTTTAACCGAAGCAGGAAGCTTAAGGTAGTAACCTAGCAAATTTTATTGTAGGTACACTGGTACATACCTACGTACTTCATAATACAGTACCTACACATACACTACATACACAATTATAATTTGCTGCCTTTGTCCAAGATGAGAAAGGATAGGACCTCAAGTAGCTTTTGGCTGCCAGCTTATAAGTAGCGGGCGTGACTTTGTTTACATATTAAATATTTTATAGTAAAAAGTGCTGTCTGTGTGCTGTGAAGTGTCTGTTTTTCTAGTTTACTAATTGTTCTTTGCCAGCAGCTAGCAGCAAAATGGCGTCTGGGAATGTTCCTTTTGGTACTAAGGTGTTTTGTTTGTAACAATTGCAAATAGTGGCCAAATTCGACATTGAATTATTTTTTTTTTATAAAATCTGCTGTCAACAATAATATATTACAAAATTCGAAGTGAAATGGAACAGAACACGAGCTGTCAGGAATGTGAGTGAAAAATCGTGTTGAGTTTTTCACCACATCTTTTGCTGTGTTTTAATGTTATTTCATGTATTGTTACATACTTAGCAATATTTGACCGTTAATTCAAGCTAAATATTGCCTTGATTAAATAGAAAATCTCAAAATGACTGTTGACGGTGATGAGAAACCTCCAAGGGATCGGGTGTTCATGGACATTTCCATCGGTGGATTACCCTCCGGTCGGATTGTGTTTGAGCTGTTCAACGATATAGCTCCGAAAACCGCTGAGAACTTCCGAGCGCTATGCAGTGGAGATATGGGTGTTGGGAAGGTGACTGGAAAACCCCTGACTTACAAGGTTAGTATTTCACACTGATCAGTCCTGGATTTGTCAACAGGCCGTATAGGCCGCGGCCTAGTGATAAAAAGGTCTCTTGCTCATAGCCGAAAGCACAACCATCCAGTGTAGAAAACCTGCCAGCATCCATATCACCCATGTAACAGACACACATTAATTTTGAGTAGGCCTTAGGTGGATTTATTGTGTTGGTTGTCTCATTTAACTCCTGTTGTTAGTGTATTAGAGTAGCTTCCTGATAATACAAACAATCAAACTGTATTGTTTATTGTAATTGTTTCAAGGGCATGGTCTTCCATCGTGTGGTGAAGGACTTCATGATACAAGGTGGAGACTTCACCAATGCTAATGGCACTGGAGGAGAGTCCATCTATGGAGGCACTTTTGAAGGTAAAGTGATTTAGATTGTGCAGTGTCCTAATGAAGTGTCATGAGGAAGTCCAGAGGTAGTGCACCTCTTGGGGTTCTCAAATCAACCGCACAAATTACGTATAGCGCCGGTGCGCTAGACAGATAGTTTACTCGGAACTAGGCGTCATAATCGTCACACCCAGATTGACAATTGCGTTTACACAAAATCTTGGACGATTTGGGATAGAGCTATAGCGGACTGTCACTCACGACAGTTTACTACGCATTGATCATTGTTACATGCAAAAAATGGATAAGCGTTTTTATTATTTTTTAATACAAAACAAAATTGTGATTACACATTCTTCAAATTTCCAAATTATATTGAAAGGTATATAAATTTTTTCAAGTGTTATTTATCTTCAATTAAACCTTGCATGGAATTGCTAAAAACAAAATTTACAAGGTATATAAAACTAGGTCTTAGTTTTTTCTTGTTAGTAAAGTAAAGTAAGTAAGTAGTAAAGCTAAAGATAAGTTTTGATAGTGATCAATTATTCATTTCATTGCACATTCAGCAGAAATGGGATTTTTAATTTTCCTTAGCATATTGTCGCTGGTATAACACCAGTGTTTTAGTTAAGCATTAAATAAAAGATAATAGACATATTAAATTATTCATTGGTATTTTTACATTATTGTTGCTAGGATAAACACATCACCTTGAAATGTACTCACATTTCAAGGTGATGTGTTTATCCTGTTTATATAACAAGTTAGTACGTATAATTTCTGTCAACCAACGCGCAGCTGCTGCCACTGTTAAAAACGACAGTCATTGAAGAAGCCAAGTTGAGGAGAGTAAATATTGCTTTGTCTCCCCATTTAGGCCTGGACGTATGATAAGATGAATGTTTAAGCTAATCGATGTATCGGAGTAAAAAAGCACACTAACTTATTTCAAAAATTCAGAATAGCAACCCTAGGTAGTCAGCTCAATTTAGGCAGTTGTTTTCAAGAACGGCGGGAGTGGAGCTTCTGTATTTTTTCTATTTCGTGTCAACCGGTTGTATGTTGGGCTATTATTCAAAGTTTTCCTACTCATAACTTTTTTTTTACATTTTGAGGGACACTTGTGCATCTCAGGATTAGCAAATTTAATCCTGAACTATCCACTAATACGGTAAACATCATTCTACAGCTGTCAGTTTGTATGACGATGACAGAGACAGAAAGATGTCTTAATCTCGCACAAAACTATTTCGGATGTGCGCAAGTCTACTGTAAACTGTAATGTCATAGCATCACTGGTGCCAACTGATTCTCCCTTGTATCTCGTTTCTAGGTCCTTCAACTGAATATATTTTTTGTATTGTTTTTTTTTCTTTAGATGAGTCTTTTGAGCTGCAGCACGACAGGCCCTACTTGTTGTCTATGGCCAACAGAGGCAAAGACACAAACGGGTCTCAGTTCTTCATGTAAGTTACAACTACAGGAGAGGGGTAAGATGATTTCAGTCTAAAAAGTTCTTCTCACAAAAATTATTAATTTTTGTAAACTGCCAAAACAGGGAATTGTTTCATTTATACTAGCCTTATGCATGTAAGTTTCTTTACTCACACATGACTTTTAAATGCCTAAACGGATTTTAAAATGTGTGAAAGAAGAAGAGTGAAAAATGTTTAAATATTTATCATTCTGTCTATGTTCATGTCAAGCAAAAATGTGCAATATAATAAGAATAATTTATTTTTAGTAATGTTTTTTACATTTTATGGACAGTGACCGAAGTCACTATTATTGATAGTCTAGATTTTATAGCATGAATTCAATTTATTTTTGATATTCATATAACGTTTCAGTTAGTATTAGAGCCCACACTACTAAGGGTGTTGACCAATAAAACCAATTTATATTTTGTTTTAAACTTTCATGGTCACTAACATTAGAATAGTTTGTTACGGGATTGCTACCATGTACCTTATTTTTGAGTTCCCGATATTTCGGCACTGTTGCAAGCGCCATGATCACGGAGTAACTCAAAAATAAGGTACATGGTAGCAATCCCGTAACAAACTATTCTAAAACCAATTTATTTTTGCGAATAGGCTTTAAACTATGAGCTTTACACATCCCATTTTTTTACCCTACCTAGCTTCGTGACTTTTTTGGGCTAGCGCCAAGAAGAAAAAGTGCAAGATACTAGGTCACGGGTTGCAGGTTCTACCTCTGATATATATAATATAAGTTGCCTTGACAAAGTGGTTCTGTATAAGTTTTAGTGGAAAGAGATTCTGTCTCCCTAGATTATGCAGTGGAATGATGTTGGTAGGCTGATGATGATTAAGTTGGTCATTGAAATCAGTGAGTTTTTATATTTGCGACAGTGATCTGACTTTGATCTCAATATTAATGGCCTTACAACAAAAAAGATAGACTGGGTTTAAGCCAAGTCTAAACAATAACGGACCAAATTGAAATGTTGATAAGTACATCTTGATGTACATTCAAGATATATTTACAAACATTTTCAATTGGTTGACTAATATTTAGACTATGTTTAAACCTTGTCTATCTTTTCTTGTAGTAAGACCATAAAGTCTTAACTCTTAAGGTGGTTTGCTAACAATGCTAAATCATAAATTTATACATATAGGTATCTGCGCAGTTGATGGTGGATGTGATAGGATTTTTATTGAAATAAAACGTGTTTCAGAATTTTATATCTACAGTAGGTACATCTGTGTTAGTGTACTAAATTAATGATGGTGTTATAAAAGGCTAGCCGGTCACATATTTTAATTAATTTATGTTTTTAAGCACAGGTATACTGAATCAGTCTTCATTAACAAACTATACACTGCAGTGGTTTGATGCGTAAATAAACTATTTATTCCCAAAAAATACTTAGACTATGGTCTGATTTAGTAAATTGTGCTCTGGACTATGGAAGGCTGTGGGTTCGAATCCCGCTCGAATATTTGTTTTTAAGTCATAGATAAATGTCATCATATAATGTCCCACCATTATTTATTTCATCTCAGCCTATTGCAGTCCACTGCTGGACGTAGGCCTCCCCCAAAGAGCGCCAAAGAGCACGATCTCCCGCTTTTTTCATCCATCCACTGCCAGCTATCTTCCTAAGGTCATCGGTCCATCGAGCTGGGGGGCGTCCTACACTACATTTGCCTAGGTGTGGTCTCAACTCGAGAACCCGTTTAATCCACCTTTCATCGATTCTGCGACAGATGTGGCTAGCCCACTGCCACTTAAGCTTGCTACATTTTTGGACTATGTCCGTTACTTTAGTCCTCTGCATGATGATCTCATTTCGGATTTTATCCTTTAACGAAATCCCAATTATTTATTCATTATTTATTTATATAAACTTTATTTCACAAAAGGTGGTCATCAATAATGTTCATGTGATCATCGTTTTAAAAAATCATACAATAAGTGGACTTAATGCCTTTATCTGGTCGCTACATTTCAAAGTAAACTTTTTGCTGGTAATTGTTGTAGAATATAATACTTGTACTGAACTTGTACAGTCCTTGGCAGATCTTGAGCGCTCAGGCAAAGAGTGAGGATCTCTTTGCGCAACTTACGAAAGGTCATAGTACCAGAGATACGTTAGTTTAGCTGGGCTGTTTCCCCACTTAGCCTCTTGATTAGGTTATTGTGCGTGCTGCATCTTTTTCAACCAGCCTAGGACATCCCAAAAAGTCAGCAACCTTTTCAGGCTCTTGAAGGGCTCTGGGAGTGATCCAGCTGATTTGAAATTCGTGCTCATTGTTCTGTCGCATTCGTGCGCGGAACAAACAACCAATCACAGCCGGCGGTGCAGGCGTGTCTCGTGCCTAGCCAATCGCGTAAAGATTACCCGAATCAGCCATTCTCAAAGTGTGCTCCGCGGAGCCCTAGGAGTCCGCAAAGCGTCGTTGTAATAATATTAAGATTGTAACACGATTGTTAATAAGAATACACATAATTATTTTAAAAAATGGGGCTCCGTAAAATATTTCGCTTTCCAAAAGGGTTTCGTCATTAAAAAAGTTGATCGCTACTTTCTTTCGCATTTTTCGCTCAGCGCTCAAGATCGCGCCACGTACCATGACCGGGGGCGTGTATGAATAGTGTCTTAGTATTGACGCGTGCCGTGTGTGTGTGTAGAGGGCGCGGCGGTCGCCGAGTGCTGCGCAGCGCCCGCTATCATTCTTGTTCTGTTCTGTGTGTTGTAGAACAACACAGCCGGCGCCGCATCTCGACAAGTGAGTATACACTTTACCTTTTTATCTAAAAGTAAAATAATGTAATCTTAAGAGACCATTTTTATTGTTCCGTACCCAAAGGGTAAAACAGGACCCTATTACTAAGGCTCCGCTGTCCGTCTGTCTGTCCGTCTGTCACCAGGCTGTATCTCACGAACCGGAATAGCTAGAGAGTTAAAATTTTTACATATGATGTATTTCTGTTGCCGCTATAACAACAAATAATAAAAAAAACAGAATACAATAAATATTTAAGGGGCCCCCATACCACAAACGTGATTTTTTTTGCCGTTTTTATAGAAAATGGTGCGGAACCCTTCGTGCGCGAGTCCGACTCGCACCAGAGAAAAGAAGAAAACTAAAACAACATAACAGGATATTCACAGTAGACAAAAAACATTATAATAGCAACAATGACTGCGGACTGCGATAGTTGCGGGTCTTGCGTTGCAGAAATATTTAGCGCTCGCTATTAGAATTTTATATTCGAAAATTATTCGTCATCGTATATGCTCGATTCCAGTCCAGTACTATATCACGTATCTCTATTGTCGCAGTGTGCACGTAGTGTTCGGTCACGTGGTGGGCGGGGCGACGCTGGTGCGGCAGCTGGAGGCGCTGCCGGTAGACCGCAACGCGCGCCCGCTGCAGGACATCGCCGTCGCCAACTGTGGCCAGCTGGTCAGGCTGAAGGCTGGTGAGTGCACTCTACTGTAGTCTGCCGCGTGGGTGTGTGACTCCACAAGTGAGTCTGTAGCTCCGCTGCCGGTGGAGCGCAACGCGCGCCCGCTGCAGGACATCGTCGTCGCCAACTGTGGCCAGCTGGTCAGGCTGAAGGCTGGTGAGTGCACTCTACTGTAGTCTGCCGCGTGGGTGTGTGACTCCACAAGTGAGTCTGTAGCTCCGCTGCCGGTGGAGCGCAACGCGCGCCCGCTGCAGGACATCGCCGTCGCCAACTGTGGCCAGCTGGTCAGGCTGAAGGCTGGTGAGTGCACTCTACTGTAGTCTGCCGCGTGGGTGTGTGACTTGTACTCATCAAATGAGTCGGTTGTTTCACAAGTGAGTTTCTAGCTTACCAAGTGAGTCTGTATCTCCATACGTAAGTTTGTAGCTTTTCCAGTAATCCTTGAGCTGCTTAAGTAAGCTTGTAGCTTCTTAAGTGATTCTTTAGCTGACCAGGTGAGTCTGTAGTTTCTCAAGTGAGTTTGTAGCTTCCTAACTGGGTTTGTTGGTCCTGAAGTAAGTCTGTAGCTTTGCAAGTGAGTTTGTAGATCTCCAAATGAGTCTGTAACTCACAAGTTGAAGAAATATTACTCCAGTTAAGACTGACGTACCTCAAATGAGTCTCTAACTCCTTAAATAAGTCTAGTTTCACACGTGAGCATAGTTTGCCGGATTAAGTCTGCGGCTCCCTGTAGGACCGTGTGGTTTTCCAAATACAGGAAAATAACTTTCTCTCTCCTACAACTGCAAGTCTGCAACTCCTATAAAGCAATCCCTTTGCCCCTGATTGGATGTTTAAAAGTACACAGTTTGTAAAGCTAAAAGTTGAATTTTGTTTCAGGAAAAAAGCGTAAGCAAGACAAAGAGAAGGAAAAAGAAGAAAGTGATGCAGAGTCCGAGAAGTCTCACAAGAAGGACAAGAAAAAGAAGAAGGATAAAAAAGAGAAGAAGAAAAAGAAGTAAGTTATTTATTAAAACTAGCTGTTACCCGCGGATCCGCCTGCGTAATGTTTTCTGTGTCGCATAAATTTTTGAATATGCATCTCGGAAGGGAAATTAATTGTCGTCGAAATAAACCTATTTTCAGTTTATAAAATGACTGTATACAAAAAAATCACGTTGATCGTTTGCTTTTCTTACTGCTTGATGTAAGACAAATTATCAAACATGGTATCGGATTTAAAATCTGAAAAATCTATAATATAAATACAACATTAAGAAAATTTTGTTTGTTTCGCTTACTGTTAAAAGTGTACCTAAGTATTACACTTATAAAAAAATTGGACAGAGTGAGCCAGAATAATAATCATATATATAAATGTACACAACTGTTCAAATTTTGAGACTAGGTGTAGTACTTGAAGTAATGCATAACAGAATTTATAATTTAATAGATTTCTTTATCATTTGTAATAGTGAAGTGAGATGTGTATCTTGTGTTACTGTGATGTAAAAGTCATTCGAACAGGTACATACATACTAATGCTGAGGTGCTTGTAGCTCAGTGGCGGCAGCGCTTTGGTATCGATTACTAAAGTTAAGCAACCAACGCCGCGGTCGTGAGTGGATGGGTGACCATTCCGACCATATTTAGTGACATTTATCACGAGCATCTCCGTGCTTCGGAAGGCACGTTAAAAGTTGGTCCCGGCCAATATCGCTTAATATTGGTCGTGAAGCCTAGTTAGAGGCCTAAAGGCGGCTTGATAACATCAGACAGTAAGGTTTAGTCACTGGCCTTACAACACCCCTCCACCGCACCGCACCGGGCCCGCGTGGTGGAGTATGGCGCAAACCACCTCATAGTTGAGGTGAGGCCTGTGCCCAGCAGTGGGACGTATATAGGCATACTTTAGTCGTGAGTGTAGTGGTTCGCGCTCTGGGCAAATGTTTGTGTGATGAAAACAAACTTAAACATGTTAAACGCTTTTTCTTTAGAGATTGTGACGTTGAAAACACTGCATACGTACTGTTTAGAGATCATGATCAGGAGCCTAGCCCTGAATTGTAGCATATGACCTACCTTTTTCAAGCTTTCGCAAATTTTGAAATGTGATTTTTTTCCTTTTTATGGTTCCGTACCCAAAGGGTAAAACGGGACCCTAATACTAAGACTCCGCTGTCCGTCTGTCTGTCTGCCTGTCTGTCTGTCTGTTACCAGGCTGTATCTCATTCATTTCATAAACCGTGATAGTTAGACAGTTGAAAATGAGACTTGAAATTTTCACAGATGATGTATTTCTGTTGCCGCTATAACAACAAATACTAAAATACAGAATGAAACAAATATTTAAGGGGGCTCCCATACAACGAACGTGATTTTTTTGCCGTTTTTATAGATACGGAACCCTTCGTGCGCTAGTCCGACTCGCACTTGTCCATTTTTTAAAATTATTATTTAAATGACGTAGGGGTTCCATTGTTTGTATGATGAGCACGAGTGCTCTTAAGTGTATTTGACTTAGTACGTTTATCCAGTCCAGAGTGTCGTGTGGTGCCGGCACGTTAAAAGAATTGCACCACCCCTTTTCTTCCTATGGGTGTCGTAAGAGGCGACTACAGGAGAACCGCCACAAGAAGACGGGCAGCAGCGTCTCCTCTCCACCATTGGCCAAACTGCGATCGCCAACTCGCCTGCCATGCGTGGCGATTATGGCAAAATCCTCCTCTTGGAGAGGCCTGTGTCCAGCAGTGGACTGAAATAGACTGGTGATGTGATGTTTATCCAGTAGCTAGTTGCAAAAGTTTTAGTTTTGCTTAGTTCGGTGCTAGATAATTTGGATGTGGACACTAATCCGACACATTATTTTATGCCCGATAACCCGACCTGATAAATGAATATTTATTTAAAAAATTGTGATTTTTGTTTGCTTTAAAATCAATTCAAAGTTAGGCAGTTGAGGCCTGTAAACGATGACGTCATAGCTTGCTATCGCCATACAAATTCTAAGACAGAGGTGCGTTTTGACAGCACATAAAATGTATGTCAATTGATTGGTCGTGTCAGTATTGAAAGTTATTGTAGTAATACATTAATATTATTTGTTATAACAGACTTCTATTATCAACATTTTTTTCAGACATCAATCTGGACCTTCTGAGGAGGAAGAAGAAGGTGAAATCCCCTCCCACCCTCTCGCAGTGACATCAAAAATAGACCCCAAGGAGATTCCAGAGGTTCCCACCAACAGGTTCCTCATGAGAGGCGGGAGGGAGCAGGACAAGGATAGGAATGACTTTAGGAGGGACAGAGAGAGGTATACTTTAAGTATTGGTAGGTAATTTGGTATGGTGAATGGTAACTAAATTGTATTTGTGTTTTGCAGTTTCTGTAACTTTTTAATGTAAGTCAGTCATTTTGAATTGGTTTCTTTTGCCGTATTTTTTTAATCTGGTTACATGAAGCTATGCATTTTATGCCGCTTCCAACCGGCCGATCTGGTAGTCACTGGGGGAGGCCTATGTTCAGCAGTTGACGTCCTTTTGCTGAAATGATGATGATGCATTTTATGGATTTATGTAATAATTAACAATATCTTTACGTTAGGTTAGGTTAGGCTTACAAAAATAGGGATTATTCTATGTGAAAATACGAGGTTTGTTCAACAAATGCCAATTAAATGAAAATGTAATGTTTTTCGTATAATTTTACAATGTAATTTTGATTTTTCATTTACACGTTAATTATTTCTAAGATATTTAATAAACGTCATCTTTAACATTAAATATTTCGTGATTACAGGATGAGGTATCGCGAGAGGGACCGTCACTCTTACACGCGCAGTGGCAGGATAATCAAGGGCCGAGGTGTCTTTGTAAGTGTATTAATAATCTTATTTTTGAGAGAGAGAGAGAGAGAGAGAGAGAAATATTTTTCGCAATGAAGTGTTCTGTAAGTTAATTTTTATTTCTGATTGTTCTAAGTAGATACAGGGTGTCCAAGAGAATAGGACACTCCTTAAAACCACATGATCAGCTGGTCATATACAACAACTTTTTCTATGGGAGCAACATCAAAATTGAGATTTTTTTAGCTGCTCTTTACAAACTTACTCGCATACCTCGATAATAAAGTATGGAGTATCTGAAAATAAATCACGATTTCGATGTTGCTTCCATAGGAAAAGTTGTTGTATATGACCAGCTTGTCACGTGGTTTTAAGGAGTGACCCATTCTTTTGTACACCCTGTATGTTTTAATAACCTTACTTTACGCACTAACGTCTTACTACGTCTTTGACGATCTCCGTGGCCGAGAGGCGAGCATGCCGGACTTTGAATGGCGCCGCCATCTCTGAGGTTCCGGGTTTGATCCCCGGTCGGGTCAATGTAGAAAACGAACTTTTCTATATTGTCTCGGGTCTGGGTGTTGTGGTACCGTCGTTGTTTCTGATTTCTATAACACAAGTGCTTTAGCAACTTACCTTAGGATCAGAGCAATGTATGTGATGTTGTCTAATATAACTAAACCGTAAAATATAAAAAATATAAAATAAACTGTAAGCTAATGTCTCTTTTTTCTGATTGCACATCATTATTTTTTAAAATAAATATAAAAAAAAGCTTTTTGTGAGGTTTATAACAACTATCCGACACTCGTACAAAGGTGTACAAAACATGACATAGGTTTAGTGTTTTAATGCTTTACATGGATTCCGTGGAGGCTGTTCTTCCCGTAAAAGCAGCTTTTGAGACGCTATCAGGTCCAACTAAAGCAATTTGTTTACGGGACAAGTCACTCGACACTCGTTGAATACAAGCATATTTCTATTGTTTCATAGTTATCTTTCTCTATGGTTGTCCTCTACCTGAAGTTTTTCTTAAAGCGGTCGCTATTAGCGATAGATAAGTCCCCAAATATACGTCTTTCTGTAAAAAATAATGAGTTATTCAGTTTTATTGGACAATAAATAGTATTTATTTAGATGCAATCCCGGTCGATAAAAAAACGAACTTTTCTATACTGTTACTGTATCGGGTCTGGGTGTTGTGGTATCGTTTTTTCAGATTTCTATAGCACTTGTAATGTGCTTTAGCTAATTTACGTTAGGATCAGCAATGTATTCAATATTTATAATCAAATCAACACTGTGTTGGCATTGCATTGTTACGCAAAAAATAGGGATGACGACTTACTTTTTTTTCTTCTTCTGTCAGTTAAATTATCAAAAGGTATTGAACACGTGTTTTTTTACATATAAAAATATTACAGAGACATATTGATTTGAAATGTCGCATGACGTCACGCCCGCTCTTACATTTTTTTACTTAGAAGTGACGCCACGTGTCCCCTTTCCCGAGCATGACGCGCTTTATCTTTTTAATTTTGATTGGCAAAAGAATAAATAAGGGTCCATATTGTTTGATAATCTAACTGACGGACTAGATAATTTCATTTTCTTTACCCAGTCGTCAGCCCTATTGTACAATACATCATTATGCACGCAAGGGCATAGCAGTTATTAATTTATTTTTAAACTAGCTGACCTGGCGAACTTTGTACCGCCTCACAGTAATTTTATTCGTCTGTTTTCTAATGATTTTATTATTTATTCTGCTATTCGGGGCGGAGACAAATACAACAAATCATAAACCATGGAAATCGGTCCAGCTGTTCTCGAGTTAAGTGTTGTAACAAACACGACTTTGTTTTATACGCAGTGTTTTTTTAACCGTCTTAAAACCGAAGCCCACGTTATGTAACCATCCTAATAAACCTCTAGGAAGAATTATTTTTATATTATCAACCATATCATTTTTAAGTAAAAAATAATAAATAATTCAAGATAGTAATGTATCATTCTGTTTATAATGTTTATGGTTTCAACAATGCATAGTCCTTGACCTTGCCGCCTCCACGCGTGCAGCACCATCCGCGTAGACTATCATATCCGTGTACAGGATGTTTCAAACTAAATTTTGCTTATATATATTTTTAAATTTATTTAGGAAATATGTTTAAATATACTTAATTAGTTTCTTAAAATATACAGCTAATAACAGATTTCCACGGTTTAACAATAATAAGTAAATCGGAGGCATGGTGCCAAAATAATACATTTTATATAAAACAAGGGTTAAATAAAATTTAATTTATTAGTTTTTTAGTTTTTGAATAATTAATAAATTACCAAGTTTTATTATACAAATGACACGTAGTTATTGGATACTCTAAGTGGCCTTTGGCTTTAAGACGGTTTTAAAAGCACGGTGTATTTATTTATAATTATAATTATCTTTTTGACGACCTCCGTAGCCGAGAGGCGAGCATGCCGGACTATATGGCGTCGCCGTCTCTGACGTTCCGGGTTCGATCCCCGGTCGGGTCAATGTAGAAAACGAACTTTTCTATATTGTCTCGGGTCTGGGTGTAGTTGTACCGTCGTTGTTTCTGATTTCTATAAGACAAGTGCTTTAGCTACTTACCATAGGATCAGAGCAATGTATGTGATGTTGTCCATTATGTATATTGTTTCGTGTAGCGCTACCGGACGCCGTCGCGTTCGCGGTCGCGCTCGCGCTCCGTGACGCCGCCGCACTGGCGGCAGGCGCAGCGACGGATCGTCAAGCTGTCCGATATTGAGGTAAACATACTTAATAATTTCAATTTTCTATATATTGTTTTAAACTTTCATGGTCACTAACATTAGAATAGTTTGTTACGGGATTGCTACCATGTACCTTATTTTTGAGTTCCCGATATTTCGGCACTGTTGCAAGCGCCATGATCACGGAGTAACTCCGGCGCTTGCAACAGTGCCGAAATATCGGGAACTCAAAAATAAGGTACATGGTAGCAATCCCGTAACAAACTATTCAATTTTCTAATTTTTCCAATATGGCGGTGCTATGTGCGAGCGGCAAAAATACGTGGTGGCAAAACCGAAATTCGGAAAGAGCACTTCATACTTAATTTTTAAAACTCCCGGAAAACTTTCCAGGGGAAACTACCGAATGACTACTGTTATTGGAGAACAAAGAACTTATAAAATAATAATAAAAAAAAGTTAATTTTGTATAAGCAATATAGTTTTCACTTATATGTAGCTGAATAGTGCAGGTAAGTAGATACTAAAGAAAATATAATCCTGAAAACACTGTGTCTTCACTTTACTTTAATTATGTATGCCAAATTATTAAAAATAATAATATTACAGGCTAAGGTATGTGTGCTCCTTTTATCACGCTTTTAATTTATGTTATGTATTTTTAACTGTATGTATCAATGATGTTAATATGTTTTCCGTAGCGCGTCGAACAGGAACGCTCGGAGCGTGATCACCAAGAAGAGATGAGACAGAAGCGGGCTGAGAAACTTAATAGTAAGTTATTTTATATAGTCAAAATCAACATCATTTACATATTTGCAAATCGGCCATTTCAGGACCTAAAACACGTCTTAGTATTATTTTTTATTTTAGGCCTTTTTCTGATTTGTCGGCGCAGCAGCGGCGCGACATAGCATGCTCGGTATACGCGGTACAGAAAGCTTACCGAGCGCCTATATTTCAATGGAGCGTTCCTGATTGGCTCGGTATGCGCGGGAGCGGCGCGGCACAGATTCCATACTTTCTGCCTGTCGATTCTGTAAACAAAACCGCGCTCACTTTGTCGCTGCACTCGCTCATCAACGATAAATAATATGAACCTTATTACTAACAAGATAGAGGCTATGTTCGTTTGTACGGCTAAGTCGAGTTTTAGAGCGAGACCGTTGCGTTTTTCCTAGAGAATCGACCGGTGTACCGCGTATACCGAGCATGCTGATGTCGCGCCGCTGCTGCGCCGACAAATCAGAAAACTGCCTTACCCTAAAACAGCTACCGGACTATTTGTGAGCTATAATTCTAGGCTAGTTCAAAGTGGCTGTGCTCTACTAGGTACATATAATGAAACCGCCAAAGCTTATTGACAATTTAAATGATATATCTGACGATCTCTGTCACCGAGAGGCGGGCACGCCGGACTTGGCGTCACCATAGGTTCCGGGTTCGATTCCCGTAGGGTCAATGTGGAAAACCAACTTTTCTATATTGTCTCGGGCCTGGGTGTTGTGCTACCGTCGTTGTTTCTGATTTCTATAATACGCGTGCTTTAGCTTCTTATCTAAGGATCAGAGCAATGTTGTCCAATATATTTATATCTTATTAATAGGAGAGCAAGAGGGAGGAACACCCGAACATCCCCGCGAAAAAGAGGAGGGGGAATGTGACACCACACTAGGTTTGTATACTATACATTTCTATTTCATTCTACCCGCAAATTCCTTGTGTATTCTTAAGAATCAAGCCAAGGACGAAGTGTAAGAATAAGAAGTTCTCATGGGAACACAAAAATGGAGAAACATATTTCATATAACTAACGGCATGGAAGCTGAGCGCTGAGCGAAAGTTGCGCAGAAATCCATTGCGATTACGTGATTGGATAGTCCCGCGCCACGCCTACACCGCCGGCCGGGATTGGTTGTTAGCTCTGCGCACACGCTTCTCCGTACTGTAGCTAGTTCTACATCTTTGTTGATTCTAAATTTCAGCCAAATTCCGATCAACCGTGAAAGCGTGGTTAAGTAAAAACATCTAAATGCACTAATTTTTACTTAAAAATATTAGTAAGATTTTACCGTCATACCTAAAAATACGTTTCTGAAATGGGAAGTGATGACAAATCTGTAATTTTGAGATATAAGGTAAAATGTCATTATCATCATCATCATCATCATCACCACAGGACGTCCACTGCTGAACATAGGCCTCCCCCAGTGACTTCCAGATCGGCCGATTGGAAGCGGCCTGCATCCAGCGTCGTCCTGCAACCTTTGCCAGGTCGTCTGCCCACCTTGTGGGTGGGCGTCCTACGCTGCGCTTGCCGGTACGTGGCCTCCATTCCAGAACCTTATGTTATGTATTTTATATAAAGTAAAATGTAACATGTTCATTTTCTAAAATCCAATCGTTCAGTCGGGTCTCAAACGAGGTTTTGCAAAAATATGGCAACCCTGTATATTTAATTTATGCAGAAAAATCAACTCATGAGAAAATTGATTACAACGCGTTGGACTTCGAAGAAGACGTGGAACATGATGGTAAGTCAATAACATTATTTCGTCTACTTTTTTAATTTTTTTTGACGACCGACTGGTGTAGTGGTTCGCTCTCCGGACTACAATGCCTGGCGGTTGCGGGTTCGAATCCCGCGAGGGGCAAATGTTAGTGTGATGAGCACGAGCATTTGCACCTAAGTCATGGATGTTTAAAAACGTATTTAAGTATGTTTATCCGTTATCTAGTCGCCATAGCACAAGCTTTACTTAGTTTGGGGCTAGATAATTGGTGTAATTGTGGAAACAATTTATTATTATTTATTAATTTATTTTATTTAAATTTAATTGCACACTCCACTAACAGCTTTGAGCCAAAGCGTGGAGTGGGCCAGTTACATAACATAGGTACTACAATACATAGGTTATGTATAGTAACACTTATCTAACATTAAATATTACATTTCTCTACATCGATTTTCGTCTTAAACGTATACGAATCTTGCGGTTTCGTATGCGGATTGAACTCCTAATAATTGTAGGGCATTTTGTTTGTGTGGTCTTTAGTTTATTTATAATATGGCCATATTACAGAAAATCTTTACAAATTGATGTGTAAGCTATGTTACTTTGAAGTTTCATCAGAATTCGTTCAGCAGTTTTTGCGTGGAAGAGTTAGAAACATCAATTCGTCTTCACAGTCATTCGCATTTATAATATTGGAAGGATCATCAACAATATTTTGTTAGTAATCATTTGTATATAAGGCAAAGTTGCTTGCAATGACTAGTACGAACAAACTCTTAAAAGGGATGACTACATTTGTTTCTTCGTCTATCAGGTAGATACCTGATTACGAGATCGTAACAAACTATTCTAATAAATAAGGATGATGACTGGGGTAAAGAAATTGAAATTATATTTAGTCCGTCAGTTAGATTATCAAAAATTATTGAACACGTATTTTTTCTTTTTCACATAATCGAAATATTCTTCTTATTCGGTACGCTCTTGACAGAGCGTTCGTGATCGTCAAGTACTCGTAGCAGTAGTGGATGGGGCAGATGTGATGCGCTTCACGACATTTCGCCAGCGCTGCCTGTCAGAGGTCATCCTGCTGCACTCGTTAAGAGAGCCGCCAATGGCAGATTTGATCTGGTCAGTCCAACGCGTGGGTGACCTTCCGCGCGGTCTAGTGCCCTCTACTTTCCCTTGGAGAACAAGGGAATCAAAATATAACAGACTAGCAGCCCGTCCCGGCTTCGCACGGGGTAGACAATTATTATTTTCATTAATGTTTAAAATGAAAAAAGTTGTTGTAGTGACATAACTACAATAGTTGGACATATGCTACCGCGGAGTTTTTTGTAGACATTATGATGTTCTTCAATATTCTTGTTCATTATTTTGTTCTATCGCTAATAGTTTCGGCAGCGCATTCGACGAAAGACACTTTAAGACTAATTTTTCTACACCTTCGGTTACATTGTTCAAATTTTACCAAGGATCCCTAATTTTTTTCAAAATGAAATGTAGCCTATGTCAAATTGGAAGAATGTAGCATTCTATTGGTGAAAGAATTTTTTAAATCGGCCCAGTACTTTTTGAGCCTATTCATTACAAACATACAAAAATAGGTACAAATCTTTCGTCTTTATAATATTAGTGTAGATAAATGGAATTGAAATATCGCATGACGTCACGCTTAGGTACACTTTTTACTTAGAACTAACGAGCCCCGTCTCTCGAACTTTGACGAGCTTTATCTTTGTAATTTTTTGCTTGATTGACGAAAGAAAAATATGATGTCATTATTTTTTGATAATCTAACTGACTGACTAAATACAGGGTGCACAAAAGAATGGGACACTCCATAAAACCACGTGATCATCTGGTCAACAAAAACAAAAACAACAACAATTCTTATGGGAGCCACATCGAAATTGTTATTTTATTTTTAGACGCTCCATACATTATCATCGAGGTATGCTAGTAAGTTTGTATGGAGAAGCTTAAAAAAAAATTATCGATTTCAATGTTGCTCCCATAGAAAAAGTTGTTGTATATGACCAGCTGATCACGTGGTTTTAAGGAGTGTCCTATTCTCTTGTACACCCTGTAAAATTTCATTTTCTTTATCCAGTCATCATAACCCAGTTATCTTATCTCATCATCTCTATTATTTCACATTAACCTATCAAGCTTCAATTACTCACCGGTGGCCGCGAATAATAGATTTCTTATTGTGTCTCTTGACCTTGGCCTGACAGGTTAATGAAATGTCACCTTATATTCCCCTGTGTGACAGAGGACGCGGATACCCAGCGCAAGCGCAAGCCGGAGCGCGTAGAGCTGCGACGCGAAGCGAGACGCGCGGGCAGCCGCGCGGACATGCTGGCGCTGGCGCTGGGCGTCAACCCCAAGCACGACCAGCAGAGGTCAGTCATCTGTAGGGCATCGACATATGAGGGTAGCTACACATTATTCAAGCTGGCATTGTCAGTTTGGAATTACATGTCGAAAAATACATACATAAATTCAGAAAAAATGTACTTACCTTTAGATTGTTATTGTTTTTCACATTATTCTCATTAGTGTATTTCGATGTATTTACTTAAAATGCTAAAATTTTGTTTTTATTTTTTGTTCGGTGACTCTCTCTACCTCAATGGTTCCCACAGAAAACCAGCGTCATGGCAACCTTTGCTATGGCAAAATAGCTGAGTGGCAACCATTTTGGTATCATATCAAAGTATTGCTCTTAATTACTGATTATATGTAGTTTCTATTATTTGTGATATGATACAAATAAATACTTTTTCTTTCTTTCTTTTTTTAAAAAAAAAACAACTAACTTCCTTGTGTGGTATGCAATAAAGAGTACCTATCTGACGACCTCCGTAGCCGAGAGGCGAGTACGCTGGACTATGAGGCGTCGCCATCTCTGAAGTTCCGGGTTCGATTCCCGGTCGAGTCAATATAGAAAACGAACTTTTCTATATTGGCTTGTGTCTGGGTGTTGTGGTACCGTCGTCGTTTCTGATTTTTATTATACAAGTGCTTCAACTACTTACCTTAGGATCAAAGTAATGCATGTCATGTTTTGCAATATTTTTTATTTATTTATATTCAAACCGGCATTGTCGGTTCGTCAGTTAACACCTAGACATTTTAGTAATTGTTTTTCCACAATAAAATCTATCTTGGTAATACAATAGATTAATGAATTTTTTTTTTTATTTCAAATTACCTATACGGAGCGCGTTTATGGTGTATTACTTTGTGTGGGAGCTTCTTTTACTTAAAACATTTATTTTATGCCGCAGGCAGTACCCAAATACGTCACATCTCGTAAAAGAAACTATCGTTTCTCACGCTTTGCAGTTGTTTTTTTTTTATTAGTTAAACAAAAATATTTTTACTTTTTATAAAAATAACTCGTAGATCTAAAGGTAAATCGTTTTGCCGCGGGAAAACAACCACTAAGATGTCTCGGTGTATGTCTAACAACAAGATCCAAAGTATCTACTACATAATTACATTACACATATTTTGCAGGGCTTCGGGCTTGCCGATTTATGTTGGCTCTAATATGTGTAAAGCAACCCTGACAAAGTTTCCTACTTAATGCAACAATTCTTTCAAACTGAAATCTCTCAAAAACAAACTCTTTGCCATATATCGGGTGTAAAAAAAGGCTTAACGAAGCCGAATACTACATATTCTACGTATTATTACGATCATTTTTTTCTTTTACACTATACCTGGGAAATGACGGGTTACCGAGTTATTGACAGTCAAAGTTTCAATTTTTTTTAAAGATTTTTACAAAATTTACTTCTGTTTGATAATACTAAATTTTTTTTACAAAGAAACATGATCCGCTTACACACACAGGCATAGTCTGTGGCTATACATTGCGGGTTAGAAATAAGTTTTTTTTTTTTATACCCCAAAGTCATTTCCCAGCAATTATTTTTTTTGCATTCTACTTGGTTTTGTGTATAGAATTCGTGGTTTAAGGCTTCGTTAAGCCTTTTTTTACACCCTGTAGAATGACCGATCAGATGTTTCTATTAGATTTCTACATTGGTCACTTGAAAAAAGTTGTAGTATTTGAACAGGAGATGATTTTTGCGCCTCCAAGTCCAATGAAAATTCATGATACAGGGCTACATTGCAAGGTAGTGCCAAATTTTAAAAATTAGATCTAAAGGTTCACTGCATAAGGTATTTGTTGGCAATTTGAACCTCTGGTTTGAGCGAACGCTCCTGCTGTTAGAAATGTACCTTATATCGAAAAGGCTGATGTTTGTTTTCGCGCGCCATTGTGACTATTATTGCATTTAACTTTGCAGTTCTTAGTTGCACAGAGATAGTGCGAAAAATTGGCACTACCTTGCAATATAACCCTGTATAAGACGAAATGATAAGATTTGTGTATATTATCTTAGGGAGGGTCCCCCACGGCGCCGTGAGGTACCATCCACAGTGAGCGCGGCGCCGAAGCTATCCTCCGCAGTGAGCAGCGTGGGGGACGGGCTAGCCACCTCCCGCCCTGAAGAGAGGGACAAGGCCGAGTACGACCCCTTTACTCTGCTGCGGAGCACCTTCAACAGGGACAAGACTGGGAAGGGGAGGGAAAATAACCAGAGGTAAGCAGTTTTAGGCCATCCTAGACTTATAAAGTGGGTGTATTCAAACATAGGCTTCCCCCAGCTAGTACAAATAATTTTAAATGTCATGTAAAACTATTATGTGTGCACACTAGCGATTCCTCTGCAGCTCTCTTTAAACAAAATACACCATTCTAAGCAAATTATTCTCAAAGTATTAGCATGTCTGGTCAACGCCATATATCGTAGAATTAGTACATATTAAAAACGAATAGATGTCACTACAAGGCTCATTAGGATTGGGCTTGATATCAATTAACGATAACTCTTGATAAAAACGTTATCAAAATACTTTTTTAACACTTTTGTTTTTTAAAAATCAAATGTTAATAGAATTTTTACATTTATTTCAAAACAAATCATTTTAACTTAAATTTAAAACAATTTAGGTATAATGCCATCTACCGGTTTTAACTTAAACTATATTTTATAGAAACGCAACGTCAGCTATTGGATTGAAAAAAACTAAACACGGCATTTATGTTGATTATAGAGGTAATATGCATTTCGTATTATTTTATCAAATAATTTGAAAAAATAAACAAAGGAAAACCAAATTTTGAAATGTAAAGTATATTTTTTAAATAAGTAATTATATACTCTCTGGTAATTAACGGTCAAAAGCAAGAAGCTTCAAAATAATGTAGCTTTTCGACAACTGTCAAATATTTGTTTGTAGGGCTACCAGTGTGAGTATTGTAGTTTTATAATATGGGGATTTGTTTTAATATTTCGGAAGTGATTTTAATAATCAATTTTTAGTAGAAAAATATGGATTACTTATGTTTAGCTAAAAACGTTTCCCAAAATATCACAACCCAACTATTTTACACAAATTTTCATTGGCAAAAAAACATTTGTCAAAACAACTCATTGCATTTTTTTAGTTAGCAAATCTTTTTTTTTGGATATTATTATTTAACAAATAATTGTTTGATATGTTTCATTTGGCATACCTTTCTCTTTGCAAAATATTTCATGGCATACGATTTACAAGCTTACTCTCTAACTTTGAAAATATCATGCTGCATCGACGTTTGGTTTTACATAAGGTAAAAAAATAGTTAAAATGGCTAAAATGGCTTTAAGCGATTTTTCTTTGATCCCAAAAGCAATAATTTTTGGAATAAATTCTTAAGGTTAATCTAAAAAAAGACAATTTGGTAACCCTGTTCCAATTTTTTTTATCTACTTTGATAAACAATGAATTTTATTTAAAGGCATTTGTGTGTCACGCACGTCCAAAGGTCACGTCTAAATGACGTAAATATGTCATAAACGGTCGTTTCAAGCTATAACCTAATAAGTAATTTCGTTATGTATTGTCAAGTATCGATGCCCAAAGTGCTAAGAATTCGGGCTAATATTCCATGGGCGCGACTTCGAATCTTAGTCGGCGACAATATTTTTTCGAAATCCAGACTTGTATTAAAATAGTTTGATGAAAATTGTTTATTCACATTTAAAACCATTTTTAATAACTAAACTTTAGATTATATTTTTTTACATAATATTCACAAAATTAATAACAAATAGAAAATGGGTCCCAGCTCGCCGCGCCGTCATCAGTTTTCATAAAAATTAGGATCATACTCTAGTGAAATCAGCAACCGACTTAAATGAAGATAAATATAGTACTTAATATCTTAAAAAAGTTATGGATGCGCACAAAAAGTTATTCAAGATAGTAAAACAACTTGAAAAAAAAGACCGCATCATGTGGGATCCGAACCCATATCTCATAGAAATTACGAGCGAGTGCCTTTTCAACTAAGCTATGAGGACGTTAGAACGATTTTTGAAATTTGTCAAGTGTTAGTTTATATTTTTTGACAGAGTGTGCAAACAATTGTAAACCTTATGGTGGTTTGGTATTCTCTGACGGACCGAAACAGAAATTAATGTAAATAAATGTTCTATTTTGACGTAGTACAATTCTTTCTCTATGGTTCTATGAATTATGGGCAAGCTATCTATCATTGCGCAGATAGTGCCATCTAGTCAGAGAGGGAAACAAACGATGGCGTAGTTATGTTTTAGTTCCATTTACTCACCACCTTCGATTTCTTTCGCGCGAGTTATGGTGGAAATTTTCAAAGTATCGAGACTGTCCCTCTGTTTTACGTAGTATTATTCTTTCTCTATGGTATTAGGAAATAATTAATAGTTCCATGAATATGTATAATTCTTTACATTATTACAGGAAAGAAGAACGCCCCGACCGTTCTGAAGTCCGTCGCGATAGAGAAAAAGAGAAGCCCCAGAACGACAAAGAAGATAGACGCGATAGACACAGGAGCGAGAGGGAGCGACACATCTCCGAGAAGAGCGACAAGGACGACGCGCGTAAACCCGAAAGGAACGATCGCAGACCCGAGCGAAGCGAGGACAGGGATAGGAAGCATTCGGAGAAAGAAAGAGACGATCGCGATCGTAAACACTCTGAGAAGAGCGATGATCGCAAATACGATAGGAAAGAAGAGGACAAGAAACATTCGGAGAAGAGTGACAGGGATAGCAAATATGATAAGAGAGATGATAAACGCGACCGTTCGAGAGAAAGAGACAGATATAGGGATAGGAACGATAAGCGTAGAGATGATGATAAAAAGACAAGGGATGATGATGATAGGGATAAAAGGAGGCGGTCGCGTTCTTCTAGCAGGGGTAGAAGGTAAGTTTATTAATTATTTGTATTTTGTTTGATCTTTATGGCCTGTTTACAATGTACGGATGAAGTTATGTCATCATCATCATCATCAGCCCACACTAGTCCACTGTTGGACATAGGCCTCTCCAATTGCACGCCACTCTGCACGATCCACGGCTACTCTCATCCAGCTCCTGCCAGCAACCTCCTGCCTGCCTGAAGTTATGTAGAAGATAAAAATATGTAGAGGATAAAAGTGCTTTAAAATCGTGTCAAAAATCGTGTTTATCTTTCAGATAAGTTAAATATAGCTCATACAGAACTAATGCAGAACTTATCCGTACATTGCGGAACAGGACCTTAATGTTTAGTTTTCGTCGGACATAATGTATGTTTGAAACTTAATGAATGTTAAGAGAAAGCGAAATAGATGAACGATTGTGAGGCTTAGTGATATTACCTAAGGCTTGGTTTAAGTATTTTCTGGACACTGTGTTTTTTCTTAGATAAATTATTATACGCTAAACTAACTGTTCGTCTGGCTAACGGTGTCGCTTACCATAAATTAAATTCAATGATTCACTATTAATATAGGCACATTTTTCTGACATGGTATATAAGGTCTGATTTTATTAGTGCACATCCTGTTAACCTGTGACTATATAGGTGAAAAGCAATCGTAAAAACCAACTTTCAAATGTCTATCATAAAAACTAAAAATATCAAAAATAATTTACAAAATAACAACATCGACTTCATATTGCATAAACCCGTCCTATCTTCAACTCTTTCTCGCTCTGTACAACGGGAAGGAATAAGACGGATAATCAGATGGTTAAACGTACCAAAGATAGGACGAGTTTATGCAATATGAAGTCAATGTTGTTGATTTTGATTTTTAACTTTTTTAGTTTTTATGGTACACATTTGAAAATTGGTTTTTACGATTGCTTTTCACCTATATAGTCACAGGTTAACAGGATGTACACTAACAAAATCGGACCTTATATACAGGTGTAAAAAAAGGCTTAACGAAGCCTTAAACCACGAATTCTATACACAAAACTAAGTAGAATGCAAAAAAATAATTGCTGGGAAATGACTTTTATTTTTGGGTATCAAAAAAATTTTGGGTATCAAAAAAAATAACTTATTTCTAACCCGCAATGTATAGCGCGCACGTCACAGACTATGCCTGTGTATGTAAGCGAATCATGTTTCTTTGTAAAAAAGTTTAGTATTATCAAACAGAAGTGAATTTGTAAAAATCTTTGAAAAAAAATTAATACTTTGACTGTCAACAATTCGGTAGCCCGTCATTTCCCAGGTATAGTGTAAAAGAAAAACATGATCGTAATAATACGTAGAATATGTGGTATTCGGCTTCGTTAAACCTTTTTTTACACCCGATATAGTCACGGATTTAGTCATCCACTCCTATGTATTAAACTTATCTGGTATAAGCCCCTATTTTATAGGTTGATTTTTTATAGGCTGATTATACATACCAAATACAAGCCCTCTGTTACCAATATTGAAAGTACTTTAATTATTATTTTTCTTTGTAATATTATTGCTATAAGTTTCCTTTTTTTGTTTCGTCTTGTTCCCTTCTTCATTACTCTTGACTCAAACTAAAATATTTGTCTATATCTTTACATCTATATCTCTCTTTTTTAGGGTTTCGTACCCATAGGGTAAAATGGGACCCTATTACTAAGGCTCCGCTGTCCGTCTGTCTGTCTGTCCGTCTGTCACCAGGCTGTATCTCATGAACCGTGATAGTTATTGAAATTTTCACAGATTATGTATTTCTGTTCCCGCTATAACAACAAATACTAAAAAACAGAATACAATAAATATATAAGGGGGCTCCCATACATCGAACGTGATTTTTTTGCCGTATTTGTAGATTATGGTACGGAACCGAGTTTCGTGTGCGAGTCCGACTCCCACTTGGCCGATTTTTTTGGTCGTTGCACATAACGTATGTTTTGTCAGTAGGTCCAAGTCGCCCCGCGAACGCAAGTCGTCGACAGGACGCCGCGACAAGAGCCGCGACCGAAGCCGCGACCGAAGCCGCGACAAATCTCCTCCAGAAGACGATAGGAAGAAGGTACTCGTATACTTATTAAATAACCCACCTTAATTCTTCAAAGTATCCTACTAATATTATAAATGCGTTAGTATGCGGTGCCGTGTGGTGCCGGCACTTTAAAAGAATTGCACCACCCCTTCTCTTCCTATGGGTGTCGTAAGAGGCGACTACAGGAGAACCGCCACAAGAAGACGGGCAGCAGCGTCTCCTCTCCACCACTGGCCAAACTGCGATCGCCAACCCGCCTGCCAAGCGTGGCGATTATGGCAATATCCTCCTTTTGGAGAGGCCTGTGTCCAGCAGTGGACTGATATAGGCTGGTGATGTGATGTGATGATTATAAATGCGAAAGTTTGTAAGTATTGATTGATGTTTGTAACTCATTCACGCAAAAACTACTAAACGGATTTGGATGAAATTTTGCATACATATAGAATATGATCTGGATTAACATATATGATACTTTTTATATCCGATAAACGATCCTGTAAGATACATTGAATAAACTAAAGATCAGGCGAGCGAAGTCGCGGGCAACAGCTTGTAATAAATAAATATTGGACAACATCACATACATTGCTCTGATCCTAAGATAAGTAGCTAAAGCACTTGTTTTATGGAAATCAAAAACAAAGACGGTTCCACGACATCCAGACCCGAAACAATATAGAAAAGTTCGTTTTCTACATTGACCCGACCGGGGATCGAACCCGGAACCTCAGAGACGGTGACGCCATATAGTCCGGCGTGCTCGCCTTTCGGCTACGGAGGTCGTCATTATTATTATCCATGTCAGCCATAGGACGTTCACTGCTTTTTTTATTTTTATTTGAGATGGGCTTGCTCTTGACCCCAATCTTGCTCTCGAGCATAGATGGGATCTACGATGGAGCGAGCTAGCCCAGAACTCCAAACTGGCTTATTACAAAAAATATATACTAGGTTTTAACCACGTCTAAAGATTAGCCAACCAATTTTAAATATGGGTCATTATTACCGAGATATGTCTGATGTGTCAAGATTTTAAATTGGTTGGTTATTTTTTAGACATGGTTTAAACCTAGTCTATCTTTTTTTAATAAGGCCAAAAGACTTCCACGTCGGCGGGTTCGAAGCGGCCTGCATCCAGCGTCGTCCTGCAACCTGTACCAGGAGACGTATTTTTGAACCATGCTAATTCCAATTCGAATACAAAATAGCAAGATTCGCATGCGAATAACTAAAATCGCTATTTTTTAAAATTCATTCCGTGAATTCTGCAACGTGTGGTCCGACCCACTCGTATTTCGATTCTACTAGTAGAAAGTTCGGAAGTATGACTTTGACAAGTAATATGGTTCACAGATTAAAAACTTTTTTTTCGTTCCGTTCCATGCGATTCATTGGCAGCTTTTAAAATCACTTCAGTCACTTTTGTTTGTTTGCTGATCTCCGCAATTTTTCTAATTCGGTTTTTCAACGAATAGATTTTCCATTTTTACTATTGTTTTTGTTTTTCAATAAATGTAATGCAAGAATAACCTACTTGTTAATTATCATATTTTCAGAGACTGGTAAACATATTTTATATTATTTTTACACTGATTTTCTTGACCTTAATGGTCAAGAAAATCAGTGTCAATTTTTTTAATCATTTATGATACGGAGTCTACATCAAAACATACATATATATAGGCGCCAGACGTATATTTTGGGTATCAAAGATTACTACCCAAACTAGTCAAAGGAAAATACAGCTTACATTTATACAACTAGAACTAATATTTGCATGTTGACAGTTTGACAAGATTTGTGCACTCTATTTTGTAACATATTTTATACCATTTACCTGCAAATAAATAATACTATTACAAGGAAAATGGTCGTTACCCTCAGTGCAGTCAGACTTGTATGTTTAAATAGACTAGGTTTATCTAAGATTTTTAGTACTTGAAAAAAAATCGTCCGCCTCAGGTGGGATCCGAACCCACGTCCATCGCATACCGGGCGAGTGCTTTACCACTAAGCTACCGAGACGTTAGCCGACTCGACGAAATCTTTCAAGTGGTCTCGCTGTCAAAGCCAGCGTATTTTCTGATCAATGTTGCGGTATATACTACTACTGTCAACACCCGATAGAAATATTTTTACAAATATTTTACTATTGGTAAAGATCAGAAAAGCTTAAGCAGTTTAAATTTTCGCCCTGTATGCGATGGACGTGGGTTTGGATCCCACCTAAGGCGGACGATTTTTTTCAAGTATTTAAAATCTCAGACAAGGTTTAAAACAAAACTTTTTTAACTCATTTCTAACAGGAGGAAGAACGCAACGAAGCCAGAAAGGAGCTGATGGAAATAGTTCGTCTCATCAAGTCCAGGCAACGAGACCGCGAGAACAAGGCTGCAGGTTTGATTACAGCTTTAAGACATATATGCTTATTGTGACTTACCACACTAACCAAAATTCTTGGGACAATAATCGCTGCTTTCGGAATGCAAATGCTTTAAGTAGTAAAAAGCTGATATAAACTTAATAACCCAGTCGTAACATCCCATATTGCCTGTTTCACAATGTACGGATAAAGTTAGGTAAAAGATAAAATATGTCAACGATAAAAGTGCTATTAAATGGTGTCCAAAATCGTGTTAAATATATTGAATTTGAATTTGTTTATCCTTTAGATAAGTATAATATTGCTTTATCCATCCATTCATCAGCCCAAAGACGTCCACTGCTGGACATAGGCCTCCCCCAAGGATTTCCACAAAGATCGGTCCTGTGCCACCAAATACACCGTGAATTTTTAATTACCCCAGAAAATTAACTAACATTCTCAGATATCGATATACATTGAATTTGGCTAATAAAAAAAACGGAACGGCGTACGGCGTTAGCGTACGGAAGGAATAACTATGAATGAAAAAAAATCATTCATAGTTATTCCTTCCGTACGCCAATATTACGCGACCAAATTAGGTGGATTTTGGTTCCGTTAATGTTGGAATGATAATGATTACTATTTGAATTAGCAGGACTTTTATATTGCATATTTTTTAAGGAATGTTAGGGACCTTTAAATAAATTTCTCATTAAAAAAAAATTTTTTTTTTCGCCAAATCGATGTATGTCAATATCTGAGTATGTTAGTTAATTTTCTCGGCTAATTAAAAATTCACGGTGTATAGCTTATTCAGAACTAATGCAGACTTATCCGTACATCGTGAAACAGGTCCTAATTCTCAAAATTCATGGGACAATAATCGCTGCTTTCGGAATGCAAATGCTTTATGTAGTCGAATGCTGATATTAACATATTAACTTAAACTAGCATGTGTTTAACAGATGTGAATACAGGTCATCTTCTGAGTTATTGCAGCGATGGGAATCAATTCAATGCCAATTTGATGGTTTATTCCGAATTTCACTTGATTGTAGCAAGGGTGCGCGGTGGGAATCAAGTCAAATATCAATTTAAGGGGTTTATTCTGAATTTCACTTGATTTTGGCGCTATCATAAATGCCACAGCCACACGAATTTGTGTTTACGTTGTTATCAAAAGCTAATGTGAAAACGTAATAGGCCCTTTGTCGTTAGTTGTATGAAAGCTCAAGTCCGATCTTGCATGGAGTATTGCTGCCACATTTGGGACGGCTCGGCGAAATACCAACTTGCTGCACTTGACTCGGTGGAACGCAGAGCCAAGAGAATAATAGGCGATAAAAAATTGGTGGCGTCCAAGCTGCACAGCCTGGCTCACCGCCGCAAGGTTGCTTGCCTATCGGTCTTCTACAGATTGTCCTTCGGAGAGTGTGCTCATGAGCTTCATGAGCTCATACCACCGTCACCTTTCTTCTATCGGACATCCAGACGCACGGCCGGCTACCATCCGTTCTTAGTTGCTATACCCATAATCCGCACTAAGCGCTTCTCATCATCTTTTATAATGCGCACAGCTAAAGATTGGAATTCCCTGCCTGCGTCTGTATTTCCGAGTGCATATAACCTGACTCTCTTTAAGTCCAGAGTGAATAAGCATCTTCTGGGCAAGCTTGCTCCATCGTAGATCCCATCTATGCTTTAGCTAGAGCATGATTGGGGTCAAGAACAAACCCATCTCAAATTAAAAAAAAAAAAGATTATTTTCAATCTAACGCTCCCCGCCTCACCTCAGGTGCAAGACAAACGCAGTCTATACTAATACGCTTGCTTATTTTAATTGGCTTCATGCTTAATGTTTGCTTTATGCTTGATGCTTAATCAGGCTGTGGACTAAGTGACATCGTTTTGAATTGATTTGTAAAGCTACGAGTGAGAAAACAAAATCTAAATGTTGTAGATGACAAGCAATGAAATGAATACAAATCGTAACGTTTTTAGGGTTCCGTACCCAAAGGGTAAATCGGGACCCTATCGTTGTATCTCATGAACCGTGATAGTTAGACAATTGAAATTTTCACAGATGATGTATTTCTGTTGCTGCTATAACAACAAATACCAAAAAACAGTATAAAATAAATTTTAAAGAAGGCTCTCATACAACGAATATGAATATTTTGCCGTTTTTTATAGATAATGGTACAGAACCCTTCGTGCGCGAGTCGACTCGCACTTGGCCGGTTTTTTTTGTAATAAAGTACAAAGTCGTGTGCTTACAAGGTGTCATTTAAAAACAACATACAAAACGGTTTCTTACAATTATAAAAAATCTAATGAATAAATATGGCGGGCGACCTTTTACATGAGTTAAGCAAAGGTTTTTTCATTTATATTTTTTTTCTGCGACAGATTTAACAAATGTTACTTAGTCTAGGTCTTGTAATAAATGAGATAATATTCACATGACATTATATCCGCATGTAATCCTGAAATGTTTCACAGTGGATTTGAGAATCGTCTTAATATCAATTTTTCATAAAAAAATAATAAGTACCTTTAAGTTGCTTTACGAAAGTTTGTGGAATGAGCATGGCTTTGTCGCTTGAATAAATAGTTTAAGAGATTTCTTTATTTTGTTATTTAACCCGTCTGGAGCATAGTGTCTCGGGTTCAATTTCCGATTCGAGTCAGTTAAAAAAACTTCTAAATTGGTTCGCGTCTCGTTGGACTGGGTGACGCACCTACCAAAATTCATTGTCTTATACTTCCAAGCACAACTATATGAATACTATGAAATTAAACGAGTCATGACAGGAGTATATTTATTTATGCAAAGTGTAACAGAATTAGTGCACATCCTCTTAAGGGCTGATTCTGGTGCTCAATAACAACAACTTTTACTACGGGACCAACATCAAAATCCCAAAAAAAAATCACACTACCATACACCAGCTACGGCTGACATCAGTTTGTATGGAGAAGTAATTTTCAGGGTTCCGTACCCAAAGGGTAAAACGGGACCCTATTACTAAGGCTCCGCTGTCCGTCTGCCTGTCCGTCTGTCACCGAGCTGTATCTCATGAACCGTGGTAGCTAGAGAGTTGAAATTTTCACAGATGATGCATTTCTGTGGCAACTATAACAAAACATACTAAAAACAGAATACAATAAATATTTAAGGGGGGCTCCCATACAACAAACATGTTTTTTTTGCCGTTTTTATAGAAAATGGTACGGAACCCTTTGTGCGCGGGTCCGACTCGCACTTGGCCGGGTTTTTTTTAAAGATTTCATTGTTATAGTTAACCCATAGTGAAAGTTGTTGTTTTTGAGCACTAAAATCAGCTCTATGAGGATTTGCGTTTATTATGTTACACCCTGTATATTCATAGTAGTAGATCCTGTTTTATCGACAGAAGCGAAGAAGAAGCGCGGCTCGTCGGCCGGCTCGTCCGGCTCGGAGCGCCGGCGCGGATCCGGCCGGAAAGGCAGCGAGAGTCCTCGGTAATAAGAGAAGCTTTAACTCACACTTATTCTTTAAGTCGTTCACTCACTGAGGTACTCACTCATTATACAGGGTGCTGATGTCAATCCCCGCAATATTTAGGGAGTCGATTAAGTATCTTATTCTGATCACGAATCAGAAAAATTGACTTCGAAAAAAAAATTGATTTAAATATCTACGATTTTTATAATCGACCACTTTCGATACAGAATAGTCCCCCAACGCCTTAAGGGCTGCTATCCGACGTGATAAGCGAGCGATCTGCGTAGCTCGATGGGTGCCGCAGTGTAAACTTATTGCAGTATTGCGAGCCACAATACAGTTGATGTCATTTCTTTTTGTATTTTTTTTTTGGTGAATAATTCGTTTATATAGGTCATCATTCGTCACCTTAATAAATATGGCTAGGATTGAAATCAGCATGTATAACAACCTTACATACTCACAATATTACACTGACTGACTTACTAACTCACTCGTTAATTACAACCTCATATCGTATTACACCAACGCATTATTAGTCATTCACTCATTTTCTAAGTCGGTCAGTGAAACTTACTATAAATCACTATAATATAATTTACTCGTTTAGATATCTACCTACTCTCTAATCCATTTTTGATCATTCTGACTCACTCTGACCCATCCTTTAAGTGACTCATTCTCTAAGCCATACATTTACTCACTGCCTCACTCGCTCTCCAAGCTTCTCAGTTACACATTCTCATGAACATTGAAAGGAAATCAGTTTTAAATTAATATTATATTATATTTTTTTGCGCGAAAGTGTAACAAACATCAATTAATAAAGATTTTTTCCCTCCAGCCGTCGTCGAGAGAGTCCCGAGCGAGACTCACGCCGCCGCCGACGCCGATCTTCGTCGTCGCGCTAAAGCATCCACAAATATTGTGACTTCATTATCTAAATATAACGAGAAATAAATACGACACTTACCACTAAACACAGCTTTTATATGGTAGTAGAAATATCGCCTTTGAATTGGTTATCTTATTAATTTCAACGTTTCACATGGGGTTCAAACAATAGGGATGTTGACCCCATTCATAAATAATTCTAAGGCATCATTTATTAAAACAGACACTTTATTTTAGGCCTAATAACTCAGTACAATTTTATTTAAGAGGCAAACTGATTTTTGATTGCTTTAAAATCGTAAAAAAGTAAGGCAGTTGAGTTTATCGGATAGTGACGTCATAATCCGATATCGCCATACAAATTATTAGGAAGATATCTGTTTTGACAGCTCATAAAAAGTATGTCAATTGATTGGTGGTGTCAACTAGCCTATTACAGGAGGCAACAAAGTTTACTGTCAAAACACTAGAATAGATTAAAATAGAAAAGTATTTGTTTGACACACACGCATACACAATAAATAATAAGATTTAAAAAAATGACAAAAAGGCCCCCCTCGACATTTGTCGTAACAGCCAGCCCCTCTAGCATGAGCAACAAAACACGATATGATATAGCGATTTATCGCATATTTTTTTATCAAAATATGAACTTTTATAGAAAAATCAAGCATTACCGTGACGTCGCCGACACGGACATGCTCTCTGTTTTAACAAAAGTTCAAGATGGCGGCTATGTAATCATATTTTGAAAGTAATGAGGCGATAAATCGCTATATCATATCGTTTTTTGTTGATCGTACTAGAGGGGCAGGTATTAGGTGATAAGTCACATAGAAAAGGTGGAAAAAATATTTGATGTAAGGGTAATAACATTATTGGATGTGGCTAAAGCTCTGCATTATGACGGATGGTTATTTAAACTTCTTGACGTGCTGATATTTATTGTTTTAAACTTTCATGGTCACTAAGATTAGAATAGTTTGTTACGAGATTGCTACCATGTACCTTATTTTTGAGTTCCCGATATTTCGGCACTGTTGCAAGCGCCATGATCACGGAGTAACTGAAGATCTTGCGGGTAAGTTGTTAAGGGCAAACATATCGGTCTACCCTCTTTCGCTGTCTTTATTTGCACGCGCCGGTACCATTGTCTACAAACTCACTATTTTCTCGCACCTGTTCTCGACACACAACACTAACAGTATCAGACCGCGAAACAGCAGTTTGTTGTTTTTTCCGGTTTTTGCACATAAGAAATATCGGAAACTCAAAAATAGGGTACATGGTAGCAATCTCGTTACAAACTATTCTAGTGCTGATATTTTTTATATCTCCTGTAATTGACTTTAATTAGGGATATCACTGATTCAAAAGGGCAACACAAAACTGCTAAAGGCCGGCGTCTACTAGTGCCTAGCTATAATCTCCACAGGTTGTAAAGTGACGTACTGTTTTTTTCTGACGAGAGATGTAGACAAAGTATCTCAATGTTTTTTTTTACCAAATAGTAAATGGCTATTATGGGTTATTATTTTTTCAATACAATGTTTCAATATAATGAATTAAATTTAAAACAGCTTATGCAATTGAGTAAGACATCTAAAGATGAGCACATTTAGGATTTGGGAAGTATTGATGTTTTTCTTATACAAAAAGTTATTTTTGACCACTCTAGTGGTTTAAGTGGTTAATCTGTTGAACCTTTACGAGGATGTGCGTTTTAGTGAAGGTAATCTTGCGCTTTTCTCAATACTTACAATTTTATTATTGATTTCATTTGGGTAAAAATATTTTTGTAACATTTCTTTCGTTCTATTGTAGGTTATAACTTGTAATCACTATGTTATTTGTTAGTTAAAAGCATTTCAATGAAGTAATGGATGAACTTGTATATTGGTGTATAGCATGAGGATATAAAATAAAATAAAACTTTTGTGTTAGCCCTAGGTAAAAATGTTCACAAATTATGTTAGAAATTATTTGGGTTGTATTATTTACTCGTATTACTATCTTTTTTGACAGTCAAAATTCCTAACCAAATCAATATTTTCCACGAAAAACAACTGGTTTACATGAGTTAGGAGTAAAATGGCTCATTTGACAGATAGACGTCACCTATAGGTGTTTTTTTAAGTGCATTTATTTCTTTCCAAGTAAACAGATAAGAAATCGAATAAAAACTAAATCATATGGCGTGTATCTGTCAAAGAGTGCAGGTTTCCCTTACGTACATAGTTCTCATTTCGAAATATTTTCGATCATTTTTTGACCGTATTTTTTCCTTTTAAAATTAAAATACATAGAAAAAATTTAATGTTTCGTATTTCTTAAAAATTCAGAATTGTAACATATTTTCTAATATGACGAATTTTTTTTTATTTCTCGATGAAATAAAATATATTAATGTGTATTTTTGATAGTGTTACAAAAACAAATAAGCCGTATCATACGAGTTTACAATACGATAACTTTACATGTATCCAAAAAAGCGATAAATCGAGGTTTAGCCTGCTATAGGTTATACTTGTCAAAAAAACCATCGTGTCATAATATACAGTGAGGAGATTCTTTGTTTGATGTATTATGTAAAGGCAGGTTTACACTTGATCGCTGTTAATAAAATTACAATCATGTAATTCTAGTTCGCGATTCAGAACCCTTCGAAAACTAATTGACAACCGGTAAATCTCAATAATAATGCTAAATTATATAGTCACGTGTTGAGTTTCTGAAATCGGTACCATAACTTTGTCGCGTTGCATAGGGAGTAACATTGCATTTTAAATAGGTAAGTATAGTTAACCATGATGTCTGTTTTTTTCCCCCATCGTAATTTAAATCATACGAATTATATATGTTGTTAGACGATGAAAATACTTTAAAAAAAACAAGGTAAAGCATACCTAAACATTTAAAAAGTATTCCCATTTTCGCCAATAAATGCCGTGTTCGGTCAAGTGTAAGTGCACCTTTCAGAATGTATGAGTATGTATGTTTCGTTTGTTCATTAGTCAATAAAAGTTAATTTCACTTAAATAGTTTTTCATTGTTTATTCTTAACGTTACCCAAACTGCCAATACTATAATAACGATGCTACGGTGCACGCTTTATAAAGTTAAATAAAAAAATTAAAAAACCGGTCAAGTGCGAGTCGGACTCGCGCACGAAGGGTTCCGCACCATTATTTATAAAAACGAACAAAAAAAATCACGTTTGTGGTATGGGAGCCCCTTAAATATTTATTTTATACTGGTTTTTAGAATTTGTTGTTATAGCGGCAACAGAAATACATCATCTGTGAAAATTTCGACTGTCTAACTGGTGACAGACGAACTGACAGACAGACGGACAGTGGAGCCCGTTTTACCCTTTGGGTACGGAACCCTAAAAACACATTTTGCTTACGTGTTCGCTCTATTTCTAAGTATTAGAGCCTGTTTCACAATGTATGGATAAGTTCTGAATAAGTTATATTTTACTTTTAAACTTTCGCGTTGCATAATTTAAAACTCAATGAAACGGGAATTAACGCGATCATAATTTAGGTACAAAATGTTACCTCTTTTGCCTGACGTTTCGTTCGGGTTACACCGACCGTGGTCACAGGCTGACTGGAACAGCGATGTCTTCACTCCGTATGAGAGGCAGATTCTTCATCTACCCTCATAATATTATTTTCACGCCAAGTACCGTCACACACTACACTCACTGTGTCCCTATTCTGCACACTAACCGCCATTTCACATTTTGTACCTAAATTATGATCGCGTTAATTCCCGTTTCATTGAGTTTTAAGCTATATTTTACTTATCCGAAGGATAAACACTTTACCTATCCGTTTCACGCGCGCTATATTATGACAAATTAATTCAAGCAATTTTATCCTCTGCATATTTTTATCTGTACATTGTGAAACAGGCCCATATTCTTACTAATAGGCGTTTTAAAATGGTGAGATGTCGAGGCAAGCTGTATGTTATAGACAAATATTAGCATTAGAACTGCAATACCCATGCGAAAACAAAAGATATCATAGTATTTTTTAGAATTGGCATACGATTTAGGTACCCTTAGTTCCGTATTGCGCTACGAGCACTATTAGCGAATCCATATAAATGCAGTAGGTGGGTAAAAAAACCTTAGTTGTGGATATTTCTGACTATTACATTTGGTCGGTTTCGCGCTGACAATGCTTTTACCGCAATTGAGAATGCGGCCTTAGAATTCGAATGGTTCAAAAATATTCGTTACGCGCCACCGATGCGGTTCGGTTTGTGTGGACAGTCAGTGGCCGCTGATACCAAAAAAGAAGGTGGTCTGGGCTAGTGTTGTAGAACTATCGATCGTTTGGCTATCGATAGTTGACCTCGGAAATCATCTATAATATCGATAGACCTATCGATACTGTCGATTCTATCGATAGCTCAGTTTGAAAAAAAATGCGATAAATCGTTTTATCATATCGTGTTTTGTTGCTCATGCTAGAGGCTCTGCCGCAGTGCCACCACTTTAGAAACCGATCATATAAATCTTTAAATAATGTATGTCAAACGAACATGACGTACGTGTACCGGTATCGCTGTAACGTACGTGCCTTACGCAATGATAAAATAGACGTTGATTGGTGGCGTTGCTGCGAAGCGGAGCATATTCTTTCGGAAAGCCAAAATAATTTATTACCTACTCAGCAAAGAAAAACACTAAGCCTCAGTTGCACCATCCTACTTTAACTTTAACAAACGTCAAAAATCTGTCAAACTCCATACAAAAACACCGGATAAAGTAATAGTTAAGATGGTGCAACCCAGCTTAAGTATGGTCGGGTCTGCCACCTAAGTAGCTGAGGCCGTTAGTCTTTCAGCAGTATACTATTATAAACCGCATGAAAGGTATCCAAAATTTTTTAATGTTTAATGGGTTAACTTAGGCAACTACAACAACTTGACGACCTCCGTAGCCGCGACGCAAGCACGCTGGACTTTAAATGGCGCCACTATCTCAGAGGTTCCAGGTTCGATCCCTGGTCGGGTCAATGTAGAAAACGATCTTTTCTATATTGCCTCTGGTCTGGGTGTTGTGGTACCGCCGTTGTTTCTGATTCCTATAAGACAAGTGCTTTAGCTACTTACCTTAGGATCAGAGCAATGTATTTGATGTTGTCCACTATGAATTTACGTAATTTAAACCGCAGAAAAAGAAAATGGTCCGCCCGACCTAGCGTGCTTGTATGAAGTGCTTATAATTGGATCATATTCATAAGGTACAGGAGTAGAATACTAAATAAGAAACCAAACAAAGAACAATTCAAAGTAAGGCAACAAGGTCCCGTCATGTAAACGACACTGACCGAGACTAGACAGGACAGGACGAGTTAATGCAATATGAAGTCAATTTTGAAGATTTTGATTTTTTACTTTTTTAGTTTTACACTTAAAAATTGGTTTTGACGATTGCTTTTCACCTATAGCGTCACAGGTTAACAGGATGTACAGTTAAAAAATCGGACCTTATATATTCATATTCTATTAATTCGGAATTCCTACTAGGTACACTCAAGCTTAAGATATCTCAAGAACAATGCTATATTAAAGTACCTACTGAGTCGTTATTATTAATTGTTACTGGCGGCGCTAAAATCTATTTACAAAAATAAAAATTCAATACCTACCTACTTTGAATAATCATTACAATTCATATTGCATGGGGCTAATAAGTATAACAACGGAATAAATAAATATGCACTAGACAACAAACTACGAATAAAGATTCTGATACGGGGTAGAAGACAATTAATTTCTTCGTGGGCTTCTTCTTCTTTATTTATTCTAGCTTCTAGTCAATTTTTTTTAGGGTTCCGTACCCAACGTGTAAAATGGGACCCTAGTACTAAGACTCCGCTGTCCGTGTGTCTGTCTGTATGTCCGTCTGTCACAAGGCTGTACCTCAGGAACCGTAATAGTTGGACAATTGAAATTTTTACAGATGAGTATTTCTGTTGCCGCTATAGGAAATACTAGAACTACAACAAACGTGTTTCTTTTTTGCTCGTTTTCATAGATAATGGTGCGGAACCCTTCGTGCGCGAGTCCGACTCGCAGTTGGCCGGTTTTTCGAATTGACCCAAAATCAAACCTGGACCACCGAACCGCTACCTACGGCATTGGGGTTGTCTAAGAAAAATCATATGATTCACATGAAATAAGCACCTTAATACCATTTTAGTAGTTTGACAAATTGATCGTGATTCCAGCTAAGCAGTCTTGCATTTTATTTTAATACTAGCGACCCGCCCCGGCTTCGCACGGGTGCAATGCTGATACTAAATAGACTACAGAAAAACTGTGAAGTTGTATATAAAACATAGCGGCCCGCTCCGGCTTCGCACGGGTATAAAATATATAGCCTATGTCACTCACTGAAAAAATGATTAAAATCGATCCAGTAGTTTTGATTTATTCATTACTGCCCTTGGCCCGCACGCGTTAAATTTGGAGTAAAACAATTGCCCTATACCATGAAGATTTCCTGCTATCTTTGGGATATCCATAAGAGATAGACATATACCTTCGCGGAGTTTTCTGTAGACCTTCTCAATATGTACAGTCAACAGCACGTCGACCTACCCCAAAAGTCAAAAATTCTCCAATAGATTTTTAACTTTAAGCCTGACATATAGAGTTCATTTTCAAATGAGAAAATTTGACATTTTGTGGTAGGTCGACGTGCTGTTGTCCGTACAATACTTAGTACATTATTTTGATAAATCTCTTAGGGTTCAGCCTGCGTTTGCAATGTAAGCGGAAAAATTTAATTATTTACGGCATCACATTAGAAACCTCAAAAATAACAGTATTTCTCCACTATTTAATGGTATTATTATACATATAAACCTTCCTCTTCAATCACTCTATCTATTAAAAAAACTCATCAAAATCCGTTGCGTAGTTTTAAAGATTTAAGCATACATAGGGATATAGGAGGGATAGAGAAAGCGACTTTGTTTTATACTATGTAGTGATTGGACAACATCACACGTTGCTCTGATCTTATGGCAAGGCAAGTAGCTAAAGAACTTGTGTTTTAGAAATCAAAAACAACGAAGTTACCACAACACCCAGACCCGGGACAATATAGAAAAGTTCGTTTTCTACATTGACCCGACCGGGGATCAAACCCGGAACCTCAGAGATAGTGGCGCCATATATTTTGACGTGCTCGCCTTTCGGCTACGGAGGTCGATATAATTTGGGAGATAAGTAATGAGCATCACCTTGATCTTTCATGATTTTCTGTTTTAGCCACCAGCGATTTCCTTTGAAAATGCATTGTTATCGAGTTTTGTTTCCAAATTAGTCAGGTGCAAAGAAATTTTATTACTTACAATCATCTTTGCCTGACAAAAAAGAGAGGTACTTACGGTGAATTTTCAAAATTAACTGTTACACCTGTAAACTCTAATAAGTACCTAAATTCAACACCGCCAGTCATTCAAAAGGAGATGAAACTTGTCTGTAGAAAGTTGGACAATTGAAATTTTTACAGATGAGTATTTCTGTTGCCGCTATAGGAAATACTAGAACTACAACAAACGTGTTTCTTTTTTGCTCGTTTTCATAGATAATGGTGCGGAACCCTTCGTGCGCGAGTCCGACTCGCAGTTGGCCGGTTTTTCGAATTGACCCAAAATCAAACCTGGACTACCGAACCGCTACCTACGGCATCGGGGTTGTCTAAGAAAAATCATATAAATCATGAAATAAGCACCTTAATACCATTTTAGTAGTAGTTTGACAAATTGATCGTGATTCCAGCTAAGCAGTCATGCATTTTATTTTAATACTAGCGACCCGCCCCGGCTTCGCACGGGTGCAATGCTGATACTAAATACACTACAGAAAAACGTTGTATATGAAAACATAGCGGCCCGCTCCGGCTTCGCACGGGTATAAAATATATAGCCTATGTCACTCACTGAAAAAATGATTAAAATCGATCCAGTAGTTTTGATTTATTCATTACCGCCCGTGGCCCGCACGCATTAAATTTGAAGTAAAACAATTCCCCTATACCATAAAGATTTCCTGCTATCTTTGGGATATCCATCAGAGATAGACATATACCATCGCGGAGTTTTCTGTAGACCTTCTCAATATGTACAATACTTAGTACATTATTTTGATAAATCTCGTAGGGTTCAGCCTGCGTTTGCAATGTAAGCGGAAATTTTTTAATTATTTACGGCATCACATTAGAAACCTCAAAAATAACAGTATTTCTCCACTATTTAATGGATGTTATTATACATATAAACCTTCCTATTCAATCACTCTATCTAAAAAAAAAACGCATCAAAATCCGTTGCGTAGTTTTAAAGATTTAAGCATACACAGGGATATAGGGACAGAGAAAGCGACTTCAGCGAAATCAGTGCGTCCTACCCGTCATGACATACGGAGCCGAAACGTGGACACTCACGATAGGGCTGGTCCACAGATTTAAAGTCGCTCAGCGAGCTATGGAAAGGGCTATGCTCGGAGTTTCTCTGAGGGATCGGATCCGAAATGAGGTAATCCGACAGAAAACTAAAGTCATCGACATAGCCCATCGAATAAGCAAGCTGAAGTGGCAGTGGGCCGGCCATATTTGTCGCAGAACCGATAACCGCTGGGGTAAACGAGTTCTTGAGTGGAGACCGCGTGTCGGCAAGCGTAGTGTGGGACGCCCTCTGACTAGATGGAGTGACGATCTTCGCAAGGTTGCTGGCAGGAGCTGGATGAGAGTAGCCGTGGATCGTGCAGAGTGGCGTGCAATTGGAGAGGCCTATGTCCAGCAGTGGACTAGTGTGGGCTGATGATGATGATGATGATGAAAGCGACTTTGTTTTATACTATGTAGTGATTAGACAACATCACACGTTGCTCTGACTGATCTGATGGCAAGGCAAGTAGCTAAAGCACTTGTGTTTTAGAAATCAAAAACAACGAAGTTACCACAACACCCAGACCCGGGACAATATAGAAAAGTTCGTTTTCTACATTGGCCCGATCGGGGATCAAACCCGGAACCTCAGAGATAGCGGCGCCATATATTTTGACGTGCTCGCCTTTTGGTTACGGAGGTCGATATAATTTGGGAGATAAGTAATGGGCATCACCTTGACCTTTCATGATTTTCTGTTTTAGCCACCAGCGATTTCCTTTGAAAATGCATTGTTATCGAGTTTTGTTTCCAAATTATTCAGGTGCAAAGAGATTTTATTACTTACAATCATCTTTGCCTGACAAAAAAGAGAGGTACCTAAGGTGAATTTTTGCGATTATCAAAATTAACTCTTACACCTGTAAACTCTTATAAGTATATATAATAAACACCGCCGGTCATTCAAAAGGAGATGAAACTTGTCTGTAGAACATTGCACAAAATTCAGCAAAAATCAGTTAACAATAACTTTTCTTCGTTGCCAATTTCGAAATCACACTAATATGTATTGAATTCAGATGATCCATCCATTTATCGTGGAGGTAGATATTAAATAAATAAATTGTTTCCACAATCACTTTAATTAGCTAGCTCCAATCTTAGCATAGCTTGTACTATGGCGACTATATAACGGATATGCATACTTACTCAAATACGTTTTATAAATATCATGACTTAGGTACAAATGCTCGTGCTCATCACACAAAGATTTGACTCTTGCGGGATTCGAACCCGCAACCGCCAGGCTTTGTAATCTGAAGCGCGAACCACTACACCAGACAGTCGTCGTAAGAATTACGAAGTGCAAGAATTTTTTTCGCCTGTCATATGCAACTGCCTGCGATTTTTAAGTTGCTTCTAAATATAAAAGTTCTTATTTGATTTTTATCAAATGCTGCATTTCTGGTAAATTTTACAGTTAAGAGTTCAAAGTTATTTGTTTCCATACTGGTAATCCTTGGCATCAAGCAAAATTGTTAACTTAACGCTGCCGGAATCCGTTGGCATCCGAAAGAATCCGTTCAAAAAACGACCTTATTGGTTATGCGATGGATTGAATCCGCGTGAACCCGGTCCGGTTTCCGGCTGGGTATAGACCGAGCCATTAAAAAAAATCCTGAGAAGTCTAATGTAAGGGCTTCTTTTATAATCATTATTCCAGAGGTAGGTTAGGAATCTCAACCTGGTGCTTAGAATAGTTTACAACTTGTTAAAAACCGGCGAAGTGCAAGTTTTACTCGCGCACCGAGGAATCCGTACAAACTCCAAACAAATTATGTGAATAGTTCGTCCATATCGGGAAACGAGTTTTTTTTAATTTTAAACTAGCTGGCTAATTTCATACTTCCTACGCACCCATTTGAGAGGCCCGAACTGTTTGAATGGGAAAATAAAATTGTTTTAGTATTTTTTTCGCAATTTTCCCATATTTTCTTACCGTTTAAACCATCCCTGGACTTCCACAAATATTTAGACCAAAATTAGCCATATCGGTCTAGCTGTTCTCGAGTTTTAGCAAAACTAACGAACAACTATTTTTATATAGAAGATTGATTGATTAGGCGTTTCTTTATCTTCGATCTCATAGTAATAGTAACCAGTATGTATATGAGCAGTTAAATATAAAATCACCCCCTTATAGGAAATTAACTTATAATAAATAGGACTTTTATCGAAAGTACAATCTCTTCCATATATCAAAAAAAGTAATATTGTGGTTTCTATGAAAGAAAATTTAAAAATACCTAATTCTTATTAAATTACGCTTCCAAGAGCTATTGCAAAAGTATAAATCTTTATGGTTTTTTAAGAGTGAAGAAGTTTTAATATAACATTTAATTTCACATCGCTCGAAAAACTTGCCGCAACATGAACATTATCACGCAGCAACATACCCACCTCCAATCACAACAGTTGACGCGCTCATGCAACGCCAACTTAGCGGACTGTCATAGTTTGTGAACTTGAAGCATCATAGTTCATTTGTTTAGAATTCGGGCGCCGTGCAGCGGGGCGGCGCCGGCCGGCGTCGCACCCGTGACATACTTCAGTGCAGGCGGAACTACAATGCTATTATTGATTCGCTTATGACAGAAAATGCGTTGAATGGACACTCTGGAGGGGAGTGCGGGGCGGCGAGCGCGGCGAGCGCTCAGTGTGCGCGGGGTAGCGGGCTGCGACCACCGCCTCTACGCAGCCCGCTCACGGAAATTCCGAGTGCAGTGCAAATGCTTGTGTTTTTATGGCGTTCATATTACTACGACTGTTGGTGGTGGGTGTGATCGCGGCGGCAGCCGACGGTGGGTTAATGATGTGTTGTTGTGTCCACGTGGTCTCTGGTGGTGTTTACGGCGGCGGGCGCATGCGCTGTGCTTGTTTGCTTCGCGGGTCAACCGCCTAACCTACGAAGCCTACATATACGTACCTATCTGGTCCGTCAAGTAAGTCTAGGATATAGACCAGGAGATGATGCGAGCGGAGCAGCGGCTGAGGTAATCGATGCGACGCACATTCCCGCCTTCGTCCTCGCCTAGTTCCTTCGTTTCAAAACAAACAGGTTTTGGCATTCCTTTAAATCGTCCTTAATGTTCATTCCTTAACTGTTATTTCACCTTACACACGGCTGCTACTCTTGTGTTTACTTTTTTTGTTATTACCAATGTCGTAGTATTTTTTTCAGATGCTGCTAATATTGTCTTTTACTGATTGCGTATTAAAACTACTTATCTTGATTTATGACATACTTGCAGCCTAAAACAAGCTAGATATTCCTATTAGATCACAAAACCATGTAATTCCAACTAGAAATAGTTAAACAATACACTAATACAGCGTTGAGCAGGTTTCATAGTACGTTTTAAGCGTAATAAAAAAGTATTAGTCCCAAGTTTGATATTATTTCAATCGAAATGTTTCCTTGATCCATAGAATTCTGTTTCAAATAGTAATATGGATGTATGTATATTGTAAACAGCGCTAGGTAGTGTAGTCATGACCTTGTGAATTAAGTACACGAAAGCACGACGTAATATTAGTGTGGTGGCATTTGTTTGCGATAGCAAATAGACTCTACCATTATTATGGTATAATTACCTTTCATGCTAAAATTCTTTACCTACTTCCCGAATTTTTAACGATGTGACATGACATTATTGCGTAGCTAGTTGATCAAGTCTGTGTATTATTTTGGTAAAGTGTTATAGGCAATAAAAGAAGAAGAAAGTAAAGTATACATATTTTTACTATAGATTCTGGCAAAAGGGCCAGTGCTTTTAACCAATTTGATGTTTCTGATATGGAAAATACAAATGAGGCCTGATAGAAAACACTTGCACTGCCCAATCAAAACCCTTAATAAAATCAAATTACACTGAATAAACAAGTTATTGACTCCACGACAAAACATGTTGGTCTGATGGCGCGAATATTTATGTCAAATAAAAAATGACTGCTGAAAGTGTATTTATTCAAGAACTTTGTAAATGTCTGTTGAAAAGAGAAATAGCATTGTCCACCGAAGTGAAAGTTATCGCTGCTAAAGTCACTGGAAAGGTCCAAATGCATGAAATAAAAGCTAAGTTCTAAAAGACACTATTGTTATTACTCGCACTACCGTAAATAAGCTTTAAAAACTTTGAAAGCAATTGAAGAACTAGAGCAATAAATAAGTAAATTGCAAGAATTACAATTAAGCAAACTGTTCTTGTTTGAATCTTACTATATCCAGTGAAGTCCTTAGATTCTTAGTTATTGGTCTCTTACAACCGCGTTCAAAGGGTGGAAAGATAATATATACGATGTTTAGGAAAGGCTATTAAAACTATAAATAGATCATCCAAATATTATCGTTATGGCCATGCGACCTAAAAGAAAACATACTGTTTTTTATACTTGCTTCAATTACCTACTTATTGAAATTACAAAGCTTAATTGCTATGTAATATTTAGCCTTTTTTGGATTCCATGATATTTCATAATAGTTAGGAAAAGATTATTGTCTAATGCATACCCAAACAGTGAAAGATAACATGAAATTGAATCCAATAAGAATCTTTATTTGACTGAAACGAAATCTATCGCATTTAGCCTGTCTAAAACAATCAAAGTATTAAGTCAACATCTATAATACGCCACAAATAGGTCAAAACAAATGTCAATACACAATACCATTTAAAAAGACATAAAAGCTTGTTCAACTGATAACAGTTTTATGATGTTATTAATAAAGCGGGCTTCTTAAACAATCGTGGAGTGAAACCTATTAAATTAATTTGATCAATCGAGTCGTGCTACTTAGCTCCTGAAGATTTTACAACTACGAACAAAGTCGCTATAAAACTTTTCTTTATCTATCGGAATGGCTGAGATTCCAAGTTATTCGCCAAGTTCAGGGAAGCCAGGGCACGTAGAAAGTTAGGCTACGCGTCAATAATTAAAGTCCGTGCCATTCTTCGAACATGAAAGGTTGACCTATTCCTTTGTGGCAGGTTTCGCGTTACTACTGAGCCACGATTGGCGACTTATACGGGGAGACATTCTCGCCTAAAAGTCTTTTGTAATGCAATACAAGTGCTCGCAAAGTGCTCCATTGTTCTATTACTTACTTACGCAAATTAATTAAACAAGGAATCCGGTGGCTTGGTGATTCTGGGGTTGAAACGGAGATTCTATAATACAGCACTTTAATCGCTCTAAAAGTTGGTCCTTGGAAACATCAGTGATCATTCTTTATGAATACCTAACTAAACACACTCGTACCTACTTCGATTTGAATAAAATTAACAAATAAAAGGGCAAGATTCAATGCGTGATACATATTTATGGCCAATGTTCCGATGGTCAAGCAAGAGGTAATGATCGTATTCATTGAATTAATTCAAGATAAATTCCATTAATATTTATTGATAGTAAGTAGACAATCGGAGTCCCAACAATATACACTGTTTATCTCCTGAGTAATTGCCTCCTCAGATAACACTCCTTACATCAATTTTTATCCTGTAGTTTTTAGAGCACGAAATACAATACTGAAATATTTTCTGCCGTTTTGTACAGAAATGGTTTCGTGGTAGACAAATCTGTTCACATCGCGTAATTTAGTATTAATAAATAGCCAATAAATATTATTTAGGTGGTTTTTCGTATCGAAACTGGGTTAAAGAAGGTCGAATTAATGGTGTGTTTATTGAGACAAACAACGGTAATTCCTTAGTCTAGTCACAGAAAAAATGAAAGAAATTAAAGGTCAATGTCAATGGCATACCTACACACGATAATTATGATCAATTGGAATATGAAAATATCTTTTCAATGTTGCCTACATAAAATAGACTAGAAGATACGTTTATAAATGAATTTGCAAATATGTATGTGGATACCTGGGTAGTGGACAAGACACATAAATCTAAATTAGAAGATAAGGATAGCGGTAAATTAGATAATGGAGGAACGTACGTTAAGGGAAGAAACATTTCGGACAAAATGATTTGTAAATTTGTTTTTGTGAAAAGATAGGCCGTTTCCTTTATCTTCCTACGTCAGGATCATTTTACTTTAATTACTTCACATCCATTCCTAATGCCCCTCCGTCTTAATCATAATGAAAATAAACGATTCAGCGTCAACGTGGGTTGTTCTATTGAAATACTCAATTTACGCTATCTATTACACGTCCCCATTATGACGCAATCAATCTAAAACCCGTCTAAAACGCTGTTTCCCATTCTGAACGCCCAAAAGAGGCCCTCACTCATTTTTTATTACTCGCGTTTCGCTAAAAAAAAGACAGTTGCGTGGTACTACTAGCCATAATCAAGGCCGAGCGGCTTAGTTACTTAATAAATTGTTGAAGATTTGGGAACATTCCTATGGTCTCGGCTTCGGGTGCTTTATTGTCCGATGCCCCCATTTCCGAGGTGGGGCATCTTTGTCTTTTCCGATTGTGCCTAATTAAGGCCATCAGCGAATATTCGCGTTACGAATATTGTTCTCGGAGGCTTTTTCGATATGAAAACGCCCTTGGAGATCCATTTATAACAAACGGCCGTGTTATGTACTGCGGAGTTTGTTTGGATCGTAGTATCTACTTCCATTTTGCGTTATACTCGTAGTAATTCATTGAATTAGGTTTAAAACGTGTTTCGTAGATCGCTTCAAGGTTGTTTTATTGGACATGTGCAGCTGTTCAATAGTAGAAATTTGGGAGGAATTATGATGAGGGGATCGTTTTGGGTACAAAGTATGCCTTACGCATGAGCCTTTCGATATTATAGAGCGGGCAAACGGCCAAGATCTCAGCATTTAGGGAAAACAGGGCATCGGATCTAGGATTGTGCTCGATAAGTTACAAGAAATATGGTCTGATGACGACATCTTATTTGGTTAACAGACTTGCCGAATATAGCAAGATATTCCGGTCCTCGGTGTAGACTGGTTGGGTTTGCAATTATATTGTATAATTCAGATTAGCGGCTTATCAAGCAATGTTAATTAAACGATTTTCCGAATTCCCCAGATAGTTTTAGAATGACACCGTACTAAATGTTCCATGTTTAGCGATTTTAATTAAGCATAAGTTTATAATACATTCAAATAACCAAATTCGCAAGTGTTCATCTACAAACGACGTCATTGCGTCGTACGACAAACATCCATTTAGTATAATTTACGCAACGCAAACTTCTATAATTTGGCACTACGCACGAAGCAGGCATCTTCGTGCACAACACCTTGGTAAGACATAGATTAAATTTGTGGAAATCAAAGTGGCGTGCTGTTGGTGAGTTGGGGAGGGGGGACGGTGGGGTACGCGGCTACAAGGTCAGGGGCCCGGCGCGCGCGCACTCAATCCGAACAGCCTTTGCGCGTAGCCGTGTGCGTTGACCAAATGTGGAAGGATCACTTCGCTTTTCATTGTGATGGTATGACTGCCGAGTTTGTATCGGCAGATAGTGTATGTGTTTTGGACATCGTAGAGTATGATTTTCGTTACAGATATTAGGATTTAACTTATTCTCTTTTATTCGTGTCGATAGCAAACTGTTTATGTTACGAATAATATTCAGTCATTGGAGCGTTTTCGGTAGCGCGAAATAGGATTTGCGTAAATAACTGTATGTGGGGAAAAAAAGAGATGTGCCATGGTTTGGGGACTGTGGAACGCACTTGCACGCAACTACTGTTGAGATTGTCAGTTTATTACACCTTAGAAATATATTGAACTTATGCAATTTGAAATCTGACCGTAGATAATTCCTTCAATAATCATCAGCGCCCATAACAGGACAAAGGCCTCCACAAAAACGTTTACATGCAACGGGTTCCCGCAACCTTAACTAGGTCATCGATCTATTGAGTGTGGAGCCATTCTGCGTCTTTCAATTCGTGGTCGCGACTCGAGAATTTTACTTTCCAACTGTTATCAGTTCTGTGAGCGTGGTAGCCTGCACTTTGCAATTTCAACTTGGCCATCCAAAGAAGTTTAGTCGACAAATTTGTATTTTCGAATCTATCATATTTATTTGTTAGAAAACAGTTCTCTCCTTTTTCTTTGTTCCCCAAGAACATTTCTCTCCTGACCGCACCAAGTGTCTTAACAATTCAAAATCAGGTGAATATTCACGAAGTACAGATCTTAAGCATCAACGGTTTTCTCATACATTTAAAAGCGATGGCTGTAGCATACTCAAATAGTTATTAAAAAACCTAACAAAAACTTATTTACGCATCATTTTAACAACCGAACGTTACAAATTAGCCAATAACACCTGCTAATGTCGACGATCACGTGACAGAAGGAACTTAATTATATAAAAAAACTTTGATTCCAACTCGTCTAGTTCGACTGCCGGCAAAAACTCATCTAAAAAACGTTTCGATGACGAAACCGGCGTGCGAACGTTTTTAATTGATATTTGCAAACATGTCGGAGCGAGTTGTTTAGACGATGGAGAGCGAATACATGATACATTAGCTGAGGATGTAATCTACACACGCAACGATCTTTATTTTCCGGCATGTTTTGATCTAGAAAAATCGTAATAATGTTTAATCTCTCAATGGTTTGGATTTAGAGTGTTAACTTGTTTACCTAAACAACCTGTAACAGAAACGCTTTGAAATTTCATTCCTTCGGAATCGGTTTCTGCATCGGTTTCACTGTAAAAAGTTTTTTAGTTTCAGGCTTTCACACGAGGAAACAAATTTTATTTTCTTGACTTTGGTCCAATAGTGAAAAAGGTTAAGAAGCCGACTGTATAACAAAATTTTACCAAGAGCGTTTACTTTGTTTCACATTCTTAAAAAAAGGTTTAAATTATTAAGTTGGCCGATAAACTGCATGCAAGCGTGACCGACAATTATGTTGGATCCTTGTGAATGATGGAGCCCGTTGGTCAACTGTGGGAATTCTGAGCTGTTACTTGTTAGTGGATAGAATTATCTGGGATAGTTCCTGATTGTAATGTTGACACACCTAATATCTAGCGATTTAGAGTAGGGAAAACCTATTAGGGATTTTTAAATAAGGGATGCAATAAAATGATTTTCATCGACAAATCTGGACTCGAAACAGTCTTGCAAGGTTGTTGTAAAAAAAATTGTGGTGGTAATCACTTATCATTCGCGATTGAGTGAATGTAATGTCCTCTCAATGTAATACAAATTCTTTGTTATGAACGACTGACGCGTCACCGGTGACCCCGTTTGATAACGTAATAGTTGTGAATGAGTGGAAGTAATTATCGCAATTGATTAGCGGGGTAATTAATTACAATCATAACATACACAAAACAGCATCTTGGGTGGCCTTCATACAAATGTTTTACGATATCCCCTATCAAAAGGCATTATGGTTTTACACGTCTCTATAATAACTATTATATTATCATAATTTTATTCCACTAGCAATATCAACTATACTACCATGCCATAAATAAATACCTAAACGACAAATTATAAAAACTAATGAAAACTTAAAACTAATAGTATCTGATAAATTCATGATGGTCCTCCACTCTCCTAAATGCAGAGCTCTACAGGGCCCATAACATCTTATAGTTTTAATTACCTAGTTAAGTTCATTATGGAAGCAATAAACGCTTGAGCATTGATTGTATTAAGTAAAAACCCTTATCTAAACAATCAGAACTCAGTCTTCGTCTCGTCCCAGTGCAACGTCATGAATCTCATCCGAACCTATTAAGGGGATTACGTATGCTAAATTAATTTTTTAGTCTGCACCAGCCAGCGGTGCAGACTAAACAATCTAGCGCAATCGCTGGATATAGAGTTAAAAAATCGTATATAATGTATTTGTATCCTAAAACATTTGATATTACTAATAACTATTCAAATCACAAATACCTATTTTAGTAAAAAAAATTGAAGGTTATACTCACATAATTTCTGAGATAGGAGCTAAAAATACTTAAAAATTAGTCTTTAGTGTTTATTTTTTTTATAAGTTACTAATTGTTATTATATTACGAAACTTCTAATTCCTCTTTGTGAAAGTTACATAAACAACATATATTTTTTCGAAGCTATTAGCATGTCAACTTTCATAGAAAATTACATCGGAAAATAACAATTTTTTCTTGTATTTTTTTTTCCAAGGTATGTATTACTCTTAACAGATTAAATCTCCACAATGGCCACAACCTTATAATAAATTGAAGAAGTTAAAATCCATATCAACAAACGCGAGTGACATTGTCGTGTCTCGTTAGGCCGAAATGACTGAGGACATTTTGTTTGTAGCTTCTTAATTTATGTCAATTTCAATTAGCAATTACTCAGTTAAATTAATGACCGAAAGTGGATCAACTCGATCTTGAGATGACTTTCAATAAACCATAGAAGCAAGAAGAGGTTACAGAGAAAAAAGTTATTTAAAAAAATATTAAACGAGTTCATTTTACGATTCGTTAACGTTTGTTATGAACTTACCAAAATCTTTATGACCTTGTTACAGATCAGTGCTTACGGTGCATAATTGTAAAAACACATTGCAGAATTTTTTTCATAACATAATGTAGTTATGTAAAAGTTAATAAATTTTTGCAATTGCTAATGATTATTTTTGTTAAAATTCCTAAGTAAATGGAACATTTATTTCTTATGCCTCCCTTTTTCATATTGATCACTAAGTGGCTCTTTTGTCTTACCCTTTTGGTTGAAGAATGGACATAAAAACTTTAAAAGTGCGAATAGAGGACCCAATGTTTCTTATAATTCTGAATGTTTTTTGTTATTTGTCATGAATTATTTCCGATTTTGGGCTATCATGTTTAAGACGCATATTTTAAAGAATTAGTATGACAAAAAGATGTGACCTTGGTAAACTGAATCACTGAAACATCAGGCGAATATTTGATATTTAAGAAAAATCGACTTCTATAAAATCCAAAATCCATGTAGGTAATGGTTTGTAAATTATAGGTAGAAGATAAATTTACAGTATCATCCGGATCTATACCAAAGATGTAAAATGTTTGAGCCATCTTGAAAGCAAATTTTAGAAAAGATACGTATCGTAAACATCGTGACTTTCGAACATAGATTTTGAAAATTTATGATTGATAGAATATATGTATTTTTTGGCGTTTAGAGATAATATCTTAAAAGGAAACCCGTTTTATTAAGTTAATACTGGGTGATGTGGTTCATGTGGTCATGGTATGCATAAACAAACATGAACCATAACTACATATTCAGTGTTATCTCTAGACATTCAATACTAAACCCCCAAGAAATTAATAAAGTATATATTATTTGATAAGTAATTAAAATTTTGCTATACATTGTACAACGCACACTTGTATGCTATATGCTTTAATAATAATAATGTGTAATTTCGGTATTTATATAATAAAGAACAGAGAACACTAATAGTATACATCAAAATTTGCGTATATATGACTCACACCCGCACAATCTAATAGATTATCTTGATTCACCATTGTTAAGCGGCCATTGTAGCTCAAATATGTGTTTGTACCTACTCTGTACAGTCATGAGGCCGAATGGCACGCACTGAATATTAATAACATCGTGTTTTTGAAACGTTACGTTTCTGGAAAATATTTCTAAAAGAAATAGAAACTTTGAAGAAAGCCTTTAATGGCTCTTATATCTTTACGATGATCAATTTGAATTTCAATTAGAAATCTTGTATCAACAATGCGGTTAGTTACGAGTAACTTGGGATCAAATCATGATTTAAATTGCAAAGATGTTTTAATCCTTGTCCGGGTTAGACGAATACTTTTATTGTAAAATACTTTATAGTAGATGTCAGAGTAACTCTTTGTTTAAACTACTAAACTAACTCTTTGTTATTTTGTTTTAGAAATGTGACGCTCCAAATTTAAGATTTAATAATACCAAGGTCTTGGGCAATATTGATTTTTTATGGTACACATTTTATATGGTATTAGTTCGCCGAATTTTGAGGACGGGTCAATCCGTCTTTCAAGATCTAGCAATTCCTTTTGATGTTTTGATGCTGTATGCTGTTGGTACACAGGCGGTTGAAGGATGTCTTCTACTACCCTATTTGTGTTCTTGCAGGCGTGGAGCTTGCTAACTATATTGCATTACTTAGCCATTTATCATCTGCACCGGATTTGGTAGAGCTTATCCAATATTGGACTTATTCGTGCTCAAAAGACAAGTAAAGCAGCAGCTTTTCTAAAATTGAAGAAAACCAAAATCAAAAAATAATTGTATATTTGTATCATCTTCAACGTAACATTAATCAAATAAGACGAAAATAATTACAAGTAAGACCAGTCTTGTTGATTCAATACTTGGCACTCTCGTTGCATTAACCATTAATGGTGTTTATCACTAGCCACTACAATAATTAATTATAATAATTTACTACTTGAAGTAAATATTAATTTATTCATTGCAATGTCGAAGTTCAATTACTTAATAAATTCATATTCATAAATCACAAGAAATGTCTATCATTGGACAAATGGACACATTATTTCTCGATAGGACAACTTAGGCGCCATTTTATCTGTTGTTTAAATTAAAGGGTTGTTTGTTGCACTGAGTATGCGTGGTGAAGTATTGGCCCAAACCACCTCATAGTTGAGGTGAGGCGTGTGCTGCCGTGGGACTTACCTTTATAAACATTATTTATTTTTAAATTTATTTAAGGAAGTAAGCGTGTGTATTATTTGACTACACAAATCGTCCGTAAGTCACATTGAAAATTTACTGTTCTAAACCACACAAGTCCCATGTAACGCTTAAAAATGCGCATAATTAATATCTTTTAAACTTTTTGGAGCTGTTTTCCTAACAGTCCGTTTTATTAATTGTACCTACATAAAATAACAATTATCCCATTTGGACGGTAAACAATGAACCGAAATATATGGCTTTGAAAAATTATCGGCATCATTCTTCTCAAGTTACTCAATAAAATCAATGATGTTGTAGAATATTTTTTAATAAATAATACATTATTGAAATTAGCCATAAAGTTACGACATTTCATTTTGTTTATCTTTTTTTTTTTATTGAGATGGGCTTACTCTTGACCCCAATCTTGCTCTAGAGCAACGATCGGCAACAGGCGGACCGCGGTCCGTTTGCGAACCGCGAAAGGTTGAACCTCGGACCGCCAAATATTGTAATGTATTGCAAGTATATATAAATACGTAATATTTTAAACCAATCTAACTTAGTACCTACCTATTCTAATATAATTAACCTTTTTTACAAATGCCAACAACTGATATGGTTTTATAGTTGCAATGCATCGACTATAAACATCGCGCCGCATCGTCGCGCGTGCTCTGTTCATACGGATGGCTCCTCTGACGACCACTTGCAACACTTGCAACTAAGCGTGAGCGCGGCCTAGTGAGTCGATCGTTCGAGATTAACGGACGCTCACTTAGAAGACACTCTTCGAATTAGCTGTTCTTCTCGAAAACCAAACTTTAAAAACCTGGCTCAAGACCGTCATTCATTAATCGTCACTCATTAATTTTAGGTCTTTTATAATTCAGAATTTTAATCCTACACTAAATAGCTGCCTAGCACTCAATTATTATCAGTTGTTTTTTTTCTGGACCGTGTAAAAATTTTCAAGCATTATCCGGACCCTATCTAAAACTACTTGCCGACCCCTGCTCTAGAGCATAGATGGGATCTACGATGGAGCGAGCTTGCCCAGAAGATGCCTATTCACTCTGGACTTAAAGAGAGTCAGGTTATATGCACTCGGAATATCTGCTCTAAATAAAAACTGAATACTATATTACTTTAGTTGGACTTGTTTACAAATTGTCCGTCACGCTACTTTAGCTTTATTTAACTTTTTTAATTTTAAACTGTAAGTATACCTATATTTGCTAAGCAAACTAAGTACTTTTGTCAAAAATATAATAAAAATAAACCGTTCAAGACTTAAACTCTCCGCTTTTTAGTACAATTTGATTGTTTAATTCAGAAAACAAGTTTTTTTGCGATTTTTACTGTGATTGATGATATCAAGTTGTCAAAATAAATTTAAGCGACAAAATACACGTACCGAATAGACATCCCCGGATTTCTTTTTTAAAGTCGGTTAAAAGGATTGTATCGTTGAACCTATTCAAATCATTTTGTGTTAAAATCAGCTGGTATTTTTGTACTCCACCCTTTTCTTGTTTCTTTTCTATACTTTTTGTAACATCCACAATTTATTTATATATCTCATCAACCCTTTCATTCGATACGCATTTATTCATCTTAACCCTTAACCAGGCCTAGCTATAACTTTTATTTTATTTATATTATTTGTTTTCGCCCGTATTACAAGCGAATAATGTTGAAAGTAATGTGGTCCCTATTTACCAATGCCTGGTTAAGAGTTAACTGGATTTCAATGAAGTAGGTCTTCTGTGGAGATGGGGGATTGCATTGACCCTGACCTTCCTTAACCGACCCCATGGAAACACCATCGCTATAGCTTGAGATACCATTGTTAGATGATTTAAATGTTTATCGGATTTTGGTTACACATTATATCATTTTTTTGTGAATAAGATAGAGCTTGATTGTATTTGATAACACTGGAGTAGTAGCGAGGTAATTTGCTTTAAAAGTAAAGATACACGGGTTCGATTTCTGGTTGAAACGGATAAAAACGATATTTTCTTAATAAGCTTGGGTCTGGGTGTAAAGTTAATTGTTTAGTACCTCGAAACGGAGAGATATCTTGAGACAATAAGTTTGTTGTCTGACGGTTCTTAAAGACGAGCCAAAAAGAGTGTTTAATTAAATATAATTAGCGATTATTACCTACCTACAAGCTATTACCGAAATCAACGAACAAATAGGCATTCTTATAAACTCAAAGCTTTCTTGTGCGTTAAAAATTCGCGTCATTTTTACTACAATGTTTACAAACTTCATAGTAATGAAGCGATGACGTAACGTTGTAGGTACTCGGAAAGTTTAAGAGATATGACTTTATTGTTTATTTTATAGTTCGGAGATGTTTTTTTAGATTTTTTGTGCCTATTAAATCTTTATTAGAAGCTGTAAAGGCTGTTTGTTTGTTTGTCCGACATTCACTGGTTTCTGACTCGTAAACGAAATGAGTTATCTGAAATTGGGTGTTGACCAAAAACAGTCGATGAAAAATATTTTTGTAATCAAAATGCCTTTTTAGGGTTCCGTACCAAAAGGGTAAAACGGAACCCTATTACTAAGGCTCCGCTGTCCGTCTGTCTGTCTGTCCGTCTGTCAGCTCACCAGACTGTATCTCATGAACCGTGATAATTAGGGAGTTGAAACGAATGAATTCACACATGATGAATTTCTGTTGCCGCTATAACAAAAAAAACTAAAAAACAAAATACAACACATATTTATGGGGGCTCCCATACATCAAACGAATTTTTTTGCCGATAATGGTACGGATTACGGAACCCTTCGTGCGCAAGTCCGATTCGCACTTGTCCGGTTTTTTTTATTATTACCAATGTTGCAGTGTATGTTATGTAAGTCTATTTTTTACCTTTTAGAATATAATGTAGGTGCTGCGAGGCTACGACATGTAAAGCCGAAAATTTTATTATTTAGGCAAATTTTTGTCTTTATATGTCTTACTTTAAATCCTAAAAGGTAAAAAATGAACTTCCATGACATTTAAGATTCTAAAAAAAACATTGCCACATATTTATTACTACGAGAAAGCTTACCTATGCAATTGGTAAGAGATTTTTTGTTTGCATTTTGACGTTAGCTATTGCATTTTTATTCCTTTTTCATCTTCTACGAGACATCTTTGAATTACCAATGCAATTAAGTGTTTTAATGACTATAATATTAATTAATCATTTCTTTTTGTCTTTAAACTAGTCTTAAATTCTGGGCCATATTTTCAAAAGCACACGTCAATCGAATTTCATATAACGTTTAACAAACTAAAATAACCATTGATTCATGTTAAATTGTGCTTGAAACTATTGATGTTAATAAACTAAAATTATCTCGATTCGATCTCGAAATAAGGGGCTTAATCGCGCTACACACATACAAACATACATTATTAAGCTCTGATCTTCTAATGCATAATTAATTATATAAAATAGATTTGGACAACATCACATACATTGCTCTGATCCTAAGTTAAGTAGCTAAAGCGCTGTGTTATCGAAATCAGAAACAACGAAGGTACCACAACACCCAGACCCTAGACAATATAGAAAAGTTCGTTTTCTACACTGACCCGACCGGGGATCGAACCCGCCTCTCGGCTATTGAGGTCGTCATACAGAGCGCCAAAAATACAGTACAACGTGGCACACTTCCATTCAGTAAATAGGAGCTATATTTGCAATAGAGATGTGTTTAACCAAAAATCGATATCGATAAAAAAAAGTCGATGAATTTTTAAAGAAAGGAAAACAAGGTAATTGCGTAATCATATTCATTTAGACTAGATAGTTTATAATTTGTCTCGGATTTAAAATAAATGTTTGTTAACTACGGAATTCTTCGAAGAGAGTTTAGTAAAGAGTAATTTATACTTTCACCTTTTAATCAAGCAGCATTCTCGTATTATAGAGTAATTATCATTTGCTGCCCTTTCAGTTTATTTAAGAACTTTCACTTAGTGACAAAAATTTTTACAATTGCTTTCTTAAAACTAGTTTTTTGTACCTAATAGTAGTTAAAAAGTTTATAAAATGTATAATTGGGCAACTGAAACTTATTAAATACATTTCCTTTAAAATATTACAACAATCGTCATGCTCACGCGTGAATTAACTTGAATGAATGAGAAAAGATGACCCGATTAAATTGTTTAAGGTCATAAAGCATGTATAAAAACAACATTAAATTGAGGGAACGTATACGCTTAATATTACCTGTTATTAATTGAGTTTTAAATTACTTAAGGGCCAGTCAAATTACAAAATGTTTTTTGTTTCCAATTCTACAATCCTCGTGACTGAATTACGATAAACAAATAAGAAGCGACGTGATCACGTTCTACAATCTATAAAAGCAAATTAATTAAGACATTGATACGAAGTAACAAGAATTAATTAACACAATATCCTTTTCAGCTTCCAATTCATGTCTTCCATTCAAGTTCAATTCTTTAGATAACAGAAATACAGACTTATTTAGTTCATTCTTAAGTCTACAAGTTTTGCCACAGTTCTATTAGTTGCTTAATAGAATTGTTACTTGTATCAAATGTCTGCGTACTAAGGAGTTTATTTATCATGTAGTGCGCATTACCGCACAGGACACCGTGTCCGGTCGGTCCACTCATTACGTGCAATGAAACAATCATTAGCATTCCTAACTCCGTGTGAGGCAACCGCAAAGAAAAAAAAAACGCGAGTCGGCCTCGTGCACGAAGGGTTTTGTCTATAAAAACGGCAAAAAAACGTTTTTTGTATGGAAGCCCATTTAAATATTTATTTTATTCATTCATTTTTAGTATTTGTTGTTATAGCGGCAACAGAAATATATCGTCTGTGAAAATTGTAATTGTCTAACTATAAGGGTTCATGAGATACAGCCTGGTGACAGACGGACAGCGGAGCCTTAGTAATAGGGTCCCGTTTTACCCTTTGGGTACGGAATCCTAAAAACACCCACGATCCGCGACGTTTGCAATATTGTATATTTTTACGTACTAAGCATCCGAATTATCATAAATTTTTATTGTATCCTCCTCGTTATAATTATGGTTTTGGCAAAAAGTATTAGTCATAAACGCAAATTACTTATGGCAATTGATTACGATCGAATTCTGTAGACCTATATCGATTATTGTTTTTATCGATAAGTTTTGATTAATGCAGATTGCAGATCACTAGACTGGGCAGGCAGACGGACTGGTCTTTCAAACCATGGGGCCGGAATAGGGATGTTGACACATTCTTGGAACTGTTAATTTTATAGATAGACATTTAAATATCCCAAAAAAATGATTACAATTTTTTATTCGTATTTTTTTAATAAATAATCAAGTATAATTAGTTTAGTGTTTAAATTGCGCGACTTAACGATCCAAGCTGTCACGTGATCTTGATGACGACACGATGTGATAAATTACAAACTGTTTTTGTTCCATTAGCCAGGTTTGACAACTTGTCTGTGGGTGCTTTTCACACTGTGACGTAACCTGACGTAACGCGTCCCGTTTAACGTTTGCAGTCACATGATACTGGGAATTATTTTAAATATTTTAAATATTTTTGACAATTTTAAAATTATTTATTACGCATATTTACAAAATATGATTTTCAGCATTCTAATATTCTACGATATGGTAAAAATATAACAGTTTATATATTCGCGAGTCATTTCAACATCCCTATTGTTCGAAATCAGGTTATAAAACAAGTTCACGGTAAATATGTTTTTTGATCCTTTACTTATATTAATCGTTTAGGAATTAGGAAAAAAATCTGTGGGAATGTTACTTGTTAGCAATTTAGCATTAGGATTATGTGAAATAAAGCTTCAAATTTAGCCGCAGGCAATTTAGTTAATTTATTGACAATTCCTTTTTATTGTTTTTACCAACGGTCGAAACTCGAAGGTCTTCTGAACCCACCGATTTGAACGTTCGTTTCAAATAAAATCTTACCTTTAGATAGTATTATTTCAAGCTCTAAATAAATGTATATTGGAACGTTGATTTGGATTACAAAGCCTTAAAGGAATGTACTAATATCTACTATATTTAGTTACATTACTAACTTACAACACACACACATACACACACACGCACATACACAAACTAAGAATCAATATTTAAAGATTGGAATATGTCAACTCACATGTCAGACTGGATGCTGAATCAGCTAGATCGTCGGCAGCTATTATTATAATGTCAGCAAAATTAAATGATATTATGGTGATAGTTACTGCCGATTTGATTAAATCTGCTTTGATATTCCCATTTGTATCGGAGTTGCTGAATATCGTAATAATATTAGTGCTTTCTTGAATAATATTAACTTGTGTTAGGGAATTTTCGGAAATTACAGCAAGATGGCAAATTCGTAGAGAATATTCTACCTTTGGCACTGATGTGTCCTATCTACATATTTATAACATGCGTAAAATAATTAATATCAAGAAAGTAATTGAGTTTATTTCTGGTAAAGCTTTTGTTTGGTATGTAATTATTGGCCTGCTGATTTGTCAGAATAAAATTAAAAAACTGGCCAAGTGCGAGTCGGACTCGCGCACGAAGGGTTCCGTACCAATATCAATAAAAACGGCAAAATAATCACGTTTGTTGTATGGGAGCCCCCTTTAATATTTATTGTATCCTGTTTTTTAGTATTTGTTGTTATAGCGGCAACAGAAATACATCATCTGTCAAGTCTCTAGCTATCACGGTTCATGAGATACAGCCTGGTGACAGACGGACAGCGGAGCTTAAGTAATAGGGTCCCGTTTTACCCTTTGGGTACGGAACCCTAAAAACTAAACATACAATCAAACTGGAATAAGCAAGTGTTATCTGGAACTCTTATTATACAAATAATGCATTTTTCAATTATAAGTGTTTTCACGCGAGGTCCTCCTACGACGTGTTGCTACGTAAGTTTTCACTCATGTCGCTTGACGCTAGGAGACTTCTCCTTGACCAAGGAGTGCTGTTTAATATTTGTAGAAGTAAACTGGACTTCAATTATCTTACAAACGAAATGCACTACCGACATTCGAGCTCATTGTTTATTAGAGCCCGAAATATGTAAAACTGACGCTGGAAAACGAGTTCATCGAATAATAAGCTCCTACTATAATATCTCTCAGATGTCAATTTGTTTAAGCTTACACCAATGGCATTTAACAGACAAGTAAAACTTAAACTTGATAAGATTAAAATTAAGACTCATACCTAAATTCTGTTGAATGAAATCTACATATTTGTCTATTTAATTCAATAGATTTCTATAAAATTAAAAGGCAAAAACTTTTGATGTAAGAAGGGGATAATGGTGAAATGTGCAATTAGTAATATTGTTGTAAATTATTTTGTATATGGAATTGAACAATTGTTTGCTATCCTAATTAAAGTATGCCTATATACGTCCCACTGCTGGGCACAGGCCTCACCTCAACTATGAGGTGGTTTGGGCCATACTCTACCACGCGGGCCCGGTGCGGATTGGTGGAGGGGTGTTGTAAGGCCAGTCACTAAACCTTACTGTCAGATGTTATCAAGCCGCCTTAAGGCCTCTGACTAGGCTTCACGACCAATATCAAGCGATATTGGCCGGGACCAACTTTTAATGTGCCTTCCGTAGCACGGAGATGCTCGTGATAAATGTCACTAAATATAGTCGGAATGGTCACCCATCCACTCACGACCGCGGCGTTGGTTGCTTAACTTTAGTAATCGATACCAAAGCGCTGCCGGCACTGAGTTACGAGCACCTAAATAATAATAAATAAAATAAACATAATTTTATTAAAAATCGCTGGACGCAAATTGTCAAGTGCTGCTCGATGTGGCGATCTATGGGAGAGGCCTATCAAGCAGTAGACTTCCATATGCTAGTAATGAAAACTAATAACATCCATTACTTGGCAAAAACCGGGTAAAAATAGAGGAGTAAGTGGTTAATCAATGGAAAACTAAGCCGTCAAAATGTTTAAAATAGGCACCATCCGGTTTCGTTAGATAGATTTTACATGCAGAAAACCATACATTTAGGAAATTCTACTTACTGCTAGGGCATGTAACTGTTTCTGTTATATTCTAATAGGAATTTTAATTTAAATTTCTAGTACTCCTGGCTGTTTTAAGTACTAATTGTGCCAGGCCAGATTTAATGTCTAAAGTTGCAGCTGTTCCAGCAGACATATATGCCCGATTAGAAAGTTTCGGGTTCAGATGTTTGTTGGCACTTTGAGCACATAATATTTCAAATGACTTTACAACAACAATCTCTATTATAATTAGTGATGCCGCGAATACTCGCTATTATTCGGTATTCGGCATTAATCGTATTCTTTTTTGGTATTCGTCGAATACCGAATAACAATGTCTATTATTCGACATTCAGCGAATAGCTGTCTAAACAAACTTGTTAAAAAAACTATTGAGTTAAATAAAATAATTACTTTTTTTTAAAAGCAACAAACCAGATGTGTTCCCCGTAAAATAGTTATGTAAGTATGGAGTTGCCAGCTTTTCAAAATGTAAATCAGTATAATAACAAACTGATTGTTGTACATTATTTTCTGTTCTCATACAATACATAATCTTAAAAAAATATAAATTACAGGTGTAGGTAACAAGTACCTATATGATTTTACAAACGTAATATTTATTATTTGATAAGAAAATATATTTTTGATATTACTTTCTTTAAGTCGATTCGACGCCATAGGGAATGGCGATTAATCGGTATTCGACTATTCGCTATAACAACTATTCGCGGCATCTCTAATTATAATTCCTTAAACGCTAAATTAGGCTCAGATTTTGGACATATGCTGGCAAATGTATAATAAGGTTAAATGTACAGACAACAGCTCGTCGACCTACCACAAATCGTCAAATTTTCTCAATTGAAAATGATCTCTACATGTCAGGCTTAAAGTTGAAAATCTATTGGAGAACTTTCAATTTTTTTGGTAGGTCAACGTGCTGTTGACTGTACATTTACATTATTAACCTATTTTTGATTTTTTTGCTACTATATATCGGGTGTAAAAAAGGCTTAACAAAGCCGAATACTACATATTCTACGTATTATTACGATCATTTTTTTCTTTTACACTATAACTTGAAAATGACGGGTTACCGAGTTATTGACACTCAAAGTTACAATGTTTTTTCAGAAATTTTTACAAAATTGACTTCTGTTTGATAATACTAAACTTTTTTACAAAGAATCATGATCCACTTACACATACAGGCATAGTCTGTGGCGTGCGCGCTATACATTGCGGGTTAGAAATAAGTTATTTTTTTTTTATACCCAAAAATAAAAGTCATTTCCCAGCAATAATTTTTTTTGCATTCTATTTGGTTTTATGTATAGAATTCGTGGTTTAAGGCTTCGTTAAGCCTTTTTTTACACCCTGTATGATTTTTGGAATGTCACTCCACTCATGTTGTTAATATAACATCAAAAGGCTCGGTACCTTATGAGAAGAATCTATTATTTTCAGGTACATATTCTATCTATTTTTATTCATAATGATTACCTACGAAGAAAAAAGGTATATACTGAACTAGTTCAAACATGTGCTGTACTAATTTCTACCAAAACTTAACATGGAAATTAACTTATCAGTCAACACTCTAGATTCTGAGAAACAGCAAATAATTAAATTAAGGAGGGTATTAATAACCTATTATTAAAACTAGAAACCGCATTTAGATCCTAAACAAGTTCGGATAGTCCCAGTGAAACGGAAACTCTTCAGGACCCGCAAATTTAATCAAAAGTTGAATTAGAAGGCATGTGAAACCAATTACGATTCCCAGGGTTAATACTTGAATTTAGGAAATTCTCAAAATGTGCTAACTGCTAGTGTATTAGCGACTTGAGAATTCTCACCTCTGCCATTATAATTAATTATGATTCAGGTGTATTACTTGAACTCTCTTTTGTTTTTGTATAGTTGGTGAAAAAACACTAGTTATGATTTACGAGAATAAGAAGTTTAGGCTAGTATTATACCATCATTCTACCCATACTTCTTTTTCCATCTTTTTTAATTGACCTATGTCTGGTTATTTCTGTAGTTGATGTAAACATGGAAATGCTTGTACTGATAATGTTTGGTGTTAAGAGTGAAGGTTTTAAGTTTGCACATTTACCTACTACAAACAAAGACAAAAAAATACATCATCATCATCATCATTTCAGCTACAGGAATTCCACTGCTGATCATAGGCCTCCCCCAGTGACTTCCAGGTTTTCCGGTTGCGCGCGGCCTGCATTCAGCGGCCTCCTGCAACCTTTACCAGGTCGTCTGTCCGCCTTGTGGGTGGACATCCCACGCTGTGCTTGGTGGTACGAGAAAAAATACAAGACGATAAGTATATATCCACTAAACGGCTCAGACTTCACAAAAGTGTGAAGCGCATTCAAAATTGTTTTTATCATAAAGAGAAGGCCAAACCAGTCAAAGTTTTGCAAGAAGATAGATTACTTAACCTTTTCAGGTACTAAAACTTTATTTACCTTTCAGATTTACCCTTTTAAAAATCGTGCGTATACCGTTTTAGATGTTTTTACGATCGTTAGATGTTTAGGTAACTCTGAAAATACGAGTACCTACACCTATCTACTAGGATAATCTACTGAAGTTCCAATGACTCAGAAAGTTGCTCCAGAACCCAAAATGAATCATCGCGGCTCGAGTTGTTTGGTATATCTGTTGTGGTCCGATCTTAGAATTAATCACTTCATGATTTGGCTAATCATTTCATAAAATAGTCGTTTTACATGATGCGGCACAGTACCCGCTGGCCGCATCATGATGTTGATAAGCCAGATCAATGAATCAGTCAGCGTTTGACGATTATAACCAACTAATTCATGAAATGGCCAAACATTGGTGGCCATATCGTAAAATAGTTATTTATCCACCGGTAGAGGCGCTGATGGCGCTTTGTTATTGTGGTACCATGGCGGCGGACAGTTATTATTCTGTTCTTGTGAATTGTGAAAGTAAATAATAAGTGTATATAGAAGATTAAATTGCAGTGAATCATCATTAAGACTTTAAGCTAGGTCATTCTTATGGAAGTTACTCGAAAAAAAGGTGCAACGTCAAAAATCATGTGGTTCGACACGAAATTTGGGAGGTTAGTTAGGTTACCTATTAAAATCTTTTTATTTGTTAGTTTCCTTTCAAAATTACAAATATTTATATAGTTTTATTTATATAATGCCCAAAATTTACATTAAACAAATTCCAGTAACTTGAAAACGTATTTTAATGATATGGCTAAACGTTGATTGACATATCATCAAACGTTGACGTTTAAAAGATATGGCCAGTTTTGTTTGGCCGTTTTAAGAAATACAACCATTTTATGAAATGTCCATCCACATTATGAAGTGTTTAATTTTAAGATCGGCCTACGACATATCGATACAATCCAACATTAATTACTCTATCTATCAACTAAGAAAGGTTTACACGCGTCCGTTCGTCTGTTTGGAACCCAGAAGTTGTGCGGCCCCGGCCAATAACCTCTCGGCATAGAGTATGAAGTAAACACGTTATAATTAGCAGAGCCGCGAAATGGCAGATTATGCCTACACGTTACGTTTTAAAGTAGTACATAATTTAGTTTATAATGAATGCTTAACACGCTTTACAAATAAAATACATAACTTAAATTATAACGAGAGAAAATGCTTGTGATAACGTTAATTAATTTTAAAAATATTTTACAATTTTACTGTCTATATTAATTATAGTTCTTGAGGAATGTTTAAGAACTTAGTTATTCTTGGCCTTTAAGTGACCTCGTTTATGAAAAGCTAGGTCATGATTTAAAATATTTGAAGTCTATCGAGTTAAGTTAGTTACGCGGAAATGTAGAATGAGAAATGTGCTTCCCTACCAACTTACACGCAAAATACAACTGTTTTTCATTTACCAATAACATGAATAAGTATCGAGTATATATACAGAAGCTGACCTTATTTGAGCTCTTGACACGTTTTGACCCTACCATAGTTTTAATAGAAAACATTGACTTCAATGGTACATCTATTCTTCGTAATCTTTGACACTATGTCATTCGATCGTTAATGAAGAGTTTTTTCTGCTGGCTTACGCACAAGCGTGCTGCCCGCGCGACCTTGGGCCTTTTGCCTAGACGAATTTAGAAGTCGAAAAACAATTACAAACATTACGCGCTTTAAGTTATTCTGATTCGGCCGTATGAGAGGCTGGTTAGGGTTGGTTGGTTTGGGAAAAATCACAAAAAATACATTTTTTGTAAGTAAATTGAAACTAAAAACTTTGGTTAGATTATGGTATAAATGAATGGCTTAGAAAAAAGTTAAAGAACATACTTGATGTCATCAAAATTTTGGGTGTTGAGTTGTGTTAGTATAAGTATGTACTTATGTTATGAAAAGGTTTATTCATACATTTTATCCAAATTCAAAATAAGAAAAGCACAGTTTATTTATAACCGATAAAAATATCTACCAAACGTTTACACATCCTTTATTAGGGATAAGCCACAAAACTCAAGGGCCCCTTTTACCAAATAGGCATTAAATTATGCCCAGTTCATTGACACCTCTATTTATGCCTTATCTTTGCCGGATCATTTGCTGTCAGAGGAGGCAATTTCCTAAACTAAATAAGGCTGCTTTTCCTCCAGGAAGAGCTTACAAATGTTGTGTATGTAGGTATATCCACGTTCCCGGAACCTTGCCTATAAATTAGGGACTCGAACGAAATGTAAAGGGTTTGAGGCTTCTGTTATTAGTTGTGTAAGTGGATGTTTATTAAATTGATAAAATTACAGAGAAAATGTTTAAATGCGATCTGTTTATTCAAATAAAAAAAAAAGTTTTGCTGTTTTATATTCGAAGTTTAAAACGTTACCATAAGCAATTTTACTTTTAAAAAAATGATTAAATAGTCATGTGGCACTTGGCACTTTAGCAAACAAATAAGGGTAGCCATTATTATATGTATGTAGTATTATTTTTTCTCTATGATATGTATTATCCATAGAGGTATAATGTACTAGCGTACTAGAGAACACATCTCGAACTAAATGTTTCAGCCAAGCATTGTAGTCCAGTGGACTACAAAGCTTCAGTCAGTGTCAATAATTGAAGTTGTCACAACTGCTACTTTATTGTTCACCGTTCAAATTTTGTAGTCCATCGGGCTACAATGCATGACTAAAAGATTTAGTTCGAGATGTGTTCTCTACTACATTATACCTTAATGGTATTATCAGTGACTTTACTTTTAGTTAGAAAAGCCAAGTTCAGTTAGAAACCATGCAGTCTCTAGGATCTAATAGATAGATGTAGGATGTCTAGGAAGACATAATGTATGACTTAGGCCCCTGCACTATGTCATTGATAATAGATAACTGTTATGGCTTAATTACAAAAAAGATAGACTAGGTTTAAACACTGTTTAAAGATTAGCCAACCAACCAATTTTAAATGTAAGTAATTATTACCGAGATATGTCTGATGTGTCAACATTTTAAATTGGTTGGTTATTTTTTAGAAATCGTTTAAATTAAACCTTGTCTATATTTTTATAAGGCCATTAAAGGCTAAAGCGTAGCTCCTGCTGAATAGTTTGTCATGATAGTTGAAGATCTTTGATTATAAACATGTCTAGATAGAGTGTGGTGCTGCAATTGTCACCAAAAGAACAGGGCGGTAACCACGAACTCTTAAAACAATCTCAAAGTTGTCAAATCTGTCAATTTTGGTACGTCATTTCATACAAAATTTGACAGAAATGGTAATGTTTGACAGATTTGAGATTGTTTTAAGAGTTCGTGGTTACCGCCCAGGTCAGATTTGAGTGAGTATCAACTATGGTTACTAATCATAGTAATAGTAATTGTTATCAAACAATTATGGGTTTCTATGGTAACTGAGCGGGCGAAACAAACTTTGGCGCCAACAGTTGGCGTATATATTTTTTGTCGCTTATGACACTCGAATAGGGAATCTAGACATGTTTATAATCAAAGGTGAAGATGGGGACTGTGTGATTGAAAATATGCTAATTAAATGCCATCCAATTGATCCCCGTCGATTTAACACTTTCATTTGTTTACGGGCAGTCTATAAAACAAAAGAAAGTGCATTATTTTTTCTTTTCCTACGTGACTATAAGGTTTCTAAAGGTACGTGTACCTATTATGATTTATCAGGTTTAAAATTACTGAGGCATAGATATGAATTACAGGAACCTTATTCGCAATTACCAGGAAAATTTCTGGCCTATTCCAGGTCATGGCCCAATATGGGTCATGGCCCACACTGCCAGATGTACATCGTTAACATGAACATAAAAGTCTGTTAGTCAACAAATTGAACTGAACTGAACTGAACTGCTAATAGTTAGTGTGGAACTTGCGATTCCGAGCGAACACTTATCGGTTACTAGTTAATTTATTTTACAATTTTAGGGATCCGTATGGTGGTATTTGAAATATAGAAAGAAACGTCAATTTTTATTATTATTTTTAGAAATTAGCTATTGTACATGAATGCATATTAGACTATTGACGACTCAAATGGTGGATTAGCGCGGTTATTCGCTTTGAATGCAAAGGGTCACAGATTTGATTCCCGGTTCGTTTCAGTTTAGAAGACGATCTCTTTGAAATTATATCGGCACTGGCTGTGCTTTCTACCTTTCGAAAATCATTATTAGTCATTATCACCTTCTTAAGATTGCAATATTTTTTAATTAATTTGCGTATTTTTCGTCTCACATTTATAAAATTTACAGCCATCACCATGGAACACATACCCTATAATAAATGCACTGTTGCAAGCGCCATGATCACGGAGTAACAAACTATTCTAATGTTAGTGACCATGAAAGTTTTAGGCTTGGTATTCCAACAAGGGCCGCACTTTTGAGTTTTCAAATACCATCTGAGGCAAAGAAAATAGTGTTTGAAAGTCTGAAAAAAAGATATGTATTTAGTTTAGAACCTTCTCTAGCCAAGTTCGCATTCAGTTACATGATCTAATGAACTTCACTCGATAAAAAAAATCCAAAATGTTTTTTCAATTTTATGGCTATACTTCTCATATTTTACATTTATTTTTTATACTCAAATAAAGCCATTGAATATAGGTAGACAAAATCGCAGTGCTTGAATCGATACAATGATTGTCTTACTTACTATGCTTAAGTATCAACTAAAAGTGCGAGCGCGGCGGCCCGGCAACCTCGAACAGTCGCTTGCTGGCGCTTTTGCAGTTGAAAAGGTATGTTATAAAGAACCCAGTTCGTGTGCGCGCGTCGCTCCGCGCCGTTTTATTTCTGCGCGCGCATGCGTCATGAGTACATGAGGCCCGGGCAACTATGCGTGAGGCCCCAGCCTCCCCATGTACACACACAAACGTAACATGTTTTGCGTATTAATACTGTAAAAATAATTGCGCTTTACGTTATGTTTGGGGTGATTTCTGATTGTTGAACTTTGGTAGTCGACCCTCGCAAAGAATTTGAAGGAAATATATTTTTCATTTCTCATACTCGGAAAGAAGTAGTTTTTGTTTGGTCCGGGTAGCGGGTGGAAGATGCTACTTCCCACCTTTGGGCGGGAAAGACTCATAGTAATTGCATAATCCCTTCCCTCACTGGCGTGGGAATGAATTTTAAAAAAAAGAACTAAATTCGGTTCGAAAAAAATGCTACGGTCTTTGAGTGTATGAACAGCCAGTGTGAATTAAAAAAACTATCTCCATCTGCGGCATGCAGTGAGTGACGCGGTGTATTCCATATACCTGACGACCGTCATATATTCCTTTGACGACCGTCGTATTCCTTTGACGACTGTCTGGTGAAGTGGTTCGCGCTCCGGACTACAATGCGTGGCGGTTGCGGGTTCGAATCCCGCGAGGGGCAAATGTTAGTTAGTGTGATGAGCACGAGCATTTGCACCTAAGTCATGAACATCCATGACTTAAACTATAAACGTATTTTAGTATGTTTATCCGTTATCTAACCGCCTAGATAATTAGTGTGATTGTGGAAACAATTTATTATTTATTACAATTTATATTTAAAATTTTAAGGCGGGACCCTAACTTTGTAAGCTGTATCGAAATAGACGAAATGTTGACCCCAAATTCAGTTAAAAACGACGGGCACCGGATGGAAATGTTGGCGTGGTCATCATACAGCTACTTGCCCCAAGCGGGATTCGAATGTGTGACAGCCTAGGTGGCTTTTAAGTCTTGAGGGCGAAATACGTCTAGGCCAAGCCCATCGTCTTTAGATCTTCATTCATTTTATCATTTCAATATTCTACGGCAGCAATAAAGAAAAAAAACCGGCCAAGTGCGAGTCGGACTCGCGCACGAAGGGTTCCGTACCTTTTTCTATACAAACGTAAAAACATCACGTTTGTTGTATGGGAGCCCCCTTATATATTTATTTTAATCTAATTTTAGTATTTGTTGTTATAGCGGCAACAGAAATACATCATCTGCAAAAATTTCAACTGTCTAACTATCACGGTTCATGAGATACAACCTGGTGAGGTGACAGACAGACAGATTGACAGATGGACAGCGAGCGGAGCCTAAGTAATAGGGTCCCGTTTTTCCCTTTTGGTACGGAGCCCTAAAAATGGAACATAGTCTGAAACATATAAATGTACGTAAATAAATTATTTTCTTGCAAGAATTACTAAGCATATCGTTAACATGTAAATAAATAACAAGTATAAATAGAATTCGTCCAATTTGTTCAACAAATAACGTTCCCGAAATATGGGCTAAATATTCCCTGCGGGCATCGAACACGTTTCGTTTTGTTATTGCATGTCATTTAGCCATAAAGTGTGCTGGATGGCCATTGTTGTTTTCTACTTAGTTTGCACCAGGGGAAATATTTCGTGCTTCATTGGAAATACTTGTCAGAATAGTGGAGTTAAGAAGATATTAAATATTTTAGTTTGATAAATAAAAACCGGCCAAGTGCGAATCGGACTCGCGTACAAAGGGTTCCGTACTCAATGCACCGTACCGTTCCGTACTCATAACAACAAATACTAAAAAACAGAATACAACAAATATTTATGGGGGGCTCCCATACAACAAACGTGTTTTTTTTTTTTGCCGTTTTTATAGATAATGGTACGGAACCCTTCGTGCGCGAGTCCGACTCGCACTTGGCCGATTTTTTTAATTTGAGATTCGACCCCCTGCAGCGTTTAAAGGCTAACTTTACTTTCATTGTTTTTAAACAGTGTTACTTAAGCCTTGTTTTTTCTGTATTGAGTTGACGTAAAAGCGACATTTATGTCTAATTAGAGTTCATGGTTAGCTTCCATGTTATTTTCTGATGAAAACAAACACATTTTTTTCCTTGTTATGGCATGTCAATCGAGCATTGGGGTACAATAGATGTGGGGGCGGTTCAGTCAAGGTCGTGACGGATTGAGGTACGATCGAAGGTATTTCTATTTTTGTGCTTGTTAACGAATATTGATGGTTCTTTTAATAAGGAAACTGACAGCCGTTTCAAAAGCGTGATTCGTTAATTAAATCCGTTCTTTCTCTTTGTTTTCATTCAAATTCAATAAGGATTTGAAATAAAACAGACGATTTGTTATTGAATTTGGTTTGGAAATAGGGTGAATTATATCATCGTATTCTTATAACCAATCCGCACCGGGCCCGCGTGGTGGAGTATGGCCCAAACCACCTCCTAGTTGAGGTGAGGCCTGTGCCCTGCAGTGGGACGTATATAGGCATACTTTATTCTTATAACGTACCAGAGATACCTCTGGAACTGGAAAACTGTTTATTTTTCCAAAATACTTACAAGGTAAGTAAATGAATAGGATTAAGAAAAGTTGAGGAGTTTTAAAATGGATTAAAAAAAGTGCAGCCTGTCATAGGGCGGGACGGGATATATGGTAGGAAGAAGAAGAAAATTTGGCAATCCAGTGCTATTGCAATTTTGATTCAAGTTTTAATCCATATTCTACTCTACCTGTTGCCGTTAACAATATCGAGCAAACACAGCAAAAAATAACACGTTTGTTGTATAAGAGCCTCCGTAAATATTTATTTTATACAGTTTTTTTGTATTTTTTGTTATAGCGGCAACAGAAATACATCATCTGTTAAAATTGCAACTGTCTAACTATCACAGTTCATGAGATACAGCCTGGCGACAGACGGACAGACAGTAGACGGACAGACAGCGGAGTCATAGTAATAGGGCCCCTTTAACCCTTAAATGAAATCTTCGGTATTATTGCATTATTGTTATTAGAGACACTATAGTAATATGCGAGTCCTGTAGCCTCAGGCATGCGGCTCACGTCTCCAGCCAGCGAGGCAATTCGGCTAATGTCCTCTTAGGGCAACCTCTGGCGTGTTGTGACACCTTTTATTACTACACACTTACGCGGGAATCTCTGGGATTTAGACGTGATTTTATTACAACTATAAGTGCTGGGAGTATTAAGCTATGACTAGTAGGAAATTGGGATGTTGTCACTGTTTATTTTTAAGACAACATTTCTTTTAAAGACAACGGCGCAGGCAGCCACTAAATACAAGAAAACTTTTTCACAAAAAAAATTAAACCGCCGAAAACTGAAAAGCAAAAAATAATAAACTTTTTTTCATTTAACCTTAATAACTAAGTTCTTTAACTAATGTTAGTATACCTAATCAGCTCTTTTTGGAATCGGTGCCAGCCATTGAGAGTTAAAATGTGTTCATTCGCACCGATTCCAAATAGAACTTAAATAATTCTCTTGTGTCTTTCAAACTATGTCAAAATCAATATGTTTTCGGTTCCTTCGATGGTGTAGACGTAGTAAAGGTTATTAAAATAAAAAGTGAACTGTATAATAAAGGTATAATTCAAGATTCATAATGCAACAATAGTCAATACGGTGACCGCACACTTTGAAGATTAAGAAGTAAGTGTTCGACCGAGCATCCGTGTTCGCGAACCTAATGTTGCTCGCTGACGTTCGCCGATCCTCGTACACAGTTTTTACTAAGCCGGTGCGTGAAAAATATTGTGATGTTTACTTACCTACTTTACTTCTGTTGTTTGTTTGTCTTTAAATAATATACATAAGGACGTATGCCTTCTAAACTGGAGCAAATGACGTGACACCTTGACATACTCGATCCTCGAGAGGACGAAGGCGGAAATAATAGGATGTGAAACATAACTAGAGAACTTGTTCCTAGGATTTCACTTACTTTATCGTAAACAACTTTATTTGACATAACCGGCCAAATGGTAGTTGGACTCGTACAAAGTTTTTGGAACTTTCGTGGTATAGAACTCTAAAAATATAATTAGGAATAGGGAAAGAAAAAATAATTTTATCACTAATTCAAAGCTCCGATCTAATATTACATTGTTTTAAACTTTCATGGTCACTAACATTAGAATAGTTTGTTACGAGATTGCTACCATGTACTTTATTTTCCCGATATTTCGGCACTGTTGCAAGCGCCATGATCACGGAGATCTGATCTAATATCACAAAATACGCTATTTACTAATTTTCTTTTTCCTATTTAGGTAGTCATGTTACGAACTATATCTTCCCCTTTTCTTTCTCTCGAATCTTACTACCATATTTTTTTGTGTTTAGTTTTGTAATGATGATCATCTATCTATTTACAACTGCGGCTTTCGTAGCTTACTTTTCTAATCACTGCTAATGTATCTCACACTTATTGTGGAGTTATCGCAATACCCATCTAATGGCAGAGTATGATCGCTTTTTAGCGATAAGACCGCCTAAATTGTACATCTGTCTCTAAATATCAACTGTAACTTCTTTGTTTGGTGTGCAATAAAGAGTATCTATTTATGATTGGTCACATTAAAATATTTAATCGTTTTCTACTTCCTTTTTTTGTTCGGTATTTTTCTATGCTCACTCAAATAAAATATTTCCTATTCTATATCTCAGTAAGCTCATAAGCTCACCTCTTTTATCTGTCTATGCGATCGCAACCGTCACTTACTACCACTTCTGACTCGTGAGGTGTAAGATTAGCATTTTATGTTAGAAAAAAGTTCTAGTCAACACTTTCATTACTATGTGAAATTGTAGTAGGTGCTAACAGGAAGGAGGTACTTATGAAACACTATACTTAGTACTTGTATCTTTTATGCCACCCTAGTACTTGTTTTCTAGATAACAACGGTGGGAAAAGCAGGATGTCTCGAGTGCACTGGTCACGAGGCGAGGTATCAAAGTAACTTACATTTACTCTTTAAAAAAAATATACTTAAAAAGATTTTTCTAAAATAGAATCATTAAGAAAAATAATCCTGGCACAAAATAGAATGAGGCGTGCCGCTGTGTTCTTAGATTTTGTAAATGGAATAAAAAAATTCGCAGCCTTTTAACACTTTGTGCCGCATAATGTCTTTTACAAACAACCTTTTATGATAAACATGTCTAGATAGAGTATGGTGCTGCAATTGTCACCAAAAGAACAGGCTAGATTTGAGTTAGTAACAAGTTATGATTACTATGGTAACAATTATGGGTTTCTGTGGTAACAAGCGCGCCACTGAGTAGGCGAAAAAAACTTTGGCGCCAACAGTTGGCGTATATAATTTTTGACGTTTATGACACTCGAACAGGGAATCTAGATATGTATATAATCATAGCTTGCCGCATAATGTCTTTTACAAACAACAAAGAGTTTAGATTTATCGCGAAATAAACATACCAAATGGTCCGCCACAACCCATCCATGGAATCGCAATCAACAGAACGAAGGAAACCACTGCGGTCGTTATAAAAAATAGCCGAGAAGCAATCGAAATAAGTGCTGTCGGTTTTCCCGCCCCCCATCTTCGGAAATGGCCGCCACGTCAAAAGGCCAACGACCCCGTCCGCTCTAACGTCCATTCATAACTAAAGCATAGTGTTGCGTAATAATAAAATATTACTCATATACCCCCGCTTTCATAAAAATGTAATTAATTATTCATTCAGTTTTAAGTGTGGGCTACCTTTGAACGTGTGATTCACTCATGCGCCGACTGAATTAAGGGGCCTCCGGACTATAAAATTTTCGGTAATACGTGGTAATACTATTTTTATAAGCCGTGCATGCAGGTTCATAATGGTTTTAGTCATAACCTGTTAAGGCTAAAAAGTAAAAGAAGTTCCACGGTAGATATAATTTAAGCGTTAGAATAGTTTGTTACGAGATTGCTACCATGTAGGTACCTTATTTTTGAGTTCCCGATATTTCCCGATAAAACAATACATAATTTAAGCGATTGGTAGAGGCTGAGGGTTATTTACTTACCAAAAACGTTTCTTAAACGTTACAATAAATACCTACCTAAATAAATAAATAAATTGTTTCCACAATCACACCAATAACCTAGCCCCAAACTAAGCATAGCTTATACTATGGCAATAAGATAATGAATAAACATACTTAAATAAGTTTATAAACATCCATGACTTAGGTACAAACGCACGCTCTCATCACACAAACATTTGCACCTCGCGGGAAAGTCCGGAGCGCGAACCACTACCAGACGGTCGTCAGTTTAAATAAATAATAAATTTTAAGTATATACAATAACACAGTAGTAAACTCAAGGGGCAAAATGTTTTTTCTGTTGTAATTTAAAATGTCTCAATATCATACACATCATAACAAAACTAAGAATCATTGTCTCTTTAAAGAATGACATTAATTTCAGTCTGTTATTAATTAGATCGTGTATATTATCCTCATTAAAACTAATTCAGAGTAACAACAAAAATTGTGATCTTCAAAATATGTTTTACATCAAATGACACACATGGTGTACAGTATCATTCATATACCGGAAGTTGTAATTCATAAGGGATCATTCACACTTGCTGCAGTACCTATTTAGAACAAGTAATTTTGCAAAAATAGTTTATGACTGACGAATACTCATCATTGTCCTTTCATGTTTGTACGTAGATTCCTGTCAATTTTTAATAATATGGTATGCGGTAGAGTTGCACAAGACCGGTAGGTAGGGGTACCCTTATTCTCTAAAAATTTGCAATCAGCAATCATTGCGCAGTCATCGCCCCATTTGATGCGTAGTGTCAAGATCTATGGGCAGCACTGACAGTAGATTCCTTGTTTTTATTTTTTGCTGTCAATTTTCGATTTTAAAGCCAGAATTGCTCAATTTTCGCTATCGTATTGCTTTTGTAAGATACGGAATCAGGCAACCGATCTGTAGAAAATCGCTTTGTTGTTCGTCCGTCAGTATGTCTATCAAGACCCTTTGTCTCGAGGGAAGTGGAGGTATCAAGTTGAAATTAAAACAATATACAGTTTCTTGAAGCTGTGAAACAATAAAACTTCTAAGTAAACGTAAAAAATGATACAGCCGTTATTCTCGCAAAAAACGTATTTTTCGATACTCTCGAGGGCATCAAAAAATTTTAGGGTCTTTTCCGTTGAATTAGAACAATGAAATTTGTAGAGTAATACCGTCTTATCTTCTCGTCTGAAATGTCTTTTAAAGAGTACCAAGAAGTAGCCCAGAAGTAGTCCGGAAGTACTAAGGAAGTAGCTTGACAGACGGACCATATTGGATAAAATGGCCGGAACAAATGATAGGTTGAACTACAAGTATTGGGAAAAAACTGAAAACTATACATTTGGAATTAAATAAAAAAACAGGGTTTTTATGCAAGGAACTATTTTTGATAATAACGTAACCTACTTATTTGTACGAAACCCTCGATGGTGAGGCGCTCGTAGCTCAGTGGCAGCAGTGATTTGGTATCGATTACTAAAGTTAAGCAACCAACACCGCGGTCGTGAGTAGATGGGTGACCATTCCGACCATATTTAGTGACATTTATCACGAGCATCTCCGTGTTTCGGAATTCACGTTAAAAGTTGGTCCCGGCCAATATCGCTTGATATTGGTCGTGAAGCCTAGTCAGAGGCCTTAAGGCGGCTTGATAACATCTGACAGTAACGTTTAGTCACTGGCCTTACAACACCCCTCCACCAATCCGCACCGGGCCCGCGTGGTGGAGTATAGCCCAAATCACCCTTGAGGTGAGGCCTGTGCCCTGCAGTGGGACGTATATAGGCATACTTTACTTTACCTCGGTGGGCGAGTCCAACTCGCACTTGTCACTATTTTTTTATAGTCAATCTAGCCTAAGCGGATACATGTCTGTTGGTTTGCACTCGCCCTTAGGGTCTCGTTGTCTTCAGCCTCTAGTTAATTAAGACTGCGCAAACAGTCTTCCATGTCGTGTGCTTGTTACTGAAGGGAAAGCGACTGGGACTTGTCGGTAAATTATAGATAGATTTTCGATAATGTATATCAAAGGTAAAACCGGCCAAGTGCGAGTCGGAGTCGCGCACGAAGGGTTCCGTACCATTATCTATAAAAACGGCAAAAAAACGTTTCTTATATGGGAAATATTTATTTTATTCTGCTTATAAGTATTTGTTTTTATAGCAGCAACAGAAATACATCATCTGTGAAAATTTCAACTGTCTAACTATCACGATTTATGAGATTAAGCCTGGCGACAGACGTACAGACAGACAGACAGACGGGCATCGGAGCCTTAGTAATAGGGTCCCGTTTTACCCTTTGGGTACGGAACCCTAAAAATATTTGTATGGTTTTGCCTCGCGGTGTGACAATGAAGACAAGATCACAAATAGCGGCGATTTTGTGGCAAGATGTATTATAAATTGTTTTGATATTAAAGTCTCCGTAAGATTGCTAACTGCTGCTACATTTTATCAAACCAACGTTTATTATTTGCTAAATAAGCAAGGATTGCCTACCGAATAAACTTTTCTTTCATACCCAGAGAAGAGCAGCAATGATTTATCTCCCAAATAACCCCAAAAGGTTCATTTCAATATTATTTATTACATTCGTAAAACGATATGTTCACATATTCGATCTGCGATGTCAAAATGGAGGGTTGAAAGCTTTTATTCGGTTTCATATTGCTTTTAATGTATATATGGAGTGCTACGTACAGATGAGTTTGATGAAGCAATTTCTTTTCGTCAATTGCTATATGAAATCCAACAAAATTCTCTTATGCTCTGTGTTGTTGAGACACTTAAAACAAATATTGGCAGTATCACACTCATTATTTTGCCTAAGATTTAAAAGTGAACAATTTTTAAATATTATGGTTATACAGGGTTATATTGCAACTTTGCAAGGTAGTGCCAAATTTTAAAAATAAGATCTAAAGGAGCACTGCTTAAGGTCCTTGTTGGTTATTTGAACCTCTGGTTTGCGCGGGTGCTCCTGCTGTTAGAAATGTACCTTACATCGAAAAGGCTAAGGTTTGTTTTCGCGCGTCATTGTGACTATTATTGCATTGAACTTTGCAGTTCTGGTTTGCACAAGGATAGTGCGTGCGTATTTTTTATGAACTAGACAAGATTATCCACGCGTACCATCTTTTAACAGCGGATAATAATAAAAAATTAAAAAATAAGTTTGTTTTTTAGATTGTTTATATCGTAGATCGATTAGGTTACTGATTCTGATTGGTCCCTGAAAATTTGGCACTTCTTTGCAATGTAACCCTGTATAGCTTCATGTCTCTGCTATAATGTCGCAGCTTAGCTTAAAAACGACTATTTCTTTATCATGAATGTTTTTCTACCTTCAATAATATTTACATATCACGACAAAATAGGAAAAAGTGCGTACATACGCGACAAAAAATCAGGGGGCCTAGCGCGAAAGTGTATCGTTCGGTCGGTCGTGATAACCGATCAAATTAAAACAGCCAGTCCCCCGTATCAAAGTTTTGAAAATTTATGAACAATTGAAAACAGTCGGGTTTTTTACACGGCTAGATTGAGTTGGTCATATTTTATTAAAGGATTGACACATGAGACTGGCCATTTTAATTTGTTAGTTTTATACGACCGAACGAAAGATACACTTTCGCGCTAGGCCCCCTGGATATTTTATGCGAATTCTAGTACATAATTTTGTATTAAATAAGTACAAGTTTTGTTATTAACATATTTAAAAATAAATTGTCAAATATTAAAAAACAACAAAATAGGTGTGGTGTATGTGTTAGTATTTTTTATCAAGTATGTTAATATGTCTAGCTCAAACCGGTAAAAGATGTATTTTATAGTATTGATTTGGGTAGTCCTTGGCCCAAAACACATGTGAATACTAGCTTTCCGATACACGTGTATGCCTGGCGCTGTTGGACTTGAAAAAACAAAACGTAAATAGTATTACTTTAACCCTTTTTGTATAGAACTATTAGAAATTACTTTATGATTAGACCTCTTACTTTCCCCTTTATAGTGGTCCTCTGCCTAAAGGTTGTCTAGACAAGATCGCTTTTAGCGATGAGATCGCCTGAATTGTATATTTCTCTGTAAATATCAACTGTAACTAGTTTTTTTTGTGCAATAAAGAGTATCTATCTATCTCTTAGGGACTTGAAATAGGAAGCGGCTAGGGCACACGTCCAGGGTGGTTTTAAACAGAAAAACCGGCCAAGTGCGAGTCGGAATCGCGCAACAAGAGTTCCGCACCATTATCTTTAAAAACGAGCCAAAAAAATCACTTTTGTTTACTTTTACTTTATTCTGGTTTTTAGTATTTGTTGTTATAGTGGCAAAAGAAATACATCATCTGTTAAAATTACAACTGTCTATCTATCACGGTTCATGATATACAGCCTGGTGGGTGACAGACATACAGACAGAGAGACGGACAGCGGAGTCTTACTAATAGGGTCCCGTTTTACCCTATGGGTACAGAACCCTAAAAATGTTATGCGCTCTATGGAACAAAATATAACAAGCACTGCATCGCATTTATCTAGAGCCGTGCATTTCGTCTCTTCGCATAAGAATTTACAAGAATCGCATACGAACTCCTAGGAAATTGTATACGATTAATAGGATTTCATAAAAAAAATGAATTCGAACGTTTCAAAAATAGGCCCTTGGCTTAATCCTCCCCACTTGCTAATAACAAGTCCCTTATTTTATGTTGTTTTCTCCCCTACGAATTATAATGACTGACACCACAAGTTTGGCCAATGGATTACCTATCTTTTTAGGATAAATGATCTCAATTCCTATTGAGATATAGGTCAGAGAACACGGAATCCTTTAAGAACCCCTTAGTTATCCATCTGTGAAGACCCTGTTTCTCATAGAGTGGAGATATCAAATTGAAAGTAATGTCTAACAGTTACAGGGTTATCTGAGCTGGTCAGCGCCTTGATAGTGTAAAAAAACTTGGAAATTACATTTGGCAACCTCGCAGGACGAAGAGTGACCATCACGATTCCGAAGATACTTAGGGGCGCTAGTCTTTTCAATATACCAACCAATTTCTTTTTTAGGGTTCCATACCCAAAGGGTAAAATGGGACCCTATTACTGAGGCTCCGCTGTCCGTCTGTCTGTCCGTCTGTCACCAGGCTGTATCTCATGAACCGTCATAGCCAGAGACTTGAAATTTTCACAAATGATTTATTTCTGTTGCCGCTATAACAACAAATACTATAAAACAGGGTACAATCAATATTTAAGGGGGCTCCCATACAACAGACGTGATCTTTTTGTTGTTTTTATAGAATATGGTACGGAACCATTCGTGAGCGAGTCCGACTTGCACTTGGCCGGTTTTTTAATATCTGATGTTATTGACCGGTAAATAACGCAAACTTATCGGCAAAACGGTATAAATTACTTAATATCTTTCTTATTAGATCATTAACATAAACAAAATACTTGATTATGAGAGAAAAAGTCATTAGGAATAATTATTGAAACGGTAAAATATGTAAAAACTAAATGGGCCGCAAAAACTAAATGGACTGGGTCTGGTCTCAAGTTAAGCAGACTTTAGACGACGAAGACATAAAGCTAAGCTACTTGTTCAGATACTACTTCTATTATGATGTCAAATAAGACGGTTTAATAATTAAAATATACAGGGCTTCTTAGAAAAAACTACTATGCGTAGCGAGTCTTACTTGTTCTGCGACTATAACCCTCTTATTGTATTACTTATTATTTTTAGTTTATTGAAAAATACAACGAGCGGTTCGCAATGCCGTTCTATAGGAAAAATCATTATTAAATTAAATAAGATCAAATCAGAAATGAGGAGATCCATGAACGAACAAAAGTAGCTGACATTGCCCGACGGATAAGTCAGCTAAAGTAGCAATGAGCGGGGCACATAGCACGTAGAACTGACGGCCGATGGAGCAGAAAGGTTCTGGAATGGACGCCACGTACCGGCAAGCGTAGCGTGGGACGTCCACCCACAACGTGGACAGACGACCTGACAAAGGTTGCAGGAAGCCGCTGGATGTAGGTCGCTTCCAACCGGCCGATTAGAAGTCACTGGGGGTGGCCTATGTTCAGCAGTGGACGTCCTGTGGCTGAAATGATGATGATAAAATTAAATATTGGACAACATTACATACATTGCTCTGATCCTGAGGTAAGTAGCTAAAGCACTTGTGTTATACAAACCAGAAACAACGACGGCACCAGAACACCCAAACCCGAAACAACAAAGTAAAGTTCGTTTTCAAAATTGACCCGATCGGAAATTTAACTCGGAACCTCAGAGGTGGAGACGCTTATAGTCCGGCGTGCTCGCCTCTTGGCTACGGAGGTCGTCATGTAACATGTTCAGCAATTCCAAATAAAGGGATGATGATAATTGAATGAAAACCTATCTATAAAAAATCTTTCAGCATTGTACTCCTCATATCGTATGGCGTTTAGCTGCTGAATCCTAATTTGAATTAAATGACGATTGACAGTTGACACAACCAGTCCTCAGCGACTGGGGTGAGATGATTAAGTAATTCCCTGGTGGTTTGCGGGAACCACCAGGGAAAAAGTGGAGCTGGCAATCGTTGGCGTGCGATGTGAGCTAAGTTTTGATCTGCGGCTCCACAATCGCAGGACGGGGATTCCTTCAGCCCTTACTTATGAAGGTGGTGATTGGAACGCCCGTATCACCTGAACCTGTTTAGCCTTACCCAACCCATACTTGGCGTGTAGAACTAAAACCAGCGGGCTTTGAGGTCGGATCCACAATTAATTCTTTTTGTGTGTCCACATAAGTGTCCCAATATGGCATTGTACTGAATCTGGGATTGACATCTCTAGGGATTAATAGTGTATTCAATTTTTTTATTATTTGACATTGATTATTAATAATTGTATGTATTGACTTACTTATTCAATGACTTAATTTTAAAAATCTCCTGTTAATTTGAACTGCGTTTTTGCGATGACTGCATTATCCGTAAGCTCGGCAGCCTATGGAACACGGAATGGTTCGTCGAAAATGGCGTCAAAATGAGATGGAAGTTTGTATGGGGAATGCAACCCGCGAACGAGGCGGGCCGCTAGTTAGTTATGGATAGATAACAGCAATATTGCTGTACCTACCTCGGTCGTTCACCCCTTACACGCCACTTTCACTCCAAGCCTGCCTGAATATGGTCCCACTCGCGTATTCATACATGGATCTCGAATTTGAGGTCACGTTTGTTGTTTTTGTCAACGTCTGATATTACCATTTGAAATCCTATTTTTTGTTTATTTGAATTCCCGTAGCGTTGCGGAATAGGAACAAAAATATCCCTATAACGCATTAAAGGTATGTATTAATCAGATGTAAAACATCCCTGTACGCATTAAACATATTAATCACGTGTATTTTTTTATAACTTGATTTTATTTTTTTGGTTATAAAAAATCTAATGTCGTAGCTTGTTTATGTTTGTTTTCTTATGATTATTGGAGATATCTTCAAACGTCTTATTTATATTTATTACAAATCATAATACTCTAATTAAGTTTTAAAAAAAACATAGTTAGTATAAATGAAAAAAGTACTCTTAAAGTCACTAGACCGAGTAATTGTAATAAATAAACGAGGTTAACAGAGGTAGGGCTTCTGTAGTAGTGAGAATGGGTTAACTAGACACTCAAAATAAAGAAAAAAACATAGTTAACGATTTGACATGGTTTTTTAACACTTTTTATTTCAAATGATTACAACTATTAAATATGTACCATTGGTTGCTATAGGCCTGTAAGAGTGAATTTTATACGTCCAAAACTTATAACCAATATCACTGCTTCGGGACTGTTTTACGCTATTGTTCTAAGGCAGCGCAAGTTGGCCTACTTTTACAGCCTTTTATTAAAATAATTTCTAAATTTCTTGTTATTACAGTTTTTTCATATGATTTAGGTATTGGTAAATTAAATATTTATGGATGTGTTTATTAATACGAGTACCTAGTGTTCTTTTGGAACCGGTCCACTAATGTCTAGAACTGAGACCTGCTACATTGTATAAGATTAATAATAATAACTGTTGACTGACAGACACAGGTAGGTATAAATATTGGACAACATCACATAGTATACATTGCTCTGATCCTAAGGTAAGTAGTTAAAGCACTTGTGTTATAGAAATCAGAAACAACGAAGATATTTAATAAATTAGAATTTTCTTTTATTCGCTTATTCCTGGACACCCGCCTTAATTAAAATCATTAGAGGCTGTTAGTACGTTAAGAACTTTTTTATGTTTTAATTAAGATTCGTTGGTTTTTATTATCCTAGTACTTTTATTGCCGTCTGGTAAAAAAACTGTAAGGTTCTCGTTTACACACAAATTCTAGGAACACAGAACCTAATAATAATGAAAAAAACAATTAAAACGTTTCTTCAGAAATAATAAAAAAAGTATATTTTAATGTGAATTCCTTCGGTAAAACCACAAATCAAATTTGGCTCAAAATACAGGGTCCAAATTACCAATTATAAGTTTTTTTTTGCGCTTCCATGTTTTCTTTTATTCCAAAACTAGCTGCGCCCGCAACTTCGTTTGCGTGACCTACAGGATTTTTGGTATTACATATACTCGTATACCACAGGAACATAACCGGGATAAAAAGTATCATTTATGTTAATCCAGATTTTATTCTTTAAGTGTGCAAAACTTCATCTAAATCCGTTCAGCCGTTTACGCGTGATTGAGTCACAAACATCCAAACATCCTCACTAACTTTGGCATTTATAATATTAGTGGGATTAGGATCTGGGCCCTAACCATGAACTGTTAAAACAATCACAAATCTGTCAAACATTATCATTTCTGTCAAATTTTGTATGAAATGACGTACCAAAATTGACAGATTTGACAATTTTGAGATTGTTTTAAGAGTTCATGGTTATGGCCCTGAAGATTGTTAACCGTTGAATGTAGCTAGCTTTTAAATGGAAATCCGTTATTGGCTGTTTGTCTATTTTCAAGTTTTATAATGCTGTTATTTATCGGATTTAAATCAATAAAACTTTTAAAAAGTCACAGAACAAACATGGTCTTTTTCTTGACATTGTTTTCTGGGCTCAAAATAATAAGTATTTAAAAATCCACGGTGACGTATTTAAACTATAACTCAAGATAATTTATTAATAGAAAAATGCCGGTGACGTCACGGTCATGCTCGCTGTTTCCATAAAAGTTTATATTTTGACAGTTGGGTGTCGATAAATCGCTATATCATATATCGTATCATGTTTTGTTGGCTAGAGACTGATAAAATTGGATAGTTGGGTGGGGCCTATCACGACCATCGCATACCGGGCGAGTGTTTTTTTTTCAAGTATTATATTATCTTAAATTATCCTACCATGTAATTGCTAATAAACAATTTAAGACGTATAAACTCGTTAAATACTGCGTCAATTAGTGTCCTCTACTGCATATTATTATCAGTAATCGAAGTCGCCGTGGGAATGAGCGTGCGCAACGGTTTCTGCAAACCCATCGGCTCGCATGCAGATCCAAGTCATTCGCATTCACCGTGCAAGCCTTGCCTATTTCTTGGCATGGGAAAATTGGTTCCGCTTAGTTCTGTGGGACTGTTCGGAAAAGTATTTTCTATTTCGGAGAAGTATATAGTTTTCATGTCATAACTAGAGTATTAAAGAATTGAAAATAAAAATATATTTTGACACACACACACTTAAACAGCAAAAGAAATACTAAGATTTAAAAATGTGTCAAAAAGACCCCCGCTCAGCATTTGTCGTGACAGCCAAGGACATATCACGACGCTGATTTTCAGCTCGGCGTTGACGTTAGGGGTACAAAAGCACGGCACTAGAGAAAAGAAAAGAAGAAGAAAACTAAAAACAGCATAACAAACAATATTGACAGTATATAAAATAACAATAATAATTGTAACACAAAGACAAAGAATATACATATATAAATAGATGACACAAGTAAAATATATTTTTTTTGCCAGTCGAACAAAGTATAACCTATTTGATTTAAGCTACGTTTTTCGTGCCCGGAAGATACAGAATTAATGACTGACTTTGATATCGGAGTCTGATTAACTACGGGTTATGTGTGATATAATAATACACATACCTAGTAATAGTATTATATGTTAGTTTATAGTTTTGTATGGTTATAGAGGGAATCTCAAAAAAAGGACATTAAAATGAACAACATTCAAAATAGCACCAGTATTGAAATAGGAAAAAAAGTTCATCTTTCCATACATGAAGTCGGTTAAAAATATTAATTACCTCGACGCTAATGTATGGTGTATTAGATATTTTTATAGTGCTGCGACTTACGCCTTATAAATAGTAAAATTTAAAGCTGTTCTTTTTAATAGGCAGAAAATCCCGTAAATGTAAATCCAGTTACCCTGTATTTTTGTCACCACCAGTAAAAATCCCCAGAACAGCTTTGCTAGCGAGAGCTTTAGCTTATCTACCTGTGACTGAATTAAGTTCCATTTCCCACGCTCGATTTGCGTAAAAAAGCCTTTTTATCTCTTTAGTTATTTCGATTTGTCTAGACTTTCTCTGGTCTATGGCCAAATGGCAATAAATTTACGTATTGGATTGTTTTGAAAAATAAATTCTGATACATAATATACAAATAATTAAATATGAAAGACTTAAAACTAATAATAAATGAACTAAATTATACTGGAATCAAATTTGTATTGATTACTTGATCTTATCAAACAAAATTAATTATAATTAGAAAATACTAAAGGATACCTACTAAATGTTACAGTTTAAGTAGGGTCCGATTTTGTAAATATCTATTTTGTGCACATTACGTATTTTAAAACATTTCAAAACGCATTCGTGCCCAAGAAACAAGAAAGAAGGTTACTCGACTGCCAAAAAAAGAGTATAATGTTTTCAGGGTTCATGTTTAAGTGTATTTTTTTTTATTCCACCATAAATACACTGAGCTACGCTGTTATATTAATTTTATTATTGGCCGATAACAGGTTAAACCGAAACAAAACAATATATATTTTTAAATTTATTCCTATTACCAATAAGGCTAGAGAACAGATAATTACACATCCCGGAGGCTTTCATTGGCGGTGTTTCCGCGCTAGACGGAGTCGTGACGCGTGCGCATTCCGCGCGCATGCGCTATGCCGCTAACTGTTACGGGATATTTGAGATTTGCGCTGTTATTTTGTGGCGGGAGTAGCGTTTGAGAATGTATTATCAGTTAGAATCTTCAATAATAGTATGTATACCTTTTCGGCTTAGCTTAGCCATTCAGCGAGGAAACGCTCAAAGTCAAAGTCATTTATTTTTGCAAATTGGCCATCAATGGCACTTTTACATGTCCTAATTTTTTTTTCCTACCACCGCTTCGGGACTACATATCGGCTGGTGATGAGAAGAAACGGCGCAACAAACTCAGTCACCTTTGTCAGCCTGGTTTGGCTGCTAGCCTTCTCGCCTCCTTGCCTCTTGAACACGCGTTTATTTTTGAGTAGGTTTATAATTTTTAGGTTAATTTAGTTTATTTTTATTGCTCTTGTTTATGTTTTATTTTTCTTTGTTAATAAACTATCTTCAGTAAAAATAAAATCTATTTTCAACTTGTTTGCTTCTTGCTTGTTATATGATGATGACCTCCGTAGCCGAGAGGCTAGTACGCCGGACTATATGGCGTCGCAATCTCTGAGGTTCCGGGTTCGATCCCCGGTCGGTGGAAATGTAGGAAACGAACTTTTCTATATTGTCTCGGGTCTGGGTGTTGTGGTACCGTCGTTGTTTCTGATTTCTATAACACAAGTGCTTTAGTTATCTTAGGATCAGAGCAATGTGATGTTGTCCAATATTTATTTATTAATGTATGCTATTCGGCACTCTTTGTAAAGTTTATTAAGTTATCTTTTAAAATTACTGTTTGGGCCATAATAATTAAAAAAAAAACGGGAATACTTACGTTAGCTAATACGAGTAATATGTAGATAGCTTCTGATATAATAGTAGATTAAGGTAGGTTAATGTTTTTCACGTCCTCTAAGAGTCGTAGGTAGGCTTATGTGTGGCTATGGCTTGACGGACGAAATGTTAAAAGTGTGTCAAAGTATATGTTTTTAGAGGTTAATTTTGGTGGTAAAATAGATACAAAACCTTTAACAATGTTACGATCATGGAAAATATTTAAACAATACACAGGTGTCCCGTAAATCAAGGTCAGCCTTGTAACCACATATTCTATACATCATGGTGATCAAATTTTGTTTTATCACTTTTGCAAATTTGTATGAAAATGTATCGACTTCCCATACAAAATTAACAAATTCGTCAATTAGATTTGTATAGACAGTAAAGAAAAACATATGCATAATTCAAAAAGTGATAGAACAAAAGTTGTTCGATATCATGTAGGAGAATATGTGGTTACAAGGTTGACCTTGATTTACGGGACACCCTGTATACAAATCGTAACGGATGATCGATACAATTAAGGATAAGTCCATATGTAACATTTATTTACGATATTACTCCCATGACGTCATTCATCAGTCATTACGTTACGTTTGTACTCTATGCATAAATTGTTATTTAAAACTTTTTCAGATGAATAATATAGTATCACAAGTTCATGGCCCTTAGTTTAAGTTACATAACACAACTAAACTAGACAACCCCACCTCATTCTATTAAGCGCACCCCAATTAAGAGACGCGATCTTTTCAGATAGAGCATCATTATGCTGGGGCTTCACCTGCGTCTAATGTCGTTAATTAGTTCTTTTTTTGACGTAATACGCAGGTGTGGCCGGTCTTTGTGCGCTAATTTGCTTTAATAACATTAGACGTTACGCGATAGCTCGGACGGCGGTAACTTTTGACACATCAAAGGGATCAAGCGGGCGTTTAGTGCGTTGTTGTGGCTACACCTACTACACTAAACATGTTAAAACACGGTCACATTCAAAAACTCTTTGTGAAATAAATGTTAAAGTACATAGTTATTAAGTTAGGATGGAGTAGACAAAATAAGAAAAGTATTGAGTTCTTGGAAGCGTTTTATTTTATTTTAAAGACACACTCACAGATCACACGTTAACTAAGTCGCTAGACGCTAGAATCAAACGTCAAATAAGTGTGGCTACGCACTTAGCGCGTAGCTTAATGCTTTAATTTAGTTAACGCTAATCATGCCTTTATTTGAACGTTAGGCGTCACGCAGGTGAAGCCCCAGCATTAATGAAACATCATTAAACCGTGACTCTAGAGGTCGTTCACCCCGCCACGGGTCACACAAGTACTTAACTCATAAAGCAGGTAGGTTAGAATCGTAACTCTTGCTTTCATCAATTTCAAACCATTGAATAGATCAATTGATACTGAAATGACTAGGCACAGTCGTATTATTATATTCTATAGAAATTTAGCGTAATTCTGGATTCAAACATCATTATCATTGTCAACTATATAGGGTGTATATTACAATCTGAGCAGTACTTACAGAGGTGATTCTATACGTTATACTGATCACGAATCACGAAAAAAAGGACTTGCGAAGCCTTCGTACTTCGTAGGTATTGTAGTGAGCGCATCATTCGTTTGCTGCGCGTAGTGTAGACTATTTGCAAATCAATAAGGGCATTTTCAAAATTTGTTCATCATATCAGCCTGTTGCAGTCCACTGCTGGACATAGGCCTACCCCAAGGAGCGCCACAGCGCACGATCTCCCGCCCTTTGCATCCAGTCGCTGCCAGCTGCCTTCTTCAGGTCATCGGTCCATCTAGCCGGGGGGCCATTTTAAAAATTTGTTAATTAATTAATTTAAAACTACGTTTTTAGAGTAATATTTTTTCGTAATTCGTGAATAGCATAAGGTATAGAATTACCTCTATAACTACTGCTCAGATTGAAATCTACACCCTGTATAACATAGCTGTTTATGATGGAAATCGAACCTATGTACTTTAGATTTTACAGTGCGAAGTGCTCTTTCAATTTAGCTACACTTACCTAAATTTACAATTTACTATTTAAATGGCTACCTGAGACTTCTCTAAATTATTGTATTAGTTTTGTACGAGTGAGTAATCTTCCAACCGGCCGATTTGGAAGTCACTGGGGGAGGCCTATGTTCAGCAGTGGACGTCCTGTGGCTGAGATGATGATGATGATGATGAGTAAGAAAGATTATTATAATGCGTCTTCTACAATATTATTAACAATGAATTCTAAAATAAGGTACAAAATTAATTTGACATGGACTGACATGAAAAAAGCTCTATCACTGTCAGAAATTAAGATTAACTTATTCAAAATTAATTTGACATGGAATGACATGAAAAAAAGTTCTATCTATATTATATTATGCCGTGTGGTGTATATTGTGCCGTGTGGTGCCGGCACGTTAAAAGAATTGCACCACCCCTTCTCTTCCTATGGGTGTCGTAAGAGGCGACTACAGGAGAACCGCCACAAGAAGACTGGCAGCAGCGTCTCCTCTCCACCATTGGCCAAACTGCGATCGCCAACCCGCCTGCCAAGCGTGGCGATTATGGCAAAATCCTCCTTCTGGAGAGGCCTGTGTCCAGCAGTGCACTGATATAGGCTGGTGATGTGATGTGATGATGCTATATTATATTAAGATTAACTTTGATAATCACTACAATCATAGGTTTTTATGTATTAATTATAATAAAATAAATTTATTTTAGTTATAAAATCTAGATTGTATTCTTTATGGCAGTGATTCACTGCGTCAGTCAGTTCTGACATAAGTTCAGCAACTATGTTCGCACATAACTTTAATAGGCTCCTGGCTCCTGAGCTTACTTTAATCGCGCAGTTAACTTTTTGATTTCTCTCATACGATATTAGGTTGTAAAATAGATAAGTTTGAGCTGTTAAACGAGTTGTTTGATGGGGTCGAATGAAAGTTGAAGAACAGATTACTTGGGATATGACGGGGTTATTGTAACATCAGTTGTGGGTTGGTTTTGATGGGTCTGACGGTTTTGTGAAATTTTATATTTCAGCATCTATATTTTAAGTTTGTAATCAAATTACATTCTTCTTCAAGGAATTAATATTCTTCAGTTACGAGATACCCGTTTATGTATTTTTACTTGAGATTCAAGTCTGTCTTAAGACACTCTCTGTCAAAAAAAATGGTTGACAGAATCCCTTTGATTTTTAGGCTGTTCATGTACCACCGCGTCACTATTACGATGAAATCAGCATAGAAATAATTAAAAATGTATAAATTTCTGTAGAGGAATGTCTTTATTTAAAAGATACAGCTAAAAAGTTGTAGCAAGGTGTACGTTTAGAATCCTATTTGACTTCCTATGACTTTTCTTGTGGTGCTTCTTGATTTAAAATAAAACTATTATTTCCTGTGAGTGCAATGAGTTTATTGACTCCATACTACTAGTAACTTAGGAAAAACACAAATGATACCGCGGAGTAACAACGTATCACGCCATCTGTTGTCATTAAATAAAAACATGTGTACCAAATTCAAATTAATTTAAAATTCGTATTCCAAGTTCAAACATGCCGCCCACCATGGACAGAAAGTCCATGATCCAATTATTTAAAAAATAAATCACATCATGCAAGTACACAAAACTAAACTACCTATCTTACTGAAATAAAATAAAGTAATAACATTAAATACTATTTAGCCCAGTCTCCCTTAATGTGTGGGTAGTTCGGGTGCAATAAGCCCAATCTCCCTTTCATAAACAATTTATAGCTTATAAAAAGTCCTAACTGTAAATACAGTAACATAAATAATCAAACATACCACAAACTCAACTGTAAATGCCTACTTACCAATCAAAATAATCCAAATGAATTTATATCAAAATCATAATAATGAAACCTAACTACCTAGAATCAAATAAAGCAAACAATTTAAATTAGTACATTAGTTTGCTATTGGCAAAACTATAAGCTTTGATATAGGTCGTTTAATAACGACACCATTTCCACAGCGTAAACTAACAACCCGTGTTACATTATCGGTTCCAGAATGTTTCTCTGTTATAACTCCGTAAAGCCATCTAGCTGGTGGAAGAAAATCTTCCTTGACTAGAACTACATCCCCAAGGTTTGGTTCTGGAGAATGTGATTGCCATTTATACCTATACAAAAACTGCGTAAGGTATTCACTGGACCATCGCTTCCAGAAATCTTGAACCATTTTCTGAGTATGTTGCCATCTTCTGAGACAACTTACATTAGAATACTCAAAATTTCGATCAGGGGGAAGTATCAATGGTTCTCCAACCAAAAAGTGACCCGGTGTCAAGGGTACAGGGTCATTCACATCATCACTAACCACCGAAATAGGCCTTGAATTGAGGCAAGCCTCAATCTGTGACAGGACAGTACTGAGTTCTTCAAACGTCAAAGTCGCGTTGCCTATTATTCGCTTAAGGTGATGCTTCGTCGACTTAACCCCTGCTTCCCACAAGCCCCCAAAATTTGGACTATAAGGCGGAACTCTGTGCCAAGTTGTGCCATTGCTAGACAACCAGTCAGCTATCTCAATAGCTACCGATGACCTTTCCTCAGCAAGCAATGTCTTTAATTCGCGATCAGCACCTACGAAAGTAGTACCGTTATCACTCCACAGCTCGATACATTGTCCACGTCTGGCAACAAAGCGTTTAAAGGCAGCTAAAAATGTCTCCGAAGTTAAATCGCTCACTACATCTAAATGAATTGCCTTTGTAGCCATACACACGAAAAGACAAATATAACCCTTCGTAGAACGATGCCCACGCCCTTTCGTCGTCCTTATAGCTATGGGACCTGCATAATCGACTCCACTGAACCGAAATGGTCGATTTGCTGTTACCCTAGATGAAGGTACTTTGCCCATAATCGGTTGACTGCATCTTGCTGAATGACGTAAACATGCTATGCATCGATGCACATAAGATCTTGCCAAGCTCTTTAATTCGGTTATCCAATATTTAGACCTGATATAATTTACCATAAGACGTGGACCACCATGTAAAGTCTTCTCATGAGCGTCTGCGACTATAAGTTGAGCTAAATGAGACTTTCGTGGAATTAAGATTGGGTGCTTCCTATCTTCGTCTATATTCGCAGCTTGCAATCTACCACCAACACGCCACAGTCCATTGTTATCTAAATAAGGACTAAGAGAAGCGAATTTACTTTTCTTGCTTGTCAAGTCTTCCCTAAAGTAGATATCTTGACATCTTTTTATACAACTAATCAACGATTCATGTAGTTCTGTAGCCGTTAACCATGAAGGTTTGTTGCCGGATGTTCTTGCCTTAACTCTCTTACACCAAGCTAAAACACGAATGAGTCTGCGCAAAGATGAAAATCTTTCCATGAAAGGATCTTGTATTTCTTCTGCAGTTGCACAGGCACATACTTTTTCTCTTATTTCTAAATTTGTATCCCATGCAGTTCTTTGACTAATATCTTCAATGATATTATCATTACGCACATGTAACCACGCAGGGCCCTCTCTCCAAAGTACTAACTCCTTTAATTCCGATGGCTTGACACCTCTTGACGCGTAATCTGCAGGATTCTCCTTCGACTTCACATATGACCAATGGCTTCGATCATAGTGATTGATTACTTCTGCCACACGATTACCAACATACGGCTTCCAGCGACTGGGGTGACTACCGAGCCAAGCTAATACAACAGTAGAGTCTGTCCATGCATACACGAGTTCCTTTGGAATAGATAATACTTCAGATACTTCAAAAAGCAGTTTCGTAAGTAAAACCGCGCCACAGAGCTCCAATCGCGGAATCGAAACCTGCTTAATTGGAGACACTCTTGTTTTTGCCGTCACCAAATTGACACGAACTGTTCCATCTTCTTTTATAATACGAATGTACACGACAGCAGCATAAGCTTCATTTGAGGCATCGCTAAATCCATGAATTTCGGTCAATGTATCATTCCGATTCGTGTCCATCCATCGAGAAATTTCAAATCCTGCAACTGACGACAGTTCATTTCTGAACGATAGCCATTCTTGCTTAATTTTATCCGGCAGTTCTTGGTCCCAATCGATACCTGATATCCAAATTTTCTGTATGAGTATTTTTGCTCTTACCACTACAGGAGCTATCCAGCCTAGCGGATCAAATAACCGCGAAATATCAGAAACAACATGCCGTTTTGTCACTAAAGTTTTTATAGGTGGCAGTTGAACAGAATAAACGAATTTATCTGTCAAGCTATTCCAGCTTAAGCCCAATACTTTCACCACTTGTTTAGTTTCCTTGTCCATGGTTATTTCTACTTTGTTTTCTTTTTCCTCTGCCTTCTCCAATTTCTTTAATAACTCGCTAGAGTTAGTCCTCCATTTCTGTAATTCAAAACCACCTTTTCTCATTAATGAATTCACATCCTTGTAAATGTCAACTGCTTCAGCCACTGTTTCAGAACCTGTCATTAAATCGTCCATATAAAAATCCTTAAGCACAATATCCAAAATCGATTTGAACATTGGCGATTCATCTATGGCTAGCTGCTGTAAAGCCTTAACAGCTAAATATGGTGCCGCCGAAACTCCAAACGTCACACGTAACATCCGATAGTGTTGCAAATTGCCATCCTTGTCATGCCATAATATTCTTTGAAAGTCAACATCAGACTTTGCGACCTTCACTTGGCGATACATCTTGACTATATCGGCTATGATGCAAATAGGATGTCTTCGCCAGCGCATAACCAGATGTCTGAGGTCAGGTTGAAGTTTAGGGCCTATCATGAGATCTTGATTCAATGAAACTCCGTTTGTCCCAGTACATGACGCATCAAATACTACTCGTACCTTAGTAGTTTCCCTGTCTTCCCGCACCACGGCATGATGAGGTAGGTACACTGCCAGTTGGTTATTTTTCTCTTCTTCAGGGACAACCTCCATATGAGTAAGTTCGACATATTCGTTCAATACCGCTCCGTATTGCTCCCTCAAGGCAACATTTTTTGCCAATCTTGTATCTAAACAATGTAGTCTTCTTGCTGCAACCCTTTGAAAGTTGCCATATTGACATCTAGGGTCTTTTTCACGAAAAGGAAGCTTCACGACATACCTGCCTGTGTCGTCTCTTCGAGTTGTTTGAGCGAAAATCTCCTCACATCTCTGCTCCTCTTCTGTAAGGAACTTTTTATGTATACTCTCCGATGGTTCCGATTCTATCTCCCAAAACGTTCTTAGCAAATTATCATCTACTAGAGTATGTAGAGTAACAACCGTGTCAGTTTTCTTCGTTCCCGAATATACTTGTCCAGATAAAATCCATCCCAATTTTGTTTTTTGGGCCAGTGGACACCCTGGTGGGCCTTTAAATACACCGTCTTCTAAAATCTGACAAAACAAACCTGCTCCAAACAACACGTCAACTTTGTTAGGAACGTCAAACTTCGGATCCGCTAACTTTAATTTGGCCAGTTCCGGCCACCATGGCAAAAGCACCTTTTCTGTAGGTAGAAAAGCCGTAAGTTTATTCATTACATAAACCTTGACTTCAAAACTAAACGTAGGATCATAGATAGAACACAGCTTCAGAATCACAAAAAACCTAGAGTTTATAGCTGAGTTCGTATCACTTCCTACCCCAGAAACGAGAATATTTGCTGGATATTTCTGCAAGCCTAATGACTGTACAGCGGCCTCTGTTATAAATGAGGCTTGCGAACCTTGGTCCAACAAACATCGCATTGTCATATCTCCCCCAATTCTCGATTTAACCCTAATAAGAGCAGTTGCTAATAACACGCGACTTTGAGTTGTAGAAGCACATGCCGTGACAGGATTCATCTCCGATTCCACCTGTTCCTGTAGAGGATCAGCAGTAGCAACGTTAACCTTAACACCATTTCCGTCTAACCCTTCACCTCTAGATGGCTCTACGAGGTTATCCTGAGGGTGAAGTAATGAGTGATGTTTCCTCTTACAAATTTTGCATCGAGCTGTCTGTTTGCAAACAAATACCGAATGGTTATTGCCTAAACAATTGTAACACAGGCGATTAACTTGCACGAAATCTCTACGGGCCTGTGGACTTTCCTTAGTAAACAAATTACAATTGATAAGCTTATGGTTGGCCTTACAAAACAGACAAACTACGGAACTTTCGACAGTATTTAAATTAGAAATATGATTCACTCTGACAGGTTTGTTCGATTTTAATTTTGTATCTAAAAATTCTAATGATCTAAATTTTTGTTCCAAAAATTCTTTAAATAAGTCTAAGGTGGGCAACTCATCGGGAGCCTCATTAGACCTGGCTTCCCACTGCTTCCTGGACTCCATATCTAGCTTTTGACTTACGATAAAAATTACGATAATATCCCAACTGCTAGTGTTGATACCCAGATGTTCAAGCGCATTAAGACATTCGCTTGTGGTGTCTAAAAGTTCTTTTAATTCAGTCGAACACTCAACGTGTACAGCGCGTTGGTTTATTAATCGCTGCAAAATATGGTTAGATATGTATCTCTTGTTGTCGTATCTATTTTTTAGTTGAGTCCAGCAAACATTGTAGTTGATAGCTGTTATTGGAACATGCCTTATGAGCTGCTCAGCTTCACCTGTTAGATATGTTTTCAGATAATGAAGTTTCTGAACTTCATCTAAAGACTCATTCCGGTCTATCAAACTAGTAAACAGGTCCCTAAAGGTGGTCCACTCGATATAATTACCACTAAATTTTGGAATCGTTATAGTTGGCAACCTTACGTTCGTACGGTGTGTTACTGCAGTATCTGACACATCCTGCTCAACACTATTGACGGACACAGATTTTTTAAACTGCGAATTTTTTAATCTAAACAAATGTTCTTTTAATAGAACTTTGAAGTCCGTGTAGGTTTCCTGAACTCTGTTGTATATATCGCAATTAAAATAATCGGACGAAGTCAAATCTGTTTTTGAAATGTTGCGTAATATATCACGGTGCGTTTCAAAAAAGTTGTGCCAGTGAAGTTCTAATGTCTCCAAGCGAGTTTCAATGTATGGAATTGTTATTCTGTCTCGTGGAGATTTTTTAAAGTTGGTCAAATCTTTATCAATTAAGTGGCTCAAATCTATTTGCATACGATCGTAAGACTCCATTTTACACTTATTTGACAATGATAACCAAAAACAAACAGGAATTCGTCAAAACAGCACAAAATTTGAAAATAATTAAAAGTTCAATTTTTAAAAAAATTAACAAACTGTCTTAACTTTTTGAAGTCTTTTGAATGAGAACTTCCCGTCACTGCACTTTGCTCTAATAATTACAAAGTTGAATTTAATTCCATGTTCCAATTTATGTTCACCAACAAATATAAATCGAATCAAAGTACTCACGAAGCATTACCTCCTTGGCAACTCACTCCACAAGGATCAAGGAAGTCCGTTCATACCCATAATGCTTTGGTGTCCGTCAAGCTGCAGCGTTATTATGCCGTCGTGATTCCAATCCAAAATACCAACACCCTTGCCGCTGGTCGGGCTCGATTCACAGCACCCGTAGAGCACCGCAGCAGCAAGGTGCCGACGAGTCGTGACGTCTCTGCACTTCTGCAGCCCAAAACGAACCACCTTTTGGTTCGAAACCTTTTTCCCGTCCGGCGTAAGAAGGACTTATGTACGTTTAGAATCCTATTTGACTTCCTATGACTTTTCTTGTGGTGCTTCTTGATTTAAAATAAAACTATTATTTCCTGTGAGTGCAATGAGTTTATTGACTCCATACTACTAGTAACTTAGGAAAAACACAAATGATACCGCGGAGTAACAACGTATCACGCCATCTGTTGTCATTAAATAAAAACATGTGTACCAAATTCAAATTAATTTAAAATTCGTATTCCAAGTTCAAACACAAGGTATCCTTTTTCACCAATCGAACTGACACAAAGAGTCAACAATTAAATTTAATTTATAGAGTTATAAATATGTATCAATTAATGATACTATAAAAACGCCCTTAGATACCCATACAATTATTTAAATTAAAATGACATAATGATAGCTCATAAAATTATTTTAAACTTTTTAATAAAAATAAATGTTATTTTTACAATGTGAAAATATAAAAATTACAAAACTTTACGAGGCTTCAGATCGGAGTTACCGTCAGCCAAGTGGGACTAATTGCAGGGGTTAAATGTTGTGCTTTTAACATGAACCGTCAAGTGTTACAGCAACTACAAAAGCTCGCGGAATTGCCTCGCTTTTTAGTTTTTGCTTTGCGTATATTATTATCATTGCTAGACCGATCTGCCAACTACTAGTATGCGGCGGTTGAGCGTTGGGGTAAAGAATAGGAATCGCTTTGAGCATCTTACGAGACGATCATCGTATCAGGAGGCCTAATACGAAAGCGCATCGTTCGGTCGGTCGTATTATCCGATAAAATTAAAACATCCCCAATTGAAAACGGTCGGGTTTTTAACACGGCTAGATTGAGTTGGTCATATTTTATCAAAGGATTGACACATGAGACTGGCCATTTTAATTTGTTAGGTTTATACTACCGAACTAAAGATACACTTTCGTGCTAGGCTCACAAGACGCGTTTGCGCGGACGGAGCTAACAACCAATCACGGCCGGCGGTGCAGGCGCAGCGCGCGACATCCAATAGCAACGAGCAGTCGATGAGAGGATAGCCAATGATCGGCGTGCATTAGAAGTGGACTGACGTAGACTGGTTATATTGAATGAAATAGAGAAGCAATGGTTAAACTGCCTCATACTGGAATTTCTTTACTAATTTTCAAATAATGGAGAAGTACGGACAACAGCTCGTCGACCTACCACAAAATGTCAAATTTTCTCATTTGAAAATGAACTCTATACGTCAGGCTTAAAGTTGAAAATCTATTGAAGAATTTTTGACTTTTGGGGTAGGTCGACGTGCTGTTGACTGTACATAACATTGACAGTAGTATTGACAAGACATGGAAACTATGAATTCCTAACTGTTACTAGCAGTGTTAATTTTTAGTCTAACTCCGTATAGAAAAAACAAAACAAAATTAAAGTTATACTGTTTTATAAACTTTTACGGCCTTACTACAAAAAGATAGACTAGGATTAAACACTTGTCTAAAGATTAGTCAAACAATTAAAAATGTTTGTTCATATACGTCTCGAATGTATGATGTGTCAACATTTCAAATTGGTTGGCTAATCTTTAGACAAGTGTTTAACACTAGTCTATCTTTTTGTAGTAAGGCTCTTAGGGTATATTTCTATTTAATAGTAAGTACTATAATTAAGTAAGGACAACTTTTTTGGTCACCTTAATCTAAGCTTAATTCTATAACTTGTAAGTCTAAAGAGTTATTTTTTTACAAGACTTAAAATTATCATAATCTGTTAAGTATAGGCATGCATGCCTGCTCTAGTTTGCACATAAAAACCTTTACGTATTATGTATGGTTTTCCTTTTTAGATCAATCAAAGTAGCTAAGTAGTAGTAAGTCTTTACTAAGATTGTAATTTACAGAAGTTACAATACGGCTTGTCAATTTACCAAGCGATATAACGAAGCTGGTTATGTTTTTTTTATCACCAATTATATGACCAAGTACATGTCCTTTGCCAGTTTTTTTTTAATTTTTAATAATAAGGTAATTTTTAGTGCTTTAAATAAAGCACCGAAAATGTCGTTAAAATAATGTTCTTACGTTATTAAGTCCGGTCGTAACTGTAATGACGTACCAGTGGGAACTTGTACAATGAGCAACTATAACATTGTTACCCTTATTTCTATGGTATTAAGGGTTAATATAAACCCAGTTCGTGACTGTACTTGTCTTAATGCGCGGTTATTTTCAAGTTAGAGTAACTGCTTAGTCGGTAAGCCCGGGGCCTTATGGCGGATAAGTACCCCTTTAAATCCTCGACTGAGAAATGTGGATGCATCAGGGAAATTGACAGCAGCATAACCAGGGAGCCCAACCTGATGGTGCGGTGGTTATAAAGGTTTCCGGGTTCGTTAATTGGTCAGATAGCATTGAAGTTGAATGATAAATAAATAAATAAATATTGGGCAACATCACATACATTGCTCTGATCCTAAGGTAAGTTGCTAAAGCACTTGTGTTATAGAAATCAGAAACAACGACGGTACCACAACACCTAGACCCGAGCCAATATAGAAAAGTTCGTTTTCTACATTGACCCGACCGGGGATCGAACCCAGAACCTCAGAGATGGCGGCGCCATTTAAAGTCCGGCGTGCTCGCCTCTCGTCTACGGAGGTCGTCGAATGAGAGATGATGAGAGAGGCTCAAATGTGTTGGTAATGCAAAAAGTACGGAATTTAAAAGATTACCCGTTTCGGGCTTGTCTTTCCCGAGTGTTAATGTACCATTAAAGATCTCTGTTCGGGTTTGGAAGGTTTAAAAGTTATTCAGTGATGATTTTCTCCTCTGGCTCGGTCTACGCTCTGCCGGAATCCGTAAGCATCCGCAAGAGTCCGTTCAACAACAACCTTTTTTCTTAGCGATGGATTGATTCCGCGCTAACCAAGTCGGGTTTCCGGTCGGGTATGGTCCGAGCCTACCGTCAGGGTCCCTGCTGAAAACCAGCGTCGTGATACGTCCCTGACTGTCACGACAAATGCTGAGCGGGGGCCTTTTTGACACATATTGCTTTTTATTATCCTGTAAATGTTTTTTTTTTCCTTTTGTATTCTGTGTGTCAAATAAATCTTTTTCTATTCTATTCTATTCTATTTTTCGGAATCTATGCCTTTAACCACTTGCTTGGCAGTAAGGTATTACATCGCAATAAAATCTGCATAGCGAAATAACATGAATAACTTGACTGGTAAACGTATAATAATGGTTTGATAGTAATTAATTCAAAAACTAAAATTAATGCAAAGTACAAGTATTGGGTAGGGAGAAAATATGCTCTGTAGACTTATTTAACGTGATTTTGTAATTAATTAATTAATAAAAAGTGATTGAGCAATCATTTCATTAATTTAATTTGCGTTTTTTAAACTAAAACGTTGTTTGAATTATTCTTGTAACAACAAATAAAAGAAATTTCGGTTTCTTTAAAAAAAGAAACCGAAATTTCTTTAATTATTTTTTTATTCGTGGTTATTGAGATGGATGTAGGTTAATAAAAAGATTTTTAATTTGTTATAATAGAATCAAATCAAATCAAAACTTTTATTTGCAAGAATGCAGTATAATTGTGATGTTTTAAAAAAAACATTAATATAAAATTTGCAACTTTAACTTTAAACACCATCTTTACCTTAACCATAATTATATAACTGGTGTTTCTGTATTGAGATTGACAGACTTTTGACGTTTTTTTAAAGTTAAAGTAAGATACTGTGGTAAGATGGTGCAACCCTGTCAAAGACATTGATTTTACGCGTGCTAGCAATGTCAATGACACACAGCTTTGACTAATTTAATAATTAATAAGGTAATTAAAAAGCAGACTAATGTAAATTCTGTGCAAGAATTTGCTAAATTGATTTTATTGATACATTTTTTGTTGTGTAGTTTTATTGCTTGTTAAGTAGCCTTTCATCGCGATGATAAATAGTTGAGGTGAAAAAATATAGATATTTGGAATTAAATTTGTACTTAATAATCGGTCAACGAGTTGAAGTCGTGCGAAGAGAGTTCCGTACTTGTAGGTAATGTAATATTATCTATCACAGAGTAAGTATTATACTATTATTTTCAGAAAATCGGCCAAGTGCGAGTCGGACTTGAGCACGGAGGGTTCCGTACCATGATCTATAAAAACGGCAAAAAAAGTCTTAGTAATAGGGTCCCGTTTTACCCTTTGGGTACGGAACCCTAAAAATGAACTTTTCTAAATTGACTTGGCTGAGTTGAGCCGGGAAACATTTCTGGAAAAATCCATATTTTGGTGCCCTATCGTACCAAAAGAACCCTAAAAAAATGCACCGATCTCTGATTAAAGTTGAAGATTCCCCGTTCCCTGCAAGCCTGAAAAATTATATTTTTTTATTTGCAAAAATATTTTTTTAATTGTTTTACATTACAATTTTGAAAGGTACGGAAAGTTGCAAACGTGCTCAAATATTTACTTAGTTCCGTTTTCCTTAGTGCCTGCCTAGGTGAGGAATGCGAGCGATTTCCGAGCCCCAATCGTGCCCACTAGTGTTGCCGAACTATCGATAGTTTGATTATCGATATTTGATCTTGAAGTACAGTTACCTAAACCAGCGATAGCACTATCGGTAGTATTGATACAATTCAATACCATCGATTCCTGAAATATACCAATAGTATATTAGAGGAATTGATTTATTGATACGCAGCAATATTAGCGATAGGGTTTTATTGCGCGTTTATTACTACTGTCGGTATTTTTAGTATTGGTAGTTCAATATTATTGAATAGAAATGTAATAGATATTTTTTTTATAAAAACTTACATAGTACACCAATATAAACTATTTAAAAGTCGCATAGCAAAATCCACTACGTAAACTTAGTATTAACTAGTAAAATTTTACCTACTAACAAAATCATGTTGACATCTTTTTGTACACAAAACTCAAAACATTATTACAATTGATAGACTTTTTAAAAAGAGTGAAGATGAAGATCATATAATATCGATAGTATTGTGCAGGTGCAGGCAGCAGTGGTAGGGTAAAAAAAATGGACGTTTAAAAGGGGTTAGTTAAGAAATAAATTGTTTTTTTTAATGGTTAATGTGATTACTCAATACTATTCTAGTAATTAGACTATCTATCAATTGCATCGATGCTATTGGATTGTACGAAAGTATCGCCAGGACTTTGATAATTTGGCTTTTTACAATAATGTCGATACTATCGAGAAGCAACACTAGTGCCCGCGCCAGTGCGTTCACCCGCGCGCGCGCAGCGGTCAGCGCAGGAATGCGCTGGCCTCTTGTAAATGAGCTGTACTACACTTGTCAAGGTATTTGTAGGGCGATTAGAAGTTTATGTATGTTGTTAACCAACGAATAAATAAATATTGGACAACATCACATACATTGCTCTGATCCTAAGGTAAGTAGCTAAAGCACAATAATGGTGTTAACAAAAACATGAATATCCAGGAAGACTACCGAAACGAAACGCAATGAAAGTTTTGTTACCACAACGAACTGAAGTTTTGACGACCTCCGTAGCCGAGAGGCGAGCACGCCGGTATTTAAATGGCGCCGCCATCTCTGACGTTCCGGGTTCGATCCCCGGTCGGGTCAATGTAGAAAAACGAACTTTTCTATATTGGCTGGTCTGGGTGTTGTGGTACCTTCATTGTTTCTGATTTCTAGAACACAAGTGCCTTAGCTACTTACCTTAGGAACACAGCAATGTATGTCATGTTGTCCAATATTTATAAAAAAAACACAACCGAAATTGTGTTTATCAAACAGTGAGCTTGATAGATTACCATTGTAACGAAAGAATAAATATGGCTGTTTACTAAAAATCCTCGTGCATCTATTCAAAATGGGTCGGTCTCAAAATGACTAGAACCATACGATGTTTTGGGTCATCCAATAAGAAATGTAATAACAACACATGACAATTGTAAATTTTTGTTTTTAGCAATTCCATGCAAGGTTTAATTAAAGATAAATAACACTTGAAAAAAATCATCGACCTCAGGTGGGACTTGAACCAGGGGCGTGCGGTGCATATAGGCAATTAGGCAGTGCCTACCTGATAAATGAAATGAGGTAGGCAGAAGGTACTTACAAATGTGTATTAATGGTGAACACCACTGATTTTTATCATTAATACATATTTGTAGTACCTACTGCCTACCTCGAAATAAAACCAATGCCCGCCACTGACTTGAACCCACGTCCCATCGCATGCCGGGCGAGTGCTTTACCAACTAAAGTGTAAGTAAGGTGGGTTCGAATCCCACCTGAGGTCGATGATTTTTTTCAAGTGTTATTTAACTTTAATTAAACACATGACAATTTAATCTACTTCTTTAATACTTTACAAATCTCCACAATTCAAAATAAATTCCAGGCAGTTTACCTTAATTTCTTAATTGAAAGAAAACACGCCAACTCTTATTGATAAAGGATTTTTGAAGCCCCGAACTTAGAAATGGAAAGGCAATAAAACTACCCGTGTTTTCGTTAAAAACGTAAAATTTTACATAGGGTTGTGTCACCTTTGTTTTTAATTTTCACTTATTTGAAATTGTCTGGTAAACAATAAAATACTTTTTGAAGTAATTTAGTAGTTTTGTTTAGTTTATTTTAATAGATTTTATTAAATTTATCTAAGCTAAATAAATTTCATAAAATCTATTAAAATAATGCCTTGATAAACTTCTAGTTCACTCTGAAGTGATTTGATACAGGTTCTTTCTCTATGATACAGGTTTTTATTCAGGATTAAATTACTAGGTATAATTAGGTCATATCTTATCTTTTATTTTAATCGTGTTCTTTTCATAAGGTAAATAAAGTGAATGAAATAACTAAGACTGCATAAAATATAATAATAAATATTCTATTTTTATGAATAAATTGAATTGAATAAAACAACTTCAAGGCTAAGGTACTAAAAGTTTGGCGAGACCTCAACGAATCTACTAAAACTGTGTGACAATATTTGTCATATTGTAAAGAAATCTCATGTCGAAATGTATTTTTAAAGCACATCATTTAAAGAACAAGTTCATGTAATTTTTAATCTGTTTTTATTATCCTATTCTATTTGGCAGATTATATTTTATGTGGTGTGGAAACAAACTGTTGATGTTTATTTAGGGCCTAAAATTTTATAGGATAATATAAGGGGATGAAAAAGTTTAGCTGGACAAGATCCTTGCTTAATTGTGACTGCTATTTTAAGCTTAGGTACGTAAGACACTTAGCTCTTTAGTCACTGGACTGTCCATAGTAGGTCCTTAGTTGAAAACTCGATTTAGTGGTGGTTCGATTGCAGATACCGATTTAAGTCAGCTTAGAAATTTTAATACATTTCATCGACTCAAACCTGGGAAAATTCAATAGATAGGTCAAAAAATGTCCCTTATGCCAGAAGGAATTCTTTATTTTGACTATGACCATTGGTGTGAACCAAGATATTATGGCCATGTATTAAAAGAAGAGCCTATATACATAATAAATAATTTCATTTCAAGAAGAAGAAGAAGAAGACTATGACCACTCGTATGTCCTTTTGGCACATGTTTATTATTCATGATTACTTAGGTACCTATAACTAAAAATCTTTTATAAGTAAGTAATCTCATTTCCAAGTGGAATGGATTAAATATGAGTATCAGTTTTCAGAGTTGACAACCCTATTCTTAAGTAATTGGGCTCCGAAGATTGAGCGGTGTGATTCCTAAGTATCGGAAGGGTAGCTCAATTAAGACCTGATTTCGAATTGGTAATAAATTTTGACGTTATTATTGTAATTTGGGCAATCTTCTGATTACTAGACTAACTGAGCATTCTGTGCCATTTTTAGGGTTCTGTACCCAAAAGGGTAAAACGGGACCCTATTAGGTACTAAGGCTCCGCTGTCCGTCTGTCTGTCTGTCCGTTTGTCACCAGGCTGTATCTCATGAACCGTGATAGTAAGACTTTGAAATTTTCACAGATGATTTATTTCTGTTGCCGCTATAACAACAAATACTAACACTGGTTACCCAGCAGATCTTTGTATTCATTGAAAGAGTTAAAAAAGATAGGTACAACATATAAAATTGGAAATAAGGTTGTTAACATACCGAAAACGAAAACCTGTACGTATGTCCAGCGGCATGAACTCTTAAAACAATCTCAAAGCTGTCAAATCTGTCAATTTTGGTACGTTGATATAAAATTTGACAGATTTGATAATGTTTGACAGATTTGAGATTGTTATAAGAGGTCGTGGTTACCGCCCTGGACTGTAAGTTGTTGTTTTTTTACAAAACACATTTTACTATCACATGGCGTTTTGAAAAAATCGCAACAAATCCAGCAGTCTCAGGGAAATATCCAAGAAGTATACATAAAAATGCATAAAGGTTCCATCGCATGTGCTTCAGGTCATTAGATTAGGAGAATGTCCCCCCTCCCCCTTCCCACAAGCGGCCGTTGAACAGTAATTAGCAAAACGTCGGTTAGGCAGTTGCGACGATAAGCAGGTGCTCTGATTTGCTGAACTGATAAAAATTGTTTAAAGTGCGCTAAAACCTTTGAACTAAACTAAACACATTTTTTAGCGGGGCGGTAATCACGAACTCTTAAAACAATCTCAAATCTGTCAAACATTATCATTTCTGTCAAATTTTGTATGAAATGACGTACCAAAATTGACAGATTTGACAACTTTGAGATTGTTTTAAGAGTTCATGGTTATGGCCCAGAAATGGTTGGCTATCAAAAATACTAGCAGAAATGTTTGGCTATCAAAAATACTATATTCTCATTTCTTTTACGGAGTTCGTCAGTAAATACTAATCATAAAATACTCTTAGCACTGTAGCACATTTATCTTATTGATTTTTGAGCGTGACACAAATGACGATTCAAAGTATGACGGGAACTATTTCTCACTGCCTTTAAAGGTTCTTACAAAACGTATTGGTTTGTTAACATTCCTTGTAAAATTTCCGGCTTATTGGCGCCAGAGATGGTGTGGTGTTACTACAATGCAAATATTAGCGCAAGTGTCGATTTGCCGTGAACTTGAGTGTTTACGTTACGGCTAGATATTGGCGGTGACGCAAATACCGACTGCTTATAAGAAAACGGTCCTTCGTAGAGGCCTGAAAATAAAATAAATGAACATTAAACTGGGCCACAACACAAGTCTGCTGCTAATTTAAAAGTGGCATAATTGAATGTCAATTGGATCGTATTGTAATTTTTTGACGCATTTGGTAATTGTTAAATGTGTCAAGCAATTACAATGAGATCCAATTGATATTCAATTATGCCACTTTATGGATGGATCTCATTGTAATTTTTGGACGTATTTAGTAATTGTTAAATATGTGTCAAGCAATTGCAATAAGTTCCAATTGATATTCAATTGTGCCACTTTAAATCAGCAGACTTGGGGTCCTGATGTTGTCTTTATACGTAGTGATTCTGTGATTACTTGATCTGTTGTTGCCTTAGCAAACGCAGTGTAGGACGCCCCCTAGCTCGATGAACCGACGAACATCGAAATATGGCTAGTAGAAGCTGGATGACAAAATAGGGAGATCGTGCTGTTTGGAGCCCTTTGGGGGAGGCGTCCAGCAGGGGACTGCGATAGGCACAATGATGATGTTGTTGTGATAGCTACAAAAGAATCTTAAATAAATTGTAAATTAATTTGGTTCTAGACATATGGAAGCGTGTCAAGACAAGTTCAAATAAAAGAACTGGCGATGCACTATACACGAACCATTTGAGCTACTCTCATATCAACCCCTTAACAATTCAAGGGCTGTTTGACCTACGCAAAAAAAATGATAGGTTTACTTTTTTCTACCACTTATTAGAAGGTAGGTAAAACGGTTTTAGCATAGGTAGTATTTATTATTCTGTGGCGTAGGTTAAGAAAACAGGTACAATTTATGTGTAATAAGACCTACCAAACGTATTAATTCGTTCCTGTATTGCGTTGGTTGTCTAAGGCCGTTTTCTTATTTGTCGGCACAGGCGGCGCGACATCAGCATGCTCGGTATACGCGGTACAGAAAGTATGGAATCTGTGTCGCGCCGCTCCCGCGCATACAGAGCCAATCAGGAACGCTCTATTGAAATATAGGCGCTCGGTAAGCTTTCTGTACCGCGTATACCGAGCGTGCTGATGTCGCGCCGCTGCTGCGCCGACAAATCAGACAACGGCCTAAGTCGAAGCTTCGAACAACAGTGTACTTAAGTCACGAATTGTTATCCAAGCAACTTAGACATGCTACAGGATATCTACCTCTATTATTCTATTAGAGTGTAGACACTCTTTGCAGGTTCCCACGGATTTTGCATAGTTGTATGCAAATACTATGTAATGTAGTAATTGTCTAATTTATACTGGTGACATCTACAAGCTTTGCATATTGAAAATTTCTAATGGTGACGATTACAAATTCTCAATATGCAGAGATTTCAGAGATTCTCAAGATACATAATTTAGTGTATAAAATATTGTATAGATTGATGCTATTTTATTGGCTGATTTGAACTACTTATTTAGTTGTTTAAAAGACTATTGTTTTATTTTTTGTAAAAAATATTTATTTTGGTATTTTATTCGTTATCTTAGGTATTACTTCAGCATTTCATAAATCTCGCTTTACTTACCTATTATGTGTAGGGTGTAGCAGGAGTCATATCGGGTTTCCATTCAAACACGTTAAGTACACAGATTCACGTCAAAAGCAATTCAGCCAGTCATTCCGAAAATTGCTTGGCTAAAATGTTTCAGATAAAACAGCAAAAATAGTTTTCCCAGCGATATGACTAGTTCTTTTCGGCTACATCCATCTTTTACCCAAGGATTTGTGAGGACACAGGTGCGGCCAAGCACGCGTCTCGATTATTGTGAAATAGAGTCTACCAAGTTATATACAGGGTGACTTTTTATCATCATCCAAACCTGAGAAGACTCCCGTGATATAAACGAACAACTCATACAATTGGACCAACTCCATAACTCGAAAATAAAATTCAACTGTTCCATACATTTTGGTCGAATGAATATTGATGTTTTGTATGGAGCAGCTGATTTATTTTGCAGTCAGAGAGTTGGTAAAATAGTAAGAGTTGAACGTTTGTATCACGTGAGTCATCTCAGAAGGTTTGGACGGTGATAAAAAATTCACCCTGTATGTTACTCCCGGAAGGGTAAGGGGCTATATCTTCAACGGGTAAAATCGGATTAGCTTAAGATATTTTCCCCGTAAATATACATTTTCTATAATGCACAAAGGCTCAGAGATACGTCCAATTTTAGTCAGATGAGAATGCAGGAAGAATTCCATCTCCACAATTATACTCATTAGGTAGCACGTAGAACCGGTGGCCGGTGGGGCAGAAAGGTTCTAGAATCTGTCCACGTACCGGCAAGCAAAGCGTAGGACGTCCACTCCACAAGGCGGACAGACGACCTGGTAAAGGTTGCAGGAAGCCGCTGGAGGCAGGCTGCTTCAAACCGACCAATCTGGGAGTCATTGGAGGAGGTCTATGTTCAGCAGTGGATGTCCTTTTGTAAAACCAATTACAGAACTAATAGCTTTATTGTAAGAGCTAGTAATAAATACAATTGTACCTACAGTGGCATCGACATATTTCATGAGAAAATGGTGCGTTTTCGTCGCCTCTTAAAAGAGCATGTGTCGGAGCATTCTGCATAGGCTCAGAATTCTTTATTTACTCTTACTTATTAAGTAATTCCGCACTAGTTGTAGTCTAAAATCAACAGACAACTATGTAATATCTAGTAGTGGAAACTATTAAGGCTAAGGTTTTATTTAATGTTTAATTAGCTCAAATGTATGAGGTCAAGCTGTTTGTTTCCCTAATAAAGAAAATAAATAAAATAAAATAAATGTCCTGTGGCGTAAATGATGTTGATAAACTACAAACGTGCTAGAAAACCAAATAAGAAAAGTGATTTCTGATAATCTAAAAATCTGATCAAACACCCAGGCGTAGTAAAACAACTCATTTTTAATAGTTTTCATTTTTTTTTGTACCATTGTAATCTAATCGCACTTTAAAAGAACCTTATTTTTCTCGTGTGGTTTTTACCATTCAGTGAATAATGGTAATGGCTTGATTTGCGACCGGAAGTTCTGACAAATAACCGTTATCTTTTACAAAAAAAAAACATTTAGTGGAATTGAGAATTTCTTGCTTTTTTAAAGTCAGGTTGACTAGCTACCATAGGGCTCTACAGAAAAGTTTGCTGTCTGTAAATATGTATACACAGAGATACTTTGAGAACTCTTTACATCGAGTTCAGGTGATAAATAAATATATATTGGACAACATTACATACATTGCTCTGATCCTAAGGTAAGTAGCTAAAGCACTTGTGATATAGAAATCAGAAACAACGACGGTACCACAACACCCAGACCCGAGACAATATAGAAAAGTTCGTTTTCTACATTGACCCGACCGGGGATCGAACCCGGAACCTCAGAGAAGGCGGCGCCATTTATAGTCCGACGTGCTCGCCTCTCAGCTACAGAGGTCGTCAAAAAACTTCTAAACCTATAACTAAAATAAATCTGTTTTTCATTTAACTTTTTCATGTAAGTACTGTACATACTTACATTATTATTATTTACGTAAACTTTTCCATCAATCTATAATATTCGTATGACCTACGAATTATCTGGGAAATATCCCGAATTTTTCGACGTGAAAGTTTATAATAATATGTCCCGATTCTTGGAAAGTTTTTCCCTTCGTTTCGAGTTACGGAGTCCTTGGATATTTTCAGGTAATTTGACGGTAAACATGATGAGTAGGTACGTGGGCGTTTGCCGCTGGATAAGTATAAATCAGGGTCGCGACTCGTCATCTATCTATCTATTCAGCCTTTTCCAAGCCTCCCCCAAAGAGCGCCAAAGAGCACTTGCGCTTTTTTTACCATTCTTTGTATTATAATATACAGGATGTAAAAAAATTCTAGCCTTTTCGGGGTGGTTCAAAGTCAAGTCTAGATTAAGGAAAAATATTAAAAAAAACTTTGTGCTAACGCCGTAACGAAGGTAAAATTGATGATTTCTTAAAGATAATTTAATTATTACTATGTTACAACGGATTCTTTCAATATATAAGAGACGTTGTTTTGTAAAGACTATTCTGAATCTACCTAAAATTTAATATGGCTCGTAATTTTATTAACAGCCAGTATATAAAAAAAAACTCCTGTTTCATACGCTACGGGACCCTCGATTTACGATATGCATTTAGTGTTTTTTTTAGCTATTTTTAGCTTGACCTAGGTATTCTGCAACTGGACTTACTGACTCAACCTATAAGTTAAAAAAATACCACAAAAACCTGTTTCGGCGAGTTCAAAGCTAAATAAGTTTTGGTTAAGAGCCTATATAACTCCAGTTCAAATTCAAATTTCCCCCCCGCCTCACTTCATGCGCGATTCGTATGCCTGTCAGTTAGCGGCTGACGTCTCGCGCGGATATACGATAGGGTTGACTACTGCTGAGTAACTACTGTATAGACGTAGGCACAGAAGTAAAAACTAAAAAGTATGCTTATCGTTATTTTTATTCAAATTGACTTTGTATACTTATAAATATATTTTTTTACATACGGTGCGAATATGCAAAGCTTCATATAAATGAAAATGTAGTCTCAAAATGTATTTACATAAATACAAAATCATTTAATTCGTTTAGAACAATAAATGTTACACAATAACATAACAATATGGGTAAATAAGGTATTTAAAACTACAATACTAAAAATCGAATTATCCTTAACTGATAGTTTTGATAAACAAACAGCACTCATAACAAAAACTCGACTTGCCGAATTGATCTCATTATGTATTCTGTGTATCAACGTCTTATATCATATAAGAATATCGTAGAACACATTTAAAACTGGAAACTGTAATGTAATGTAATGGAATGAATGACTTCATTGTGAATGTAAAGAAAGACTGGTGTACCGTAACCATTGATCTATCATATCAAAATAGATTGAGCACTATGCGAAATAACGTGTTCCGACAGAGAGACAAAGCCAAAGAGTTTTTCTCTTTCCAGCGGTGACCAAATTGGCGAAAGTAAAATAAGTTCTTTTAGGTCTAATAGGTCCATCCAATTCCATCCATCCATTTTAATAATTTATTTATATGACAAAATTTGTTATTGCTGTGGTAACATTACCGCAGCAAAAAGTTTGGCGTAGCATACACATTGTTGGTATATAGGTAAGGTCTAACAGTTTCCACAGATGTCTGTTTTGTCTCGACGTTAGATGCTGCGTTCTATTGCTCTAAAAGTAATTATTGTATGTGATGTTGCTTATGAAAATCGTTAGGTCTAAAATCATGGTTCATAATTTTGGATTATTAACGAAATAAATACGATTGAAAATATTATCAAATATGAATTTTATAAAACAGCTAGCATTTGCTAGTAGATGACGCCATTATTTTAATGACTATGCCTGAATGCATATTCACTGCCACTGGGTGAGCGAGAACAAATCCCTCTGATTTGTGCTTTTCACTAGAAACAGTTTTTCAATTTGATAACAATTAACATCAATTGATTACTGTACTGCTAAGGCCTGCTAAAGGTTGCAGGACGACGCTGGATGCAGGCCGCTTCCATAGATCAAGTAAAATACTTAGTCAATGGCCGCTTCCAACCAGCCGAACTGAAAATCACTGGGGGAGGCCATGTTCAGCAGAGGATGTCCTGTTGCTTAAAGGATGATCATGAAGGCCAAAAGTGTGTTAAAAACATTTTAGAAGTACTCATCCAGTTTTATCAAAAACTCATCCATCCAGGTCCATGACATCAAAAAGTTATTCATAAAAAGTAAAAGGTTTTTATCATTTTGGGTTTCATTCACAATTTCATTCAATATCCCAACCCTTTTTTGAACCTATTTTTGTCTATAGTCATCCGTCCGCCATTATTGTTTACTACGAAGACCAAGTTAGAATAATTCGACTATACACTACTATTTAATTTTATAATTAGTATTAACTAATTTAGTAGCAAACGTGCTGGCATTTTCTGATATTTGATACACAATACAAAAGAATTGTTAAGAAAAACCATATTTACATAAAAATCTATTTTCTGCTAATGGCTTTTGCTACAACAGCTGGCTTACACTTTGTGGCAGATTGATGCCATTAATGCCCTTACTTTTACCTTACATTTGCCCTTACCTTTCCACTCCAGTATCTTGATGACGTCTTCAAGTGCGTTCGTAAATAATATCGAAGAAATATATAACACCTATTTGTCAAAGTCTAAGTCATTTATTTCTGTAAATCGGCCATTAAAGGCTCTTTCAATTACTCGCCTCATAGCAACTTAATGGATATCTTCTAGTGACTTTAAATTTGACAATCATCGGTCAGTCGAGGTGCTGAGAAACATGCCATGTTGTACAGGCTTCCTAGCATCTCGACCCACTCGACTTGGCATTGCTGTAAGGATTTCAGAACAGCCCAGTTCTGCACAAAAACGAGGGGATTGTGTTTGTTCTACAAGTTTGGGATAACAAATATAAAGAAAACATTTTAAGACCAGTGAATTGATGATACATTGAGAGAGATTTCGAAAACCGTTACTTTTCGTGGTATAATTCATAACCTTCGTGGGCAAATTATCACAAAAACAGTGTCACGAAAGCCCGGCATGCGATGGGACGTGGACGTGGGTCCGAGTCCCATCTGAGGTCGATTTTTTTTCAAATGTTATTTATCTTCAATTAAACCTTGTATGGAAGTGCTAAAAACAAAAATTTTCAGTGTCACGAAAGTTACAAAAACTAGATATTTGCATAATTGTACAAATAAATAATTGACCTATTTTAAAAGTAACTGGCGAAACACGATTTTGTAAAAACAATACACAAGAAAGAATCTACCTTTAAAGGACATGTTTTTTTTTAAATAAAAATAAATCGAAATAATATTAAACGCTATCACTCTACACAGTTTTTATATTTTTATAGACCTCTGTTTAATTAATAGAAAGATAATGTTTTTAAATATGTTGTATGCGTTTCCGAATGAAAGCTATTGTTGTTTGACAGTGACAAATGTCAGATTTCTTTTTTTCACTCCTTATTCCCATACTGCCTAGTCATTAGTTATTTTGTATTTACATTATTTGATTTGTTGAAAAAAAAGTTAAAACAACTAGGAACCGACTTCAAAAAACAACTAAAAGGCGAAAAATTATACTTATTTTGTAAAAAAAACATAGCTAACAAACATAAAAACAAAATTTCTAAACTATGGAGACACAACCTTTTTGGAGTCGGTGCTCCATGGACTCCATGGAGAGTTAAAATGTGTTTATTCGCACCGACTCCAAAAATAACTGATTAGGTACCAATTTTTGTTTACAAAATATAATTTTTCGCCTTTTAGTTCATTTTTGAAGTCGGTTCCTAGTTTTTATTTTTATTTTATTTAACCCTTGTTAGTGCTAGGACTTTAACAATACTTTATCGTCCAATTGAGGGTCTATTATTATAGAAGTCGTTTAATAAAAATATCGTTATGAACAGAAGTGTCGTAACCAACGGATAACCGTTCAATGCCTAAGTAAAAAAAGGCAATAGTTTGTGTCGATAAATCTGCGCTTTTTGAAGGTATTAATAATCCTTTGTATAGCCGTTTTCGTTTTCGTCGTTAGTTAAAATACTTTAAATCACACTCGTGAAGGTGAATAAATGAAAAACACATAAAAAATTATTACTGAATTTATATTATAAATTGGTTAAAAATTATGAATAACTGCTTAAAAACAGTTTTTGAAGTATTAGTCAGTACATAAAACTTTTGTTCATTCTCGCCTTCGGAATTTCTGCAATAAAAAAAAATTACATTACTTGTGTAGTATCGCAACAGGTAAAGAATATTAAGGGTAACAAAATCGTGTACAGTTTTTGGAACGACAACCCTATAAATTTTTGAAATTAGTAGTACAGACAGCAGAAACATATCAATTATTTTTATATATTATTTTTATATTTTTGAATTTAGGATTGCTTTTATTTATTCTGTAAGAAATAAAATCGCTTTCTGTAAGTGCAACAATGTCCAGTCCCAGCATGAGTTCAGAAATACTTCGCCTTTAAGATTGCCACATTTGTGAAAATCAATAAATGTTGCTAATACTTACAGGTCCACTCGTATATTTTCGTTGCTAGATTCCAGGTGTGTGCGTAAAAGAAGTTTTTCATTCCTGAAAACGAAAAATGTACCTATAAAAAATATTTAACTCGAGTAAAAAAAAATCCACTCTTATTTTGGTATTTAGAACTTGGTTAGTTACTTACCTTATTATTTAATTAATATGTTTATTCAAATTTTTTCACCAGGTCCTTGATATTTTCTTTTTGTTGCGTTTATTTGCCATCCTTACAATAATGTCAGTATACGTTTCTCGTAGCGCGAGAAAGCGACACGGGTACCCCGTGCGAATGCTGGAGCGGTACTAAATTTGTTCTGTTGCGCGGGTCGGGGAGCGGGGCGGCTCAGTATATACTGGTGCGCTCAGGCTTTATTTCAGAGTTTTACTTCTTACAACGTGATTAAATACTTAATTCTTTTTTTGATAAATATAGTCACCGCATTTCACTTAGTATAGTTTATTGCCAGAGTTTCATTCGTATATGTAATTTATCCATTAAATAAAGACAAATCTTCGTAAAATTTTGATGCATGTTTGTGATTTTTTTCTATCGAGCATATTTTTCAGAATTGTGTTTCCGATAAATATAGTCGCTTGTAAATATCCTGAAGTTTGCTATATATGTTTAATAACATGACTGATTCAGAACTGTCATTGTAAAACAGAATTTCCGCAGACCCAGAAACGCCATTTGGCCTATCATCGGCTCTTAAAATACTTCAAAGCTTCCGCTATGTATTGACATTTTGGCGTTAAGGGCTGCATCGCGTGCCGAGCGCCACAGGGGTGGGAGTTCGATGCCCCGGTCGCGCGGCTTGGAATAGTGATGCTACCTAGTCGATAGATTATCGATAGATTTTACGTACCTGAAATAAAAGTGTAACGGCAAGGTACTAGCCTCACCTCAATATTGGAGTGTTTAACGACTAATGTTAAGCAAGCAATATATTCCGGCACCCTTATTACGTATCTTGCAAAAGCAATGCGATAGCGAAAATTTAAACAGGTTTAAACTCGCAAATTGACAGCAAAAAACTAAAACAAAGCAATCTACAGACAGCGCTTCCAATAGATTTTGACACTAAGCAACAATCGGGCGATGACTACGCGATTATTGCTGATAGCTTATTAGGGTAAATAAGGGTGCCGGATCCAATTTAAACATATTTTTCGATGCAAAGACTTTTGTAGTAAAATTTCTACATGTATTTCGGATGGTTGGTCATTCATTCACTCCTAAAGTCCAAGTAAAAAACATGGATGTCAATAATCTCAAAATTCATTTTCTCGGCACAGTCTTATTAGCTAATTAAATTGTTGCCTTATCACTTTTGATGCATGCCGTGAATAAAATAATAAACATATAATAAACATAGCTTAATAAAAACATAAAGTCTAAGTTCTTCAAATTTACAAATATAGGAACTAGCCAAACACTATCCGGGTGCCTAGTGCGAGGACCAAAAAACAACCAAGTCACTTAAAACGATCAAAAAGTTATAGAAATTAACATTGACCTTTTGATCGAACTATTATTTTTGACGCGATTGTTTTGTGGCTCTCCCACTAGGCCCTCTGTACAATAAGATTATTTAATTTCTATCTGTGATGAGAAAAATATTTTTTTTATTAAAAATTTATATCGATATCAAGTCATATCGATACTGCGGCAGCACTATTTCAAAATGGCCTCCATCGGCCTTCACGCCTTCAAAGTCCACCTGCCCCAATCCGTTTAAATTCGCAGAGCCTTAGGTTTAGCAATTATGCAGCCAGATGCAAGCGGGCCGTTGCATTCTTTTTCGGAATTTTAAATTAACACTAGTAATGTCACACACATGTCTGGGACACATTATTTTATCGATAGGGTTTAATAATAATAAATATAAATATTGGATAACATCACATACATTGCCCTGATCCTAAGGTAAGTTACTAAAGCACTTGTGTTATAGAAATCAGAAACAACGACGGTACCACAACACCCAGACCCGAGCCAATATAGAAATGTTCGTTTTCTACATTGACCTGACCGGGGATCGAACCCGGAACCTCAGAGATGGCGGCGCCATTTAAAGTCCGGTGTGCTCGCCTCTTGGCTACGGAGGTCGTCATAGGTTTTAACCGCGGCTTTGCTCGTTTTGGATTTGGTTTGACACATTTTATTATTGTTTTGTGGTAATCTATAGTAATCCGTGTTCTTTTTGATTTCCTATAAGTTAAGGAAGTAAGTTGTTGTAGAGTTAACTGAGAATGTATTTTGCCAAGCACACAACATAACCAGACTCGACCCAGACCAATTTAGAAAGTCAAAGTCATTTATTTATTACTAGCTGACCCGGCGAACTTCGTACCACCTAACAGTTGATAGTTTTATTTTCGTCAGTTTTTCCAATGTTTTTATTATTTACTAGCTGGCCCGGCGAACTTCGTACCTCCTAACAGTATTTTTTTTCGTCATCTTTTCATATGTTTTTATAATTTATTCTGCTATTCGGGGCGGAGACAAATCCAACAAATCATAAACCATGAAAATCAGTCCAGCCGTTCTCGAATTATAAATGTTGTAACAAACCCAACTTTGTGTTATATATTAAGATTCTGCTATTCGAGGCAAAGACAAATCCAAAAAATTATAAACCATGAAAATCGGTCCAGCCGTTCTCGAGTTATAAGTGTTTTAACAAACACGACTTTTCAATCTAGTGTTAATATTTATATATTCAGTATATAGACACTCTTAGACCCACTTATACATATCCCAACCAAAGAAATGATAGTTTTAAAATTAACCCGAAACAAGAATCAAACCCGCGTACAACAATGCGGTTATGTAAATAAAGTAATAATGTACTCAGTTTTATTATCTATAAAACCTGTTATTACCGTGTATTCAAGCAATAAATAGTATCTTATATCTTATCTATCGATCACAATTGACTTCTTTGATGATTGTAAAAAACAAGCAGAGCTTACGCAATGAAAATATTTTCTACTGAACTTAATTGCCGGAATACCTTTAATAGCCAGGTTTTACAATCTCATATGTTATCGCACCAGCCAAAGCTGTTTTCAACAAAGTTGCAAGAAATAAATAAATACCCCATATCAAAGAACAATGTCACTAATTACGGCGTTTGCGGCCCTAATTACTAGGGTAATTATGAGGCCTGTGGTATTCTGAATTATACAGTACTTCCACACATACTTTTTACATGTAACAAACTCTCTTTGTAGAGATTTCAAGTCATGAAGTTTTTATTTGAATTGTAAAGTGAAGTAAATTTTGCTTAAAACATCCCACTGCACAAACCTTACTTGAAATATGAGGGTTACTATATTTTATATATCATCATCATATCAGCCTGTTGCAGTCCACTGCTGGACATAGGCCTCTCCCAAGGAGCGCCACAGCGCACGATCTCCCGCCCTTTGCATCCAGTCGCTGCCAGCTGCCTTCTTCGGATGACCTGAAGAAGGCAGCTGGCAGCGACTGGATGCAAAGGGCCATCTAGCCGGGGAAGTCCTACACTACGTTTGCCTAAGCGTGGTCTCCATTCGAAAACCTTCCTGCTCCACCTCTCGTCGGCTCTGCAACAGACATGGCCAGCCCACTGCCACTTCAGCTTGCTACATTTTTATATATCTCTTATATATAAAATTCCCGTGTCACAATGATAGTTCCCGTACTCCTCCGAAACGGCTTGACCGATTCTCATGAAATTTTGTGAGCATATTGAGTAGGTCTGAGAATCGGCTAACATCTATTTTTCATACCCCTTCGTGATAAGGGTTGTCCACCCTTAACAGAAATTACTTAAAAAATATTTATATGGCAAAACAAAGTTTGCGGGGTCAGCTAGTATTTTATATATGATAGCAGCCCGTCCCGGCTTCGCACGGGGTAGACAATTATCGCTAATAGTTTCGGCAGCGCATTCGACGAAAGACATTTTAAGACTCATTTTTCTACACCTTCGGTTACATTGTTCAAATTTTACCAAGGATCCCTAATTTTTTTCAAAATGAAATGTAGCCTTATGTTTGACATATCAAATTGGAAGAATGTAGCATTCCATTGGTGAAAGAATTTTTTAAACCGGCCCAGTACTTTTTGAGCCTATTCATTACAAACATACAAAAATAGGTACAAATCTTTCCTCTTTATAATATTAGTATAGATATAGATTTTCTCTAATATATTTCCGCAGTAGGAGAATTTAAGAAGTAGCTTATATCGTTTATTTGGGTATAAGATTTCTCCGTACCGAATTTCATCAAAATCAGTTTGGTGGATATTGCTTACTAAACGGAGCAAATCGTTGAAGCCTGTTTAAAAATGTGAAAAAATTGTGTTGTTACTTCACCCACATTTTTTTTCAACAAACTGTTTCCCAGTTAATATAATTAAATCCTGTAAAAACTTAATTCCTGTGGTAGATGAACTGAGTCCCTGAGTAAGCAAGTCAGACTCGCTTTTGTCCGCTATTTTAACAAAAGAGGCTTATTTTTTCATTATAATTACCTTTAAACATTTTAATATTTAATAAATTCAATTGGATTAAAAATAAGAGTGCCTTGGATATAAAAATAAACGTAAAATAAATTCGGCCTAAATGCGTAGGGCCCAAAGATAAAAGGTAGCTTTCAACAGATTCTAAACCTTTTTGTTAACAATTAGGGTTCCCCGAAAACCAATTACGAACGTAATTAAGTACAATTGGACAAACAAATTTAAAATATACGAATTTTGGAACGCGACGTTTTCATTTCAGTGGACATAAAGCTGAAGGTGCGATTCCATTGGGAGAATTCGTCAGTGAACATTCGCGAACGAACAAATCTAAAATGTACGCATTCGGGAACACATTTTTTTATTTCAGTGGACATAAAGCTTAAGGTGCGTTTCCATTAGGAAATTTCGGCAGCAAAATTCACCAACAAACGAATTTAAAATATACGTATTAGGGAACGTAACGTTTTAATTTTAGTGCACATAAAGCTTAAGGTGCGATTCCATTAGTAGAATTCGTCAGTGAACGTTTGCGAACGAACAAACACGAATGATTAACAAATGACGATCCGATTCTTGTAGTAGCACGATAGGTACTAACAAAAGGTCATGGTTTTATTTTCTGTACGGGCCATATCAAAAAAAGAATATTTATAAATTGACTCAAGTCTAGGTGTGCTGGGTAATACTCCTGGCAAAAAAATGTAATTACTTAAGGCTGTTAAGGATGTTAAGGCCTTAAAATTACTGAAACGCCTAAAATCTCGGATATGAAAATCAAATTATCAGAATACCTGTTACTTGAATGTAAAAACAAAAAATATGATTATACTGAAATAGGATTTAAGAAACATCTAGAATTGATTTTTTTTTGTTAACCCCCTTGTATCAAAAGAAATAGTTTCTATTTTTTTTTAATTGAAAAATTTGTCTCAAACGGCACAAGCTATTTCGTTACCGTTTTCACACAAATCAATGATATGGAAATATACATGTTTTGTATTGAGAGTTTTATTTGATTATTCCTTTCTTTTTATTGAAATTAGTTCATGAAAAAACTTTTTTTTCAGATTTTTAGAGGTTTTTTAGAGGCCGCAATTGCAGGGCCACGCCCGCGTCGAAGTCATTCAAGCAGGCGTGTTTCAAAGCCTTATTTCCTTTTATCGAGACCATGACAGAGGTGTTTTCTGGCCCAATTTTTTATTTATTTCTTTAATTAAAGATCCAACTGGACCTATATACAGGGTGTAACAAAAAGGCGAAATAAAATTTAAAGGACGTGTAGAGTAGTAAATGTGTAGTTCCTATGCAAAACCACAAACTCGTGCGAGTATAAATTACTGAGTAAATTGATGCTAAAGTTTTAACAAAAACTTATCGGTGACAACCTTAGCGCATCATCAGATCGTGCGGCGGGCGAGGGTTGCGGGCGGGGGTTCGCTAACGAATGACCGCAGATTCATGGTTGTCAACACTTTCGGTAAAAATACAATTTATTTACTTAGTATGGGGAATAAAAAGTTGTTTATTTTTAACTAAAACTTTTACTACTTAATGTTCACATTACATACATACATACCCTTAAATATTATTTCGCCTTTTTGTTACACCCTGTATATATTACACACAATATTTTCTCGGGACTTCATGAACTGGCGACTGATGATATCGGTAACAACTATCAGACATTCTAACGCATTAGGCTCGATCATCATTCGCGTTCAGTGCCGAATGTTCGTTACTATACGAATGTTCGCTCTGTTGACCCTGCCTAATAAAATGGGTTTGATAATTAACATATTACTTCAACATGACTCCTAATATTACTACGGTTGAAATTAGATGAGGTTTATAAGTGGGTAAATGAGTTAATTAGGGTAGGGTGAATTACCTTAATAATTAGGTATTCATGGAGATTCTGGTCTAGATAAGATAAGTTTGTTCTTACTAATATTATTCTGAATTATTGTATTGTATGGATATTTATATAGCGGACATCAGTGCATAAGTTAATTTTTTTACAGACATACTTTACGACCTTTTGGTTCGAATCTTGCAAACCAGGACCAGGACCAATCTTAGACCAGGTTCGAATCTTGCAAACGACAAATGTTTTTGTAAGTCATGCATGTTTATCGCCATAGTATGCAAAGTCAAAGTCAAAGTTATTTATTCAGTTTATGGTCCCTCTTCCGGGCACTTACCTACTATCCGGTAACTTTGCTTTGTTTAGAGCTAAATTAATGTAAAATTAAAATTATTTATTTATTTTTTACTTACGTAAAACTAGATGGCGTTTCTCTTACGGACGCACCTCCAAATCACAAACTAATCATTATCAAACTGCAAATTATGTTTGTATAATCTTCGTTTGTAGCTTTCCTCTTTTGTTTTTTCTTAGAGGTCTGTTAGTGGCCAAACTATAGCAGAAATTAGCCTCAGGCGAGGTGAGTTTATACTCGTATAGCAAGTGGTATAAACAATTTAAATTTTTGTTTTTAGCAATTACCATGCTAGGTTTATCTAAGATTTTTAATACTTAAAAAAAATCGTCCGCCTCAGGTGGGATCCGAACCCACGTCCATCGCATACCGGGCGAGTGCTTTGACCACTGAGCTACCGAGACGTTAGTCAACTCGACAAATTTTTCAAGTAGTTTTCGCTGTCAAAGCCAGGGTATTTTCTAATCAATGTTGCGGTATATACTGCTACCGTCAAACAAACCCCGTGAAGTGGTATTAGCCACATTGACGTATCAAATATATATTTGACGACCTCCGTAGCCGGGAGGAGAGCACGCCGGACTATACCTATAGGCGTCGTCATCTCTAAAGTTCCGGGTTCGATCACAAGTCGGGTGAATGTAGAAAAAGAACTTTTCTATTTTGCCCGGGCCTAGGTGTTGTGGTACCGTCGAGTCGTTGTTTTTGATTTCTATTACACAAGTGCTTTAGCTATAACTTACCTTAGGATCAGATATATGTTATGTTGTTTAATATGTGTATATTTATTATTTAAAACCGGCCAAGTGTAAGTCGGACTCGCGCACGAAGGATTCCGTACCAATTTCTATAAAAACGGCAAAAAATGTTGTATGTGAGCCCTGTGCCCCCTTAAATATTTATTGTATTCTGTTTTTTTAGTATTTATTGTTATAGCGGCAACAGAAATACATCATCTGTGAAAATATCAAGTCTCTAGCTATCACAATTTATAAGATACAGCCTGGTGACAGACGGACAGATAGACGGACAGACAGACAGACAGACAGACGGACAGCGAAGCCTTAGTAATAGGGTCTCGTTTCTAAGAAGAGTTTCTAAAGGCTTATTAAGGAGTTTCCTAAATATACATTCTCCTCGAAATTAGTATAGTTGTTTATTCTGTAAACAAGTTCCGATCAATAAACAATTTATTCGATCATAACACGGTGCTTAAAGTACTTCGCTCATAAAATATTCAGCCCGGAAACTTGACGGGGCGCAGAGGGTAGAAAGGGAGTACTTCCGGTGGGGTTCACACGGCAGCCAACCTGAAAGTTGCGTAATAACATTTTTTCCGCCATTTTTATTGTAGTTACAGTTCGTTTTATTATGTTTTTAGGGTTCCGTACCCAAAGGGTAAAACGGGACCCTATTACTAAGGCTCCGCTGTCCGTCTGTCTGCCTGTCTGTCTGTCTGTCCGTCTGTCACCAGGCTGTAGGCTGTATCTCATGAACCGTGATAGTTAGAGAGTTGAAATTTTCACAGATGATGTATTTGTGTTGCCGCTATAACAACAAATACTAAAAAACAGAATACTAACAAATTTATAAGGGGGCTCCCATACAACAAACGTGATTTTTTGCCGTTTTTATAGATAATGGTACGGAACCCTTCGTGCGCGAGTCCGACTCGCACTTGGCCGGTTTTTATTGTAGTTACAGTTCGTTTTATTACGATTTTTACTTTATTAGCGTCGTTTGGAATGCTCCTTTACGGCATGATTTGATTTAGTACTGGAGTTTATTGTTTTGTGTTAAGAAGCTTGTAGCTCTGTTAGGGATCTCTTCGGGAGCTTTAATATTCGGATGTACGTAAAAAGGCTATGCAATTATTAATTTAAGGGTTCCGTATAATAAATGACGTCACTTCTCTTACAACTATTTTGTTTGACTTCCCCTTAGCACAAAGCAACTATTTTGTTTGACTTCCCCTTAGCACAAAGCGTCCAAAAAACGAGCTGGCTCTGTCTCTGGAGTCTGGCTGTGTTGGGAACACCCGCAAAGAAATCTGCACATTCGGATTGTTCTAAGTTTTTAGCTGTGGTCAAAAATGACCACCATACCCCAAAGATGGCGGAGGTCTGTCAGCAACTGTAATAACTAGACTAGAATTGCCACTTATATGATACCGGTTGATCCTTCCCTTATAAAAAAGGGGACTAAGCATGAGGATCTTTAAAAGAGTTGCCGTATCTCGCCTAGCTTGGACGAAGGCTTATTTTTTACTTCATGAAAAAAAAAAACGTCCAATTGCGAGTATCTCAAGGATAAAGCGAAATCGTCGTAGGATCAATAGCTTGTCCGTCTGACAAGACCTATTTCACCATTCAACGTCATTTAATGTGATACGTATAAAACTGATGATTTTTATGACTGGTGTAAAATAATTTCATACAAAATACTGATATTATCAAATGTTGAACCATCAAAAATATGAATCCCTGTTTAAACTGTAGCTGAATTATATTGTCGTTTTTCAATAATGAACTAGTTTTTTTTTTGTTTTTAATGAATGTTTCGACTTAATTAATCATCAGAGATTTTAATCGATCAGTGTTGAGAAAACTAAAAATATAACAATTGTTAATACAACAATAAATTCCATTACTAAATCAAATCATGCCGTAAAGGAGCATTCCAAACGACGCCAATAAAGTAAAAATCACAATAAAACGAACTATAAGTACAATAAAAAACCGGCCAAGTGCGAGTCGGACTCGCGCATGAAGGGTTCCATACCATTATCTAAAAACGAGCATGAAAATCACGTTTGTTGTATGGGAGCCCCCTTAAATATTTATTGTATTCTGTTTTTCAGTATTTGTTGTTATAGCGGCAACAGAAATACATCATCTATGAAAATTTTAACTAATATCACGGTTCATGAGATACAGCCTGGTGACAGATAAATAGACAGGCAGACAGACAGACAGACGGCCAGCGGAGTCCTGGCTTGATTTCCCCCTAAGCTGACGTCGGTGACCGACGTCGGCGGCGCGTACCGTCGTACTAAATCATCTGCAGCTGACGTGAGCGTTGCAGTGCGGTGCTTCATAGAACTAGTGTATATTCGTATGCTCGACGTACGTCAGAAACCGACGTCAGCTTAGGAGGAAATCAAGCCTAGGGTCCCGTTTTACACTTTGGGTACGGAACCTTAAAAAAAACTTGTAATTTAACATTTTATTACGAATGAAGCACCTAGGTAAGAATAGTTTACTACCAGCCTTACAGTGTAACTCGTATTGAAACTAAATTAATATCCAAGCTACAGGATGTAGCCGCGGGAGGCATTCTACTTAGTAGTAAAACATGAAACTTCACATATTTCAAATCGGCCAAGATCGCATATCGTACTCGAACATTAGCGTTATTCAATTAAAACCTTATGCCATTGACCTAAGATTCAATTTGTATTAGCAATTTACACTTGCTTTACAATAATGGGAAATAGAATTAGTAGGCCCACTTTGTTGTCATTAAATTATGCCAATAAATGACGTCACTTCTTTTACAACTATTTTGTTTGACTTCCCCTTAGCACAAAGCGTCCAAAAAACGAGCTGGCTCTGTCTCTGGAGTCTGGCTGTGTTGAGAACACCCGCAAAGAAATCTGCACATTCGGATTGTTCTAAGTTTTTAGCTGTGGTCAAAAATGACCACCATACCCCAAAGATGGCGGAGGTCTGTCAGCAACTGTAATAACTAGACTAGAATTGCCACTTATATGATACCGGTTGATCCTTCCCTTATAAAAAAGGGGAATAAGCATGAGGATCTTTAAAGGAGTTGCCGGATCTCGCCTAGCTTGGACGAAGGCTTATTTTTTACTTCAAGAAAAAAAAAACGTCCAATTGCGAGTATCTCAAGGATAAAGCGAAATCGTCGTAGGATCAATAGCTTGTCCGTCTGACAAGACCTATTTCACCATTCAACGTCATTTAATGGGATACGTATAAAACTGATGATTTTTATGACTGGTGTAAAATAATTTCATACAAAATACTGATATTATCAAATGATGGACCATTAGCCTGTCAGGCCAAGGTCAAGAGACACAATAAAAAATCTATTATTCGCGGCCACCGGTGGGTAATTGAAGCTTGATAGGTTAGAAATATGTATCCCTGTTTAAACTCTAGTTAAATTATATTGTCGTTTTTCAATAATGAACTAGTTTTTTTTTGTTTTTAATGAATGTTTCGACTTAATTAATCATTAGAGATTTTAATCGATCAGTGTTGAGAAAACTAAAAATATAACAATTATCAATACTACATTAAATTCCATTACTAAATCAAATCATGCCGTAAAGCAGCATTACAAACGACGCCAATAAAGTAAAAATCACAATAAAACGAACTGTAAGTACAAAAACCGGCCAAGTGCGAGTCGGACTCGCGCACGAAGGGTTCCATACCATTATCTATAAAAACGAGCAAGAAAATCACGTTTGTTGTATGGGAGCCCCCTTAAATATTTATTGTATTCCGGTTTTAGTATTTGTTGTTATAGCGGCAACAGAAATACATCATCTATGAAAATTTCAACTGCCTATCAGGGTTCATGAGATACAGCCCGGTGACAGATGAACAGACAGGCAGACAGACAGACGGCCAGCGGAGTCTTAGTAATAGGGTCCCGTTTTACACTTTGGGTACGGAACCTTAAAAAAACTTGTAATTTAACATTTTATTACGAATCAAGCACCTAGGTAAGAGTAGTTTACTACCAACCTTACAGTGTAACTTATATTAATATCCAAGCTACAGGGTGTAGCCGCGGGAGGCATTCTACTTAGTAGTAAAACAAGAAACTTCACATATTTCAAATCGGCCAAGATCGCATATCGTACTCGAACATTAGCGTTATTCAATTTAAAACCTTATGCCATTGGCCTAAGATTCAATTTGTATTAGCAATTTACTCTTGCTGTACCATAATGGGAAATAGACTTAGTAGGCCCACTTTGTTGTCATTAAATTATGCCAATAAATGACGTTACTTCTTTTACAACTATTTCGTTTGACTTCCCCTTAGCACAAAGCGTCCAAAAAACGAGCTGGCTCGTGTCTGGCTGTGTTGGGAACACCCGCAAAGAAATCTGCACATTCGGATTGTTCTAAGTTTTTAGATGTGGTCAAAAATGACCACCATACCTCAAAGATGGCGGAGGTCTGCCAGCAACTGTAATAACTAGACTAGAATTGCCACTTATATGATAACGGTTGATCATTTCCTTATAAAAAAGGGGACTAAGCATGAGGATCTTTAAAAGAGTTGCCGGATCTCGCCTAGCTTGGACGAGGGTTAATTGTTTACTTCAAGAAAAAAAAACCGGCCAATTACGAGTTGGACTCGCGCACGAAGGGTTCCGTACCGTTATCTATAAAAGCTAGCAAAAATCACGTTTTTTGTGTGGGAGCCCCCTTTAATCTTAATTTTATTCTAGTTTTTAGTATTTGTTGTTATAGCGGCTACAGAAAACATCATCTGTGAAAATTTCAACTGTTTAGCTATCACGTTTAATGAGATACAGTCTGGTGACAAACAGACAGACAGACAGACGGACAGCGGAGCCTTAGTAATAGGGTCCCGTTTTACCCTTTGGGTACGGAACCCTAAAAAAGAAATGATTCTCATAGAAATAAATTAAAATACAATTTGGATTTGATGGACTGATCTCGTTAGTAGTTTTTTCCCGCGATATACATGTTTGGTGATCAAGCAATCTTACTGAATCTGCTGCCATTATGCCCATACCGCAGAGGTCGTAAACGCAAATCGCACTAACGGCCATTACGCTAATATGACCCCTATTACCGGTGGATAAGGTCCACGCAAGCCATCATACCTTTACGGCTGAGTTATTTTATTGGATTACGCTGTTTCCACTTTGACATTTTATTTCTTGTACAAAATAATTATTTTTAGGAAACTTTGTAGCATTTTACGCAAATCTCTAGTGACCCGATATCGAGACTTCAGGGGAGGGATAACAAATGAATTATGACCAGAGAAAATTAAATGTCAACAAATTAGTGCTTTTTAATTGTTTTGGATAAAAGTGAACACAAAAAAAACGAATCCTTCTTCCGGTCAGGAGACGTATTTTTAAATCATGCGAATTCCAATTCGAATACGAAATGGCAAGATTCTCATGCGAATGACTAAAATCGCTATTTTTGAAAATTCATTTTGTGAATTCTGCTACGAGTGGTCCGACCCACTCGTGTTTCGATTCTACTAGTAGAAAGTTTAGAAGTATGACTTTGACAAGTAAACATATGGTTCACAGATTAAAAACTTTTTTTTTCGTTCCGTTTTATGCGATTCATTGCCGGTTTTTAAAATCAATAAGTTTTTGCATTCCGGTTTTAAATATTTTCTGCGTGAAACGAAAGTAGTTAAAGAATTTTACCATAATAGTAACACAGAATTCGAGTGATTCAAAAATGCGTAAATTCGGGAGTGATAGAAATTGAATTCGCACACGAATTGTATTCGTGTTCGAATTCAAGATTCATTTCGAATGCTTCAAAAATACGTCCTAGATTTGGAGCATTTTAGGCCGCATTCTGAATATCGCTAAAAACACTGTCAGCCGACCTAATATAATAGTCACAAATATTACACAAAAGTAGGGTTTTTAGAACAATTCGGAATAAGGGGCTTTTAATGAACTGTCAGCCGGAAAACCACGTGGCACGAAATGTTTTACTACTAGAGTGTCTGCATTATTTATTTACAAATAGGCTCTAAGCAAATAGGAGTCCAAAATCTGTGAAAATGCCATCTTTAGAAGTAGTATCAAAACCAAGGTCATATTTTTTAAGTGATATATTTCAATTTATTTCGTTTCCAATGACTGAAATTAATTTTAACGATCTCTTTATAGACGGAAATGATACACTTAAAAGTACTCGCGTGATCTCCGACTTCCGATCAAAACAAGACCAAATAAGTATCAAAGAAATAAATCAAAGCGTTTTTCGCTCATTATAAAGTTATTAAATCGGTGTAAGTCCTTACGCACACGAGAAGCTTTTGTCAGAAAAATAAATCAGATTTGTAGACGCAAGTTAAATCTAGACTTATTTTTTTGTTTTGAAACTTTGTTGAATGACTTTAATAGTTCAAACAATTAAAATTCAATTCAATTAAAATAAAATAAATAAACAACAATGCAACTTACCGTGTGTATTTCTGATGGAAAAAGACGAGTGCCTGAAATAACATAATATGACGCTTTGAATAGGAAAATAGGAGTATCCTTTACTTAGTAACGTAACCCCTTGAGTAACGTATAATTATTAGCATGATTTAAAATACACATTAACAAGTAACAATACTCTTCATTAATTATTGGACGACATCACATACATTGCTCTGACCCTAAGGTAAGTAGCTAAAGCACTTGTGTTATAGAAATCAGATACAACGACGGTACCACAACGTCAATGACCCGAGTCAATATAGAAAAGTTCGTTTTCTACATTGACCCGACCGGGGATCGAACCCGGAACCTCAGAGATGGTGGCGATGCTGGTACGGAGTTCGTCAAATTAAACATATTTCTTCCATAAAGATAAGCAATCATGTTTTGTTTAATGATTACTCAAATCAGAAAGCGTGAACAAAAGAAATGATATTTGAATCCCTTGCTGAATTTACAAATTATTTTCCATCCCATATTTTCTTTCTTATCGCTCACTTTCGCTCGCCACGGAAAAGCAGTCTGCGCTGGACCTAAATCGACGGCTATTTCGGATTCACCTCACATCGTTTGCTATTGTTTTTTCAACGGAAGTAAAGATCCTATGCTTCATAATTGTTGTTTTTAGTATTCTAGACAGGAGTGCTCGTCTGGCCTAGGTCTACTAGTTCCTAGAATGTTGCATTTCCTGCTAGTATTAAGACTTAACTCTTAGGACAACGAGCTTGAGCGTGTGAGGATGTGGTGCGGGCTGCATACTGATGCCTATTGCAGGTATTTGAAGCATTAATACATGTCCGTTCATAGTAGTAGAAGATTTACACTTGTAGTGAACTTGTAATGTAAGTACTTGACGTCAAAATGATAACTAAAATCAAAGATGTTCAATGAATACGACGTAAACCTTGAATCATCTAATACTTACGACGTAAACCTTAAACGATCCAGTGTTAAATTATCAATGGATTATCACGTAAAAGTGACTAGATGTTTGCGCCATTTGGCGTTGAGACTTTTGAACCGTGGGGACCGAGTGCAAAATAACTTTTCGGTAAAATAGCTCCAAAATTAATCAGGATTTCGGAAAAAAAAACAAGTAAAAATATTATCCTTCATAGGTATTCTATCTAAGACATCTTATTAAAATGAGATTTAAAATATTCATTCTTAATATTTCTACGGTTGGTGAAAACCAGAAATAAATTCTGTTTCGCAATGGCGGGAGTTTAATTTAAGCAGCGCGGCGTTTTCCCGCTGAATCCGCAATATTTGCGCTAAGGAATTCAATTTCTCCAGATATAGCAGCGTAATCGATAAAACTTAATAACGTGGGAGATTGCAAAAATCTTTATAACATTTCATCGTAGTTCTGTATTCATTTGAGTCTTTGACTTACGGAGTGACATCTGAATAGTAAAAGTTGAAAAAGGTAATTAATAATGTATTAAAACTTTAAACAAGTTTTAGAAGTTTAATGTACAATAAATTCACAATAAACGCATGAATTTGATTAAGTATAATCTTAGAATTGAAGTTATAGCCCAGGGCCCTAACCATGAACTGTTAAAACAATCACAAATCTGTCAAACATTATCATTTCTGTCAAATTTTGTATGAAATGACGTACCAAAATTGACAGATTTGACAACTTTGAGATTGTTTTAAGAGTTCATGGTAATGGCCCTGTTGTTTTGCCCGTCATCGCGTCACCGCGACATCAATTTGACTTTTATGACCATTTTGTTTTATTGTAAGGATATTATTATAGTCAAACTATCTTTTATTCTTTACAGAGTTCAACATCACTTCGTTCAGTGACGAATAATAATAAAATAAAATAAACATACAGACACCCATATTTGCTAATTTTGTTCGTATCAATATCAAGGTGTAATGAAAAGTGTGAAAGTGGCCTCATTGTCAAAACAATTTAACTTACATTATGTCATGGTCTCGGGCCTAATAATGATACTAAATTCATTTAGGGTTTAAACAGTTGTTTCTTTGTCAAGAGTCAACACTATTTGGCCTGTGAAAAATATATTTTTTACCAACAAAACGAAATTCAAATTACACTGCTAAAAGATATATTAGCTTGCCCCCCAGACATAAACTTCTATAATTATATAAATAAAATTACACAATAAGCACTCTGCAGCACTTTCCCCTTTCTTTGTAGTTGTCCTCTGCCTAAAGGTTGTCTGGAAGAGATCGCTTTTTAGCGATAAGACCGCCTAAATTGTACATCTTTCTGTAAATATCAACTGTAACTTCTTTGTTTGGTGTGCAATAAATAGTATCTATCTATCTATCTATCTAAACGTGAAAGTGTTATATTCCCTGAGACTGCAACTGTGTTCTTAAACCAGCACGAGGAATGAATTAAACAGACAAAATGCCGTAGAAGTTTCCCAGTTTGGGTCAAAGTCCATTTAAAGTCGCCATTGGCACGTCAGAAGAATAACAAGGTTGTCAGTAGGTGCTACTCCACAACCCGTAAAAAATGTTGTTGTTTAGAGACGATATTGACTTGCATCGCTATCAGACAGCCTTGGCTGAGGCCGTTCACGCCGCTAATGCATGCGCCCGCGCCATAGACGTACACACTCGGGAGACATTTTCCGGCCAGGGTTGGCAACACCGCCCGGAGTGTCAAACCCCGGATACGGTTAGGGTCGTACTATAAAAAATGTAAAAAGTTGCGGACTAAACACAGTATTATTTTGAGGTTACTAATAATTATTTTGTTTTTATTTCATTGTGCCATGGAGATTGCAGATGTTGCCCGATCTGTCTGTCTGCAAAGGTTGGCGGCACCAATAAGTTTCATCAGTGTTACTATTGTCATTCAACGAAAAAAAAACCTCTTTAATTCTGATCATATAAAGAAGTTACACTTGATGGTTACAGAAAGATGCACGATTTGATTGAATAAGGTCAAAGAATGAGGTTTTTGTCTGGTGACATTACATAATCTCTCGGTTTCGATGGAATTAACATCCGTAATCTGGGGAGCCTGAATAAGACTATTACTACGCTTAAATTGATTTAGAAAAAGCTTTTTAAATCGCCCTGACTGAGCACCAAACCCACTTCGGGTTACTCTGACTTACTGTCACGCGAAATTACAGTTTTATCTTAAGAACTTACGTCCTGTTTGCCTCATGGGAGCCAATGTCAATATTTATGTGCTAACTATATTATTTCCCAAATATTTATATGTTAGAGCAAAGTTAGCATATTTATTTATTTATTAAAACTTTTTGCAGATTTAAAAAATCATACAATAGGTGAACCTAATGCTATTAGGCATTGTCTACCATATTAAGTAAACCAATATGCTTAATTTTCAAATCATAAATTCGCTTTAAGTTTACCTACATGATTAAATATTCTCACGAGTGGCAGCCCTAATAACGGGCACTTACGCAATTCCGTGAGTCTGTCTCGGTCTCGTCGTATTAATAGTTAAAAAATTATCACAATCGCAGGAATGCGATGTCGCGACGTTTTATTGCTAATTTAGAAACAGGATGCGTAGTTTTAGATTTACGTACGAGAATGAGCATGTGAAGGATGAGATGGAATATCGTTTTTTTTTAATTAAAATTAAACAGTTATTGTCAAAGAAATCATGCCTTACATCCTACATTCGTAGGGTTTAATTGAAGATAAATAACACTTGAAAAAAAATCATCGACCTCAGGTGGGACTCGAACCCACGTCCCATCGCATACCCTATGAGGTCGATGATTTTTTTCAAGTGTTATTTATCTTCAATTAAACCTTGCATGGAATTGCTAAAAACTAAAATTTACAATTCGTAGGGTTGTCCAAATCCTATCAATTATTTTTTTTTCTTTCGGGAGGGAGCGAATATTTTGATTAAAGTTTAATTTTGATGGTTCTACTTTTATGGAACTGTATGTTCATAATATCTAAGATCTTCCTGTTAAAATTAACGGTTATTCCATTGCGAAATGAATTACACTACAAATCGTTAAAAATACTTTGTATAAAAAAACTTTTAACTTATAAAGGTAAATTATTATTCTGAAGTTAATAGGAAAGTACTAAAATCCGTCAACCGATTACAAATATATCAATTTAACGGCCAGCCGACTTATTTAAAGTAGGTTATATTTTTTTTGTTATCTTTTGTGCTTCTGTATTGACGATCCTGGAGCCCTAATACGAAAGCGCATCGTTCGGTCGGTCGTATTATCCGATCAAATTAAAACATCCATTCCCCCGTATCAAAGGTTTGACAATTTATGAACAATTGAAAACGGTCGGGATTTTTACACGGCTAGATTGAGTTGGTCTTATTTTATCAAAGGATTGACACATGAGACTGGCCATTGAATTTGTTCGGTTTATAAGACCGAACAAAAGATATACTTTTGCGCTAGGCCCTCTGACTATGTTCCTTGATACTTTTTATAACGTGGCTATGGCAATGTTAGGCTCATTTTACTTTGTCATTTATGTGGAAACGTGTGGGTGATGACGTCTCATGCATTATTCACTCGCGAGTGGCCGGCCAACAGGCGCGATTTGGTTCTGAGATTGGTCTTCATTCACAAAGAGACGATTTTTACTAAATAAACAAAGAATATATTAATATTAGGACGTAATAGAAAGATAGATAAATATTCTTTATTGCACACCACACAAAATAAATAGTACGTAATATATTTTATTAGTTAGATTTTGTTTCTTTGCGAGATCGAATCAGAAATGAGGAGATCCGTGAACGAACAAAAGTCACTGACATAGCAATACGATTAGCAAGCTAAAGTGGCAGTGGCACATTGCACGTAGAATTGAAGGCCGATGGGGCAGAAAGGTTCTGGAATGGAGGCCGCGTACCGGCCAGCGCGGCGTGGGACGTCCCTCATAAGGTAGACAGGCGACCTGGTAAAGGTTGCAGGAAGACGCTCTGGATGCTTCCCACGGGCCAATCCAATGGAATATTGTTATGGGGCTCAGCAGCAGATATTGAATCTATATTTGTACTGCAGAAGAGAGCTGTACGGGCAATTTACGGCCTTGGACCCCGAGACTCCTTAAAAGAACTGTTTAAAGAAATTAATATACTTACAGTAGCATCCCAATTTATTTATGAAAATATAATGTACATCCGCAAAAACCTGTCCTTATTCCTTAAGAAAAGTGACATTCATAATCTTAACACACGGAATAAGAATAAGCTTGCCGTTCCCAATTTCAGACTGCATAAAGTGGGTAATTCGTTTATGGGAAAATGTATTCGCTTTTTTAATAAATTACCAGCGTCTATTGTAGAACTGCCCCTGTTAAAATTTAAATCGCATATTAAAACAACTTTAATGAAAAAAGGATATTATACTGTAAATGATTATATAAACGATAAAAATATTTGGAAATAAATACTGCCCTGCTCGCACAGGTACATTTATCTTGTAATGTAAATATATACTATTTAAAAAGAGGCTGACAATAGTGACCGAGTTTCTTGCGCTACTTCTTCTCGGCGCTAGCCCAAAATTGTCCTGAAGTAGTGGTAGGGAAAAAAAATATTGGGACGTGTAAAAGCGCTTAGTTTAAGCCTATTTACAGAAATAAATTGGTTTTAATGGTTTTTAATGGTTTTAATCTGGAATTCACTGGGGGAGGCCTATGTTTAGCAGTGGACGTCCTGTGGAAGAAATGATGATGATGAGTTATATTCCTCTTAGTGAATGATTCATGACTGCTCAAATTACCACGATTTATTGAATGGGATCAACTTTGAAACTGCTAAGAAAATGGTCACCTTGTGCGTATTTAGATAGCAGATAGCTTTAACAGTTCGTTTTAATAGGTACTTAATAGAATTCCCATATTAAAAGTGGCACAAACAGAAGAAAAATCTTCTTAACTCTTCTTCTTTGGGCAAACACAAAATGGAGCGTCATCCGTATCCATTGAAGCAGTTGTAATAGCGCGGAGCGCAAAAGGTTCGCGGACATAGTGGATACCTACATGGTTTAATACATAAAGCAAGTACAACCTTTAATAAGTAAGTTCCATCAAGGCTTCTTCTGGCCAAATTAATGAAGAACTCAGATAAAAAAAAAACTATGTATTAGCCATACAAAAAAAAATCTTGAGCCAAAACTAATAATTTTTATTTAACACGACTAATAGTAAAACTAGAATAATGACCGTAAATAATTTAAGATTTTTTTTATTAAAATATAATAAGCTAGTTAACACCACCAATTATTTGACATACACTTTATGTGACGTCAAAACGCACCTCTGCCTTATAATTTTTATGGCGATAGCAAGGTATGACGTCATTGCTTAACGGCCTCAACTGCCTAACTTTTTATTGAGTTTAAAGCAAACAAAAATCAGATCCTTTAATAAATGATAATGTACCGGGCATCGCATGTATCGGCCTAAAATAAAGTCCGATTTAATAAATGATGTCTCAGAATTATTTATGATCGAGCACATACCAATTATGTCATTTGAGTAATGTTTTTTTTGCAATATCCAATCAGTTGATCAGCATACAAAAGACATTTGTACGCCTTTGTTCTTTTAATCGTAGTTGTAAATTATAGTTTGACATACAAAACTACGAAATTTATGTAAAAAAAACCGTAACTTTTTATTAGCATTGAAATGAAATGAAATGAAGTAGAATTATAGATTGTTTTATTGATTCTGCTAGATAGGAATTTTAAAATTCGTCATGAATATACATTTGAATAGAATAAGATGTAATTTTCTAATCAGTCCGAATAACATACTAAATAAAATTGTGTCACGGTTGCAGTACACGTGAATAGGCTATTTTAATTTATTAAACTACTAGTTGACCAGGCAAACTTCGTACCGCCTAATTTCTTTTTCGTAAGCTTTTCCAATGTTTTTATTATTTATTCTGCTATTCGGGGCGTAGACAAATCCAACAAATTATAAAACATGAAAATTGGTCCAGCCGTTCTCGAGTTATGAGTGTTGTAACAAACACGAGTTTGTTTTATTTAAATGAATAAAAGATAGTCGTTAGTAAAATTCAAAGTTATTTATTCAGTAGAATATATTAAAAGGTAAGCTATACATAAAAACCGAGATTAATCTTTAATTTTTTCTTAAAAAAAAAAAAATGTTTTGAGAGAATATGGGTGTTAGTTTTAGAGCTTTCATTAAAATATTTTTAATTTGAGCATTCATTTTGGTGTCGGATATATTTTTTTAACCATATCGGATGCGAGTTTGAATCATTTCGTTTTTTTATCAATAATTAATGTAATTATCAACCAAAAAATACATTTTATTTAATACATGGTGTACATATTCCATTTGTCTGGAAGTAAAAAGTCTAAGTACTACTAGACCAAATAGGGATGTTGACCTCATTCATAAATAATTCTAAGGCATCATTTATTGAAACAGACACTTTATTTTAGGCCTAATAATTCAGTACCATTTCATTTAAGAGACAAACTGATTTTTGATTGCTTTAAAATCGTAAAAAAGTAAGGCAGTTGAGTTCATCGGATAGTGACGTCATAATCCGATATCGCCATACAAATTACAAGAAAGATATCTGTTTTGACAACTCATAAAAACTATGTCAATTGATTGGTGGTGTCAACTAGCCTATTATGAGAAACAAGTTTTTCTAGATCCATTTACAATCGGGTCCAAATTAATATTTAAATGAATAACCCTCGAGAAATACCTATTATTTTTTAGAATATACTTTTTTCTAACACTTTTCTTGGGACACCCTATAGTTAATCTTTATCAGGGCTTCATTTAATTATCATCATACGCAAAACACTTTTCTTTATTCAACAACAGCATAGAGAAAAAAATATACTACAACAGTAAGCCGCACATAGCTCAATATCTTTAATCGTATCAGAATGACAATGCTCATATTATAGCGCGAGAGTAGATCGATAAATAATTCATTGGGCTGCTGACGTCATATCCTTCTCCCGAGGGTTAGTGTGACGTCAGAAATTAATATGATATCCTGTACGCCTTCCTGCTATGAACATATTTCATGATTAATTTTGCAATGGGCGTAAACAAATGGCGTAGCATTTGGTTATACAAAACATTAAAATATCTTGAAATAAACCTTGCATGGAATTGCTAAAAACATACATTTAAAATGTTTAAGCATTTCTGATCTTATCCAATAGTCAAATATTTGTAAAAATATTTCTATCGGGTGTTGACGGGTAGTATTCTACTCAGCTATACATATAGCTACAACATTGATCAGAATACGCTGGCTTCAACAGCGAGAAGAAACACTTGAGAAATTTCATCTTGTCACGTGACGTCCTCGGTAGGTTAGTTGGTAAAAGCACTCACCCGGCTTGCGATGGGACGTGGGTTCGAGTCCCACCGGAGGTCGATGATTTTTTTCAAGTGTTATTTATCTTGAATTAAAATATAGGCTTTTAAATTCGTCACCTATTTTTTACGTTAGTAGAAAAGATAAGTCTCTTAATTTTACTTTACGTTGCGTTTGCCAGTGATTGCAGTTTTAGGGTTCCATACCCAAGGGTAAAATAGGACCCTATAGTATTATTAAGACTCCCTCGCTGTCCGTCTGTCTGTCTGTCAGTCCAGGCTGTATCTCATGAACAGTGATAGTTAGACAGTTAAAATGTTCACAGATGATGTATTTCTGTTGCCATACAACAAACATAATTTATTTTGCTCGTTTTGTCAGATAATGGTACGAAATCCTTCCTGCGCGAGTCCAACTCGTACTTGGCCGGTTTTTTATTTTATTTCTAATAAAGACTCCATATAGGACGATAATAAGACATAATGTCCGAAGGTCACAATGTCAAGGTTATTGGACGACATAAGACTTATTTATTTAAGGCACACCCACAGCTTATTATAAAACTGAAAAGGTTACATTCCGTAGTACTCTCAACATACCTAAGTATATCAGGGGCGTGCGTTTCATATAGGTAAGGCAGTGCCTTACCTGATAGTTGAAATGAGGTAGGCAGTAGGTACTTACCTACTTGTAATGTACCTAATAATTACTTTTAAACTTTCGCGTTGCATAATTTAAAACTCAATGAAACGGGAATTAAAAGAAAAGGCTTAAAGAGCATATAGCTGCTGTGAAAAACCGCCAAACTGCGAACACCTTCTTGAATCGGGCACTCATCACTGGATTGAATTTCATCAAACGCAAGTTCTTTCCACGGATCGCCACTTTTATTCAAGAGTTGTGCGTGAAGCTATTGAAATCAAAAAGTATAAAAATTTCAATCGGGAAGACGGTTTCAAATTATCCGCGACATGGAATCCAGTGATTAAAAATAAACAATCTCTTTTTGTTTCGCGATCGAGTTCTCACCTGAATACGAACGTGGCGGTTAGTGTGCAGAATAGGGACACAGTGAGTGTAGTGTGTGACGGTACTTGGCGTGAAAATAATATTATGAGGGTAGATGAAGAATCTGCGTCTCATACGGAGTGAAGACATCGCTGTTCCAGTCAGCCTGTGACCACGGTCGGTGTAACCCGATCGAAATGTCAGACAAAAGAGGTTACATTTTGTACCTAAATTATGATTGCGTTAATTCCCGTTTCATTGAGTTTTAAATTGTAATGTACCTACTGCCTACCTCGAAATAAAACCAATGCACGCCTCTGAAGTTTATCATTTTATACATCCACCTATTATATCCGTACACCATCTTGTTGAGTAGGTAGGTTTATTAATAACAACATATATCTTAAAGGTACTTACAGTTAAATACATATTTTAATTACAAACTTAACTAAAAAGAAATAAAAAACAGAAAACAATTTTTTTTTTGTTTTTTAGCAATTACTTACCATGCTAGGTTTTATCTAAGATTTTTAATACTTCTTGAAAAAAAAAAATCGTACGCCTCAGGTGGGATCTCGCCCGGTATGCGATGGACGTGGGTTCGGATCCCACCTGAGGCGGACGATTTTTTTTGAAGTATTAAAAATCTTAACTAAAATAAGAAAACAAAACAACTTAAAGCTCGATCAGCTTCCGCTTTAACTTAAAAGATCAAGTTGGCTGGCTCTTATAAAGTAAATACAAATTAACGTTTAATTTTTGATCGATTTCATTGAAACGTTGTATTGTGGAATATGACCATTTTTTATATCGGGTGTAAAAAAAGGCTTAACGAAGCCGAATACTACATATTCTACGTATTATTACGATATTTTTTTTCTTTTACACTATACCTGGGAAATGACGGGTTACCGAGTTGTTGACAGTCAAAGATACAATTTTTTTTCAAAGATTTTTACAAAATTGATTGATTGATTGATTTAAACTAAACTTTTTTACAAAGAAACATGATCCGCTTACACACACAGGCATAGTCTGTGGCGTGCGCGCTATACATTGCGGGCTAGAAATAAATTATTATTTTTTATACCCAAAAATAAAAGTCATTTCCCAGCAATTATTATTTTTTGCATTCTACTTGGTTTTACGTATAGAATTCGTGGTTTAAGGCTTCGTTAAGCATTTTTTTACATCCTGTATAAGAATGTCTTCTTTAATTACAAAAAAAAAATACATAACTAAGGTAGGTACCACATTATTAACAAAAAATATACGATTAATCAAACTACAAAATGAGTTGAGTTTGATCATCTGGGTGTCAGATTCAGAACGCAAATCATATTAATTAAAAAGCTTTAGGTAGTCGGAAAAATCTTTTCAACTATAAATCGGATGGGATTCAAGGAATCAATATAAATCAAATATAGTACCTAATTGGATATCAAGTGAAACTCAATTGTAGAATAAAAACCGGCCAAGTGCGAGTTGAACTCGCGTGGAGAGGGTTCCATAAAATGCCAAGTCAAATGTGTGCGCTTTGCAACTTTATGTTCAATTGATAGAATTCTTATAGGTTTTCCTGGAATCTACAAGTAATTAACTATATTTTGTATTTTTTACATAATTTTAGGCTTGCTAGTTTCGGAGATCAGGGGTGCCCTATGGTCAATTTTCGTCTTCTTTCATGAATAAAATCAAAACTGTTAATGTTACAATAATAACAAAAATATATTTGAGTTTCTCATAACGAGTCCTTTCATATATGACACAGTTTAAAACAATATTTATTTACTTTGCAAATCTGTGTTTGGGTCATATTAGGATTACACACCATCATCTTACCAAATTTCACTTGATTTAGTCCAGTAGATTCGGAGCAAATTGGCTGTGACTGTGACAGACGGACGGACAGACAGACCCACGACACGAGTGATCCTTTGAGTGAGTGACAAAAAAAGAAAAAAAAAGGAACCCTTCAAATGCTCCAAGAAACTTTATTTGAGTTCAAAACTTTTTTCAGTTTGCACAAACACAAATTAATGTGCATGTAAGTGTGCTGCACGCAAATTAACTCGTTCATCAGGATCAATGACTGCGCGGGCGCATTGCGTCATGCATTATGTTTGTTTTGCATTATTCACATCATCCTGGCGCGTATATTATATATTCATTTCATAATATATTTAATTTCATTATACAATGTGATATTTATAATTATACTAGCTGACCCGGCAAACGTTGTTTTGCCATATAAATAATTTTTAAGTAATTTCTGTTAAGGGTGGACAACCCTTATCACTAAGGGGTATGAAAAATAGATGTTAGCCGATTCTCAGACCTACTCAATATGCTCACAAAATTTCATGAGAATCAATCAAGCCGTTTCGGAGGAGTACGGGAACGAACATTGTGACATTTGTGACACGAGAATTTTATATATAAGATGTATATATTTGTCACATACATTGCTTTGATCCTAAAGCAAGCTAAAGCACTTTTGTTATAAATACAAATTCATTTATTTTACATGTTAACATGGTTTTATTCTGTTTTTTAGTATTTGTTGTTATAGCGGCAATAGAAATACATCATCTGTGAAATTTTCAACTTTCTAACTATCACGGTTCATGAGATACAGCCTGGTGACAGACAGACAGACAGACAGAGACAGACGGACAGTGGAGTCTTAGTAATAGGGTCCCGTTTTACCCTTTTAGGTACGGAACCCTAAAAAAAGGTTCATGTTGGACCTTGTTTTAGGGTTTCGGTTTCGCCATTGAAATCAGAAACATTGACGGTACCACAACACCTAGACCCAAGACAATGTATAAAAGTTCGTTTGCTATATTGACCTTACCGGGAATCAAACCCTCGGAGATGGCGATGCCATCAATTATCCTGACCTTTCGGAGGTTAAAATGTAATTGAATTTCGTAATATAATTTCGTAAAATAAAACGCGAAATCGCAAAAAAAAGGTTTTTTTAAGCATTGGGTTCGATTAGTAGAATAGATCTAAAAGTATAGGAATCAAAGTCAAACCCACTAGTAAAATTACGTAATTTTATTGCCTGTTTATACAGATCCGCAGTATGGAAAACGTACCAGAGGTGATACAGCTTACGCGTTAAATTTATTTGACAAATCGGTGTACAAGCTAGGGAGCGAGCTCGTATTATGTGAACCTCAAAAGTGATTTGTTACCTAGACTACAGTATATGTCGCATTCGGATTGCATAATAGGATCATAATAAGACTTCTCTTCTCTTCGTATTTTCTCTCCATTAAACTTCTCTTCTTTGTCTTGTGACAATCACATCCAGTAAGAAATTTCTTGCAACAGCTTCTACCACAGATTTCTGTGGCTTGTGTCTACAGGATACCCTAGGAGAGAAACATCTCTAGTTTAGGAAATTTTTGTTTTTAGCAATTCCATGCAAGGTTTAATTGAAGATAAATAACACTTGAAAAAAAATCATCGACCTCAGGTGGGACTCGAACCCACGTCCCATCGCATGCCGGGCGAACGCTTTACCAACTAAGCTACCGAGGTCGTCACGTGACAAGATGAAATTCCTCAAGTGTTTTTTCTCGCTGTCAAAGCCAGCGTATCTCTGATCAATGTTGTAGCTATATGTATACCTGAGTAGTATACTACCGTCAACACCCTATAGAGATATTTTTACAAATATTTTTTTTTCAAGTGTTATTTATCTCTAGTTTAGAATAATAAGACTGAAAATAGCACATGTTCAATAGCTTACGTAATAGCAAATTGCGGTTCTTTAGCATTTAATACGAATATCCTGTGCATTGTGCTTCAACATACCAACTAGCCCCTCCAACCAAGTCATAGGATTCCAAACCTAAACTATTTGGGATAGGGTTCGTTATTGCGTGGTCGTTACAATCGAACGGCATTCAGCAAAATGCACCAATAAAACTATTACATTCCAACGTTCTCTGTGTGAGTTGCATTCTTCCGTCCTGAGAACTGTCCACTCATTGATGTAGGTCAGTGTTTGCCGCGCTCCTCGCACCCATGGGCGAGGGTACTGCCGTCCCTCTCTAACCGGGACCGGCGTAGGAATGTATTGACCAAGTTCGTAACATACAACCAGTTATTGCGTAGTATAATATTTGCGATGTTCAGGTGAAGGGGAATTGAAGGAATTCATAGGGGATGAGTCAGTAGTCGGTATTAAGGAAATTTTAGGAAATTAGCAATACAAAACTTACATAATGAAAAATCACGATGGCATAGCTTTGACTGAAAAAAAAAAGAATATTTCGCATGAATGATAAATCATAATAAGGAAAATAAACTTTTAGATAAATATAACTTAATGTCAGGAATGTAAATGGCTTTGTACAGGGCCCTAACCATGAACTGTTAAAACAATCACAAAGTTTCAATTTTGGTACGTCATTTCATACAAAATTTGACAGAAATGATAATGTTTGACAGATTTGTGATTGTTTTAACAGTTCGTGGTTAGGGCCTTGGTCTAAGGAAACTAGTTTAGTTTTAAATCTTTTAGGTTTGCTGATCACTTAAGAATCACTTAAAGAACACACTAGATGAAGAAATTTATTAATTACTTGTACAGTCTTAATTGCAACCGTTACAGAATACATCAGAAACAAGAGAAGCAGAGTTTTAAAATAGTTTGTTACGAGATTGCTACCTTATTTTTGAGTTCCCGATATTTCGGCACTGTTGCAAGCGCCATGATCACGGAGTAACTGAAGATCTTGCGGATAAGTTGTTAAGGGCAAACATATCGGTCTACCCTCTTTTGCTGTCTTTTATTGCACGCGCCGGTACCATTGTCTACAAACTCACTATTTTCTCGCACCTGTTCTCGATACACAACACTAACAGTATCTGACCGCGAAACAGCTACTCCTTGATCATGGCGCTTGCAACAGTGCCGAAATATCGGGAACTCAAAAATAAGGTACATAGTAGCAATCTCGTAACAAACTATTCTAATGTTAGTGACCATGAAAGTTTAAAACAATATAAAGCAGAGTTTTGTATTACTAAATACGATAATGACGATTGATAAAACTCCATTGAACGTTTTCTCCATCAACTGGTAGCCAGTCCTCAGTGATTGGTGAGACACTCTAAGAAGAAGAAAAAGAATTGAATCTATTGAATGCTAATACGTATGAAAATTAAACAGATAAATCGAAAATACACCCAAATAAAGTTATTATCTATACCTCTATACCTAAAGCTTGTCTGGAGCCCTAATACGAAAGCGCATCGTTCGGTCGGTCGTATTATCCGATCAAATTAAAACATCCATTCCCCTGTATCAAAGGTTCGACAATTTATGAACAATTGGAAACGGTCGCGTTTTTTACACGGCTAGATTGAGTTGGTCATATTTTATCAAAGGATTGACACAATGAGACTGGTTATTTAAATTGTTAAGTTTATACGACCGAACGAAAGATACAGTTTCGTGCTAGGCACCCTTTTTTATATCTCCAATGTTTTTACCCTTTAGCTCTAAAGGCAACACAAAATATTTTATTTAAAAAAATTACCCTTTCCCCACGTAATTCCTCCTTTGAAGGGCCGGCCCCTCGGTATCCGAATTTACGGTAAACTAATAGTGATGTGCTGAATTTTGATTATATCGAATACTTGCTGTCAATTACTAAAGTATTGATCGAGTTTTAAATATATTTTTAATGCATTTAAAAAACTATACTCGATTGTTATCTTTATCATTCTATTCGTAAGTGGTATAACCTTCTATTGTTATTTGTTAATGCATCATCGTAATAATAATCAATCATTTTACTGGACAGCGGCCTTTCACAATGCATGCTACTTGGCTATTCTTTTCTATCCACTGTTAGCCGATTTGCGTATACAGGGTTAATGGTTATTCGAAGTATTTCCGTTAGGAGGTGATAGGGGTGACTATTTGTGATAATTTTAACCCCCTATACATTATTCAGAAGTGAACTATTTTTGATTGATTGTTTTTTTAGCTTTTTTCAATTCAATTTCAATATTTAGAAAAAAGCTAAAAAACAGGACTCAAAAATGGTTTACTTTTGCATAATGCAAATGGGGGTATACTTATCGCAAATAGTCACCCCTATCATCTCCTAACGGGAATACGTCGAATTACCAATAACCCTGTATATCAACCACCTTGTAAGCTAGTGGATGAAAAGTCGCTCTATCAAATCAAGAACCTATCTACCCCATTAGTCTCAGTTTCATGGCAAATGTGATTACATAGTTTACTAATTAATTGAAACCTTTGCGACTTAAAGTTAGTCGAAGGTTTTGTTTGTTTCCTCTTGGATTTTTACGGAGACAAAGCAAATGTTTGAATTGCAAATATATTCCAAATATACCTACCCAATTATATTCGTTTTTCAACTAATACCAGCTACAAAGGTATTGAGTTCGAATCCAGCTGGGGAAAAGTGGATGTTTGATGAACACGAGCATTGGCACAAATAAATATTTATGTTTGTTTTACCCCTTATCTAGTGGCCATAATACAAGCTTTGCTTTGTTTGGGGGTAGGTGACTGGTGTGATAGTTTTTTTTTATTTATTTATTCACTCGATACTTGACAAACTACATCACTAATCGCACATCCCGGCCATGACCGCTTGTTAACTGATTACGTTGTTAGTCATCAACTGGGCTTAATTTGGTCAAGCTCATTACCAAACCGTAATACTTCAAAATATGATTACAGGTTACATAACCCCTCACTACGGTTGGTTTTGTAATTGGTTATACTTTAACCTTCTTGTCGGATTACAAATATGCCCAACACAAAAAATACTTCCAGTTTATTAAAAACACGTAGATTAGACAAAACATCTTAGTTTAGTAACATAATTGAAAGCTTTGCAATTACGTGAGAACTGATAAATATCAAAAACTTATAATTACATTTCAGATTTTATGATTGAAAACAAAACAAGCAAGATTGTAATATTATGTGATCGCCAGTAATTAGGTCTTTATTCAAACAATTTATTGTTTTCACATAAGTGAAAGATCTGACGAAAGGTGGCCAAGAACGTTGTTAGATCAGTCAAAAGTTTTGTGTGTTAAAGAGCAAATACATACTTAAGTAAAACTGTTTATCAGCTCAGTATCCTTCTTGGAAATAATAACGGCCTTACTACAAAAAGATAGACTAGTGTTAAACACTTGTCTAAAGATTAGCCAACCAATTTGAAATGTTTGTTAGTTATATGTCTCGAATGTCTGATGTGTCAACATTTCAAATTGGTTGACTAATTTTAAACAAGTATTTAACACTAGTCTATCTTTATTTAGGGTTCTGTACCCAAAGGGTAAAACGGGACCCTATTACTAAGGCTCCGCTGTCCGTCTGTCACCAGGCTGTATCTCATGAACCGTGATAGTTAGACAGTTGTAATTTTCACAGATTATGTATTTCTGTTGCCGCTATAACAACAAATACTAAAAAATAGAATACAATAAATATTTAAGGGGGCTCCCATGCAACAGACGTGATGTTTTTTGCTGTTTTTATAGATAATGGTACGGAACCCTTCGTGCGCGAGTCCGACTCACACTTGCCCGGTTTTTTTTAGTAAGGCCATTACTGTTTAAACTGAAAAAACATCGCAAAAACAAGTGTAAACCAAAACATACAAACACACAGAATGTAAACCTTTTAACCGACATCTTACACAAGTTAGTTATACAAACATCAGGATCACAGAATTAGGAGTCCGGTGAGACTTAATCCTGTTGAAATATTCAATTCATTCGGGTTATTTCGCTACAGTAAATGCTAAAGCCACAACTCGCCTCTTGTTAATCGATCCTGCAATACGAAAGCTACGTTTTATCATAAAAAAAACTGTACGTGACGAAAACTGTACGTGACGATCGTGAATAGAATGTGTGAGGAACTTAGGGATGTCATTTTGACGCGCGAGGTGTCGCCGGCTTTGCTGTTAAGGGCTTAGGGAGGATGTAATCCCTCCCTTTGAGAGGAGATTAGTTGCAAATCTGTAAAAATAACTTTCCGGAAAATAGCATAGGTACATAACTCTCTGGTCGTTGCATCAGAAGTGGGATGAAAAAGTGACATAACCCATTTTCGAAAACAGCTTACTCTGTTCAAAACATCAGGAACTCAGGTAGAAGAAAAAAGTTAAGTACCTACCTACTTTTATGAAATGAAATTGGTCAAATCTAAGGGTGCGGGAAAAGAGTTGAGTTATTTTTTGACTTTGTAGTTATTAATATGATTTTAATCAGAGGTTCACCTTCCCTTAATGGTAGGTCTTTAAAATAGCAGCCATATTATTATTGCATTAAATGTCTTTCCTTTTTTTAATTTCATTTATCTCTGTTTTTAATCTTTGTAATTTAAAGAAACACTCCAGCTGATAGTGTTAGGGCCTGTATTAAAACTAGTAATGGCAAATTGGAACTAGTGTAAACAGAGAAAGAACTTTCACATTTTACAAGTAAATAATGTATCTTTAATACTTATAAAATATGACTTACATCGTAAAAAGGTATCTTATGTACCTATTTACCGGCCTTTTACCCGACACAAAGAGACAAAGTGCCCTGACCGGCACTCACAAGTCACAAGTGACCAGACTATCGAAACCTGCGAGAAAGGGTTCGCCTAAGTGAAACCTATCGGATCGGGGATTGCCGCGCAGTATTTGTCTTTGAAATACTGACACCGCTATTTAGTTCGTCGAATTGGTTTCGTGAATAATTGTTTGACTATCAAAAGCTAGTAATCCGAATTTACTACCTACTTGAGCTGGTATTTTACTTATTTGATCATCTTCTACATGTAGAGTGTTCTTAATTTTACACGTAATCTGATTTAGAAGATTTATTCTGAAATTTCTTTGCGTAAGGATGACGACTTACATTTATTTCTTCGCCTAACAGGTAGATTATTAAAAAAGTATTAGACACGACGAAATGACGTCCCAAGTCTCCCTCTCCCAAACTTTAACGCGCTTTATCTTTATAATTTTTTGGTTGATTGACAAAAGAAAAAATAAGAGTCCATTATTTTCTTGATAATCTAACTGACGGACTAAATATAATTACATTTTCTTTACCCAGTCGTCATCTCTTATCTCTATACCTAAACGGAATTCTGAAATGATACCTTACCTACCTTTGAATTTTAATATCTCAGCCAAAGCCAACAAATAAGCAACAAATATCAACAATTTTCAAGCAAATACCCCAAGTTTTGTGTTCCGGGAATTCCCGGGCCATCAAAAACTGTGTCATGAGTTCGGAACTGTTGAAATTGCCGTCGTGATTTTCTCGTTGGCAACGGTAATAGCCAATAATCGGGAAAGTACACTCCCGTAACTTTTGGGCACGTTCCTTGGGATAAGCAAAAGTTGCAATATCGTTGGCCTTGATGGAGCCGTGACACGAATAATGGTACACATTTGAAAGATTTTTACGGTAGTAAATTTTTTTTTAGTAGTAGTATATGCCGCATCATTGATCAGAAAATACGCTGGCTTTGACAGCGAGAACCACTTGAAAGATTTCGTCGAGTCAGCTAACGTCTCGGTAGGTTAGTGGTAAAGCACTCGATGGACGTGGGTTCGGATCCCACCTGAGGTGGACAATTTTTTCAAGTATTAAAAATCTTAGATAAATTTAGCATGGTAATCGCTAAAAACAAAAATTTAAACATTTGAAAGAAATATGAAAGTACTCGATGTGTGGTTGAATTAATATGCGCATAATGTATGATAAAACCAAGTATGTTGTTATAAAAATACATTGTCTGTTAGCGTTATGTGGGACATAAGATTTGTATTTTTTTATTGTCTAAAAATCTTACTTTCTATTTTGGCAATACAAAGAATTCCAAAGGTCAGACAACGACTTTCACGACTTATCGAAAAAGCCATGATATATGGCACATTTATGTAAAATCTTTAAAGATTTCATTACGTACAAATTCGTATAAATAATATTTAATACCAACCTAATTTATTCGAAACTAAAGGACTGTTGTTTTAATATATAAATTGAGTGAGCTTATAAGGTTACCTACTTAGCCCACGGACTAAACCCTCGATCGATCGAGGTAGAATATTACAAAGCGCATTTTCCATAGATAAAAAAAAACATTTTAATAATAACAACGGAAGACCTACAACATGAAAAGCTTATAAACCTTAATTGAAATCAGAAGTACATCACTGGTTACTAATTGCTAAAAACCTACTGTCTATTTAACTACAGCATGTTTGGAGTCCTCTGTTTAGATTGTCAAACAAACACAAGAAATTCTGTGTTAATAGTGCGCGGATAAGCGTTAAAATACTACTGATACAGTGACACAGAGTTTGGGAAAACGCAGTTGGAAAACAGAAAACAGAGGCGGTCGTCACGTGGGTACCGGGAGAGTGAGCGAGAGGGCAGAGTATTTACACGTACGTGAAAGGGACAACGGTTGTAGCCTTGACCTGCGCAGTAGATGTTCGCCCCCGCGCCTCGCGGCCGGTTTCGGAACTAGAATAATGGCGCGCAAAATGGTGGGAACTGGGAAGCATCAGATTCGGATTCTAAGAATTTAACAATCCGATAGGCTGTTTAATATTTAGATGCTGCGTATTGAGGCATACCTATAAAGATTTTGTTCATGTGATTTAATTTTTTTAGAACTATTTATGCTCTAGTGAACGCATTAACTTACAAAATTTAGGATAGAAATTTATGCTATGCTTTCCATTTGTCAATTATATTTTAAATAGGGGAGAAAAGTTTGTAAAAAATCACCTCTTATTAAATGGAAAATATCGGGTTTAAAAAAAGGCTTAACGAAGCCGAATACTACATATTCTACGTATTAATTACGATCATTTTTTTTCTTTTACACTATACCTGGGAAATGACGGGTTACCGAGTTATTGACAGTCAAAGTAACAATTTTTTTTCAAAGATTTTTACAAATTTGACTTCTGTTTGATAATCTAAACTTTTTTACAAAGAAACATGATCCGCTTACACACATAGGCATAGTCTGTGGCGTGTGCGCTATACATTGCGGGTTAGAAATAAGTTATTTTTTTTGATACCCAAAAATGAAAGTCATTTCCCAGCAATTATATTTTTTGCATTCTACTTGGTTTTATGTATAGAATTCGTGGTTTAAGGCTCGTTAAGCCTTTTTTTACACCCTGTATAGTTGACACATAAAATTAATGACACTGAATTAAGTTGTCAAAATAAATGCATAAGTTTAAATGAGTCGTTAATTTTATAATTGCAAGATACATAAACAATATTCTAGTTTCATTTATTTTTATACGAAGCGTACGTAATGAGCACACGGCTGACTGTAGACATAAAAAAATAAAATGAAAAGTTTTATTCAAAGCTTTTTAGAGGCTCGTTTTTGCTAAATGGTTGAATACACAGTAGGCTCACACTCGCACACCTCTGATAATGTTTCCCGCGACGCAAAGCAGCGGGATATTTGTCTGTGTTCAGTTATTTACTTCTATTCACGCACCTGAATATACTCTACTTGTGGTAGAGTGGTAGATGTATATGTTACAGTCAAACTCATTGCCGGTCAAAACCACTTTTGACTGCAAAAATCAGTCAATAATGGTTTTGACTGATGTCTTTAGTCAAAAACAGTTTTGACTAATTTTGGCAGTCAAAAGTGGTTTTAACCAATGTTTTTAGTCAAAAGCAGTTGTCACTAAAAGTACATTGTAGTAGATAAATAAAATGTTAAAAAATATTAAAATGTTCATTTTTTTAAATTATAAAATTAAGAACACATAATATAATATTTTTATTTGTTTTATAATTAAACGATTTCCAAAACATTTTATATGTTTTTTTTAATTTATTATTCTCAGTCACAAATAGTTTTGACTTACATTCTTGCTTAAAACCACTTTTGACTTTTGCCTATTATTTTTGAAGTCAAAAGTGGTTTTGACCAACGTCCTTAGTTAAAACTACTTTTGACGGAAAGAATCAGTTAAAAGTGGTTTTGACCAAAGTCCTTAGTCAATACTACTTTTGACTGATTTTTGCAGTCAAAAGTAGTTTTGCCCAGTTATGAGTTTTGACTGTAACATATACATGAAACTCGCTACATAACTCTCCCCTCCACCTTTTTTAGGCTCCGTCGTTGTGTCATAAGGGCAAAGTCCGCACGTTTTCAGTAGAGTAAGACGTATCACCCTCTAGATTGGAGGCCAATATAACAAAAGCTGACGTTAATGAAAAAAAGTTTAATTTTACCAAAAACTACAACATACACCCTACAAAATATTGTGACTAAGCGATTTTGTAAAAAACGGTCCTACTGAATTTCCTTCTGCTGTGGTTTTTGGGATCACTTACGCGGGTGTCGGGTGCAACTTTAATAAAGATACAACGTTCCTGCATTTTCTTTGTTAGATGAGCCCTAAGAATACAAGACGGCAGGTTAATTTGTTATTTTGCGGATGTTACATTAGGTAATTAACTGGTAAATAATTCCACGTCTCTCACGCTGAGTCTTCGCTCTTCCATATTTATATTGCAATATTGGACGAAGTAAGTCTTTATTAAAAGCATATAATTATTTATCAGAAGTCCAGAAAACATATTTTGTATCAAAATCATACAGGTTTGTTCGTGTGTACCTTACATTTGAGGTTAAATACCTAACTTCTAACGTGAAAAATTCTACAATAAGTTTGTACCAATTTTACAACAGCTCCACAATTTATTTGGTTGTTAGTCGGAGCTAAAATTGTCTAATTTCTCCACTGTACCACCTGCTGCTAAATACTTCACACACCTACTCTCCATCAGCGTCTGTCGCCCCACATGAGTATCCCGCTATTACTCGTATATCATCATCATCATCATCATCTCAGCCTATTGCAGTCCACTGCTGGACGTAAGCCTCCCCCAAAGAACGCCAGAGTGCACGATCTCCAGCTTTTTTCATCCAGCCACTGCCAGCCATCTTCCTAAGGTCATCGGTCCATCGAGCTGGGAGGCGTCCTACACTACGTTTGCCTAGGCATGGTTTCCACTCGAGAACCCGTTTGCTCCACCTTTCATCGGTTCTGCGACAGATTTAGCCAGCCCACTGCCACTTATGCTACATTTTTGGACTTTATCCGTTATTTTAGTCCTCTGCCTGGTGATCTCGTTTCGAATATCACCATCAATAAAATTATTTTTGGTCTTGCGTCGAAGGAAATTTAAGTATTTTGTGTAACCCATACAAGTTAATGGGAGAGCAAAATTATTATGTTCTAGTAGGCAAAGACAGTGTTTTGTATAGAGACTTACGGCCTTACTACAAAAAGATAGACTAGTGTTGAACACGTGTTGAACACCTGTTTACAGATAAGTCACCCAATTTGAAATGTTTATTAGTAATATGTCTCGAATGTCAGATGTGTCAACATTTCAAATTGGTTGATTAATTTTAGACAAGTGTTGAACGCTAGGCTATCTTTTTTGTAGTAAGGCCATTATTGTTCTTTTGGATTATTTTACTTAAAATTATTTAAAGTGTCTATTATTTTGATCCAGTGACAGATGTTTAAGCAATAAGTGAAATCGCTGTCATTAACAACTGCCAAGAAAGTTCGACAGCCTTTTTATAAGCACCCTGAGTCGATCAATTTCCTAAAGCTTGAATTTATTCTTCTTCATTTTGATGTCATAAATAAAGTGTTCAATTACTGAAACTGTAGACAAATCGTTAACTTGAACTTTTCATATGAATTACGGTGTGAGGCAAGACATTAACCGCTCAGCAAATATTTCTTAATAATGTCTAGGTACTGGTCAATCTTTTTGAATCTCCTTTCGTTTAGCTTTATCGATTTTACAGTTGTTGATTAATAATCAATTTATAATTTATAATGTTTATTCAGCCTATTGCAGTCGACTGCTGGATGTAAGCGTCCCGAAACTCGGACGTAAGCGGGAGATCGTGCCCTTTGGCGCTCTTTGGGGGAGGCTTACGTCCAGCAGTGGACTGCAATAGGCTGAGATGATGAAGTCTCAATTTAAGATGTTTTTTTCAGGACCTAAAGCGATGAAATCTTCAAGCTTAGAGCTTTGTTATCGTTATAAGAAAAAGACTGAGACTGAAAGGATTTTATTTATTTTTAATAACGGTTCGGCCACGTTTTTGTTTAATTGGATTTTGACAATTTCCATTCCAAAGATAACATTACAGACTTTGTAATTTGAATGCAGAATGAGGTGTCGAGTGTTTCCACAATCACACCCCATGTTTTGCAAGTCCAAACATTTATCCAGGAAATTATTCACGAAAGCGATTTAAATGAGGCTCCCCTTACGAAACACCTTTTTATTTTGGATTTTTACTGAAGGAAGTTTATATACCTACTTGAAAATTATAGCATGACTTTAATGTATCAAAAGTCTAGTTCTCTTCCAAAATCTTTTAACTATTATACCTAACAATTAAGGATTTTAGTGTTAAAATTGTGTCATTAGGTTCTCCCATAAAAATTAAGGTTGGTTTATGTTATAAATACATAATTCTCGTCCTATCGGCACAGGCAAGTGTCCCATATAACAGTTTATTTGATAGCACCTCGTAAAATTTAAGATGGGTCCGAAATGGATTGTAGGATAATACTGGAGTATTATACTACTAGGGATAACTGAGCAACGCTTCCTCTTATTTAAGAACCATTTATTTTAGAATTATTAGGGTTCGGTAAGTAGGTAAAGATGATAGTTATTCAGCTATAATTTGGTCCCAAAGTCAAAGTAATTTATTTCTGTAAATTGGCAATCAATAGCACTTTTACATGTCCCATTTTTTTCCCTACTACTGCTTCGGGACTAGATATCGGCTGGTGTGAGAATAAGCGGCGCAGCAAACTCAGTCACCTTTGTCAGCCTGATTTTAATACGGGAAATAAATCAGTCATAAATCAATCAGTCTGTCTTCGAAGATGTAATTTACCACATGTTCTCTATGCTATGTTATCAGAAATATGTTTAGTAATAGGTATGAATATAAAAAGAATACGGCTTTTCATGTTGATGATAGTGTTTCTTTGATAATTATACTTTCATCGACCTCAGGTGGGACTCGAACCCACGTCCCATCGCATACCGGGCGAGTGCTTTGACCACTAAGCTACCGAGGACGTCACGTGACAAGATGAAATTCTTCAAGTGTTTTTTCTCGCTGTCAAAGCCAGCGTATTCTGATCAATGTTGTAGCTATATGTATAGCTGAGTAGTATACTACCGTCAACACCCTATAGAAATATTTTTACAAATATTTGACTATTGGTTAAGATCAGAAATGCTTAAACATTGTAAATTTTTGTTTTTAGCAATTCCATGCAAGTTTTAATTGAAGATAAATAACACTTGAAAAAAATCATCGACCTCAGGTGGGACTCGAACCCACGTCCCATCGCATACCGGGCGAGTGCTTTGACCACTAAGCTACCGAGGACGTCACGTGACAAGATGAAATTCTTCAAGTGTTTTTTCTCGCTGTCAAAGCCAGCGTATTCTGATCAATGTTGTAGCTATATGTAAGCTGAGTAGTATACTACCGTCAACACCCTATAGAAATATTTTTACAAATATTTGACTATTGGTTGAGATCAGAAATGCTTGAACATTGTAAATTTTTGTTTTTAGCAATTCCATGCAAGGTTTAATTGAAGATAAATAACACTTGAAAAAAATCATCGACCTCAAATTTTTCAAGTGTTATTTATCTTCAATTAAACCTTGCATGGAATTGCTAAAAACAAAAATTTACAATTATACTTTCATCATCATCATCATCATCCATCAGTCATCCAGTCCACTGCTGAACAAAGGCCATCCCCGATAGACCGGCTCTGGGCCGTTTCCATTCAGTGGTTTTTACAACCTTGACTTAGCCGTTAGTCGTAGACTCGTAGTACTATTTTAAATTATTTTTTTTAAATTTAATTTAATTTAATTTAATTTAAGTTAATTTAATTTAAGTTAATTTAATTTAATTTAATTTAATTTAATTTAATTTAATTTACAATAGGTACCCGGCACCAATTTTGAGCGCTAGGGCAAAGAGCGGGGATCGCTTTGCGCATCTTACGAGACGATCGTATCAGAGACACGTGTGCGCGGAGCTAACAACCAATGACGGCCGGCGGAGCAGGCGCGTCGCACGAATAGCCAATCACGTAATCGTAATAGTCTTCTGCGTATCTTTCGCCCAGCGCTCAATATCCGAGCCGCTGGTTGTCTCCTTCTTAGTATCTTCATTGCAGAAGGTCGTGTCTAGCTTGAAGTGTTAGCCGCTAGTTGAACACAGATTTAAAACCAAGAAAAATATTAATGATAAATCCTGGATAAATATTATAGGCTTAAGAACCACACAATCCACTTACAAAGATAAAACTATATATTAACCAAAGTACCAACCGCAGAATGGAAAAACGCTGAAATTGAAACCATGCCAAAGTTGTGAATTATTAGTTGTTGTCTTAAGTAGTTCCTTGCTATTAGCTCGATGTATACTTAACACATTGTCTGTTTACAAAGTAGACAATGTAAAAATTATACTGCTTTACATGTAATGAAACAAAGAAGTGTTTTATTTATTTAATAGGCAGCCATTGCCACATAAAATAAAGTATTTGAAGTTTGAACACGACATTATATGTTATTTGTACTTCTTTCTCAAACTTAAAATATTGTTTTTGTAATGTTTTCTAGGAGTAAATGAAATATACAAAAAATATACATATTTAACCATATCTGAAATATCTGCTGGGTACAAAAGCTTTAAAAATGACAGAAAATGAAACATACTCCAAAGGATTAAAATTAATAAATATCAGCCTTAACACTGCCACTGGGGTCTGTGCTTTACTGACGAACTACAACCAGTACGTACTAGCAGAGAGGACTTGGTGGCATCTCTAAGGTCCCGGGTTCGATTTTCGGTCGGGTCAGTGCAGATTTTTTTTATTTGCCTCTCGTCTGGATGTAATGGTACCGTTGTTGTTTCTGTAATATAGTATAATACAAGTGCTTAAACTACTTACTTTAAAACCAGATCATCATCATCATAATCATCACCAGCCTATATCAGTCCACTGCTGGACATAGGCCTCTCCAAAAGGAGGATTTTGCCATAATCGGCACGCTTGGCAGGCAGGTTGGCGATCGCAGTTTGGCCAATGATGGAGAGGAGACGCTGCTGCCCGTCTTCTAATGGCGGTTCGGCTGTAGTCGCCTCTTACGACACCCATAGGAAGAGAAGGGGTGGTGCTATTCTTTTAACGTGCCGGCACCACACGACATCAGAACCAGAGCAATGTATCTAATGTTGTCCAACATAGAGTGCTCCTCTGGATCCTAATCATTTGCTCGAGGTAGCTACATCTAGCAGAACGGAAGTTGAGCGTTAGGCGAAAGTTGCGCAGAAAACCATTAGGATTACGTGATTGGCTAGTCGCGCGCCGCGCCTTCACCGCCAGCCGGGATTGGTTGCTAGCTCCGCGCACCCGCGTTTCTGATACGATGATCGTATTATAAGATGCGCAAAGCGATCCCCATTCTTTGCCCCAGCGCTCAGCATCGATGCGTACTGTACCAGCCTGTCGATCACCTTATAATAAATAAATAAATATTGGACAACATCACATATTACATTGCTCTGATCCTAAGGTAAGTAGCTAAAGCACTTGTGTTATAGAAATCAGAAACAACGACGGTAGCACAACACCCAGACCCGAGCTCATATAGAAAAGTTCGTTTTCAACATTGCCCCGACCGGGGATCGAACCCGGAAACTCAGAGATGGCCGCGCCATTTAAAGTCCGGCGTGCTCGCCTCTCGGCTACGGAGGTCGTCAAGGGTCAAGAGGAATAATGAAGAATAAGTCCTGTAGGTAGTAGCGCAGTAAATTTAATTTCTTAAACTAGTAAATACGGGAAGAGTAGCTTGTGTATGTGTGTTCGTATTTATAATAAGCTACTCAATGAATTAAAAATGCTCGCTATTGATCCATTTAAAAGTAGGCTCTATAGATGGCTTAATGAGCAAAGTTTTTATGAGCTGAAAGATTTTTTCTCCCTTAAATATAATGACATAATTTACAATGGAATAAAATGTAAAACAACTTATCAATACAAGTAGGTATGTCATAAATCATAACACTGTAACTGTATACATATTTTTATCCCCCTTTTTAGCGTCTTGACCCTTATCGTATTGTATTGAAATCATTTCCCCTACTTCTCCCTCCTTGTTTGTTTCCTGCCCTACTTTTTCAATGACCTCTTGTGAAGTAACAAACAACAAATGCTCAATGCGAAGACTGCTGCAGAACTTCGAGTTACACCGATTTAGATGTATGGTAAGTTTAGTATTAAGGCAGTCCATGGTGTGTCGCCAGTTATACATCAAATAAGTAAGTGCTTTGATTTTAATTTGTTTTGTTTTGTGTTAGTTTAAGATAGTGTTTGTTACTGAAAAGTACCTTTTTCGTCTAATAAAGCTCATAAATTGTAATCATGTACCTAATTGAAGATAAATAACACTTGAAAAAAAACATCGACCTCAGGTGGGACTCGAACCCACGTCCAATCGCATGCCGGGCGAGTGCTTTTAAAAAAAAACAATCATGTAGCTACTATTCCATAGAGTAGAATAGAAACGTCAGGCAAAAGAGGTAACATTTTGTACGTAAATTATGATCGCGTTTATTCCCGTTTCATTGAGTTCAAAATATTCTATAGTTTCATTTTCTTTATAGGTAAATAGTTGAATAAGTAGGTTCTTTTTCAAAATCTGATCCAATAACGTTTATTTAATGTCGAAGCAAACTTTTTGTTAGTTACAGAACCCTGAAAACAAGAACGCACGTAACGTGTTATAGATTTATAATATCCGAATAACATATTGTTTTCAAATTATCATTATTCTACGATTTGACAAACGATAACCAAGGACGTATAACAAATAACAAAATAACGATGTTTTCTTCTCTTTTGTACCAGTTAGAGACAGTTTCTTGTAATTTATTTATTTATTTAGCACATTATAAATAATACAGGCCCATATTATAAATACCTTATTATCTAACATACATAAAATAATACATTTTAAAATACACTATAAATGACACACTATTTCGACGGCGTAGTGTTGCACAACTTGGTGTCAGGTAGCCGGCCACGAAACCGATGATACAGAACACCTTTCGGCCAAAATTCCGCTTTCATGAAGTAATGAGCACTATTATTATTCTATCATAAATTACAAGACTACAGAAAATTGTAAATGGTACTTGTAATTCCACTTACTATTAATACTGGAATAGTAACTTAGATACTAATTTAGTCTTAACCAAAACTTTTTAATTTTGGCCAAATGTATTTTGAGAACCAAATTATTATAAATTTTTGTTTTTAGCAATTCCATGCAAGGTTTAATTGAAGATAAATAACACTTGAAAAAACGGTAGTATACTACTCAGCTATACATATAGCTACAACATTGATCAGAATACGCTGGCTTTGACAGCGAGAAAAAACACTTGAGGAATTTCATCTGGTCACGTGACGTCCTCGGTAGCTTAGTGGTCAAAGCACTCGCCCGGTATGCGATGGGACGTGGGTTCGAGTCCCACCTGAGGTCGATGGTTTTTTTTCAAGTGTTATTTATCTTCAACCAAATATTAATGTATATTTTTACACTAAGGAAAGAGCGAGGCGTTCCAATTCCAATCCAACCCAAGTATTATAATAACTTACTGGAGCTGTCTTACCTAATGTATGTTAAACATATTCTTTGAAATTAAAGTTTTTTAAATATAATAAATAAATATTGGACAACATCACATACATTGCTGTGATCCTAAGTAAGTACCTAAAGCACTTGTGTTATAGAAATCAGATAAAACGACGGTACCACAACACCCAGACCCGAGCCAATAGAGAAAAGTTCATTTTCCACATTGACCCGACCGGGGATCGAACCCGGAACCTCAGAGATGGCGGCGCCATTTAAAGTCCGGCGTGCTCGCCTCTCGGCTACGGAGGTCGTCTTTATTATTTATATAGAGCATAAATTTCCGCTGTTTACAACTCGTCAGTCACGGGAAAATAAAGCGGAAAACGCTAGAAAAACATCATTTCCTCTATCACAATATAAGAAGGTTCAATAGGCTCATCCCACTATTGATAGCTTGACCATCGTAACCTCAACTGTCAATTGGTCCAACTTGCCACCACAAACGAATTTAGGTTCAAGCAAAGTAAACTCTTAACCGCTCAGAAAAATAAATATTTTTTTTTAAACTTTCGCGTTGCATTATAACTAAAACTTATACTAACGGGTCTAAACGCGACGTACTATAGTATGTAGTAGTATTGATACTACTTTGCCACGCACCAGTCCCCTCGTGACCACGACCGTAGCATCACGGTCGAAACGTCGAGGAATGTAAATCAACAGCACGTCGACCTACCCAAAAAGTCAAAAATTCTCCAACAGATTCTTAACTTTAAGCCTGACTTATAGAGATCATTTTCAAATGAGAAAATTTGACATTTTGTGGTAGGTCGACGAGTTGTTGTCCGTACGTATGTACGTGTTTCGACGACCTCCGTAGCCAAGAGGCGAGCACGCCGGACTGTAAATGGCGCCGCCATCTCTGAGGTTCCGGGTTCGATCCCCGGTCGGGTCAATGTAGAAAACGTACTTTTCTATATTGGCTCGGGTCTGGGTGTTGTGGTACCGTCATTGTTTCCGATTTCTATAACACAAGTGCTTAACTACTTACCTTAGGATCAGAGCAATGTATGTGATGTCCAATATTTATAAAAATACTAATATTTATAAAAAAAACATGTAAGTATTATCAATACTACTACATACTTATAGTAGATATAGTATAGACCAGTTATTATAAGTTTCAGTTATAAATATAATTTTATACTTTCTGCGTAACTGGGCATGAACTTACTACAACTTATTCTAGTGTGACTCTCAAGCTCGAGAGTATTACGTTTTTGTTATGCAAATGATCTGATATCTTATCTCGATACTGTTGTGTTGGTAAATAAAATGTTTATTTGGGACTCCGTTATTGATTCCGAAGCAAATAAGCTATTGAAAGCACGAATTCGTAACGTGAGCATCGATACATAAAACGATAAAAACCGAATAAAAGCATGTCGTGCCACGCGCTGTGTAGGGTTCCGTAGTTGCCCGTCGTTACCACAATAATATATTTCAGAAAGAGTCTTTATTTATTTTCATTTAAGTCACCTTTAATGTTTTCTTTTAGGGATTTTTTATTAGATAGGATTTTTTTGCTTTTGCCCGCGGCTTCGTCTATTATAGCTTTTTTTTCTAACTGTACCGTATTTTCCTATTAAAGTATTATATATATTGTTATAAAAATAATTATTTAATTTTTCCCTGTAGAATATAATATTATTCTTTCTCTATGATATTACGCAGAATAAAAGGTACTTAGAAAAATACTAATTATCGGTTTGACTCTCATGAAGAATTCTTATAATGAGCCTTAATTAAAAATTGATAGGTTATTAAAAAAAATACCGGTTAAACACACTAATAGCCATGGTTAGAATTATTAATAGCCTTGTTTTACGAAGCACCATTCAATGAGGTAGTTAGATCCGTTTTCTAGAACAACCAGACCCAGGTTTTGAAAAAACTGTTTTTCTCAAATAATCCGAACCAAACGGGGAATGGAAGCCTGGACCGATCGTTTTCAAGGGCAATCTCCACGTCATTACGCTTATCGGGTTTTTTATTTACACCAACAAATATAACAAAAAATAATTAGCGAAATCGGTCCAGCAGTTCACGCGTGATGCGTTACCAATGAAAATAGGGATTCATTTTTAGGGTTCCGTACCCAAAGGGTAAAACAGGACCCTATTACCATAGAGAAAGAATAATACTACGTAAAACAATTACTAAGGCTTCGCTGTCCGTCTGTCTGTCTGTCCGTCTGTCACCAGGCTGTATCTCATGAACCGTCATAGTTAAGAGAGTTAAAATTTTCACAGATGATGTATTTCAGTTGCCGCTATAACAACAAATACTGAAAAACAGAATACAATAAATATTTAGGGGGGCTCCCACCATACAACTAAAGTGATTTTTTTGCCTTTTTTATAGATAATGGTACCTCGGCGAGTCCGACTCGCACTTGGCCGTTTTTTTATACTAGCTGACCCGGCAAACTTCGTACCTCTTAACAGTTTTTTTTTTCTTCAGCTTTTCGTATTTTTTATTATTTATTCCGCTATTCGGGGCGGAGACAAATCCAACAAATCATAAACCATGAAAATCGGTCCAGCCGTTCTCGAGTTATAAAGTGTTGTAACAAACCCGACTTTTTTATATATTAAGATTCTGCAATTCGGAGCGGAGACAAATCCAACAAATCATAAACCATGAAAATCGGTCCAGCCGTACTCGAGTTATAAGTGTTGTAACAAACACGACTTTGTTTTATACTAAGAAAGAAATACATAAATAATAGCATTCGTTACTTCAAGACGAGATTTAGATAAATGTTTCTATTTTTTCGTTCGTAAATATTTATACCACTCAATGTAGTTATTTTTAGTTCAAGCAGACGCGGCTTGAAAGAGATTTAAATATAAATAACTAAATACCTATACCTGTTTTCTTACTATTCAAGTTTGTTTGTAAATAATCTAGTATTTTACGTAACAAAATATACGTGAAATCAACTGGTTTTAGTCAGAAATGTCTTAATTTCGTTACCTTATAACGAATTACCACATGAAAGAAAAGGCTCCATGCTTTTATTGAAGTCAGTTAAAGCAAGCAGGAATAGGTATTATAATTAACTAATTAGTTGTAATGTTCTCATCATCAGCTTTTGGTAGTCCACTGCTAAATTTAGGATTATTTTTTACAACCTCCGTATCCGAGAGGCGAGCACGCCGGACTATAGGTATTGCGTCGCCATCTCTGAGGTTCCGGGTTCGATCCCCGGTCGGGTAAATGTAGCAAATGAACTTTTCTTATTGTCTAAGGGTCTGGGTGTTGTGGTGAGATGTGTGTCTGATTTCTATAATAAAAGTGCTTGAACTTACCTTAGGATCAGAGCAATGTATGTGATGTTGTCCAATATTTATTTATTTATTGTAACGTCTCGAACTCGAACTATGGGTCGGTTGAATCCAGCGACTACCCTCAACCTTGACTAGGTTGTCAGTCCACAGGGACGGCTGCTCACGCTGCGTCTCCCTGATCGTGGTTGCGATCCTTTCTTCCCCAACGGTTTTAGAGCAAGCGGTTTTGCCCGCCCATGCAGTTCAGTAGCAAATCAGTAATGCATCAGAAAAAAACCGGCCAAGTGCGAGTCGGACTCGCGCACGAAGGGTTTCGTACCATTATCTATAAAAACGGCAAAAATCACGTTTGTTGTATGCCCCCTTATATTATTGTATTCTGTTTTTAGTATTTGTTATAGCGGTAACAGAAATACATCATCTGTGAAATTTCAACTCTCTAACTATCACGATTCATGAGATACAGTCTGGTGACAGACGGACAGACAGACAGACAGACAGATGGACAGCGGAGTCTTAGTAAGAGGATCCCGTTTTACCCTTTGGGTACGGAACCCTAAAAAAACAAAAATAGATAGTTTGGTTTAGATAGATTTCAAAAACTTAAAATATTTACTTTCCTAGCAAACCTTACCTCATGGCAAAAAAACTACACACAATAAATGTTACGTTTTGTAAAAATAGCACATGGTTCAGGCTACTTTAGCCCCAAAAAATATTTACATAGTCCCGAGAGAATCGCAATGAAATCTTTCTATGACAAAATAAAATACACTTATACAACCAAGCTTTACTAAAAGCTTATATAGATACTTGACGACCGTCTGGTGTAGTGGTTCGTGCTCCGGACTTCAATGCCTGGCGGTTGCGGGTTCGAATCCCGCGAGGGGCAAATGTTAGTGTGATGAGCACGAGCATTTGCACCTAAGTCATGGATGTTTATAAACGTATTTAAGTATGTTTATCCGTTATCTAGTCGACATAGCACAAGCTTTGCTCAGTTTGGGGCTAGATAATTGGTGTGATTGTGGAAACAATTTATTATTTATTTACTAATTTATATAGAGCTGGCAGCTACCTCGCACAGCGACTGAGCATCGCAATCCAGCGAGGGAATGCTGCCAGCATCTTGGGTACCGTACCACGAGGACCTATTTATAACTTTTTAGTTTATATTTATACTAAGATATGAGAAAAGTCCTTTCAGTAATAAACAAACAGATAATTGTTAGTACGGTACTTGAAGCTAAGTTTTCGTTTCCCTATGTTACATTTTGACCTATCATCACCAGCCTATATCAGTCCACTGCTGGACACAGGCCTCTCCAAAAGGAGGATTTTGCCATAATCGCCACACTTGGCAAGCGGGTTGGCGATCGCAGTTTGGCCAATGGTGGAGAGGAGACGCTTCTGCCCGTCTTCTTATAGCGGTTCTTGTAGTCGCCTCTTACGACACCCATAGGAAGAGAAGGGGTGGTGCAATTCTTTTAGCGTGCCGGCACCACACGACACTTTAGCATGCCTATAAATATTTTGACCTATAAATATTGTAATTTATAACCCGATAAGGCCCTAGTAAAAGAAGGAAACCGCAATTCCACATCAGGGCGATTTTTTTTTATTAACACAAATTTTTTCACCGGGCGGGGGCGGGGCTAAATCAGACCTGCTCGATATTTGATGTTTTTTCGGCGACATAGGACTTCACTTTGTGGATCGTTTTATTAAAAGAGAGACAAACTTTTGACACCATGCTCAATAATAAGTTTTTCCCCAACAGATGATCATATAACATGGTTGACGCCACCCCGCGGCGTCGTGCCGTGTGTGGTGGCGGACGCGGAGCGGCTACATCGGGGGCCGCCTCCGCCCCTCGAGGCTGACGACAGGCCGAGGGCGAAGCCCTATCGGCGACGGGGCGAGGAATATAAGAGGTAAGCACTTTTGGTTAACTTAAAAAATCACACGTTGGGCGCCAATTATGTAGTCATTAACCTGTAAACTCGGCGCTCACACGTGTGCGCGGAACCATTGTCATTCAATTGTTATCTTTTTTTTCCGAGCATACAGGTTAAAGGGTGGTGATAGTGATGTGATTTAATATATGTAAATAATCTTAATCTTGGAGGCCAAACCGGCAAGCGCAGCGTGGGACGTCCACCCCCAAGGTAGGCAGACGACCTGTTAAAGGTTGCAGGACGACGCTGGATGCAGGCCGCTTCCAACTGGCCGATCTGGAAGTCACTGGGGGAGGCCTATGTTCAGCAGTGGACGTCCTGTGGCTGAAATGATGATGAATCTTAATATAGCCATTGTATATTTTGGTATATTTGTTTTTAATATCATAGCTTAGTGGTGCCAGTACCTAAACACCTGAGTAAAGTGATCTTACCTTTTGACAGTTGCATTACCCATCAATCTGCATTGAACTCTCGTGATGGGATCGTAAATACTTAACTTTATTATTGTGATTTTTTTTATTAAAATACTTTTGTTTAGTAATACTTATTTTGGTGCCCAACATGGTGTTTCTTGACATTTTTTTTCTACAGAAGTTAGTACATATTTTGTGTCAATTTACGTTAATTTTTCTTCAATATCCAGATTAAGTGCCGACGGCGGCGTGGAGGTTAGCCGCAGGAAGAACGGCACCGAGGGTGTCCACCAGTGCGCTGTGAATCATCCCAGAGGCATTGTACTTGGGTACCCTCAGCGGTGGAAGTTTGCTTGTGAGTACTAAACATATTTTTTTTGTCGCAATGACATCTATAAAAGAAATGCCTTTTACATCAGCATTGCAATATTAAACTGCTCCCCGAATAACTTCAAATTCTTAAAAGGGCTTATAAAGAAATTGACTAAGTGGCTCTTGGTTTTTTTAATAGTTTTAGCGAATATTATCACTGGCGAGTGGTGGCATATTATTTAATTACAATATGGCATCGGCGACATTATATTAATATAATAGTTTATTTTATTCTAATTTAATTTAATTGTTTTTAAATCAAATTTTGTATAAGTATATTATAATTTTGTTTGAAATTTGCGAGCCGACTAAACACACGCCTGTACCAAATTTTTGTCAGCTGGTTTTTGATGTGTTTTGACAAATATCCGATTGAACTTGAACTAAGGTTGCAATTTCAAGCCACTTCTAGTAGTTTTAAAGTACTTGTATAATGCAAATGGTTTCTTAGTGGAACCATTATGAATCCCGATAACTTACCAGAGCCATAACCATCAACTCTTAAAACAATCTCAAAGTTGTCAAATCTGTCAATTTTGGTACGTCATTTCATACAAAATTTGTCAGAAATGATAATGTTTGACAGATTTGTGATTGTTTTAACAGTTCATGTTACAGTTCACAATTAGTTCAGTTAGGGCCCAGGACTGTTGATAGAGTTAGTTCATTCCGGTGCCTTTAGACGAGCGACCTTCAGAATAAGCTTTAAATTTTCAAATTGTTAGTATCATGTTGTAAACGGCAGCTTTTCTTGAACTAATAACCATTCCCATTTTGAAGTAAACATTTTTGAGTTTTCAATTTGTTGATTAATGCCGAAAAGTAGAAAAAAAGGTATTAATAATGCCTTACACGAGTTTAATTTCGCATTTTTACCAATATTTAACGAAAGTAAACGTAATTTAATATAAATGTGTTTGAGATCCGAACAGATAGCAGATAACGTTGGCTGTAAACAAGGAGAAAAATTTCTTTGTTTGAATCTTTTATTATATTAGAAGTATGTTTTCCAGGAAAACACAAGTACATTTTGTGTGTTTTTCCTGGAATTTGATATCGGAATTGGATTATTTTATATTTTCATTATGAATAAAACAAACTGTCTCTTGTAAACGGAATAAATGCGATGCCTATAAGGGACTGCGCCCACTATCGGCACGAAACGGCGAGGTATTTTTAGGTGAAAAATAGTAATGTACCTTAATATAAACTGAAAAGCAAAATTTTTTTTTTCGTTTAACCTAAATAACTACGTTTCTTAATTAATGTAAGTATACCTAATCAACTCTTTTTGGAATCGGTGCCAGCCATTGAGAGTTAAAATGTGTTCATTCGCATCGACTCTAAAAAGAACTTATTAGGTATACTTACATTAGTTTAAGGAACTTACCTAGTTATTAAAGATTTTTTTTGCTTTTCACTTTTTCGGCGGGTTTATAATTTTTTTTTTTTTAAAGTTTTTTTTTATGTTTTTCTGTGGATATAAAATCAGCATTAAAATCTGAGAGTGAACACTAAATCACCCTATTCTCCACCCTTAGGGTAAGATTTTTTTCAAAATTTATATAGGTGGGACTAACTACCTACGGGGTATACTCTTTTTAATAAAAAAATAATTATCAAAATCGGACTACTTTGTAAAAAGTTATGCGTGATCATACATAAAATAAAAATAAAAATAATACGCGTCGACTTGAGAACCTCCTCCGTTTTTTAGTCTGATAAAAATTGCAATGATAGTGGTCTCAACAAGCCGCGGTATGCTTAGGAATACCGAATTATTAATTCCAACCTTATATTCATAATATTAAGGTACATTATTACCCCCAGTCCCTAAGAGAGCAAAAATCTTGTGACGGAATTTCGGCAAATGAAGTCAAAAAAGAAATTGGCTCTTTTACCGTAATTAGGTACTAGTATGTTATATTTGTCCGAATTCCTTATGTTAATATGGCATTCAGGAATTTTAGGATATACAGGTTGTCCCGTATATCAAGGACTACGTTGTAACCAGTGTAAGCACATATTCTATACTCATGGTGAACAACTTTTGTGCTACGCGTTTTGCTTTGTATAAAAATTTATCGACTTCCCATAAAAAATTACCAAACTTGACTTTATCTAAGAATACCGATTGAATATGTATAGAAAGAAAAAAAAACATGCATATTTAAAAAACTTACAGAGCAAAAGTTTGTTCACAATGTGAATTTTGTTTTCGTATAGAATACCTGACAAAATCTCAAAATCTCAAAACCTAGGTAACCACATGGTTACACGTCAAAAAATAAATACGCCAACTGTTGGCGCCAATGTTTGTTTCGCCCGCTCAGTGGCAGGCGCGCGTGTTACCAAAGCAACCCATAATTGTTACCATAGTAACCATAGTTGTTACTCACTCAAATCTAGCCTGTTCTTTTGGTGACAATTGCAGCACCACACTCTATCTAGACATGTTTATAATCAAAGGTGGTTACAAAGTTGTCCTTGATTTTACGGGGCACCCTGTATGTGATGTGCGAAGCCTGGATAGGAGCTGTATTGATTGCTCAGGCCCGGTGAATTGTTACGGTGCAGAATTTAGAATTCAGACCGCTTGAAATTAAATTCTGATTTATAAGGTGTTTCATAAATATCTGCCACAGTTATGGATGAAAGTATATAGAAAGATAACGATGATCAAGAAATTTTATGCTCCGGATGTCATCTATTTATTATTAAAACCAGCTGACCCGGCGAACTTTGTACCAGCTTACAGTTTTTTTTTCGTAAGCTTTTTCAATGTTTTGATTATTTATTCTGCTGTTCGGGGTAGAGACAAATCCATCAAATTATAAACCATGAAAATCGGTCCAGCCGTTCTCGAGTTATAAGTGTAGTAACAAACACGACTTTGTTTTTTTTTTAAATATAAAAAATAGATGACGTCGGTAAAAAAATAATATAGTCTCTTAAAAACAACTTCTGTTGATCATTTAATCAGATTTGGATCAGGTAACACATCCAAGTGTAGAAGTGAGGTAGGTACTCCTCAATTACAAGAGGCACTTTTGCTTCATATTTATACCTACTAACCTTTCCTGGAACATCAAACAAATACTTGTTTTAATCTACGCCTACATTAATGGTATTATTAAAAACAATTTAAAATCTTACCACATTGGCTTAAGAACTACACCGTTCTATGTTGTACTTTAAGTTCACAGAATGTTTAACGCGCAGCGCAGCGTGGGACGTCCACGCACAAGGTGGACAGACGACCTGGTAAAGGTTGCAGGACGACGCTGGATGCAGGCCGCTTCCAACCGGCCGATCTGGAAGTTACTGGGGGAGACCTATGTTCAGCAGTCGACGTCCTGTGGCTAAAATGATAATGATGAATGTTGAAACGTATGAATCGAACCTTGTCTCTTGTCCTTGTATTTCAAGTAACAAACTCACAAACTATTGGTTGCGCAAACTTATTACTTGGTTTCCAATAATGTGAACAATGAGTGGAATGCAGTAATTCTATTCAATGGTGTGTGATAAGAAGGTCACATTACGTAACTACGATAAGAGGAACTCTTTTATAAAATACAATACACAATTAAGACTTATTGAGAGGTATGACTGAATTAATGATTGAGTAGTAGCGAACTAATTTGCTTTAACAATGTTAAGCGGTACTTCACGCCTAGTCAGCTTTTAACTCTTTACAAAGCTCAAGTCCGATCTTATATGGAGTACTGCTGCCACCTTTGGGACGGCTCGGCGAAATACCAACTTGCTGCACTTGACTCGGTGGAACGCAAAGCCAAGAGAATAATAGGCGATAAAAAACTGATGGCGTCCAAGCTGCACAGCCTGGCTCACCGCCGCAAGGTTGCTTGCCTATCGGTCTTCTATAGATTGTACTTCGGAGAGTGTGCTCATGAGCTGCATGAGCTCATACCACCGTCACCTTTCTTCCATCGGACATACAGACGCACGGCCGGCTACCATCCGTTCTTAGTTGATATACCCATAATCCGCACTAAGCGCTTCTAATCATCTTTTATAATGCGCAGAACTAAAGAGTGGAATTCCCTGCCTGCGTCTGTATTTCCGAGTGCATATTACCTGACTCTCTTTAAGTCCAGAGTGAATAGGCATATTCTGGGCAAGCTCGCTCCATCGTAGATCCCATCTATGCTCTAGAGCAAGATCGGGGTCAAGAGTAAGCCCATCTCAAATAAAAAAAAATGGCTACCCCGGGCCTAGCTCGAAAGTGTTCCTTTCGTTCGGTCGTATAAACCTAACAAATTAAAATGGCCAGTCCATGTGTCAATCCTTTAATAAAATATGACCAATTCAATCTAGCCGTGTAAAAAACCAGACCGTTTTCAATTGTTTATAATTATAAAATATTGTCAAACCTTTGATACGGGGGAATGCATGTTTTAATTTGATCGGATAATACGACCGAACGATGCGCTTTCATATAAGGCCTCTTGGGTTCGATTATCGGTCTGGTCAATTAAGAAATCAAACTTTAGAAAATTAGCTTAGGTTTTCTAGAAGATGGTGCTATGTCTTGGTGACAAGGGGTGACGGAGCTTCAACTCTAATATCGTTTTAATATTTTTTTAAGACTTAATACTTGAAAAAAATCGTCTGCCTCAGGTGGGATCCTCTTTTACCACTAAGCTACCGAGACGTTAGTCAACTCGACGAAATCTTTCAAGTGGTTCTCGCTGTCAAAGACAGCGTATTTTCTGATCAATGTTATAATGATAATCGTAATCGCCCGGTATGCGATGGACGTGGGTTCGGATCCCACCTGAGGCGGATGATTTTTTTCAAGTATTAAAAATCTTAGATAAACCTAGCATGGTAATTGCTAATAACAAAAATAATAATCGTTTTATTATTCGAACATTTGATCTAAGTTTGCATTTGGCCTGATCATAGGTATTATTTTTATTGGATGTCTAAACTGAATAGAGACTTACACACCTGACTGTAATAAGTATAATTTTAGGAATTTATGACAATCATGATTCAGCAACATTAAGCTAATCACGATTTCCACTATTGCCAGTCCTAATGACTATCGTCGTTATCAAATATAATTGCTTTCATCAAAGAGGTTTCCCGCCTTTTTTAAACGTGTTGAAATCTAATTTAATGCCATTTATATGTCTTTACCGGTAAAAACAATTACTATAATCACATTTTTATACTGTACAAAGTGTTATATAATGCCGTGTGTACATGGTTAAAATAATGAAAGAGGTTTGAGCTGAGCATTAACTTTCTCAGATAATAATACTAATCAATACTTTTATGACCTACCTAAATACCTTTCGCCCATGAGGTAGTTCGTAATAGGTAATAGTGGTACTATCGTGATATGCAAGGATCTGGTTGTGCACATTGCCATCAGAGCCCCGTTAATCTTAGACAGGGAAACCAGAGCATTTGGATAATGGTAACACAGCCTGTGTTGTAACACTGCAGGTTTTATTATGATGTGATGATTCAACGCCAAGAAAGAAGTATGATTTCGTATACACTGATTCTGAAAATTTTGGATTGCCCGAATAGCAGAAGGTCGTAGGTTGAATTACCACAAATGTTTTTTTTTCTCCAAATTATATTATCGTTAACTTTAAAGTATGATGTTTTACTACTAGACTCAATAGTCAGCTTAAGTGTGAATACGGCTTTACGTAAGTCAATTTATTCTTGACCAAACAAAGTCGTGTGGAATGCAGGAAATGCAAGATGACATCAAGTGATTAGGCCATGCATCAGTCATTAGGACCGGTGCGTGAACGTGGTTCGTAATTAATTGAGTAAACGGGTATTGAATATTAATAGGAGTAATAATGATTGAACTTGCTCAATTGCAAGTTGTAATCAAATAAAAGCGAAACAAAATGAACAAATACCAAAGTACTTTATACGAAGTACAAAAACTAGAATTTAAATATTTTATTGTACAAAATAATCGTTCAAAAATAATCGACTATAGTACTAGGTGCCGTGTGGTGCCGGCACTTTAAAAGAATTGCACCACCCCTTCTCTTCCTATGGGTGTCGTAAGAGGCGACTACAGGAGAACCGCCATAAGAAGACGGGCAGCAGCGTCTCCTCTCCACCATTGGCCAAACTGCGATCGCCAACCCGCCTGCCAACCGTGGCGATTATGGCAAAATCCTCCTTTTGGAAAGGCCTGTGTCCAGCAGTGGACTGTTATAGGCTGGTGATGTGATGATGTGATGTGATGTGTACTAGGTTACAGGAAAAACTCGACCTCCGTTCTACAATGGTATAAACTTTAAATATTATTATTTTGTGAATAAACTATACTCGTAAATAATCAATCTTTGTTATGGAAATAGTTGTTGAATTAATAGTTGACAAGCAATTGATATTTTCAAAATCCTCCAAACCCAAATTAAAAAGAATTCAATCACATAAATCGTTTTTATATTCATAATTATAAAAAAAGGACCAAATCTAAACTTGCAAATAAAATAACGTAAACAGCTCCAAATAATTCGACCTCCGTAGCCGAGACGCGAGCACGCCGGACTGTAAATGGCGCCGCCATCTCTGAGGTTCCGGGTTCGATTCCCGGTCGGGTCAATGTAGAAAACAAACTTTTCCATATTGGCTCGAGTCTGGGTGTTGTGGTGCCGTCGTTGTTTCTGATTTCTATAACACAAGTGCTTAGCTACTTACCTTAGAATCAGAGCAATGTATGTGATTTTGTCCAATATTTATAAATAAATAAAAAATATACCTAATATACCTAAATACTGTGAATACCTATTTAGGTATATCCCAGAGGGCTGGGTTTCGGACAGGTGACTAACTTCGTTAAGAGTTTGGGCAGAAATGTCTGACCTTTGTTCGATTAACTTTGTAAATATTAAAGACTTTCCGAACCATCTAAATAATGGGTCCGTGGGAATATTAGATCCGTTTGAAAGCTTAATAATTAGGAGTTTATGTAGTTTTTGTGGTAGCTCAGTGGTAGGTACTATCGCGGGCTCCGACGCCTGACCCGTCTTAAAGCTAAAATCGGTAAAACAAACGTAGTAAAATGCATAACTAATCAGGGCGGGTTGGGGCGTGTCCGGCGCGTTGCGCTTACACAGGAATATTTCTACAAAGGGGTAAGGCGTCGGAGCCCGCGATAGTACGTCTCATATCTGTGGAGTGTGATTTTGCGTCCGTGACTCTGGAGGAAACGAAAGCGCATCGTTCGGTCGGTCGTATTATCCGATCAAATTAAAACATCCGTTCCCCCGTATCAAAGGTTTAACAATTTATGAACAATTGAAAACGGTCGGTTTTTTACACAGCTAGATTGAGTTGGTCATATTTTATCAAATGATTGACACATGAGACTGGCCATTTGAATTTGTTGGGTTCATACGACCGAATGAAAGATACACTTTAGTGCTAGGCCCCATGGATTTTTCAGATTCTATGTACCTACGTATTGATACCGTTCAGCAGTGAGAAAAAACATCATGGCGAAACTTTATACTGCTTATACTGCATATTAAAAAAAACTGGATGGATTGGACCATGGCTACACGGTCCGAAAATGGTCATCTAACATCTTATAATCCCGGCATCGATGTTGAGTGCTTAGCAAAGAGTGGGGATCGCTTTGCGTATCTTACGAGACGATCATCGTATCAGAGACGCGTGTCGCTTGTGCGCAGAGCTAACAACCAATCCCGGCCGGCGTAGCAGGCGCGTCGCGCGACTAGCCAATCACGTAATAGTAATGGTCTTTTGCGCATCTTTCGCCCAGCGCTCAAAATCCGAGCCGTTTATATTTTTAACACACTGTTACCTTAATACTGTTCTTTTTCTTTGCTCCTCCTGGCGTTTCATTCTGCTTGCAGTAAGTTGAGTTATAACAAAATCAACATTAAAGGAAAAAGAGATATTTTAACACAAATTAAGAAGGTACTTAGTTCTCAAAGTGGGCCATACAAACAACGCTTTTTACAATTAATACAAACAATTCTATTTACCAATTTCTTGTTTCTAATAGGTAATCAAAAAAACCTTTGATTTGAATTGAAATTATTTACTTCTAATTACAACACCAAATCAATCAGAATAAACTTCACAGCAACCTTTAAAGAAATGGTTCTTTCAAATAGTTCAAAGGTGTCAATTATAGGTGAAGCTAATTCCTTTGAAATCAGCCGATTGATTGACAAGGTTTTTCTTTAAACAATATTATTTTTTTATAACATTTTAGCCTTTGAGTTTTCACTTTTAGGACCTTTTTCGGAATTACCGCTCTAACATTCGTAAATATTAGGTATTATTCATTAGTTACCTTCCGTTCAGGGAGTGATCCTACTCCTCTTACGACGACCAGCCCCTCTAGCAGGAGCGACAAAACACCATATGATATGATACGATATAGCAATTTATCGACACTTGTCAAAATATGATAACATAGCCGCCATCTTGAACTTTTATCGAAACAGTAAGTATGTACGTGCCGGCGACATCACAGTCACGATTTTTCGATAAAAGTTCATAATTTTGACAAAAAATATGCGATAAATCGCTATAACATATTATCGTGTTTTGTTGCTCATGCTGTATTTATTGCTGCTGTAGGGGCTGCATGGAAAAACTTTTTTTGGGTTCCTTACTTAAAGAGTAAAAACGGGACCCTATTTTCTTAAAGTATCTAATATTGAAATTTTATATAAATAATGCATGATTCTTAAAATTATTAAATTAAATAAATATCGCAATAATATGTAACAACTGAAATGTACCTTCTTCAAGGACAAATAAATAAATATTTCATTTCATTTCATTTCATTTCATATTTCATTTCATTTCATTTCATATTTCATTACTAAGACTCCATAATCTGTCTGTCACCAGACTGTATCTCATGAACTGTGATAGCAAGACAGTTGACATTTTCACAGATGATGTATTTATGTTGCCACTATACTAACAACAAATACTAAAAACAGAATAAAATAAACATTTAAGTGGGGCTCCCATACAACAAACGCGATTTTTGCCGTTTTTTGCTCTATATTAAAAACGGCAACAGTTAGACGCTTTAAATATTCACGTTCATGGTACGGAACCCTTCGTGCTCGTGTGCGACTCGCAATTGGCCGGATTTTTTATCGTCAGGAAAAATGCTGTGACGCATTCTCATCACCACCCCTGTAGTGTGTCGAATTGGAATTTATTTTCTCGAATTCGACATTAATAAAAATACGTTTGATTGTAAAACTCAATTGTTTTTAATTACGGACTCTTTGCCGATATATCGGGTGTAAAAAAAAGCTTAACGAAGCCGAATACCACATATTCTACGTGTTATTACGATCATTTTTTTATCTTACACTATACCTGGGAAATGACGGGTTACCGAGTTATAGACAGTAAAAGTTACAATTTTTTTTCAAAGATTTTCACAAAATTGACTTCTGTTTGATAATACTAAACTTTTTTACAAAGAAACATGATCCGCTTATACACACAGGCATAGTCTGTGGCGTGCGCGCTATACATTGCGGGTTAGAAATAAGTTATTTTTTTTGATACCCAAAAATAAAAGTCATTTCCCAGCAATTATTTTTTTTGCATTCTACTTGGTTTTAAGTATAGAATTCGTGGTTTAAGGCTTCGTTAAGCCTTTTTTACACCCTGTATATTTTGATTGTTTAAATTAATTGTTTTTAATTACGTACTCTTTGCCGATATATGAAGGTTCGCGCAATCACTTTACCACCTTTGACTGTCCTTCTTTTTACGATTTTTTTAATTTTCCTAAATGGGTTATCAGACATTAGAATGTATTTACATTTCTGATACACGACCTCTTACAACAAGGGTGTGTTGTAATAAATATTTATGTACTTCTGTGGAATTCTGAAGATATAACATACGCTGCTCTCGAGAGATGGGGAACAAGTTTCCTTTTACCGAAATCAAAGGCATGAATCATGATAAAAGGTTATTTTAATATCGTTTACATAATAAAGGAAACAAGTTAGTTTGTATATAAGTGAAATACAGGAATCCATGTGTTTTAATTGAGCAATCTATCAGTTTTACCAGATTTATTAAAAGCAACGTAAGGCATAAGCCTAACCGCCAGAGACAAACACTAGAAATTGATAGTATCCAGATTATTATAAATATTCGTTTCAAAAGGAACTTAGACTAGAACCAGTTTAGAAATAATATTTTCAGAATTGACCCTAAATGGGAATCGAACCAGGGGCCCTAGGGGACAATGTTGATACCGGCTAAAAGAGGTAGTCGCGATTTGGTGTCATATGTAATCATTGTCAAAATTTACCTTTTGAAGTAGTTGTTTTAGGTTTTTAGTTTCCATGAAAAATGAAAATGTCGCTCTTTATTTACATCTATCTTATTCTTCACGGTTTTGAGATTAGTATAATAATTGACCATAGTTGACATAGCCCGACGGATTAGCAAGCTAAAGTGGCAATGGGCGGGGCACATAGCACGTAGATCTGACGGCCGATGGGGCAGAACGGTTCTGGAATGGAGGCCACGTACCGGCAAGCGCAGCATGGGACTCACACCCATAAGGTGGGCAGACGACCTGGTGAAGGTTGCAGGAAGCCACTGGATGCAGGCCGCTTCCAACCGGCCGATCTGGAAGTCACTGGGGGAGGCCCATGTTCAGCAGTGGACGTCCTGTGGGTGCAATAATGAATAATTAAACACAATACATATCACTTTGACCTTTACAAAAATAAATAAGTAAATATTGGACAACATCACATACATTGCTCTGATCCTAAGGTAAGTAGCTAAAGCACTTATGTTATAGAAATCAGAAACAACGACGGTACCACAACACCCAGACCCGAGCCAATATAGAAAAGTTCGTTTTCTACATTGACCCGACCGGGGATCGAACCCGGAACCTCAGAGAAGGCGGCGCCATTTATAGTCCGGCGCGCTCGCCTCTCGGCTACGGAGGTCGTCAACGTATCAATGTACTGTTATACCTTGAGGCCAGCGAATGTTCATTGTTTTACATTGTTTATTTTTGGCACATCGGTTAATTTGGACAAACAATTAATGAGTCTACGAGCACTTAATTGTTTGAAGAGAAAACTTCCCGAAATTCTAAGAATAAAACGTTTTCCGCAGATCTGCAAATTTTAGAGGTGGCTCGATCAAGAGTTCTGTCAACACTGTTTAAAACAAGAGTTTCTTGCAAGATATTTTACTTTTAATGAAAATCCGGAAAGTGCGAATCTACACCGTGAATTTTGAGATACCCGAGAAAATTAACTAACATACTCAGATATCGATATACATCGAATTTGGCGAATAAAAAAAACGGAACGGCGTACGGCGTTGGCGTACGGAAGGAATAACTATGAATGAAAAAAAAAATCATTCATAGTTATTCCTTCCGTACGCCAATATTACGCGACTAAATTAGCCGTTAATGTTGGAATGATAATGATTACTATTTGAATTAGCAGGACTTTTATAGTGCATATTTTTTAAGGAATGTTAGGGACCTATTAAATAAATTTCTCATAAAAAAAATTTTTTTTATTCGCCGAATTCGATGTATATCGATATCTGAGTATGTTAGTTAATTTTCTCGGGTATCTCAAAATTCACGGTGTATAGTACCGTACCGTATTTTCGTGATTATCTTAGCTTTTAGCGTAAGCTTGTCTTGATCAGTTTTTACTACCAGTTGACCAGTGATTTGTATCACTATACCTATACTACGTATAGGATAGTGATACAAATCGTATGTTGGGTGCAACTTCTTATTTCCTTATAATTAGAGACAGATAATTATATAGTCATAAATGTGGATGTTGCTTACTCGATCGCGCTAGAAGTTAAACGAAATTTGGCATAGGTACCTTCATTAATTGGATTTTATTTATTTATTTTATTTATTTAAGGAACACAAACAGTGCAATTAACAATCTTTGCCTAATATCCAATAACATTATGCTTAGTTTTAGTACATACACAAATAATATGTGTCCACAACACTAGCCAAAAATAATAATACCATACATGCAAATTTACTTACAAAGCAAAATAACATTAAAGAAACTTTAATTTATAACTTATACATATATTTACTACATTAAACTCTATTATTTATTACATAACTACTTTTAACTTACGTTATTTATTTATTCAAATATACATTTGTGCAAATTGGTCTTGAACTGTGCTGGTTTATCGCAAAATATGTCTAAGCTGTTAAAATGATTTAGCCTAAGATATGATTTTTATCCCATGTTATTTTAGGGATGAAAAGTCGCAGGAACACACAAACATTAGCGATGTCAATGTGTGGGTTCCTCATGCGTGCACTATTATAAAGCGTTGATATCCACTAGCACAAATTACGTATAGCGGCGGCGCGCTAGACAGATAGGCCACTCGGAACTAAGCGTCAAAATCGTTACGCACAAATTGACAATTGCGTTTATATGCAATCTCGGACGATTCGGGGCAGTACTACAGCGGACTGTCACTCATGACAGTTTATTGTTACGTGAGAAAAATGCATATAAGCGTTTTTATTAGGTACTGCTGCAGTGTGTTTGGATGTTTGAATACAACACAAAATTGTGATTACACGTTCTTTAAATTTCCAAAATATTTTTTTCTATTTTGTGCCACAGCTATGATTTGTTTTGTGGCCACAAGCTGAAGGTTTGAACCATGCCCAAAGGAATACTATCGTGCAATGTTAATCGATCTCCCTGGGCCAGGGCTGACGCGGTGCCATCAATCAAACTGGTGATTGATTGCTATCTATACCCTAGGCTTATCCGATAAATGTCGTGCTCTGTAAATCCCAACGGAATCTCCACCCGACACTGACAATTCTCTCTCTTGCTATTCTTATTAGTCTATTAGTGGAAATTTCTACAAGTCTGTACGAAGCCAGAGAAGTTGGCCAGTTCTTAGGATTCCGTACCCAAAGGGTAAAACGGGACCCTATTACTGAGGCTCCGCTTTCCGTCTGTCTGCCTGTCTGTCCGTCTGTCACCAGGCTGTATCTCATAAACCGTGATAGTTAGAGAGTTAATTATTTTATTGATTATGTATTTCTGTTGCCTCTATAACAACAAATACTAAAAAACAGAAAACAATTAATATTTAATGGGGCTCCCATACAGCAAACATGTTTTTTTGTTGTTTAATGGTACGGAACCCTTCGTGCGCGTGACTCGCACTTGGCCGGTTTTTTTACTTATGTTAAACCAAGTCTAGGTACTTATAATATATTGTTTTGATTATGACGATAAGACGACCTCCGTAGCCGAGCACGTCGGACTTTAAATGGCGCCGCCATCTCTAAGGTTCCGGGTTCGATCCCCGGTCGGGTCAATGTAGAAAACGAACTTTTCTATATTGTCTCGGGTCTGGGTGTTGTGGTACCGTCGTTGTTTCTGATTTCTATAACACAAGTGCTTTAGCTACTTACCTTAGGATCAGAGCAATGTATGTGATGTTGTCCAATATTTATATATTTATTTATTTATTATGAAGCATTTAAAATAAGGAGTTTAAAGGTTTTGTTATACATTTTATGTTAAATTTATGGTAAAAAACCTTTTAAGCCCGGATTCCCCGGAATAGGGGCTAAGAAAACGTTTGTTGCGTTCGCGGTTTCTTTTGAAGCCTGTCAAGGAGGTTGAGACCTCAGGGCTACCCTCTTTAAGCCTGACATGCCGAATCGTTTTGCTTCGCTTTTCGGCTTTTCTTAAAAGTATTCATCAAAGGAACGTTGCTAAAATAAAAATAGTTCCCACGAATCAGGTTCTACAATCTTTATTTTCAGCAAATACATTTTCATTACTTTGTAAGTAATTGTAAATTTTTATTTTTTATGGACCCTTAGAATGATGCCTAACAGTTTTCATTCAATTAGACCGAGCTGGGAATCGAACCCGGGGTCATTAAGCGTTCAAGGCCAACCACCGCGCTATTACGCCAATCAGGGTTTTATTAAACTTCAAGTAAGCTAATGTCGTTGTTTCTGATTTCTATAAGACTAGTGCTAGATCTAGCTTACCTTTATATCCTAAGCAATGTATTTGATGTTGTCCATCATCATCATCATCATCATTTCAGCCACAGGTAGTCCACTGCTGAACATACGACCGCCATAGCCGAGAGGCGAGAATGCCGGATTTTAAATGGCGTCGCCATCTCTGAGGTTCCGGGTTCGATCCCTGGTCGGGTCAATGTTGAAAACGAACTTTTCTATATTGGCTCGAGTATGGGTGTTGTGGTACAGCCGTTGTTTCTGATTTCTATAACACAAGTGCTTTAGCTACTTACCTTAGGATCAGAGCAATGTATGTGATGTTGTCCAATATTTATTATTATACGCCTCCCCCCTCAGTGATTTCTCGATTGGCCGGTTGTGCGCGGGCTTCATCCAGCGGCTCCCTGCAATCTTTACCAGGGCGGTAACCACGAACTCTTGAAACAATCTCAAATCTGTCAAACATTATCATTTCTGTCAAATTTTGTATGAAATGACGTACCAAAATTGACAGATTTGACAACTTTGAGATTGTTTTAAGAGTTCATGGTTATGGCCCAGGGCCCTAACCATGAACTGTTAAAACAATCACAAATCTGTCAAACATTATCATTTTTGTCAAATTTTGTATGAAATGACGTACCAAAATTGACAGATTTGACAACTTTGAGATTGTTTTAAGGGTTCATGGTTATGGCCCAGGGCCCTAACCATGAACTGTTAAAACAATCACAAATCTGTCAAACATTATCATTTCTGTCAAATTTTGTATGAAATGACGTACCAAAATTGACAGATTTGACAACTTTGAGATTGTTTTAAGGGTTCGTGGTTTTGGCCCAGGGCCCTAACCATGAACTGTTAAAACAATCTCAAATCTGTCAAACATTATCATTTCTGTCAAATTTAGTATGAAATGACGTACCAAAATTGACAGATTTGACAACTTTGAGATTGTTTTAAGAGTTCATGGTTATGGCCCAGGTCGTCTGTCCAGCCTGTCGATTCTGTAAACAAAACCACGCTCACTTCGTCGCTGCACTCGCTCATCAACGATAAATAATATGAACCTTCTTACTAACAAGATAGAGGCTATGTTCGTTTGTACGGCTAAGTCGAGTTTTAGAGCGCGTCCGCAGCTTGTGGGTGGACGTCGCACGCTGCGCTAATGTTGTTGTTCTGATGTTGTCCAATACTAATCAGTTAATTGTCTTAGCATCAAAAACTACGAATTTACTTTTACTCATATAACCCATGATACTTGCTAATAAAATACAAGACGTTCCGATGATTTGCCAATAAATAAACAGTAAGAAAGAAAAACTGCCATTTGGTAAATCTGTCACGAGTTAGTAATGGGTGTATGTAACTTCTGCCTAGAAACTTTGGACAGACTCTTCCTAGAGGCGATTTGTAAAGAACGGAGTTTTTCTAAGAAAAGAATACGCTGATATACAGGGTTACATTGCAAAGGGGTGCCAAATTGTATAAATATTATATAAATATTTTTCTATTCTATTCTATTCTATTCTAAATTTTCAGGGACCACTCAGAATCAGTAACTAAATCGATCTACTTACATAGTAAAGATCTAAAAAAACAAATTTATTTTAAAAATATATATTATTATCCGCTGTTCAAGGATGGTACGCGTGGATAATCTTGCCTCATTCATAAAAAATACGCACGCACTATCTCTGTGCAACCTAGAACTGTTAAGTTCAATGCAATAATAGTCACAATGGCGCGTGAAAACAAACCTTAGCCTTTTCGATGTAAGGTACATTTCTAACAGCAGAAGCGTCCTCGCATACCAGAAGTTCAAATTAACAACAAATACCATAATCAGTGCACCTCTAGAACTTATTTTTAAAATTTGGCACCCCTTTGCAATGTAACCCTGTATTGCTCTAAAAAATGAATTACATAAATGGTTGTACCCGCAATTAGATCTCAATCGCATTCCACTTATTTACATAAATAAGTAACTAGCTTGGACTAACTAGTACCTACTATATTTAGATGTGTGTCTATTTCTTATATTATCTCTTGCGTGCTAAGCTTGATTGACCAAAACATGTTTTGTAATTTAATTTTAGTAAGAAATTTTAATTTCTATGAATGTAAATCACCTACAACAAGTAAACCAAAATAAAAAATATTTAAAAAGATATCACTCTACGTAATTTAGCTTCCAGATGTATTTTTAAACAACTTTAGAAAAGGTTCTTAATTCGGTTAACTTCGCCAAAAGTGAACCGCTTTAGAGAATACTTTTTTAATTAAATTAAATCTTTTATGATGGTTGTCACATATTTAAAAAAAATATTAAAAATTCTTATAAAATGATAAATTGGTGTTATATTGTTTGACTTAAAAAAAATACAAATTTGTTTTTCATTTGTTTCAGCCATCGAAAAGCAGTTTACAAAGCAGCCTCAGAACGGTACGGCCAGAGCCGGCCAGCCATACGCGCTCTCCTGCGAGGTGTCCTCCGCGCCTCCCGCCTCAGTCTCCTGGCTCAGAGACGGCCAGAGCTTGTCACATGATGACAGGTAACCATTGAACAGCTTACTCCTGACAGCATAGTTTTATTTCGAGGTAGGCGGTAGATAATTACTAATGTGTTTTATTCATAAAAAATAGTAGTTTTCATCAAAAACACACATTTCTAAGTACCTACTGCCTACCTCAGTTCATTTATCAGGTAGGCACTGCCTAATTGCCTATATGCACCGCACGCCCCTGCTGACCACCAATCATTTGACATACTTTTTTATGTACTGTGAAAACGCACCTCTGCCTTAGAATTTCTATGGCGATAGCAAGCTATGACGTCATTGGTTACCGGACTCGACTGCTTGACTTTTTATTGATTTTGAAGCAAACGAAAATCAGATTCTTCTTATAAATGATAATGTACCGGGTTCACGGGCCTTAAATAAGGTGTCAGATTTAATAAATAATGTCTTATGCTGGGGCTGCACCTGCGTCTAATGTCGTTAATTAGTGCTCTATTTGACGTAGTACGCAGGTGTGGCCTGTCTTTGTGTGCTAATTTGCTTCAATAACATTAGACGTTAGGCGATAGTTCGGACGGCGGTAACTTTTGACACATCAAAGAGATTAAGCGGGCGTTTAGTGCGTTGTTGTGGCTACACCTACTACACTTAACATGTTAAAACACGGTCACATTCAAAAAATCTTTGTGAAATAAATGTTTAAGTGCATAAATATTAAGTTAGGATGGAATAGACAAAATGAGAAAAGTATTGAGTTCTTAAAAGCTTTTTTTTATTTATTTTAAAGATACAGTCACAGATCACACGTTAACTAAGTCGCTAGAAGCTAGAATTAAACGTCAAATAAGTGTGGCCACGTTCTTAGCGCGTAGCTTAATGCTTTAATTGAGTTAACGCTAATCATGCCGATATTTGAAAGTTAGGCGTCACGCAGGTGAAGCCCCAGCATTAGAATTATTTATGATTGATTTCCACTAGCCTATTAGTCATTGTTTCCTTAGGATTCACCTTACCTTAGGATTAGAACAATGTATGTGATGTTGTCCAATATTTATTTATTTATTTCGTCTTCAATCCAATGATTATACAACGTGTAACTCAAAATACGCAAAAGCAGTTAGAGGATCATTTTGCTGCACGAAAACAAATTTAAAAAATAAATAACACTTGAAAAAAATCATCGACCTCAGGTGGGACTCGAACCCACGTCCCATCGCATACCGGGCGAGTGCTTTGACCACTAAGCTACCGAGGACGTCACGTGACAAGATGAAATTCCTCAAGTGTTTTTTCTCGCTGTCAAAGCCAGCGTATTCTGATCAATGTTGTAGCTATATGTATAGCTGAGTAGTATACTACCGTCAACACCCTATAGAAATATTTTTACAAATATTTGACTATTGGTTAAGATCAGAAATGCTTAAACATTGTAAATTTTTGTTTTTAGCAATTCCATTTTTTTTTTCAAGTGTTATTTATCTTCAATTAAACCTTGCATGGAATTGCTAAAAACAACAAAAATTTTAAAAATTTAAAAAAAATAAAAAAAATATAGACAAACACATTTGTCGCAGAATCAATCAAAGGTGGATTAAACGGGTTCTCGCGAGTGGAGACGCCTTGGCAAACGTAGTGTAGACGCCACCAGCTCTATGACCCGACGACCTTAGGAGGATGGCTGGCAGTGGATGGATGAAAAAAGCGGGAGATCGTGCTCTTTGGCGCTCTTATACGTCCAGCTGTGGACTACAATAATCGCCACGGCCGAAAACGGTCGGAAAGATCATCATCATCATCACAATAGACTAAGATGATGATGATAGATTTTAAAATATAAAACCTCGTGAACAAGAAGATCTGAGACATCGTTTATTTCATTTTGATTCCATAGAAAAATTGGTTGTTTTAACTCTTATAAATACCTCAAATTAAAGCTGGCCTAAGGGGCTTACGTATTTGGAAATACACGTTGTATTGAAATATATTTTACATAAAAGTAAATATAACTGCTTATATCACACACTTTTTTAGGTTAAACGTCAATCTGAATAAAATTCTCCAATAATATCGTATTTTATGGAACTTCATCTTTTTCAGATACATTTTCCTTGACAACCAGCTACTTTTTACGCAAATTAGGAAAGAAGATGCTGGTGTATACAAGTATGTACTTTCTTTATATTCTTACACATTACAATCTTTATGTAACATAATATGCTATATCGATATCGTGAGGTCTTTCTGAAATTTACTTATTTTATCCTACAGATTACCAAAGTTTGACGACCTCCATTGCCGACAGGCGAGCACGCCGGACTTTAAATGGTGTCACCATCTCTGAGGTTCCGGGTTCGATCCCCGGTCGGGTCAATGTAGAAATGAACTTTTCTATATTGGCTCGGGTCTGGGTGTTGTGGTACCGTCGTCGTTTCTGATTTCTATAACACAAGTGCTTTCGCTACTTACCTTAGGATCAGAGCAATGTATGTGATGTTGTCCAATATTAATTTAGCGTTTAAAGGTTAATTTCAATTCAATAAAGCACGACGTTACGTTTCCGATAGCATTTGTCTAGGAATTCGCTTTGATACTGACAGAGTAGTCTGTCATCCCTTGGGAACCGATTCACGAGATAAATAGTACCTAGACATTCATCATTCAGCTCGTATCTACTACGAAAATGTATCGTTCGTTCGAACGTATAAACATACCTTTAAATAGCCGGTATCTTGTATCAATCATTTGACAAAATATAACCAACTCAAACTAGCCGTGTAAAAGGCCCCCTGCCTAGCGCAAAAGTGTATCTTTCGTTCGGTCGTATAAACCTTACAAAGTAAAATGGCCAGTCTCATGTGTCCAATCTTTTGATAAATTATGACCAACTCAATCTAGCCGTGTAAAAACCTGACTGTTTTCAATTGTTCATAAATTGTCAAACCTTTGATAGGTACGGGAGAATGGATGTTTTAATTTGATCGGTTAATACGACCGACCGAACGATACACTTTCGCGCTAGGCCCCCAGGACCGTTTTCAACTGTTCGTAGATTAAAGGTTTGATACAAGTAATCTAGAAATACAATATCTTTGAATTATTTTAATTTGAATGGTTGATACGTCGGAACGAACGAAAGTAGGTAGTTGTCCTCCTGTCTGTGAACCCTAAACCAACAATTCAAATCAAACAAAGCTGGATATAAAAGCTGTAAATTAAATATCATCTCCATACCATGTTTCATGTAAATAAATAAATTTGAATTTTGATGCTAGATTCTTTAGGACACCCTGTATAAACAAATCTATTTTTTTATATTCTAAGCAGTCTAGGGCATCCCCTTTAAGTTTTAAGGCTGACCTTATCATAAGATCATGGAGATAGCGCTAGGAGAAACTTTCCACCATCAGTTTGGATTTATTTATTAGACAAACTCCTATTTAACTAAATTTTTAGGCCCTTAAAAGACCTTCACTGTATTTAAGGATATACCTAAACAAGCCAGCTTCCCTAGCATGACCAATAAAACACGATATGATATAGCGATTTATCGACACCCAACTGTCAAAATATGATATACATAGTGGCCGTCTTGAACTTCCGCCCGTGATGTCACGGTCATACTTGCTGATACGATAAAAGAAATGAAATTCTTTATTATGTATATGAAATGAAATGAAATTCTTAATTCTGTATATAGGCCCTCTTCCGGGAACTTATACACGTCCCAACATATAACTTAGCCCTACCACCGCTTCGGGACAACATATCGGCTGGTGATGAGAAGAAGCGGCGCAACAAACTCACTCACCTTTGTCAGCCTGATTTTATAACAGGAAATACAATTACAAGATAGTGTAAGTGCGAGCTAGGCAGGTTATTAAGTCCATGCACTCTTGTCGTTCATATTTTGACAGTTGGGTGTCGATAAATCGCTATATAATACTATATCCATCGTGTTTTGTTGCTCATGTTAAGGGAGCATGTATCGCCTTGTTTACGTAGACACCACGATGCGGACACCGGCGGGACTTAATGTAAACAAACGGATTGGTTTCTTGTCTTAATTAACGTCATAGACTTGAGTAAGATTTAGAGCAGTTTGGTGAAAGATTAAAAAACCGGCCAAGTGCGAGTCGGACTCGCGCACGAGCAAAAAAAAAACAAGTTTGTTGTATGGGTGACCACTTAAATGTTTTATTTTGGTTTTAAGTATTTGTTGTTATAACGAGAGAAATACATTATCTGTTAAATTTCAATCGCCGCGTCTAACTATCACGGTTCATAAGATACAGTCTAGTGACAGACGGACAGCGGAGTCTTAGTAATAAGGTCCCGTTTTACCCTTTGGGTACGGAACTCTAAAAAGTGGGTACTGTAACGTCGCATATTACAAAATTAGATATCTTCGTTTACTTGTGTGGTCAACAAAGTGTATTTAAAAACATAATTACGTTTATCTCGATGAAAAAAAATACGCAAATGCTTAATAAAAACCATTTAAAAAGCTTTAAATCTAGCATCTAGAAACCGAACATGATCCTAAATCTAAAAGGAATTCCGTTTTGGACTGCAAACTCACGACCTTCGAGAACTGACTCGAATCCATTGCACTCGGTCATAATAATTGAATTTTATCGCTTCTTAAATTCGTATCCAGCTTGTACCATTGTCAATTATTTAAGTCACTGGCCTTACAACACCCCCCACCAATCCGCACTAAACCCGCGTGGTGGAGTATGGCTCAAACCACTCATAGTTGAGGCTAGTTTTGTGCCCTGCAGTGGAACGTATACAGGGAGGTCCAGGCCAGATGGATATATTTTTTTTATATCCATCTGGCCTGGACTATCCTGTACAGGCATACTTTACTTTTACTTTTTGTACCATTGTGTTTCATTTTTGCAGATGTGTAGCAACAAATACGTACCTGGACAAGAATCGTATCAGCGACTCCGCGTGGCTGAGGGTGGAGGACCCAGTTAATGAGGAACCGGCCCTCTTGGAGATCCAGGATAAGGTCAACATCACAGCAGCTAGGGACAGCAGGGTACGCTTGCTGTGTCCTGTAACTGGGTGGCCACGACCTAAGGTAAGCTTAGAAACTTTTACTTATACTCGTCAAAAGTATGAAAAGGCTGCAGGAAGGAAGAAATGCAGGCCGCTTCCAACCGGCAATCTGGAAGTCACTGGGGAAGGCCTTTGTTCAGCAGTGGACGTCCTATAGCTCAAATGAAGACGATAAAAAGTATGCAGCATACGGAGACTCTTTACCTGGGTACAAAGTGTCGGATTGTATTTCGTCTAAAGAAAGGGAGACCTACGAGAAGCGCAACCGGTCCCTCGAGGCCGCCGCAAGCCGCAGTACGAGCCCGGCGCGCCGCGCAAGTGTCTGTCGCCGGTGGGGCTGCCGCCCGGCAAGGACTCGAGCCGGTCAACTACACCGTTCTTCCCGATCCTGTTTATTTTTAAGAATGAAAAAATCAACTGAATATTTTATTTACCAGAAGGTTGTTTGGAAAAATCCCTTCTAGCAATAAGATCGCGTAAATTGTGCAGTCTAAATGGTCTTCCCTGGACTTTTTTATGTGTAGTTATCGGTTTTTACGGCCTTTATTCTTCTTAAAAACCATCTTAGTTAAGGAAACACAGACCTTAATCCTGTCAAAGCCGACTAGGTACTGAATTTAACTTCCATATTATTTGACATAATTAAAATGCTCTTAAATATATGTAAATACATAATGTACTTAATTTAATTTTGCATGTCTGAAAAGATTAATTGTGAGATACGATAAAATGTAAAACCATCTTATGTTACCACTCTTATAGCAAATAAATTCTATTCTATTCTATTCTATTCTATTTTATTCTATTCTATTCTATACTAGTCTATTCTATTCTATTCTATTATTCTATTCTATTCTATTCTATTCTATTCTATTTTATTCTATACTAGTTTATTCTATTCTATTATTCTATTCTATTCTTAACTTAAAGGAAGGTTACCTTTAAAGTAGGGACCACAAAAGATCAGATAAGTCTTCTAACCAAGCCAATATTTCAGATAACCTGGCAGATCCCTGACTCCACCGGCCGCCCGGCAACCCTGGAGTATTCCGAAGAGATCTTGGAACTCACCAGGTTGGAGCTAGACTTGGAAGGCATCTACAAGTGCTCTGTGGATGGATACACACATATTCATAAGGTCAGTTCCAAAATATGTCCGACGAACAGTTTCAAAGGTCGGGAGTTCAAATCCCTTAAGGGGCAAATTTTTGTGTGATGAGCACAATTGTAACCAAGTCAATGGAGGTTTATAATTTTTTTAGTAGCCACAGTACTACCAGCTGTGATAAGTTTGGGGCTACATTATTGGTGTAATTAATAAACAATTTAATATTTATACTTTTTTGAACTGACAGCTTGATAGGTATATAATACAGTGGTTGGCTTAGAAGCTAAATGTTTCCGGGTTCGATTACCGGTGCAGGTCAAGCTTGAAAACGATATTTATATAATTGTCTTGGGCTTGGGCTAGGTTACAAGACACTTCAGTCACATCTACCACATCTATATTCCTTTCTTCGGGACCAAGGTAACGCAATGTTTGACGTTGTTTTCAAAAATATTTTTTAGGGTTCTGTACCTAAAGGGTAAAAAGGGTCCCTATTACTAAGGCTCCGCTGCCCTTCTGTCTGTCTGTCCATCTGTCACCAGGCTGTATCTCATGAACCGCGATAGTTAGAAAGTTGAAATTTTTACAGATGATGTATTTCTGTTGCCGCTGTAACAACAAATACGAAAAAACCAGAACATAACAAATATTTAAGGGGGCTCCTATACAACAAAAGTGTTTTTTTGCCGTTTAAATCGACAATGGTACGGAACCCTTCGTGCACGAGTCCGACTCGCACTTTGCCGGTTTTTTAATGTTGTTTCTTCATTTTGAATTTTTTGGTTATTTTTAATGAACAGATATAAAAACAATATTCATGGTAATCCCTTGATAAAACATGCCTGCTTAGATCTCAATACCCATGGCTTTACCATTATACCATGGCTTACCGTTATAACATTTTTGAGATTGCAAAATTAATTTCCTCAAAGAGAGTTTATTGGTTACACATCAATTACCAGCGCTTAGTAACAAGGGGTCTAAGGAAAAGAGTTGGCGGTTCTTTTTATATTTACCGATAAATATTGAAACTCCAACGAAACTAATTTGATAGTCTGTTTAGCGATTCTCAAAGTTTGCGGAGCCTTTAGATCCCAGGCTGATGACCTCCGTAGCCGAGAGGCGAGCACGCCGGACTTTACATGGCGCCTCCATCTCTAAGATCCCGCGTTCGATCCCCGGTCGGGTCAATGTAGAAAACCAAGTTTTCTATATTGGCTCGGGTCTGGTTGTTGTAGTACCGTCGTTGTTTCTGTTTTCTATAACACAAGTGCTTTAGCTACTTACCTTAGGATCGGAGCAATTTATGTGATGTTGTCTAATATTTAAAAAACTACGGACAGTAGCCGCTTAAATAAATATTGAACACATTTAGTCAAGAAAATGCAAAAATTTGACGTTCTCAATTAGAATATCTACGTCTTTATCTCTAGTAAAAGTTTATTAATCAAGTCTTACATAAAAAGTTAGAAAATAAATTACATCGGTTTTTTAAATTTTAAGGAATTGAGTTTAAACATTACAATATAAATAGTTCAGTCAAGAAATGACTCAAAAGAGATGCGTATGCATATAGAGTGCGTCAGCGGGATCCTAAGCGATTTCTTCAGAAACTTGTTCAGGATGCTTAGGGAGAAAACATACTAAAAATCCTGACGTCTAGGAGGTGCGCCGGAGGAAGGGAGGGGGGGGGGAACAAAGGTCTCAATTTTATGTTTTTCGCCACCATCATAACATTTTTCGTATGATATTTAAAAAATAATGAAGTCAGATTCTCATAATTATTCAGTGTTAAAAAAAGATTGTCAAGAAAAAGGACAAAATTCGAACTCAAACCGGAAAACAACACAGTTTTGTGCTTTAACTACTTGCCTTAGGATCAGAGCTATGAATGTTGTGTTGTCTAATATTTATAAAACAGTCATAAAGGAGATTGCTAAAAAAAACCAGCGTCGAATAAAATAATTTATGTTTTATTTTAGAGCATACATTTTCTTTGTATGTATGAAGGTATTAGAAACGCAATTTGTTTTGCTGAAAACCGTCACCGAAAGCCCATACTGGACCCCTAGCAAACCGCGTTTCATAACTGGTTTAAATTGTTTTCACTAGTAAAAAGGAGATAAGATTTTTGGCTGCTTTTTTGACACATTGGTAGTCTTACAACATCAAACATGATTATATCATCACTATCTTTCTTAATGTACCTATAAGGATTATAGGCAATTGGCCATCGCTAGCGTTGGAGTTTATCAAGCTGCCTGAAGGGCTCTAACTTAGAATATCTATCATTTTGATAACAGCTGGGGCCGACAGCTATTGTTATTCAATTTTTATCTTTTTTCCTGTAACCGTTACAACATTATAAACAATAAGTGCTAATATATGCCTTCTACAGAACCAATAGCAATTAAAAGAGGTGTTAGGCAAGGGGATACATTTTCCCCAAAGGTATTTACACTGGAAGATATATTCAAAAAACTCTCATGGGAAGAACGTGGTCTAAATAAAGCAGGAACTAGACTGAGTAACCTCAGGTTCGCGGATGATATTGTTCTTCTCACGGACAACTCTGAAGAGTTACAAATAAAGCTCCAGGAGCTAAGCGACGTTTCTCTACAAGTTGGTTTGGAAATTAACTTGGACAAAACCAAAATAATGTCAAATATAATTGGAAATAACACCACCATAACCATCAACCAAACCACCATAGAACATGTAGAAAAGTACGTATACTTAGGGCAGGAAATCAGAATGGGTAAAGATAACCAGTGTAATGAGATTCACAGGCGAATAAGGCTTATGTGGGCAGCCTACTCGAAACTGGACTTTGCTTTTAAGATGAAACTCTCTGCCGAACAAAAAGCCAGGATATTTAACCAGTGCATCCTACCGGTGCTCACTCATGGTGCCGAAACCTGGGTTTTCACCAACGACACCATCAACCGATTGGAAGTGGCCCAGAGAGCAGTAGAGAGAAAGCTGGTAGGTGACACTAAGGGACCATAAAACTAATAAATGGCTTCGAGAGCAAAGCAAGGTCGCAGATGTAACTAAACGAGTGGCGCACCTTAAGTGGAAGTGGGCGGGACATGTCGCCCGGAAAGACAACACCTGGTGCAAACGCCACCTCGATTGGAAGCCGTAGGGAAATAAACGTCCGAAAGGTAGATCACAAATGCGCTGGAAAGACGACGTGAAGAGGATTGCAGGCACGAACTGGATGCAAGAGGCTCAATGCCGAGAAAAATGGAAAATGTTGAAGGAGGCCTACACCAAATCGGTCGAGACAGGCTAGAGAAGAAGAAGATATGCCTTATTTCGTAGACTTGCATAAAAAGATCACTAAAGGCTTTTCTAAGCAACTAATCTATATTAATAACACCCGCTCCGTTCTTTGACTTGAATCGGCTATTTCCGCCGGAGGCGCAAAGCGAAAACTTTGTAACGATAATATCGTTGTATTATTATAATTTAATTCGTACACGTGTAGCCTTTGAGCCTTTTACGCCAAGCCGTTTTTGTGGGAAGTAACAAATACGCTGAAAACGTAATAAACACTCCCTAGCTCAAAGTAAAACATGTTTCCGTAAAAGTTACAAATGAAAGGCTTTTTGGCTATGTTTAGCTTGCGGCTTTGCCTGCATTTTCTTTGGTTAAACACAGGAATTTGAACCTATTAAGTTCTAACTAAACTAATTTTTTTAAGGTCCTTCTGTCACCAGTTTGTATCTCATGAACCGTGATAGTTAGGCAATAGAAATTTTCACAGATGATGTATTTCTGTGGCTGCTTTAACAACAAATACTAAAAACAGAATACAATAAATATTAAAGGGTACATACAACAAACGTGATTTTTTGCTCGTTTTTATAGATAATGGTACGGAACCCTTCGTGCGCGAGTCCGACTCGTACTTGGCCGGTTTTTTAATTATACCTACAACTGCACTACCGCCACCTGGATTGATTGATGGAGGAGTGTTGTGTTGTGACGTCATGCTGCCAGTGGCGGGCATTAGTTTTATTTCGAGGTAGGCTGTAGTTAAGCGTTTTATTGATAAAAATCTGTGGTTTTAATGAATGACCAGACATTTGTAAGTACTGTAACGGGGTTCGTAGCACAGAGGTTTAAATAACTTAAATACCACTTATTTCGGATTCTCGTAGTATATTTAATCAAACTATATTCCAACACAATACACATCACAACTATACTTAGCTCTGTTATTCTGCTGGCTGCTTTCAATATTTCTTTACATTATTATTATTTTCTGTTTTTTAATAGAATATTTCAATTACTTATTTTTGATTATTTTACAACTTTTATCATATATAATTCATTGTTCTTTTCTCCGCGTCACTCAAAAATATTCAAAAGCAACTTTCATATTTCGAACATACCTTGGTAGACGTAGAGGTTTTACTCGCTTGGCTATAAACCTCTACAGTACCTACTGCCTACCTCATTTCATTTATCAGGTAGGCACTGATCATTGCCTATATGCACTGCACGCCCCTGCAGGCTGCCTAGTGCCAGTTGCACAAAACAACAAAGTCACTTAAATCGATCGAAAAGAAATAAAAAATAACATTGACTCCTCAATCAAAGTAAGTGACGCAATTATTTTTTGAAACTCGCCTAGGCCATCAGATGTCATCAAGCCCCTAACGCCTCTGGTTGGGCTTCACGACGAACTTAAAAAAGTTTTTCGACTCCAAAAATAACTGATTAGGTATGATTTAGTTTAGAAATTTATTTTTCGGTTTTTAGTTAGTTTATTTTTGAAGTCGGTTCTTAGTTATTTTTAAACTTTTTTTATTTCACTAAAACGGTTTACGCCCCCAATAAATAAAATTACCCTCTGGTACCTCGTAAGCACCACGTCTGCCCAATACACTACGAAATACTTTCTGATTACAAATCGCAGTATTATCTATTGACTCCTAACCGTTAAGGAGTTCTGTAGCCTCCATCATCAGCTCAGCAGTATAATATGCATACTAAAACCTTCTCTAGAATGTAAAAAAATATTTTTCTGAAAACCGCATCAAAACCGGATGAGCCAAACGTGAGAAAATCGCGGACAAACATACATACAAACGACATACAAACATACGGGTCAAACTAAGAACCTACTTTTTTTTGAAGTCGGTTAAAAAAAAGTTCTGAAGTATTACTCTTAATATTAATTAATGTTTAAACAAATATTCTCCTTCGGGAGCGAGAGAACTTGCTAATTAAAACTTATTATGTATTCCGCATCGCTTCTCTGTTAATTAACATTTCATCATTATTTTATTAGCTTTTTAAGGACCCACTTTATGTTTCCTCTTGCAAAATAAAAGGACAAACGAGGCATTTTTCTGAGTAGAAAGAATTTACTTGAAACTCGTGTAGGTTTCAATAATAATTCATCGTCTCGAACAAGGAATTGAGAGTCCTTGCGGTACAAGGTAACTGAAGATTGCTAGGGACGTCTCACAGTAAACCAGTTTAGAAAAAAACTGGCCAAGTGCGAGTCAGATTCGCGCACGAAGGGTTCCGTACCATTATCTATTAAAACGACAAAAAAAACACGTTTGTTGTATGGGGGCCCCCTTAAATATTTATTTTATTTAGATTTTTAGTTTTGTTGTTATAGCGGCAATAGAAATACATCATCTCTGAAACTTTCAACTGTCTAGCTATCACGGTTCAGCCTGGTGACAGATGGACAGACAGACAGACAGACAGACAGACAAACAGACAGACAGACAGACAGACGGATAGCGGAGCCTTAGTAATAGGGTCCCGTTTTAACCTTTGGTTACGGAACCCTAAAAAACTGACCAAGTGCGAGTCGGACTCGCGCACGAAGGGTTCCGTACCATTATCTATAAAAACGAGCAAATAGTATTTGTTGTTATAGCGGACAGAAATACATCATCTGTGAAAATTTCAACTGTCTCACTATCACGTGTCATGGCTAAAGCCTGGTGACAGACGGCCAGACAGACAGACGGACAGCGAAGTCTTGGTAATAGGGTCCCGTTTTACCCTTAGGATACGGAACCCTAAAAAGATTTTCCGATGTGACCTAAAGAACCAGGAATAGATTCAGGGACCCTTTGTATTTATCACTGCGCCAAGAGTTATTGCTAAAGTAGGCATAAAACATATAATATGTTCCAAAAGTGTACTGATATTATAATACGAGTATGCCTATAGTTGTTATAGCGGTTGTGACTGGATGGGTGACCATTCCAACCATATTTAGTGACATTTATGACAAGTATCTCCGTGCTTCGGAAGGCACGTTAATAGTTGGTCCCGGCTGATATCGCTTGATACTGGTTCTGAAGCCTAGTAAGAGGCCATATGCGCCGGCTTGATTACATCTGACAGTAAGGTTTAGTAACTGGCCTTACAACACTCCTCCACCAACCTTCACTGGGCCCGCTTGGCCCAAACCACCTCATAGTTAAGGTTAGGCCAGGCGGCCTAGCACGAAAGTGTATCTCGTTCGGATGTATAAACCTAAAAAATTAAAATGGCCAGTTTCATGTGTCAATCCGTTGATAAAATATGACCAACTCAATCTAGCTGTGTGAAAAACCCTACCGTTTTCAATTGTTCATAATTTCTCAAACCTTTGATACGGGTGAATGGATGTTTTAATTTGATTGGAAAATACGACCGAAAGAACGATGCGCTTTCGCGGTGGGCCGCTTATAGGCATTCTTTACTTTTATGCCTACTAGTAGTATCTTTACTGACTTCAATTTTACTCTTTGTCCCACAGATCTTCAACGTGACAGTTACAGAACCAGTCACGATAACTCTGCCTCCAGTATCCAAGGAGGTGATCAGGGCCAGCACCGTTCGGTTCAACTGCACTGCGGTTGGCAGACCGACTCCAACAGTCACCTGGTACAAGGATGGACAGCCTCTGGCCTTGGGTGGGAGGGTAAGTGGTTCATCATAGTCAGCCTACGTCTGTCCACTGCTGGGATTAACCCGCTACTGAAGTCCATCGATCCAGTAAGCTTAGGACTAGAGAACTAGTTGAAAAGACCCTCGCAAAGACTACTAGCGGTCTTTTTAACTATGCGAAACATCGCCTTACACTTTTACTCTGTATTTTTGTAAACACGTATTGTAAGAATTTTATGTAACAGCGCTGGGTAACTAACTATCTTTAACGATGTAGTCGAAAATCGAAAGTGGTTATTATCTACTTCTACCAGATTTAAGAAACAGTTGACATTCGGTTGACGATATAATAATTTGATAGGTATCATTGCGTTGATTTGATGATTAAGCCAGAAGATTTACTGGTTAAAGTTTCTGGTTGGAGCTGATTTGATTCGTTGAAGAGTTTCTATTGTCTATTTGAGAATTCATCTATAAGTACGTGTTTCCTATAAACTATGATATTAATAATTATTTCTTTTGCAGTTTAACATGCGCTCTGCCAATTTCGGAACTCGATATGAGCTGGTCATTGGTGGGGTCACGTCTGCTGATGCGGGTAAACACTATTTATATTTTTAAATACATTATTCTGTGTAAATAAGAGAATAATAGGCGATAAAAAACTGGTGGCGTCCAAGCTGCACAGCCTGGCTCACCGCCGCAAGGTTGCTTGCCTATCAGTCTTCTATAGATTGTACTTCGGAGAGTGTGCTCATGAGCTGCATGAGCTCATACCACCGTCACCTTTCTTCCATCGGACATCCAGACGCACGGCCGGCTACCATCCGTTCTTAGTTGATATACCCATAAGCCGCACTAAGCGCTTCTCATCATCTTTTATAATGCGCACAGCTAAAGATTGGAATTCCCTGCCTGCGTCTGTATTTCCGAGTGCATATAACCTGACTCTCTTTAAGTCCAGAGTGAATAGGCATCTTCTGGGCAAGCTCGCTCCATCGTAGATCCCATCTATGCTCTAGAGCAAGATTGGGGTCAAGAGTAAGCCCATCTCAAATAAAAAAAATAAAAATAAAAAATAAAACTGTGTTTGATTTACTTTTCAACAATGCCAAATAAACATTTATTCATCAAAAAGGTATTACTAACAACAAACCACTTCCAGGTATATACCAATGCTTCGCAACCAGCGCCGGGTCTACCGCTTCTGGTTGGGCGGCTCTGGGTGTTGGAGGCGCCAGTGCTGCCGCCCCCACTGGGGTACGGTGCTGGCCTCTAGCGGCCAGGGTGGTGCTGCTGCGGTGGGAGCCACCTATGGGGAAAGTCATGGCTTACACTGTACAGACCACTTTACCTGGTAAGTGCTGTATTAAATCCATTGAGCACATACTACATATATCATCGGGTCCATAGCGTCAGGTTATGCAGCTTTGACGGTAGGGGGCGCTAGTGCGACCACTCTGTGATAAGGGAGCAATAGTGCGACAGCCCTGAGAGTAGGAGGCGCTAGTGGGACAGCTCTAGGAGTAGGGGGAGGGGACGCTAGTGCGTCAGCCTTTGAAGTAGAGGTCACTTAGAGGTCGAAATATTGTGACTGATGCCCCACTGTAGGGTACAGGCTTCACCTCAACCATGAGGTGATATGGGTCATACTCCACCATGCGAGCAGCTGCGGCCATTGACCATGCGGATTTGTGGAGGGTTGCTGTTATTAGCGTGTTGTTTATGTTTATGTATTTCTTTACAGCTTGGCCCGGACAGCCCCATTCAAATACTGAAGAAACGATAACAGTCAGTGAACCACTAACTCCCTACGGTTTCCAGGTTAGTATTGATAATTTGACTGACCATATCGAGTGTTTTAAAGTTGATGTAACTGAGAATTATCTAATGTTAAAATCGTTGTTTTTAAGGTCCGAGCATTCATCAAAGGAACTGGCAAAAATGTCGCCAGTGATATGTCTGAACCACCCATCTTCTGTCAAGGACAAGGCGGTGAGTTACTAAACTTTTTGCATACAAACTGCCGCACAGACGTCACTTAATTTTAATGGTTACTTAAGAAAAACCAGTAATATTTACGTGTAATAGCGACCATTACTGAAAGCAAAAAAAGTTTGTTTTGAACGCCTCCGTAGCCGAGAGGCGAGCCGAGACTTGGCGTCGTACTCTGAGGTCACCGGTTTGATTTAGATCGGGTCGGGTCAGATTAGTGTAGAAAACGATCTTGACTATATTTTCTCGGATCTTGCAGTACCGTTGTTTCTGATTTCTTTCTGCTTACTTTAGGATCAGGGGGGTAACCATAAACCATTAAAACAATCTCAAATCTGTCAAATCTTGTCATCATCATCATCATTTCAGCCACAGGACGTCCACTGCTGAACATAGGCCTCCCCCAGTGACTTCCAAATCGGCCGGTTGGAAGCGGCCTGCATCCAGCGTCGTCCTGCAATCTTTATCAGGTCGTCTGCCCACCTTGTGGGTGGACGTAATGACGTACAAAATTGACGGATTTAACAGATTTGAGATTGTTTTAAGAATTTATAGTTACCCCGCAGAGCAACATAATTATTATTTGATGTATTTCTCCCTTCTACTTCCAGTACCAGTACAAATAACGGAGAACGGCGACAACGCAGTCATGATCTCCTGGCAGGAGTTCGCAGAAGAGACTCCTGGGGTGGCGCAGTGGGTACTACAGTACCGCTCAGAGAACAGCACGGAAGAGAGGAACGTCACGCTTGCGGGTGATGTGCGGAACTACACCTTGCCTGGTAAGTCACCTTGGGATATCATCAAGGTTATTTTGGACCATATATTTACGACACACGGATTTCATGATATTTTGATCTCAACCCCTCGTGTCGTATCATAATAAGTAGTCATATTTGCGAGGCTCCTCCTTCCTAGTGACCTCACATATTTTACAATTTTAGGGTTACCTAATGCCACTCTCCGTAAACCTTAGCTTTACGAGCTCATTTCCCGCTTCGGGCCAATGCAGAAAACAATATTTTTAAATTTAAAAAGCCTACTCTTAAACTTTGAAAGCCAGGATTTGAACCCTAAGCGCGCAGGCGATTTACCAATTAAGTAAAGTAAAAAGTATGTCTATATACGTCCCACTGCAGGGCACAGGCCTCACCTCAACTATGAGGTGGTTTGGGCCATACTCCACCACGCGGGCCCGGTGCGGATTGGTGGAGGGGTGTTGTAAGGCCAGTGACTAAACGTTACTGTCAGATGTTATCAAGCCGCCTTAAGGCCTCTGACTAGGCTTCACGACCAATATCAAGCAATATTGGCCGGGACCAACTTTTAACGTGACTTCCGAAGCACGGAGATGCTCGTGATAAATGTCACTAAAGATGGTCGGAATGGTCACCCATCCACTCACGACCGCGGCGTTGGTTGCTTAACTTTAGTAATCGATACCAAAGCGCTGCCGCCACTGAGTACCAATTAAGCAAGTGTGATAAATCAACTGAGAAAGCCAATTTCGTTCAGTCTGGATATGTCCCTGTAGCTTAATTGGTAGGTTGCAAAGTAATTTGGTAAAAGTAATACATAAAAAACTAAGTTATTTAACAATCTTTTCTAAATTAGCTCGAATCTGGGTGTACTGACCTTTGACATAATACATTGTTTGCTAGAAACACAAGGATGTGAATTCCTTACTTACCTTGACGACTGGAGTATAGTCTAGCGACTATAACCGCTATAGTATAGGTACTATCGCGGGCTCTGACGCCTTACCAGTCTTTTTTATTTTTTTTATTTATTTTTTTTAAAAAACCAACAGCGTAACTTACAAATATACTTAAAAGTACGTGCATGTGTTTCAGTAAGGCCAATAACAGGTTTTTCTTAAATTAACAATTCGGCTATGCAAGTATAGCTATGTGAACCATCCATCAAACGTGAGTGTGTGTGTGTATGTGTGTGTTTAAGTTTATGTGTAAGTGTGTGGGTGGTTGTGTGGGTTAAGAGTGTTTTATGAACAAGTTTGAACGTGACCGTACCTGCCTATTTTGTGCTATCCAAAATGTTATTAACTTGAGATTTAAATTTCGCCTTAGTGGTGTTAAAAATATCGATAGTCGAAAAAGAGTCTTAAAGCTAAAATCGTTTGCAAGCGCCTCATTGCCACTCACTTCAAGCCACGCCCTACATTTATGTTTCGGGTTCAATCAAGACAATAGGTGTTAAGGCACAAGCAAGCAAGCTTCTATTTGTATCTAATTGGTGTGAGTAAAACGTAGTTAAATGCATAACCAATCAGGGCGGGTTGGGGCGTGTCCGGCGCGATGCGCTTACACAGGAATATTTCTACAAAGCGGTAAGGCGTTGGAGCCCGCAATAGTACATTGCTTGCCGACCTCCATTGCCGAGAGGCGAGAACACCGGACTAAATGGCGTCACCATTCCTAAGGTTCTAGGTTCGATCCCCGGTCCGGTCAATGCAGAAAAGCGAACATGTCTATATTGTCTCGGGTCTCGGAGTTGTGGTACCGTCGTTGTTTCTGATTTTTATAACACAAGTGCTGTAGCTACTTACCTTAGTATCAGAGCAATGTGTGTGATGTTGTCTAATATTTATATTTATTTATTTCTTTTTTATGTAGTGCCCTCCGATGAGCATCTCCAAGTGCGTCTCCTCGGCTCAAAGACCCAGGAGTGGTTGCCTCAGAACCTGACGCTGCTGCCCTGGAGGTCCACCGCCAGCCGCGACGTCGCTGGGTGAGGTTCCGTTGGGCTCCAACATTTTATTTATACCTGTTATTTTTTTCAAAAATATTCAATTTCGGGTCCACCCTGTATAATATGCATATTTTTTTGCCTTTTAATAGATGTTTCTTTTGCTCATATGTATCAATATGCAAGTACAACTTTTTCTAACGAACCATCATCAATAAAACCAGTGCTTTAGCTACTTACTCGTGGATCAGCGCCATGCATGTGATGTTTTTGAATATTTATTTGAAATATCCAGAAACTGAACTGGCTGAAGTGGCAGTGGGCGGGGCACATAGCACGTAGAACTGACGGCCGATGGGGCAGAAAGGTTCTGGAATGGAGGCCATGTACTGGCAAGCGTAGCGTGGGACGGCACCCACAAGGTGGGCAGACGACCTGGTAAAGGTTGCAGGACGACGCTGGATGCAGGCCGCGCTCAACCGGCCGATCTGGAGGTCACTGGGAGAGGCCTATGTTCAGCAGTGGACGTCCTGTGGCTGATGACGATGATGATGATGCAGAAACACACATTCTTATTTATTAATTCCTTACTATTCTATTAAATCAATTAAATTCTCATAATTGTAACTGAAAATGATCTTTATTCAGCCACTACCATACCATGTGTCTCCATGCATAAACAAGTGAATGTTACTCTCTATTTCCCAGGGACGTGACAGTGATCCCCCAAGACGTGCACGTCACAGGCGTTTGGGCGCGTGAGTTCGCACTCAGATGGCGCTGCGAGCGCTGCGAGGCGTACACCTTCGTGGTGTGCGTGCGGAAGCCAGACGGGACTAATAAATGTCTTGACAGGTGAGTAGTGACAATTGCAGTATTAATATTTATCCACAAAGGGAAATGTAATGGTGCAGCGTGGTGAGTACTGACAATCTAAGCCGCTTAAGCGTAGCGTATTGGAAGTCACATTGAACCCACAAGACGTGCGAGTTGGTGCTGCGTGCGGAAGCCGGACGGGACTAATAAGTGTCTTGATAGGCGATAAAGGGAGTGCTGAGACTGACAGTAGTTGTAGTAATATTTATCTAAAAAGGAAAAGGCAATGGTACAGCGTGGTGAGTACTGACAATCTATGCCGCTTGGACATTGCCTCGACATTGACGCTCGAAAGACGTTAGTGAGGGGGTGCCTAAAGGTTGCAGGAAGCCGCTGGATGCAAGCCGCCTAATGGCCAATCTGGAAGTGACAGTGATTCCACAGGACATCCACGAGCCGGACAGGACTAACAAGTCTCTTGACAGGTGAGTAGTGACAATGTAACCGCTTAAGCGTAGCGTATTGGAAGTGACTGTGATCCCACAAGACATGCAAGTTTGCACTCAGGTGGCGCTGCGAGCGCTGCGAGGCGTACACCTTTGTAGTATGCGTGCGGAAGCCAGACGGGACTAATAAGTGTCTTGACAGGTGAGTAGTGACAATTGCAGTAGTAATATTTATCCACAAAGGGAAATGTAATGGTACAGCGTGGTGAGTACTGACAATCTAAGCTGCTTAAGCGTAGCGTATTCAAAGTCATAGTCATTTTTTTGTAAGTAGTAGCTTGACAGTTAAGTAGTGATATTATAACCGCTTACGCGTCGCATATTGGATGTGACAGTGATCCCACACGTGCACGTGACGGACGGGACTAATAAGTAAGTCTTGGCAGATAAATAACAATTTAAAATAATACTGGAAGAACACTAATTAGGAGGTATGATCGCTGCGGTCTTTTATATTGTTTTTGTTATAAAGAATTATCCCAAAAAAACTTTCTTTTTTGACATCTATTTTGGAGCATCGTTAGCGGCCAGGTAAACGTGTTTGTTGCTCTAAAACTGATTGAACTGTTGCTCTGAAATTACTTCTTTATCCACAGCTACAACAACTCAGCAACGGTAGACGGGTTGGATCCCGACATGGAGTATAAGGTGGAGGTGCAGGCTCGACGCCCGGGCCAAGCGGTGGGAGGGCCTTTCAGCCCGCCACAAACTGTCGTCACTCTTAGCGAGGGTTAGTATTGCCATAACGTAACAGAAGACTTACCTACGAAAATGTTTCGTTCGTTCGGATGTTACACTAAAGCCATGTATCTGTCGTAGCCCAATCTTAAAATTAATCACTTCATGATGTGGCCCTACTTTTTATAAAATTGTCCTTTTTCATAAAACGGCCAACAAAAACTGGCCATATCGTTTAAACGTCAACGTTTGATGATATGTTAATCAATGTTTGGCCATATCATTAAAATAGGTTTAAATATGTTTACAAGTTATTGGAATATGTTTAATATTAAAATTTTGGACAATAGTTATATAAAACATTATAAATATTTGTAATTTTTAAGGAAACTAATAATAAAAAAAGATTAAATTAGTTAGATAACCTAAGTAACTTCCCAAATGACGTGTCGAACTCCATGATTTTTTTGACGTTAAGTCCGTTTTTCGAGTGATTTTTATATAAAAAAAAAACACGTAGCGTAATCTCTTTACTATATAATTTACTGCACTTTAATCTTTAATTTACCATTATTATTCACTTTAAGAACAGGTTAATTGTCCGCCGCCATCATGTACCAGAATAACAAAGCGACTGTTTAACGATATGACCACAAACGTTTGGCCATTTCATGAAGTAGTCGGCCATAATCGTCAATCTCCGACTGATTCATTGATCTGGCCTAACCACATCATGATTTGGCCAGCGGGTACAGTGCTGCATTATGAAAAACGACCATTTCATGAAATGGTTGGCCACATCATGAAGTGATTAATTCTAAGATCGGGCCACGACATATCCACAGTGTTCGCGAACCTCTTGCGCTCCGCGCTCTTGCAACTGCTACACTAGTGGATACGTTCGCGCTCCCGGAGCGTGCAACGTGCCTCGGCGCTCCAATCGCTGGCGGTGTTTGGGCGAACACGCTGGGGAGCGCGATCCGTATCCATTGAAGCAGTTGCAGGAGCGCGGAGCGCAAGAGGTTCGCGAACATAGTGGCTTTTAAAATAAAATAACTATTTATTTGTGTCGATTCTTTGACAAAAATGTATACAACTCTAATAACCGTGTTAAAAGTAAACCACTACCGTCTCGATGTTCATAAATGTTTTGTCTCTTGTCTAGGTCCGCAACTAGTCAAAGACCTAGCGTGGCGCTTCGTGAACGCGACCACAGTACGCGTATCGTGGAACGCTCCGCCGGCCAAGTACACCGTGGCCTACAGCTCCGAGCTCAAGATGCCGGTCGAGATGTGGGACTCATTGGACACTTTGGGGAACACTGCTCTTGTAAGTCTTGATAAAGCTTTCTATTTTACTTTATTCGTCGCATAATTTAGCTTCAATATTGAATTGTATCATCATAACCAGCCCTCGCCAGCCTGTTTCTGAAATTTATCTTCCAATACACGCAAATAAAAAAAAACTTAAAGAATAATCAGCGGTAACCGTTACCGCTAGTCGTGTTATTGAGTAGAGACCGCGACTTGGTTAGTGCAGCATAGGGCGTCCGAAAAGGTGCATGACTATGCTGGCAGTAGATGGTAAAGAATACCGACTATCGGTTTCAACAGCGTGCATGGAGTCGTGGAGGTTTAAGATACACTCCAGCACCAATGTGTTCAACACGAGCACGATATCCCGCTTTTTCATTAAGCCACAGCCATCTTCCTCGGGATTTGTACTTCGAGCTGGGACGCCTCCTACACTACTTTTGCCGAGGCGTGTTCTCTACTCAAGAACCGGCTTAGTAACTGTTTCACTGGTAAACAATACATTTTGGTATTAAATCCGCCATTTGTACATTTAAAAAAATACCGTTTTAACGACGTAAAAAGAGAGAGGTGTTTATAAGTTTAACGTGTCTGTCTGTGTATCTGTCTGTGGTATCGTAGCACCCAAACGGATGAACCGATTTTCGTTTAGTTTTTTTTGTGTCATAGATAATTTTATTACTCCATTGATATTGACTGGTGGACTTTTAGTTCTTAATGTTTGAAATCATCTTTCCAGATTACGGATATCGACCCTACAAGGGACACGTACGTCATGGTCTCGAGCTACGACCCCCACGTATTTAGCCCCATCAAGACCATACCTGCTCAAATATCTGGTAATTATATTATGTATTTTGTACAGTAAGTAATCCGTACATCACAGACAATTAGCAAACTGAAGTGGCAGTAACTTTATCATAGAACTGTTAACCGTTGTGGTAGATGAGGCGGAGAATTCAACTTGATAAAGGCAGTGTGATGTGTGAACTTGGAATAACGATGACGACTAGGTAAAGAAAATGAAATTCTATTTAGTCCGTCAAAAATAATGGACTCTTATTTCTTCTTTTGTCATTCAACCAAAAAATTTCAAAGTGCGTCAAAGTTTGGGAGAGGAGGCTCGTGACGTCATGCGACATTTCAAATCAATATATCTCTGTAATAAGTAATTTGATTATGAGAAAATAAAATACGTATCCATTACTTTTTGAAAATCTACTCCTACTAACTTTCATAGACGAAGAAAAAAAAGTTAGACGTCATCCCTATTTGCATAGTGGTAAACATGTGAAGTTCACTTGACGATAACAAAACGTGATATTTCAGAAGCAAAAGACTTGCAGTCTACGTTCACTCGCTCAGGAGTGAAGGTGTTTTGGAGGGGCGGCGGACCGCGGGTAGTGCGATATTCGCAGAACCTCACACATTCTTTGGACCTCTGGCCTTCATTGAACGCGTCTGGCTCCAGCATAGAGGTAAGAAAACAGTATTTATCAGTTCAAATTAGGTAAGGTAGGCACTTTTATTTTAGAATGTCTTGTACGGACAACAGCACGTCGACCTACCACAAAATGTCAAATTTTCTCATTTGAAAATGAACTCTAATTTGACTTTTGGGGTAGGTCGACTTGCTGTTGACTGTACAAAGATGTCACAAATCTATGTTGATTTCTCTCATAAAAGAAGGAAAGATACAGTTACAGATTAAATGATACAGTTTTGCAAGAAGGCAATATCAGAGCCAGTCAGCTCATGTCCACACACACACACACACACACACACACACACACACACACACACACACACACACACACACACACACAAACAAATTGAAATTAATTGCATAAAAAGATCGACGACATCAGTCACACTCACACTTATATGTTTTTGTTTTATAAAATGTAAATCCAATGTTGGCTGTATGATAAGCATTTAAGAAATATGTAAAACTGAATTTTTGAGAGCTGTGGATTTTGTTGTAGTAATAAAATAAAATAAATAAATAAAATAAAATTGTTTAGCGGACTCAACTGCCTTACTTTTTTATGGTTTTGAAATAAACATAAATCAGATTCTTAGATTCCAATAAATAATAATGTACCAGGTTATCGGGCCTAAGATGTCAGATTTGATGATGTCTTAGAATTATATATGATTGGTTTCCACAACCCTGTTTGATGAGTTTTGTTCAAAAAACTTGCAACCTAAGTTTTTTGTTAAATATTTTCATTATATTAATAAGTAGGGCATCATCTCAAGGTAATTCCTTTGTTAAACCTCACCCAGTATTGTGTTTTCAATAATTTGTCCCTCAAAACACAAAAATGCTTAATTTTATTGAATTAACGCATTCTCTTTGTGAAAGCAAAGGTATCATAGGAGTTGAAATTACTCAAGGTTCTATTCTTGGTTCTACGTTATTGCTGTTAGTGTTGTTTACATTTATCGATTTCATGTAGCGATTATAAATAAGTAGAGCCAATTATCTCCTCAGTCTCTGAGGAAGTAGTATACCGGGAAGCGATTCCCTCGTGTTGCTACTTAAGGCTAGGACCTAGTTTGCTGGCGATGTGTGCCTGCTGACACATATCCAATTTTATATTCAGCCTATTGCAGTCCACTGCTGGACGTAAGCCTCCCAAAGAGCGCCAAAGAGCACGATCTCCCGCTTGATTCATCCAGCCACTTCCTAAGGTAGTCGGTCCACCGGGCTGCGGGGCGTCTTACACTACGTTTGCCAAGGCGTGGTCTCCACTCGAGAGCCCGTTTACTCTACCTTTCATCGGTTCTGCTACAGATCCAATTTTAACAATCGATTTTCTTTCACAGATCACAAACCTGGACCCGTCTCTGCCCACATACGTGATGGTGGCTGCCCCAGGCCAGAGCCAGCGGAGCCAGGTCCTCACAATTTCCAGTCGGCCTGCGGAACCCACATCAGTATACTTAGGTATTCAAATTATAGACTCATTCTTGTACAACACAGTGGTTAAGTCCATTGAATTGCAAGTGCCGTGCGGTGATAAGTGTACACCGAGAATGCCATAAATTAAATCCTATTGAGGATCAAGTCATTATGGTATATTTATTTTACTTATTTATTTATCGAAGTTGTTTTTTATGTATTTTTTGTAACTTAACCTAATAAATGAGGATTTATTTATTTAAATTATTATATTTATTTGACTAAATTTGTGTTTTATAAAAACTAAAACCGAGCTTGGTGTGTCGTGTGGTGCCGGCACGTTAAAAGAATTGCACCACCCCTTCTCTTCCTATGGGTGTCGTAAGAGGCGACTACAGGAGAACCGCCACAAGAAGACGGGCAGCAGCGTCTCCTCTCCCGCATTGGCCAAACTGCGATCGCCAACCCGCCTGCCAAGCGTGGCGATTATGGCAAAATCCTCCTTTTGGAGAGGCCTGTGTCCAGCAGTGGAGTAATATAGGCTGGTGATGAAAACAAAGTTACTGCGCCCAATTACTAATACTTAGTGTAGTATACAATTGAATAAAGATAAATAAATGAATCAATAAAACTATTATAGAAATTAAAAACCACATATTTTACGTAGTATTCTCTGAAGGAGCTTAAACACAATAGTATGACACGCCATGCCAATAGTCACAACACAAAGTAAAAAAAAACGAATAACAGAGACTAACCTAACTAATTTTTTGATCCAAAACTTACATGAAATAACTATGGTTTGGCCAAAACCAAGCGTCGGGCGCTTGACATAATCCGTTCCATACAACTTCATACAATTTAGCAGAGCGCCCGAAACGCAGCGCCCCGGGCGCTTGTCATAACTACCCCCTTAGAGTTTTTTCCTATGGATTATTTTAAATGCCATCCCCACCGTATTGTGGCCTAGCTATGATTGATTCCTTAAACAAAAAGGCAAAAGTAAAACAAGATTTTTATTTAAAAATAAAAATGGAAATGTGACTATGAAATTTCACTAAATATCGGAAAATCGTGTTTTATTACTTTATTTTATAGTGTCTATTTATTTAGTTTGTAAGTATTTTATTTTATTCGGGTTTTTTTTAATGCATTTGATGTTTGGCCTTTCCTTTCCATCTGTGACCTCTACCTAAAGGTTGATTAAACGCTTTTGAAGTTATGACCGCTTAAAGTTTATTAATTCTCAAACGTAAATATTTTTTTTACATCTGACATTTGTCTCGTCCTCAATAGGTGTAGGTATTGGCGTAGCTGTCTGTTTGTTGATCATCTTGACGGCTGCAGCTGTCTGTATCTGGCGAAAGAGGAAGAGGGCTGGCACTCCGTTGAGGTAAATAAGTTGAGGTAAGTTGTCCTCTAAATGTAAATACATTTAGAGGACAACTTTATTTAAGAGGATTGACTCATCATAACATATAACAAGCTGTGGTTTTGAACAGAGTAAATAATTCATTTACAAATATTTTGTTTAATAATTTTATTATTTTTTCTGTGGACTAAGAGTCGGTGTCCACAGAAAAGAGAGAGACATGTCCGAATTTACAGTTATTTTATCAATTAACACATGATTAATAGTCATTTATATCGATCGCATATTTTTTTATTGAATGTAAATTGAAAAATAAAAGCAGATGTTAATACTTGTTCTCTTTACGGCATAAAATGCCTCGGACATATTTGTTAAGCCCAAGGGCTTTAAGTGCGAAATAACACTTAGAGCTGATTCTAAGACTTATTATTATTAAGTAACTATAAATGACTTTATCTACGTCTCTTTTTATAACTTTCTGTGTACTTATATCTACTTTTTTTATAATTATAATTATATAATAATTATACAAATTGTATAACTAGGGCACGTAGAAGGCATTCATCTGCGAATGATGACGACGACGAGGAAGCCGCCGAGATGAAGGTATGTATTCAATTTTAATCATTATACTACTTACACTTATACATTTACATTAGTTTGTATAAATCATATATGACAATAGTATCATCATGTTTGATATTTATATAATGTAAATAATATCAAAATAACATTTGCTGGCTTGGTCCACTCATTTATTGGTCTTCTGAATGATTATATTATAATATATAAATATAAAACGACCTGGGTAATATTTAATGTATAATTTAACTATTAAGCCATTAAGTTGCAGAAATAGAATTTAAACATCCTAACTAATTTTTCAAATCAAATAAAAATGTTTCTTTGCTAGTCTAACCTAGCATTTGTATAAAAGTTAAACATTTAATATTTTAAATATAACTTTTTTGATATTACACGTCGCAAAATGCTATCGTTAGTTTCTTCAATCGTTTCAATAAGGTCACTCGTTTTAGACCTCCATAATACTCAATAATAACATTAATTCACCAATACATTTTCAACCCAGTAATATACACTGCGACAGGTGCGTCGCATTATCAGTGTAAGGCATTATAATTGCAGAGCGTGGGTGGGCGGCTGGCCAACGGGGGCAATTCTAAGGACGCCGGCGAGCCCCTACTCAACGGGCATGTTCATATTACTGAGAATCCGGTGAGCAACCATGTATATTGTCCTCTACTAAGTTGAATAGTAAATAGCCCTTTAATATTACAGGGTGTACAAAAGAATGGGACACTCTTCAAAAACACGTGATCCGCTGGTCATATACAACAACTTTTTCTATTAGAGCAACATAAAAATCGTGCTTTTATTTTCAGATGCTCCATACATTATTTTATTTTATTTTATTTTTATTTTATTTTTGTTTGGAATAACAAACAATTGCGCAATAATGCTTAATACTACTACATTAATATTAGAAAAACTTATATAATTACGCAACCAGCACCATTATTCTCAAAATAATATTAGAACAATAAGTAGTTATTAAGTACAAGCAAACTTAGCAAACAAACATTGTCTTTACATATTAAAGTTATTGAGAAACGAAAAATCAGTTAACCAATATTCACTAAGGTATGAAAGATACACTTTTTAAATTGCGTTGGTGACAAGACAAATAAATCAATTTTAGTGAAGTATTTATTATATGCATTCATTAATCGCTATAAAGGAGCTCGTTTACCAGCGTTGGTTCGACATGGCTTAGGAGCAAATAGACAACGAGTATAAGCATCACGAATACGCCGGGAGCGGCTAGGTATGCGCAGGTAAATTTGGTTTATAAGCATGTTGCAGTCAAATCTGTTACGACAAATTTTAAAAAGAATCGATTGGTCAAGATACAATCTACGTTGTTTGAGGGTCGAAATTGAGTATTTAACTAAAAGGGAACGATATGATGACCGTGCCCTTACAGATCTGTAATTTAGATTAAGTAGATATTTACGTTGTAAAGATTCAATTTGGTCACTGTATTTATTGTAGAATGGGTTCCAAACACATGAAGCATATTCAACTTGAGGTCTTATGAGTGACTTGTATAGGAGCAGGTTAGTAGATGGCTTTTTAAATGAGTTGCAGTTACGTCTTAGAAACCCAAACATTTGAAAACCTTTAGCAGTGATGTGATCAACGTGAGCATCAAAATGCAGTTTTGAATCGAAGAGTATACCTAAATCCTTGATTAATGAGTCTCTCTCTAAAGGAGTGTTACAAAGCAAGTAGTTATTATCATCGAGGTATGCGAGTAAGTTTGTATGGAGCAGCTGAAAAAAAAACTCGATTTCGATGATGCTCCCATAATAAAAGTTGTTGTATATGACTTGCTGATCACGTGGTTTTAAGGAGTGTCCTATTCTCTTGTACATCCTGTATATTAACATACCCAACCAAGTTAAAACCTAATTTTGATAAATTCTTTCGACAATCACAGTACTTAGTTCTAGCACAAATCTATAGTTTGTTCAGATAGACGGAGAATTTATGTGAACAAAATCACATTTAACTTTCTTTTAAGACGATGTACGATATGATGATCAAGGTTTGATAATCTTGGTCTTATTTATCATATCAGGATGTATTATTAATAACTATGTGTTAAAAAATTAGAATGTATTTTGAACTAGTTTTGTAAATAAAACTCATTTCTCTATTAATAATAAATGCGTGAAAGAGACAAACGTATATAAAATGACAGTTGCTTTGTTTGAGTACATAAAATTCTTCATCTATCCTGACCTAAGTATAGATAGCAGAATATTGTGCCTTCCGTTGAAGTTAACTTCTTTAAAGTCGAGTTTATAAATTTGCATTACTACCTAGAAATGAAGCTAAATTTCAGAATCATTTAAGTAAGTTAACTTTTATTTTGTTATTAATAGGAAAGTAATAATTTTGAAAACATATGATAAAAACATTTTTTGTGACAAAAAATGTGTTATTTCCACAGCAATCAAAAACCCCGAACGGTAAGATGAAGAGTCGCTTACCATTCGACCTATCTCGCATCGAGGACCCAGACAACACGCTCGAGACCGTCCTCGACGCAGATACCTCGACCGCCACCTACGACCTCTTAGATACCTCTCGCCCTCCAGAGGACCCTCCTCTACCGCTAAACGAATCGTTCGCAAAACTCCCCGACGATAACATGAACTCAGAGCTGACTAGAAGCTCCTTCCATACCGACAACAGCAAAATTCAACCCACGCTTCAACCCAACGGTTGAAGACCCTTCTCTCCCCTCCTACCAGAACTACACTAGGGGTAGGCGGCCCCGGAAACCCGAAGGTTTCACGCGTCAATTCGAGATTGAGAATGTACAGAACCATTTTTTTCTAATTGTTGTTAGACGGAGATATACGATTAATGAGGCTCGTTTACGCGAGGATAGCTTGGCGTTTCGTTCCTAATATAGACTTTAATTTAAGGCTGATTTTTTAAAAACACTACGGGTATGTAAGCCGATCGAAAATAGCTCTTGTTCCCACGCACGTGAAGTTATTCTCGCTTAAACCGAGTTCACGATACACAATGCAAAAGCGTCGACGTACATCCTCCTGTTACTATAGACTAGTGTAAATAGACATTTATATGGCCTGTTTTAGGCGAAAACACTTTGTAAATAGCGTTATCGGCCTGAGAAATAGCGTCGAGACAATAATGTAGGCATGGCGCGTTAGATAAAAGGCGGCCACTAAGCGTACGATACGATGTACATATACCGTATGTAATACATGTTGTTATTACAGTGCCTCCGTATAGTACACCCTGTGAACATCATGATACAAATAGTTACACAATTAGTGCAACACGATCGTACAAAATATAGACCAAAATAAAATCGATACACCCATAATTACCTAACACATCACAAAAATATTTATTCATGTTGATGAAAATAATATATTTATTTTTTTGTTCTTTTTTGTTTATTACGCTCAGCTATTAGACAAAGCCTCAGAAGCTACCTTATGTTACCTTCACACTTACATTCCAGCCTCATATATCTATTATACATTTTGCACACTGATAACTATCATTGAACGCACAGTTTTTTTTTTATATTCCCTGTTATAGTTTTATTAGCAGTTATTTTTTACACTTTAAACATAACACAAAGTTGTTTCATTAGATACTTAAAAACCTAAGAAAAAGTAGATAGCATAAAAGTAATTTGTAATTGTAAAAATAATAAAAATTTATAAAAAAAAATAATTTATTACAACGAACTACTGATATTATAAGAAACATAAAATAGTTTATAAAGAAACGTTATCGTTATTAGAAGTTACTAAACGTTATTTATAAGCTGACTTTTTTCAACTTTGAAAGTTTTTTTCTGTTAACCTAAAACCTAGTTCGTTGTTCATTAATTCCATATCACAATTTAAATCTACCTCATCACTCTTTGTTGTAAGGTTCTTTTAGATGTTAAAATTGAATGTTGAGACAATTAAGTTTTGTGTAATTCAGCCCATCGACCTAAGGTTATAGGTAATACCTATTAGGTATTACTGCTGTACACGGCCCTTATACTGGTTAGTTAGAAATATTTTTTATTTATTTATTGATAGGACTCTAAGAACTAAAACGTTTTACATGCATTTCCGTTTATATAAATTCTAGCTATTTTTTTTACGTAAAATCAACATTAGAACAAAATCAATAATTAGGTACAAACAAAAAAAATCCTGTTAGATTTATTATTCAATACCCATTTATATTTTAAATAAGTATAAATTATATTCATAATACCGAATCTCAAATGAAAAAAAAAACATTTTATGGTTATTATTATTAACTTGGGGCTTATTTTGATCTTAACAAAATCGAGTTGGAAATGCAGATTTTTATGACACACTGCTTTCAAAAACCGCGTTTACCTTTCGATTGAGTAAAAGTAAATAAACTTGGAATAGACCCTCCATTATAAGTTAATTTACTTTTACTTATTACACGAACTAAAACTTGTACTATTGTTGATGTTACTCAAAAAAAGCATAAAACATCTTAACCGTTCATTTTTGTCACTTACCTATGTTGTATTTAATTTTCGTACAAACAAACGTGTAAGTTTTATTACGATTGGTAAGTATTTTTATAATTTTGAGTTAAATTACCTAATATAATTATTGCACCTAGGTACAATTACTAAATAATTAAGTTTAGAAAAAGGGTAAGTGTTTTAAAAAGTCGAATAGAAAAAAAAGTCGGTTAAATTTGTTGTGAAAGAAAGACTTTTTAAAACCCTACTAGCCACCTCTGTAAATATTTTACATAAAAATGAAGTATAAACTCAGTTTAAATTTAAAATTTAACGGGAAAACGCCGACTATGTACCTGAAACTTCAATTACACTAAGTTAATTAGACTTAGGTGTAGTGTTAGGTCTTATAAAATCTAGAATTTTATCTTTGATGCTAGGTTTCCCACAGGGTTTCACATTTGATTGTAACTGCAGTGGCTCGACGGGTAAGCTTGTTTTATACATTTAATTTTCATGCAGTATTTTTCAGCGTGTAAGAATTTCGCTGTTGTCTATCTTTTTTTGTTACTAACAATTGAATTAAACAGTCAGCAATGAAATATATAGTGCGTTCAAATATATACCGAATTTATATAAGTGCAGTACATTGCAAATAAGAATGTTCTTGCTTTGGTGTTTTTTTTTTGCAATGTATTGGGTTGGGAATTTGGGTCAACGTGTACATTATACTTGCTTTTGATTGAACACAGTTTTAAGGAATAAATTTCGCCAAATATTGATAATAAGCACATTTTTACATTGCATGCCGTTTTCATATTCGAAATGCGTGTTGATTTCTCTTTCAAATAAATTGTTATATGAACTGAATGTATAAGGTAACCACTAAATAATGAAATGGACACTACAAAAATAATGTCCAAATACCGTAGCCTACACAGATTTGTAATATAGACTAGATGTTTTTGACACATTTTATAATTTTTTGTACCTACCTACTTGTATGTGCAACGTTATACGTTCACTCGAGGTTGTGTTTACTTTTTATTATATTTATTTTCAACTACACCTATAGACAAAAAAATGCGGAAATGTCGTTGTTAAATATTATTAATTTCCCTTTAATGTACTTGGAAACCAAAATGTTAAAATCGCAATAACTGATACCTGAATAATGTACAATGATTTTTGTAATTTATTGATACACATATTTTTTCAGTAGGATACATGCAACCATGATGCATTAAGTATATTGTAACATACTATATTTTGGTTAATTTATGAATATCGGTTTCTTTTAAAAATTTAATTAAAACACCAATTTTTGACCAAAAATGTTAGCATGATTTAACCAAAATTTGTGTATGTACAGTTTATATAGTTATAAGTAAGGTAACAATTCAGGTAATTGTGCTAAGTTTATTAGTATTTCTACAGTTTTTATTTCAATTTATACATTACATTGGCTTTTCCGTCCTTGGAGTGAAAACTAATATTAAAGAATAAAGAAAGCAATCGAAAGCCTGAAGTTGTGCCTCTCTTATCGTTTGATATTACATTGCGCAATATAACAAATACGTAAATTCGCGTTAGGGAAAGTAATTTACCTTTTCATACGGCACTTTTATAAAATAATAGCAACACTGGCGATGACAGGCACTAAAGAATTTTTAAAAAAACCTTACCAGTTCGTCGAAAAAAAAAAACGTTAACAGAAAATTTTAGAATTAAAGAAATCTAATGACCCTTTAAAATATAGTTGATCATACATAAAAATACGCAGTAAGTTTAAGAATCTCATTTTCTGAATTTTCAAGTTTGATATTAAATATTTTATTAACTTTTGTTTATACTTATCAATAATTTGATTAATGACAGTTGCCATTATTGTAATCTCATTTCCTCGTTATTATACGGGTAAAACCATTCCACTTCACAATAGCCCACAATTATTACAACACATTCCATAATCGGCTGCAATAGTACAACTTACGACAATTTTATTTTGTAAATATTATTGTTAATTTATTTTATTCAACTTTTACCGTACGTAATGTAATGTTAAAGCAATAGCATAGAGATTTATTTGTAGTATTGTTATGTATATCTGAAGATAATGTAAATCAAATCACACCAAAACTCACGAGGTCAGAGTGTTGAATTCTGATATTGCATGTATATTGTAGTTTTTTTAAAAGCCGCAATTTTAACACACTTACATTTGTTTTAACTTTGTAAAAATTTGTACGAATAATTGTTATGAAATTATTTGAGAATAAAACCGATTAGGTATTGTTACCCAAACATTTCTAAAAAGTTCTAAGTTTCAGGCAAATGTTTTTTTGGAAACTCTTTCTTATATGTAATTCGTGGTTTTACAATTTATACATTAATGTATAATTTATTTATAGTTTATGATTTTAAAAACGTAAAGCAATAATGTTGAAATTTTAAAGTGCTTGTTGATTGATGGTATAGATTTGTGCGAGAAAAGAGAATATATCATTAAACATCTCTGTTATAAACGAACTTGAATATTTCGGTTGAAAATACACTTTTGCCTTTGTGAATAGGCCCTATTTGGTAAAAAGATTTACTAATGTACTTAGAATGATGCGTCCAAATCTCGAAAACATTGCTTACTTTGGATTTAACAAGTTTTAGTTAGTCTCAACTGACCTTGCATTAAAATATTTGTTGATTCACTTACGTTCTAAACTTGACCAGTTTTGATGTTATTGGTAGTTTGCGGCGATAAGCATGGAGGAGTTATACATCGTACAATTTTATTTATTATACAAAATTGCAAAATTTGTTGTATTACTTGAATATAAATGAAATTAAAACCCTTAATATTTATTAGTAGCTATGTATAACTACATGTATAAATAATTCTGTTTCCAACTTAGAGGTCAAGTAGTATTTTTATTTTAAAATGTTTTTTTTCTTTAATTACTTATGTCTTCAAAATCGTTGCAAAGGGCCAATAGCATTGTATAAGTTAAGATGTTGTTGTATAAATTAATATAAAATATTAACGACCAGTGTGGTGGCTCAACTTTAAATGTAAGGTACCTATTATTAGCCACAAACCCTGATAAAGTGAAATATTTGTATTAAAAGTTACTAAAATAAAACTGGGGTATTTTAATATCAATGATTGAATTTTAAAAAATATCGCAGTACAACCGTTATTATAAATACAAATTATACTGGGAATATAAATATAATAAGGAAAGATAATAACACGAAAACATTGGAGACATATAAATGTAAATTAAAATTAAATGTAATATTAATAAAAAAAAATTAGAAATATATTTTGTATTAAAATAGTCCAGTTTTGTGGAATTTAATATAAGAATCATCGGAAACGTGATGTGAGGACATACTAACTACATACAAATCTGTTTTTTTAGCGATTTGTTAATAATATACAATGTAGACAATTGGATGCTGACACCATTCATCAATCCTTAGACAGTTTTCTTTGAAATAACAATAACTCTTTAAGCTGGGGAAAGACTTGTATATATTCTTAATGGGGGATCTTTTAAGGTAGAAAAGGGGAATTAAAATCTTTTACGTTTTGTACAAATAAATCGTTATACATATTTACTTACTAATATCACAGAGTAAGTATTATTCACATTATACACTATTCCATGATCTGCTGAGCAGTTTTGTGGTACACTTTCCGGAAAAACTTTCACACCTATAGATTTGTGCTTTAGCATAGTAATTTCAACTCATATACAGGATTTAACAAAAAGGAGAAATTAGTACATTATGATACAAGTGTGCTAGGTTGATTAGTATACACGAGGCATTATTGTAAGCGCGAGCCGCAGGCGAGCGCAGTAAGGAAGCCGAGTGTGTAATAATCAATGCACACGTGTTCCATACGATGTTTTTCAACACAATTGCAAGGAAAAAACCAAACTAAAATCTAGAATACCTTCTGCGTTTTTGTTGAAACCCTAGAGAAAACTCTAGGTTTTGGCGGCAACTGGCTATCACTTGCGTTTCGTGCCTCGATAAGTATTTCCGACGGAGTTGAATAATATTTTACTCGTCTTCACTATTTAAAGTAGACATTTTTTATAGTAATTAACCACACAGCAACAACTTTACCAAATATTTAGGGAAAATGGTACGTAAGTTTTGTTTTTTTCGCGCGCCGCAATTTCGATGCGCGCGCAGGTTCAATAATGGCACAGGAAAAACTGGTTGTTCAGCCGGAGTAGCAGCGATTTAAAAAATAAAATAAACTATAAATTAATGTTTCTAAAAATGATAGTTAAGTTAATTTGTGTTAATTAATATACAATTTGTTAAAATGAAATATTTATTTGTCATATTAACCCTAAAATAATTTAATATTGGTTAAATATTCAATGTTCTTAAGCATAACCTTTTACTGGATTTTTTTAAAAAAGTTTACATTACCGCACTACTGCGATAATGTTATTATAGCACAAGTGCGTAATATGATGAATTATGAAACTAAAAACGGTCTTATAAGAGTCAATTTACGAGCAACTGTGTTGAAAAAAATGTAAAGGACGTGTAGAGTTAAATGTGTAGTTCCTATGCAAAACCACAAGCTGATCCTGTGGCGGGCGAGGGTTGCGGGCGGGGGTTCGCTAACGAATGACCGCAGATTCAGGGTTGTCAACACTTTCGGTAAAAAAACAATTTATTTACTTAGTATGGGAAAAAAAAGTTGTTTATTTTTAACTAAACTTTTACTACTTAATGTTCACATTACATACATACATACCCTTAAATATTATTTCGCCTTTTTGTTACACCCTGTATAGATGTGTCATCTGTCAAAAATATTATTTTAAACCATTAAAAAAGATTAAGATGATCAATTTTCTATTCATCGTCTTCATTTATATTAACACAGAGTAGTAAGTATTTTACTAACGTAAAATTAATATTTATCACAAACAATACACATTTACCTACTTCACTGAGTCATATTTGGTCGAACATATTTAAATAAAGATATTTGTATTTAATGTTTCAATCAACCGGTCTTATAAATAATCAAATGAGGTAAAATCATGAAAATTATTGTTGTTCAGTAACTAGAGTTGCTATTTCATAAAAAAACGTAAGCGATTTTCAATTTCAGAGTATTGCACGATCCCCTTAAAATGGTTTTTACAGTTAAAAAATATGTAATTGTTTAACTGATTAATGGTGTCCTATTCCCTTTTATTTGAATTAAAATTTAATTAAATCTACTTTGTCCGTAATTCCTTTAGTGTTGTGATAAAAAATCAAATAGTAAACTATAATTATTGTCAAATAAAAACTACATGTTTCTTTTGTCTAAATTATAGTCTGCAAAGCAAGGGTTATCTTTGATAACTTTAACGAAACATTTAAGTTTGTGTACATAATTAATTAGAGCTGGTATGTCCCCGCAGTAGCTGTTAGTTATATTTATAATTGAATCTACCTCAACCAAATTACCCATTAATGTTGTTTGTAAGTGTTCTTTTGAGTCTTATAATTACTAATATTACTGAATTGTAGTGTTTTTGATAATAAAGTTATAATTAGTTCCAACTTATCCCCTTTTGATATGGTAATTATTGTTACCAAAATATTGAATGCGGTGGCCTGCCGATTGGTATTGTCGTGATCGGATGATATTACATTTGAAAGCATTTGATTTGTGTTTTCTTTTCTATTTAAATCCTCTTGTCCCATAATATCATAAGATACAATTAAATCTCAATAAAATATTCTAGATGGTCCTCTTCTCTGAAATGGTGTACTACAAATAGCGGCACCGATGTTGAGCACTGGGCAAAAGATGCGCAAGACCATTACGATTACATCATCACATCACATCACCAGCCTATATTAGTCCACTGCTGGACACAGGCCTCTCCAAAAGGAGGATTTTGCCATAATCGCCACGCTTGGGGTGACTACAGGAGAACCGCCATAAAAAGACGGGCAGCAGCGTCTCCTCTCCACCATTGGCGACGACGACATTCCACGACGATCGTCACGGAAGATACGCAAAGCAATCCCCACTCTTTCACCCAGCGCTAAACATCGATGCCGTGTACTGTAGCGTGTAACCTAATTAAAGTACACCATGGGGGATTATCTGGTGCTAAAATACTAAAACTTCTTTTGTATGAGGCCATCTAAAATAAATTAAAAGGTTTCCCCATACAAATACGTAGCTGAGAGGCGAGAACGCCGGACTTTAATTGGCGCCGTCATCTCTCAGGTTCCGGGTTCGACCCCCGGTCGGGTCAATGTAGAAAACGAACTTTTCTATATTGGCTCAGGTCTTGGTGTTGTGGTACCGTCGTTGTTTCTGATTTCTATAACACAAGTGCTTTAGCGACTTACCTTAGAATCAGAGAATTGTATGTGATGTTGTCGAATATAAAAAAAAAACACAACAGCTGATGGGAATTTACTATGTTGATGACGTTTGAAAGTACGAGAATACCATTTTTGGTTTTAATGTTACTGGAACCGGTCGCAACTGGATTGCGGCTAATTTTACTTACTCTCTTTAGCTTCTCGGTGACTTGTTAAAATAGGAAGTGGCTTGGGCAAGAGTCCGAGGTCCCAAGTCTGCTAATTTGATGTGGCGTAATTGAATATCAATTGGATCTCATTGTAATTTCTTGACCTAATTAATATTCTGCTACTAATTAACTGACTTAAATTTATGACTAAACTTAGTTGCAGACTCTCAAATGTATCAAACAATACACATTACGTATTCTGCTACTAATTTAAGACTTAACTTTAAGAATCAAGTTGGTAGCAGAATACCAAGCGCGCCGCGTCGCTATACGTAATTTGTGACCAAATGTATCAAAAAATTAGAATGAGATCCAACTGATATTCAATTATGCCACTTTTAAATTAGCAGTTTGGGGCCCAGAGCGCTGTGAATCGAAATTGTATTTTGCGCTCAATGGAGCGACAAGCAGCAGCGGCGCAATATAAGAGAGCCATACATTTTCGTCAACTCTCTTAACATATTAAGCAAATCTTTAAACAAAATAAATTATACGTAGGTAGATAGGATAGCCTGTGGTAGGTACATGCGACAAAGATACAAATAGATGAAAATGATAAATGAAAGACACTTAAAGTGTAAAGTGCATGTATTTAGTGCTTGTTCCGCAACTGTACGAGCAGGCTCTGTCGGCACAGGCTGGATACGGCGCCTTCGTCGCGCCGACGCAGCTTTGCCGCCAACCGCGCCAGACTGAATCGTGACCGGGTTCTGCCTTCCCGGCGGCCACCTCCTGGCAAAGAGAAATGATGTTTTACTATCGTCAGCCAACGCGATTCTACTGCTGAACATAATACTTTTTTACACCGGGTTCCTATATTGTACTATGCGTAAGTGTACTAAACAAAACCGCGCTCACTTCGTCGCTGCACTCGCTTATCAACGATAAATAATATAAACCTTCTTACTAACAATCTATCTTGTTATGTTCGTTTGTACGGCTAAAGCTGGAAACATACTATCGGACGCGGCTTACGGACGCGGCTTACAGCCGCGACTGATCAGTGTGCACGGTCATCGGACGTTGCTTGCGGACGCCATAAGTGTGACCACTTTAGTGTGACGATGATTTAGTAGTAATTTCAGTAGAAAATCTGTATCGTTTAGTAGATTTTGGAAGAAAATTCTGAAAAATAGTAGCTCATCCAAAATACAATTATCCAGGCCAAAAAAACCGACCAAGTGCGAGTCGAACTCGCGCACGCAGGGTTCCGCACCATTATCTGTAAAAACCGGCGAAGTGCGAGTCGGACTCGCGCACGAAGGGTTCCGTATCATTTTCTATAAAAACGGCAAAAAAAACACGTTTGTTTAATGGAAGCCCCCTTAAATATTTATTTCAACTTTCTAGCTATCACGGTGCATGAGATAGACAAACAGACGGACAGACAGACAGACAGACAGAGAGACAGACAGACGGACAGCGGAGCCTTAGTAATAGGGCCCCGTTTTACGCTTTGGGTACGGAACCCTAAATAAATCTTGTCCAGGTCCCGGGGATTTCCTGTAACATAATACTGAATACGGTGATAAGCGGGTTTCTTTTTCGCATACGTTATCAAATCGCTAGCTATCTTATAATAAAAATGTTCATGTAATCAATAAGCACGTGCGAGCTCTCGCGCAGTCAGCGTCCTTCTGACGCTCGGACGCGTCCGCGCCCCGTGCATACCGTCCGCGGACGTTTTCGGCTTACAGAAACATCCAGCGCGCCAGATTGCTGATCGGACGTCCGAGCGCTCAAGGTCAGCCCAAGGTTACGTCCGCGACTTTACTCAAAGTGTTCGCTTTTTGAATCTCGGAATTACGAAAAACAAAATTTAAAAACATTTTGGAGCAATTGAATATAGAGGTCAACGCTCGCTTAGTAGGAAAACGTCTAGTCAATAAAATTCAACTACAAGGAGTCTGAAAAAATATTATTATTCTGATTCTTGTAAATTTTTGTTTTTAGCAATTCCATGCAAGGTTTATTTGAAGATAAATAACACTTGAAAAAAAAAATCATCGACCTCAGGTGGGACTTGAACCCACGTCCCATCGCATGCCGGGCGAGTGCTTTACCAACTAAGCTACCGAGGACGTCACGTGACAAGATGAAATTCCTCAAGTGTTTTTTTTCGCTGTCAAAGCCAGCGTATCTCTGATCAATGTTGTAGCTATATGTATAGCTGAGTAGTATACTACCGTCAACACCCTATAGAAATATTTTTCCAATATTTGACCATTGGTTAAGATCAGAAATGCTTAAACATTGTAAATTTTTGTTTTTAGCAATCCATGCAAGGTTTAATTAAAGAAAAATGGGACTTGAAAAAATCATTTAAATGATTTTTTTCAAGTGTTTTTTATCTTCAATACTGATTCTTATAAACTTTTCCGTCAACTTTTGTTATTCAGCACCAACTTTAGGTTCTGGAGATTATTGAAATGATAACACCTAACATCTAACATCTAACTTTTTTTTCAACCATATTCAATTACTGATAAAAATAATGTATATGCATAAAAATATCAACTGATATTTTCAACCATTAAAAATATCGATATTTTTATTCAACCAATATTTTTTAACGAATATTTTTTTTAAACCATTAATGCCACCACTAATTCCAATCAACAAGGTTTAGTATAATGATTGCGATAAACGGATTGACCTTTAACTAAAAAAGTATGTAAATTTAATTTGCCAATTTTTGTTACGATAAGAATAACCATACTATTTAAATAAGATAAAGCTGTGTATAATATAATATACCTTGTACCGTGTATAAATTAATGTAGGGTTAGTTCCTCTTTTATACTTATTAAATCTTTTAATTGCCTTGCAAGATGCGGCTATGCTGAGCGAAGGAGATTTATCATATGAAATTGGGTCAAATTAAAATAAACTTGGTTATATTTAGTTCCAGAAGGTAAACGTGGTCTAACGAGGGCATTTGCGTCCTCTCTACAAATTATGATATAATAAATTTTATTTAGTAGTTGTGAACACTTTTGGTACGGCGGACTAAATGGCAATTTGGTCATATTTTTGAAAGTCAGGAAAAAATAGCTGGATATCTTACAACATTAGAGTTACTTTATAACCCGAAAACGTTTTACGTAATTTATTCAGAATACAGGGTGTACAAAAGAATTTCGACTTTGCTCCTATAAAAAAAGTTGTTGTATTCTTGGGTACACCCTCACAAGTCGCGGCTGTAAGCCGCGTCCGTAAGCCGCGTCCGATAGTATGTTTCCAGTTTTAGGGCGAGTCCGTTGCGTTTTTCTTAGAGAATCGACCGGCTGATCGTATTGGTGTCAAAAGTAACGAGCCGTTATAGTCGTTCCTGTAAAATTTGACGAAGCGTCATTTATAGGAACGCTTTTGAGTATGTCAAGTTGACAATTCCTACCATCCGTTAGCAAAACCAACCGTTTCTCGGATATATGAACCGGATTTTAATCCTCCTACTCTTTTCTTTACCTACCTACTGCTTTCGCGGCGGCCACCTTCTAGCAAAGAGAAATGGTGTTTCATTATCGTCAGCCAACGTGATTTTACTGGTGGACATAGGTAATACTTTCTTAATCCCATCCTTCTACTCTTTTCTTTACCCACTGCTTTCGCGGCCGCCACCTTCTAGCAAAGAACCTTATGTTTCAATATTGTCAGCCGACGTGATTTTACTGGTGGACATAAGCCTCTCCCTATGCACAGCCAAACCTTGGCTATTTTATATTATTATTACCTATATATCTTATTTTTACTTTCAGTAGCAAAAAAACAATACTTACGAGTAAGTAAGTATTTTGGAAAATATCCAGTTAACGTCTATTTACCTTCAGCAACCCTTTGCCAAGCTTCTCGATCGACATTCACCATCCCAGTGGAAGCGCTCCTGCCAAGATTGGACTCCTGAGTGCTGGAGCTTTGTGATTCAGTGACGTCACTTTCGCAGCTAATACGACTTAATCTGGAATTTCAGGGCTCTGATCACAATGTCAACATGGATTTGATATGAACAATCCTACTACAATTAATTGTGTATAATAAGGTATATTGAATTCAATATATTGCGGATCATTTACACACAACTATTATTTTTTTTAGAAGTGATTTTGCAGTGATTTTGCAGTGCTTATGCTGCTAGAGAAAAATTATTCCCATTTACAGAAAACAAAATTGGAATACTTCCTATAGGTACATAAAGCCTCTAAATGGTAAATACTTTAAACTAATAAATACCTAAAACTAATTTTACCTGTCTCCTGGCCTCAAATCACTTGCGGAACTAGTTCCGTCTCTTCTCATTGGCACCGGAGACGCCAGAAACCGTTCTCTTGCCGCTCGAATTCTGGCAGCCCTTTCTGATAGCCTTGCTACTGCAGCTTCCGCTTCAACCGAGCTCGTTGGAGCCTCCACTGTTGATATTGATCTCTCATAGTATATTGGATTAGCTGATATCAATTTCGTTACGCTTGGGACAATAACATCCGACATTTGCCTCAATACAGGTAAAGAATTAGGTGGTTCTTTCGGGCATTCTGGAAGATTTCTTGTCAAATCTGGGACGATGGTATCTGTACTCGCCGTTATGCATCTGATGGTCTCTTGACTGTCTTCGTTTTGTTTCTGATGGTGCAAAGGTGTAGGAGATTCAACCCTTGATTGTTCAGGGTGTAAAGCATTCGCGCTATGTGATTTTAATACCCCATCCATGCCGGTAGTTGGAGTTGGGACGAGACGCTTTTCGGCTGATGTTGGATCGCGTCTGGAAAGTTGACATGCACTCGCTGACTTTTGTACTTCTCTTTCGAGGAACGGGTTATTTCTAGAATAGAACCAGACAGGAGATTTACAGTTTCAATCTATGAAAAACTTCAAAATGAAATGTTTATCCGATGTTTTAATCACAAACTCATTCTTACCTAATATTCACCCCTGCAGGCATATCAGGAGGTCGCCGCCTTTCTGCTATTGGTGAACGCCAAGCAGGAGAAGATGTTCCACTGCTTGCTCCAGAAGTATGACCTATAAAAAAATAGGCAGGTAGAGGGAAATCATTTTAAAAACAGAATAAGAATATTGTTGTTATATGATATACCTTCTTCATTAATCTTCATATTGTACCTTTGAATCATTATTCGAATAGATGGAGCAGTTTCCTTTGGTTGAGGTTTCCTTTGCGATGAAGGAGAAGAAGGTAAAGGTGGTCTTGTTCTTGGCCTCTGATCATCCCCCTCTTGAAGGTCACCTGAACCTTTACGAGTGTCAGCATCATTCTTCAGTTTACTCGTTTTTGTTTGAGATTTCTCTTTGAGCTCAGTATTCTGATGACCAGAGTGCTCCATCGTAGGTGTAACTTCAGCTAAATCTTCCACGTCTAATGGTATTACTGCTCTTGGCACTGTCTCGCCACTACGTACAACAGGCGAGAATATTTTTCTTGTGGTTCTTACTATGACTTCTGGTGAACCATCTCGACGTTCAGGTGCTTTTAGTTTCAGGACAAATACCTAGAATAAACACAAGTGTCTATCAAGATTGTCTTATTATGTATCTAAAAAATTGTGTAATTCGCTTACCTCTCCTTCAGAATCTGTGTGATAGTGAGCCGTCGGGGGAGTTCTCGGTCTTTCAGATGCCTTTCGTGGTCTTTTTCTTCTTCTTGGTATTTCTACTGTTACGGTATCAACCTCTTGCTCAGTGTCACTTTCAGAAGGTTTCGATTGCTCTCTTTCTAGCCTGGCTCTTGATTTTGTCTTTTTCTTACCATTTCCTTTATCATTTTCTTTGCGCTTACTTTCTTCTTGGATATCTTCCATACTGGCTTCTCTTTCTTTAATACTAGTTATTTGTTTAGAACTTTTTGTTACACTCTTACTAGTAGATGGCTTTTCTTTATCTATTTGATCGACAACTGTGTCCTCGTAAGCAGTGTCTTTATCATCTCTGAAACGGGAAGAGCTAGCTCTTTTGATTTCTTCAATTGTCTTCCGAATAAACATAGCATCTTCTTCAATGCTAGGTTGGCGAATTATTTTTCTTCTGTTGCATTTTTCATAATCATTTGGCTAAAACAAATGTTGCGTTTAGGTAAAAAGTTATAAGCTAAAAATATTATTAATACGATATAATATTACCTGTTCACGAGAAGTTTTTGCTATAGACTCAGTTTTCTCCTTGACCTTCATTCGACGTGAATCTGAAAACATAACTACTCAAATTATGTTTAGCCCAAAGATATTGTATTTCTAGCGTTTAGCCAGTTCATTAAATTGTGCTCTGTAGTCAAAGACAAATGAATTGCTAGTAGGTACTCATGAAGGTACTGATTTACTATAGTAATGCAATCTGTCAAGGTCTGGGGAAAAAAATATATTTTTTAATGGCATACTACTCGGTACTAATGTTTGTCGGTACGAACAGAATTTTACCTAGCTTTAAAGTGAATAAACAAACCAAAAGTATTTTTTTACTGAATATTCAAAACACCATCTTCTTAAACTTATTAATGGAGATTCGTTGAGTTCCAAAGGCTCCGCCACTAAACAAATTATTATGATGAAATAACAGAGAATATATTCAAGTCCACACCAGCGCCATTCGGCTGCAGCACAGCTGTTCCCGTCACGGTGGCATTGGTCTCGCATAGAAGTCTGGCCTCTGCCTGGCCGTATGTGTAGACTGGCTTCTGCGGGGTGTGGCGAGGAGAAACAGCCACGAGAGGAGCGGCGGTGCACACTTCTTCAGCCTCAACTTCGACGAGGACTGCTCCTCGGACACCATCGCCGTCGTCTTCGCCTTCCAGCTAAAACGTGAATTTATCGATGTTTTATCATTTCTTGAATGATTTAATACGTTTATTGTGCTACTGAGTGAGACGCTAGTCGTAGCGCGTTTGTAAGTTGCGTGCCTACAGTGTGCGTAGCTCAGTTACTTTATCATCTCACTTCATCAGGTACCTATATCCAATTTTACAATAAGAATTCTTCATCACTTTTCCCTATAGTTGTCTTTTACAAAAAACGGTTTCTGAATCAGTCTTATCTTAGCAATAAAACCATCTTAATTATGCATCTTTCTGTAAACATCAACGCTATCTTTGAATGGTGTACAATCAAAACCATACATCTTAGGATCTAAGTCACGCAGGTCTACTTACAGCATGATGCCCCTCATACTCCGATTCAAAGTCATCAGCGTCATTGACGCTTAGACTGGAAGCGTGGAGTCTCCCAGACCCAGCTGCAGATGGCGCGACGCTGCCGTCAGACTGCGTTCGGGTGAGGGGCGCGGGGGGAGCCTTATTGCGCGCACGCGCAGCTCTTAGAAGCGCAGAGGTGGACGCTTCTGGAGCTATGCCTCGGGATTTCTCCCATTCGTGAAGTTTGCGGGTGAAGGATCGGGATATCCCTGGAAACGTTAGAAAGTTACTAGACCTGCTTAGGATAAGATAAAATAAAGCCCCTTTCGACTTTTAACTGACGTATAATTCTTTCAACCTAGGTTCTTTACGAAATCTTTAATGAATTAGATCAAAAATGTATGAACTCTCTTTCTTTTTCTCTAATCGTCCAATAGTAAAAGATATCATAATAGTATCTTTCGTACCCTACCTTGGAATTTGAAAAGGCCAGTTGATGTTTGGACAAGTACTTCATCACGCTTTGCTTCTTCTTCCCAAGCAGGCACTGAATTGGTTTCTTTCATACGTTTCCATTCATCTGGAGGAAATAAGGAGTTTATGTTAGAAATCTTGGATACAATATACAGGGTTATTGGAAAAAAATCAACAACCTCGCACGACTAGACTAGATAGCTTACATCATACACAACAACATTTGTTCTACGACTTTTGATAATTTGACACAATTTACTTTTATACAAAAATAAATATCAATTTAATTTTACGTCTGAATGTTCCTATCTCTGTGCGCATTACATCGGACGAGGCGGGGGAGGGTGGGGCGCGTGCGTCGCGCGCGTCTCCTTTTTGTAAATGAAACATAACTTACAAATGTAACGACAGTACAATAAAAGCTTAAAAAAAATTTAAATTAATGTATTAAGTTATGATAAAACTCTTAACTCGTACCTAGAACAAATGTTGTCTATGATATTAGTAGCTATATAGTCGTGCGAGGCTGTTGATTTTTTTCAAATTACCCTGTATAAATGTTTTCTATTTTATTCTATTCTTTAAATATTTTAACGTTAATAATTGACTCAGTACACCCCAGCTATAAGTAGTGCTTTATCTTTGGACTTTCACTCGACACATTTTTTTGAACGCCCTGTATAAGACACTACGTTAGGTGATAGCAGTATCTACTTCATCATCAGGATAATCAATACGGTTTCAAATTGTTTTAGTGACAATGCTATAGTATGTTTATGCCATCGTATCTGTTGGTTTTCTAAAATACGAAGTATATACACCACTCACAGACACACATACTCAAACATATTATCTTACGTAATATTAACATGCCTTTTCACAATTTATGTTATGTATCTTTCTTAATTTTAAACTTTTATTTTTATTTTATTTTTATTTATTTATTAGGACAACCAACAAGACAAACACCAATACAATTAAGTTACATAATCTGGCAAGTTGACTTAAAGCTAAGCGTCGTCTTAATTATAGGCTGCCACGGCATGCAATGTGGACTACAGATTACTTGTACATAAAACACTTATAAAAATTACACTATTTTTTTTTTTTTTTTTTTTAACTACCTACAACACTAAGGGCGGTGCAAAGGACTGCAGAATTTTACGCCGGAATCTTTGCAGCTTATCAGCAAAGATATCGACGTCGTGTGCCTTGCAGAACTTGTTATATTGCCTCTGTAGTCTGTTCATGGTGGAATGGTGATCTGATCTAGTCCTACTGTATTTGATGGAGAAGGGAACATACTTGCTGACACGGGCCAATTTAAACGGTACATTCAATTTGATTGAGCATAATAAAAAGGGACAATCTACATTGCCATTTGCAATTTTATGGAGAAACATGAGGTCTAGCAAAAACCTTCGCTCCTGCAGACTGTTCAATTTTAACTTTATACACGTCCGGTCAGCCTGGTGTATTTGTAAAAGTTTTGCTTGTATTTTAATTACTGGCCACTGCAATACAAGCATTAATGCTTAGTGCAGTGACCGCTGCTGCTTGTTTATTGTTTTTTTTTGGTAAATAAAAAAGGTTATTATTATTTAATATTCAATTAGTACCCCATCTCTTGAGGAAGTCTTCGCTGAGGTCTTGCCTGGCTGGCACGGGGGGCGGCTGTCTGACACCCTTCATTCGTTGCCATTCCGTCAGCTTCTTACGAAAGTCGGCCGATAGTTGCTCTTCGGTAGCCACGGGGCGAGTGGCTGGAATATTAATGTCTTACTCATTAATATCTAATTTTATCATAAGTTTCAGTGGCTAAGTATCTAAATATATTAGTGTCAGATTTCAGTTCACTATCGTCTTTATTTATCCAAATATTTTTGTCCACATTTTTGTTACTTTCGTATATTTAGATTTTAGTTAATCTAAATACTTTTGTGGATAAAACATTTTTAACAAAAGACTGTAATTAATAGACTTTTAAGTAGGTCAAGGTAAACAAAAGTCACAATTCCCACTACTGAATCTTATCTACTTAGGTACTTAGTTTTGTGATTTGAGATTAATCAAACGATTAAAGAGTTTTTGTAAAACTAAGTCAAGTTAAGATTAAACACAAGTAGGCCCGGTAAAGGTTACAAGAAGCCGCTTGATGCAGACCACTTCTAGAACCGGTCAATCTAGAAGGACTAAATAATCATTTGGGAAAACATATAGAAGGTCATATGGCTGAAATCATGACGAGTCTTAGAAATTTGCTCAAATTTCCTAAAATTAAACAAATTACTTACCAGCATACAGCTTTCCTCTCCTATCCGAGAACTCGCGCCCTAGCCGCGATTGTAGCTCGGCGTAGTTGCGCGCGATTTCCTCTCGCACTCCTGTGGCCTCGCATCCGCTACTCAACCCTTCGGTTTCTGAAACCAAACAAACAAATAAGTGCACCAAATACAAAGAAGAAAGCAGAAAATCATACCTTTCAAGCTTCCTTAACATATTGTTAGATAATCCATGGAAGATACAACCACTCTAAAGATGTACAGTAGACCAACCTTCAACTAGTTAAGTGTAAGTACATTTGACCCCTCCAGCATTTACCTATGACGAATTATCAACTTTTTCAATAAATTACCACAAACTCTTGTTGAACTTCCGATCCATGAGTTCAAAATTAACATTAAAAAAGTCCTTATGACAAAAGGATATTACAAATTAGAAGATTATTTAAACGACAAGAGTGTATGGACTTAAACTGCCTAGCTCGCACTTACTATTGTCTTGTAAAATGTATTTCCTGTAAAATCAGGCTGACAAAGGTGACTGAGTTTGTTGCGCCGTTTCTTCTCATAACCAGCCTATATGTAGTCCCGAAGCGGTGGTAGGGCTAAGTTATATTTTGGGACGTGTATAAGTGCCCGGAGGAGGGCCTACATACATAATAAATAATTTCATTTCATTTCATTTCAACGATCTCTGTATGCGCGGGTGGTGAGTCATGTGCCCTAAAATCCTTAGTCAACCTTTCGACTGCCTCTGGCATAGAACGCGGTACCTCTCTTGTTGACGCGATCAAAATGAAAGCGAATAATTATTAGTAACCAATAACTTTTTACATTAGATATAATCTTACTGACATAGCCCGACGGACCGCGCTAAGCTAGCATTGGATGAAGCAATAGCGCGTAGGACTGCGGATAGATAATAAAATGGACGTGCAATGGTAAGCGCAGCACAGGACGTCCACCCAGAAGGTGACGAGACAACCTGGTGAAGGTGAAAGCCTCTAGATGAAGGCCGCTTCCAGCCGACTAATGTGTAAGTCATTGGGGAAAGCAGGGGAAAGCCTATGTTTTGCAGCTATTGCTAAAATGATGATGACCATGCAACGAAAAAAGCAATAGGAAGAATAGAAATCATTGGAACAGGGAGCAGAATGCCGAATAAATATCATAGGAAGTGCTAAAGGTATAAATCAATTTGCTTTGCTCAAGGTTTTTGTCACTAATCAAATAAGTTACGTAGAGTTTTCGTGAGATTGGAATAGAAATGAAGAGATCAGTTTCATGAGAAGAATTGGTAAGTTCTAGTCAGCCTGCAGGCCCCTCTTTCCCACTGGGCACTATGGGCACATGCCCAGGGCCCCGCGATCGACGGGGCCCTCTGATTCCTGCCAATTCGCCAAATGATATTTAAAAACAATCATTTAAAAATACTGAAAAAAAATCGTGCACGCTTCGCTCGCGGTTTTTGTTTGGGTTGCTTGGTGTTTGCTCTACCAACGGCGCGATGCTAATAAAAAAAATAGGCTCGTAATAATTTCGTTTGCAATATGTTCTTGCTCCTCATGTAAAACTGTCTTGACACTTTTTCTCAAAACTTGATATAAATTATGCATCGGTCCGTTAGACTTTTTATTTTATTCAGATTATGGCAAAGGTGGAAGCCTAAATGTAAGAAAGTGCAATTGTATTGAGAGAATTTTATACATTTTGAGTAGGTAGACCTTAGATAGAACATTCTGCGTGCCGCTGACCGTCGCATTCGCCAATGCTGTCGCCGTTGCCTTGCGGGCATCTTGTGCGATGTGTCAATATCTCAATAAAAATTAGAGCTCGCTCTCGCAGTTTTTTTCCGGTTACATTGAAATCATACTAAACTACAATTAAATAGCTATTATTAAAAGATTAAAACCCATAATTTTCGTGGTTGCTCTGCTCGCTTATTGTTTCTCTCGGACTCCAAGGCTTGGCTGCCCCCCCTAGGCAAAATCTGTAGCAACGCCAATAACAGCTAGCTATGAGTATCACCTTCCATACTCCAAAATCTGCTCTGGAATCCCACTAATTTATGAATGTGAAAGTTTGTGAGGATGTTTGTGACTCACTCACGCTTAAATGGCCGATCGAATTTAAAATGAAATTTTGCACACTACTCTACACTATGAGATAAAAATTTATGCGAATTGAGATGGATATTTATAAAGAAAAATAAGATAAATTTTGTAATGCAAAACCTTCAGTTTTTTTTCATATGAAATTTACTATTATTTTATGCACATTTAGTCGTTTTACTTTCTGGAACACTACCCCCCCCCCCCCCCCCCCCTCCACCCGAAACTTAAACCTGGCTAAGCCCGTGCCACCGACGTGTAACCACAGTCACACGTAACCACATTTAAAAAAATATATACAAAATTTTGAATTCAGGGGCCCCATTATTGTAATGTGCCCAGGGCCTCCAAGAAATTAAAGACGGCCCTGTCAGCCTGTCGATTCTGTAAACAAAACCTCGCTCACTTCGTCACTGCACCCGCTCATCAACGATAAATAATATGAACCTTCTTACTAACAAGATAGAGGCTATGTTCGTTTGTACGGCTGAGTCGAGTTTTAGAGTGAGTCCGTTGCGTTTTTCTTAGAGAATCGACCTGTAGCGCGAGCACGAATATTTGAAGTATTCGTAACGTAAACGTATCGAGTCTACTACGCGATTACGCAGTAAAACGTTAGTAGGCAGCACGAAGCACTTTCGTCGTTGTATCCTAAGCTCGATAGGCCAACGCAAGTGACGTCATCCTAACGTAAATAGGGATTGAGCAAACTCAGGAATAATGAACGAACGATATGTTCGGAAACAACATGAAGCGAGATAATAAATAAAAATTAGTAAAATAAATTATGTTATTGGTGTTAAATCATAAAGAAGGCAATAAAAAATAAAATGGTATTCATTATATTTATTTTTATATAAGATGAGTTAATGCAATTATTGGTCTTTCATTACAATTTTAAAGAAAATGTTATCCGCCGACTACTATCCGACTACTATATTGTCAGACAAAGTTTAAGCAAGTATACATCAAATTGGATTTGAAAATATAAATATTATTAAATAATGAGGACAAGTAATAATAAAACTACGTAGATTCGGCAAATAACAATTATGACAGAATCTATAGCAAAGTAGTACCTACGTGGAGTGAAAAACTAAGATCTTGTGTTATTAACCAATAGTTTGTGATATTTATTTTCCTGTGATTTGAGTTACTTACGCTTACTTTACGATACGAAATTCATTCGTTCTGCCAAATTTAGTTTGCTTTACGTCCGATAGAGGCGCTGTCAGATTCTCATACAAATGGTTTACGTTAACGATACGAATACTTTGACGCAAATTATTCGTGCTCGCGCTACGGATCTTTAAAACATTTTGGTCAACGCAAATTGCCCAATGCTCTTCATAGAGCATTCAACCAACATGCTCTAAGATGCTCTTACATTAAAAACAGTGACGTGTGATAGTACATACAAATTCCTTGATGATTACTTGATCAGTGATTTTAAAAGCAGACAAGTCACAGCTGTCTGCTGTCTATCAAATTTAAAAAATGTCTTTTCGGCAAAATATTTTTGTTTAACAATGCAATAAAACAATAAATAAAAAGAAATCCTCGAGAGAAAGATGTTTCAGCAAAACGTCTGACAATTTCTATAAAAAAACATAAAAGACAATGTAAGTTTGTGCTATCTTTTAGTTAGGCAATGGTTTTGGAGGTTCCATATTCTGTGATTTTAAGACTAATTGATAGGATTGATGATTAAACATGATGCTACAAGCACTATTGCCATTGACTGAAGCTTAAGGTCTTCTTAGCTTTACAACTTTAAGTATTATATGTATAAACAGTCATTAGATAGTACACGGTTAGAGGGTCTCGGAGTAAGGTATTAAGATTTTTGCTAGCGAAGAAGCGTTTGCCAGAATAAGATCCCTGTCTGATAAGAAAAGGAGGTCTCCCGAGCAAATTCAGACTAGAGTCAAGATTACTGAATTGAACCCGGCACCATTTGCGTTCATGGTGAATCACCGGGCCACCACGCTAGCTGGGTCTTCAGAATGTTAATTATTATGATAAAACGTAAAATAGCATAGTGTCTGGTTCAAACAATAAAACCAAATACTGCGTCTAAAAGTTGTTGAAAACAGTTTTTGATTCCAAACGGAACCCATATAGGATCACTGGTATTCCTGTTTGTCTGTCTGATAAAGCCAACTTGCTCTGAATCTACTCGAACAATTTAGTTGGAATTTTGTACATACCTGCATTATGTTTCCGAACATATCCACGTGGCGTAAATACATTAATTTAGAATAAATTTTGGGGGGAATAAACGTTTCTATTTTTGCAAATTGTACCGTCTGCTCTATATAATTAAAAGGCTCATTATGAAACCTTATTTTTTAAATTATAATAAAATAAATAATTTTAAAATGTCTTACGAAAATTTACCATGTTCCAAATCTTTGAAACTACTGAGCCTAAAGCCTGAGCCTAAATATAAAAAAATAACAGAAATTTATCAATTTTTCCATATAAATTACAAAAAAAACATTCGAAGTTCCGAACGCCGTTGATGCAAGTGCAAGTTGTTCTCGCCCTTTTCTAGTTACTTACTTATCAATTAAAGTACTTCCATCATTATTTCAGGTGGCAAGCAAAGCTGATCACCAATGCTCTACGACGTCATTTTCCTCTGTATACTTGCTGCCTTAGTTTATTCATACGTAAGACCTTCTGATTATAGTTTCACAGCATCTTTTCAACTGTCACAACATATATTATTTTGTTGTTGTCTAGTGATTTGCGCTCCGGCCTAAAAAGGAGGTCTCGGGCTCAAATCCCGCTGGGAGAAATGATTGTTCAAGTATTTTGTACCAAGTTACTATCGCACTTGCTTTGATTATAGACAAGCCATAATCGTTGATCTTGAATTATGATTACGATTTTGATAGTTTTTTGCTTTATCAGGTAGGAATGCAGGATGCTTGTAAGTTTAACAAAAAAACTTAACTGCATTTCTCTAGAAGAAAAGACAAGGGTCACACCTAGCAGTTGCTTTGTTTATTCATCCATCTTTGTCTAAATATAGTTGGGGTTTGATAAATCAGTGTGCATGTTGGATTCAATGAATCAGTTTATGTTACTTTTCCATCCAAGTAATTTTGAAAGCAACAATTTAATTCCAGACGACCTCTCGAAACCAATTTGCGGCAACAGCGACAGCAATCCGTGATATCTGGTCTGGAACCTGCCAACTTTCATGCCGACAGAGTGGCAACAGTGACTATAGCGGCTTTAGTGGCCTTAGCGGCTTGCAAGGCCAGCCTCGGGCCTTAGACCAGAACCCCATGAAGTCGAACGCTGTTTCAGGGCAAGGCCAGTTCGAAGCTCACGGCAACGTTACTGGACCAAGCAGCAACTGCAACTGTGAATCTTGTCCTTGCGCTTTGATCGAGAACTTTCTTAGGTAGAATGTCATGATTTTTAAACTCGCTTTTACTACCTTCTCTTGTAATCAACTGTTGTTTGTGGATTATAAGGATTTATTGTGGTGGATTCGTGGATTGCTGAGCCAGTGCTGGTAGTTACAACTCATCTTTGGTAGTTGGTAAATTATTTATTTCAGACTGAGACAAGATGGCACAGAAACAAAAGAATGAAGCACGATTGGCAAACACGTCATAAAGTGACATCTTATCTCCTACGTTTTCATTACTCTAGAATAAATTATTTACGAACGAAGACGAGTTTTAAGTACCAGGACCGGCTCAGATATCCATGTATCTATCACAATTAATTCCTAAAGTCCACAACACAAACTCATGATCATTATCATCATCTACATAATTTTCCTTTTCCATTTTCCTTCCTTTTTCTCTTTTCCACTTTGAACGGTGTTGCGTTGTAACTAGCTAACTATGCAGTAAAATTTTGTCAGCCGTTTTTAACGAATTTCTAATTGCCTTATCGATTTGAGTCTTTGTATTTGTTTGCATAAATAAACAATAATTTAATCTGATATCGAAACAAAGATGTTGATAGTGGCATTAATCAATAGCTACAAGTTCAACCTTTCAGTTTGGGCTACTACATTTTTTACGAGCTCTTTTATGAAACTATAAAATTACTCACTATATTTTTCATATATTTAGTGTTCATAGGCTGCTTTTCACTAAGGTTAAATATTACCATCCCTTAAAAAGGGGTGAAAAATCTTTTATTCAATAATTCTCAGCCATCATTTATCAAAATTAACACCCTTTTAAATGACATTATCAATTATAAGAAAAACCTGATTTTTGATTGCTTCGAAATCATTGAAAAGTTAGACTGTTGAGATGGGTAACCAATGACGTCGTAGATCGCTATCGTCCTTAGAACATTCAATGGTTGGATGCTTTAAGCTATCGTCATACAAAAGAAAGAGATGCGTTTTGTCAGCTTGTAAAATGTATGTCAATTGATTGGTGGTATCAACTAGGCATAATCTAGAGGTTCCGAAACGTAGAAAAAGCATAAAATTAGTCAAATTTCGCTGTGAATGACGAGTAATTTTATTTTAAGAACATGCCAACCTGCATGCAACATATACGCTGAGATTGCACGCTGCACAGAACGTTGTGCAACATACCTGTGGCAAATGGTAAGTGAAACGCATTTTTTAAAAGTTAATAAAAAGAATGTCAACCATAATAATCAAAAATTTTTTTTGTACAGTTTGAAGATATTTACGGTACCCTAATGAGAACACTTGAATGCAATCGATCGTGCCAGAGACAAGCGCAAGTATGGTTTAGTAAATATTAAATAAAGTTACTTAAAAATTAGACCAATTGTCTAGACCTTAACTTAACGTAGGGTGCAGTATGGTGAATTGGTGACTAAATAACTGACATACAAACTTATATACATTATATGCCATTTATGATTCAACTACAAATGCTCGTCATACATTATCGTGAATCCAGCACATCACACAACACTTGCTCCTTGGGATTTGAATTTTGCGACCACCTGGTGCAACAGTCCAGAGCTCAAACCACTAGACTAAGACAGTTGAAAATAAAAACATTTCATCAATTATTGCGTAAAAAACGTGTATGTACGTAATAATGGACGTGATAAAATTACAAAAGTGGTACCAGATAAAGAGTAATCCATAATTTTTATTTACAGCTCTTAGGCACTAGCAATATCCATGGTTCAGATGACAACTTCAACTTTAGGAGAGGTGATAATGAAATCCCAACGATCAAATCGATCAAAGAAAATTTCCAAGAAACTTTGCCAGATAATCTTCAAGAGAACAGCAAAAAGCTAGATGTCACAGTCCCTACAAAGGACAGTACTTTAGAACAAGAAGGAACTAGTAAACAGAAAGCAGAGCTTGAATCTAAAACCACAAAAGGTATCGAGAACTCTGATAATTCAACGGCTGAAAAGGGTTTCTGCCCAAAATGCATAGAAAAAGGAAATAGTTGTTTGAAGTACTGTCCAAAGCGGACAAATATTGCTGTTCCTAAAGATGGTTTGCCAAACCCAGTAGTACAACAGGACGACAAAAATGTGAGAGTTATTGAAGTCCCTGCAAAGAATGGTAATTCAGAACCGTTGCACCAAGAAGGAACAAATAAAGATTCCAAAAAAATCCTCGAAAGTTCAGAAGAATCTATGTCCGAAAAGGGTTTCTGCTCAAAATGTATAGTTAAAGGAAGGGTCTGTTTAAAGGAGTGTCCAAGGGCCAAAAGTGACGGAAATAAGGGAAAGTGACTGTCCTTTGGTCATGAAATTAAGTGCGGTTTTGCATCACATAATCATATTCTGTGATAAGTGTAAATAATATTGTTTATCAAATATAAAATCTATCATACAACTACTTATTCTTTATTTCGGTGAATAGTAATGGTACAGTCAACGGCAGGTCAGCCGTTTATAGCAGTTAAAGATCATCCAACTGATTTCCAACTTTAAGTCATACCCATAGAGTCTATTATCTATTGAGAAAATTTGCCTTTTTGTGGTAGGTTGACGAACTGCTGTCTGTACACTGTTGTATTTTCGAAAATCATAAAAATCGAGAACTTCTGTCCGTACAATACAATTGTTTGCGGGCCCGCACTTACGGCGGGCGCGGCTGAAAACCGCTCCATGAGTTCTTAGCCCCGGGCAATAATCGCAACCACTGCGGCGGCTGCGTAACCCCACAGAACTTCTGTCTCGTGAGTTTTGAAGTAAAACCGCTGTACTTTCCGGCGGGTGCGGGTGAAAACCGCTCCATGAGTTCATAGCCTTACGCCAAAAGCACCTACTGAACGGATTTAGATAAAATTTCGCACACATATAGAATATGATCTGGATTAACATAAAGGATACTTTTTATTGCGGTTTAATGTTCCTGAGGATATATTGAATAAACTAAAGAACATGCGACCATAGTCACGGGTTCAGCTAGTAAATTATGAAATAACCGGACAAGTCCAGGTCAGTCTTGGAAACAACCAATAAAAACAATTTATTTCTGTAAATAGGCCTATGCTAAACACATTTTAACGTCCCATTTTTTCCCCTACCCCTGCTTCGGGTCAATTTTGGGCCAGTAGTGTACAAAAAACAATGGTTATATTACTCTGTATAAATACTTATGTCCTCCAAGAACAAAAATAGCAAATCATACCTTTTTGATGAAAATAGACAGACTGCTTTTTTATGCTATAATCTGACGTGACAAGTACGCGTCTCGCGTCACAAAAAGTCAAAACATGAAATCAAGATGAAAATTGTGGTGAAAATCTACGAAAATGTAAACCATTATTGAAGAATACCAAGTAAAAATTTCACGGTGTGATTAATATTGGGTAACAAATATATTTTGCGAGATGGTTTCCCGAAAGTGATTATTTTGGCTCGATTGATTAAAACATGCCGCAAGGTAACTGTGTTTTTAATTTTTTTATAGTTAAGCTTTCTTACTATGGGCCTTATAAGGAAGCTCAAAGTTGCACAGCGCGCTATGGAAAGGGCTATGCTCGGTGTTTCTTTGCGAGATCAAATGAAATGAGGAGATCCATGAACGAACAAAAGTCGCTGACATAGCTCGACGGATTAGCCAGCTAATGTGGCAGTGGGCGGGGCACATAGCACGTGGAACTGACGGCCGATGGGGCAGAAAGGTTCTGTAATGGAGGCCACGTACCGGCAAGCGCAGCGTGGGACGTCCACCCACAAGGTGGGTAGACGACCTGGCAACGGTTGCAGGACGACGCTGGATGCAGGTTGCTTCCAACCGGCCGATCTGGAAGTCACTGGGGGAGGCCTATGTTCAGCAGTGGACGTCCTGTGGCTGAAATGATGATGATGTTGACGATTTCTTTAGCATTTATGGTGATGTATTGAACGTTCACAACTTTTTGGATTTCCAGGCCACAGCCCATGTCCAGTTTTATGTTTGACTAAAGTATGTTTGTTTGTGGTCACTACGCTTTTTGTATTGGTAAGTAAAACTTTACTTCTTATGTCTGCTATAGTTACAGTAACAGGTCAAGTTGCTTCCCTATCTATACTATATTTACTATATAATATTATAAAGAGGAAAGATTTGTACCTATTTTTGTATGTTTGTAATGAATAGGCTCAAAAAGTACTAGGCCGATTTAAAAAATTCTTTCACCAATAGGATGCTACATTCTTCCAATTTGACATAGGCTACATTTCATTTTGAAAAAAATTAGGGATCCTTGGTAAAATTTGAACAATGTAACCGAAGGTGTAGAAAAATGAGTCTTAAAATGTCTTTCGTCGAATGCGCTGCCAAAACTATTAGCGATAATTGTCTACCCCGTGCGAAGCCGGGACGGCCTGCTAATTAATAATAAATAATTATAGCATTGTTGTTGTAACGGCTCTCCATTCAGAAAGAGCAATAAGTCGTTGTAGCAAAATAATTAACAAACAACTGCTATAGGTAATATCATTGCCATTCGTATACTTCAGAGGTGGCCAACTTAATAAGACCCAAGATCTAATGTTTACTGACGAAACCCTGGGAGGTATCTACTAATTACATACCTCTTATAATTGTTAATCGAACAGTACAGTTGCGTATACAATTAATTAAGGCTCAGGACAAGGCATGGTTCAGGACCAGTTAGCCATACCCGGTATACATTTTTATTTCTATCTAGAAAACCTTTGAGTTGTCCGTCAGCTCGGCCCACATGCATAAAAAACCCTTGGGGCCACTTGCGGAAGATCAATATTAATTCAATTTGTAAACCTTTTGACAAAATAATAAATAACCAAATTAAAGTGGCAGCCATTCCAAATGGGTGGTGTTATGGACCTCAAACGACGACGAGACGACCTCCGTAGCCGAGAGGCGAGCACGCCGGACTTTAAATGGCGCCGCCATCTCTAAAGTTCCGGGTTCGATCCCCGGTCGGGTCAATATAGAAAACGAACTTTTCTATATTGGCTCGGGTCTGGGTGTTGTGGTACCGTCGTTGTTTCTGATTTCTATAACACAAGTGCTTTAGCGACTTAGCTTAAAATCAGAGCAATGTATGTGATGTTGTCAAAAAAAAAGCGAAACCCATTTGTAGTAAATTCCCCCTCCCCTCCCTCTCTTGAAATGACTATGAAATGTTTTGACGGATATTTATTTTAAAATTCGTTGTATATGTATTGTTATACAATTAACACTGTATATCTATTTCAGTATCTACCCCTAGGTGATCCTCAAATAATATGTGAAGCTCAAAATGTTCCAAACGACAAAAGGGGTCTACTTTGTTTATGCGATGTCTACTATTTCTTGGTTAAGTGAGTGATTAGTTTATTTTTAGGATTCCGTAGCCAAATGGCAAAAAACGGAACCCTTATTCGTCATGTCTGTCTATCTGTCTGTCTGCTTGTCCGTCCGTATGTCACAGCATACTACGATTTATACGTCATAAATCGTAAACTGCAATTAGATAATTGTACGTAAACCTTCGTGCGCGAGTCCGACTTGCGCTTGGCCGTTTTCTTCTATTTCTATATAAAACCGCTTGTAGCTCAGTAGCGGCAGTGCTTTGGTGTTATTACAAAACTTTAGCAATCTACGCTTCTGTTGTGGGAATGAGTGACTATTGTGATCATGTTTAATGGCGTTTATAACCACCTACGTGCTTAGGTACGTTAAAAAACCAAAACACAAAGGGTTCCGTACCACTATCTATAAAAACGGCAAAAAAATCAAAGCAAATTTGCTCCTTCATTAATCAGAATATGGTCAATATTTATCTAAAGCAGGCGTTTATCGTTAAGTGGATTATAAAAAGCTTATTTAAATTATTTTCTAAAGCCATTGATTCACCTAGCAACAACAGATGGTACTTAAATGGGTTTATGCATTGCTTTTTAAGCACAATCAGCAAAATTGCCTCATTCCAGCCTATTTGTAGAAATTAATTAGTTTTATGAAACTAACTTCTAATGTAACAAATCGTGTTTTTTTGCAGCTTTGCCCACAAAACGTTTATTACAATTGATAAGATGCTTTGCAAAACTCTTAATGGGCTATACGATGCTAAATTAAAGGTAGGTACCTACTTTTTTTCTTAAAAACGTTTAGACATTTCTCAACAAATGTATTTGTCTGTCGCCGACTGTGTAATTTTTATTCGAATCGTGCTGATTGACCTACTCTGTGGAGCAAAATGTGGCACTGGTGTTAACATTAGAGGAGGCTTGTATACCTTAAGATGCGTAGAACAGTCAACTAGAGGAGAGGAAAGACAAGCCCAAAACACCCGTTTTAGTGTCAGACATACCTAGGTATAGCGAATTTTAAGAGTGTTTCGCTAGGCCTCCCCCAGTGACTTCCGGATTAGCCAGTTGGAAGCGACCTACATTCAGCGGCTTCCTGCAGCCTTTCCCAGGTCGTCTAACCACCTTGTGGGTGTGAGTCCTACGCTGCGTTTGCAAGTACGTGGCCTCCACTCCAGAACCTTTCTGTCCCATCGGCCGTCAGTTCTACGTGCTATTTGCCCCTCCCACTGCCACTTTAGCTTGCTCTCGTTCATACTTAAACAGTACGGTCACAGATAAAATTATGACTGATTTTTTGTGGACCAAACCATTTCTAAGTCTTTCATGGCTCAAGCAGTTAACTAACTACTAATTCAAATTAAGTAACAGGTTTCCTACTTTATAGGTCTATTCGGTTCTGTCGTACTACGATCGAGATGACTATTGCAGAGTTGGGTGCTGTTCAGACGAGGTAAATATTATTACTGTTTTTTTTAATTTGCAAGAGAACATAACTGTAAAGATGCCTAAACATACATTATACAGGGTGTACAAGAGAATGGGACACTCCTTAAAACCACGTGATCAGCTGATCATATACAACAACTTTTACTATGGGACCAACATCGAAACCAATTTAAAAAATTCAGCTTCTCCATACAAACATACTCGCATACCTCGATGATAATGTATGGAGCATCTGAAAATAAAATCACGATATCGATGTTGCTTCCATAGTAAAAGTTGTTGTATATGACCAGCTGATCACGTGGTTTTAAGGAGTGTCCTATTCTATTGTACAGCCTGTATAAGTGCGCTATACCTATTAATTATTTAAAAGAGTATTATATACTTTTTATTTTTTCACTTATCTTAATATTGTTGCTTCCAGTATTTATTTATTTTTATTTATCTTTATTAAGGAAACAAACGGCATTATTTATAGCTAATATTAAATTAATTATACATAAGCATTTAAAGTTGCCCATGCTAGTATTTACATTTAATACTAGAAATAAAAATAAACTTGCCGTTCCGAGCTTCAGATTAAAGAAAGTAGGTAATTCATTTTTGGGGGAATATTTAATAAAGTACCACAAACTCTTGTTGACTTGCATGTTTATAAGTTCAAAAACCACATTAAAAAAAAACCTTATGGAAAAAGGATATTACAAAGTTGAAGATTACTTAAACGACAAGAGTGCATGGACTTATTAACCTGCCTAGCTCGCACTTACACTATCTTGTAATTGTATTTCCTGTAATAAAATCAGGCTGACAAAGGTGACTGAGTTTGTTGCGCCGCTTCTTCTCATCACCAGCCGATATGTAGTCCCGAAGCGGTGGTAGGAAAAAAAAATTGGGACATGTAAAAGTGCCATTGATGGCCAATTTGCAAAAATAAATGACTTTGACTTTGACTAATGTTAAAAAGAGACACATGGGAGTAAAAATGAAATTAATAACTAATTTAGTAAATGATTACGTAACTAAACCGATTCTATTGTATTGTTTTCTATGATACGATTGTCTTGTTTAATCGTTTTTTTCTTCCAGGATGAAACTGACTGTATGAAAGCAAAGAAATCACTGTGCAAGTGTCGTAGCAAATGCTGTAGACGGAGTGTTTGATAAGTTTTGTTTGATGTACAAAAAATATGAAAATATATTGCTTTGACGATATTCTGTTCATTATTTACAAGCTTCTCCATGTAATTTTCCTTTCATAATATGACAACTCTAGTCTATGGATTATGGATCATTCGGATATCAATGTTTGGCTTGTTGTGCAGTGACTATATGGGAAATTTGATTTAATGTAAAAATTACAAGGACGGACAATAACGGTACCCAAACTTTGCAGTTGTTTTCTAAAAATATCAACTCATTGATGTATTTTTTTAAATTGCTAAATCAGTGTGAGGTTGATTGAGAGAAAGATACTCTTTATTTCACACCTAACAAATAAGTGACAGTTGATAACAGAAAAATTTACATTGAAGGTGGTCTTATCGTTAAGAGCGATCTCTTCCTGACAACCTTCAGGCAGAGGCTTCAGGGATGATCGAGATATAGGCACTTACACAGTATATTCTTTGCGTGAATAAAAAAAAACCGGCCAAGTGCGAGTCGGACTAGCGCACTAAGGGCTCCGCCCCATTATCTATAAAAACGAGCAAAAAAAAATCGCATTTGCTGTATGGGAGCCCCCTTAAATATTTATTTTATTCTTGTTTTTAGTATTTGTTGTTATAGCAGCAACAGAAATACACCATCTGTGAAAATTTTATCTGTCTAGCTACCACGGTTCATGAGATACAGCCTGGTGACAGACTGACAGCGGAGCCTCAGTAAAGGGTCCCGTTTTACCCTTTGGGTACGGAACCCTAAAATGGGTCTTATGGAGATACCGTGAAAAAAACAGCTGAAAATTACCATTTCCTTGTCCCAATCCTTTGACAAAAATGACCAAATAAAACTAGCCGTGTTAAAAATAATAAGTATGACCATTTTCAATTGTTCACAAACTGTCAAAGGTTTGATGCGAGTTATTGGTTATTTTAATTTCATATTATTAACGTCCGAAAAAACGAAACGCTTTCGTAGTAGGCCTTCTGGTCTATTATTGCTGTTTTGTTCTCCTAGCACACCCAGCCCCAAACTTATTAAAAAATATAATGTTATCCAAGCCGGGAATCAAACCCGGGTGCACTGCCAATCGAGTCGCCACTTATGCCTTATTTTTATCATTAGTCCTAATGAAAGTCGTAGGTACTATTATAAACGCGAAGGTTTGTCGGTATGGATGTTTGTTACTCTTTCACGCGAAAATTACTAGACGGATTTGGATGAAATTTTGCACACACATAGAATATGATCTGGATTAACATATAGGATACTTTCAGCCACAGAACGTCCACTGCTGAACATAGGCCTCTCCCAGTGACTCCCAGAGCGGCCGGTTGAAAGGGACCTGCATTCAGCGACTTCCTCAACCTTTACTAGAAAGGTTCTGGAATGGAGGCCACCAGGAGGACCTGGTAAAGGTTGCAGGCTACTTTATATCACGATTAAATAATCCTGTGGGAAATATTGAATAAACTTAAGACCACGCGAATGAAATCGCGAGCAACAGCTTAAACATTTTTAAGAAAATACCTTATAAAAAACTACCATTCAACCTATCACCATAGCCTGAGGTGATTATGAGAGTATAGACTTTGACTTCTCTACGCTATCGTATTTTTCTCAACAGATTAATATTCCTACATAGCGGAGCTGATTAAACATTTATTTACATCTACATAAAACAGGTTTTAATGTCATACTAATGATGAACTGGCGATGTTGGCGGTTGCCAAACACTCGTGGTAGGCGCTTAGCTGGATTTAAATTATTTTCACAAAAACTATATTAAGGACTATGCACCATGGTAGCTATACGTTGGTGTGGAAAACTTTAACGAATCTGAGACCATTTGCCTTTTATTTTTTATACACAGCCAGGAGGTTCATTCGAGGCGTTCTATGTGGGAGATTAACGTCCACTAGGAGAAAACTCACGTTTCTTTTTTACCGACAAAAAACGGAGGAGGTTCTCAAGTCGACGCGTATATTTGTTTTTTCTAATGTATGATCACGCATAACTTTTTGCAGAGGAGACCGATTTTGATAATTCTTTTTTATTAGAAAGGCCCGAAGTTGGTCCCATATAATTTTGAAAAAAAAAAAACAACCCTAAGTGTAGGAAAACAGGAGATAATTGATTGTTCACTCACTGATTGTAATGTATGATCACGCATAACTTTTTACGGAGTAGTCCGATTTTGATAATTCTTTTTTTATTAAATGTACCTCAAAATTCCCATACAAATTTGAGAAAAAATAAACTTACCCTAATGGTGGGAAAATAGGGGTGATTTATTGTTTACTCTTAGATTTTAATGCTGATCTTTTATCCACAGAAATCATTAAATAAAAACTTGGTTATATTAAAAACAGTTTATTATTTTTTGCTTTTCAGTCATTCGGCGGTATTTTTTTTTTGTTAAAAGTTTTTATTAGTGGTCAGTGTCCTAGACACAAGACGCTAGACTACCGCCACATTAGTAAAGAAACGGAACAGAGACAAAGCTTCGAAAGAGCTAGCAAAATTTATACCTATTTTAGTAGGGTTGGCACAATTGAATAAATTTAAAATATAAATGTTCTTTTTTTCACATTTTTTATTAAATAGGTTATTTTTTACAAATTACATACTCGAAATATTTTTTTTATTACTTTTGGTTTTTAATAATCTGTTGTGTCTTTTAATCGAATGATAAATTCTAAATCTGATATAAAGTTTTTTCAAATCATCCAATGGGAAATATTCACATGGCATATGAAATGTACAATCTTGCAAACGTGCTAATATGTCATTACCAATATTAACAATTTGTACATGAAGATCAAAATATTCGCGAAACTTTTGCTCAAGCAATTCAACAAATGCAATAAAATTGTCAGGAGGTATTATCACACACAGTACAATGTACAACCATATTTACAACACTTTTTAAATACTAAAACAAAAATATTACTACGTATTATGTGAGAAACTCGATAACAAAACAAAACACGCACGACATTCGAGCGTCGTGTCACGCCTGCAAGCCCTGATTTTGATTTTGAGATTGAGCACTGGCTGATCTAGTTTGAAGCGGTTTCGGCTCATACGTGACAAGCGGCCAGTGGACACGCACACACACGCGTTGCACTTGTAGTGATGTACCTATCAAAGCGCATTCGTATGTAGCTTTGTCTCTGTTCCGTTTCTTTACTCATGTGCTACCGCATTAACAGATGCCTATCAATCCACCATCCATGAAAGGCCGATAAAGATAACTATTTATTTATGTCATCTATTTATTCATGTATATGGTGTCTTTTTCTCTCTATTATTATTTTGTCTGCTGTCAAAATTGTTTGTCATGCTCTTTTAGTTTTTTTTCTTCTATTCTTTGGTGCCGTGCTTTGTACCCCTGGCTCAGTCTATACGCTGCCGGAGTCTGTAAGCGTTCGCAGAAGTCCGTTCAAAAACAATCTTATTGCTTGGGCGATGGATTAAATCCGCGTTGGCCCGGTCCGGTTTCCGGCTGGGTATAAACCGAGCCAACCGTCAGGGTCCTGGCTGTAAATCAGCGTCATGATGCGTCCCTGGCTGTCACGACAAATGCTAAGCGGGGGTCTTTTTGACACATTTTTTAAGTATTTTGAATCCTGTTAGGTATTCCGTGTGTCAAATAAATCATTTTCTATTCTATTCTATTTTATAATGATGTTAAACCAGGAATCATATAGCTATACATTAAACGGTAAGATTGGTAACAATTTCCACCACGCTAAACCAGGAGTCAAATAGCGGTACTTAAATGATCAGTGAGCGGTACCTTCATAGTGAAGACTGGAACAAAATTGCCATCATTTGTTTAACTGTGATTTAAATTATGTAAATTCCAAATGATTGTGAATGTAACTTTATATTTCACTCCGATGGCAGTAAAATCAATTTTTACGATATCCACGATCGTAAACGCGGGGTACTTCGAATCGGAGTTATTTCGGAACGGCTATTTTTACCGGTTTTTAACGCGGGAATTATGAGGGATACCGCTTGTCTTTGCTTGTATGCGCTGTTTTCCGTTTTTCTGGTGAGTTTGAAAAAATGAACCATTTTTTATAATAAGATATAATAATTAAGCACTTTGTGTAGCAAAATGAGACACAAAAGAAATTTATTGTTAAACGCGGTGTCATGAGACTGTATCCAAAGTCGGATTTTATAGAAATAATCCTGGTTGCCTGTCCCGTGGATCACATACGATATAAAACAATAGTGTTTACCTGCCATAGAGTCCACTCATAAACATGGTAAGGCTTGTTTGAAAGATTACACTGATTACAAAGTCCTTCTATAGCAGCAGGCTTTGGATTGGTCCTATTCTGACGTAGTATCAAAGAGTTTGGAGATGATTGCTCTAGTTGCATAAATAAACCATTTGTGTTTAGTTGTCAGATGTCAGCCACAGTGTAGAAATGGCCAAAGACCAGGTAGACAGAGTGATAGAGGACCAACTCACCCAGAAACTAGCCGAAGACCTACTGCAGAGCATCGAAAAGAAGTTCCAGGTGGATTTGGAAAGGTATATTTTTATCTACTGCTGGATTTTATACCACGTTCTTAATATTACGCAAACTTAGACTTTAAGCCAAATAGAAAAATTAATGATACTGTGCTAAGCTTTTTATGTTTAATATTTAAACCGTGAGTAAGGAGCATACAATAAACAAACAGTCTATCACATATTCTATTTTATAATTAAGTAAGATGACGAATTTCCATGATACTCTTAGAAAAGTATAAGATCACTTTGTCCACTGCAGCCGTCAACTAAGAAGATACGGCTGTGCTATAGACATGCAGCCATTTGACAACCAAGAATGAGTTAATCTCGTCGACATTCAGGGATTGCGTACGGCATGGCACGGCAAGGGATTTTAGGTGACGGATAGTAATGTACCTTAATATTATGAAACTAAGGTTAAAATTAATAATTCGGTATTCCTAAGCATATCGGGGCTTGCTGAGACTACTATCAATGTAATTTAAACCCAATAATATTAAGGAACTTTGTCATTTGTTACCAAAAAATGCCTTGCCGTGCCGGGAGAGCCGAGTTAACGCACTGTTTGATTCCTGGACAAACCCGCATTTAAACATCATAATTGGCACGATAAAACATAATAAATAAATATAAGCCAACATCACATACATTGCTCTGATCCTTAGGTAAGTAGCTAAAGCACATGTATTATAGGAGTCAGAAACAATGACGGCACCACAACACCCAGACCCGATACAATATAGAAAAGTTGATTTTTCGATTCGATAATAGTCAGTTATTCAATGTATTATTGCTTTAAAATATTAAAATGGCGACGAAATCAACTTGTTCTTGGTTTACGGCTGCAGTGGACAAGCGTTCTAAGATTTTTGACTTTTCCACGTGATAACTTCTGTTAATTTTAGATCTGTGGACATGGTCCTGGTAAAGATTAAGCTGCTGCTGCAGAATGGAACTATGCACATACAGGACAGGCTCTTGGAGCTGCAAACCGTCTTGGAGGATATGAAGAAAGAAGGCGTTATGGAGGTCACAACTTTATTACAAATCCAGATCGTAAATTCGAAAATGACTAAATCGATTTTAGACTTCTGTATCCAAAATGCTTGAAATGTGTGTCCTTAGTGCTGTCTGACGATGTTTTTGTCTGTACCTCTAGAAACATCCTTTGAATCGTAAACGATATCCTAATTCTAGAAAACACAAACTTTAGGCCCAATGCAATGGCGAGAAATAAACTGTTATAAGTAATTTTACCCTGGGACCTAACCATCAACGCTAAATTTAATAGTCGTAAGCACATATGCGGAAAAAACAAAAAAAGGAGAAATACGGAATTCATATTTTATTTTAGTCACAGTTGATTCCAATGAAAGTCATTATGGTAATGGTGTAAAAATATATTGTTTTAAACTTCATGGTCACTAACATTAGAAAAAAATAAGGTACTTGGTAGCAATCTCGTAACAAACTATTCTAAAGGTGTAAAAAGTCAACTAAGTGACGAAATAAAATTTCTAACCAATATTAATATTGCAGGACACCGTAACACACACCAAAGTACTTGTTGAGCAAATGTACAATAATTTAGTTTATTCACCTTACGTCATAGTATAAAGCAAAAGATTTTGATGATGATGTTGAATTCGGATTTATTTAGGTCGATACCTGCTTAGCTGATCGCCAAAATGAGACATCAGCGCTGGCAGAGAAGGCTCTCCATCAAATGGTGGTATGTGGGTACGCGCTAATCGGTCATGACCCAGCGCAGGCGGTGCGCAAGGTCATGGTGCTGAAGAACATGATCACCGTTGGATTGAAGCCGGTAAGGCAAATTTGATATAAAAGAGTTGTTCACAAAGAAACGACATTTAGTCCTATAACATATCGTGCGGCCAGCCACAACATGACATGCTACTGCGGTAGGCTGTATATCTATTTTCATATGAAACCGCAATTTATTTAAACGCTGTGGTATTCTACCGATCGAGGCCTATGTCACAGAATAAATAATAGTTATACAGAACTTAAGCTTCATAAAATGCACGATCAACGTATACATATATATAGCCCACGAATAAAAATTTCGGAACACGTTGGAACAGTACGAGTCCAAGCGTTCAAAATTTCGTGTCCGTAAGCGATGTTTGCCTGTGTCGAGCTGACGTGGGCTGATTATGATAAATATGAATAATAAGTGTTACTTATAAGTTTCCATTATGTAAACCAAGCCACAAATATAGACAGACAATAATAAACACGTAAACGATCCAAAATTGGATAGACTAAACATTGTGCCATCAACAACACTCACTACCAAGTCTTAGCTGCCGTCTATAATAATACATGTTACAGCTCCACGAACAAAAGAATGAGGTTTACAGCCTGTTGAAAGTCTGCGGTCACGACCACGACTCCCTGAAGAAGGTCATCAAGTGCGTCATCTCGAAGGTAATGAGTTTAATTTTAACCGCCAGAGTTCTGTCAGAATTTGGGTCATTGTAGGTGTGAAGATACAGATTGGAGATTGGACATTGTTGATGTAACAGCAAATGTTGATGGACAAGCAATTTACGAGTTGTAATACGTACAGTCAGTCAATCATAGTTGAGGATGGAGGATATGAGTAGCTAGAGAGTAATTCCAGTTGGTAACATGGTTTAAGAGAATTTGTAGCAGTGCTTCTTTTTAGGACATACCATTAATTTGGTTATATAATTAAACCAGGAGATAACTTTTATTTCATCACCATTAGGAGATTTTGTTTTATTTAACTGTAAGCAAAAAAGGTACTAAGTAAGTTCATCGGAGTATACAAGAATTGATTGGTTGCGACACTGTTACTTCTAATAAGATCATCATCATTAAGCTGTATATTGTGATATATCTAATCGAACGTAAACATACAGGGTTACTGGTTTATTCTAAAAATATATAAATTTCTCCGGACGCACGTGCCGGAAACAGTAATTCCAAACACTGAACTTACAATTTCGGCTAAAATGAAATCACTCGGAATCTTCGAAACTTACTCACATCCGTTGTTTGGAATTAAAATAATTGCGATTGTATTGGAACTTATGAATTAAAATTTATTAGTGTTTCAAACAAATATTGATTAGAAATTTTGATGCCTATATAGTTTGCAAGGAAAAATGTGGTTTCTAACTACAATTTATAGTAAAACGCATTTGTGTTTTCAAAGAGCAGGATAATACCAACTATAGTATTATTAGAAATAGAAAAAAAAATGGTTAAAAATTAAACATAATTATTGCTTTTCAGTCCCCTATGATAAAGTCAGCCATGATGGACATCACAAGTAAATTAATAGAAGGAGTAGTAACCCTAACAAAACTAATGGCTCATGGAGCAATGCACGAGGCTTGCCTCATCGAAGTCATCAAAACTACCGAAGAAGAAGCATTCCAACTGGTTAATAAAGTAAAAAACTGTGTAAACGGAAATGAAAGCCAAAACGTACAAGAAGAAATCCAACGATATATAGAAGAAAACAACGCTACTGTCTTAGATATTGATAATGATGTAGTAGAAAATGTAAAAAGGCAAGGAGAAAAGAAAAAACATAAAAGTAAGAAACAAAAAAACGAAGTGGATGAAATAATCAGAAGAATGCTGAATAACAACAACGATGAAAGTTTAGATGCAAGCATGAAAAAGAAGTTGCTTAAACTGCAAAGTGAATTAGGTTCCACTAACACAAATTTAATCTCAAATGATATTAAAGATGCTAAGTAATATCGTTTTCTCTCTCTTTTTTTTGTCTTTGATTTTCTGTTTTTTTATTTATCATATCACTTTCACAACAATATTTTTATATAATATTCGAAAATATTTTTTTTACCTTTAAACTTCGTCTTTCGGAATGACCATAATCATTGTATTTTAATTGTTCAATAATAATCTTAGTTAATTCAACACTTCCAGCTAGTTTAGTTTCGTACGTACCTAGTCGATATACGTACGCTTAACCGTGATCCTAGATGCAATAGGTCTAGTTATTTTATATTTGGAGTAGTTGACATTACACCTCCAATAAAATATCAACTGTAACTTCTTTGTTTGGTGTGCAATAAAGAGTATCTATCTATCTATCTACCTCCGTAACCCTAAGACAAGAACACACTTTTTGAACCATAACTCTGGTGATATAACTATTATCTAAATATGTAGGCGAGAATTCGACTACTGCGCTTCCGCTTATTCATAATAATAATATAATATTTATTTCAGATAAAATCCATACAAATGTTAGTAAGAATTGATCTTATTCTAGTGTTAGTAAAAGTAAAAAAAAATGTATTAAAATTGAAATATAATGAAATGGCTTATGAGTAAATTCAACACATTTCTAAACCGCTGTTCCCACTTAAATCGCAAAAAGGTCGAACTTACGAAACGGAACGTTTACGATACACATTTCAATGTTTACATTGCTCTCAGTGTTTATGCAGCTGAAGATTTATGTTCGGGGAATGCGAGGAAGAATAGAAAAAATAATCTGATCGAGTGAAATTCTGTAGATACGCCACTACACGTGGTGAAACATAATGGTCAGCTAAGTAAGCCTATAAGCACCACTGGGGGGCACAGGCCTCACCTTAACTATTTAAAGGTAGTTTAGGCCATAGTGGGTTGGTAAGTTCGCTGTCTCGATGCTGCATAAAAATGGCACCAAAACTGCAATATTGTAGCTGCCCTGTAGTCCGATTGAAGACCGTATGTTATGGCCCTAAAAAGTTTAAAGCAAAATGTCAATACTTAATGATTTCCAAGTAAATAAAATATTATTTTAAAGAACTAGCGTCTTCAAATTTCCAATAAAACATCAAAACAGCCTATTGCCTAGTCCATTAATGGACCCTAATGGATCCCTTATGTCTAAGGGGCGTACTACACTACGTTTGCCGAAACAATAATATGATCTCCGCTCAAGAACCCGTTTATACTCCAACTTTATCGGTATTGTAACAGAGTGGTGTAGCCGGTCTACTGCCACTTTTGGAATTTATCACAAGCATCGCCAATATCCATAGCTCGTTGCTCAGCGTTAATAATAAAAGATATGTAGCTTCGACACAATAGTTTAAAAAGATTGAAAAAATGAAGCATTTATTTATAAAGTTGTATATTCATATAAAAATGGCATTTGGCAATTGCATTGTGCTAATTTGGTAGGCATATATATACCAATGTTTAATTATTCTTGCACATATTTATTTAAAAATAAAAACACACACAGTTGCAGCATTTACAGCTAGAGTATGTTTCGTATCAATTTCAACCCAAAGCCCATCTTTAAATTTTGGATCATAGTCTCTTTAACTGTATTCATGTTCTTTAAGTACTTACAATCACTAATAAACGGTTCTGAACAATAATGCTATCTCAGAAATCAACTCTTCAAATAGCTTGCTGTTAGCAGAAACACGTTTCGTTGGTTTGTTTTTGTCAGGGATTAAAGAGAACTATTTCGGCCGCAGGATGTGGACCTATTAGCGGAGTGGTCGGGCGAAGTGTTCGCAGATATCCGCCATATCTTTGGAATTTTCAGGTCGAGTCGTGTCGGATATCATGTTTCATTAGTATGATTAATGAGGGTAAATAACTACTGCGGAATACTCTGATGATGAGGTGCTCGTAGCTCCGTGGTGGCAGCGCTTCGGTATTGATTACTTAAGTTAAGTAACCATCCATGGTTGTGAGAGGGTGGATGACCACTCCAACCATATTTAGTGACATTTATTACAAGCATCTTCATGAAAGAAAACACGTTAAAAGTTGGCGCCGGCTGTTGTCGCTTGATACTGGTCGTAAAACCTAGCTTTAAGGCGGCTCGAATACATCTGACAGTAAGGTTAAGTAACTGACTATACAACACCCCTCCACCAATTGTTAATGAGCCCGTTTGGTGGAGTATGGCCCAAACCACCTCATAGTTGAGGCCTGTGCCCTGCAGTGGGATAGACATTAGGCACACTTTAGTTAAGGTTTTTACTGCTACGGAATAATTCAAAGTTATGGGTATTAGAAGTTTAACTTCATACAATGCTCCGTGATTTCTTGACCAATGACTTTGTATTCCTTAAGCGGTTGCTTTAGAACCGAAATGTATAATATACATCACTCTCGGTGTCACGGACATGACTCTTTCGACAGGGTTGAGCAATAACATAAAACGTGCTCACAGCTGATAGAGAAGAATACCCGATGGTCAGGTCATGAATTGGGAGTAGTCTGCATCCAGCAATGAACTGACGTGGGCCGATTACGATGAAACGTCTCGTCTGTTCGTACTCAAAGGTTAATGTCCCCAACTCGTCTAATTACTCATTTTTCCACATGGCGCCTTGCCAGGGTTTAATGGGTGAATCCGACGCGTGTCACGTTCCATAATTTGTGTTTCTGGGGACTTACTCGGAGTATTTAATGGGTTTTTAGGTATTCGGTAAGTAGGTTGTTGGTAACGTTGTTTGGGTTTTAAAATTATGGCCAACTGATTCGCAACGTTCCGCAACGATGTTCAGAGGATTTTTGGGATGACTTTGATGTTTATTAGGTATTTGAATGAGGCAATCAGTTCCATGGATTATAGTAACTCTTTTAAGCTCACATCGGAATCGGACGTTAACAATTTGAAGTTTATTCTCCAAATATTTTTTTGATCTTGAGGAAAAGAGGATTGGATAAGAAACAAATAGGTTAAGAAAATAAACTATGTAAAGATTAGTAAAGTTATATTTTATTATTGTGCTAGAATACTCTAGTTCTAGAGTTCTGAAAATCTATTTTCCCATACAACATACAGCTGAACAGCTGTTCGACTATATTGTATGGGAAAGCGAAATTATTTTTTTGCGATTTCGATGTTGATACGACTAGAACACTAAGAAATATCGATTCTAAACTAAGGGCCTGTTTCAAGATACTGATAATATCCCAAATAGCTCCCAAATCTATGTAACAGATAACTTTATGTGGAGGATAAAAATACTTAAAAGAACAGTATTAAATTGTACTTGACAAATCAAAGATAACTTCTATTTTAGGGGGTCAATAAACTGTGGAAATCCATTTAGGTAAGTACTTTATTAATTATTTGTAAAATAGTGTCACTGTATTTTAAAATTCGTTGATATTACAGCTATTAAAACATCAAACATAACTTTCTTGGGAGTATATTCCGAAAGCTGTCGAAATATCGACAATATCGACATACTAAATCTTTGATTGCTGCTAATAGCATCCAAGGTTTCCGATGACGTAGAAAAAGCCGTTTCGGTACCAACTAAACCCAAGAATGAGTAATGTTACCAAAATAGTAAATACAACAATAACATTGGGTAATATTGTTGCGTTCACTAATATTCGCAAGGATTTAGCTTGTGGTAAGTTCGAAGGCGGAAAATAGGACAGAAAGAACATAACTTTTATGCTGAAATAAAATTTTAACGAAATAATCGGTGAAATGAAATAAAATGAAATTCTTTATGCTGCCCCTTCTCCGAGCAATTATACACGTCCCAAAACATTACTTAGCCCTAACACCGCTTCAGGACTACATATATTAGCTACGCCGATGACATGGTGCTGCTCAGTCCCTCAATCAGAGGCTTACGAAAACTGGTTGAGATTTGTGAAGTGTACTCGAAGGCTCATGGGCTCAGGTACAACTCTAAGAAAAGCGAGGTGATGATTTTCAAGGCTGGCACTAAATTATACCACATGCCAGCTGTCACGCTTGCTGGCACCGCATTACCAAAGGTGAGCAAGTTCAAATACCTGGGCCAGTGGGTTACCGAAGACCTAAGTGACGATCTCGATATTTAGAGGGAGCGCAGGGCGTTGGCGGTGAGGTGCAATGTGTTGGCCCGCAGGTTTGGACGTTGCAATAAGGAAGTTAAGGTTACGTTGTTTAAATCCTATTGCCAGTCCTTTTATACCTGTAGCCTATGGACCTCATACACGCGGCGAGCCTTTAATGCCCTGCGAGTGCAGTACAACAATGGGTTCAGGATGCTGATGGAGCTTCCGCAATATTGTTCGCGGAAGCTCGCGTGGATGGATTCCATGCAATAGTGCGAAAAAGAATCGGCTCCCTGATGAGTAGGGTGCGTGGTAGTGTCAATGGCATTCTTAACACCATTGCTATAAGAGAGGATAGTGGCATGTTGAGGCACTGGGTAGTTGCGCATCTGTCGCCTGCAGCTCTCAGTCGCAGCATATGCTAGCTGGCTCTGAAGATCCTGTTCTCATGTGCCCATATGCGTCAAACTTATATGGGCATATGAGAATACATTTTAAATTTAAATTTAGGGGTACTTACTAACATAGTTAGTAAGCAAATTGTTACTAACACTAATATGGATTGTAGTCCGAAATAAATGTTTTTTTAATTTAATTTAATTTAATTTATATCGGCTGGTGATGAGAGGAAGCGGCGCACCAAACCTTTGTCAGCTTTATGGTTCTAAGTTCAAATCCAGTTTTCTCAGACTCCAGTCTCCGAAGTTTAATACAGTTCACCTACTTTCCATAAAATCCAAAACTTTTATAATTTATAGGTAATTCATCATTATACTCGTACCAAGGCACCAACGTAAATATACACAAGCCAGACTCGCCTTTAACATTCGGTTGATTTAGCAAAAAAACTAAAAGCACTTTAACCGAGAAATTTCCGCTCTAAATAAATTGTAAGAGAACACCAAATTCTCGTGATATGTCGGCTTTTAAATTTTAAAATTAAGTATCCTTTGACACGAATAGGATTTTTAGCCAGCTTGCCACTTTTAAACGATTTATTTTATTTTTTTTGCATGTTTTGAACTTTCTTGTAACATTTTACAAATAATGCAACACATAGCTGTTATATAGGAAACTAATTTTCGCGGTGTTTCTAATGACCCCATATATAGTTTCTGAATTGAATTTATTAAAAAACCACATGATAGTAACGGACAACAGATAGTATTTTATAAAGCGTATTATCGAAGTTATAAAAGCATCCATAAAAGCTTTCTGTACTTAAAACATTAGAACAGAAAAACCGGCCAAGTGCGAGTCGCACTCGCGCACGAAGGGTTCCGCACCATTATCTTTAAAAACGAGCATAAAATCACGTTTGTTGTATGGCAGCCCCTTTAAATATTTATTTATCCTGGTTTTTAGAATTTGTTGTTATAGCGGCAACAGAAATACATCATCTGTGAAAATTTCAACTGTCTAGCTACCACGAGTCATGAGATACAGCCTGGTAACAGACGGACAAACAGACGGGCAGACAGACAGACGGACAGCGGAGCCTTAGTAACAGGGTCCCGTTTTACCCTTTGGGTACGGAACCCTAAAAAACTGCAGTAAATTCCTTTTATCAAGAATAATGTTAGAGTTGTTTAAATCGGTAAAATAGTTCCAAAAACTCAACAGAATGTGTAGACAGCATTTAAGCGCATTTCTGGAGATGTGCCAAGATGTTGTGATAGTGCTGCAATGAATCATTACGGAATTCCTGTTCTTGGGATATTGTTCCCGTTGAAATGATGCTGGGAAATCTTTGAGCAGGTCAAATCAATCGTTTGTCGATGTTGGAGTGGAGTTTCATCAACATAAAGTCGTCTACATAGACCAGCTTGTGTAGTCTTATACAGGGTGGTTCAGGCCAGATGGATATAAACTTTTTTTTAAGTAGTCGGCTTAGGGACCTATTTTTACTCGCCAGGAAAAAAAACGCTTGTCAGCTGCTTACAAGATATGTTTTTTTTTTTTAGAAATATCACCACTTTTAATGTTTTATTTACTTTTAAAATGAAAAATTCTATTATTTTTTTATTTTAGGTGCTAATTAGACATTGCACTCTCTCAAAAAAAAATTGGCATTGCGCTCTCTCAGAAAAAGTGGTGATATTTCTAAAATTTAAAAAAAAAACTTGTAATCAGTTTTTTTCCTGGCGGGTACAAATAGGTGCCTAAACCGACCACCTAAAAATTTTTTTATATCCAACTGGCCTGGACCACCCTGTATAAGAGCGCCCAAAATAGCTATCCTATAGAAAATTTATGTTTTTATAGAAATTGTTTTGTCAGTAGAAATAGCAGTTGTTTCGAACAAAATTGTCTAAAGGTAGGTTAAAATTAAAATCTTAATGCATTGCGTACATTCCTCTGAAACTTGTAAACAGTACCTACAGTCCATTAAAATGCTTCCTTTGCACATAATAATAGCTTTAGACCGTAATAATAAGCATTTATGAGTTTTAAAAAAAAGAAATGACTTTAAATGGGATATTTATTTCTTCTTTTAGCCTCTACCTAGATCCTTATGTGAAACATTTTCTTATCTACAAAATTACAGTACAATATAAAGAAAGGTAGGTAGAAAGATTTTTAAGACATCTATTCAAGTTGAAGTTTTGATATTGATGATGATACATAAGTATACTAAAATTATTAATAATATATATCTTCTGTCGAAACAACTAGATGCCCCTATTCAGAATGTCATTGAAAATACAGGGTGTATAAAAGAAAAGGACACTCCTTAAAACTATTTGATCAGCCTGGTAATATACAATAACTTTTCCTATGGAAGCGACATTGAAATCGTTTTTTTTTAGATGCTCCATAAATTATCATCGAGGAATGCGAGTAAGTTTGTATTTTGTTTGGAGCAGCTGAAAAAATTCTTGCTTTCGATGTTGCTCCGATAGAAAAAGTTATGAATAATGAACAGCTGATCACGTGGTTTTAAACTTTCATGGTCACTAATATTAGAATAGTTTGTTACGAGATTGCTACCATGTATTGTGATCATGGCGCTTGCAACAGTGCCGAAATATCGGAAACTCAAATATAAGGTACATGGTAGTAATCTCGTAACAAACTATTCTAATGATCACGTGGTTTTAAGAAGTGTCTTATTCTGTTGTACACCCTGTATAAGTAAGTACATAAAAAGTGACTTACCGGCATCAGTAAAGAACGCCGAGTGCCGACTCGGGCTGGAGGGCACGGAGGCAGATGCTGACGTGAGGAAAGCCCTTTTGACCTTCGTCCACTTGGATGCTCTAGGTGGCCGATGCTGGGGAGGTCTCGCGCCGAGTTCTAAAGACCGTTGCTTGCGGAGAAGAGGGTGGGAGGGCTCGGATTCTGTAGCAAATGTTATCTTTTAATTTAAAAGAAAGAGACGACTCATAAAAAATTAGTGCCGTGTGGTGAGGTGCCGGCACGTTAAATAGAATAGAATAGAATAGAATAGAATAGAATATCATTTATTTGGCACTCAAAATTGACACAAACATGAAAATGAAAATAACATAGATTGACACAGAACTAATAATAATATTATAAATAAAAATAAATAAACGTGCCAAAAAGGACCCTCGCTCAGTATTCGCCGTGGCAACTTAAGGCTGCCACGACACTGATATTCTGCGAGGGCCTTAAACAATCAAAAATAATTAAATAAAAAAATAATAATAATAATAATAAAATAAATAATCAACAAAATCCTAACAAACAATAACAAAGAAAAGAATATACACCGCACGAAGTAACACAAAAAAGAAAAAAACATTAGACCAGAGACAATGACAACCAGCTCAGCCGATAGCTCAGCACCGATCGTGTGCGTGTGCGCATGCCTTTATAAGCGTCGGCCGGAGTGTTTGCATTGTCTCTGGTTGCACGGCCAAAGAACTTACTACTAAGTGATTACTGATTATTGAATACTACTGCTCACTCTGTCCGCCATTTTCGCAACACAGGTAATTTGCGTAAAATGGTGTGATGCCACGTAATATGCACATGTTATGACTCATGTGGCATGGTTTATATTTTGAAAAAGCAACATCTTAATGTGTGAAGTGACGACGCATAAATCTCAAAGTGCAAGCAAGCAATGAATGTGCGACGCCGCCCGTCTTCAAGTGAGTACCTACTACGCTGATTCAATAGTGTAAAGTGTGCATTAACATCAACAAATTTCATTGAATGTCCCATTATTTCAATTGCAGAATATGTTGTGGTTACTACATCGATGAACCGGCTGTGAGAAACCTAGTAACGCCCTCAGCTGCCGCCCCCAAAGTGCCGGGAAGTGACGCCTATACCCGCCCACGCGACGCGCATACTCTGCTTGTGAGTTAAAATGTAACTTTCTTCTGCTCGCTGGCAAATCAGCAGGTAATTTTTAAGTTTTTTCCTGAGCGTGATTTTCGTTTTCAGAGCGCGCATCGGCGGTGGCAAGTCATTCCAGCACTTCGAGGCGGCAAATCGAAAAGAGCCCCGAAAGGCGACTGTGCGATGGCTTGGTGTTAGAAACACGCGAGTACATGCCCGTTTACCTTGACCATCGCGATCCCGGGCCCACAGCAGCTTATCAAGTAGGTACCCTGGTTTTCGCGTTCCAATGACTCCGAATAACATGGTGGCCAGATGCAGCCGTCTGCGTGCTTCCATCTTAAGCAAGCCCCTAGCACTAAGAAAAGGAGAGACATGGGACCGCGGTGGAATTGCAAAGCAATACCTAGCACAGGCATTCTGTACTCTCTGGATAAGTTGGGCTGATCGAGCCAGCAGACATGGACCATACACAGTATCACAGTAATTGAATTTTGACAATATAAGTGACTCACAGAGGCTAATGCGGAGCTCTTCACTTAAATATTGCCTGATTCTGTAGAGCAGCCTCAGTCTGTAAAAGCAACTTCTTGCACATTCGGCTATGTGGGCCTCGAACCTTAGCCCGCTGTCAAAAACCAGTCCCAGGTTCCGTGCCTTATTCACCCTTTCAATTTGGTCCCCATTCACAGAGATAGCTATTGAAACATCATTAATCTTTCCAATAGTTTTAGGATTTCCAAAAACCATTAGTTTCGATTTTTTTGCATTGAGGGTTAGACAATTTGACATACACCAGTCAGATATCCTTTGCAGGTCACTGTTTACCCTTATAATGGCGCTGGCATGGTCAGCGGGATCAAAGGGAAGATATAGCTGCAGGTCATCCGCGTAAAGGTGGTGAGAACAGTGTGTAATGCATGATGTGATGTCAGCACTGTACAAGATGTAAAGGATAGGGCCCAGTATCGATCCCTGGGGGACTCCCCGGTTCACCACCCTCCGGCTAGACCGCTGCTTAGATCCATTTGCTTGTTGCAGCTCCACAAGTTGTGTCCTGTGAGTAAGGTAACTGTGGAACCATCTCACAGCCCGAGCGTCAAGGCCATAATAACTAAGCTTGGACAGCAACAAAGGTATGCTTATCGAGTCGAAAGCACGAGAAAAGTCAAGTAGGAGCAGAAGAGCAACCTTTCCCCGGTCCTGGGCAGTCAACAGACCATCAACCACATCTGCCAGAGCAGTTGCTGTCCCACAGCCCCTGCGGAAGCCAGACTGAAAGTAAGGAAGCATATGATGCTTCTCCAAGTATTCGGTCAGTTGGTCACAAATTATTCTTTCCAATACCTTAGAGAGGCACGGGAGAAGGCTTATTGGGCGTAGGTCTTGCACTGTCACAGGCTCACTAGATTTTGGCAGCGGCTTTACAACTGCTATCTTCCAGTCCTCAGGGAACACACCCTCCAGTATAGAGCTATTGACTATTGTAGTAATGGCGTCCAGTGAGTGAGGTAGGGTCAGCAATAGCATGTCCAGAGACAGACCATCATTCCCCTGAGCATTGGATTTCAGACCTTTGATGGTCCTTAGAACCAGTTCACTGCTCACCGCACCCAAAGAGAATGTCGCCTCGCTTTTGTGTCTATGGTGCTCGTAGTATGTAAGTTGTGATATTGAGACCATGCCGCTGCCAGGCACATTCAAAAAGTGTGCATTCAACAGTTCCGGATCACTGAGAGATGGGGACAATTCAGCTGAGGCTTTTTTGTTTGGCAATACTGTGCTTGTAAGCTTTCTCCATAGCATTTTTGGGTTTTTAATGTTGTTATTAATATGCTTTTTGAAGAAACACGACTTCTCTCGCTCGATCGCTGCTATGACTTCGTGTCGCATCTCCCTGTAGCTTGCCTTGAGATTTGCAGCACCATGCATTTTATACTGCTTATGATACCTGTCCCTAATCCGCATCATTGTCTTAATCGTATCTGTGATCCAGGGGTGGGGGGCGTGCTTGAATTTTTGTGTCTGTACAGGTGCATGCAGATCAAAAAGGCCCCTAACACACAGTGTAAATGCTTCCACCAGGCCGTTGACACCTTTAATTTCTTTAAAATTATCCCACTTAATGGTATTTAAATCTTTATTAAATTGGTCCAAAAGTATGTTCTTTAGAGGCCTATACGAGATCTTCTGTGGGATACACTTTTCCTTTTTAATTTTTAATTCTGTTAGCAACATAGCATGCCTTCCCAAATCAGGACAGTGTTTCACTGTCACCCGTACAGCTCTGACATCAGTACATATCACATCAATCAAGGTGCTACTATGGTCAGTGAAGTGTGTTGGTTCAGTAATTATTTGTTTTAAATTAAGACTTTGAGTAAACTGTGCGAAAGACCTGCATTTGCCACACCCACTGTTCAGGAGATCTATATTAAAATCCCCAGCCAATATAACCCCATCTGCCCCTGCAAAGGTGGCCACCGTCTCAGAAATGGAGTCAAGGAACTCGTCTACATCCAGCCATTGTGGTCTGTAGGCTGTACCTACAATCAAGTTCTGACTGTTCAGACGTACCGACATCCACATTTGTTCCACCTGTAAATGTGAATTAGGGTGCGGACACAGCTTAACATTAAGGCCTTTGCGGATGTAAAAACCGACTCCCCCACCGCGCCCCGCTCTCACGTGGTCCGGTCTTGGTGTATGCCTTAGTTTATATCCAGTTAGCCGGGGAGCTCTGCCTTCCTCCCCCGCCCTGAGCCAGGTCTCATTTATGGCCATGATGTCTGGGTTCAGTTCCTCCATTGCCACAATGAATTCCTCGTGCTTTGTACTTAAGGAGCCTGCATTGTATAGACCAACTGATAAGTTTTTTAACCCAAGGCCTGTGACCTCTGTAAGTAATATAAACACCAAAATGTTTTAAAATAAAGTGTAGTGTAAATGTGATTGAAAATAATTGCATAGCCATTCTGTGTGACCCTAGTGAAATTAATAATGAATAAATAATGTGAAATAATGATGTCAGTTATCACAGGAATACAGTAAATAGTAATATGAAAATAATATGGAATAGTAATGTCAATAAGTATTGGATTGCAGTGAATATTAATATGTAAATATTGTAAAATAGTAATGTCAATGATTATTTGATTGCAGTGGATAATAATAAAAAATAAATATTGTGGGATGTCGGTGATGATTGGATTAAGGCAATTTCTTATATGTAAATGTTGTAAGATAATTATTCCAATGAAGCTGTATGTCAAACGATATATAATTATAATAATATGATTGTAATTGGAATCTATGGTACTAAATAGTGATGGTAATTCTGGCTGTGTAAAGTAAACATTGTTTTGATTATATATAAATGAATTTACTAAAATATGATGTTGCTCTTTTCTTAAAAACAGGTAACACAAGTAGGCGCACAATAACATTGAATTTGAAACCAATATTAATTCTACATGGACAAACAATATACACGGTATTTTATATAGGTTCTTATGACTGATCCGGGCACTGCTTTTACAGATCCATGGAAGTCAGATTGTGGGAGAGGCGAAGACCCTTTCCAGATCTTCTGTCGTGCGAAACTGATAAACCTGCGCACCATCAGTCCTGCGAGCGAATATGCGTCCGCGTCTCGTCCACGAGTACCTCCACTGTAGCCGGCGACATTCCTCGCGCACCCGCTGGAAGAGCAGGCGGTTCGCGCGCGTCAGCCGCTCGTTGACGTAGACTCGCGCGCCGCCCTCGGCCGTCAGGTGGCGGCGCGCGCGGGCCGCGCGCAGCAGCTCGTCGCGCAGGTGGCGGCGCGCCAGCCGCACCACCACGCGGCGCGCGCGCGCCCCCGCGCCCTCGCCCGGCGGCGCGCCCAGCCGCTCCGCGAACACCACGTCCCGCTCCTCGAGGGGCACCCCGAGGCGGCTCGCGAGCACCATGACGCTGTGCACCGCGTTCTCGCCCTTCTCCTCGGGGAGCTGCCCGATGTCGAGGTCCGCGAGCAGCGCCTCCTGCTCGCGCTCGCCCAGCTCCAGCCGCAGCCCCGCGACGGTGCGCTGCAGCGCCGCCACCGCCTCCGAGCCCGAGCCCGGGCCCGACTCCGCCCGGCGCCGGTCCGCCTCCTCCATCCTTTGCTCGAGCGCCCCGATGCGCGCGCTCACGTCTGTCTCGATGACACCGATCCGGTCCTCGCAGCGCGTCACCCGCCCCGACAGCTCCAGCACCTCGTCCCGGAGGCATTCGATCTGGGCTCGCGTCGCCCTCAGCTCGTCCCGCATCTCCTCCCTGAATTGGCGCATCTCCATGGCGAGGGCCTGGATGTCGGTGACCTCTACGGTCACGTTATGCGCCGTGTCGTCCGGGTTCTCCCGCTCGGTCTGGTCGAGAAGCGACGCGTCCAGGTCCATGGGACACGTCCTGGCGGCGAACCGACGCAGAGTGACCCCACTCGCCCGCGCCGGCGTCTCGGTGTTGTCGGTTTTAGGCTGCTTGCTGGTGCAGCCGACGCACCTCCACACATCCCTCCACTCGTCGGTGAGCGAGTTATAAAAATGCTTCTCGGGGACCCCTGCACAATCAAGGTCGTAGCACCGGCTACACTGGCTACAGGTCATGAACCTCCTGTCCTCAATCACTTGCTGACATCCGTTGCAACTTAACGACATTTTGGTCACAATATACGCACGTAACAACCGACACACAAAAAGCGCTACACTGACTGATTACAGTTTTCCACCACGTAATACAATGACCTAGCCACACCTTATTATTGTTTACTAGACCTAAATTAGTTTATTTCTTATTTTAATTATTTTAAATAAACAGAGCAATGAATCGCGTGTTTACTTCGATCTACCCTCCACAATTCCAAAAAGCATTGTACCACCCCTATGTTCTTTTCCTATGGGTGTCGTAAGAGGCGACTACAGGAGAACTGCCACAAGAAGACGGGCAGCAGCGTCTCCTCTCCACCATTGGCCAAACTGCGATCGCCAACCCGCCTGGCAAGCGTGGCGATTATGGCAAAATCCTCCTTTTGGAGAGGCCTGTGTCCAGCAGTGGACTGATATAGGCTGGTGATGATGATGATAAAAAAATAGAACAACACTGCACATGTACTGTTCAGAGTTAGATAGGTGGATTAGCAAAATTTGGAATCGATTGGGTTGCGCTAATGCAATTTTTTTAATTAAACGGTAACATTTCATCTTTATATAATTCTTAAGAGTTTATTAAGGGATTGATATTCTTGTGTCAGAAATATGGCAATAAAGAAGATTACGTACCCAACTCTTCAGAAGATGGTATCGTCAGTGTCAATGCGGGTGGAGCATCACTGTCCCCCCCATCGCTCAGAGACCTTCGTCTATTAGGCACCACGTCCGGAGAACTTTTGGACCCTCTGCTGGACTTCTTCTTGACAGACTCCCGGTGGGTCTGAATGATGTCCCGCATTTTGCCCCATGGACTCTTGTGCAGTTTGTTTGGGGATGGAGACGTGGAGCTGTCATCCTGCTAGCAGAAGACTTAATTGTAGAACAGAATTAATTACACTTTATTGCACAGATTTAAAAAAATCATACTATAGGTGGACTTAATGCCATGGGGTAATCTATACCAGTCCACCATTAGGCTCAACAAAGATGTTTTGTGGCAAATAACAATTTTTAAAAAATATTTCTGCTTTTTGCTAAATTTGCCTGTTCAAATGGCAATGGAAGCTACATCAACAAGAACCTATACAAACCAAAATGAGTTTTTGGTTAAACCTTTACAATTAAATTGTTTTAATGACTGCAATTTTTAATCAATTTTAATCGAATTTTAACAGTTTATGACTAAATGTATGTCCTATTATGACATAAGCGGACGTCTCTGGTCTAATTATAATTAGAGTCTGTAAGTTACTTTTTAATTTTAGACATTATTAATGCACGAAAGGTATACTCGTAGACCAGGTATGTAGTATGCAAGCTGCATATTATGTTGAATCTTATTTATTAAAAGACCGATAATTTTTAATTTTTTTAGAGGATTTCGTAGCTCAGTGGCAGCAGCGCTTTGGTATCGATTACTATACTTAAGCAACCAACGCCGCGGTTGTGAATGGATGGGTGAGCATTCCGACCATATTTAGTGACATTTATCACGAGCATCTCCGTGCTTCGGAAGGCACGTTAAAAGTTGGTCCCGGCGAATATTGCTTGATATTAGTCGTGAAGCCTTGTCAGAGGCCTTAAGGCGGCTTGATAACATCTGACAGTAAGGTTTAGTCACTGGCCTTACATCACCCCTCCACCAATCCGCACTGGGCCCTCGTGGTGGAGTATGGCCCAAACCACCTCATAGTTGAGGTGAGGCCTGTGCCCTGCAATGGGACGTATATAGGCATACTTTTTTAGAGTTTTTGAAAGCATCCATGCTTTCATCCAATCTTTGAAAGAAAAGTATTATGAGGAGATAAGAGAAGCAATAATTTTGTTAGTGCTGTCTTTGACCACAAAATAAAACGCCGCAAATATACGCAGTTTGTGCTTTGGCGATTCAAAATTAATCAAAACATAAAAAGCTGTTTAGTGGCAACAAACGGTTTTGACACTAAACAAACGTCTTTTTTTTACAGCACGGCACAATATAAAGTTACAAAAAAATGTGACGGTCAAAAAGACATTTAATCAAGCGGAATTTGTTATTCGAACTTTTTGTTTTCTGCAAACTTTCTGAACACGTGTTTTATATGATAACGTCATGTCACCTGCGTGGGCGCATGGAGGAATGCGCTGTTGGTGTCGTCCCGCAGCGGCGCGCTCTTTCGGCACGTGCCTGAAACAATACACATTTTGTATTATTACCCGACTGCCAAACGAGGGTTATGTTTTTGTCGGTGTGTTCAAGGGCAGTGAGGTCAAAAATCTTAGAATTACGAGGTCGAGACACTGGTTTTTTTCAATCTTTTAAACTTGTTTAGTCTAGATATATCAGCTGCGTTAAGAGATTTCGCGACTTTTGGGCGCTCCCAGCAGCGTTTCGTGATAAGGTCATGTGAATCATCGAGACCAAATACCATCGATCAAATATGATGACTTCCGTTGCCGAGAGGCGAGCACGCCGGACATAATGGCGTCGCCATCTCTGAGATTCCGGGTTCAATTCCCGGTCGGGTCAATGTGGAAAACGAACTTTTCTATATTGTCTCGGGTCTGGGTGTTGTGGTACCGTCGTTGTTTCTGTTTTTTTTAACACAAGTGCTTTAGCTACTTACCTAAGGATCAAAACAATGTTTGTGATGTTGTCTGATATTTATAATTATTATTTATAAATGTTGCAACTTTATGCGCATCAAATATAATAATGGGTTTAGCGATGCTGTTGGGATTGCCACGTTTCTCCAATGCATCTGGGATGTTTGCTCAGCAAACTCACACTGATGGCTTCCATGCCATCATCAGGAAGCGGGTCGCGTCACTTATGAAGCGCCTACGTGGCAGCACCAACAGCATTCTGAGCACATTGGTGGATAGATGGGACTCTCCACTGCTCGGGCACTGGGTGCACCTGCACGCGCGCCCCTGCCCAGCAAGGCTAGCATGCGCAACACGATAAAATGTCGTTTTGTCTTCGACGATAACAAAGAAAAAACCATAATATTATTGCAATGTCGTGTTATAAAGTAAAAATAAGTGGCTACGAATAACGGGAAACCCTTAATATATTAGGAAAAAGGATTCGAGACGTCTGTGATCCGTTAGGTTTGGGAAAACGACAAAATTATCGTCAAAGGCAAAATTTGTCTTGTCTATCGATAAAATAAGCGATGCGCGCATGCTAGCCCTCTGCAGGTGATCGATAGTCGCATTATTCCCTACTTAGTCATATTGTTTACGCTTTTATGTTATAATATTTATTACTAACAGTAACACATTTATTAATAATTTTACAATAAACAAAATTTATTTTTAAATTTAAGTTTAATACCGGTATCAGCATTCGGCGCGTGTTTGAATCCGATTATGTAAACTAAGCTGTAGCTAAGATTATTAAACGACGACGGTCATTCTCACGATAAGGTGTTCTTCGTATAATTTCCGTCACGATTTTTATTTCGCAAGAAATTCGTTTAATTGGTAATTAAATTAAGAAAAGACGATAAACTAAACAGAATTATGTATTTGGCACTTCAATGTGCCGACTGGTTATGGAGTTATGAGGTGACGAAGTTTTGGGTGTGACGGAAATTAGAAAATAGCTTACTTAAATTTATATTGTATTGAAATAAAACTCAAATAGAAAATAAACAGAATTTAATGAAAAGTAAACCTCACAAGTTATTGTACAGTCTACAAATAACAAAAAAGCGCTTTTTTATTTTGTTTTTGGTTATATATTCTTTTTTACCAGGACAGATACGACTGTTTTCATCTTGTTCCAAAAACATTTCTACGTCTTTTTTTACATTTTTAGCTGTCTCTTCGGTTAAAAAATCTAGTTCTATTTGTTTCTGCTTTACAACTTCTCTCGCTTTATCGTATTCATTTATCTGGTTAACGTTTTTTTGCAATCTATGTATTTGCTTTCGATATCTTTCATTCAATCTCTTCAAATTGTGTATCTGAGTATGTAAAGTTTGAATCTGTTTACTACTTTTGTATCTCAGTCGTCTGATAGCTAATTTAGTAGGAGACTTTACTTTTTGTTTAGGCACTGAAATTGAGCTCTCTGACCCCGATGCAGCGAATGAACTTTCTGAACTACTGTTCTGAAGAGGATGGTGGGATGAAGATGGTGATGAATATATGGAGGACAAGCCATCAGTCACGTCTTCTTTGCAAACCTCAAGTACATCACGTGTTGGAGTCGATGATATTGGTCTAACCAGTTTAGTATTCTTTCCTGTTTGATTAAAATTGAAGGTAGATGTGGAGCTAGAGGGCTGAGGTACATTTTCAGTGACTACTTGGGCACTGTCAATCACTGTCTTTTGACTGTCAGATGATGATCCAGTGACCGTGTGTATTTGATTTTGATTATTCCAAAGGGATCGAAGACCGTACCTTGATTTAATAGTCACTGGTGACAAGGAAAGCGGATCAGCAGTTATGTTCGGTGATAAATCAACATGTACTTCCGGTTCTGTTTCGTTGTAACTGACTTCTTTTATGGTTTCCAAACCTTTTTTATGCTGCCGTCGCCTATAATAAGCCTTAAAGTTTTCCCTGTTACGCTTTCTTATTTGTTTTTTACGTGCAGGAGTTTCTAGATTAATTGGCAATATTTTACCTTCGCTCCTCTTTTTATGGTACCTTTGGCGGTCTATTTCTTTATACACAGCGTATAGATAGGGATCATTCTTGATTCTTTCTCTTCTTCGTTACTGTCTAAGCCTTTGTTGCTCCAAAATCTCCTCTTGACTTCGTTTTAGCTTACCCATGTTTTCTGTAAAATAAGAATACACATTATGGTATATGCTATGTTTACCTACCAAAAAACTTTAAGTAGGCACCTGTTTTAAGGTAAAAACATAAAGAAAACCAATGTTGTCAGGTATTATATAATTTCTGTCACGTTTAGCGTGACGGAATAGGGTGATGGAAATTAGAAACACGACGGTATTTATGAGATATTAATTAAATGGTCAACAATACAGTATATTGCTACAAGTATGAGGTAGCCAACGAATGCCTGCATATAATATTATCACAGACCAGTTTGTATCCATTTTAAAATGTTTATTAAAAGAGCGAACGGAAATTAGAAAAGAGGTGAACCAAGCGAATAGAAATTAGGTACTTACAGTCGTAGTTCGCCAACGGAGCAAGTGACACGGGACCGCTTCGGTTGCCTGCCGCGGCGCAACTGATCAAACACGACGTTGCGCTAGGGATGGGAATTACTTACTCTGCGAGCAAGATATTCGCTACTTTTATACTAGTGACTGAAATTAGGCATGATGAAAGGACAAACATATTTTTCGTTTTGTCTAAGAAAATACACAAGTTAAACAGAATATTTTTAGTGAATAATAATACTTAATTATTAATCTTAAAATTGTATACACTGAAATGCACCAATCGTAACTTATTTTGACACTGTTGAAGGTTTTGTACTTGAATCTGGGTTCTGGACAGCGAACGGAACTTAGGAGAACGACCTAAGAAAAAATAATTAAGTGCTTTTTTAGAAGACGATGTGACTCAAATTCAAATTCCTAAAAGATAAATGCTAGATCTAGTTCCTAAAAAATTGACAGCTTCAAAATATAACAAACTAGTCAGATATTTGCACGGACGCACCAAAACCAGGCCTGCTGAGAATGACCGACGAATACGACGGCAGGTTTATTTACAATATTCGTCTGTAAGAGATACAGACTTCACGAGAAAATACTTGATTGAATTTGGGTATGTTTCCTAACATTTATTTTCAATCAAAAGTTAGCTGAAATGCATGCAGTTATCGATCGCCGATGTTACCTATCGCATAGAGATGCAACGCCAAACCAACGCAAATATTAAAATTTTTTTATTCAAGCAAGTATCATACATTTTAATTTGCTTTTAAACTCATGAAAACCTAAAACGTGAGTACTTCCCGTTGAAAATCTAAAAAAACGTTTTTACGACCTGTTTTTAGCTCATAATCTCAATTTTGGTCAGTCCAAGGCTAATCTGAGAGTAAATGGTTTCAATATTTTGTTTCTAGGTATCACATGTAAAAAAATTGGTATCATAAAAAGTTGAAATAATTATGAGCTGAAGTGAAGGTTAATTGCACTTAGATCATATTTAAAACACTTTAAGAAGCGTAATTATCTACTTACAGCGGTTTACTATTTAATTAAATCTTGCAAATCAGTTTAAACTTCATCTTAATGTCGTTTAGATTTGATACTTTGTAAGTAGGTTTGGATGCGGGTGGCACAGGACCGATCTTCGTGGAAATCCTTGGGGGAGGCCTATGTCCAGCAGTGGACGTCTTTCGGCTGATGGATGGATGGATGAAGTAGGTACCTATGTGACATTTAGATGACAACAAATTGAGGTTCCGGGTTACAACACAAGTGCGATCTGCTTACCTTAGGATGAGAGCAATGTATGTGATGTTGTCCAATATTAATTATATGTATTTTATATTTTGAGGGTCAGTGTTGTCAAACACTACACTCACTACCTATTCTGCAAACTAACCACCGCTTCTTTGTAGTGATTACCGGATTTAATGTCGTAGAAAGTTTGAATCAGTCGTCCTTAATCGGAATATTTTTAAGGTAGGTAGATTCCAATCTACCTTAGCCGGAGTGAAGACGTGACTTTCCCAGACTCAGTGGTGGCAGCGCTTTGGTATCGATTACTTAAGTTAAGCAACCAACGCCGCGGTTGTGAGTGGATGGGTGACCATTCCGACCATATTTAGTGACATTTATCACGAGCATCTGTGCTTCGGAAAGCACGTTAAAAGTTGGTACCGGCTGATATCGCTTGATAATGGTCGTGAAGCCTAGTAGAGGCCTTAAAGCGGCTTGATAACATCTGACAGTAAGGTTTAGTCACTGGCCTTATAACACCCTCCACCAATCCGCACCGGGCCCGCGTGGTGGAGCAATGGCCCAAACCACCTCATAGTTGAGGAGATGCCTGTGCCCTGCAGTGGGCATCTCCTAATATTCTCATAATACTCATAATATTGTATAGGCATTCTTTACTTTTATTTTTGAGGGTTTCGTACCCAAAGGGTAAAACGGGACCTGTCTGTCTGTCTGTCCGTCTGTCACCAGGCTGTATCTCATAAGCCGTTATAGTTAGAGAGTTAAAATTTTCACAGATGATGTATTTCTGTTGCCGCTGTAAAAAAATACTAAAAAACCGGCCAAGTGCGAGTCGGACTCGCGCACGAAGGGGTACAATAATTTAAGGGGGCTCCCATACAACAAACGTGATTTTTTGCCGTTTTTATACATAATGGTACGGAACCCTTCGTGCGCGAGTCCGACTCGCACTTGGCCGGTTTTTTACTTTACACGTTATAATATTGCTCGTAGTTTACTATTCGTATCTTTGATCATTGGCCAATGAGAATTATCACTTCCATGTAACAGTCTCATGCAAACGTTTCCACATTTACGATATTGTAAACATAAATGTAACACATGCTTTGATTTGTGAAATAAATATTGTCTAATACTTTAAAAGCACTAAACTTTTGAAAATTACAAAAGTTATGTCTTCGCAACAATTCTAAAGTAAAACGTGAATAAAACTGGCCAAGTGCAAATCGGACAGCGCACGAAGGGTTCCGTTCCATTATCTATAAAAATTGCAAAAAAATCACATTTGTTGTATGGGAAGCCCCCTTTATTTATTGTTTTATGTTTTTCAGTTTTTGTTGTTATAGCGGCAACAGCGTACCTTTGGGTACGGAACCCTAAAGAAGTTTACAAAAATCTATTATAAATAAACTGGAGGTTGCATACATGTAAAAAAATGTCAGACATGTTGCCCAGAAATCAACTGCCTTGCTATAATTTATGTGCGAAGCCAAACTGCCAAACTGCATGACTGCATCAGCACTGTGCGGTGATGTGAGTAATGTGCTTGACCGAGCGTTTGTTTACAAACTTGTCAGAGGAAAATAAATACTATAGCCGTCTCATTCAGAGATGTTTTCTAAAACTGGCGTAAAACTGTGGTTTATCAAAACCTGGTTTAAAGCTTGGTCCTCAGATTATTAATATTGATATTCAGAGTGACACTTAAACTAAAACTAGAGATTATACTAACCCCTAGGAGTAAGGAATAAAATGGCAGCACCGACTTAAAAGAGTGAATGATTTCGAAAAAAGACGTTCGATTAGTTCGATTTGGTCGCATCACTCACCGAAAAAAAAGCTATCATGTGTCAATTGGTGTCAATGGCCACTCAGCTGGTAGTCAAAGAGTATGCAATCACAAATGGTAGTTTCTGGCACTGATCAAATAAACCTGGTATTTATTTGGTTTAAAACTTTTTTTAATATATGTATATATGTGTATATATATATATATATATATATATATATATATAATATATATATAAATATATATATATATTATATATATATATATATATATAATATATATATATATATTATATATATATATATATTGTATTTAATCATATAATCAGTAAGATAGACTTGTTAAATGGGTTGTTCCTTTCTCTATGTATTCTCGGTTGCGTAATGGGACATAAAATACTCGAACATTTCTTCGTATTGTTGGATTTCGTTTAAATCGTCCATTTTCACAATATAATATCAATACCTACCTCGCTTTTATTAGATAGGCGCAAAGACCACAGATTAATATATCATAAACAAGTCTTAAACCATCCTTAAACTTACCCGTGAGCAGGTTTAAAAATGAATAGCTTTATCCCAACCTTTACCCCGGTACTAAACCGGGAAGAAGCTTAATCTGTCACTCTGAATACTATTTTTGCTAAACCGACTTTAGCACAGAGGGATAACGTTAAGCCCGTACTAGCAAATGCACTCTGAATGAGACGGTAGAAGTTTAAGCTAGAGCAACGCACACATGGATATCGCGCATTGGCATAAAATCTAGAACGCCCAGAGTTTATTTAAGTATATCTTCTGATATCAATACCCTTTAATTCTTCTGTCAGTAGGATAATCTACTATACTAAACTTGTACTATCTTATTCAGGGTGCATCTGCTATTCCGGGACTAAGGTTAAACCACTGTACTAACATACAAAAATCAGTGGTTTAAACTTAGTCTGGACTAGTAAATGCACTCTGAATAAGACAAGTAAAATAAAGCATAACTAGCTTTTGTACTTTGTGGCTTGGTGTCTCTTTTATCTTATCTTAAATCACTGATCAAATAATACTTCTTAAATGCACATAATTTCAATTATGAATCTGGAATCCGAAGTTTATGAAATTAGTTTTTAAAACTTGGAAAACTATGCAGATTGGAAACTGCAAATGACGTATCTACGTAGTTCTTTTAGGACTTTCGGCCTGATCGACTGATAAGCTGCTAAATCGAGTATTATCGTTGTTAACATGTACCAAAGATACATAGAAAAGTCTAGGAGGTTACCTACCTTGAGTTGATAAGTTGTAAAAACGTAGGGTTTAACAATACTTGAATGATTAAAAATAATCCTTTTATTGAAATCTAGCTTTAGACTGAGACTTAAACTAGAACTTAGATTCTGGATAAATTTAACTAACAGAAAGAAAATTTTATGGTTATTAGGTAAACTTGCACATTCTGGTCAAATGCTGTCGATGTTTGAAGAAAGATAGACGGCATTTGAGCTACCAATCTTATCAAAGTGAAATTATGAAATGTCTTATTCATCATCATCATCATCATCATCATATCAGCCTGTTGCAATCCACTGCTGGACATAGGCCTCCCCCAAGGAGCGCCACAGCGCACGATCTCCCGCCCTTTGCATCCAGTCGCTGCCAGCTGCCTTCTTCAGGTCATCGGTCCATCTAGCCGGGGGGCTAATGTCTTATTATGTAGTTTTAATTACCTAGTTTAAGGGCCTGTTTCACATTGTACAGATAAGATCTGCATTAGTTCTAAATAAGCTATATTTTACTTATCTGAAGGATAAACACGATTGTTGACAAATTTAAGACACGATTTTCAAGCACTTTTATCCTCTACATTGTGTAATCTTTTACATAATGATGCTACTGTTGGTATATAAATTTCTTTAAACATTTCTTTTAAGGAGTCTCGGGGTCCAATGCCTTAAATTGCCCGTACAGCTCTCTTCTGCAGTACAAATATAGATTCAATATCTGCTGCTGAGTCCCATAACAATATTCCATATGACATTATACTATGAAAATAGCTAAAATACACCAATCTTGCCGTTTCAGCATCAGTCAGTTGTCTTATCTTTCTCACGGCATAAGCAGCAGAGCTAAGTCTTCCCGACAGAGTTTCGATATGCGCACCCCATTGCAAACGGGAATCTAAAGTGATTCCTAAAAATGTAGTGGAACTAGATGTATTAAGTTGTTCATCTTTTACAGTAATATGTGTTGAGACAAGTTTTACGTTGGGCATTGCGAATTTAATGCACTTTGTTTTATTTGCATTGAGCATAAAATTATTGGTGGTGAACCAATGCAATACTTGCGAGAGAGCATTACTTACATCATCAAATGAACCTTTACCTCTCTTGATTTTAAAAATCATGGAAGTATCATCTGCAAATAACACTGTCTCACAGAGGTCTTTCGTAATAGATGGAAGGTCATTTATATAAATTAGAAAGAGCAGAGGACCTTATATCGATCCCTGCGGCACGCCCATAGTAAGAGGCGACCCAGAAGACTCAGCTCCATTGATACAAACTTTTTGTGTTCTGCCTGTGAGATAAGAGTTTACTAAATATGAGGCATCGTATGAAACACCATGGTGTCCAAATTTTTTTTAGTAAAGTTTGATGGTGCACACAATCAAAAGCCTTACAAAGGTCACAAAAAACTCTCAAAGCGTCCTGCCTACTTTCCCAAGCATCAAACACGTGTTTCAAGATAGAGAAGACAAGACATTGTGAAACAGACCCTAAGTTCATTATGGAAGCAATAAACGATTGAGTATTCAGTATTACGCCAGTCCACTGCTGAACTTTTAAACCCAATGCAAAACTGAACCCTATCCTAGTATGCTCTATTTTAACTACTGCAAGTAGCTTTGCATGGCGGTGCTCGTAGCCCAGTGGCGGCAGCGCATTGGTATCGATTACTTAAGTTGAGCAACCATCGCCGCGGTTATGAGTGGAAGAGTGACCATTCCGACCATATCTAGTGACACTTATCACGATCCGTTTCGTGCTTCGGAAGGCACGTTAATGTTGGTCCCGGCTGATATCGCTTTATATTAGTCGTAAAGCCTAGTCTGAGGCCTTATGTCGGCTTGATTACATCTGACAGTAAGGTTTAGTCACAGGTCTTACAACACCCCTCCACCAATCCGCATTGAGCCCGCGTGGTGGAGTACGGCCCAAACCACCTTATAGTTGAGGTGAGGCCTGTGCCCTGCAGTGGGTCGTAATATAGGCATACTTCTATGTAGCTTTGCATAAATCATTCCTCCACCTTCCATTAAATCACCAATTTTCTTAAGAAATAATGCCAATAGAATTGACTGACCTGACTCCAACCTCAGCTCCTCACATGAGGAGTTGGGCGTCAAAGACAGCGCGCTTCCAGGCGTCAAGCTGGCGGAGTCCCTCGGCTCCGGGTGAGGCAGGGTAGCTGATGATGGAGAGGATCCAGCTAAAGCCACGGAGCCGAACATGGCACCGGCAGCCACGGCTCCTGCTGCGCCGCCCATAGCTGATGGATGCCATTGGGCTTTTTCCCATCTGAGGATAATAAACGAAAATTAAGTTTTTTATAAATGAGTATCTAGATTTTTAGGTTGTCATCTTTAAGATTAAAGGAGAGGATATAGGTAGTCTAATAAAGAAAAAAATGGCGTCCAATTTAACTATAAGTCCAACTTATACGATAAGAAAAACACGAAAATTTGCAAAAAATACTTTGCTTGTTTAGCTTACTGAATATTAGTTGTTTTGGGTTGCATAGTTTTTTTTTAATTTTGATAGGTAGGTAGGTACACCCTAAGATACCAGGTACTTGATGGGTATTCTAATATTACTCAGACAGAAGTAGTTGTATTTGCCCAATAGAATCACATAGGTAATCTAAAGGGAAGTTACCCACAAAAATACAGAAAAATAATTAATCAGCTGTGATTTTGTAGATGAAAAAATCACTTCAACAGGATATTATACCTATAAGATAATTTTAGATTCAATCGAGTAGTCGAAAGAAAATTGAAGTATAGCTAATTTCGAATAGATATATCAAGAATGATTAGCAGACTGACTGGTACCACTTCCTGATTAAACTGACTGTATGATTTAATTAATAATTTCTTTATTATAATAACTGCATCCTCGCCTGAAAGCCAAAATTGTTTGCTGTGCCCAACAGGGTCCATAAATGTTCTATCTTTAAGCCTGATTTGTCTTCCTACTGTTGTAAATTTATGATGTGCAAATAAAGCTGGCACACCGACTTCACGTCACGAGCGAGCTATGGAAGGGTCGATGCTTGGGGAATCCGAAACGAAATTATCAGGCAAAAGATCAAAATAACGGGCATAGTCCAAAAATGTAGCAAGCTTAAGTGGCAGTGGGCTGGCCACATCTGTCGCAGAACCGATGAAAGGTGGAGTAAACGGGTTCTCGAGTGGAGACCACGCCTTGGCAAACGTAGTGTAGGACGCCCCCCAGCCCGATGGACCGACGACCTTGAGAAGATTGCTGGCAGTGACTGGATGAAAAAAGCGGGAGATCGTGCATTCTGGCGAGGCTTACGTCCAGCAGTGGACTGCAATAGGCTGAATAAATAGATAGATAGATAGAAATAAATGATATAATATGAACAAGACTGTTATAGTGCATATCATCAAACGTTGAAGTTTTTACGATATGGCTAGTTTTAGTTGGAAGTTTCATGAAACAGCAAATTTTTTGTTTTTTTTGGGTTTAATTGAAGATAAATAACACTTGAAAAAAATCATCGACCTCAGGTGGGACTCGAACCCACGTCCCATCGCATGCCGGGCGAGTGCATTACCAACTAAGCTACCGAGGACGTCACGTGACAAGATGAAATTCCTCAAGTGTTTTTTTCTCGCTGTCAAAGCCAGCGTATCTCTGTTCAATGTTGTAGCTATATGTATAGCTGAGTAGTATACTACCGTCAACACCCTATAGAAATATTTTTACAAATATTTGACTATTGGTTAAGATCAGAAATGCTCCCACCTGAGGTCGATGATTTTTTTCAAGTGTTATTTATCTTCATGAAACATAACCAACGTAATGAAATAACCGGCCACTAATGAAGTGATTAATTTTAAGATCTTACCACGACATGTAAACAATTTGGCTGTCAATCTAATCTAATCGAGTGGTAGAGGGTTTATTTCGCATAAAAGTATTCTAGAGTGACAAGACAAGAAAAAACCGGCCAAGTGCGAGTCGGACCCGCGCACGTAGGGCTCCGTACCATTATCTATAAAAACGGCAAAAAATCACGTTTGTTGTATGGGAGCCCCCCTAAAATATTTATTGTATCATACAATATTCTATACATCACATACATCATATATTATATACATCATCTGTGAAAATTACAACTCTCTAACTATCACGGTTCATGATGATACAGCTTGGCGACAGATGTACAGACGGACAGACGGACAGACGGACAGACGGACAGACGGACAGACGGACAGACGGACAGACGGACAGACGGACAGACGGACAGACGGACAGACGGACAGACGGACAGACGGACAGACGGACAGACGGACAGACGGACAGACGGACAGACGGACAGACGGACAGACGGACAGACGGACAGACGGACAGACGGACAGACGGACAGACGGACAGACGGAGAGACGGACAGACGGACAGACGGACAGACGGACAGACGGACAGACGGACAGACGGACAGACGGACAGACGGACAGACGGACAGACGGACAGACGGACAGACGGACAGACGGACAGACGGACAGACGGACAGACGGACAGACGGACAGACGGACAGACGGACAGACGGACAGACGGACAGACGGACAGACGGACAGACGGACAGACGGACAGACGGACAGACGGACAGACGGACAGACGGACAGACGGACAGACGGACAGACGGACAGACGGACAGACGGACAGACGGACAGACGGACAGACGGACAGACGGACAGACGGACAGACGGACAGACGGACAGACGGACAGACGGACAGACGGACAGACGGACAGACGGACAGACGGACAGACGGACAGACGGACAGACGGACAGACGGACAGACGGACAGACGGACAGACGGACAGACGGACAGACGGACAGACGGACAGACGGACAGACGGACAGACGGACAGACGGACAGACGGACAGACGGACAGACGGACAGACGGACAGACGGACAGACGGACAGACGGACAGACGGACAGACGGACAGACAGCGGAGCCTTAGTAATAGGGTCCCGTTTTACCCTTTAGGCACGGAACCCTAAAAATTGCTAACAACATCACGACCCCTTATTACATACATCTAACTACACAATTACGCACTAAGTAAAGCTTGTGAAGATTTTAATAATAAAATACGCCTAGTTGAACTAGGATTAACAGCTTATTAAATATTTTGGTGTGGGTATAGTGTGGGGAAGTGAATTTTATTGCGATTTTGCTCCTACAGTAAAGTTAAGCAGTTGAATCTTCTCATACTCTTAATAGGTATGAAGTTTTCTTATAAATAAGTTTGTATTTTAAGTAAACGAGCTCAACCGCCGCACTTCGTACCGCAGTAAAAAAAAATTTCGACAGCTCTTGCAATATTTTTATTATATATTCTGCTATTCGGGGCGGAGAGAAATCCAACAAATTATAAACCATGAAAATCGGTCTAGCCGTGCTCGGGTTATCAGTGATGTAACAAACCCGACTTTGTTTTATATATAAAGATATGTGTTAGGTGATAAACACTGCAATAATGATCAAATATTTAGCACTGACCGGTCAGAGTCTTTCATCGCACCCAATAGCAAGGCATTAATTAGTAATAAATAATCGTTTCGGGACCTTTGTGCTCAAAGCGAATTATCTTACCACTGCACTTATAATACAAAAAACTCAACAATGTAGTCAATTAAATTCGTCACATGATTTAATCCATATTATCCATTTATAACAGAAATATAATTCTGGAGCAAGATGTACAGATTTTATTATAGAAGTATTATTAAAAATATTTAAAAAAATCTTTTGTTGCAAGGATTAGGTGAGGTGACTATCTACCATACCCTGGAAAAGGGTAGAGTCTACGTTCTATTGTAACTAATTAAAAATAATTATTCTTTTTATTAAGATTGCAACATTATTATCCAAGTTAATATTGGCAGGTAAACAATGCTGCCTATCAAGAGAATTGGAATCAGAAAATTAAAATTTTCATTGTGTTTTTAGGAAATGTTTAGACAGTTAGACAGGCAGGTGTTACCTCGTCAATCTTTACACAAGTAACTCATAGTTTACCTTCTTTTTGTGGATGAATACAAAAATGATGCTTCTTCAAAGCTACGAGCAACTAATAGGAATAACTTAACAATTATCTCATTAAATAAACGCAATCTTACCTAAATGCTGCTTTCACCCTAGTCCACTTCGACACTTTTGACTTGTCTACGTCTTTATTAAACAGCCCCTCCGACCTCCTTCTTAGAGGAGTCCCAGGAGGCGCGTCACTCTCCTCCCCGCCTGCTGACCTCGACCTTTGCTTCCTCAGTAAAGTCCCACCGAACTTTGAATGGCCTTTCCATTTAGAACCAGTCCTTTTCATGCTTCTCCCGGTCACTATCATGGAATCAAATATTGCCTGACCATACTCCGTCTCCAATTCTGCATCTAGCAGTTCGTTCAGCAAATCCAAGTCTTTACTCTCTGCTATTAGCCTTTCGTTCTCCAAATGTATCATCTTGTACGCACTGTGCCACTTTTTCAAATGATTCACATCTCGTAATTTCTTTAGAAGTCGCGAGTTATGCTCTTTTAATGTCAAGAACTGATCGACCAGTTCTAGCAGCTTTTCTAACTGATCTAAGGCTCCGAAGGTTTCTTTGGTTCTTGATGCCAGATTCTTGCCGCGTTTGGAGACCAGATCATCACGGTCTTTGAGCCGTTGGATGATACTGTCACATAGTGCTTCAGGATCTGGTATTTCTGCATCATTGAAACTGCGATGCTCGTCAGGAGTGATACCAGCAGTACAAGGAGAAGACCCTTCAGGATCAGACGGGGTTTGCGGTGGTTTTACTGACAGAGAAGCAGGAGGTTCTCCCCTCCTTCTTTTGTGTAATGACGTGCCGCTCGGGGGGAGATCCGCCAACTCTGTCATCTCTTGTTTCTTATCCTCGTCGTGTGTGCCATCGATGACGTCACTGCTTTCTTTTGATGACGTCATTTCGAGTCTGGGGAGTGCTCTGTGTCTGGACTATTTATAAATAAAAATAAACGCACGTGCACCGCTCGATGGAGCGACTGCGGGACATTTTCTAGCGGAATGCATTCTTTGGTAATATTAATATCGTTATTTGTATATCTATAGCTTTGTATAGTTTAATATTACAGACTGTTTGACACTTTGTGTTAATCATTCGAATTGTAATCAATTATGATATTTATATTAAAAGTAAAATGCACAGATTAAACTTATTCACAAGCATGTAACTTAAAAATTCACAGTTACACTCACAATAAAACTAGTTCACTATTTTAAAGCTTTATCTTTGGTTATGATTTGCACTAATAAATTCCGCGTATTAATACTATAACGGTTTGCAAAGATATAGTGAAAGATTAAGTTTTTGTGTTAGAAATCGATCCGCCCAAGCGCGCGCGCAGTTAGGGCGGGCGGGCGGTCGGCCGCGCACTGCCGAATCCCGGCGGAAAACGCCGAGTGTTACCGAAAGCGTATTTTTAACTTTCAATTTACTTTAACAACTCAAGCTAAACTAAAACCTATTTATACCGCTATAGAGTATAATAAAGGTGAAGTTTTAACATTGTCACGGTAACACACACCTAATGTAAGCTTGTCTTCGGTGCCGAAACCCCATTAACCTATTTCGTTGAAAAAGGGAGTAAATAAGTAATGTTCTGTCGTGTCTACAACTCGGCTGGAACGACAGGAATTTTTCAATTTAGCTGATTTATAAAGGGATTCATCTTCATTTCAATTCAATTCTTTATTTGCATACTAAGTGATGTAAATTGGTGGTAAATAGTTACACATGAAACAGGACTTAAAATTTAGTTACCTAATAGTTATTGCAAATTTAGAGAGCAGCTTAATAATATAAGGTCTTACTAGTAAGTAGGTACAATGAGTGTATGAGGTATTAAGGTATTATGAATGAATGAGGTATTAAGAATCATTATAACAATTTTAACAGGTCCCTAAAATGTTTAAAATCATATGTTATAACTATTAGAGTTATTATGGTCATATGGTGTGTCTCAGTCTTTGGTAATAGGTAAATTTTTCTAGTCTTATATAAAGAAAATAATGATAGGTATAAGCGTATAGGTTTACGCTTATTGGATCTGTAAAGAGTATACAGTATAGAGACAATCTTACGACAATACATGAAAACACAGATTTATTAGTATTTATGTTCAAGCATCTTTTACTATGAGAGACACATCAAAATCATATAAAGGAGCCAGAATAGTGTAACTCTTTAATGGTTAATAATAAAATCTATGTATGCTTTTTTCATTCGTTTTAACAAGACCAACATTTTTTAAGTTTGTTTTTCTAATATTTAATGGGTATTCTTTATCTACCATGAGAGATATTACTGAAATAGTAAAACTTGAATAATAACTAAGTAACACAAATGAACTAATTGGTCTATGTTACATTTTAATCAGAATATCCCTAGCTATTCATAAAACGGGTTAACTTAAACACCATCTCCTACGTATTCCTAAATAATGAAGATACATCCAAATAGCACATTGCCGTCACATTACATGTAGGAGCTTAATTTGATATGGTTGATGTAAGAACGGAACAGGATTTGCACACGTTCCTTGCTTTAGAATAGATTAACGGTCCTTTTCAGTGTTTTAATTAAACCATAAAAGGAAAACTGACTAAGTGACGGGCTGCGTGAAAGCAGGGTTCCGTAGTTTCCAGTCACAAAGAACGGTACTTGCTACTGATTTTACATAAATAAAGACAACATCTAAGTCTTCTTCAAATATATTTTACAAATAAACGCGGGAAGTTATAAACCCTACCTAGCTGTGATTGTTTTCCTTTTAAATTCAATATTTGTAGGTAATACCGTAAATATTTCACACTTCTAAAAGCAACCATTTCACTACCAGAGGGTGCACAGCAGCTAAGGGCGTATTATTAAAGTATTTACAACTTCTACGAAACCCTCGATACGTGAGTCCAACACACGCTTGGCCAGTTTTTTACACAACCACTCGTCATTAGATCGCCTAGCCCTTACCACCAGTTGTCCTTGATGTGATCATTGCACTCGCTAAGCATTACATGAATTGGAATGCATTCTAGCATGGGTGCGGCTGCTTAAGTTAAGCAGGTTTTAGTATTTTTAATTAGAATTAATATCGAATATAACGTTAGGTCACAATATGCGATTTTACAACCTCATCTAAATAATTAAAAAAAAACATGAAATACCTCGCAACCTAAAATAATACGTAGGATATACCTACTGTTTATTTCTGTAACTGGCCACTTTCAATAATTAAAAAAAGTTAATACGGAATTTGAAAATAGAACTCGCTGAGAACATGATACTTATTATTTTGCGAGACTGTCATATGTTTTATAATATAAAGCGATCAAAAAAATAATTTAAAAAAAACTACTTAAATGATTTTTTGCTTAGAAAATAAGTAAGGTCTGGCGGCCATGGAATCTTGGGCTGTTCCATTAGAATACGTAATAATACACTACATATTTTACTTTTTATTTGCCTGACGTTTTGACCGGGTTAAACGTTAAACCTACACCTTCTTTTCTTCTTTTTGCCACTATATCTCACCAACAAAATTAGCTGTTATTATGGTTTTAAATGTGACCATGACAGAAGTGCTAACTATTAATTGGTTTCAACTGTATAAAGAAACAGGATTTTGCTCGCCGTCATCACTTCAAAAGCGGTTATCAAATATTGGCTTTTGCAAGGTCAACTGATAATTCCATAAGTAATGTGGTTCTATGGATTAGATAATATTAACATATTTGTCTTAAAAGTACAAACTTTACGGAACAAATCCACATAATGCCTATTTAAGCCATATTTTTAGATGGCTAGTTTCAGTTGCTTATATTAGGTTGGGGAAAAAGTCTTTTTGCATTATAATATGTAGGTAGAACTTGTAATAAAATCTCTTTGGCTGTACTATTTGTATCTGGCTGGTTTTGGTATCATTAAAAGTTTAAGTTTTAAAGAAGATAATTCCAAATTCAAATTAGAAAAATATGTGTTTTTCATTTGTTTTTCGTATTGTGCATGAGCGAATCTAATGAAGAAATTCGATCAATTTTAAAATTTTACTACTAGTTTTTCGCGGCTTGCGTTCCATTTTTACCTTTTTAGGTAAAAATGGAACGCAAGCCGCGAAAAACTATTGCGATGTTTATGGACCTAGTGCAGTGTCTGTGAGAGTAGCACAAATTTGGTTTAAGCGTTTTCAATTTGGAAATTTTGATGTCAAAGATGCACGTCGCTCTGGTCGCCCTATTACTGATAAAATTGAAGCAATTTTTGAAAAAGTGGAGCAAGATCGGCATATCAGTAGTTACGACGTAGCTAAAGAACTGGGAATTGACAACAAAATAGTTTTGACGCATTTAAAAAAAACTGGGTACACAAAAAAGCTCAATATTAGGCCCCAGTGAGCTCCACTGAAAGAAACCTAATAAACCGTGTACTCATTTGTGATTCTTTATTACAACGTAATGAAACCGAACCATTTTTGAAGAAGCTGATAACTGACAAAAACGTGCGAAAAAGGTCGTGGTCAAAGGCCGGTCAGGCTTCACAGACGGAACACGGGTTAACTCGAAACAAGGTGATTCTGTGTGTGTGGTGGGATTGGAAGGGCATTATTCATTATGAGCTGTTACCACCAGGCAGGACCATCGATTCTGAACTCTACTGCGAACAACTGATGAGATAAAGCAAGAAATTGAGAGAAAGCGGCCGGAATTAATCAACAGAAGGGGTGTGGTTTTTCATCATGATAACGCTAGACCTCACACATCTTTAGCCACTCAGCAAAAATTAAGAAAGTTTGGCTGGGAGGTGTTAATGCCTCCGCCGTATAGTCCTGACCTTGCACCTTCAGTTTTTTTTTTTTTTTTTTTTTTTTTTTTTTTAATCTTATTCCCACTGGCATGGGCACCAGTGCCTTTTCTTCATCTTTTTTCTTTCCTTTGCTATTCTGTCTTTATACTTATCTTTATGCTTTATGATAATGTATATTTTCTTCTTTTATTTCTGTTTATCCTATTTCTTATATATTATGTGCAGTTTATCCGCTATTTTGTATCTACATATCTTAAGTAATCCTCCAAGATGTTTTCTACTTATTCTACTTTTATCCTATTTTAGTCCTTTACATTTTACTATTTCTTTTTCTTTGTTTTGCCGTTTACTTTCATAACTACTTTTTATCCTATTAGGTATTTGCTATGTTTACTTATTATAAATATTTTTATTTACTATTTTATTTGTTAACGTGTACTATATATTTTTTAGATATAAACAAGTTTACTATTTATCTACGTTTTTATTCTTATGTACTACTTTTCTAGCTATAGTGATACAATATTTTATAAATTTTGTTCTTCTTTTACTTTCCTTCATTATTTCGGCAATATTATTTTCGTTTATTTTTAAATTTATGTCTGCTTCTAGGTCAAACCTCATCTTTTCGAAAATAGGGCACTCTACTACCAGATGTCTAACATCCTCTTCTTTTTCAGGGTCACAGTCGCACGACGGACTCTCCTTGCACTTGAAGCGGTTCAAGTACCCGGAGAATCCGCCGTGCCCCGTCAACACCTGCACCAGCAGCGGATCCAGGTCCACCTTTTTTACAGTACGGTATGCCTCTACTGCGTTCGGGAAGAACATTTTTGTTGTTCCCGCCGTCTGTTCTGCCCTGTAGCGCGAATCCCATTTGTCAATCGTATCTTGGCGTATGATACGCTTGACAAATGATACCGGGCACCTATCGTAATCCGGTCTCGTCTTCAACCTCAGAGCTGCCTCCTTTGCCAGTTCATCGGCTCGTTCGTTTCCTTCCAACCCCACATGAGCTTTAATCCAGAAGAGATTTATGGTCTTATCATTAAGCGCCATGTTTCGGATTTTTTGCCTGATGTTAACGGCTAGGGGATGAAAGGAATTTCCGTTTGTGATTGTTTCCAGCGCGGATCTGGAGTCGCTGTAGATGTTGAAGACGACACCGGACTTACTATTCCCCACGATCTCCACTGCTTTGGCTAATGCCAATAGTTCGGCCTGGAAAACAGTGCAGAATTGTTCCAATCTGAGTTTTTTGGACTTGGTCTCCGCTCCATTATCCCAAAGAGATACTGCAGCGCCGACCTTTCCTGCAATTTTACTGCCATCTGTGCGCACCTTCAGTTTCCACCTGTTTCGCTCTCTTCAGAATTCTCTAGGCAGTGTCAGGTTAACATCACGAGAGGACTGCCAAAACCACTTGTCGCGGTATTTTGAGCAGAAGCCCCAAATATATTCTTTTAAACTTTCATGGTCACTAACATTAGAATAGTTTGTTAAGGGATTGCTACCATGTACCTTATTTTTGAGTTCCCGATATTTCGGCACTGTTGCAAGCGCCATGATCACGGAGTAACTGAAAAAATAAGGTACATGGTAGCAATCCCGTAACAAACTATTCTAAAGAACATATTTTTAATAAATTGAAAAAAGACAAATTTCGTCCATGCCGGGATTTGAACCCTGATCTCCTGCTTAGCGCGCAGGCGCTTTACCAATTAAGCTACAGGGACATATCTCGACTGGACGAAATTTGCCTTCTCAATTCATTTGTGACATCAACGCCATCTAGGAAATGCTGCACGCATTATTCCCTTTGTTTTCGAGTCGATGCTTGCCGCACCATGCACTCTAAACAAGGCGTGATTTTTTACTTTTTGTAAATTATTATTTCATAATAACTTAAGTTTTTGTGTATTTCTTTTAGCAAATTACTTTGCTAATATTGTTGAAAACATATTTTTAATAAATTGAAAAACAACAATATTAGCAAAGTAATTTGCTAAAAGAAATACACAAAAACTTAAGTTATTATGAAATAATAATTTACAAAAAGTAAAAAATCACGCCTTGTTTAGAGTGCATGGTGCGGCAAGCATCGACTCGAAAACAAAGGGAATAATGCGTGCAGCATTTCCTAGATGGCGTTGATGTCACAAATGAATTGAGAAGGCAAATTTCGTCCAGTCGAGATATGTCCCTGTAGCTTAATTGGTAAAGCGCCTGCGCGCTAAGCAGGAGATCAGGGTTCAAATCCCGGCATGGACGAAATTTGTCTTTTTTCAATTTATTAAAAATATGTTTTCAACAATATTAGCAAAGTAATTTGCTAAAAGAAATACACAAAAACTTATTCTAAAGAAGCCCCAAAATTTACTATATTAAAAAATGTTTTCTTGAAAAATGCGAAGAAACTTTTTCCCCAACCTATTATTTTGTCAAAGGTTTGAGAAATGTAAATGGTATGTCTAAAGGAGATTGACAAACTCTGTCCCACTTCCTATTAAATTATATAGTTAGTTTTAAGGAGTTTTCTATTTTTACATTTCGTAAACCATGACATTTAATTTGAGATGTCGACAAAATAAAATATTCAAAAATACAATAAATACCATAACCATAAAGAAAAAATTGTGTGATGACTTGGTTAACCTTTTGACGGCCTCCGTAGCCAAGAGGCGAGCACGCCGGACTTGTAATCGCCATCTCTGAGGTCCCGGAATCGATTACCGGTCGGGTTAATGTAGGAAAAACTTTTTTATATTGCCTCGGGTCTGGGTGTGTGTATGCCGTCGTTGTTTCTGATTTCTATAACACAAGTGCTAAAGCTAATTACCTTAGGATCAGTGCAATGTATGTGATGTTGTTTAACATTTATTATTTAATATTTTATAGCTAAAGGGCAATGGACGGGGCACATAGCACGTAGAACTGACGGCCGATGGGGCAGAAGGGTTCTGGAATGGAGGCCACGTACCAGCAAGCGCAGCGTAGGACGCCCACCCACAAGATGGACAGACAACCTGGTAAAGGTTGCAGGACGCACTGGATACAGGCCGCTTCCAACCGGCCGATCTGGAAGTCACTGGGAGAGGCCTATGTTCAGCAGGAGACGTCCTGTGGCTGAAATGATGATGATGATAACCTGACAAGGGATTGAAAGCCATTTGCCCTGCAGTGTATGATGTTTATGAAATTGTGATACATGGCATTTGGAGTTCGTGTATTCTGACAGAGCTGTTTTATGTATTTTGCTCACGAAAGGTTCTAGGTTCCGTGGCCCGCATAGTGCATACCAGCCTTGATAATTTGCATCACTATTTGCACTCTGTAATGCACTGGTGACATTTCTATTGCAACATCATCGTTTGAAAGGTTAATCCTTGAGTTGCATTGCTTGCATTTGAGTTTAACGAATCGGGGCCCTTAAATATTTTAACCAGATTAGGAATACCGGTTCGACAAACTATACCCACTTAAAACATTTTTTAAAAGGTTTTGGTTATTTGAACCGAACCTTTCGTGAAGTGATAAAAATGGTTTCATTAACCGGTCAATTTATTTGCTGCAATGGGTGAAACCAATAGTTTGCGAGCACCGCACACGTCTTGCGTTTGCTTTTTCCAATATACATCGCGGTTGGCTCTAATCTAATCTAAGTCGGATTCCCGTGTAACTAATTACGATGGTTATAAAATGAGTCGTTTAAAAACCAGTTTATTTAGGTATATCAATATTTGCTTGGCGCACCGGAACGATAAAACCGGTCTTACACTTAAAAACCGGTTAGTTTTGAACCGGTTTCAAGACCTGGTTTTATGAATATTAATCCAGCCTAGAGAGTATCTCTCTCTCTCTTTATCGTTTCTTAATTAAAGCTCAACTTCTTTTCCTTTTATATCAAAACTATACCTAAATATCAATAAATAAATAAAAAATATTGTTTTAAACTTTCATGGTCACTAACATTAGAATAGTTTGTTACGGGATTGCTACCATGTACCTTATTTTTGAGTTCCCGATATTTCGGCACTGTTGCAAGCGCCATGATCACGGAGTAACTGAAGATCTTGCAGGTAAGTTGTTAAGGGCAAACATATCGGTCTACCCTCTTTCGCTGTCTTTTATTGCACGCGTCGGTACCATTGTCTACAAACTCACTATTTTCTCGCACCTGTTCTCGACACACAACATCATGGCGCTTGCAACAGTGCCGAAATATCGGGAACTCAAAAATAAGGTACATGGTAGCAATCCCGTAACAAACTATTCTAATAAAAAATATTGATTGTAAGTCATTAGGATGTCCAACACACATGTTTTCGCAAATAGATAGTTTTTGAACTATATGAATTGCAAAATAACAATAAAAATATTTACCATACATAATTATGTATTGAGATATAGATTATTTCAACATCGTTCAACCTTCCTGCTTAAAACGTCATTATTTATTGTTCATTGAAAATGTATTATTAATAAGCTGTGAATTAATTAATTTGTTTAGATTGTTCCTTATTAGAATAATTTACTCAATTAATATTACATTTTGATAACCTTTTTAGGCCTTTTAAATTATTTAAAATTTTATTTTCTAGAAAATGTTTACTACAGAAGTTGGTCTAGTGTTTCGCATTCCGGACTAAAAAGCCAGACTGTTGCAGGTTCGAATCCGGCAAGAGACAAGTGGTAAAGCGTGTTATCAACTCAATCACAACTTGCCGGTACCTGAAGGAGATCGCTTAAAGCAATAAAACCTAAATTACTGATGCAGTATATTTTTTTCATTTACTTTTGCGCTGTTCAATAAATACATTTATGGTGTTTCAAAAATATCTGATGCCGCTACAATGGATGAAATTATTACGTAGATAGATTACGATAATAAAGAAATTTCATGTCCCGAACGTATTTTTTTTAATTTACTAAAAAAACTAAAACAATCGTTTATTTTGTTTAAAACCATCCACAACAGTCCAACTAGCGTGGGCTAGGGCTACAAAAGTCTAGCTGGATAGGTGTGGATGGTTTTGAACAAAGAAAGCTTATTTTTAGTAATTTTTAAAAAATATTTTTTTTATAATATTTTTATTTATTCATTTATATAAGTAATATAAATACCAAGCATAAGTTGTTCGGACTCAACCGTACATTGTTGTTTTTGCTAATCACTTCCTAAGCAAACGTGTAGTCAGAGCGTGGAATAAACTCCCAGAAGACGTAGTCTCAGCTAAAAGTATAAATCAGTTTTAAAATAGACTCGACAAGCATCTGTCTAACTGCAAAAAAGATTAACCAGTGGGGACCAGCACGATACAGGCAAACACCAGTTGCCTCAACTGCCTGCCTGATAAATAAAAAAAAATAATCATGGTATCGTCTTATCAGTGTTTAATGGGTCACATTAATACCTATCGCAGCAAATAAAACAAGTAACATAACTTACAAACTACATATCTACGCAACTAGGTTGTATCCTTGAGCTCGTTCTGGGGTCAGGTTCGATTCTAGATTAAGTGAAATTAGGCCAACAAAATAACAGAAAAGGAGGGAACATAATAAAAACCATTAATGTAAGAAAAATAATAATATACACCGAGAAGTTTTAGTGGTTGTTTTCCCGCAGTAAAATGATTCTATCTTAGTAGTAAAATATGATAGATTAATGAAGTTTTTTTTTTATTCAAATCACCTGTAGGCATTCAAATTTAAAACGCCTGCAGCGCGTGCGATGCAGTTTATGCTGTATTAATATACTTTTTGCGGGAGCTTCTTGTACTTTAAACATTTATTTTCTGCGGCAGGCGGTACCCAAATACGTCACATCTCGTGGGAGAAACTATCGTTTTTCACGCTTTCGAGTCTATGCTCTAAGTTTCGAGTTGATGTTTTTTTTTTATTAGTTGAGAACAAAAATATTTTTACTATGAAATAAAAATACCTCGGTTGTTGGTGGTTCGATAGGTAAAGGTAAATCGTTTTGCCGCGGGAAAACAATCACTAAAATTTCTGGGTGTAGGTATAATGTGTTTTCTAGGAAAAAGGTTTTTTTTTTCAATTCTATTCCCAAGGAAATCGAACATGGGATAAAAGTTTGTAAGGACTAAAATTAGAAAGCGTTGCCAATATAAATAATAAATAAATAAACATTGGACACCATCACATACATTGCTCTGATCCTAAGTTAAGTAGCTAAAGCACTTGTGTTACAGAAATCAGAAACAACGATGGTACCACAACAGCCAAACCTGGGACAATATAGACAATGTGACCACGAACGCTGTAAAGTGTTCGAAACGTCAGGTTAAATAAAATGTTAATAAATCGCGTTATAATCCGTAAAAGTAGTTTCATTTAAATCAATATAGACAAGTTCGTTTTCTACATTGACCCGACCGGGGATTGAACTCGGAACCTCAGAGATGGCGACGCTGTATAGTCCGGCGTGCTCGCCTCTCGGCTATGGAGGCCGTCAATTAAAAAATATAAGAAGGGGCCGACAGCATCTCAATGATAATTAGGTGTAAATATTTATTATTTTAGTGGTTGAGTAGGTACTTGAGGGTTTGTAGGGGTTGTGTTAAATAATATACAACAACAACCTTTATTATGGACCCAACATCAAAATCGCGAAGAGAACTTCCCTTAACCTATATTTTTATGGACTTTTTTTTATTAATTTCTATGTGATCACTCAATGACAGTTGATGTCACGTGCAGTAGAGTAACACTCTTTATGATAGTTAACCAATATAAAATAGGGCCATACGTACATACATAATTTGGCAATTTAATAGCAAATTACAAAAAAAATCATTTTAAATAATGCTATTAAATAGTGGAGTCACTGAACAAATTATTCCAGATGCACTATTTTGTGACGGTTTGATTTTTTAACTCTTATTAACAATTAATTATGCAAATATATCTCAAAGCTAGGGAGGTAGTGGTAATGAGTGTCAGACTCACATCATTACCAGACTTTTTCTAAATCAGTTATTATTAATGAAAGAAAGGCGGAAGGCGCCTATTATTAGCACTCATTTCTTAACAATTACACACCACACTATTCCGACGTGTTTAAGTCTAAAATCCAACTACACCTCACCTGGTAATGATAGCACACGGCTAGCAAAATATACACCGCATTATTGTATTTTTTGCAACAATTATTTTTATAAAGTCAAGGCCCGCTACAACCATTTCTTGAGAATAGTCTGCCAGTATTTTTTAAAAAGGACTTGACTCTTATTTATTCAGCATAGAGTTTAAATTAGAATAAAGGTATCACAGACGACTGGCCGGCAATGTTTATCAAAGAAAAACAATTCAGTCTGCCCCTAGTCATGAATATGAGCGCATGTGTGTTTTTAATCAAATAGATCGGAGATAAATATGAACGTAATTTCGCTCACCGTGTGGACGCTTGAAAATCATTGTTTGATTGTGTATACGGCCCTTATAGTATGTTTCACGGCGTTCACAATATTTCACCAGAAGAGGCTAGAACAGAGATACACTGGCAGTGTGGAGAGAAAAGAAAAAATACCGCGAAATTTCAGTGGCGGGAAAGGTGAGTTCTTTTTTTTATTAGTGGCCAGGGTTTTTTTTTATAAAAGCATAGTAGGGGGTACATAAGTATTACACACCATAAAACCTCTTTTAAATTTAGAATTATCAGTAATGTTTATTTTGAGCTCAATGGAGCCGGGTTCGATCGAATCAGGTTACTTTAAACAGGTAACTTTATTAATTGGTTTGCTTCTGGGTGTGCTGGGGGCAAAACATCGTAGTCTGGTAACGTAATAATAAGAACTAAATAAAATATTGTTTTGATTTCTTTATTTCTATAAGGATTTGTTTATTTATCATCTTATTTGTGTTGAGTAAATAAATAAGTCAGACGACCTGGTAATGGTTGCAGGAAGCTGGAAGTTACTGGGGGAGGCCTATGTTCAGCAGTGGACGTCCTGTAGCTGAAATGATGATGATGAAATTAATAAATTTTCCGATCTGCGTGTATTTCTGATGAATTCAATTCGTATCCAGCTGCGTTCAGAAATATAAAATAGGTCGTTAAAGTTAGCACCTGCCCCGAGCTGCCTATGTCTAGAAGTAAATGACCATAGGCTGAATAAATGATTATGTATATGGCTGTTTTTAATATTTGACGACCTCCGTAGCCGAGAGGCGAGCACGCCGGACTGTAAATGGCGCCGCCATCTCTGAGGTTCCAAGTTCGATCCCCGGTCGGGTCAATGTAGAAAACGAACTTTTCTATATTGGCCCGGGTCTGGGTGTTGTGGTACCATCGTTGTTTCTGATTTCTATAACACAAGTGCTTTAGCTACTTACCTTAGGATCAGAGCAATTATGTGATGTTGTCCAATATTTATTTATTTTATTTAAATTTAATTTAATATTATACGATACGAGGAAACTTGATAATAGGTGTAAAGGAAAATCAGTAATTAGTTACCTACGTAGATATTTATAAACAATGATTAAATGCTAATTAACCTTTTACATACATGGGTATTAAAACACTAACCAGCTAGCATAATAGACGTCTTAATAAAAATAATCTACTGTCATAGCATGTGAAACATTTTAGTTTTTCCAAAACTTAAAGCCAAGCATTGTAGTCCATCGGGCTACAATGCTTGGCTGAAACATTTAGTTCGAGATGTGTTCTCTAGTACGCTAGTAAATTATACCTCAATGCAAATTTGTTTCCAGCTGCTTGCAGCAACATTAAATATGTTAACTTCCTTCTACTAGAAGGTCTACTGCTAGAAAAGCCTGTTTATCTGCAATGCAAATCCATAGATCAACTTTGGTTCTGCACACTTAATTTTATCTTATTTGTAGATTTTGTGCTACCGCAGTCAGTCCTTCAATATTTGACGAGTTTATCTTGTTTTTATAATAAACCATAAACGCGTACTTAAAACACGTTTTTGTTTGAGTTTTTAGGGTTCCGTACTCAAAGAGTAAAACGGGACCATTTTCATTACAAAACGTCCAATTTACACATCCATCCATGCTCGCTTGATAAATTTAATTAGGTTTATTCGTCAAATAGAAAAACTCGGGTTTCGTTGAGACAAAATGGCGACCCGAAGGAATACAAAAGGAACTCTGTAGCGGAATCGGAAAGAAGAAATAGGCAAGCAAGCATAGCTTGTACTATGGCGACTAGAAAACAGATAAACATACTAAAATACGTTTATAAACGTTCATGACTTGGTACAATTGCTCTTGCTCATCACACAAACTTATTTTGCCTCTTTCGGGATTCAAACCCGAAACTGCCAGTCTTTGTAGTCAGCGCGATCCACTACACCTGACAGTCGTCAAGTGTCTGGTGTAGACGGTCGTCAAATGATACTACCTATTACATTTCAAAAGCAATTTTAGCAGGTTATGTATGTTATGATACGATAGTACAGATGGATGGTAATCAGGTGGACACACAGACAGACAAATAGTATAGGCATTAATGTACGGAATCCAAAAAAAACATTTAAGTGCGAAGCTAAATTCCGCATAAGGGGTTCTAAAAACTTGTAGGTAAATAAATTATAGTTCGTGCATGACGACAGCCGAGTCCGATAGGTATTTACCGCTTTTTGAAAGTTGTTAAAAATTGTTTTTTTTTGTGTTGTAACACTTTTCCTTTCTTGTGTTAAATTTCATGACTGCTAGTCGAAGAAAAGTAGGTACATTCCCTGTAAGTTTCGAATTACTTCAAAGTATAATATGCAGCATACGGAGCCGTATCTTTTCAATGCGTTGGCTTAGAAGTTTTTTTCCCAGCTTCAAGGGATTTCAGACCTATGTATTATATTTGATATTAATTTAAAGTTGATTCCTTCCCGCGTTTCTGGAAAAAAGGGTTTTGACAAAAAGACAAACGGATAACGAAGTGATCTTAGGTGATCTTAAAAAGTTAAATTTTTCCTTTTGAAGTGTGGAACCTTATAAATAAACCCCATTTGAACTAAAGACCTCATTAAATCTATTGATCTATTCCAGGTGGCTTCACACATAATATTATACTTTTACATATTTTAGTAATGTTCAGCAATTGTCAAGGGTCATGTACCTCAGGGTGTGCGATAAAAATCCTTTAAACCTCGTCACAACTTAAACCTTGAGGTGTGGAACCCTAAAGTAAACTCCATTTGAACTAATGACATCCTAATTACATCTATTGATCCATTCCAGTGCCCTATTGTTTCAAAATGAGTATACATTAGAATAAATGTAGGTAAATCACTCGCATTTTAGTAATTGTCAAGGGTCATTTACCTCAGGATGTGCGATAAAAATCCTTCGGACTCGCCACAACATAAATAAACCAAATGAAAAGACAAACAAACTAAAAGTTTACTTCTCTGCATGCGAAATAATGGATTCATGCAAAATTAGTTTATACTGCTTGGTGATAGAGTATAATATTCTTTAGCTTAATTATGGCACCAGCTGTGCTCACTATGAGACAAAAAAATCAAGACATTGTGCTAGGTATCGGTTGTTAAGCTACAATTTAATCCATTTAGTATTTTAAAAGGAATATTAGGTACAAAAAGGATTTTATTATGGCATTTTTGTGTGTCATAGATTAATACTATCAAATAGCTATAGTTATATTATCAATCGATATTAACCGGGACTAGGGTTGCTGACTTTTTTTTCGGCCTAAAGGGACAAATGATCATAATTCTTAAAAAATACGGAATTACTAATTTTCACACAGAACAAATGAAAACCGTGGAGTTTTAAGTCAAAATTTGGTTTTATGTAGAATTGTAGACTTAAAACATTATATATGATTTTGTGTTTTGACTTTTATATACATTATTTTTAAACTTGTATATACATTTTTGTAAATATTATTTACTTTATATTACATAGTTTTAGTTTATTAATTTATTTATATATTTGTGTAAATAGAATATGTTCTTAACAACTTAAATTACGAATAAAGTTCTCGACCTTATAGTTTTGAAGTAATTAAAAAAATAAACACAGTCAAAGTCGTAGTTGAACATGGTCAGCAGTTCGGCTTTAATTTAATTCGGCGTGCATTTATTACAAATGTCAGTCCATTTAAGGTTTATAAGTGAAAATACACGTTCGACAAAACAATTTGAGCTAGGAATACCTACTAACAATGAGAGAAATGATCGTGTAAACTTTGCTTAACTCGGGTCGGTGCAATAACGGGCGATTGCATATCATCTGCAAATCGTTAAATACGGGACCTTGGCTGTCCGGTATGGAAATTTATGCATAAAATACGGGATGTCCCGTGAAATACGTGACGGTAATTGGCAACACTAACCGGGACCGACTTTTAACGCCTGTCTTCCGAATTCTATAGTAGTATATAAGGTCCGATTTTATTAGTGTACATCCTGTTAACCTGTGACTATAATATAGGTGAAAAGCAAAAAACCAACTTTCAAATGTCTATCATAAAAACTAAAAAAGTTAAAAATAAAAATACAAAATAACAACATCGACTTCATATTGCATAAACTCGTCCTATCTTCAATTCTTGCTCGCTCTGACAAGGGGAAGGAATAAGACGGATAATCAGATGGTTAAACGTACCAAGATAGGGCGAGTTTACGCAATATAAAGTCAATGTTGTTGATTTTGACTTTGATTTTTATCTTTTTTAGATTTTTTGGTACACATTTGAAAATTGGTTTTTACGATTGCTTTTCACCTATATAGTCACAGGTTAACAGGATGTACACTAATACAATAGGACCTTATATAGTTAGTATCACAGAACGAGTAAGACTCGTTTGTATTGTTGGTGTTACTTAAAAACTCGATAGATACAATTTTTACGTTTGACACTATTGGTCAATCTGACCTTTAAATAAAATTACAAATAGAAGCAATAATATCAAATTCAAATTCAAATTCAGATCATTTATTGCATTATTTATCGGTATTGTACCGTGTTTCTTGTAAATAAATGAATTTGAATTTGAATTAACTATTACATAATTGACTATGATGATGATGTTAAAAAATTACCCATAAATAACAATTATTATGTTTATTATTACTTAGGTACGGCATATTTTTACACATCGAATGTTATTACATTACATAAAAGGTATATCGATAAAACCGTAACTGGTGCATTAAACTGTAAAATTAAACTCATAATAAATCCTAAGACATGCCTGTTTGCACCCATTTGTAGTACATAATATTCCATGATACAAGGTATGGGTAGGTACTTTCTTCGAATAACTATATTATTCTCTTAAATCAAACATACAAGCTGCGACCTTTTGCTTATAAATAACAGTAAAATTTTACTGTTATTTATAAGCCATTTTTATTGTTATTTATAAGTAAATTTTACTAATATAATATGTAAGTAAAATTTTACTGTTATTTATAAGTAAAAGGTCGCAGCTTGTATGTTATAAATAACAGTAAAAATTTACTAATGTATGTTTGATTTAAAATAATAAATAGTAATTTTAAAAAAGTATATTATCTTTTTTACTAACAGGGAATTAAACTTAACAAAATATTTTAGATATTTACCTTTGAAAGTTCTATCTTTCTTCTAGTCCATGATTCTAAGCAACTTTTTCAGTAGAATCAAAATATAAATTTCACAAAAAATACCCTTTTCATACTTATTATCTGTATATGTATAAGTGTCCGGAATATACTGAATAAATGACTTTGAATTTATCTTATCATACCAGTTTCGTATACATAAACGAGGCCATTTGAGATGGCGAAAAACCAGACGGCAAAAACTATCATTTTCATTAATTACTACAGGAAATACTGGGTAATAAACCAGACCCGCATACTAGACATTTACCTGTAGGTTGTCTGGAATACATCGCTCTTCGCGATAAGACCGCTTAAATTGTATTTTTTTCTGTACACCTACATCAACTGTAACTTATTTGTTTGGTGTGTAATAAAGAGTATTCTATTTAACTACCCCGTATTATAATTTTGTCCTTATATTTATTTATATATAGGTACTGTTGGTGTTCGTTACTGAATAAATAAAAAAAATAAAAAATACTGCCGACTTGCTGACGTTAGTTTGTATGGAGAAGTATTTTTTTGTCAATGGTGGTCCCGTAGAAAAACTATGTAAGTACCCCATAGAAGGAATTTAACGAAATGGGACATTATATAAATTTAAACCTGTAGGCTCGAAATTCATTTCAATGAAATTATTGCTTGTTCAATTGTATAATTTTATATCGCTTACGAATATTGAATTTAATTTGTTTATTTTTTTCCTTTTGTAATATTATAATAAAAGTAGTCAGTAATCTATTATTTATTCTGTTTACCGAGTTTACAGACAGCAGCGAAAAATTACGATAATACGTTATTTGGTTTGTAGTTACGTTCTACCATTAAAAAAAACTCTTATTGGTACAAAATTATAGTTTTATCAGTTAATATCTCAATTTGAATGTCGACACTTCTCCCGAAGTGGGTATATGTCGGCTATTGCTGTTTCAAAAACCTTAATATCTTTTAAAAAAGAGTCCAAATCTATCAGAAATCAATTATTTTGATGACGAATTCGAAACAAGAACAAGAACTCTTAAAACGTAGCGAATCCTAAGTCTATGCTTAAAAAAATCTCGAAGTTGTCAAATCTGTCAATTTTGGTACGTCATTTCATACAAAATTTGACAGAAATGATAATGTTTGACAGATTTGTGATTGTTTTTACAGTTTATGGTTAGGGCCCTGGTTCTCTATAAGAAGCATTCTTGGTAATTTAGAATTACAGACGCATATTTCCTCGTATGGCAATATGTTTTTATCTTGTTTCATATTGCAAGAAACCAGTTGTTGTACAAAGGAAATTAAAAATCTTATATATGCATACATAAACACGAAACAACGAGTGTTATCTAGGGAATGCAATCTTGCAGCAAAATCTTCGATCTCGGTATTTGCAAGATTTAAGAGCTCCAAGCTCTCAGAATCTCGGTATTTTGCGAGATCTCGCAAATCTACGAATTATTTAAAATTAATACAAATATTCAATTGAAACCTCGTTAAATTATTGTTATAGGGGAGCAATAATAAATAAATACACCTAAATAAAAATATTGAATCATTTATTTTACAGAATTACGGTTATTCTGAAAAGTGTCTCGTTTGGCTGGCTGGCTTCTGATGTTTCATGTCAAATACCCGGCAGCAGAAAAGGCCCTTTCTGTTTTTAGGATCACTTTCTGACCTTTTGGGCCGTTCTTGTTCTTCTCCTTCAAAAACATTTGTATTTCTTTATCAAGAGAGACCCAACCCGGCAAAAGATGATGATCTTATGATCATCGTCGTCTGCTGGATCTACTCTGACAACCAGTAGGTAACTAACGCAGCCAAGTCACGCTCCTAAATGGTTATGGAATGTGTTGCTGGGAAAGCTGGGCAATCTTGTAAATCTTGTGAGATCACGCGCAATTTCGAGTGCCACGCCCTAGTGCTATATCCCAGTGGTTGGAGACTCATAAGTCGTGAATTCAAATTCCAGCAGAAACTCTGGATAACCTGGAATCTATAATATGTACAGATTTATTTACTAACTCAGTTGTGAGAAAAAAAGCCGTAAAAGAACTATAAATTACACCAACTGCCGCACTCCACAATAACAATGTGTCTAGATTAACTTTTTGTTCATTCAATAATGTTGTTTACTCGTATCGACTTTACTATAACGTTTTTCAAGTAACGTCTCTTAATGCCGCAGTTAGACTTAACTCATACAATTTCAGGGTTTCAAAACCGTCATTATTGTGTTCAAAACATTAGACGTTAGGTTTCAAGCAACAAAGTCTTTGATAGCTTAGCTTTAACTGTTAAGCCGTTTTCTGATTTGTCGGCGCAGCAGCGGCGCGGCATCAGCATGCGGTACAGAAAGCTTACCGAGCGCCTATATTTCAATGGAGCGTTCCTGATTGGCTCGGTATGCGCGGGAGCGGCGGCGCGGCACAGATTCCATACTGTCTGTACTGCGTATACCGAGCATGCTGATGTCGCGCCGCTGCTGCGCCGACAAATCAGAAAACGGCCTAACAGTTGAACCTACTAAGCTTTCAAAGACTATGGTGCTTGAAACCTAACGTCTAATGTTTTGAACACAATAATGACGGTTTTGAAACCCTGAAATTTTAAGACTTAAGTCTAACTGGTACTTATAAACGTGTGTTATTGATGAAAACACTGATTTTTATCATTAAAACACATTAGTAATTAAGCATCTACTGCCTACCTCAAAATAAAAAAAAATGGCCGCCACTGACTAATTATAATGTTCGCACTTACTTCGTACGCTTTTTCCTCTTGGTGCCTTGAGACTTTGAGAGCTAAGCTAAATTCCTCGCTTAGCGCTTATGATCTTTCAAATCAGCAGGACTTATGCACTGGTTCAGTTAAGGTACACACCTTAAAATAACCTAGTCCTCCTATTCTATTGTAGTAGGTATATTATATACAGGGTGGTCCGGGCCAGATGGTTAATTTTTTTTTAAGTAGCCGGCTAAGGGACCTATTTTTTACCCGCCAGGAAAAAAAAAACGCTTGTCAGCCGCTTACAAGATATGTTTTTATTTTTATTTTAGAAATATCAGCACTTTGAATGTTTTATTTACTTTTAAAATAAAAAATTCTATTATTTTTTTTTTAGATGCTTAGTGAGACATTGCAGTCTCTCAGAAAAAGTGGTGATATTTCTAAAATTAAAAAAAAAATGTCTTGTAATCAGTTTTTTTCCTGGCGGGTACAAATAGGTCCCTAAGCCGACTACCTAAAAAAAATTTATATCCATCTGGCCTGGACCACCCTGTATTGCAATGTTTGATGCCCTACCTTTCAGATGTATTATCTTTTCCGTGCCTCCGATTAGACTTGGCACGCGAGCCCTGGACTGTCGCCCACAGCATCCGATCCAAATATCTACGTTTACAGTTACAATGTTGGTTATTTGATATTATTTATCGCTATTGGCATGCGTAGACGATTTCGGATTCGGCTATGAATTTATAAATATGAAGGTATCGGAATAGGTATTAGCGTAATATTTATAGGATAGTCTATCCCTATGAGATAGGCTTTTACTGTCTGTATTCAGAGTTCATTTACTAGTCCAGACTAAGGTTAAACCACTGATTTTTGTACGTTACTCTGAATAAGACAGTTATAGTCATAGACTTAGCATTCGCTATTCTATATCTATGGTTATAGTTCCAATATGTTCGTCCTTATGTCATCTTAAAACTAGTCATTTTTATCTTTGTGAGGATTTTTAAATGTTTGAGTGTAAATGTTTGATTTTAACACGAGTGCTTTAGCTACTTAAGTGCCTTAGGATCAGAGCAATATATGTGATGTTGTCCAATATTTATATTTATTTATTTATTTATATTTATAGATACTTACTTACCTAGATACTTACACTTTATTGCATATTATTTAAAGAAGTTTATTAGTTGAAAATTAGTTCCTAACCGTCCAAGATTTTCCCTTAACAACAGTCAAACTATAGGTACCTACCTGCCTAGCAACGCTTAAGTTAATCTCATTTATATTTCTGGCTCTGAATGCGTATTATGGCTTCATGTTACATCACAAAACGTAACAAGTAAAACTTTAAACTTGGTTCATTTTTTCTTTATAGAGTTTGACGCAGAAACAACACTGCTTAGGTACTTCTAACACCATAGAAATTATTCAGACCAGTGAAATAAACCTTTGATTAAAAAATTTAGAAAAGCGCCGATCACATTTTAAAACCGGCCAAGTGCGAGTCGGACTCGCGCACGAAGGGTTCCATATCTATAAAAACGGCAAAAAAGTATGTGTTGTTCTAGCGGCAACAGAAATACATCATCTGTGAAAATTACACTATCACGGTTCATGAGATACAGCCTGGTGACAAACGGACAGACAGACAGACAGACGGACAGCGGAGCCTTAGTAATAGGGTCCCGTTTTGCCCTTTGGGTACGGAACCCTAAAACGTGGTCATGTAAATTGGGCGAGAATGCATGATCTTATTCCATCAATCAACTAAGGATACAACTGGTAATAATATTGATATTAGGTATGTTAATAACACGAGCGTAGACATTATTGCCGTTACTTTTGAAACTGATTTATTTATTTATTTAATTTAGGACAACCAACAAAGCATACACCACACATTTACATACTTAAAAATAAACATATAATACACTAGCAGCCCGTCCCGGCTTCGCACGGGGTAGACAATTATCGCTAATAGTTTCGGCAGCGCATTCGACGAAAGACATTTTAAGACTCATTTTTCTACACCTTCGGTTACATTGTTCAAATTTTACCAAGGATCCCTATTTTTTTTCAAAATGAAATGTAGCCTATGTCAAATTGGAAGAATGTAGCATTCTATTGGTGAAAGAATTTTTTAAATCGGCCCAGTACTTTTTGAGCCTATTCATTACAAACATACAAACATACAAAAATAGGTACAAATCTTTCCTCTTTATAATATTAGTATAGATTAGTATAGATTGTACAGTGCTGCCTTAACAGGCTGCCAGGACATTCACAAAAATACTGAGAACAGATATTATATCTTAAATGATGTTATACATTTAAAGCCGAATATAAAAATATTGTTTTATCCGACGCGATAATAACAAAAATATCGAAACAAACGAATGTTGTTTGTAAACAAAAACACTTCAATCACAAATACAATCACACATGATCGTTTTGATTATCAAAACAACGATCATGTGTGATTCGTTATCGACATGCTGGGGCTTCACCTGCGTGACGCCTAACGTTCAAATAACGGCATGATTAGTTTGATTCTAGCGTCTAGCGACGTAGTTAGCGAGTGGTCTGTGAGTGTGTCTTAAAATAAAAAAAAAACGCTTCCAAAAACTCAATACTTTTCTCATTAAATTTTGTCTACTCCATCCTAACTTATAACTATGCACTTTAACATATATTTCACAAAGAGTGTTTGAATGTGACCGTGTTTAACATGTTTAGTGTAGTAGGTGTAGCCACAACAACGCACTAGACGCCCGCTTAATCCCTTTTTTGTGTCAAAAGTTACCGCCGTCCGAGCTATCGTCTAACGTCTAATGTTATTGAAGCAAATTAGCGCACAAAGAGCGGCCACACCTGCGTACTACGTCAAATAGAGCACTAATTAACAACATTAAACGCAGGTGAAGCCCAAGCAACACTGAAAAGTGAACGAAGAGGAAATAGCTTGTATTCAGTCAAGCGTACATAATATTGCGTGAGAGTGAATGAACAACTGGTGGTAGTCTGTAATTATAATAATATTTGAAGATAAATAATATAATATAATAATATTGTTACACAACACTAATTGAAAAAATGTAAACAACATTAGTTCATTGTGATACCCTTTGTAAGGAAGACTGAAATATAAAACCTTACTGAACTATCAATTCTTTATCCATACTGTTAAGAATGCTTTGCTTTGCAAACAATACCTACATGTTTGACAATATTATGTATGTTAGAAAAAACCTAAGTTCGTTTAGCCCTAAATGTGATTCACATCATTATAATACTAGAAATAAAAATAAACTTGCCGTTCCGAGCTTCAGATTAAAGAATTTGGGTAATTCATTTTTGGGGAAATGTATAAAAATCATCAATAAAGTACCACAAACTCATGTTTACTTACCTGTTTTGTTATGAGTTTAAAAACCATATTTAAAAAATCCTTAAGTATGGAAAAAGGATACTACAAAGTTGAAGATTACTTAAACGACAAGAGTGCATGGACTTAATAACCTGCCTAGCTCGCACTTACACTATCTTATAATTGTATTTCCTGTAATAAAATCAGGCTGACCAAAGGTGACTGAGTTTTTTTGCGCCGTTTCTTCTCATCACCAGCCGATATGTTGTCCCGAAGCGGTGGTAGGGCTTAGTTATATGTTGGGACGTGTATAAGTGCCCGGAAGAGGGCCTTTATACAGAATAAAAAATTTAATTTAATTTCATTTTGTTTATTGAATTGATTATGTAAACAAACAATAGATTTTGTCCAATATACAGGGTGTAAAAAGGCTTAAAACAAAGTAGAATGCAAAAAAAATAATTGCTGGGAAATTACTTTCATTTTTGGGTTAAAAAAATAAACTTATTTCTAATCCGTGCGCACGTCACAGACTATGCCTGTGTGTGTAAGCGGATCATGTTTCTTTGTAAAAAAAGTTTAGTATTATCAAACAGAAGTCAATCTTGTAAAAATCTTTTAAAAAAAATTGTAACTTTGACTGTCAATAACTCGGTAACCCGACATTTCCCAGGTATAGTGTAAAAGAAAAAAAAAAACGTAATAATACGTAGAATATGTAGTATTCGGCTTCGTTAAGCCTTTTATTACACCCGATATATTGCAATAAGAGCAAGCTAATTCCAAGTACCTAAACCTTGTTATATAAACAATAATTTGTTACATAAGCACTATTTTTATTTTAGTCGTACAGCGGTTGGCTTTGTAATCAAATATCAACAAAACACTAATACCTACCTACCGTAATATTGCTTGTTTACAAAACTTATTTTTCTAATGAAATAATAAGTTAATAAGGGCCTGTTTTACAATGTACGGAACAAGCTATATAAAGTGTAAACTTATCAGTTAACTCTTTTCTAGGAGGTGGTTCTACTGCTCAAATAAAACAACTTTTTGTATGAGACCAACTTCGAAATCGTAAAACAATATTTCGTATCTTTATACAAACTGATCTCAGCTGGTCTGCCGTTTTGTATCGGGAAATGGTTTTTTGTTTTGCGATTTTGAAGTTGGTCCCATAGAAAAATTTGTTCTATTTAAGCAGTAGAATCATCCCCTAGAAAAGAGTTAACTGATAAGTTTACACCTTATATTTAACTTATCTGAAGGATAAACACGATTTTTGACACTATTTTCAAGCACTTTTATCCTCTACATATTTTTATCTTTTACTTTACTTTATCTTATAATAAATTCTTCCTACAACCACACCAGGGCCCCAAGTCTGCTAATTTAAAGTTGATTAATTAAATATCAATTGGATCTCATTGTCATTGCTTGACACATTTAATTTTCTGCTACTAGTTATCTGTATAAATTTACGACTAAAATTATTTAAAAAATACCAAATGTATCAAACAATTACACATTTGGTATTCGGATAATTTAAGACTTACATTTAAGAATTAAGTTGGTAGCAGAATACCAAATTCGTCAAAAAATTACGATAAGATCCAATTGATATTCAATTATGCCACTTTTAAATTAGCAGACTTGGGGCCCAGATAATCATATCCTTAAACTAGCAAAGCTTTTACTATTACATCTAGAATGACAAAAATACTTAATGCTTTTTAAACTTTCGTGATTTGTTTCTACTATGCTTGTGAACAGCTAACCTGCGCTCCAAGTCTGCTATTTAAAAAGGCGCATAATTAAAATAGCAATTGGATATCATTGTAATTGTTTGTCACATTTGATATTCTGCTACTATTATCTGACTTTAATTTATGACTAAAATTAGTTGCAGAATACCAAATGTAACAAACAATTATAAATTTTGTAATCTGCTACTAATTTAAGACTTACATTTAAGAATTAAGTTGGTAGTAGAATAAATACCAAATGCGTCAAACAAATACAATGAGATCAAATTGATATTCAATTATGTCAATTTTAAATTAGCAGACTTTGGTCCCTGAAGTTTGCAGGAAGCCGCTGGATGCAGGCCGTTTTCAACCGGCCGATAATCTGGAAGTCACTGGGGAAGGCCTATGTTCAGCAGTAGGCTGCTGAACCTATGTTCAATCATTCCTAGGCCTATGCCTCCCCCAGTGAGCCACACTCCTGTGGCTGAATGATGATGATGATGATGATGATCCATGACTTACGTTCAAATGCTCATTCTCATCGCAAAACCCTTTACCCCTTGTTGGAAAACTAAGATATTCATTTGTTTTACAGCAGATTTCTGAGTTTCTTTTGTTATTTAGACAAACCAATCAAGGCCAATATAGTTTCCGATCGATACTCGTTTATTATTCGTGGCTCGAACTAAACCGATTAATACTATCGGGAAATGAAATGGAACAAATCGATGACGTGTTATTAAGGTTTCTAGTTTTCGATAAAAGTTAGGTGTTGGTTATAGCCGTAAATATTTTAATCGAGTCAATAAAATTAAATGATCGGTTCTAAAATAAGAGAATGATAAAACTAAAAAAAATATGATGTACATTACCATATACATGAAACTTCCACCGAAAATTGGTTTGAACGACAACTAGTAAGTAGTTTTTAGGGTTCCGTACCCAAAGGGTAAAACGGGACCCTATTACTAAGGCTCCGCTGTACGTCTGTCTGTCTGTCCGTCCGTCAGTCACCAGGCTATATCTCATGAACCAAGACAGTTAGAGACCTGAAATTTTCACAGGTGATGTATTTCTGTTGCCGCCATAACAACAAATACTAAAAAAATATTAATATTTAAGGGGGCTCTCATACAATAAACGCGGTTTTTTTGCCGTTTTTATAGAAAATAGTACGGAACCCTTCGTGCACGAGTCCGATTCGCACTTTTTTAATACGCAATTAGATAATGGTACGGAACCCATTGTGCGCGAGTCCGACTCGCACTTGTCCGGTTTTTTTATGCTCCTTAGTCCTGACCACAATCTCGTAAAATCTCTAAAGGGACCGTCATTGGCTTCAGTGTGATAGCAACCGCAAATAGCATTTTTGTGTAAAGGTATTTTTGGTGTACACTTCATTATCAAAGGGATGACTGAAGTAAACAAAGATTGTGCAAGCGAGACATAAAAATGATAAAAACATATCAACGGACTGATAAACTTAGTAGCGTGAAGATTGTATTTTTTTTATGATGTTATTACCAAAATTATTTGAATGGCATATTTACTAAAGATTAAGGTGATATTATCTATTTTCTGCAAAGAAATGTACTGATTAGATAAAGTATTCTTTTACGAATTCGATAAAAACCATTTATTTTTATTTACGAATGTCGACTACAAAAAGTTAGATTAATTGACATAATGAGAGTACTTCCAATTCCATTAATATTATAAATGCGAAATTTTGTGTGGATGTTTGTTTTTGGTTGAGTCAACCTCGCGTAAACGGCTGAACGGATTTAGATGAAATTTTGCACACATAAAACATGATCTCAATTGACATAAAAGATACTTTTTATCCCAGTTAAATGTTCCTTTGGTATATTTTTCCATTATTGTAATTTATTTTACTTCAGAATGAGAGTGCTTCGCCGCAGTCCTAAAAAGAGGCTTACTGAAAAACTTGACAATAAATTAATAAATGCGTTTATTTGCCAGAACACAAGTTTTTAAAGGTGTTAACAGTAATTTAGGTACAAGTATTCAACCTGCATGCAGGTGTGCAAATTCATGTCTTCGTTAATAATTAAAAAGTAAACAATACAATTAATGAATGTGATTCAATTTAGAGTAATGTACAGTCAACAGCACGTCGACCTACCCCAAAAGTCAAAAATTCTCCAATAGATTTTCAACTTTAAGCCTGACATATAGAGATTATTTTTAAATCAGAAAATTTGACATTTTGTGGTCGGTCGACAAGCTGCTGTCCGTAATAAGTATTAACAATTCAGTAATTCCATTTTAACATGTCATATTCTTATAATTAATAAATTCAGTCACGCTATAAAAACAATATTCCATTAGCCATGCAGTCAATTTAATTTTAATCTCCCTTCCTTCTATGTCTTAATGTCTTAACATTTATACAACTCAAACCTTCTGTGTCTTTTATTATTTTATTTATCTTACACGTGCCAGTCAAATGTACAAAGTTCACCTATCCAGCATGACCTAACTAAATCAGGCAGACCTTTTGAACCATACAAGAAAGATAATAGTTTGTCGTTCACTCCATTATTCTCCTCAAAGATTTGAATTCGTTTATCACCTAAAAATACAATTTATCGAAAACTCTTTAGTTCAAATGATTCATAAACGTGTCTGATTTAACTTTTTTGATAACTTCTGTCCTTGACTTCGTTAAACTTCAGAATAAAGCCATAAAAGAATGTATAACTATTTCGCGGGAGCACAAAACCGGAGTAAAATGTGCCAAATTTCATCAACACAATATTGATCTTCAGAAAACATCCAGAATTTATAATATTCGTAAGACGTGAGGCATTATTCAAAATTAGGTTCGTCCCTCCTCATGATCTTTGTATTTTTCTGCGTTTCTATATTACAAATGTCTACTCCTTTGCGTGCCTGATACCACCTTTACATCAAAGATACTGGGGCCGCCTGAGTTTTGATGAGACCTTCTTCTTTGGGTATCAACTCAGGCTTTCTTAAATGTGGGGATCAAAACTCAGCCACAGATAAAGCACTATTAGTGGCCTTGTAAAGATCCTCGCGTGTGCAGGTGTAGGGACACGCAGGGCATCATAGAAGATGTGTCGTAATCTGGGGTAATAATACCACATAGACATGCGCACTTCTGGTTGGGCCTACTAATAATACTATTTATTAAATAATGAAGCCTGATTGTAATCATTTAATTCAAATTCGCCATTTACATCCCAATTTGTTATTGTACTACTTACAGTTCTTGTTAATTTAAACAAACATGACCTTTACATGTGGTTAAACTATTATATGTACATGCACGTTACGTTGCGTGCGTGCGTGTTGCGGTGGCAACATACAATACTATTATATGCAAGTATACTTCTTAATATAAGTGCCGTGTGGGGACGGCCGTAAAGAATACACTTCCCCATCGCCAACAGGAGGCGTGTCGTAAGAGGCGACTAAATCCTGTAGCACTAGACGGGGAGCAGCGTCTGCGTGCGAAATAATAAAAAAACTGCGTTCGCCAACCCGCCTGCCCAGCGTGGCGAGTATGGCATAAACCCCCCGATGACAGAAGTCACTGGGGGAGGCCTATGTTCAGCAGTGGACGTCCTGTGGCTGAAACGATACTAACCAAAAGATAAAAGTTACTGATTATTAATAAAGAGACTATGGACCAGGCAGGTGACCCAGAAACTAGAAACCTATCTATGGTCCTGCATTATATCCAGAAAGTTACACGTTAGCTACAATAGGCCATGTACGCTTTCTGAGTCTTCTCAATACATCTCATGTCATCATGACATCTTTAACTAGAAAACAGATCCATCACGTTTACCCACGTTTACGACCTTCCTAGCCTAGAGGCGAGCACGCCAGACTTTAAATGGCGCCGCCATCTCTAAGGTTCCGGGTTCAATCTCCAGTCGGGTCAATGTACAAAGCGAACTTTTCTATACGTCAGGCAAAAGAGGTAACATTTTGTACCTAAATTATGATCGCGTTAATTCCCGTTTCATTGAGTTTTATATTATGCAAAGCGAAAGTTTAAAAGTATTTTTTCTATGTTGGCTCGGTTCTGGGTGTTGTGGTACCGTCGTTGTTACTGATTTCTATAACACAAGTGCTATAGCTACTTACCTTACCTTAGGTTCAGAACACTGTATGTCAATACACAGAGTAAATATTCTTTATCTTTATTCTGTGATAATTCTAATAAAACTACGCCCATTTGTAAGTCCTAAAACTGTACTTAATACTCGAAATCTCAATATTCCAGAACGCGACTTCCCAGACGACGAAGGTGACGACTCCGATCAGCTAGTTCCAGCACTCTCAGAGAACACCCCTCACATTCCATACAAGCCTCCCAAGAGGTCCGACGAGGAAGTTCTGATGAGGTCTAGAGAGTTCTTCGAGCTGATGGCGCAGAGGAGGACTGTGAGGTCGTTCAGCCGTGAACCAATACCTGATGAGGTTTTTGAGAACATTATAAAGACTGCAGGTAAGGTTTTGAACCTGAATTTAAAGCACGGTGAATTTCTGTTAGTTTTGAAGGCGGAAAATTTACAGATGCCAACTCAAATGCAATTTTTATGAAACCGATGTCAAAATGTAGTCAATTACACTTTAAACACAATGAAACGGGAATTATCGATAGTAATTTAGGTACAAAATGTTACCTTTTTACACTTACAATACACTTTAAATCACACTTATTCATTAAAATCGGAACAGCTGAGATGGGTCATTTTGTATGGGGTTTTTTTTTTGTTTAAGGGCAGTCTTTTTAGCTCCTAACTAATAGAAATTCATCCTGTTCATTTTTTGTAATTGTAAATAGTCTTGTCCTTCTATCTGGATCCCTGCAAAGAGTGCGACGATTTTGTACTCAAGGTTTTTTTGTGTTGAAGAAAAAAAACTGTTGTTTTGTTATAAATGTATTTATAAGTAAAGTTTATTTAACCTTAAACCTAAATAAGATTTATAAATAAACACATTTTTTTCTTAAATTTTTCGTCAGCGCTTATTATAGAAGTCATCCTAAAAACTATTGGCAAATTGGCCATAATGTAAAATAAATAGCTTGTAGAATCATAATATCGGCAAATCGAAAACCTACTCGTAGAATATACAGGGTGTAAAAAAAGGCTTAACGAAGCCTTAAACCACGAATTCTATACATAAAACCAAGTAGAATGCAAAAAAAATAATTGCTGAAAAATGACTTTTAAATTTGGGTATCAAAAATTTTTATTGTGTGCGTGCGCACGATTTATTGCCGGCTGTGCCCTTTAAAGGCCTTTTATGAAAGAAATACTGACAATTTGTATCATGTTTCTTTGTAAAAAAGTTTAGTATTATCAAACAGAAGTCAATTTTGTAAAAATATTAAAAAAAAAAAAAAACTTTGACTGTCAATAACTCGGTAACCCGTCATTTCCCAAGTATAGTGTAAAAGAAAAAAAAAATATCGTTATAATACGTAGAATATGTGGTATTCGGCTTCGTTAAGCCTTTTTTTACACGCGATATCTAAAGTTAATTTAATTTAGTTCAAAAATAACCTCGTAATATTACTGATCGACCAATCAACTATCGGCTATCGGAATTTAATATCGGCGAAATGACCATTCGGAGTTTTCACGGTCGGTTAGATAGTTTCGGAAAAATGCTCTGGACTCGTAAGATAGCATAAATAAATGCAGTTAACATAGAATTGTGAGAAGTTGGTAAGTCACTTTGTGGCCGGGGTTGCAGTAAGTGGGTACATAAATATGAATAGCGAACTTTATAATTTATTCGTTACAAGTGATAACTATCCTTATTAACTGTATTTAGGGTTTAAAATTACTTCCATTGTCTACTTTTTCCTTTTTAGGGTTCCGATGTCCTGACAAGGAAACTTATAGTTTCGTCATGTACGTCTGTCTGTCTGTCTGATTGGCTGTTGACCCTAGAAAGTTGTTATTTTGTGCAGATATTATAGTAATCATGCCGACAAAACGGTGAATTTTTTTTTCATCGTCTATCGCATCGAGCGAGGTATCGTTGAATAGGTCCTTTAAAATAACTTAGGGGTTGCTGAGACAGTTTTTCGATTTGGATCCGTTTGGGATATATATAAATAAGTACAAATTTTTACTAGAGTAGGGCGTTAGTTTAGACCAGTTAGTTTAAAAGTAATAGTCGTTAAACTAGTTGTTCAAAAATTCCTTAGAGGAAAACATTACAAGTGACTTAAATGAAGTAATTGCTGAAATATATTGCGGTAACGACGGGCAACTACGGAACCCTAATACTGCACGCACTAGGCCGATTTTTTAAAAATATATGGTTAATTTCATTCGTGAACCAAATGCTGGACAAAACTCTTAGAAAGGATCTTAAAAAATTCTTAATCAGCATCTAATGGTCTTGTCATTTTCGTGTCGAGATGTCGAACGATTGATTAAGATATGTGAAAATAATTTTGCAGTCATTGATTCTGACTTACGCACTAAGGTGAAATCGTATCAATCGTGCGAAGTGTTTTTAACGCGTTGGATAAACAGTGTAGTTTGATCGTTTCTACAAAAAGCTAACTAGTTTTATAATAATTGGTCCATCCGCGGTATTATAGCACTAATTGCACCCATCGCTCGACCTTAATCGTTATACATTTATTGCAACAACAAATGAACTATAATATAGAGCCATTCGACCGCAAATAAATTTTCCTTATTTTGCGTTATAGCATTTATTTTCGAAATACATATGCTATTTTTATAAATATTAAAACCTACTCGATTAGATAATAAATGTTTGTTTATTTGTGCCATAATTTGTGTCCATAAACTAGTCTCCGATTGCGATATCAATTTATTAAGATGTTGCATGTAACACGCGTGTCAAATTTAGATACTAAAGTGGCTTAAAGATATAGCAGTTATGTATGTAATCAACACTACTTATAATTAAATAATGACACAAAAATAAAGTACATTTAGGCATTTTGCTGACACCGGGGCGGGCCGGGCCGGTCAATTTGTCCGCGAAGGATATCGCAAAGGGAATCCTATACTACCAACGCACACGGAGGACAAAAAGACCGCGCCGCCAGTGTCCGCCGGGCACCGGCGGATACTGGCGACGCGGCGGTGTGCTTTGTGTTCGCGGCGAGGGCAGCCGCGGACATCGACGGGCAGACGCGGTCTTTATTGCTTCGCGGACAGACCGGCCCGGCCCGCCCCACCGTCTGCAAAGCGCCTATGGGTCGGGGCTAGTTTTTGTGATACGTTTAAAAAACTGGTAAATTTAGTCATTATTTCAGCAAGTTTCTTATAATTTATTTTTTTTCTATAGAGAATAGTCATAGGACAGTTATTTTTGAATTGGTCTTTGTTTTATATGTTAGGCAATATCATTTACTTTCAAATTAATCCTCTTCTATGATGTTAAGGCACTCCAGATCCATATAAATAGTATATTTGTGCATGCTATACCATAAAAGTTTTAAAATGTTTAAATGGCTACCATTTCCAGGGGGGAGAGATAGACCACAACATGAGGGGTTTTGTGTAGATAAAATAAGATGAATTAAAAACCCTTAAATTATCGCCGGTCGAAACCCAGACCTTATAGAGACATATAGGCCTCTCCCAATGCTGTCCTGCACTTGGAGTTCCAGCCCGATCCTCTGCTATTCTTCTCCATCCACTGCCAGCAGGTTTGCGTTTATCATAGTTCCACTTTGTCGGAAGGTGACCTACGCGTTCTCCAAGTCATGGTCTCCACTCAAGAACAATTGTACAGACATTAGCGCGTCAACCTACCACAAAACGTCAAATTTTCTCAATTGAAAATTATATATATCGGGTGTAAAAAAAGGCTTAACGAAGCCGAATACCACATATTCTACGTATTATCACGATCATTTTTTTCTTTAACACTATACCCGGGAAATGACGGGTTACCGAGTTATTGACAGTCAAAGTTACAATTTTTTTTCAAAGATCTTTACAAAATTGACTTCTGTTTGATAATACTAAACTTTTTTACAAATAAACATGATCCGCTTACACACACAGCCATAGTCCGTGGCGTGCGCGCTATACATTGTAGGTTAGAAATAAGTTATTTTTTTTGATACCCAAAAATAAGTCATTTCCCAGCAATTATTTTTTTTGCATTCTACTTGGTTTTATGTATAGAATTTGTGGTTTAAGGCTTCGTTAAGCCTTTTTTTACACCCTGTATTGGTCAGACTTAAAGTTGAAAATCAGTTGGATGACCTTTAACGTTTTGGGGTAGGTTGTCCTGCCGTTTCTTCTGTATTACAATAAAAGAAAATGTACTGTATTAGTATAAAAAACAGTTTTCGGCTGTCTGTTATCATTATTAGTTATTGCATTTTATGTAGATCGTATTACTGGGCTGAGGTTAATAAAAAAATTTATATAGTCTCTCGTTTCGCTGGTGAGGAACTAGGTGTTTAGAAAAAAAAAATAGAAAAAATTAAACTTTTGTATATTTTAACTATACTGGTTGTACGACGTCTTCTCTCAAAAGGCGAATGTCGATTGTGATGCCAATCTACCATAAACAAATTATAAAAAAGTTTTCTTTTCAAAACATAACGTCGGGCGTTACTCCATCAAAGAAGACTTACTCATGGTGTTTCAGATTATTATTATTCTTAATTTTTTTCTCCTCAAAGACTAAGATGTCACATACTCTGCCTGACTGAAGACAGTTGGTGGGTATGCAGAATTCGGATAGTATTATGCTTGGAGTAGTAAACCAGTCAAGGGGGGCTAATATTCAAAACAGTAAGTATATGTGCATCCATCTGACCTGCACCCATCCATCCATGAAGTATGTGACTTCATGGATGGATGGATGCAGGTCGCTTCCAACCCGCTCATCTGGAAATCACTGGGGGAGGCCTATGTTCAGCAGTGGACGTCATGTGGCTGAAATTATGATGATGTTGATGTAAATTTAGTAATGTAACTTCATGAACTTTCATCTTTTACTTCGTCCTCTCAAAAATTAGGATGCCATAAGCCGGGTTCAATGAACCAGCGATTAAAAGACGGTACTTTGGTAACCTTGATGCAAAAGTCATATACTTAGGCCTGTATTCAATACTGGAAAAATTATAGACTTGCATATCCCACGCTTGCTGTTTGCAAACTTTTTTTACCATAAATGGGTACTGAATACCTCATTTTATGGCATTTATCTGTCGGTTTTCCCAGTGTAGGTTCACTGACCTTAATTTTCACTAGATTTCCATGAATTTACTTATAAAATGATTGTAGTATTATAATCCCAATCATATTCTACATGAATATACTTCCACCTCTCTTTTTTGTTGCGGGATACAATTAAATAAACGTATGTCATAGTGACAAATAAACTGACGAAGATTATGATTAACACTTTCTTACGAGCCTTAAGCTCTAATTTCGGTAGCATTATGAGTTTGTTTCATAAATAATTTTATATAATTTTAATATGTTTCACACTTTCAAAATAATTTGGGAAAACCACATAGAAAATAATAATTTGGAGTGACAATGACAATATCATAGTGTCATATCAGATGAACTATTAAAAAAAAAATTATGGTAAAGCAAGGAAATTATATTTTAGAGTCCTATTACAACGTTATTGAATAATAATCTTTTATTAAAATAAAAAAGGTGTTCGAACCGTAAGAGAACTACGGACAAAAGTACCTATATTATAGCCAAAAAATAATAAAAGTTATTTATCTGATAAACTTAATAGTCAATCTACCACTGCCCTTTTAAGTCCTCAGTTGGATGGCCTTGTTTTTACACCACCACAGCTTTAAAATTTTCTTGTAAAACTAGTTTTATAGAAAATGTTATTTTATTTTTATTTTATTTATTAAGACACTCGACAGCTATGTTACATTATTACATGCTAGTCTTATTTTACAAGGGGGGCGCTTAGCCAATTACAGAGTTTCATAACATGCTTAATTTATATTTTTCGTACAAAGTTGCTTAAAACAAGCTGCGTAAAAACAAGTGAAGAAAAAAGTTATTAGTATAAAGCTAAGTATATCCAGCGATACAAAACAACGCAAATTTAAACTACGAGTAGGTATTAAATAAACAAATGAAAATCAGAAAACAACCCATAGGTACATTGGGTAAGTAGTAAAAGCACTTCTGTTAGGGAAATCCGAAACAACGACGGTACATCAACCCCCAAACTCGAGACAATATAGAAAAGTTCGTTTTCTACATTGACCCGACCGAGAATCGAACCCGGAATCTCAGAGATGGCGAATTGGCGAAAGAGGTTGTTAAATTAAGTATTGCATTTGAGATTTGCGCAACAGAAACGTATATATCACAGGTTATGTCAATGACACTGCTTATTTTTTCTTTCTAATTTCAGGTACTTCCCCATCAGGTGCACACACAGAACCATGGACTTTTGTGGTAGTCCAAGATCCAGAAGTGAAAGCAGCTATCAGAACTATCGTAGAAGAAGAAGAAGATCTGAACTACTCGAAAAGGATGTCCAGGCAATGGGTGACAGACCTGAAACCCTTTGCTACAAAGCCGATCAAGCCATACTTATCTGATGCACCAGCTCTACTTTTGGTCTTCAGACAAACACACTCTTGGAGACCAGATGGGAAGAAGAAGATGCATTACTATAGCGAAATAAGCGTGGCTATTGCAGCTGGGATATTGCTAGCAGCTGTACAGGTGAGATATTAGTACTTTTGTAATACACTTGAGTCCTAAATTATAATAATGGGACTTGAGTTTTCTTCGGAGACTCAGTTCTTTTTAAGAATCGAGTGTGAGTCCACCTCAATTCCTTGAGTCTTTTAAAAAAGTCTTAAATCATGACCACGAGAACTCGTAACTGAGTCTTTTCAATAGAACTCAGGACTGACTTTAAGCCAGCTTTCGTTACCACACGGCTACCACCGCTCGAAATAAAGATATTATGTTCATAATCAAAATAATCATAAATCTTTATTGTGGAACACAGGTATACAACAAGGGTCTTATAAAATGTCATGCTTAGTACTAACCGTGACCTGCCACTAGGGCGTACAATCAAAATTAATTTATTTACATTTATTATTAAATACCTATTATTATTAAATCTTACCATAAATAATTTACATCAAACCATTAATATATTGAGTACAATAATTATACAGTCCTACAATAAAATTCATTAAAGGAATAATAACATTTGTCAATTAAATAATTCACTAGTTTTGATTTAAAATAATTAATGTCATTTGTGTCTCGAATGGATTCTGGTATTCGGTTATAAATGTGTGGAGCAATACAAAATATACTTTTCCTGAATAAGCTTGAATTGGCACGAATTGAGCACAGTTTATTTTTATGGCGAGCCCGTGATCTAAATTCGAAATTATCTATGTTTGACTTAATAAATATGGATGTTATTAATTAAATGATTTGCACCCTATCATGTCGATACTGAAATTCTAAGACTTAAAGGATTGAAAAGACTCAAGACTCGCGAGACATGAGTTTCGAGTCATGCAACTCGAGTCTCGAACTTAAGACTGAAGAACTCAAGTTTTTTCAACACTAGATATGAGAATTGTGTTTCGAGTCTGGTTATTACATTTGAAAAGATTGCCCATAACACTCGCAGCATTCCCCCGCTGAATGGCTACGGCTTATCTCTGAACCAGGAATGACCCCGACCGTGGATCATTTGTCCTCACTCTAGGCGACGACCTACCTCTGCAACAAAACTCTTTGCTTCTGAAGCCCAACAGTCTGAATTTTCAAAAGCAATGGGGACATTTATTATTATAAAGTATTACTTATTAAAAAGTAGTAATAGATTTTCCGAAAACATCTTTCTCCGTATTACCTCTTTAAATGGTAGGTATGTGGTCGATTTCATAGGTACAGTGTCGTGCGCTATGTGTAGTGTACGTTTTGTGCCGGTATTAAATCGATTCTGATAATATTATTGTAATATTATGGTCACGACTTTCAGTTTTGTAGCACCTAAGTAAGTAGAAAATGCTTTAATTATGCTATCTGGCTCGTAATCTACACAGTAAATCGTATTGTATAGTTTCTTTTAAATATTGTAACAATAAAAATAGACGTATTATTTTACTTAGACATACTTTTAATCAGCATTAAATGAGTCGGTTCAAAATAGCTTGGATTTTTCAATATATTTTTGACGATCCAGTTGGTATAGGTTGACGACCTCCGTAGCCGTGAGGCGAGCACGCCGATATGGCGTCACTATCTTTGAGGTTCCGGGTTCGATTCCCGGTCCGGTCAATGTAAAAAATTCGTTTTGTTTCAGTACTGCGGACTTGTAGCCCTCACCTCAACTCCTCTGAACTGCAACTCGCGCCTCCGAGCCCTCCTTGCAAGACCCAACAATGAGCGCTTGGAACTTCTTCTCCCTGTTGGACGGCCTCATGAGACCGCTACTGTACCTGATCTCAACAGGAAACCCTTGGAAGAGATACTTGTCAGGTTCTGACAAAATGTCATGCTTAAATGAGACTGAAATAAGGAGTTAATACGTAGGTTAACTTCCTCCGAATTCCGATTAGGTTATTCGCACCCGTGAGAGAGTTCAAATAATTGTCTGCATAAAATGTATTATTAAGTTATTGTAAATATATTGTGAACTTTTTTTTGTGGAAATACTATCTTTGTACAACGTCAAAATACTACACTTTTTTGTACGACGTTATTTCCTGTATTACATTGATCCTTTCCCTTAGGTGCGCGGATCCGTTCTTATTCAATCGTTATCTTTTTTTTCCGAGCATTCGGGCCAACTCTAATACTATCTTATTTAGAGTGCATTTGCTATTCCGGGACTAACGTTAAACCACTGTACTAACGTACAAACATCAGTGATCCCGTACTAGCAAATGCACTCTGATTAGGATAGATAGAGTATAATGGGAATGTAACTCTGACTGCATGAGAATTTAAATTATACAAATATTCTCGTTTTATTTTAATTCTCTTGCAGTATTATAAAAAACAATACAATTTATACGCGTATTAATTGACGTCTAATTCATGTCTATCTTGTGTTTTGGATTACGAAAGAAAAAACGAAAAAGGGCCCTCCTAACACAAGTGCCCAACTTAAAAGGGGAGTCCCAAAACTACTTATGTAAAATTTATCTGGAAACAAAAAAAGAATTTTGAATTTTTCGAATGTCAGATGTGTCGATATAACGATATTACTTAAGTATGGTTAAGTCGTGGATGTCAGTAAATCAGTGTTTAACAGACGAAAAAAGTGATTTTTGTTATTAGGTATCCTATCTTGTATAAGTCTACCTTTTGTTAAGAAAATAAGTAACTAAATATGGCTAATCTTAAAATCAAATATTGTTAAATGAGGGGAAAGACTTTGGTTTTCATGGTGTTTATTGTACATAAATATTGGGTATTTTAATTTTCTACCTATTTTCAGCCTATGTTTAATAATTTCCTTTTAACATTGCCATTTAATATGGCAATATATAAGGTCCGATTTTATTAGTGTTCATCCTGTTAACCTGTGACTATATAGGTGAAAAGCAATCGTAAAAACCAACTTTCAAATGTCTATCATAAAAACTAAAAAAGTTAAAAATAAATTACCAAATAACAACATCGACTTCATATTGCATAAACTCGTCCTATCTTTAACTCTTTCTCGCTCTGTACAAGGGGAAGGAATAAGACGGATAATCAGATGGTTAAACGTAGCAAAGATAGGACGAGTTTATGCAATATGAAGTCAATGTTGTTGATTTTTAACTTTTTTAGTTTTTATGGTACACATTTGAAAATTGTTTTTTACGATTGCTTTTCACCTATATAGGCACAGGTTAACAGGATGAACACTAATAAAATCGGACCTTATATATTTATTAAAATAAAAAATACCACTATTTTACATTGTGTTTCAAACAATTTTGTTGTAAGCTAAGCTAGTTTACAAATATATTTTTTTATTGTGAATTGCATAGCGGTAAAATAATGTTTTCCAAATCGTCTAATATAATTTAAATATTTATCTATCTCTGTAATCAACCTTTTATAATGCTAGAAGTAATTATCCTTTATACTGCGCCTTTTAAAGATCCTTTGCCAATATTTCCCTATGTGTCCCAACCGTTCGTAAGCCTGCCCATTGACCCCATTGCCCGGGCGTGCGGGCCGAGTCTGCTCATTGTCCTTTTCCACCCTTAGTATTAACTGTTTTGGTCTACCGGCCTTTAATATTATATCAATGTAGAAAATACTGCAATTATTGCAAGCTTTAAATTACTATAATATTTTATACTTGAAAGCTCAATTACTTTTATTCTTTACTTTAATTAAGATAAGTACTCTAAAGTTTAAAAAACTGAATGCATTTTGTGATACTCGTCGAAAAGATGAAATTAGGCTATACTTAATTAGTTTTGTAAGTGGTATTAACTGGTGAAAATAAATAAAAAAATAGATAAATTATGTAAGGGTGTTTTCATTTCATGATTGAAAAACCCTTTTATTAGTAAGAATGTGTAACGTGCATCATTTGCTTGCGTACCTTAGTTAATAGGAGTAAAAAAAGTTTATTAGTTACACTAAAACAATTAGATGGTAGGAACCATGTGTGTGTCTTTCTCAAAGTAGGCGTTAAGCCCCCCTTGTGGGCATTAGAAGCCAAAAGGAGGCTGCAAGGTGGGCCAGCAAAAAGGGGTCTTGGTTTAGAATAAAACATGTACTATAAAGCACCGATCAAATAAACTACGTTGACCATAAAGTTGCGTTTAAAATTCTGTTACTGGTAAAAAAAGTCTTTTTTGGAATGTTAGTTCAAACATCTGAGGTTCAAACAGACGACCTGACAAAGGTTGCAGGAAACCGCTGAATGCAGGCCAGTTCCAACCGGCCAATCTGGAAGTCACTGGGGGAGGCCTATGTTCAGCAGCAGTGGACGTCCTGTGGTTGAAATGATGATGGTAAAGTTCAAACTTCAGACCAAACTAAACATAGCACGCAATAAAATAAATTTAAGTAATGTATGCTATTTTGGTTTTTAAGATGTGAAGAAGTAAAAAATGGGGCCCGCTGAAAAATAATTGATTCTCAAAGTGGGCGATAGACGAAATAAGTTTGAGAATCTTTGATTAGAGCGTGTGTATCTATCACTGGAAATTGTTAATGATTCTTTAATAGTAAACGCATAATAAAGCAACTCTTTTTTGTTAAAATTACAAGTCCTGTTAACTGTTGCCCATCCTGATATTGATCTTGGCCATAATTATAGTAAAGTCTATTTTAATTGAGTATTTGTATTTGATTCGTATAATTTTGACCTCAGGTGGGATTCGAACCCACGTCCCATCGCACCTTCGAGTCCCACCTGAGGTCGATGATTTTTTTCAAGTATTATTTATCTTCAATAAAACCTTGCATGGAATTGCTAAAAACAAAAAAAATCAATTGATTCGTATATTTACCCTCTCGGTATACATAAGTTAACTAGTAATATTCCTCAGCCACACAAAGCTGAGGTCCAATAGATATTTTATTATTATGCGGTTTCATGCGACCGGCATGGTTAAAATTATACCCTAAACCCGTACTGCGAGTAAGGGTTAGTTCCTTATTATTTCTACGAGATTCTTGGACATAATATTCATTAAGGAATTAACGCCTTAAGTATAACTATAGCAAAGTTTAAATGGTGTAAATTACGTGATTTCACTATTACGGCTGTCTAAAAAACATGAGGAGCTTGGTTTACAATAGCAAGTACCACTATGGGGTAGGGGTAGTTAAAAAGTTGCTAAAAACATCACGTGGTCCATTAACCACATGATGTTTTTAGCAACATTTAAGCGATAAGCGAGCCCTAAGGATAATGAGACTTTCTTCTGAATCAGCAAAACAATCATTACGAGTACACTTTAGTTACCATCATGTTGTTATTGACATTTGACCTATGGTCGTGTGGTGCCGGCACGTTAAAAGAATTCTACCACCCCTTCTCTTCCTATGGGTGTCGTAAGAGACGACTACAGGAGAACCGCCACAACAAGACGGGCATCAGCGTCTCCTCTTCACCATTGGCCAAACTGCGATCGCTAACCCGCCTACCAAGCGTGGCGATTATGGCAAAATCCTCCTTTTGGAGAGGCCTGTGTCCAGCAGTGGACTGATATAGGCTGGTGATGATGATAATGATGATGATGATGATTTTGTTATTGGGTCACGTATCTATTGGGAGCGAAATTAAACAATGGGTATCCACAAATGTCCATTTTTTTGGTACGCGACCCGCTGCCAGACAGGGCAACCCAAGACTGGTGAGCTTTATACAAAACATATTGAAACATGATTATACATACTTAGTAAGTACTTATATAAATTAATAAATATTGGACAAAATCACATACATTGCTCTGATCCTAAGGTAAGTAGAAAGCACTTGTGTTATAGAAATCGGAAACAACGACGGCACTACAACACCCAGAGCCGAGAAAATATAGAAAAGTTCGTTTTCTACATTGACCCGACCGGGGATCGAACCCGGCACCTCAAAGAAGGCGACGCCATCAAGCGTGCGCGCCTCTCAGCTATGGAGGTCGTCATTTAACTTACATTGTGTGGCTTATATGTGTCACCGTAAAATTGTAAAAACCGATAAATTATAATCTAACTCTCGAGATTGTAAACTACCAAAATACTACTCTGTCAAAAAAGTACCGGGAAAAGATTAATAATACACAAAATGTTAGTTATTCATCCAAATTTATTTTAGTACCTTCAAAGTATGCTCCTTCAGAAGCGATACACTTACGCCAACGAATAATCCAATCATCAAAACATTTTTTAAACGCTTTTTCCGGAATCGAGTTCAGTTCTCGCCGCGAATTCTCCTTTACGTCTTCTACCGAATGAAACCGGGTGCCACACGCTTAAATAATACTCTTTTTTTATTGTTTGACCTTCTGGCAAGAATTCTGAGTGCACAACACCGCGACAGTCAAAGAAAACAGTCAACATGACTTTGACCTTCGAGTTTCGATCGAGTTTGGCGCGGTTTCTTCGGTTTCGGTTCAGTTGGAAGGCGCCACTCCGAAGCTTGTTAACTAGTTTGCATGTCAAACTCGTAAGCCCACGTCTCGTTACTAGTAACAATGCGTTTCATGAATGTTGGGTCGGAATTGACTCGTTCTAGCATGTCCTCAGCGACTCTTTTGCATTGAGTTTTTGGAGAAAATTCAGGTCTTTTGGGACTAGCCGAGCGACAACATGTTTCATACCCAATTGATTATTTAAAATGGTACGAATCGACTCGTGTGACACAGAAAATTCGACGGCTAGCTCTCTCAAACTTAAATAAGGATTTCAGTCACTATTTCCTTCACTTTTGCGATGTTATCTTCAGTAGCAGACGTTGATGGCCTACCAGAGCGAGGCAAATCATCCATAACATCTCGACCGCTTTTGAACGCTTTGTACCACTCATAAACACGTGTTTTTGATAAAGTCGATTCACCGTAAGCCTTCTGTAACATTTTCAGAGACTCCGAACACGAAATCCCATTGGCGATGCAAAATTTAAGACAAACTCTTTGTTCGATGTTTTTGTTTGTTGTATTTATTCTCAAGTTATATGTAAAGTGTCTTGGGATGATTAAATAACTATTAGCTTAACTTCAACACATTTTCGAAGCAAATAATTACGTGTTGACATAAATCTGTGTTTTCCCCTATCACGTTTCATCAATCTGAACGTAATGCAGTCTTATGACACTTTGTGAACTAATAACTTAAATTTACCCCATTACAATGTAAGAGATAATTTTCAGGCACCTTTAGCATTTAATTATTAATCTCAAGACTTACCTATATTATTATTCTTGGTTAATTAGTGACATTACAGTAGCTGTTAAGGCAGCAGGCTTAAGAATAATTCAATAAATATTGATAGAGAGAGAGATATATATATTTTATTAGACACACACAACAATACAAAAGTAGAATAGAAACAAAATACAAAGAAAAAGCAGACAAAAAACAACAATAGACAAAAAGAAAAAAAAAATAAACAAATGATAGCAACACAATGATCCGCATCGATGTGGTGTCTAATGGGCACCAGCTCAGCGTGTGCTGCAGAAAATTGCAGCGCTGATTTTCATCTGGAGCCCTAGGTGGCCCAGTTCGTAATTACTGCGTGCTCAGTAAACTACATAAATAACAATAAATATATCTAATAATAAGTAGCGAATGAATAAGAGAAGAAAAAAAAGAAAACATCAATAGCCCGCAAAAACCAAGCAGATAAGCAGTGTTACGGACAGACGCAATCGTATTATGTAAATTTATGTTTAAGTTTTTATGTGTTTAAATAAAAGGTATTTTCATGTAGGGCCTAGTTGTAAGTTATTGTGAATTAGCTCAGGGCTTGTTTTATTTAATAAAGTATATCAAACCTTATAGTTTAAGCCATGGTAGGTAGGTTTGGTAAAGGTACCGGGTGTGAAGAGTCACCTGTAGGCCGTCTTGCTCACGCGGGAAATATATGAAACCGAGAGCAAGACAGGTAAAGGCCTATAGGCTGTCCCTGCCCCCCATATCAGAGTTTAAGAAGGTATGATGGCTAAACTTAATGTAGGTAGGCAAACTTAAGAAAAATGTAACGCACTAGGTAGGTAGTCACAAAATCCCTTAGAAAGAGATAGACTATATCATTGGACGTCTCCCTCTAAATCTCGATGTAAACGAGGGTAGACGTAAAGTGTATAACGTAAGGAAAAGGATGAAAGATGTATTTGTTCTCGTCTCTAGTTTTGTGAACCATGTAAATTACCGTGCTTTAGTCGCTAATATGTATGTAAGTTAGCCTTAAGAGTAGGGCCGGGTGCCTGGCAAATTTGTATCCAGCTCTCACGGTCAAGAATAAACGTCTAAGAAGAAAGAAGTCTTTTCATCCACAACCACCTACTACAGTCCACCGAAGCGGATCTTTATCAAGCAGATTAAGCAGCCTTACGAATTAATTTGGATCACCGGTGGTGGGAACTTAGCATAGTACATTTATAATAATATGTACTAACCTACATTTGTAATATCATACTAAAAAATAATAATAATAATAATCAAATGGCGTCGGGTAGCGACGACCCCATCGCCCACTGGTTGAGTAACTAAGTGACAGATAGTTGCTCAACCAGTGCAGTCAGTCAGTACCTTAGCGACTGGTGCGAGAGCCGGTGCCAGTCGCGCTGCCCAGGGAAATGGGTTCATAAAACGGCTCCTTTGGGGGGGAATGAGCAAGACCCCGATGGTATCTTGCTCCACCAAACGATGATGGAGCAAAACAGAGAGCGCATAGGGCCGCTGCCTGGGGATGATCGCCGGGGCGCGTCTGGGGCTGGCGCTGGACGTGGCAGCATGCGGGCTGCCACACTTCCCGACTGGGCCGACCACCTGCCCAGTCACCGCCATCATCGCCTTCAGTGCGCTTGGCACCAGCAGGGGCTTCACAGTTCCAGCAATTGGTGCCCGCCACTGGAGGTACTAGGCGCATGAGGTGGAATAGAGCTATAAATGCAAACCTCATGCGCGCTTACTACGGAGCGACAGAGGAAGAAACCGGCCGGACAGGCTATCGAGCACGGATGCATCGCACATTTCTGCAGCTGGAGCCAAATTTGCCAGTCTCCGAACAAAACCTGTCGGATAGAGCTCGGCGGATATTGCGGTCTAACATCTTTAGCATCACTGAGCTCGAACAATTGCGAAGCGAGGCTGTTTCCTGCGCGCCATCCGCACCCACTGAGCGGACTGCCACTCCAGAGCCTTCTGGCGGCGAGAATATGGTAGTCGAAGACGAGCCGGTGGAGGCTGATGGCGCGTCGGATATAGTCGCCCAGGACATAGAGCGAATGAGGGGGATTCTAGAGGAGTCGATTTTGGAGTACAGTAATACTCCCCTGGAAGAGAGACCTAGGCTTCCGAGGCTACCACTCAGCGTTCGGATCCGGGATGTCGTTGAGGCCGTTAACCAGATGCTGCCCCAGCATTTGGAAAGCAGCTGTGGCCTGGCTGATACCAGTACGATTCTCTTCAGTGCAGCAATGACGGTGTGCCGATTCACAGGCTTGCGAGTTGCACCAAGTCCAAGTGCTGCACGTACTACTCGCAGGAGTAATACTATGCCAGCCTGGAAGAGGAGAATCGAACAACGTATCGAGCAAGCCAGAGTCCTCATCGGCAAACTGACGTGCTTCCGCTCGGGCAATTCCAGGCCAAGAATTGTGCGCTTTGTCAGGAGGGGGTTTTCTGGGATGACCATTAATTTGGCTAACCCAGAATTTACCCGAAAACTGACGGAGCGCATCAATGAGTTGAAGCAGAAGATCGCTGCGTGGGCGAAGCGTATCAGAAGGTACTCCGAAAGGGTTGAGAGATACGAGCAGAATCGTCTCCTACAAACGCTTGGAGAGCTCTGAACCTCGTAACACTGGTGCAAGACCGAAAAAGGCCGACGTCGTAAGCTTTTGGCGTGGCCTTTGGTCAACACCGGTAGAGCACAGCGAAGGACCCTGGATTGGCGCCATAGAGGAGGTGTGTGCATCAGTACCCCCAATGAACCCTGTCTTCATCACCGATGAGGACGTAGCCACTGCAGTACGTAGAGCCCCGAACTGGAAATGTCCGGGACTGGATGGCCTGCAGAGTTACTGGCTAAAAGGGTTCTCGGTATGCCACGCTACCTTGGCCCGCCAATTTCAGGAGGCGCTAGAGATAGGAGCTCTTTCGAACTTTCTCACTACTGGGGTCACTCACCTAGCTCCTAAAACACAAAACACCGCGGATCCGAGTAAATACCGCCCGATAACATGTCTGCCTACCATCTATAAGACACTAACATCCGTTCTGAGTGCCAAAATTCGTGATCATATAGACGCGAATCGTCTAATGTCTGACGCTCAGAATGGATGTTGGGCTGGTAGCCGCGGTTCAAAGGAGCTCCTCATCATAGATGCTGTCGCTGGCCAACTGGTCAAACGCAATCGCCGGAACTTCTCTGCTGCCTGGATCGACTACAAAAAAGGATTTGACTCAGACCCAGTCCTTAAACTGTATAAAATTGATTATACGGTTCGACACTACCTCGGGAAATGTATGGAGCAATGGAGTACAATGCTTAGTCTCCAGGGCGAGAGAATGGCGGATGCTTAAGACCGAATAAGCATTAGGAGGGGTATATACCAGGGCGATTGTCTGAGTCCACTTTGGTTCTGCCTTGCCTTGAACCCTCTAAGCAGATTGCTGGAGAATTTGAGGACGGGCTTTTAGTTTCGGAGAGGGAGCGATCGGGTGTCGCACCTTTTTTACATGGCTGACCTGATGCTGTTAGCCCCAACAGCTCTGAAGCTGAGGCAGCTACTAAACATCGTTGTTGATTTTAGTGGCTCCATCAGAATGGAGTTCGGGGTTGATAAGTGTGCGGTTATCCATGTGACGAGGGGAAAGATTACTCGGTCGCAGGAGGTTAACCTTGGTGTCGTCCAACTGCAAACACTTTCCGAAACTGATACATACCGGTATCTGGGTATGTCACAGAGTATAGGTTTGAGGGAATCGGACGTAAAACAGTCTGTTGGTGACGCCTTCTTCGACCGCCTTACAAAGGTGCTTAATAGTTCTTTGTCGGAGGTCAACAAGGTCAAAGCCTATAACGGATGGGTTATGCCTATTCTCTTATACACATTTGGCGTTCTCAGATGGACTCAGACCGAACTTAACGCTCTGGATCGGAAAGTCCGCACAAGTATAGAATGCATCACCCCAGGTCGTCGGTCATGAGGCTGTATATCCCGAGGAAATGTGGTGGTCGAGGCCTGTTAAGTGCTAAAACCATGCACAACCGCGAGGTATCTAGCCTCAGAGCGTATTTCCTGGCAAAGACCGACACAACGATGCATTGTGATGTCATAGAATGTGATGAAGGACTCACCCCTCTTGATCTGGCCAACGAGTCATGGCAGTCGCCGGCGATACTAAGTGTCTCTGATCGCGAGACCGTATGGAAAGGGAAAGAGCTGCACGGACGGTTTTTCAAGGCTTTACACGAGCCCCAAGTGGACCGAAAAGCATCCGTGCATTGGCTGCGCTTTGGAGACCTCTTTGGGGAAACCGAGGGTTTGCTTGTGCGATACAAGACCAGGTTATCAGGACAAACAATTACCGAAAGTACATCATAAAGGATGGCACAGTGGACATTTGTCGGGCCTGTCGCCATCCTGGAGAATCACTCCGTCATGTGGTTTCGGGTTGTTCGGCTCTTGCTAACACTGAGTATCTGCACAGGCATAACCAGGCAGCCAAAATTCTCCACCAAGAGCTCGCCCTGAAGTGCGGTCTCGTGAGCCAGAGACTACCGTCGTGAGAGAGAGAGTATTATAAGTACTCGCCGGAGCCAGTACTCGAAAGTGACAGTATCCGGCTCTACTGGGACCGGCCCATCATCACTGACAGGACTATTCTTGCGAATAAACCTGATATAGTGCTGATGGACCGGGCGCAATCGAAGGTATTTTTAGTGGACGTCACTATCCCTCATGACGAAAACCTTGTGAAGGCCGAGACCGAAAAGCAACGCAAGTACTTGGACCTAGTACACGAGGTTACCGAAATGTGGGAAGTGGCGTCTACTGAAATCATACCAATTGTTATATCGGCAAACGGGTTAATCCCAGCCACATTAGGTTCACACCTAAAAAGGCTGGGATTCATCGGCGGCTTGCTTCCAGCATAGATGCAGAAAGCGGTGGTGCTTAATACTGCACGCATCGTCCGCCGATTTCTCTCTCTTTTGCCCTGATCCCGGCCAACTGTGCCACTGCCGGTCATTACCGCCCCAGAGGCGAGAGGTTTCGGTCTATAGAAAAATAATAACCAAATTTCAATAGGTAGTAGATATGGAAAAAAATGCATTGGACGACATCACATACATTGCTCTGATCCTAGGGTAATATCTAGAGCACTTGTGATAAAGAAATCAGAAACAATGACGTTACCACAACACCCAGGCCAGAGACAATATACAGAAAAAATCGTTTTCGACATTGACCCGACCGGGAATCGAACCTGAAACCTCAGAGTAAGGAACGAGTATATCTTAAATAATTGTAAACGTCTTCTTGAAAAATAAAAAAAACAGTCAAGTGCGAGTCCGACTCGCGCACGAAGGGTTCCATACCATTATTTATAAAAACGGCAAAAAAAACATGTCTGTTGTATGGGAGCCCCCATAAATATTTATTGTATTCTGTTTTTTAGTATTTGTTGTTATAGCGGCAACAGAAATAGTTACATAATCTGTGAAATTTTCAGCTGTCTAACTATCACGGTTCATGAGATGCAGCCTGGTGACAGACGGACAGACAGACAGACAGACGGAAAGCGGAGCCTTAGTAATAGGGTCCCGTTTTACCCTATGGGTACGGAACCCTAAAAAGTTGTCTCTTATGGTGATGAGTATATGAGACTCGTTACCATGTTGTGTGTCTATAGTATTATGACGGTTGTTGCCAGTTTTCCGTACTAAGTGGACATACTGTATAAAACAGATTTGTGCCATTATAAACTAAATCCTAGACATGATCAAATTGCTATTTAATTCATCTTCATAAGGATGTAGACACATTATTCCTACGTAATCTTCTTCTTCTTTGCGTGTCGACTCACTCAGGCTTAAATTGCAAAGGGGTGCCAATTTTTTTTAAATGAGATCGAGAGATGCACTGCTTATGGTATTTGTTGTCAATTTGAACCTCTGGTATGCGCGTTCGCTCCTGCTGTTAAAAATATACCTTACATCGAAAAGGCTAAGGTTTGTTTTCACGTGCCATTGTGACTATTATTGCATTGAACTTTGCAGTTCTAGGTTGCACAGAGATAGTGCGTGCGTATTTTTTATGAATGAGGCAAGATTATCCACGCGTACCATCCTTGAACAGCAGAAGTAATAAAAAAAATGGAATGTTTATTAGATCATTTATATCGTAGATCGATTTAGTTACTGATTATGAGTGGTCCCTGAAATGGTCCCTAATATGTGAGGACCAAAACTCAGCCACCGATATAGCGCTATCGGTGGCCTTGTAAAGATCCGCGCGTGTGCAGGTGTAGGGACACGCAGGGCATGACAGGAGATGTGCCACTGTCTGGGGGGAAATGCCACATATACATGCTGTAACCCCACTTGTGCATGTTCTCCTTGCTTCGGCCTACTTGGGTACGTAGTCTATTTAGGGACTTCCAGATTGCCCAAGGTAGATCATGTCCAGGGGGCAGTTGCTCTGATGACTCTATATTTGGGTCTATATGATATCTCTCCTTCCATAGGTTTAAGCGGGCGTCTTTAACATCCCCGTCCAGAGGGGGAACTTTCTTAATAAAATTATGACGACTCTTTAGCCTCTGGGCCACCGGCACGTGGTGGTGTAAGGGGTGCAGCGGATCATTTTCTTTTTTACGACGCTCCAGAGTGAGAGAGAGAGAGAGAAAGAGAGAGAGAAATCATTTTATTAGACACACACAACACAACAATACAAAAGTAGAATACATACAAAATACAAAAACACATAAAAATGAAGAAGCAGACAAATAACAAAAAAAAAACAAAAATAAAAAATATATATCTAAAAAATGCATACTATGATCCGCATCGATGTGGTATCTAATGGGCACCAGCTCAGCGTGTGCTGCAGAAAATTGCAGCGCTGATTCTCAGCTGGAGCCCTACTAACCACATCTCACCGGACGTCCAGCGGAGCGATACCAGCCAGCAAATACAGCAAACCAACGAAAGTTGGTCTAAGACAGCCCGTGATGATTCGGCATGCTTCGTTTAGTGCTGTATTCACTTGCTGTGTGTGCGCCGAACGGCTCCAAACCAAACTGGCGTATTCGCCAGCTGAGAAGGACAGGGCAAGACCAGTCGTCCGCAGAGTTTGTGGTGAAGCTCCCCACTTGGAGGATGTAAGACGGCGTAATCTTTAACCCTTAATGAGACGCGCCTAAAATGTTGCATCAGAGGTTAGGTAAACATTATTATTTATTTATTATTATTATAATGAATAATTTCAGACTTTCTTTTGTCACCCTCAAAATATAAATAACAAAAATAACATGAAACTTCGTATTTGTCAAAATACCATGTTTTAAAAAAAATAAAAAATAATAATAACCCGCAATTTGGCCCACGCAAACAGTCAACACGTGTCACGTGACCGCTAAACACTAAGTCAAAAGTTCACCAATTTTTGTCTTTATTTTCTTCCGTGAACGTCAATTTGTTTTTGGTTTCAATGAACGGAGAATTTATCATTCATTCTACTAAAAAAGTTTCAGGCCAAACAGAGCTTTAATGCTTTAACAATCAGAGTTAATATCGACTGCCGACGGCATGGCATTCTGGAATGCCATCCGTCCACAACGGTGCTTTTGAAATGGCATTCTGGAATGCCATGCCGTCCACTAAAGGAATGTTATGAGCCTGGACACCTGCTATGGGGTGTATGACACCCCACGCGACCAATTAAGGGTTAATAGCTTAACTAGGTCTAACCGCAGCTTTAATTGCAAAGAATCTAGGTTGTTACAGATATCGTAACAACGGTTTTTATTATTCTTAGGAATAAAGTTTTTTCTGTAATTAAGTTTTGAATTTGTTCCAGTAAAAAAAAAATATTAAATACATTATTGAATAAAGATATTGAAATAAATAAATTGTTTCCACAATAACCAATTAGCAGCCCCAAACTAAACAAAGATGTACTATGGCGACTAGATAACGGATAAACATACTTGAATACGTTTATAAATATCCATGACTTAGGCACAAGTGCTCGTGCTCATCACACTAACATTTGACCCTTGCGGGATTCGATCGAACCCGCAACCGCCGGGCTTTGTAGTCCGGAGCGCGAACTACTACACCAGACGGTCGTCATATTTTTACGTTCATCATGATACGGTTTTTGGAAATGGAAATAGAATATGAATGGTTGTTCAAAATTTGCGTGTAATAATAATTCTGGTTATTTCTTCGTATTTATTTAAAAAAAAAACCAAATAATTTAACAACAGAATCATTCCAAAGAAGGAAGCAAAACATACTTAAATATAACAAATTAATAAATATTTGCTAACATCACAAACATTGATCTGATCGGTAGTAAATGAGGTGTAGTTATAAAAATAAAACAACTACGGCACCACAACATCCAGACACTATGGCAAAGTATGTTTTCATCACTGACCCGACCGGGAATCGAATCCGGAACGACACGTCCGGCTCGCCTCTCGGCTACGGAAAAAAAACATAAATATATTGGACAACATCACATACATTGCTCTGATCCTATGGTAAGTAGCTAAATCACTTGTGTTATAGAATAAATAGCCTTAAACTAAACATAGCTTGTACTTTGGTGACTGGATAACGGATAAACATACTTAAGTACGTTTATAAACGTCCATGACTTAGGTAACAAATGCTCGTTCACATCAAACAAAAATTTGCCCTTCGCGGGATTCGAACCCGCAACCGCTAGGCTTTGTAGTCCGGAGCGCGAACCACTACACCAAATCAAATCAGAAACAACAACGGTGCTACAACACACAGACCCGAGTCAATATAGAAAAGTTCGTATTCTACATTGACCCGGCCGGGGATCGAACCCGGAACCTCAAAGATGACGGCGCCATTTATAGTCCGGCGTGCTCTCCTCCGTGCTGTGTGTGGACGGCCGTAAAGAATACACTTCCCTAACGACCAACAGGAGGCGTGTCGTAAGAGGCGACTAGATCCTGTAGCACGAGACAGGGAGCAGCGTCTGCGTGCGAAATAATAAAAAAAACTGCGCTCGCCAACCCGCCTGCCATGCGTGGCGAGTATGGCAACAACCCCCCGATGACAGAAGTCAGGGGAGGCCTATGTTCAGCAGTGGACGTCCTGTGGCTGAAATGATGACGATGTGCTCTCCTCTCGGCTACAGAGAACGTCTTATTTTAATACTGTGCAATAGGTGTGTAAAAAAACAATAATTACCCGCTATGATCAGTGCTTTACAAATGAGATATCGTTTTTGTCATCAACAATGATTAGTTCAGGATTCAGTAATGATACTTAACCACGTGAATTATCACGTGGTATAGTACTATACATGTTGGTGGCTAAAATTGACACGTGAATCGACACAATTTTGACCCCAGTCATATTTTTTGCGAAAGACTAGTCTATTAGTCTAGTCGGTAAGATTTCTACAGTTGTAGGAATATTTGTTTATGGTTTTTGGTTATAAATATGTTTAAACTTTCTATTCTATTATTATAACCTTTATACCTATTATTAAAACCTTTCAAAGCAGTTTTTTTTACTATTTTAATGATAAGAGCGATTTAAACTGATTTCAGCCTCTATTTTCGAATTAATATAGAACAATGAATTCGGGTCACTTACAAAAACATTTTATGCTCTGGGATTTACAAGCGGAATATTTTTTATTTAGCGGCAAAGCAGTTCAGGTCTTTTTTACCCAACTGCAGTAAAGACAAGGACGAAATTAATACCTAGCTAAAGTTCCCTCTTAATTATTTTGACAATTCCTAAATAAATATTGGACAACACCACTTATACATTTCCTCTGATCCTAAGGTAAGTAGCCAAAGTACCTACTTGTGTTGTAAAAATAAAAAACAACGACGGTACCACAACACCCAGCCCGAAAGAACATAGAAAAGCTTATTTTCTGCATAAAATCGACCGGGAATCGAACCCGGAACCTCAGAGATGACGACACAGAGTTTTTGCCTCTCGACGGACGTGTATCTATTACCTAATTGAAGTCAGGTTACTAAATTCCCCTTAATTCTAGAAACATGCAATATCCCGTATGACTAAGAGTATTTAAATACATTTATGAGCGTATAAGTGCTAATGTATAAGTAAACAATAAAACGGACATCTACCTACAAAATACAGACATAGACATCTACATTACCTAGAAAATATTAGTGTCAGGTATAACCCCGTTTTAAAAAATCTATCTATCTTCTTTGTACACAAAAGTCGGGCTAGTCATATGTACTATTTAACCGACTGCAAAAAAAAGGAGGAGGTTCTCAATTCGACTGAATGTTGTTTTTTTTAGCTCAAGAACGGCGCGGCTGATTTTATGATTTGATCTCATCACCATTTTAAACTTTCATGGTCACTAACATTAGAATAGTTTGTTACGAGATTGCTACCATGTACCTTATTTTTGAGTTCCCGATATTTCAGTGCAACAGTGCAACGAAATATCGGGAACTCAAATATAAGGTACACGGTAGCCATCTCGTAACAAACTATTCTAATGTTTAAGTCTTATTTACAACCGACTTCAAAAAAAAAGAGGAGGTTCTCAATTTTGACTGAATGATTCTTTTGTATGTCATGCGATTACGCCATCAATTATGAAGAGAATTCAGTTTCTTTTATTGCGTGAAAATTAAACTAAAAAGCTAAAAAATATATTGACTTAAACATACATAATCAGTTCTTTTTGGAGTCGGTGCGAATGAACACATTTTAACTCTCAATGACTGGCACCGACTCCAAAAAGAACTGATTAGGTATGTTTAAGTCAATATTATTTTTAGCTTTTTAGGTTAATTTTGAAGTTTGTTTTTAGTTTTTATAAGACTAACTAGGTAAGTACATATTAAAACAAAATTTAGGAATACAAATATATTTTTTCATTTAAAAAGTGTAGTTTTGACCATTAGACAGAAATAAAAATAATTGCAGTTTTGGCTTTAGTATCTATTATAGAGTACCTCACAAAAACAATTTACAAAAAATATCTTAAATCTACTATTTTAAAATTAGACTGTCAAATCAAAAGCTCTATTAATAATTTTAGATTAATTAAATTTAATTTTACTTTAAACCGAGTTATGTTTTGTTTAGTAAGCATACTTATTAAAAACAGACGGACAACTGATTCTCTTGCGCTGCTTGTTCTCGACGCTAGTCCACTATATTATCCCGAAGCAATGATATAAGGACGTATGAGCAGTAGAACTACTCCCGGAAATACATCATCATCATCATCAGTTCAGCCACAGGACGTCTACTGCTGAACATATGCCTCCCCCAGTGACTTCGGACAGAATTCGACCCAGTTATTTAAAATTTTACTTATTATAGTTAGTATAGAAGATCAACGACTGTACCTATGCATTTGGTCACTTCATTTAAATTTTCCAGTTTTGTTTTGAGGAAGAAGAAGAACCTTACCTACTTAACACTCAATGCCGAGACATCTACGTCAGGGGTTAAAAAACGTGGAAGGTTTTGGACCTAATCTCTCGGAAATGCTCGTTACTTTGTAGGTAGGTACCTATCCAAAACTGTTTATATTAAGTTTAACCACTTCCTTACGGCTAAATATTTGTTTATTTTGGAACATTACTTCGGGAACTTCCATTCATATTCGACCATTTTAAAACAGACTTTCGTAATTTTTTTTTCCCTTGTAAAATAAAACTTTTTTATTTTTCCTGTATTAGATTACTACTAAATTATAAGGCCATCCTAAATAGTGACTAGTGTTAACACCCTGTATAAAAGCATAATTAAAACAATTCTTCTTGGAATGCAGCTAACAAGATCCGATCCAAGAAGAAATATGACGACCTCCGTAGCCGAGAGGCGAGCACGCCGGACTGTATGTATCGTCGCTATCTCTGAGTTTCCGGGTTTGATACCCGGTCAGGTCAATGTAGAAAACGAACTTTTCTATATTGTCTCGGGTCTGGGTGTTGTGGTACCGTCGTTGTTACTGATTTCTATAACACAAGTGCTTTAGCTACTTAACTTAGGATCAGAGCAATGTATGTGATGTTGTCCAATATTTATTTATTATTAAATGCTCATTCTGTTGCGGAGTCAATCAAATTTGTTTGTTTTCGTTGAAAATAATTACCAGCATTACATAACTTACAAGGTTTGTTCATAGATAAACTATCGGTGACCGTGTTTTTATTTTAAAATTATACTGTCAAATAACAAGCTCTATCAATAGTTTTAGATTAATTAAATTTGATGACGTCCGTCTGGTGTAGTGGTTCCCGCTCCGGACTACAAAGCCTGGCAGTTGCGGGTTCGAATCCCGCAAGGGGCAAATGTTAGTGTGATGAGCACGATCATTTGTATCAAGTCATGGATGTTTATAAACGTATTTAAGTATGTTTATCCGTTATCCTAGTCGCCATTATACAAGCTTTGCTTAGTATGGGGCTAGATAGATGTGAGATGATATATGTGTGATTGTGGAAATAATTTATTTATTTAATTTTACTTAAAACCGAGTTATGTTTTGTCTAGTAAGCATATTTATTTAAAAATAGACGGACAACAGTGACTGAGTCTTTTGAGCAGCTTCTTCTCGACGCTAGTTCACAATATTGTCCCGAAGCAATAATATAAGGACGTATGAGCAGTAGAACTACTCCCGAAAATACATCTTCATCATCATCATTTCAGCCACAGGACGTCCAGTGTCCACTGCTGAACATAGGCTTCCAGTGACTTCCAGATCGGTCGGTTGCGCGCGGCCTGCATCCAGCGTCGTCCTGCAACCTTTACCAGGTCGTCTGTCCATCTTGTGGGTGAATGTCCCACGCTGCTCTTGCCGGTACGTGGCCTCCATTCCAGAACCTTTCTACCCCATCGGCCGTCAGTTCTACGTGCTATATGCCCCGAAATTAAATAGATAATAAAAATGTTCTTGTTTAAAAAATTGGCATAGTTATGTGAGAAGTTCCTGAAAGTGCAGTCAGAGTTAAGTGCGTAATACCGCAGATCCGATAGTCGTGCGTTCGATTCAAGGCGAAGACATTGTATGAGTTTAAGATGAAAAGCCTTTTCTTGGTATTAATGAGTGTAGGTCGGAAGATGTTATCAATATCCTTAATCATTAATCACTTCATCACATAATATGAGTGTACTAAGCAGCTGTACGTCAATATCAAGATTCTCTTTCATTTCAATTCAGTTGAATTGTTTTTAAACATTGGAAATGTCTTTTCGTTCACTCCAGTGTATGCTCCAATTTCACGAAAAAGTGGGATCTCCTTATATCTCGGAGAGTTGTGAAGATATGATATTCATGAAAAGCTTAAAAGACTCGTATTCACGAGAACTGTAGGAGCAAAAAGAATTATTCCGGGAAATTCAAAAACAAAAAAGTAAATGGCCGAAATAGTGGTCAAATTTTTTTTTTCCGAATTTTTGATTTAGGATCTCGAAATTTTGGGAACGAAGAATGATATCAAAATTTGAGAAAAATTCTGCTGGACACTTTAGTCAGGTACAATTTGAGCCTAAAATAAAGACAATCGAGTGAAGTAGCCTGTAGCCTTTTTGAAAAAAGTCAAAAAGTCAGAACGACATTTTTCACATGACATACAATTATTCAAACTTCTTTATTGTTTGTTCACAGGCGTTATCTCGAGGATACCTATGTTAATCTAAGAATAATATAATTATCATTCAACGTTGTAGTTTTATTTTGTAACATTTTGCTTATCCGGTCCCGAATTTCTTGTCGATATTTTTTCGAAATTCGTAGATTTATTTCCATTGTGCTCGATAGTCGTGTGAGGCACGAAATCTGTGTTTTTTTTGCTAAGGGCTTATTTTTCAATAGCTTATAACTTTTATCCGATGTATATAATTGTTTTTTTTTTCCAGACGAAAACTGTTAAAATGTCAAACTAATTCTTCATATAAAAGTTATTTTATTATATTTTATTCTTTCTACCCCAGCCACTAAGGAGTGGTTACTTTAACTAACTCTTGACATTTATATTAGAATTCAAGCAGCTAAATACCGGAGGATAATTAAATTAATCATATGTTTTTACTGACATAAAATCATAGTCTAATATTTCATAGTTTCTTTAAGCAGTTCATTGGTTTTTACAGACATACGCTGACTCAAAAAACTTTTAAAATTCAATGACATCACTTGGGAATGGAACCAAGGCGTTCGCTATCCGGGCTCTCAATTTTCTCGCCCCTGCAGGGATGTTTCGGCGACTTCAGAAGCCACTGACCGCTACGTCATTCATTGACTAAAACTTGTATCAAGTACTATCAACAGAGCAGTCGCAGGCGCAGTGGTATCGGACACCGCGAGACTTGCGCACGCGCCGTGCGAATAGTAACGGACGCGAGTGACGGACGTCAGCGTTGACCAATCGCGGGCTTTTGCGGTATTGTTTTTTTATTTGGAAGTTAGTGGCCAGAGTTTATTTTTTTGGTAAGTGATTGAAAGTTTTTTTTCTTATTTTTTACGGTTTTGTTAAGGTGACATATTTTTTAACTTTGTAGTACCTAAGATCCGAACTTAGGTACTAGTTGACTTAGGGCATAGTATAATAATGAGTACGAGTTGAGATATACAATTTGCATGGAAGAAAAAATAAAATATGATTTTTTAAAATTATTGAATTGACATCAGTAAAATCAAAGTATTTTTTTTGTAAAAAGTTGTGACAAACTTTGAGTGACTGTTTTTACAATATGCCTATATAACTTTCGATATTTTTTTATTAAATGTTAATATTATTCAGAATTAAATAAGTCATAGACATTCTGGGTGCACAGTTTTTTTTCTGAGTGTTTATTATTTTATTCATCTTAAGGCTCATTGTGATTTGTAACTTGATGAAAACAAATGCTAAAGCAATGTTTGTTAGGAACAAAGGCTCACTTCACGAGAAACTGATTTTTCGATAGATATTTAGGCTTATTATCAATCGTGTATCATTTCTACAAGTGTATTACTATAGTTTTTCATCTATACAATTTCATACAAAGCCAATGTTACAGCATTCAATTCACAGTTCGTAATTAATCTGATCCCGATAATTAGGTCATCCCCACAAGCGTAGATTGAATAGATCGACATGTTATCGATTAGCTGACAAACTCTGGCTTATACGAGTAACCATCTAAGCTAGGTGTCGTTTGGGTACGTTAAAACCAACTTTGGCTCAATACGGACTGCTTTTTAGGGTTCCGTATCCAAATGGCAAAAAACGGAACCTTTATGGATTCGTGATTTCTGTCTTTCTGTCCGTCCGTATGTCACAGCCATTTTTTTCCGTAACTATAAGAAGTATACTGTTGAAACTTGGTAAGTAGATGTATTCTGTAAACCGCATTAAGATTTTTACACAAAAATAGAAAAAAACAAATATTTTGGAGGTTCCCCCCCATACTTAAAACTGAAACTCTGAATTTTTTTTTTCATCAAACCCATACGCGTGGGTTATCTATGGATAGGTCTTCAAAAATGATAATGAGGTTTCTATTATAATTTTTTTCTAAACTAAATTGTTTGCTCGAGAGACACTTCCAAAGTGGTCAAATGTGTGTGTCCCGATGTCACTTCTAAAATAAGAGAATGATAAAACTAAAAAAAAAAACGATACCAGAAGTATGAATTATTAATGTAAGGGACATTTTCGCCAAAATGAGTTATTTATATCATTGGAATTGGAATTACACGCTCTATCAACTGGCATACTCAGAATTTCGATATCGAACAAAAAATGTCCCTTACAGTACACATGTTTTGATAGTCTAGTTGCGGGATTTGAACCCGCAATTTGGCTTTGTAGTTTTGAGCCTCAACCATTGATCAGGCATTCCTCGTAGTATGGCTTAGTTATAATATACCTTAAAAGATATTTACTTTTTAGGGTTCCGTACCCAAAGGGTAAAACGGAACCCTATTACTAAGAGTCCGCTGTCCGTCTGTCCGTCTCTCCGTCTGTCCGTCTGTCCGTCTCTCCGTCTGTCCGTCTGTCCGTCTGTCCGTCTGTCCGTCTGTCCGTCTGTCCGTCTGTCCGTCTGTCCGTCTGTCCGTCTGTCCGTCTGTCCGTCTGTCCGTCTGTCCGTCTGTCCGTCTGTCCGTCTGTCCGTCTGTCCGTCTGTCCGTCTGTCCGTCTGTCCGTCTGTCCGTCTGTCCGTCTGTCCGTCTGTCCGTCTGTCCGTCTGTCCGTCTGTCCGTCTGTCCGTCTGTCCGTCTGTCCGTCTGTCCGTCTGTCCGTCTGTCCGTCTGTCCGTCTGTCCGTCTGTCCGTCTGTCCGTCTGTCCGTCTGTCCGTCTGTCCGTCTGTCCGTCTGTCCGTCTGTCCGTCTGTCCGTCTGTCCGTCTTTCCGTCTTTCCGTCTGTCCGTCTGTCCGTCTGTCCGTCTGTCCGTCTGTCTGTCTGTCTGTCTGTCTGCCTGTCACCAGGCTGTATCTCATAAGCCGTGATAGTTAGAGAGTTGAAATTTACACAGATGATGTATTTCTGTTGCCGCTATAACAAAAAAATTTTTATTTTTTATTTAATTATTTTTGATTGTTTGAGGCCCTCGCAGAATATCAGTGTCGTCGCAGCCTTAAGTTGCCACGGCGAATACTGAGCGAGGGTCCTTTTTGGCACGTTTATTTATTTTTATTTATAATATTATTATTAGTTCTGTGTCAATTTATGTTATTTTCATTTTCATGTTTGTGTCAATTTTGAGTGCCAAATAAATAATATTCTATTCTATTCTATTCTAAAAATACTAAAAAACAGAATACAATAAATATTTATACAACAAACGTGTTTTTTGCCGTTTTATAGATAATGGCACGGAAACCTTCGTGCGCGAGTCCGAATCGCACTTGGCCGGTTTTTATTTCTTTTACGTATTAATAATAACAAATTATTCATTTCTTGTGATAGCTATAAATAAAACTAGTACTTTAAGATAACAAGTTGCTCACTCGCTATAAACGTTGCAAACAATTTTTAGATAGTATATCTTAATTATTGTATTTTTATTTTTATCGCACTAAAGGTTCCAAAGATAATACTACTAAATTATAACATAAAACTATTTAATATAGCTACAAATTCAGAATCATTTATTTCTGTAAATTGGCCATAAAAGGCACTTTTACATGTCCCAATATTTTTTCCCCTACCACTGCTTCGGGACTGTTGTGGGTTAGTGCCGAGAAGAAGCAGCACAAGAAACTCGGTCACTATTGTCAGCCTCTTTTAAAACAAATATATATTTTACAAGATTTGTTGAGCTAAGCAGTTTTAAATCCACACATTTTTATCATTTATATAACCACTAACGGAGTAATAGCCCTTTTTCATTAGTCCTTTTAACATTCAATTTGAATTCATATACAGGCATTTCAACAATGGATTGTGGTAATTTAGTTTATTTAATATATCCCACAGGAACATTTAATCGGGATGAAAAAGTAACTACCTATATGTCAATCTAGATCGTATTCTATTTAAGTTGTATTCTATTTGTAGTTAAGACCGTCTGTTAGGGATTCATTGATATATATACTTGGTGTTTAACGGTTAATTTTATTTCGGTTATCAAAAAATACAGAATGATAGGTATCGGGGACGCGGGCGTTACGACGTGCTGTTGCTCACTGAATCTAGACTGACTGTCCGTTGTACGCAGGCGCGGGGCTGCGTGCGCCGCGAGGGGGCCCAAGAGCGGGCGCGGGCGGCCGTTTAGTGTTGTGTTAACACCGTCTGTTAACCATGCCGTGTACACTTTTTATAGGTTACGGTCTAGCCTTATATTACCCAACCTATCTAAAACATTATCACGTCTCGGCTGTAATCTGTCTGTGTACCTATTTATAAAATTAATAAAATAAAATAAATAAGTGCAAAATTTCATCCAAATCCGTTTAGTAGTTTTTGCGTGAAAGAGTAACAAACGTCCATACATACAAACTATCGCATTTATAATATTAGTAGGATATACATTTACACAAACAAAAAATAAGTACAAATACCGGGCTTAATGCCAAAAGCAGTCTCAACCAGTCAAGCATGGGGGCCAGACAGAGATGGGATAACTAGGCGGTGCAAAAATATAAGACCAGTATTACAATATCTAGTAAAACTTCCATAACTGTAACAAAATGTATTTTCCACTTGTAAGCTTACATATTTTTGGATTATGATCTACTAAACTATCATCATCATCATCATCATCATCATCTCAGCCTATTGCAGTCCACTGCTGTACGTAGGCCTCCCCCAAAGAGCGCCAAAGAGCACGATCTCTCGCTTTTTTCATCCATCCACTGCCAGCCATCTTCCAAAGGTCGTCGGTCCATCAACCTGGGGGCGTCCTACTACGTGGCCTAGGCGTGGTCTCCACTCGATAAACTACACTATATAGTACATTATGCATATTATTATATAGGGTGTACAAAAGAATAGGACACTCCTTAAAACCACGTAATCAGCTGGTCATATACAACAACTTTTCCTATGGGTGCAACATCGAAATCGTGATTTTATTTTCAGATGCTCCATACATTATCATCGAGGTATGCGAGTAAGTTTGTATGGAGGAGCTGAAATGAGAGTCCTATTCTCTTGTACACTGTAATTTTTTAAGACGATAGATGACGATAGTAATTGAGAACGCTTACTTTTTTGAAGTCGGTTGTAAATAATAACATGCATCAATTCCTAAGAAAAAGGTATTACCTAGTAATGTTTATTTTGGTGTTAGAATAATAATTAACAAACTAATGATTACCAAAATAATGAGGTCTAGAATGTGAACTATAGTCAAAGAGATTAACTAATTATTTGTAAACAAACTTACAATTAATTTGTTTTGCTATATTTAGTTTTACATCGATTTTTTATTACTAATTAGTTTTAATTATAATACTTAATATTTTTTAGTAGAAAAATATGTTTATCTTTTGTGTCTGGAATTATGTTTTTGTATTATAAAAACATTATTTATCTAATTAAAGGAAAAGTCGTTTAGGTACTTTGAACTAACTTAAGATAATAATATCTTCGCACCAATTTAATGCCCTTTATTCTTACCCATAAGGGTAAAATATATTTTAAAACGTTTTTATAGAGTAACACGATGGTTGTCGTAACAAACACAAAATATGTGATGTTTGTTTTTTTCAATTTAATATTTTTACTGACCGGCATTATAAATTCATACAACGCTATTTTTTGCTTATGCAAAATATCTGAAGGATATTCTGGTGCTCAAATACGATTTCAATGTTTTTAATTGCAATGTTTTACCATAGTTAAATTTACTGCGCGTCGGCGCCTAGTTAGTGAAATGAAATGAAATTCTTTAGTCTTATATACGTCCCAAAATATAACTTAGCCCTACCAACGCTTCGGGACTACACATAGGCTGTCGATAAGAAGAAACGGCGCAACAAACTCTGTCACCTTTGTCAGCCAGATTTTTTTTTATTTACTGAGCCGGAAATACATTTTACAAGACAATTAGTAAGTGCGAGCTAGGCAGATCAAGTCCATACACTCTTGTCGTTTAAATAATCTTCTAATTTGTAATATCCTTTTGTCATAAGGACTTTTTTAATGTGGATTTTGGACTCATGAATCGGAAGTTCAACAAGAGTTTGTGTGTTTGAGTGTTGTTAGTGGCATTAATATCTCCCTCAATTCACCTTAAACTCCCGTTTAATTCTTCTAATTGACGACCTTCATAGCCAAGAGGCGAGAACGCCAGACTTTAAATGGCGTCGCCATCTCTGAGGTTCCGGGTTCGATCCCCGGTCGGGTCAATGTAGAAAAATAACTTTTCTATATTGGCTCGTGTCTGGGTGTTGTGGTACCGTCGTTGTTTCTGATTTCTATAACACAAGTGCTTTCGCTACTTACCTTAGGATCAGAGCAATGTATGTGATGTTGTCGAATATATTGCTCAATATCAAATGCACAAATCTATAAATTGTAAAACTGTGCTTACTAACTGTTCTCAGTAATAATAAAGGAACCATTTAAACACTGACGACATGGTCAAATTAAAGTTTTAATTATCACATTTTGAGTAATTTAACCGCGTAACGAACGAAAAATAGAAAAACTGCGAAAACAACTGTAAATAAAAAAAAACCGGCCAAGTGCGAGTCGGACTCGCGCACGTAGGGTTCCGCACTATTATCTATAAAGGTAAGCTTAGGATCAGAGCAATGTATGTGATGTTGTCCAATATTCATTTATTAAAATAAAACCCTGATATTTTCAAGGGTCAGTTGACCCAGACTAGCGGAAGGAAACCATAAAACGTTTAACTCAAGTTTGACATTGCCCTTGAAGGCGGTCCACAAGTTATGACATCCGAAAATGGCCATTTATCAACATAAAGGCAATAACAGTCAAAGCCCCGAGCTTTGAATATATTTAAAACTAGATTTTATGCAATTCCTTTTCACAGATAGATAAAGCAGATTCATGACATAACCGTTTATATTTGCAGGACAATTCATCCAAAATAAGCCATTTGATAACAGAATTAAGTAAGAGCGATTTATTCAATTCAATTTACATTTATTCATAATAACAATATACATTGTGTTTGAATTAATTAATAAAATTACTTACAATTACTATAAAAATTAGCTGTTACTGCCGTAGCTCAGTGGCGGCAGCGCTTTGGTATCGATTACTAAAGTTAAGCAACCAACGCTTCGGTCGTGAGTGGATGGGTGACCATTCCGAGCATATTTAGTGACATTTATCACGAGCATCTCCGTGCTTCGGAAGGCACGTTAAAATTTGGTCCCGGCCAATATCGCTTAATATTGGTCGTAAAGCCTAGTCAGAGGCCTTAAGGCGGCTTGATAACATCTGACAGTAAGGTTAAGTCACTGGCCTTACAACACCCCTCCACCAATCCGCACTTGGCCCGCGTGGTGGAGTATTGCCCAAACCACCTCATAGTTGAGGTGAGGCATGTGCCCTGCAGTGGGACGTATAAAGGCATACTTTACTTTTACTTTATAAAAATTTACAATACCAATAACTACTTATAACAATTTCCAACGCAACGGTCAAGAAAAATATAAATTTAAAATGTCAAAATACAAATACAAATAATACATGTTTTACTGTGACAGTTCATGTCACAACAGCTTAAAATTTAAGTTTCTAGCAGTTTTTGTTTTTAAACAAAATTAAGTAGGTATGTTTTTTTGGTTAAATGATAAATGGATGTCCTGTGTCTGAAATAATGATGATGATGATGATGAAATGATAAATGAAGTTTAACTATTCTAGGTATAGCAAAAAGTCTGCCTTTTGTGCCTTTTGTGTTTTGACTATTAGACAGGTTGGTAGGTTAAACGATAGACAATTTAATCTTTTGCAGGTTCTTTTTTTATGATTTATGACTATAAAGCCCTATTTTATCAGTTAATATTCACCTAGGGGATGATAGTACTGCTTAAATACACTCCCTTTTACGGCTCCGTACCTAAAGGGTAAAACGGGACTCTATTACTAAGGCTCCGCTGTCCGTCTGTCTGTCTGTCCGTCTGTCACCACACCAGGCTGTATCTCATGAACGTTGCCTGTATGTATTTCTGTTGCCGCTATAATAATAAATACTAAAAATCCGATCAAAATAAATATTTAAGTGGGCTCCCATACAACAAACGTGATTTTTTTGCCGTTTGTGTAGATAATGGTACGGAACCCTTCGTGCGCGAGTCCGGCTCGCACTTGGCTAGTTTTTTTAAGGATAACATCAAAATTAAAAATAAACCGAATTGAAATTCTATGACAATGTAATAATTGCAATAAAATTGTGAACTTTGACGTAGCAATGTTTGTGATGTAACACCATAGTTAATAAATGAATTGAATTAAGAACCTCCTCCTTTTTAATGTCGGTTAAAAACACTAAAGTATTTTTTATCTAGCTATACAGTTTATTATGAAAAAGTGTTTTAGTTTAAGACTGTGGTGGATTTTATTTCTTACAATTTTAGCCGTCTTCAATACGTTTACATGATAATTTTCTTAATAACAATTTTTTTTATGGACCAACTTCGAAATCCTAAAAAAAAAAACACTTTCCCGTACCATAGAGAAAGGTAAATAACAGTCTATTTCCGTACTAAACCTTCAACCAGCTAACATCTGTTTGTTTGGTTTAAAAATGTTTTTGACATTTGAATTAATTAGTCCCTTAGAAAAACTTGTTCATCATAACGTTCTGTATAACGGTCAGTCGGTAACGGATTTTGCGGAATCGGTTTTTGCAGAATCCGGTTTAGAAGCAATAGTATTTCTGTACAGGGTGTTAGGTTAACAAATGTTAACATAAAGGGGAAAGGTAGTGCCAAATTTTAAAAATAAGATCTAGAGGTTCACAGCATACGGTATTTGTCGGCAATTTGAACCTCTGTTGTGCGCGGGCGCTCCTGCTGTTAGGAATGTACCTTACATAGAAAAGGCTAAGGTTTGTTTTCGCGCGCCATTGTGACTATATTTGCATTGAACTTTGATGTTCTAGGTTGCACAGAGATAGTGCGTGCCTATTTTTTATGGATGAGACAAGGTTATCCACGCGTACCATCTTTTAACAGCGAATAGTAATAATAAAAAATATATTTTTTTTTACAAAAATGTGTTAGATCGATTTAGTTACTGATTCTGAGTGGTCCCTGAAAATTTGGCACTACTTTGCAATGTAACCCTGTATGCATATAAATATGGTGAAGTCAGAAATTGTATATTATATTTTTTTTTTTTCAATTCGCATGTTTTTTTTTTTTTCACAAATGATGATACAAAAATTCTGGCTTATATGCTAGTTCCGGCTTATATACCATTTACTTAACACCCTATTAACACCCTATAGATCCACCAAAAACAGATGCCGTTAGAATGTATCTACGTGTCAACCTCCTCTTAAAACTGCCCAATAGTGACACACCCCAATAAATTGTCACGGCTAAACAAAAAAGTGAGACATTCTCAAAATTTGCATTAAAAGATTTTAATATTCTCTACATTACTTAGAATTTACACTATTGTACTTAATCAGGCGATTTGGGTGGTTCTCGCTCCCTGGCCCAATGGTGGCCAATGCTAAGTGATGGTAATGCTCGTTTTATATGCTATCACAGTTCAAAATGGGGGATTGGGCAAGTACTATAGCTACAACACTCATGGTCGCTTTCGACCGCAAAAATCGTTATAGCAAACCTTACAGACGAGCGACAGTATGTCGGCGACTGCTTGCGATAGTAGTAGGCGACGTCGGCGACTGACGGCGACAGTCTCTGCCGACGCGTCGCGACTGTAGCTGTCATGACATTTTTTATTTATTTATTAACCTGTCAGGCGAAGATCAAAAGACACAGTGAAAATTTTATTGTTACTGAGCGGCCGGACGGTCTTTGCCGCTTGATAGGTTAAGAAACTCAACAGCTATGTTACATTATTACATGCTAGTCTAATTTTACAAGGGGGGCACTTAGCCAATTACAGAGTTTCATAACATACTTAATTTAAATTTTTCGTACAATCATATCAGCCTGTTGCAGTCCACTGCTGGACATAGGCCTTAGCATCGTACAAAGTTGCTTATTAAAACAAGTTACTTAAAACAAGTTGCTTAAAAACAAGTAAAAACAAAGTTATTATAAAGCTAAGTATATCCAGCGATACAAAACAACGATAATTTTAACTACGAGTAGGTATTAAATAAATATCAGATAACATAACATAGGTACATTGTTCTGATCCTAAGGTAAATTGTGTGGTAATATTGCGCAGTTATTAGCTTATTTTTAATAAAATTGCATCGGTGACTGTCGGTGACCATCGGCGGTACTCGCGGTGCATTGGCGGTCGTCTAAATTGAATTAGTGTCGTCGGCGGCTATCGGCGACTGTCACCGATCGTCGCCGACTTACGTCACAAGAAGTCGCCGACATACTGTTGCTTGTCTGTAAGCTCCCTTAGTCTAAACTAGAATGAAACCGAGGAAAAATCTACGGCTTATAGCTAGTAGATCTAAGTTTTAATTAAAGGTGGGTTTGGAACAAGATTGAATTCAACTAACGTAGTGATGCTGTGATTTGCCAAATCCAACGGTTCCCATGTTTGATTCTTTGGTCTATTAGCCTACAGTTTCTTATGAATTCACTTGAATCGGGGTGTGTTGTCAGCCTGTTTGATTCTCCTGTCAAAAAGGTTTCTTTGGAAATAGAAAAGATTTGAAAAGATTGAAAATATTCCCACCCGGGTAAAACCTAGACAAGCGGCCTATGTCCAGCTGTGGAATTTTCAGAGCTGATGATGAAGAGGTTCAGATGGTTGTGAACTTTAAGATCACTTTTTTATACTAAGTTACGAATCTACTAATTTTTGACTCTTGATTTCTTTTTTTTTGCTGTTTTAGGGTTAATTTTCACAGATGATTGCCGGACAACAAATTGATAAAAAACAAAAAAGAATATTTTTTTGTTAGGGCTAAGTTATAAGTGCCCGAAAAAGGGGCCTATATACTGAATAAAGAATTTCATTTCATTTCATTTCATTTTAACGGGGTCCCATAATACAACAAAAAATATTTTTTTGCCTTTTTTATAGATAGGTAATGGTGCAAAACCCAACGTGCGCGAGTCTGACTTGGCCGGTTTTTGAGTATACTGTTCTTACGCAAAATAACAAATCTAATTTTATTCTAATTTGATGAACTGCATTCTTGAATGGTGCGTACATTGAAATTGACACGAAATAATTATGTTTTGTCAATTCTGTTGCCTTCACTAAATACCTGGAGAAATCGAGGCATGACCCTGAGCCAACTAGTTAGAGCAATGCCAGGTTGTAACGGTCAAACTTTGTTTATCCAAAAAAACCGGTCAAGTACGAGTCGAACCCGAGGGTACCACAGCACAATAATACACTCGCGAGCAATGAAAAAGTTCCTGTGACATATATAGCACCAAATTACTCCTAAACGGAAAAGGCTAGCTTAATGACGCCGTCTGCAATATTGAAGTACATTTAACAGCGCTTCAGAATATTTAACTTTTTAATTTATGAAGCTAGGTTCTATGTCTTAGGAGATATTAGGGTGTTTGTTGGCATTTTGTGGGTGGAACTTTTTCATTGCTCGCGAGTGTATTTTGTCTTGGCTGATTTTTACTATTAATTTTATCACTTTATCCATACAAGGTACCTAAGTGTGATATATGCTTCTGTTACTTTTTAAATACGTTTTCTCTATTTTTTTCGATAGTAAAGTTTTCATTGACACTGGCAATTAGGTACTGCCAAAAATTTAACCATTAAATGACTAACAAGCAGACGGGTATACAGACAGCATAAAATTAAGCTTAAAATAGTCTGTTTTTCAATGCTTGTTCAATGAAGTAGTATGTTAATATTACTTTTAACGAATTATTAATCTAAAATAATATACACACATTAAAAAAAAACAACTTAAAAGTAAAAAATCATTTAAAATCAAATCAGTTCAAATTAACAGTTTACTGATTATAAACACTGTTTTTTTTTGGAAGAAGATATGCAAAGATTGTTTACATATTTAGACAAGTAAATAAAAACGAGCTTTATTTAGCTTACAGAACCCTGATTACGAGTATTCATTTTATGGAGTGATGTCTAATGATTCCCAAAACGGAAAAAAATGGTGTTCCGTACATTAGGTTTAGGTGTTATTAATGAGAAAAAATAATGAGTAGAAATTATTCTCGATTACGTTATTAATTCCGTGGAGAGTAGGTACTTGAATGCAGAATCATTATGAATTATAATTTGCTTTCCGAGTAATCACATTAAAATGTTTTTGTGATCCTAGGGCATGGTGCAGGGGATCATATAATTGTCTCTTGGGTCAGGTGAGGTAATGCACGGTTATGAAAAACTAAACACGTTTCTCACATTACGATTGTCGTACATAATCACGGTTTAATCATAGGGATCGTTTTTGTTTGTGTATAGTATAATTAGGAGTATTCGTTTATCGTTGCGCGATGACAGAATTGACGAACGGATGCAAAATAAAACTTTTTCTACTTAACGTCAAACTTGATTTAATTTTGAACATCTTATTTTAGAAATGACAATTGATATTTAAGTTAAAATGTAACTAAAGAGTTATATTGCAAGGCAGTGCCAAATTTTGCATCATGAATCAGGAACGCCATCAATTTCAAGAAAACCAAACAAAAAAATAAGGTGTTAAGAATTTTACCCGATAATTTGCGATTTATCTATTAAATTTTGTATTTTCACTAGGCACTTTGTTTTGTAAAGTCGTTGTTGGTGAGATTTGGAGGCCTGTAATCACAGAATTTTATTCATGTTTTATTTTTTTTCTAAGCCTTATTTTTGAACTTAGTCAATACTATTAAAATTTTATGTACCCCTGTATACTTTTATTATCCGACGCTTTTCAAACCGCCTTTTTATAATATGAACACTCTACCGCTACGCAATTCGATACAATGATGTCAAATATTTAAAATTTTAAACAAAGCTGATTGAACATCTACGAACATGAACTGAATAAAATTGGATAGCTTCCTTTGAATTTTGCAGAAAAAAAACAAAACTGATTGTGGATACTAGTTTTAAATTTAAATGACACGTGTTGGACACTCCCTAATTTAAGTTGTTAAGTAGATCTTGTTAATATTCAGTAATGTAATGATTGCTAAACGCCTTTTTTTTCTGCTAAAAATTATATCACACGACGTCATTTGTTTAAATTAAATTTTATTGGGCTTTTGGAATGGACAGATCCAGTATTACAGTTAGATCAACAGCTATCTGTTTAAATTATTAAAGCTTTATTTTTCTATGTGGTCTTTTACATCACAAAACACTACATTAGTTTTATTTTTTTCTATTCGAAAACCAGCATAAAACCACTAATAAAACTTGGGTTTATGTTTTTAGAGTGCTAATGAAAACAATTAATTTGTATGAAAATATTTCAAATTCAATTCAAAGCGTTTATTTCAAAATATAGTTTGGGGCTAGCTTATTGTTATGATTGTAGAAACATATTATTATTATTATTTATTTATTTATTTACATAGAAACACTTAATTATATTACTCATTAGGTTCTTTACATTTCTAAATTAAATCGATAATATTTTTTTAAATTATTTATATAATCGCTATTATAACACTTATGTCACACATGTCAATACTGATAACTTAATTTTGGCGTTTTATCTATTTCCTAGTTAGGGTTCGCTTGACCTTGATCCTACTATCCTAGATGCGACAAAAATTGCCAGAACATTGGGAATGATTGATATTATGCTTCCGTAACTACTAGACAGTCGAAAGTTCATTCTGGACCATGACTACGTCCAATGAGATCTGTACGCAGGTATCTTTTCGATGATAAAGCGTTAAACACACAGAGGACGGGCGCGGGAGGTAAATAAGACCGCTGTACTACCGACCCGACTCGCACACGGCCTCTGGTTGTTTTACGCTTAACCTTCATTATCATCATCATCATCATCATTTGAACCAGTGGAAGTCCACTGCTATTTTTTTTTATTTTTTATTTGAGATGGGCTTACTCTTGACCTCAATCTTGCTCTAGAGCATAGATGGGATCTACGATGGAGCGAGCTTGCCCAAAAGATGCCTATTCACTCTGGACTTAAAGAGAGTCAGGTTATATGCACTCGGAAATACAGACGCAGGCAGGGAATTCCAATCTTTAGCTGTGCGCATTATAAAAGATGATGAGAAGCGCTTAGTGCGGATTATGGGTATATCAACTAAGAACGGATGGTAGCCGGCCGTGCGTCTGGATGTCCGATGGGAGAAAGGTGACGGTGGTATGAACTCATGCAGCTCATGAGCACACTCTCCGAAGTACAATCTATAGAAGACCGATAGGCAAGCAACCTTGCGGCGGTGAGCCAGGCTGTGCAGCTTGGACGCCACCAGTTTTTTATCGCCTATTATTCTCTTGGCTCTGCGTTCCACCGAGTCAAGTGCAGCAAGTTGGTATTTCGCCAAGCCGTCCCAAAGGTGGCAGCAGTACTCCATGCAAGATCGGACTTGAGCTTTGTAAAGAGTTATGAGCTGTTCAGGCGTGAAGTACCGCTTGACTTTATTCAGGACGCCCAACTTTCTAGCTGCAATTTGAGCCTTAGACTCGATGGTGGTGCCAAAGTTAAGGTCAGAGGACAACTCCATGCCAAGAAGTTGTAGAGTGTCGGTCACTGGAACAGATGTACCTCGGAAAGTAGGAGAAAGGGTGAAAGGACTCCTTTTTGTGGAGAAAATACACGCCTGCGTCTTAGAGGCATTGAAGCTGACGAGATTGTCATCGCCCCACTGGGAGACGTTACTTAACGTCAGGCTCGTACGCTCAACAATGGCCTCTCTCAGTCTTTGGACCTCAACTCCACCGGCTCCTGCACTAGGCAGATACTTCTCCGTGACAGTACTGTCATCTGCGTACCCAACAATACCTGAAGATAGCAGGTCATTGATGTGCAGCAGGAAAAGAGTCGCAGAGAGCACTGCTGAACATATTGTATAAAATCACATACATTTTTCTAGTCCTAAAGTAAGTACATAGCTAAAGCACTTGTGTTTTAGAAATCAGAAACAACGACGGTACTACAACACCCAGACCCGAGACGATATACAAAAGTTCGATTTTTACATTGATCCGACTGGAATTTTAACTCGGAACCTTGAAGATCATCATCATCATCACCAGCCTATATCAGTCTACTGCTGAACACAGGGCTCTCCAAAAGGAGGATTTTGCCATAATCGCCACGCTTGGCAGGCGGGTTGGCGATCGCAGTTTGGCCAATGGTGGAGAGGAGACGCTGCTGCCCGTCTTCTTGTGGTGGTTCTCCCGTAGTCGCTTCTTTCGACACCCATAGGAAGAGAAGGGGTGGTGCTATTCTTTTAACATGCCGGTTCCAGAATGGCCGGTTCATCTTCCTGCAACCTTTACCAACTGTCTGTCCATTTTTTGGGTAAATATTCTTAACTATTAGATGTTTAACCTTAACATGAAACAAGTGGAGCAATAAACCCATAAAAAGATTCCGAAAACCTAGATTTAGAGGTTTACTAGCCTTTTATCAAGGTGTCTGAGTTAATAGTCTGACTGCAATTAACAATTATGCTAGCAAATTTAATGCAGAGAATGTCAAGGGTCACCATTATGTATGAACATGAGCAAAACCTTTGTTATATTAACAAAACGAACTTTTCTATTTGTCTCGGGTCTGGGTGTTGTGGTACCGTCGTTGTTTCTGATTTCTAACACAAGTGCTTACCTTAGGATCAGAACAATGTATGTGATGTTGTCTGATAAGTATTTAAAAATAAACTTTGTTACAAACAATAATAAAATTATGAATAGCTCAAGTTATTTTATTCAGTTATTTAACGATACAGGGTGTTAACAAATAAACTAGAAAAATGTTAGGGGGTCATTCAGAATCTAGTAGAATACAGGAAAAAAACATAAAAAATCGGCCAATTGTGAGTTGGACTCGCGCACGAAGAGTTCCGTATCATTATCTACCACTATAAAAACGGCAAAAAATCACGTTTGTTGTATGAGAGCTACCTTAAATATTTATTGTATTCTGTTTCTTTTTTGTATATATTATTATTAGCGACAACAGAAATACACCATCCTGTGAAAATTTCAACTCTCTAAATATCACGGTTCATGAGATACAGCCTGGTGTCAGATGGACAGACAGACAGACAGACGGACAGCGGAGCCTCAGTAACAGGGTCCCGTTTTACCCTTTGGGTACCGAACCCTAAAAAATAACTGAATCCTGAAGTTTACGCTCGTTACGGCAGATAAAAACATATCTGTCAAATAGGTACAAGTGTGTACAACTGTGACTAGATGAACGTCCAAACTATCGTAGTGTCCTAGGGTTTCTTAACACAAGCTTAAAAAGGAGACTGGGCACATTTGTATGGAAAGTGGTCCATGAACCAATAGCGATACTGCTGTAGTATTTATGTGGGGATCCCTCAACTACATCTACGTGCGAAGAGGCATCGAAATCTGACCCGGTAGTTTTGAAAAAAAAAAATGTTTAAAATACATAAGTTTTTACTACATTTTTTGTTTGAGAAGCTTTTGTGTTGGCTATTTATGAATAAATTAGACTTTAGTAATACGTTCATCTTTTAGATACAGTCATTTAATACATAAGAAAGGCCACCTTTTCTTACAGCAAAGCACTAAACAATAAAACTGCCGAGTCAGATTTAGATGCCCCTTCGCATGTTGATGTAGTTGAGGTATCCCCACATAAATACCACAAAAGTATTGCTATTAGTTCATAGACCACTTTCGCTCAGTCTCCTTTATTAACTCGAGACCATTGCAATCGGTGTGTTGTCTAGCTTATTTTATAATTTAATAGCTCTTTCAATCCAATCAGTGGGGTTGAGCCTGGGCTGGCTACATTTGTCACAGAACCGATGAAAGGTGGAGTAAACGGGTTCTCGAGTCCATGCCTAGGCAAACGTAGTGTAGGACGCCCCCAAGCTCGATGGTACGACAACCTTAGGAAGATGGCTGTCAGTGGATGAATGAAAAAAGCAAGAGATCGTGCTAGTTGGCGCTCTTTGGGGGAGGCTTACATCCAGCAGTGGACTGCAATAGGCTGAGATGATGATGATGATGATGATGAATCCATCAACTAACTAGAATTTTTGTTACAGGTGTAAATATTTAAGCAGCCATGGTAGTAGGGGCGAAGATATCCATGCACCATGTGCCCAGCAAGGGAAGGATCTCAATTATGAGGATACAGAACTTCACAGTTAGGAAACGACGTAAGTTATCGTCATTATAGCCTTTGGAAGTCCACTGTTGGGTAAAGGCCTCTACCATAGAACACCAAAGATATGATATAGCGATTTGTGGCCCGTGACGCCACGGTCATGCTCGCTGTTTCGATAAAAGTTCATATTATGTTGACAGTGAGGTGTCGATAAATCGCTATATTTTATCATATCATATCATCATAATATCGTGTTTTATTGGTCATGGCAGGGGGCTAGGCTATTTGTTTTACGCAAACTTAACTATGTCGTCAGTCCATTGAGCTTGCCCAATACTGCCCACAAATTTAATAAAAATACTGAAAAAAAAATCGCATTTATTAAAAGGAACCTTTTTGTGTTTTTTTTTCTGGATTTTTATAGAATTCTGTTGAAAAATTGAAAACTTGGCTTTTCTAACACCAATCGTCATTTGATGAGCTAATGAAAACTTTGGTAAACCCAAACAGTTATTTCTCATTAATAAATTAATCATCACTTTAGCATTGACGTGCAAAATACAACAGACAATAACATTGACAATGGTTACGTTGTTAACCAAAACTGTGTTTTTTTATTTAGAGTTTGTTTTCGCGGTTTTCCTATTTTTTGTTCGTTACGCGGTTTAATTACTCAAAATGTGATAATTAAAACTTTACTTTGACCATGTCGTCAGATTTTTAATTATTACTGAGAACAGTTAGTAAGCACAGTTTTACAATACAGAGTGTACAAAAGAATGGGACACTCCTTAAAGCCACGTGATCACTGGTCATGTACAAAAACTTTTTCTATGGGTGCAACATCGAAATCGTGATTTTATTTTTAGATGCTCCATACATTATCATCGAGGTATACGAGTAAGTTTGTATGGAGAAGCTGTATTTTTTTTATCGATTTCGATGTTGCTCCCATAGAAAAAGTTGTTGTATATGAGCAGCTGATCACGTGATTTTAAGGAGTGTCCTATTCTCTTGTACACCCTGTATAAGGTCGCTTTTTATAAATTTCTAATTATTTTAGAAAAACCGGGCCATATCATTTTCTTTCTTAAAAACGGGCTAGTTTTTATTATTATTTTTCGTAACAAAAAAAATAAATGTATATTTAAGAGCATCCTGTCTAGTCTGAGACATCCCTACGTCATCGCCTCTGTCTCTCTTATTTCAATCGTGCCCCACTCTTCCCTCATTTTACTCAGCAAGCAGCACAGGGTGTTTTATTTTACGTTGAAATCAAAATAGTTTTTGGCTCTTTTCTCGAAAACTAGCGTATAAATTTTTTCTTTTTTGTAACAAAAATGATTCATTTTTGTTTTTATAATTGCCCTTTCAAATTCACCAGTTTATGAAAAGCGATCTGTATATAGATTTGTGCATTTGATATTGAGCAATACCCATTTTATCTCGTTTATACCGTTAATAGCTAGCTACACTAGCTGTCTGAATAATAGAAATAAAGTTTACTTTCGAATGCGTAGTGTAGGACGCCACCTAGCCCGATGGATCGATGACCTTAGGCTGGCAGTAGCTGGATGACAAAAGCGGGAGATCGTGCTCTGTGGCGCTTTTTGGGGGAAGCTTACGACCAAAAGTGGACTGTAGCCCACAATAGTCCCGAAGCAGTGGTAGGGGAAAAAAAAATTGGGACATGTAAAAGTGCCTTTTATGGCCAATTTACAGAAATAAATGATTTTGATTTTATAATAGGCTAAGTTATAGATAAATACCTACATACTTTTGAATGATTATCTTTGTAACATTGTTAAACCTTCTATAGCTTTGCTTAGTTTGGGGTTAGATTATTGTTCAGATTGAAGCATTTTTAAATTTTATTTATTATACTAACTATTGCCGATTTCGGTTCGTTAAGGAGCAAAATCAAAAGAGTGAATAAATAATCCATACTTTACTGTATACATCGACTTTTTAGAATTGCGTAGAAAAAGTGTGATTTCATTATCATTGTAGTATAGTTAGTCTTCACCCTGTATTTTATTAGGGACCCATATCCAGTATCACGGATAACGGGACATAAAATATAATGCAAGCAGTAAATAACTGCTGAAATTCGCCATTTAAAAAATAAGAATGCGCGTGGACATTATACAGGGTGTACAAGAGAATAGGACACTCCTTAAAACCACGTGATCAGCTGGTTATATACAACAACTTTTTCTATGGGAGCAACATCGAAATCGATAATTTTTTTTTAGCTTCTCATACAAACTTACTCGCATACCTCGATGATAATGTAGAGCATCTGAAAATAAAATCACGATTTCGATGTTGCTCCCATAGGAAAAGTTGTTGTATATCACCAGCTGATCACGTGGTTTTAAGGAGTGTCCCATTCTTATGTACATCCTGTAGAACGCAAAAAAACTAACCAACAATTTTTTTTCTTGGCTGTATGTAAAAAAAACTTTTTTTGCAGAACCTGTGATCAAAATAATCTATGGCACGTTGCTGGTCGTCGTGGCCATCGTTATGGTGGCCATCAACCCTTTACAGCTGGTCACGAATTGGGTAAGTCATTTTATTAATTTTTAATTGTGTCCGGAATTTTTTTTGCGTGAACTACAGCATGTTTGGTATATCACATAAATATCCAACAGCGACATTGAACCGGGATAAAAAGTATCCCAAATAATATACAGGGTGTAAAAAAAGGCTTAACGAAGCCTTAAACCACGAATTCTATACATAAAACCAAGTAGAATGCAAAAAAAATTATCGCTGGGAAATGACTTTTATTTTTGGGTATCAAAAAAAATAACTTATTTCTAACCCGCAATGTATAGCGCGCACGCCGCAGACTATGCCTGTGTGAGAAAGCGGATCATGTTTCTTTGTAAAAAAGTTTAGTATTATTAATAAGAAGTCAATTTTGAAAAATCTTTGAAAAAAAATTGTAATTTTGAGTGTCAATAACTCGGCAACCCGTCATTTCCCAGGTATAGTGTAAAAGAAAAAAATGATCGTAATAATACGTAGAATATGTAGTATTCGGCTTTGTCAAGCCTTTTTTTTACACCCGATAATCGATATAGAAAAAAAAAAAAACAGTGCAAAATTTCATCCAAATCCCTTTAGCTGCTTACGCGTCCATCATCATCATCCAAACATACTCACAAACTTTCGCATTTATATTTGTAGGATTATTATTTTCCGTTGGAAGTATGGAAAATTAAAACTATGTACGGACAACAGCTCGTCGACCTACCACAAAATGTCAATTTTTCTCATTTGAAAATGATCTCTATATGTCAGGCTTAAAGTTGAAAATCTATTGAAGAATTTTTGACTTTTGGGGTAGGTCGACGTGCTGTTGACTGTACTACATCACTACGAAATGAATCATTTTTGATTTATACGTATCAATATCACCTACTACGAGTACTATCTAATAAGACTCCTTGTATCTTTTTTAGGGTTCCGTAGTCTTGACAAGGAACCATTGTAGTTTCGTCATGTCTGTCTGTCTGTCCGGCCGTCCGGTTTTGCTTGGAGACTGTTGACACTAGAGAGCTGTAATTTTGTGGAAGTATGGATATCAATCACGCCGACAAAGTCGTAGAATGCAAATTTATGTTCGAGTAGGGCATCCCCTCTTTGTTGTGGTATGAACGTATGAATTAAAACTGAAATGTATCAAAAATAGCAAAATTATTGAAATCTTACAAATATTTTACGCAGCGTTAAATTAACTAATTATTACAAAAAAGCTTCTTGACTGTCTGACTGCGCAAGAGTTTGATAACCTCTGTAATTGGCTCAAGAGGACATCAGTATTTTTTCATTTTATCAAAAAAGAGACGCTTGCAACGATCAGAAAGTTCCGGGTATCTCTTTCACGCAAAAACTACTGAACAGATTTGGATGAAATTTTGCACACTTAGAATATGATGTTGTTATTGATATGTTATGTTGATGTTAAATGTTCCTGTGGGGTAAATTTAATGAACTAAATACCGCGCAAGCGGAGTAAGTCGCGGGGTCTTTATAGACACTCTTAAATATACCCTATTTTCGACTTTAACTAGACCAAACAATCCTATTATTTAATTTTAAGAACCTAACACTGCTCCTAAATAGATGGAACACTCACACACACATTTTTGGTCGCGAACTTGTTTAATATTTACCGAAAATAAACAAGATAATAGAACATCCTGCCTTATATTTATTAGGTTCATAATTAACTGTTTTTGCATAATTATATTATGTAACATGCGTTTTTCTGATAAACTATGACATATCTTGCCTTAAGACGGCCTCAGTTGTCAAAAGCATAAATCAGTTTTTAACCTCGTGTTGCGATTATTAACCATTTATGCACGGGAACCATTTAAACATAAATACTATTGTATCTCTTCAGTTTTAATTATTGATAAAGTATATTATTGAAATAATTAAAAAATCAAGCCTCAACAGCTGTTTAAGGGCGTTGACATTTAAGCCTTCTTTAAACTGTAATAGTAATTATTTAATTTAGTAAAAAAAACTTTTTTTTTTACAATAAACGCAACCAAATATTAAATTTAGAGCAACATATGTACTCGCCACTCGAGTAAAATACTCGTCAAGTCCGAAAAAGACTACTGAGTTGACTTAAGAGTTTATTTTTCTCACCTAGATTAAATGCAGTGTAAATAATAATGATTAATAGAATAATAATAATAAATATTGGACAACATCACATACATTGCTCTGATCCTAAGGTAAGTAGCTAAAGCACTTGTGTTATAGAAATCAGAAACAACGACTGTACCACAACACCCAGACCCGAGACAATATAGAAAAGTTCGTTTTCCACATTGACCCGACCGGGGATCGAACCCGGAACCTCAGAGATGGCGGCGCCATATACAGTCCGGCGTGCTCGCCTCTCGGCTAAGGAGGTCGTCAATCGTCAAAGAATCTATCTGATTCTGATAGTACTACGAACGTCTTGCCTTGCATGCCTGACAATTCTACGTAGCTTTTCCTTAAGTCTTTTCAGGTCAAGTTTAGGACATGACTAACCTATAAATCATCTAGACATTTGCCAATTTATATGTTTGGTAACTCATCTTTTATTTCACTTTAGTCAAAAATAAACTACAGAAGCAATAAACATGGGCCAATGAATCTGAAATGAGATTATAAAAACCGTTGAGAATTTTTTTTTTAAATATAAAATTAGAATTTGTCAGAAACCTTACCATTTACCCAGTACTTAAATTTTAACCTTGTTTTTTGCATAAGTAGAAATAAAATTGTTTAGTTTAAATTAGCACCCGGAATGAATATCTAATAATCAATAGATAAGTAAATTAATTTTATCACAAAATAGAGAAATAGTTTTTTAAACTAGTAACAATGATTAATTTTTAGTACCTACACAAACATTTTAAAACTAATTTTGTATATTGAAAATAATTATGGTGTCCCTGTAGTATTTATTCTCTGAAAGGGACAACAATTTATGTTCCTTAAAAAAACAGTTTCCTCTGCGTCAATAAACTAAACTTGAGAAACTTTAATCGTTATAAATAATTACTAACATTTCGTGACTGTATGTTGACCAATCTATGTATACTTGTATGCGATTGCAACATGAACTACTTATTGTTATCTTTATTGGACACGTCGAACGTTGACAGTTCTTTTTAGGGATCCGTATTCAAAGGGCCGGCCAAAAACGGGACCCTTGATTCCGCTCTCCGTCTCTCTGTCTGTCTGTCCGTCTGTCACCAGGCTGTATCTCATGAACCGTGATCGTTACACAGTTGAAATTTTCACAGATGACGTTTTTCTGTTGCCGCTATAACAACAAATACTAAAAACTAGAATAAAATAAATATTAAAGGGGGCTCCCATACAACAAACGTGTTTTTTTTTGCCGTTTTTTATAGATAATGGTACGGAACACTTCGTGCGCGAGTCCGACTCGCAAGTGGCCGGTTTTTTTCAACTTATTGATAATATTGTATCGTAAATTGCTGGACCTACTTACTATGTACAGACAACAGCTAAACGAAACGTCAAATTTTCTCAATCGATATTAATATCTATTTTTCAGACTTAAAGTTGAAAATCAGTTGGATAACCTTTAACTTTTTGGGTAGGACCTGCCATTGTTTGTACCTATTAGTTAAGTTTTTTCTTCAACTCTATTCGTGTAACTACTTACGGTCTTTCTTTCTGGTCAATGCGTTTTTCTTTCTGGTCAATGCGTTTTTTAAACTCGACAAACTAAAAAAAAATGTGTGATGGTTTGAGTTCATGGTAATTGAACCTCTACTGGACGTCTCAAAAGCAGTCTATTTTAACTAATACGAGTATTTACTGATTGTTATTAATTAACTTAAATATTCAGTGTATCATTACGAATGCCTCAACCGTTTTCCTTTGACTATTAAATTATTTTTTCAGAATTATTTAACACACTGGGGAATGACATACAATCAATAATAATCTCACTTAATATTAAAAATGTGAAAGTTTGTGAGGATATTTGGATGTATAGAGTTTGTGGCTCAATCACGCGTAAACGGCTGAACGGATTTGGATGAAATTTTGCACACATATAAAATAAGATCTAGATTAACATATAGGATATACTATTTACCCCGGTTCAAAGCTCCTTTAGAAATTTCGTTTGAGAGGACCAAAATGAATGGACCGCGCGGGCTAGTAGAACCTAAAACGACATAAGGGACTGCAGATAAAAAGAGATATATTACTCGTTTATGTTATTGAAATAGTTACATGTAAAAAATAATTAATTACCTTTTGTTGATTTATTTTCCACTCCTTTTGTTTCTCGTGTAAATAACTGTCAATTGTTTATTGTAAGAAACTAAAATTTAAGGTTTTATTATGCGGATAATTTGATTTCTCTAAAACAAAATTCCCTTTTTAAGTTTTTAAATTGGGGAAGTCCTTAAAATAAAAATAAAAGTTTATTAAAATAAAAAATATATAACGATCGTATACTTTATAAATCTTAGCTAAGCTTATGTAAAAATATTTTTAAAATATAATTATGATTAAGATTAAAATGTATCCAATTTAGTAGTTTCGTACTTTAAACCCGAAAATAAATCTCAGTTTCGGTATCAAACCCGCTGTTAACATTCAGCATATCCACATAATACATAATATTACTAGTAAGGGACGATTTTTTTGCTATTTGGTTTTTCGATGTCATGTTTCTGAGACAGCTCACGCGTGATTCGTGACATGTGTCAATGCCCAAAATGTTCAGTAAGATTTGCCATTTCATCATAAACAGACTAACAAACGACCACAACGTCGTTTGTTTGGTGAATGGGCCTTAGAAAAGTTGGATGAAGATCCACTTTTTTATCGAAAAATTGTCTTCAGCGACGAGGCTCATTTTTGGCTCAATGGATACGTCAACAAACAAAATTGTCGCATTTGGTCTGAAGATCAGCCAGAGGCACTTTAAGAGCTGCCAATGCATCCTGAAAAATGCACTATTTGGTGCGGTTTGTGGGCCGGCGGCATCATTGGGCCGTACTTCTTCAAAGATGACAATGGTCGTAACGTTACAGTCAATGGAGCAAGGTACCGTGCGATGATTGCCGACTTTTTTTGCCCAAAATGGAAGAATTGGACTTGGTGGACATGTGGTTTCAACAAGACGGTGCCACATGCCACACGGCGCGCGATACCATGGACCAATTGAGAGGCGAGTTTGGTGAGCAATTAATTTCACGTTTTGGAGCAGTGCATTGGCCTCCAAGATCATGCGATTTGACCCCACTAGACTATTTTTTGTGGGGCTACGTAAAGTCTCTCGTGTACAGGGACACGCCAGCCACAATTGCAGCTTTAGAAAACAACATTATTGCTGCCATTGGTGAAATCCCGGCCGAAATGCTGGAAAAAGTATGCCAAAATTGGACCTTACGTATGGACCACCTCAAGCGTAGTCGCGGGCAACATTTGCATGAAATTATCTTTAAAAAGTAAATGGCAAGCATTGATTTATCGGCTCAAATAAAAATTTCATTCACTTTTGCAAAATTTCTGTTTTTTTTTCATTTTCAAAAACCATGTGCTTAAAAAATCACCCGTTATATGGCATATGCATGGCATGTCATACGTTCACGATTCGAGTTCTCACTAGGTTTCACTGGACTCAAGCATAATTTACAGGAAGCCAGCGCTTGCATGCCAGCGAGACTGGCACGCCAGCGCTGGCAAGGTACTGGCTCGTGTAAACACCGTTTCGGGCCAAACAAAGCAAAGACAGCGCTGAGTAGCCGACTCTCGCAGCAGCAGGCAGTCAGCGAGTGTCATCGTGTAAATCATTCTTTAGAGCAGTGTTCCGCAAAGAGTGTACCGCGGCACAGTGTGCCGTGGTCATTAGTTAGTGTGCCTCGGAAAAATAAGGTTGTCTTATAAACTTATTTTTAGTAAGTAAGTAAGGGTAAGAAACCTATCGTTTTGGTTATGGTGTACCTCCAAAAAATTTCGTTTTCTGTGTGCCGTGAACACAAAAAGTTTGCGGAGTACTGATGTAGAGATCGCATGATCGGCGTAGGTACGATCAGTTGACCGCGTTACGATCTACCGCTTGCAGTGAGGAGGCTTACACTGACGGCCAATAGTTACAGATAGCGCATGTTTAGATAGTTTGGGCGATTAAATAAACACTAAAATTTATTAACAGGAGTTTATAATACTCAACAACAGTTTAATAGGTTATTCACCACACAGAAAAATGTCCAAGAGACCGAAAGATGAATCTGACTGGAAGATCTTGCTATCGCACGTATTTACGTTTTACCGTTTCACTTCTGGTCATAAGCCTTCCCAAAAGAGCACGATCTCCAGCATTTTAGGGTTCCGTACCCAAAGGGTAAAACGGGACCCTATCACTGAGGCTCCGCTGTCCGTCTGTCTGTCCGTCTATCACCAGGCTGTATCTTATGCATCGTGGTAGCTAGACAGTTGAAATTTTCACAGATGATGTGTTTTTGTTGCCGCTATAACAACAAATACTAAAAACCAGAATAAAATAAATAATAAGGGGCTCCCATACAACAAGCGTGTTTTTTTTGCTCGTTTCTATAGATAACGGTGTGGAACCCTTCGAGCGCGCCGTAGCCATTCCTATGTCGCCAGTCCTTCGTGCCGGGAGGCGTTTTACACTACGTTTCACCCGAGAACCCATTTACTCCACCTTTCATCAGTACTGCAGATGTGGGTCAAGATGTGCCCCTATTAAAATGCATTATGTACGGACAACAGCACGTCGACCTACCACAAAATGTCAAATGGCTTAAAGTTAAAAATCTATTGAAGAATTTTTAGACTTATGGGGTAGGTCGACGTGCTGTTGACTGTACCTCGTAACAACACCATAACATTATTTCTAACTTTGAACCCATAAGGCAATTAGTGTGTTTTTGGCACATAAATAAAAAAACATGACTATATGTTACTTATATTGTATATCTAAGGTTATTCATCTCCGGGTCATATGTTTAGGCATATTTTAGCGGCAAAACGTCGGCCGTTTGTTAAGTTTTGTTAGCTGATATTGTGTTGACACAGACAGATTTGTTTGTGTAATTTTTTACACATTTAGTTTCAAATATAATACCGGAAATGGAATTATTCTTGACATTTCCAAAATAATCTTGGATCTCTATCTTTACATAATTGTACATTAATTATGTTTAATCCGTGTAACTTTTACCACATAATAGTAGTGGGTACAGAAGACGCACTCTGCAAACTCATTCAAATAAAAATAAATCTTTCCGCACGAGAATAGTGTCCAATTTGGGTCGCATTCTCATCGCTTACCTACTGTTATAATAACCTAAAGGTCGCGCATGCAAGCTAAAATGTATCCAAAAGCTAAACTCGAGAGTTTCTATTTCTATGAAATTTCCAAACAGCTCGGTCACTCGCACGATTTGTTACAACTTACACCAGGGACTGTAACTAAATAATGATAAAAAACTGGTGGCGTCCAAGCTGCACAGCCTGGCTCACCGCCGCAAGGTTGCTTGCTTGCGGCTACCATCCGTTCTTAGTTGATATTCCCATAATCCACACTAAGCGCTTCTCATCATCTTTTATAATGCGCACAGCTAAAGATTGGAATTCCCTGCCTGCGTCTGTATTTCCGAGTGCATATAACCTGACTCTCTTTAAGTCCAGAGTGAATAGGCATCTTCTGGGCAAGCTCACTCCATCGTAGATCCCATCTATGCTCTAGAGCAAGATTGGGGTCAAGAGTAAGCCCATCTCAAATAAAAATAAAAAAAAAACTTCAAGCAATGGAATCAGGCAGTTGTTTCCTAATCTTTCCTATATTTAGGTACCTATCATCATTTCAGCTACAGGACGTCCACAGCTGCTGAACATAGGCCTCCCCCAGTGACTTCCAGATCGGCAGGTTGGAAGCGGCCTGCATCCAGCGGCTTCCTGCAACCTTTACCAGGTCGTCTGTCAACCTTATGGGTGGACGTCCCACGCAGCTGAGCTTGTCGCCACCTGGCCTCCATTCCAGAACCTTTCTGCCCCATCGGTCGTTAGTTCTACGTGCTATGTGCCTCGCCCACTGCCACTTCAGCTTGCTAATCCATCCGACTATGTCAGCGACTTTTGTTTGTTCACTGATCTCCTCATTTCTAATTTTATTTCTAAAGAGTGTTTCTTTGCGAGCATAGCCCTTTCCATAGCGTGCTGTGCAACTTTGAGCTTCTTTAAAAGGCCTATAGTAAGAGGCCACGTGTAACTTCATTAGAACCATATTGGTTAAAGTATATAACTATTAAGGCTAAGTAATAAATCAAATGCTGTCTTATTTGGTGTCTGACTCAGTTCAAATGTTGCAACACATCACCTGGTGCTTAGTGCAAAAGTTTTAAAGAAGACAAGGCTATTCTGTTAGTTTTGTCGCTCTGTCAAGGTTCAGCTGAGGACCAAAGTACGCAGTCACAACTATCATTCTTTATGAGCCATTAATCTTGTAATTAATCTTATTAAAGGTCCTCGTGAGTAGATAATTGGACTTAGAGTCCGTTAAAAACTGTTGGATTATTTACACACAAATTAAATTACTTAAAGCTAATGTTGTTAGGTGTTTTTTGCACTCTTTTCTATTCCATCCTCTTAATCTTTTTTTATGATATGGCACTCGACTTTTTTTTTATTTTCTGCTAAGACTCTGACCTTCTACAAATTTTGACCCTGCTTTTATATTCTTTATTCTCTTAAGGACTATCATTATCTTCTTCTTGTTTCCGATAAAATCTGGGAGATTCTTTTTTCCTATGTATTGCCAATTTTCTGGTTTTTAAAAAAACCTCCTTATTGGTTTTTCATTTGTCAAATATTTTTTATCCGATCATATTTAGCTATCACTTAATTGTAGAGTTTATACTGAATTAAAAAGAGTTCCTACTCAAATTAAATAATATGCTTTGATTCCTATGTAAAACATCGTAAGCCATAGGACGTCCACTGCGTATGTCCAACCTTTAAGAAAAAGTAAGCTTTTTATCGGTAAAAGATAAGAAAAACGACTTATTGGCATCAAGCCAAAAAAATTAATGTTACCTCTATAGGTAACACCTATTTTTTATATACAGGTATTTTGTTGTTTTTTGTTTATTTGTATATACAGGGTCTATTTATATACCCTGTATATAAAAAAACAACCTGCAAAAAAAAACATTTAAAATAAATAATTAAGTAAATTAAACTGTCAATCTTATTTAAATGAAACTACTTTTACGGATTATTTCGCGATTTATTAACATTTTATTTAACCTGACGTTTCGAACACTTTACAGCGTTCGTGGTCACAGGTAGACTAAGGTGTTATTCGTCTTTACAATATTTTGAAAAAACTATAAACTACCGTCACTCAGTTAATATTAATTTGTGTTCCTATCTACGCAAAAAGAGCTAACTGTATCTAGAGGTCTTGCAGTGCGGGGCCTAGCATGGGATTTCGTTAAAACAGGATCCCATGCTGGTGGTATTTTCCAACCATCTTCTCTGTTGAAATTCGGGTGTCATCTAATTTCAATTGCCTCCCGTAACATGCGAGGAACAAATCGTCGTTCTCTTGCAAGGACTTTAGGCTGGTCAAATCGTATGAAATGGTTGGGTGTATCTAAGGCATGTTCACTGTCAATCTTAGTGAAACTGAAGACCAAATTTCAATAAAACACAGAACTATTTAATTAATAGACAAATCACAAACAGTTAATTAGCCACTAGGTATTTACTGCCTGCAACTCGTACTTTCTTTCGAGGTCAAACATTTTCTTAAACCACTTTGATTGATTTGATTTTTGTACGTTAAAACAGTGGTTTAACCTGAGTCCCGGAATAGCAAATGCATTTTGAATAAGACAGTTAAAGCCTAATTTTTTACATAAACAAACTGAATAATTGACACTTTAGTAATTTGTCACACTCAAACAAAACCATAGACTTTAGAATTCGCTATAAATAAAACCATGGACATATAAATTCCTTGAATAAAACTAACTAATCTTATTATGTCACTAAAATGTTTGACATTTTTAATTGAATAAGAACCGGTTGGCCGAATCATTGACCGAGTTAGTGAAATTGTAAATACACAAACAAAGATAAACGAAATTAATTACACCATTTCGGTCACTATCAAGGTTGATAAGCTACTTAGTTGAAACCTCAGAGTAGTACAGAGATGAGAAAATAAGCTAAAAAGGTTTTTTGCCTCAATTGTTATTCTGTGTCTGACTCGGACAGAAGCTCCTTTTGACCAAAACGCTTTTGGGTAGTTACCTATATGTACAACTACCCAAAGAACCCTTCTAGAATCCATAAGGACATGGCTAGAATTTTGCATGGTATAGCCTGTCGATGGCGGCTAATAATAAGTTGAATACATAATTAAGCCAGAAAACACAACATCGAATTGAAATCGAAAAAAAACATAATTGACTTACAAAAAACATTATAACATCACCAAGACTAGACCAATTTTGAAAAAAAAAAATGGTTTTTGAAAAGACTTGAACTGGGTATCAAACTCGGGAATCTTTGCGTTTAAATCAATATTGAGTGAATAATTATAATTAGTAAAATACTTTAATAATTTATTAGAAAGGATGTTAGCATTTGTAAGCATATTAGGTAGTAATTTAAGTAGGAATTCATTCATTAAGTAATTTGCTTTTAAAAAGATGACAGATAGAGGCTATTTTTATATATATGGGAATAATAAGGGACAACGCCCCAAAATAAATGAATTTTATTTTATTTACTTTAATTATTCACCTATTTATTTTAAGGATGTAAGCTATAATGTTAGCTAGTAGGTTTCAAAAATACATAAGAACTTTAAAAGTTGAACTAAAACAGAATTTATTTAATAATGATCTCACCCAACCATGAGAACATACAAATATAGGATTATCATTGAATCTGAAAGGCGACGTAAAACTTTACGATGACGGTCATTCTATCTAAAATCTAGACTCCGAGTTAGGTATCCTTCGCTTGATATGTCAAGGCAATAGCAAATATCATTATTCACTAAAACGTACTAATGGTGATACTTAGTGTTAAGTTTAGATACATTGTTTCTTAATACAGAATATTCAATGTATCGTCGATTATGTTTGTATAAGATTTTATATCGGGTGTAAAAAAAGTCTCAACGAAGCCAATTACCACATATTCTACGTATTATTACGATCATTTTTTTCTTTAATACTATACCTGGAAAATGACGGGTTACCGAGTTATTGACAATCAAAGTTACAATTCTTTTTCAAAGATTTTTACAAAATTGACTTCTGTTTGATAATACTAAACTTTTTTACAAAGAAACATGATAAAAATGATCAGTACTTCTTTGTTCTGTGGCGTGCGCGCTACACATTGCGGGTAACAAATAAGTTATTTTTTTTTTATACCCAAAAATAAAAGTCCACCAGTTTTTTACACCCTGTATGTACTGGATGCTCGCTCTTGAACCTCGGTCGTTATGAACGTTATACAACGTGTAGAAGTATCAACTATCAGAAATACTCACATTAATTACATTATTTCTACAAAGTAATTCATTTATATCCTTTTTCTACAATGACCCACCCTGATAAGTATGTGGTCTGACAGGCATAGGCCTGCGGGTCTAAAACGGCCGCATTGGATGTTTCATTTTTAATCTGATTCATTTAGTGAAATGTAGCGGAAATGATTTGCAAACCCTAAAACGGCCACATAAATAAATGAATCATAATATGCAATTCATTTCATCAAATGGATCATATTTGATGACGTTAAAAAATATAGTGACGCGTCCAATCTTACTTTACGGTTTTTGTGAAAATGAATGTTTTTAACAACACAAAGGAACAAAATGTTTCAAAATACTCAAGTTTTGTGCGTTCTACAAATATCAATACAAAATAATAATAAAAATAACATTAAAATGGCGGTTCACCAATTTGCCATTTAATATGAATTACTCTTTTCATAATAAGTGGACCATATTACGAATTTCCATACAAAACTGTCAAATTAGATGAACTGCAAATATGAAATGTTCGAGGCTCATTTTATGATTCATCAAATAACATTTCATTTTATGATTTGCTAAATGAAACATATTATGAACGGAATATGAAACATCCAATGCGGCCGTTTTAGCCCCCCTGTTTTTAGGGTTCCTGTCCGTCTGTCTGTTTGTCTGTCCATCTGTCACCAGGCTATAGGTATCTCATGAATCGTAATAGTTAGAGAGAACCTCTAATAGAAGACCGAAATTTTCACAGATGATGTAATCCTGTTGCCGCTATAACAACAAATACTAAAAAACAGAATACAATAAATATTGAAGGAATGGGAGCCCCCATACAACAAACGTGATTTTTTTGCCGTTTTTATAGATAATGGCACGGAACCCTTCGTGCGCGAGTCCGACTCGCACTTGGCCGGTTTTTTAATTACGGTATCTAAATGAATTCCTTTATAAATCCATCAAAAGTAATCTGATAAAAGTACAGTCAACAGCACGTCGACCTAACCTACCCCTACAGTCAAAAATTCGCCAATAGATTTTCAACTTTAAGCCTGACATATAGAGATCATTTTCAAATAAGAAAATTTGACATTTTGTGGTAGGTCGACGAGCTGTTGTCCGTACCTAATACCTACACAAAGATAAATTATTCTGATATAATTTAAAAAACAAAATCCACGCCGATTTCGAGATAATCATTTATCATTATTTAAATCGAGTCGGTGCTCAAAAAAATAAATTAAAAATACCCTAAGCCACATTTCCTAAAGGTAATGTAATGTTTTTAGGCGAACATTCGTGATATTAGTGCGAGGAAACAATCGAGCAACGAGCTGCCTGGCACCACACAGTGTAACATTCTGATCTTATCCACCTAACAGACAAGACTACAGACTCTCACACCTTAGGACATATTTTTGTATTTTTACTGTAAATGCTTTATAGTTTAAAGAGTCCTGTTGTGAGAGAGAAATAAATTGATTTGATTATCCAATAATATTTGCAACGATATTTCTATCGGGTGTTGACGATTGATTAGAAAAAAACAGCCAAGTGCGAGTCGGACTTGCGCACGAAGGGTTCCGTACCATTATCTATAAAAACAGCAAAAAAAAAACCACGTTTGTTGTATGGGGGAGCCCCCTTAAATATTTATTGTATTCAGTTTTTTAGTATTTGTTGTTATAGCGGCAACAGAAATACATCATCTGTGAAAATTTCAACTCTTTAACTATTACGGTTCATGAGATACAGCCTGGTGACAGACGGACAGACAGACAGGCAGCGGATCCTCAGTAATAGGGTCCCGTTTTATCCTACCCTTTAACCCTAAAAACGCTGGCTTTGAGCAGATGTTAAAGTCTGGTTAGTATTTGAATTTAATATGACTAAAAAGTTTTTTTCTCTTTTCCAGATCTTTGAAATGAAAGAAGGTTCATTCCTGTACAACATGTGGGAGGAGCCAACATACAAACTGTACGCCGAAGTGTGGGTGTACAACTACACGAATGTAGATAAATACATGAGCGGGGAAGAATCTGCTTTGAAGTTAGAAGAAGTTGGACCATTTTTGTACCAGTAAGCATTTTAGGACTCCGTACCCAAAGGGTAAAACGGGACCCTTTTACTAAGGCTCCGCTGTCTGTCTGTCAATTTGTATATCTGTCTGTCTGTCTATCCGTCCGTCCGTCTGTCACCAGGCTGTATCTTATTAAACGTGATAGAGTAGAAATTTTCACAGATGATGTATTTTTCTAAAAACCAGAACAAAATAAATATCTAAGTGTGCTCCCATACAACAAATGAGAACTTTTTTTGCTCCTTTTTATAGATTACGGAGCCCTTCGTGCGCGAGGCCGACACGCACTTGACCGGTTTTAATAAAATTATACTACCTGTTGCTTGCGATATCCCATAGGGAATTTAACTGGGTTTAAAAGTATTCTACACGTTAATCCAAACCATATTTTATATGTGTCTAAAATTTCATCCAAATCCGTTCAGTAGTTTCTGCGTGAAAGAGTAACAAACATCCATACGCACAAACTTTCGCATTTATAATATTAGTAGGTTATCTAGTCAACTAGGTTAACGAAAGCGTTTGTCTGGGTAATGCGATAACGATAAAAAATGGTAGATAAAATTGTTTACAATCACAGAGATTATTACTCTTGGGTTGATTATTCCTCGTTTTTTAGAACTTTATTTTGAATTGAAATGTTACGTTAATTCTACAGTGGCAATACCTTGTTAGCACGTGTACAGATTTGGCAAATATGCCACCGCTTTTTATGTGGCGCTTTAGCGCAGATCTATTCGTACAACTAGAGTCTGCTTAGAACTGCAAATTCAAATAATTTATTTGAGAAAACAGGTTCCATAGTGTTAGAAAAATGCCTGTATCATTATTGAAATAAATATTTAGTTCGAACACCAAAAATCTTTGAAAGTCCACTGCTGGACATAGGCCTCCTCATAGAACGTCATAATTAGCCATTCTGAGCCATTTTCATCCAGCAGTTTTCAGCTTCTGTTCAATAACAAAGTCAACTTACCACATCAGTTTTGGTCCTGAATTTTATCTTCTTTAATTCTCATCTTCATCACTTCAAAATACGTCCAAGATAGGCCTCTCAATAGGTACTTCTTCAGACATACCTAATTGAAATTATACACCTTTTCCACTTTTAGAGAGTTCAGAACGAACAGCAACATTACCATAGATAAGGATCGGGGGACGATGCAGATCACTCCTCACACTGCGCTGAAGTTCCAGAGGAATTCGTCTCTGGCTGACACCAACGATGTCCACATAATGGCACCGAATATAGCTCTTCTGGTGAGTCCTACACTTCTAGAACATTCTGGCCCGTCGAGCTCAAAACGGGACCGACCACCATTGAGCGTCGGCCATTTTAACATTTTTTGCACCCTTCTAAATAGTGCTATCAGTTTTTCCTTTATTTTCTTGATTTTGTTTTTATTTAAGCATTTTACAAATTATATATAAAATAATTCATAGAAGCTGTAAGCAAGTAACTGTATAAACCTTGTGTCAAAAAGGATAAATGATAAAAAACAATCTCGGTGAAGATGAAAGTTATGTATATATTTATACTCGAAAGCCTTTGCCTTGCCGTGGGACGGCAAGCGATGCTCCAGAGGTAAATTAAGAAGATTGTTCAACCTTTCCTACAGTTTTAACAAAAAGCTACCAATCTGAAATTCTTCTAGGGGAGGCTGTTCAGCAGTGGACGTTGAGGCTGAAATGATTACAGTGGGAGCAACTGTGCTCAGTTAATGTTTAATTTTCCTTCTTCGTTTATGTCCCTATTTAGCAGATTTCTAAAGAAGATGGCCAAATAAATATAGAGGTAGCATTGATATTTGGTATATTTTCTGCTCCAATATCTTAAAATCAGTAATCAGTATCTTACAATCAATTTCGATTCTTAAAAATCTTCAATGATTTCATTTAAACTGATAATTGGTTGACATATATTTATATCCTATTAAAACAGCTCCGTTATAGGATTGAATACAATTTCAAACAATGTAGCAATATTGTAAAGTGAATCGTAAGTGGTTGTCTCATAGACATCTTGACTCCGAGTATTTGCTTGGCTCACGTGCACCTCTTGAAAAACCAAAACCATGCCCTACTCTTTGCAATAAGTGTTAACGTGAACGATAAAAGATACTATGTACCAGTATGCTTATTTTTATATAACGCGGACACAGATTTTAGAGAATTATCAAAATTGTAGGCGACCACTGCTTCAATGCAATCACTATTACAATTTTGTTTTATTCATACAACCGGTACTCTTATTCCCTAAAAATTTGCAATCAGCATAATCGCGCAGTCATTGCCCGATTTATGGTAAGTATGTGTCAAAATCTATGGGCCGCACTGACAGTAGATTGCTTTGTTTTTGTTTTTTGCTGTCAATTTACGATTTTAAAACCAGAATTGTACAATTATCGCTATTGCATTGCTTTTGCAAGATCAGGAATCAGGGTACGGGATCTGTTATGTACGGGGAAGTAAACTTTATTTTTATTTTTAGATACATGTCGCGTCGTAAAATTTGCATTTGCGCATTGGAACCGTCCCCTGAAAGAAATAATTTAACTAAAATTAGACCCGTATATCAAATAAGAACTTCGTCACCATTACTCATACGTAATTAGTAAATTATATATGTTAAGCCATACTCAATATCAACTTAGTAACAATAAAAAATATTATGACTTAGTGTTGTAATAGGTTTATTGCTAATTGATATAGCATTATTTCTTGGCATTAATTAGCCCGTCAAACAGTATTTACCTTGTTGTATAATAAAATGTACGGTCATTGCACTTCATAGGGCTGTCAATAAGGTATTTTAGTCTAATACCTTAGGGCCCAAACAAATGACTTAGTCGCTGCACATAACAGTCACCCTACCGTTAAATTACGAGTTTAGTCTATTGATAATAAACTGGTACGCATTGAGAAATAAGTTTAAAATCAACTAAGGAAAGTTTTTGTAATAAGCTGCTGACTGTAATTACCGAATTTTGTCTGGATGTCAACTGCCTGCTTCTTCCTGCTAGTTTGCAAGTGCGTTACTTCGTACAAACTTAATTAGATCAGATTTTGCCACGTCGTGCAGAGTCTCATTAATACCATTAAAATTATGTCCATCATCATCATCATCATTTCAGCCACAGGACGTCCACTGCTGAACATAGGCCTCCCCCAGTGACTTCCAGATTGGCCAGTTGGAAGCGGCCTGCATCTAGTGGCTTCTTGCAACCTTTACCAGGACGAAATCAAATTAAAAAAATATATAACTATTGTAAATTAAATTATGTCCACTTACGGTTAAACACACGCTCCAGAAATGACATAATATGTATGGCCTCAACATTAAACTTTTGTCTTGGCATGCCCTAGTTATCAAGACGAACAGAGAGCAAGGGAAACTGTAAAACAAGTTCGCGAATTTGTCTCCGATAATTTGGAATTAACAATTCAACTAATAAACCTTCAAGATGGTAACCCTAAGGCCTAGATTTTCTACAAGGCTAACCTTTACGATGTCTATAGTAATATCGTTCACAAATTACCGAAATAAACAGTAGTCAATACTAACCAATGGTTATAATTTAGGTTAAAACCGGCAAGGCTAACTGCATTCTATACTGGAGAAGGGTCTAGAACAAGCTATTGGCTGCATTGAAGGACTTATTATATGTTTAGAATTAGGTATACCTAATAGTGGTATTTATTTACAATGTAAGGGAATAGTTACTATGTTACAAAAAAGAAAAAAAAATACATGCTACTATATCAATTCATCCTGACATTGTCGTCTTAAGTCACATATAATATAAGATATTGTTAATATCTTATATTTTCTACCATTTTAACCATATTGTGTATGATACATTACATCCAACCTATGTTCTGATGTACATGGGACCATAGGTAACGATTGCGTGATTGGCTAGTAATGCGACGCGCCTGCAACACCGGCTGGGATTGGTTGTTAGCTCCGCGCACACGCGTCTCTGATATTATGATCGTCTCGTAAAATCGCCATCTTTGCCCCACCGCTCAATATCAGTATCAGATTCTTAAACCTTGCAGAGAAATCTAGTCAGTACATCTTGATCACCCCGGTACAAACTCAATTGAGCAGCATTTTATTTGTTTTCGACAATGAAATTTCTGCGCTTTGAGCTTGGATCCGACTAACCGGTCAGTCCTAAACCTTAGTTCTAGGCAGACAAATCAAATCAAATCAAATTCTTTATTTGCCTCTAAATAGGGTGTTTACAAAAAATTGTGGATGGTTAATTAACAGTAAGGTTCTTATGCCTATTTAGTTACGCAGATTCATAACATGCAAATAATTAGTATACTTAAAATGTGCTATTATTACAATTTAAATTGGTTCATTATTATTATTAAATTTATTATCATCCATTTAATACATATATTCGTCTTAATTAAATTAATATGTTTTATGTTTAAAAAAGTCGTCGATTGAGTAGAATCTACGACAAGGTTTAAAGTGACGCCTAATAAAATCGGACTGCCCAGGCAGTCCACCTAAAGTTGAATTATTTGTTTCCTTCATCAGGCCATCAGTACACTGCTTGCCGATAGATTGGGGTACTTCGCCAACGCAGGTGCCTACTACTCCATCAACGCACTTGGCTCCAAGCTCTTCAGAAACCTCACGGTGGAGGAGCTGCTATGGGGCTACGAGGACCCCATAGTGACCATCGCCAATGGTCTGCTGCCTGGCTGGATAGACTTCCAGAAGATCGGCATTTTGGACAGGGTATGTTGAGAAACCAATAACCTATGCTGCAATAGTAAATTTCTGGAAATAAGAGGATAAATAAAAAGAGTGATGTGTTTCCGTGATGATGATTTGAAAGGTAGATGACGACCTAAGAAGAGAAGATAAATAGACATGAATAGATTGTGGGGGATGACATGACTGAGAAGGGAGTAGATTGACTCGATGATGAGTGATCAAATTTTACTTATCACGCAAAAATGTTGAATTTAACTCGAAGCATTTGATTTTAGGTAGTATTTTAGTGGGTATTACCATTTTTGACTTGTTCGTCAACTCACGCGCCTGAAACTCGCGAGTGCACGTGAGTTGGCACCTTCCGATTTAACATATTTTTTGTCGTCGATTATCGTTATTCGATAATGTTAAAAATCAATGGTTTTCTTTTTTACAGTTCTACGCAGAAAAGATTGAGACAGCTGAAATAGTGATTGGTGATGTTAACAAAAGGTTCTCCATAGTCAACTGGAACGATTCTCCGGGTATCGTGGAACAAGGTTTCACGGATTTGAACACTAGGTAAGTTTATTACGACAAGTATAATTAGCTTACGTCAGTACACTGCTCTCTCTCTCTCTCTTTCTCTGAATCCACAGGACTTAAGATATTTATATAAAACTTAAAAAACCGACGACCATCAGGTGGGAATCAAACCCACGGCCCATCGCATACCAGGCGAGTGCTTTTCCAACAGAGCTACAACTAGCGGCACAGATGTTGAGCACTGGGCGAAAGATGCGCAGAAGACCATTATGATTACGTGGTTGGCTAGTTGTGCGATGCGCCTGCACCGCCGGCCGTGATTGGTCGTTAGCTCCGCGTACACGCGTCTCTGATACGATGATCGTCTCATCCAGCGTTGCATCTGATCAATGTTGAACTATACATATAGCTAAGTAGTATACACCGATATAAATGATGTTGCAAATATTTAACTATCAGTTAAGATCAAGGGGGTAACCATGAACTCCTAAAACAATCTCAAAAATGTCAAATTTCGTACGTAATGATGTACGAAATTGACAGATTTGAAAGAGTTCATGGTTACCCCGCAGAACAACTTAACTTGACATTGGCGGAACCAGTGTGCCGCAGAGCACAATTGCTTCCATTAAAATAAAAAATGGAATTAAACGATTTAAAATTTTTGATCTCAGCCAATTGCCATAAAAAAATGCCAAAAAAATTGATAAAGAATAATATCACGTTTCTTTTTTGCAGTATACCTTGCAACCGCGTAGAAGGAACTTACGAGGGTCTGATGCTGCCTCCCAACTACCCAAAAGAACGTGTCATCAACATTTTCAGAAGACAAGCATGCAGAATTTATCCATTTGCATTTTATAAGGAAGTCAATGACAAATATGGATTCAATTACTATAGGTAAATTACATTTCATAATGCATAATCCTTTAACTATATACGACGTTAAATAATTGCACTTAGTAATTAAGAATTCGATACATACTGCTTATACCGTTTAAAATATTTTTAGATTTATAATAGATATTAATAGAGAGATAAATAGTTTAATTTTCTTAGGAAAGATTTTTGTGTTAAAATTGTCAAAGATATTATACTTACATACAAAATACATTCTATTACTACGGTTTAAGGCCTAATTAAATTGTACACAATTGTTCTTTTTATTGTTATAGATTCAGAATGGAACAGTCTGCCTTCAATACCTCTTCTCCTTACGCCTGTAAATGCCGAGAGAACTGCCTTCCTGATGGCTTCGTCGATGTTTCCAACTGCTACTATGGTAAGTGTGAGACTGGAACTAAAATTCTAGATATTGAACATCTTCCAAAGTCCCAACACACGCAGAAATTTTTCCAATTAAAGGTGCAAGTTCGTATAGCAGGAGCAAACGACGTGTCCTCGCGTCATGTCGTCATGACACGTCGTAACGATATGTCACTTCAGTCATAATCGTCCCTCCGGCGTCAGCGGCACTACTGCGGGGTAACCATGAACTCTTAAAACAATCTCAAAGTTGTCAAGTCTGTCAATTTTGGTACGTCATTACATACAAAATTCGACAGATTTGATAATGTTTGACAGATTTGAGATTGTTTTAAGAGTTCATGGTTACCCCGCTGATCTGCGGTTGGACGATAGTGTCGTCTATCCGACGGCGCGTCGCTAGCTTCGTGTCGCTTGCCTCGAATGTAATTTCATAGAAAAACATAAAAACCAGTAGTGTCGACACGACACGTCGTCTGCTACTGTGTGGTGTCGGCTACGAACTGGCACCTTAACCCTTCAACTCCCAAGCGACAACCGGTTTCCGCACCTACCTTTTAATTCAATTGTTATCCAGCTCACGTATGTAAGTTACGTACGTATGTTGTAAGCTCGATAGTATTATCGAGGGATTTAAATTGTTTTTACCGGACTCTTCTATGCTATAAATAATCTCTCCATCAATTTCTGAATGTCATCTAGGTACCTAAAGTAAGAAAAATATTGTTGTTAATAATAAGACTGCATCAGTTATGCAGTTCTAAAGTTATTTTCTGTAATTTTTTAGATCCTGTTTTTTGATTATTTTCTTTTGCGTTTTAGGATTTCCCATTACCCTATCCAAGCCTCATTTTCTGGATACGGATCCAGTACAAATGAGCTACTACGAAGGCATGAAGCCAGACCCTGAAATACATAGCTCTCATTTAGATTTAGAACCGGTAAGTTCAAATATTTGTATTTACATACAGCTATAATTTAGAAAGTTACATGGTTAGTTTTTACGACTCATACATTCAGGATTTACAGTTTACTGCTAATAGACCTGTTGAGCTCATATTTAACCTCTTCTTTCTATTTATTGCAGACTTTAGGAGTACCATTGGCGTTATCATCGAAGATCCAAGTAAACTTGGCAGTTAGGACATCTTCAGGGAACCCTATCACCAAGCCATTCAAGAACAAAGTGGTTCCAATGTTGTGGCTTTCTTTGGTAAGGGTTATGAATATTTCGTTACTTTTCTGGACGTTTGTTGATTAATAACTGAAATTGTGAAGGCAATGGTTAACGTTGATTACATCAACAGACACTAATAAGACAGCTTTATGTGTTTCATCTCTAAATCAGCTTGTTGAGAAACGATTATATTAAAAGTAAAATTACGATCCATTTTGTTTGATTTGATTTAACTAGCTTGATAAAAGGCAGTATAAAATTCCCGATTTACGAGTCCAACGCTGAAATTATGTTAAACTAGCTGACCCGGCGAGCTTCGTACCGCCTAACAGTATTTTTTTCATCAGCTTTTCCAATGTTTTTATTATTTATTCTGCTATTCGGAGCGGGGACATATCCAACAAAATTATTAACCATAAAAATCGGTCTAGCCGTTCTCGAGTTATAAATGTTGTAACAAACACGACTTTGTTTTAAATATTAAGATTATAAATTTAAGTAGTCACTTAGAATCACAAATAGCTCTAAATGTCATCTGCGGACAGCAGACAGGAGTTTTATTTTCCCTGTTCTTGTAAATGAAGAAGCATTAACTATTGTCGTATTATAAAATCATGTTTCTGCACAAAAATATCAATGTTTATTTATTTTTATTTGTGTTTCTCTTACCAGTTCTGCAAGGAGCCTCCACCCAAAGTCTTAACCCTTCTACGATTACGACTGGTCATCGCTCCACCCCTGATTATCACTATTGAGGCTTTCCTGCTCCTCATCGGAGTTTACCTTGGCATCCACGGCTTCTACCGTACTTGCAAACCGAAGTACACCATCATTGAAACAAATGACGACAGAAAGAAATGCCTCCCAAGCCCAGACTTCTTCAACGTAACCGAAAATACAGCTTTCAATGATGATGATTTGTTAGCCAAAGAAGCAGTTTCTCTACTGTCTATCAGAGAAGAGGATGTAGAAATGCCAAATCTCATTATTGACACGTGAAATGTCTAACAAAAAGACTGAATCTGATGATAGTTTGACAAAAAACCCGCCTATTGGTAGAACCTGCTTGATATTTTATTTAATGAAAGCAAAACTTTGAAAATTCATCTTGCCATTTTATCTTTTAGCTTACAAGAATTCGGAACCGCGAAGCGTGTAGCGACGCGTCCAAGCGTTGAGTATTGGAAGTAAATTTTTTATACAAAGAGCTTGATAGCAACACCGGGAGTGTTGTTATTGCTATGCAATTTAAGTAGTACTACTTGATCGCTCCGCTCCACGCTCCGCAAAAAAATGTGGCTAGAGCGTTTTCTCGTTTTTACTAAAGCGCTTTAAGCTTGTTTTAAATTAATTATTGTATGGTGTGGAGGTTTAGAGTTAGAAAAGGACTTACTATTTTTAAAAAGATTTAAGTTTTTAAGTTTCGACAACGTAGTGACACTACTAAGTAACTTTATTCTAATGCTAATTAATTTTCTACTAGTTTTAGGTATCCCTGAAGGACACATTGTGAACAATGCTATTCGTTTCTGGAATATCATTGTGTCTAGTTTTAATTATTTATGAATTAATATACACAGGAAAATAAAACGTAAAATTATACCTGCTAAAATTAACAAAAGACTCAAATTTTTGAAGGAACGCTTTTACACTGTTATTTTTTGACGTAAATTCGGTAAACGTCTTTCGAATCGTATACTAACTAAGAAATTACTATTATTCTAATGGAAAAGTTGTTGTACTTTATAAATATAGGTTCGTATGACATAGATCAAGGTGGACAAATTAAAGTTATTTTACGTTACAATAGTGTTAGTTTGGTTACCCAAGGGCTCAATAATTTTTAGGGTTCACCGGACGAATTATTTTCTGTGGCAAGTTTTGAATGGGTAAAATCTAGATTACCCGTTGAATTTTTTAAGAAGATGCGAAATTGTAGTAACAAAACTATATAGTTTGAGTATGTAATAGAGCTTAACTTAATTTTTTACTTAAAGATCTAGTAATGTAAAACATTTGTTTGTTGTGTAGGTACCTACATTACATTACTTATTTAAACTACTATGATATTTACACCGGATATTAAATAACACTTAAATCTGTTATTATAATTATAACCATTAAAGTTTATGGACAACGAGATGAAGCAAAACGTTCAATGGTCATAATAAAATTATGACTCAATGTCATGATTTCGCTATGACAGGCGAAACTAAAATCACTTTACTCTGAATGCAAATTAAGTAATAAAGTTTATTATTTTAAGTATTCTTATCTGTTTTACGATTGAATATGCCTCTCAAAATTTGTAGAAACACATTCTTATTAAATGATCTGTTTCTTTTACATAAATCTCAGATATAAACTAAATTATAAAATAAATTGAACAGAGAAAATTGTGACGAATGTTAGTCGCGACCTCTATTCGAGGCTGCGTGGCCAGAATGACATAGTTATCGGTTCAAGTTCATACAACTTATTTATTCTGTTGCATAACATTTGTTAACATAAGTCAAGCCATTTTTAACACCAGGTTCATGTTAATCTAATATCTATACTAATATTATAAAGAGGAAAGATTTGTACCTATTTTTGTATGTTTGTAATGAATAGGCTCAAAAAGTACTGGGCCGATTTAAAAAATTGTTTTACCAATAGAATGCTACATTTTTCCAATTTGACATAGGCTACATTTCATTTTGAAAAAAATTAGGGATCCTTGGTAAAACTTGAACAATGTAACCGAAGGTGTAGAAAAATGAGTCTTAAAATGTCTTTCGTCGAATGCGCTGCCGAAACTATTAGCGATAATTGTCTACCCCGTGCGAAGCCGGTACGGGCTGCTAGTGTTAAATATTTAGAGAAACACGTATTTATGCAATAATGTAAACTAGAGCTGACAAGCTTGCTGTTATCATCAAGTTTTGTAATCAAATTATAACATTGGCGATATAATACAACAAAAAAATTGTCCGTCTTCTTCTTTGCGTGTCAATTTAGGCTTTTATCTATGTGAGGATCATACCTCAGCCACTGTGACTGATATAGCATTATCGGTGGTCTTGTAAATCTCGCGTGTGCAGGTGTTGGGACACGCAGAGCATGATAGGAGATGTACCAGGGGGCAAATATCACATAGATATGCGCTCTTCAAGCTGTAACCCCACCTGTGCATGTTCTCCCTGCTTCGGCCTATTGAATCCGTAGCCTATTTAAAGACTTCCAAGTTGCCCAAGGTAGATCATGTCCAGGGAAGAGTCGCTCTGATAGCTCTATATTCCGATCTATGGGATATTTCTCCTTCCGTAGTTATAAACGAGCGTCATTAGCATTCCCGTCCAGAGGAGGAACTTCCTTAGTAAAGTTATAGCGACTCTTTAGCCTTTGGGCCACCGGGACGTAGGGGTGTAAGGGGTGCTGCAAGACATTTTCTTTTTTAAGACGACAACGGCTTAATGTTAAAAAAAATCCCGTAAGTCAGTGATGCTACGGCCACACTACCTTACCGCTTACCGCCCGTTTACCGCATTGATTATAGCATTAAATTACTGCCCAAATTAACGCCATAAGTGGTGTGGTTACACTGGAAATTACCTAGATATTACCGGAGCTATTGCTTATCGTCATATGCCATATTGATTGACATTGTAAAATTATGGCCATAAATCGTGGCTACACCTAGGTGTTGTTGTAATTATGACCGTAATTATTGCCATATCACGGTAGTTTGGCCGTAGCATGAGAGTTAAGATCTAGCTATGGGCATGTGACAATTTACACTGGCTGATTTGTCAAGTCCGTCCACTTGGTGCTTATGGCAAATCAGCCAGTTCTGTATGCAACCGACCCCTTCCTCTGTTTCTATTGTTGCGGCTACAATATTCGCCACGAATACTGAGCGCTTTGGGATACCTACGTGGGGATCGTTTAGCTCATCTACGAGACGATCATTGTATCAGGAGGCTTACTTTGAAAGTATTTCGTTCATTTGGACGTATTAACTTACCAAATCAAAATAACCATTCAGTTGTATCAAACCATTGACAATTTGTGAACTATTGAAAACGGTCGTGTTTTTTACACGGCTACTTGGAGTTAGTCACATTTTGTCAAAAGATTGACACAATTACTGGTTATTTTGATTCGCTCGCTGGCCCAATACCTGTTTTTTAAGTTATTCAAAATTTAGTTTCAATCGATCCCCGTTACATTACTATCAAAAACCATAATTTCGTAGAACTACATATTCTCTAGTACAACATCAAAAAGTTCTAGAGTGACAGAAAACGAAACAAAACAAATTCAACAGTAAGTACGTAAAGTACGTAATATATATATTTTTTTTAGTTGACGAGGCTACCTATTAATTAATCATTTTCAATCTTTATGTTACTGGGATCGGATCGAAACTTAATATTGAAAAAGTTAATATTACGGTTATGTATAGAGGGGTTAGGCTCGGGCTTTAAGCCGGAATATAAGCACCCGGAATCGGCTTTGGGTAAGCCCGGATTCAATCCGTGGCTCAAACAATAGGGTCATTTTTTGAACGGGTTTTGAAAATTCCGGCCGGAAACAGCTGCTTATAGTCCGAGCCTATAAGAGCTCTTGTCATTTGCGTAACTTTTGAGTCCATCTGGTAATATAAAAAGTGTTTGGTAAACAGTGTATGAAGATTTTTTAAAGTCAATCATGTTAATGACATCGAATAAATAATTATAAAAAAATTTATAAATTTTGTAATAATGTATTTTAACCTTAATTAATTTAATGCCATGTGATATTAGAGTTGTACATAATGTAGTATAAGTTTTGTAAATATTATGTAAATAGGAGAATAAAATACGGTGAAATGTTTTTAAAATATTGAAGTTGGAAATAAAACTTAATTTAATTTAAGATGGTCTTTAATTTATGAACAGTTTTTATTTTAGTTAGAGAGTTGGTTCCATAAAACTTAAGAATGAGAAAATCTTTAAAGAATCTTTTCCTTTCTTTACATAAATAAATAAATAACATTTTAGAAAGTAATACTATAGTATCTTTTATATAATATTAACAAAAGTAAATCAAAATATTAACTATAATTTTTAATCACAGATCTTTGAGTGGTTCTAATAAAGTTTGTGAACAAAAAGTAAATTTAATTTAAAAACTGAATAATATTAATACTATGTTACATTAAGGTCACTTAAAATAGTCGCTAATAAAATCGTACATTATATTACAAATTAAATTAGTTCATTACACACTAAATAAGAGACTAGAAATTATTTAAAATATTAGATTATATATGGTAAAATGTTGGTACAAAACCTGAAGCTTACATCTCTTTGTTAAAAACTACCAGATTGAAGGAATTCAAAATCCCTGAAATTGGACCAAAACTGGAATCATTGCTTTCCAGCTATAATTCCAGTTAAGGTCCAATTTCAGGGACAATAACATAAAAAAACGGTAAACTCAAAAAAATATTAGTGTTTGTTTTGTCAAAATAGAAAATAGCAAAAGTCGTTTTTGTTCTTTTCTCAATCGCATTGAACACTGTTTACTATTTTATTTTGGATAAAAAATTTACAATTTTGAAGCTCAACAAAATTCTTATTAAATAGTTACAGTAATTGTACAACATCGGAGTCTACTTGTTTAAAAATAATAAGTATAATTTTGTTTATAACGGGATCCGAAATAACATTAAATTTCGTCTACTTTTAAACTAAAGAAATAAGGCCTTTCTGGCCTGCACTTTTGAAAATCTAATCATCATCATCATCATCATCATCATCTCAGCCACAGGACGTCTACTGCTGAACATAGGCCTCCCCCAGCCGAAATGACATTGAATTTCGTCTTCTTTTAAACTAATGAAATCTGGCCTGCACTGGTGAAAATCTAATCATCATTATCATCATCTCAGCCACAGGACGTCCACTGCTGAACATAGGCCTCCCCCAGTGACTTCCAGATCGGCCGGTTGCGCGCGGCCTGCATCCAGCGTCGTCCTGCAACCTTTACCAGCAGGGCTAGCATGCGCAACACGATAAAATTTTGTTGTGGCATTTTATCGACTTTTGACGTTCGACGAACAAAGAAAAAACCAAAATATCATGCAATGCCGTGTCATAACGTAAAAATAAGTAGCTAGGAAGAACGGGAGACCCTGAAAATATTTAAAAAAAGGATTCGAGACGTTTGTAATTAGGGAAATTGACAAATATCGTCGAAGACAAAATTAATCTTGTCTATCGATAAAATAACCGATGCGCGCATGCTAGCCCTGCAGGACGTCTGCCCACCCAGTGGTGCCCACCACGCCTACGCTGCGCTTGCCGGTACGTGGCCTTCATTCCATAACCTTTCTGCCAATCTTTCTGAAAATCTAATAAGTAATCTAAATCACCAAAACGACGTGTAAACTTCAGTAAAAACTAAAACAAAAGTTGTACTCTAAATTCTAATGGCGAATTTTCATATTAAAGTTTGCAACCAAATTCTAATCTCTTTTTTATTAAGGGCATCTTTCTTGCTCGCCTTCTACTAAATAATAATACATGTTAAATAAAAAAGTTGTTTAAACTGTTAAAACAAAACCTATCTGTTTATAATAAAAAAAAATCTTGTATATTCCATCCGAAACAAAATACCGTACTTATACCGTAATTCTCAAGATGAGTTAAATATCTTATTAATTTATTAGGACGACTTAAATAAGTACGTTCGTAATAGTGTATTTTTTCTTTTTTTACAACATCTTATAAATAATTAAAATTATCTCTTATTAGTAAAAAAAAACATCAAGGTCTCGGTTTGCAGGTAAGTATTGGTAACTATATTTAAAAACTATTTAGTAATTTAACGTAAATTATGTCTATAATGTCTGATATCAAAACTATATTTTATATTATAACAGAAATTGTCTGATCTGCGAAAATAATTGATTTAATTATAAATAGAAAAAAAAGAATATAATAAAAGCCTTTTTATGCATAATAAATAGCTATTTCACCAACATTTCTATTCGCACAGTCAAAACAAAACACACTCTAAATTTCAATCGATTCACTCGTAATAAAACTTAATAGTATTATCCGTTTACCTATATTAATGAGTAAAGTTAATTGCCAAATTAGAGTGTCTTCCCATCAGCCCGGGTTGTTTTGAGAGTTAGTTGGAATAACTAAAAACACAAATGCCAAAAACTTTTCTCTGCAATATCTATTCGCAGCAGAAATTTTGCTCACTATTGAAAGTCATCCAAGAAATTAGATACAATTGAGCAAAAATAAGAGCACACAAAAAATAACATCCACTTAACTATCATTCTAAGTCCCAGGACAGTACCAAAACACAAAAAGTAGAACTGTCATCCCCTTAATAAAATTTTCACACTTTTGCGTATAATCGCCATTAAAAACCCAACACTCTTGCAAATGCAATCCACTAACTCATAATGCTTGGTCAATCTCCAGAACCCATTCCTTGACAAACTACGTAGCATACACATGGGTGTAGATCCAAGAAACGTAATGAGCTACGTTGGTATACACGTCTGGCACTCCTCGCCTTGCACACCCAGACCCGAAAGAGGTGAGGCCGCGCAACTCCCAGCGTCCTCCCGATCTGCACTGTAGAGGTCCTCCGCTGTCACCCTGGAAGTGACGAGTAGAGTCAATGAATATTGATACTATTTAAAAACTTAATTAGCAAAAAAACATATATAAGGCCTGTTTCACAATGTTTCTACAGATAAAGTGCTAAATTAACAGATTAAAATATTTAAAAGGATTAAAGTTGGTCAATTAATGTGTCACAAAGCGCTATTTGACAGTGGTGAAACGCAAAAATAGTGTTTATCCTTAAGATAAGTAACAAATCGCAGTTTGGCCAATGGTGAGAGGAGACGATGCTGCCCGTCTTCTTATGGCGGTTCTCCTGTAGTCGCCTCTTACGACACCTAAAGGAAGAGAAGGGTCAAACTGCGATCGCCAAACCGCCTGCCAAGCGTGGCGATTATGGCAAAATCCTCCTTTTGGAGGCCTGTGTCCAGCAGTGGACTGATATAGGCTGGTGATGATGATGATGATGAAGTAACAAATAGCCTATACAGAACTAACACAGAACTAATCTTAACATTGTGAAACAGGCGCTTAGAATGGCATAATTTTGATGATTATTAGACCATAATTAATAATTCCGCAAAATAAATACATATGATTTTCCAATGTTGGTGACGAAATAATTTTTTTTTATAGGCATCACACTTGCAATTCATAAGATTTGAACATGGTCAATATTAATTCACAGAAATACTGTTGAGATTAAAGATGTTATTTAACTGCGCATAAAAAAATTGAAAATTTTCAATAAATTGCCAAAAAGGTTATAAAAAAAATTAGTTTTTTTAAACTTTCCATGCTAAATTGTATAATTTCATAATGACAACCATCCCAATATAACTTTACCTTTATGTTTATTATTGTGTTTCGTTATCAGCATACATTTTTGTAAATGACAAAACAGTCACAGTCAAATAAAACATCGGAAACTAATTACAAAGATAATGATCAGCGAATAACATTTAATGCTTGACAGATCTTTTAATTCTGCTAATTTACCCATTTGATAGTTTATTGATAACAGTAATTCTAAATGTGATTAAGATAAAATAGCTAACGATAGGACAGGTTGGTAGATGTCAAATGGGGTTATCTAAATTACATTTTAATTATTAAATCTTAATCGTAACATTTTAATCGGAAAGGCTTACTTTCCATTTTATGATATTTATCGGTCGTTTTTATGCCGAGCTAAAATTTGACTGTCTTTTTATTGGATTATCAGCTGTCTATTTTCTGAGTTGGCACATTTTTATAGTAAGAGTTGTGTTTATTTGACTTTATTTCGACTTACCACACAAGCACCAGTGCTACCGTCAGTGCTACCAGCGCACAAATGCCCCTCATTTAGAGGCAGAGTCAAAGAGTATCTATCCCTGCAGATCCTTAACGGAAGAATTGGTACTTCTGCTTCCAACAGCACATCTGTTAAAGTTCCATTTGTTTGTTCTCTACCCCACCCTGTTGCGTAACACTCATCTTTAAAGTCTAAACCATTATTGTCATCTATAAACGGGTCTATTTCTTCACCAAACATCAGTTTTTTATCACTCCTATTAACATTCACTTTCGGAACTTCTTTAGCTAACTGATTTTTGATAAGTCTTACTACACTATCTAAAGTGGCACTATCGTATACTAAATCACTTCTTTTCTCACTATCACTTCTGTATAGTTCTTCATTCTTCTCTGTTTGTTTGTCACTATCGTTAGCAACTCGGACATTGTACCTCATATTCTTATGTTTCTTAGTAAACCCAGAGAATATGTTCTTCGTCAGATTTCCCAGTTTCTCTAAATACTTGGTAGCAGTATCTGGGTTAGGTTTTGGAGGTTTGGAAGCTTTTTTTTTGACGGGTTCAGGGCTAGATACAGGTCTCATGAAGAAAGCTGATCCTTTTTCGTTGTAGCTGGAGATAGGAGGCTCAAAGGAGGGGAGGCAAATTGTGCGAATCTTACTGCCAGCGCTGACGTCTGCCGGTTTTGTCATTTTCATGAGTGCTGAAATAGATAAGAAAGAGTTTTAATTAGCTTCGCCTGATAGTTGATACATTGATTGTTACACTTGGGTCTGCGGCGCAGACCATAAGAGACACTGCGCCCACTATCAGGACGGCACGGCACAGGGATTTTTAGGAAAACGTTCCTTATTATTATGAAACTAAGGTTAAAATTTATAATTCAGTATATATTTAAGCATACCGCGGCTTGCTGAGACCACTATCGTTGCAATTTTAACCCAAGTTAGTGCTATAATTTTAAGGTAATTTCTGTTTGTCAACAGTCTCTTAAAGATAGTTTGTTTTCAATTGATATACTAGAACTAAAGAAATCTCTTTAGAGACGGAGATGTCTAATTACCAACAACTTATAATCTCAATCAAAAAGTTACTTATACTTTAGAACTTGTAACATGAGAATGCGGCTACATTTCAGGATATTTTTGATGATTGATGATCATAAAAATAAACCAGTTTAACATAATCATGGGTCTAAGCAAAATATTTAGCGTTCTATAACTTTCTGCCAATTGATCGATTTAGTATCAAAGGTCTAAATTATATATTTCGACCCATGTTTCTTCAGTAATGTTGCTTAGTTATATGTGTAGCTTTACCAATATCATGCTGGTAGTTGTGGAAGCGGTGTTATCGGACGTTCCTCTCAATGGGCACGTAGGCGCTCCTTTGATCCGCGCGGGCCCAATAAAGTAAAAAGTAAAGTAAGGTATTCCTTTAAACGTCCTACTACAGGCCATAGGCCTCACCTCAACTATGAGGTGGTTGGGCCATACTCTACCACGCGGGCCCAGTGTGGGTCGGCGGTGGAGTGTTGCAAGTCCTGTGACTAAACCTTACTGTCAGATGTAATCAAGCTGCCATAAGGCCTCTGACTAGGCTTCACGACCAGTATAAAGCGATATCAGCCGGGACTAATTTTTAACGTGCCTTTTGAAGCACGGAGATGCTCGTGATAAATGTCACTAAATATGTCTGACCGAGCTACAAGCACCACACTCTCCCCCAATAAAGTTGCTTAATTGTATGTGTAGCTTTAGCAATGTCATGCTGGTAGTTGTGGAAGCGATGGTGTAGAACAATCCTCTCAATGGGCACGTAGGCGCCCCTCTGCTCCGCGCGGTCCCACTCCCCCAATAAAGTAAAATGTAAAATAAGGTATGCCTTTAAACGTCTCACTGCTGGCCACAGGCCTCACCTCAACTATGAGGTGGTCGGGGCCATACTCCACCACGCGGGCCCAGTGCGGGTATAAGGCTCTGAGTAGGCTTCACGACCAGTATCAAGTGATATCAGCAGGGACCAACTTTTAACGTGCTTCCCGAAGCACGGTTATACGCGTGATAAATGTCACTAAATATGGTCGGAATGGTCACCTATCCACTCACAACCGCGGCATAGGATGCTTAACTTTAGTAGTCGATACCAAAGCGCTGCCGCCACTGAGCTACGAGCACCACACTCTCCCCAAATAAAGTTGCTTAATTGTATGTGTAACTTTACCAATGTCATGCTGATAGTTGTGGAAGCAATGATGTAGAACGATCCTCTCGATGAACACGTAGGCGCCCCTCCGCTCCGCTCAGTCCCATTCCCCCAATAAAGTTGCATAATTGTATGTGTAGCTTTACCAATGTCATGCTGGTAGTTGTGAAAGCGGTGGTGAAGAACAATCCTCTCGATGGGCACGTAGGCGCCCCTCTGCTCCGCGCGGTCCCACTCCCCCAGCACTGCTGTCCAGAGCGCTGGCACTGGCAGGTTGAAGAGCTCACTGGAATTTTGTAGATATTGCTTTTATGAAAACCACATTCATTAGGTGTGGTTTCCGGTTGATAAGTTAATGATGATAGCAATATGCTAGACTTAGAAGACAGATACATACATCATTGTATTTATGTTTAAGATACGAAGTTTAACATAAAGTATTTTTAGAATTATTATTTAAACTAGGTTTGTTATTGCCATTTTTAGACTCCAAAATAGTGTCCCCATTGTTATTTTCTGGAATCATGGAATAGCTTTTATGTGACTTCAATGCTGCATTTAAGTAAGTGACTACTGTCAAAGTTTTTTTCAAATAACTTCATTAAATTAACTATGCCGTAAAAACATAATAAAAGGAAGAAGCCAACACTAGAATGTGGACCTATTCATAGTTTACATTGTCTGGTTGCACGAAATAATAGCTAAGCTCGACGCTTTTAGGAACATGATCAAGTGTGTCTCGATAAGGAATGAGACAAAGCATTAGGATAAATTTGATATTGTTTAAATCATTATTGGATATGTGTTTTTAAATCGTGTTAAGTTTGTACAGTACAGAATATGCAATACTTATGGACGCAGTGCGCGGTGGTGAGCAGCCATAGTGGGTGGACGAGCACTCCGCCGCACCAGTGGCCGATCAGCCCGTAGTTTGGGTGGAGCAGCTGAAGGGACACCTGGAAACAGTTATTTTGGAGGCTGAGAGATTTTAGAATGGACCTAAGTCCATTGAAATTTGTCGCATTTGACGAGAAGTTGTAAATCCGTTTCGTTTGTGTGCTAAGGGCCGAGATTCATAACCGCGTTGCGGCACCGCAACGCCAAAATCGGTAGCGCCGCCCGCCGCTATATAGAATTTTGCGGTGCGCACCGCGCCGCGCATTTCAGCGTTATGACGTCATACACAAATGGATGTATCCAGTATCTTGTCTGTCGTCTATTTAAATTGGTGTAATGTCTTCTTAACAACAAAAGAGCAATACGTTTATTGCAATTCATGCTAGAGATACGTCTACCAACGTTCAAAACTCATAAAGCAATGGTTGACCTACAGGTCGGCAGTAGAGCGCTTTGTTTTGCGGCGCGGCGCCGCAACGCGGTTATGTGTTTCTGCCCTAAGTCCTAAGCATTTAATGGACTTGGTCAGACTTATGCACCCACCTGCCAAGGCCATGCTCCTCGCTTGGACTCCCGGCCCCTGATGATGCGGAGCTGGCCAGCTGACCGCTCTCTTGGCTGTCGTGTGTGCCGGCGGAGGGATACTCCACACTCTGGAATAAAAGAGCATACACAATTTGTAGGGATAAAGAAAAGGCAGGCTTAGATCGGACTCTCGGCTTATTCAGGGTTAAGCAGCACCAGCACATCTCCGTAATTCAACTCTTCGTAGGACAATGCCCCGTAAAACAATAGAAAAACGTCCGTCATCACATTCAAATCCGCATTCGGTTCTCATCTCGCTCACTCCGTCTTCCTTCTCTTTTACAAAACTTACGTTCCATTCCACACATCCACACATCATGACAGCCTATTGCAGCTTACTGCTACTCATTAGGGGAGCCCTACGTCCAGCAGTAAACAAAAAGCGCCAAAGAGCACAATCCTGCTTTTTTCATCTAACCACAGCAAGTCATCAGGGGCGCGCGGAGCATATACGCAATTAGGCAGTGCCTGATAAATGAAATGAGCTAGGCAGTAAGTACTTAAAAATGTTCAGCTCAGCCATCTTCCTAAAGGCGTCGGTCCATCGAGCTGGGTACATGTAAAGCGAGAATCTTGATATTTAGCAAGAAAGAATGACTAAGAGCACATAAAATGGAAAAAGTCTGAAAATCGGTATTTTGTAACTACATCACACTATATTTCTTTCACATAGTAGACGAGTTAATAAGATACCTCCAAATATAATATGTACGGAACCCTCGGTGCCCGAGTCTAAAGCGCACTAAGTCAATTTTTACAAGTTTTTAAAACCAAGAGTTTATGCCGCTTCTTAAAACATTTACACGAATCATATACTAACTAACTTATCGTAAATTAGCTTATAAAATGATATAATATTATGTTAATATAAATAATAATCGAGTGTTCTGTAATGTATCACATGTTGTTTGAAATAAGACAGTTAAGTGCACTGTTAATAGACTTTTTGTTGGTAATAAAGTATATTACATTATTTATTGCGCATTAGCGAGAATGTCTTCACGCGATGTACAGTCAGAAGAATTAATAACTGATTATTTTAACATTTAATTTTTTTTTATTTGTAAAATGTAAATATCGTGTCGAGCTTTAAGTTAGTTTGAATGAATATAGTACCTTTTTATCTCTGAGGTTCCGGGTTCAATCCCCGGTTGGGTCAATGTAGAAAACGAACTTTTTTGTAATGTCTCGGGTCTGGGTGTCGTGGTACTGTCATTGTTTCTGATTTCTATAACACAAGTGGTTTATTACTTTTCTTAGGATCAGAGCAATGTATCTGATGTTATCCAATACATACATGCATATTTATTTACATATTTTTATAAGATTTCTTTTAGGCATGTTGCAAGCAACATTAAATTACTGTTAATTTTATTATTGTGGCAACACTGAACGCCACTTCCTTTTCTCTATTAAAAACGTTGTATAACGATTGTGTGTCTCGAAGTTATAATAAATCCTAAATATTACTTAAATGGTGTTTTCGTGAATGTGCATCGCCCTCTACCAGACATCAGTCCCCAGACACCCAAAGTCCTCTATGCACCCAAACAAGGCAATAATTGTATTGCTCGAAAAACAAAAAAAAACTCAATGTTTTTTTTTTGAGATGGGCTTGCTCTTAACCTCAATCTTGCTCTAGAGCATAGATGGGATCTACAATGGAGCGAGCTTGCCCAGAAGATGCCTATTCACTCTGGTCTTAAAGAGAGTCAGGTTATATGCACTCGGAAATACAGACGCAGGCAGGGAATTCCAATCTTTAGCTGTGCGCATTATAAAAGATGATGAGAAGCGATGTAAAACAAAAAAAGTTTATTTAAACAAAAAAACCTATAACAGTGAATCCGCATAGAAGTATATTTTTTTGCGATTTGGATTTGGTCCAATAAATAAACTGTTGTGTTGTATATTTATGCAGTTAAAAACCTCTGAAACAGAAAATATCTATTGGATTCAGACCTTGTCGTATACATGGTCTGTCAACTACAAAAAAAATATCATGGAAATTATAAAAAAACTGCACGCGGCGGCGGTGCTATACGCGAAATCACTTTACTTTTTCAGAGGTTATGAAATTATGAAGCGCGCTGTTTTACAAACTTCGATTAAAATTAATTATGAGGTAAAATATTCATGTATATTTTTTTAAATATAAAAATTTTAAACCAGTTTAATTTTTCCGACTTCACTCCACACGTTGACTTAATTTTATGTAAAAAGTGTCAGTGATCCACTCATAGATATCAATTATTAGTTGTTTTAGAAGCAAATGGCGCAGAACGATGTTTTTTCTGCTTTTCTTGACATCCGCGTTATGCCGGACATTATTTGAATAAAACTTTAGGAAACAAATTTACTAAGTTAAGAAACATTGTTGTTTAGACAACCAGAGTATGAAATATAAATGAATTATTCCTACAAAAACCGGCCAAGTGCGTGTCGTGCCACGCGCAGTATAGGGTTCCGTAGTTGCCCGTTGTTAGCATAATATATTTCAGCAATTACTTCATTTTCAGTCACTTATAATGTTTCCTATAAGGAATTTTTGAACGACTAAGTTGAACGACTATTACTCTTAAACCAAATGATCTATCTTAACCGTTATGATTTTCCTTAAAAGTTCATGTAAAGCACTATTAGTATGATTTTTTCTAGATTTTTCAAGCCAATAGTTTAAAATTATAGCCCAACGTTACATGCGTATGGAAGTTACCCTAAAAAAAAAATATTTTTTAAACTTTTATTTCACCATTTTTTCGACGTAGTTGATATACATATCTCCACAAAATTACAACTCTAGAGTTAACAGTTTCCAAGCATAACCTCGGACGGAGAGACAGACAGACAGACAGACAGACGGTCATCACGAAACTATAAGGGTTCCTTGTCAGTACTACGGAACCCTAAAAACTGGTTTATTCCTTTCTTTAATTAACTGGCGTACGTAATTACCATTTAATAATATTCATATGCTGTTCATGAAATATAAACATGGCCCATGGCTTGTAGAACAAAGCTGGTAAAAAATACCGAAATCAAAAAATTAAAAAGCAGATAAATCACTGGGGTAGTCCTAAATTCAGCAGTGGACGTCCTATGGCTGAAATGATGACGATGATGAGATAATTACTAAGAAGAAGACCTGGTAAAGGTTGCAGGAAGCCGCTGGATGCAGGCTGCTTCCAGCCGGGCAATCTGGAAGTCATTGGTGGAACATAGGCTTAAACATAGACAGCAGTGGACGTCTTATGCCTGAAATGAGATAATGATGCCAAAATATATATATTTTTTTATTTCGAACCAGTTTTGTTACGTATTTCCTACTCCCCTCTCCCTACAAATTATGCTACATATCAAATGCTACCAATAAATAAATGTCAATATTAACAGCATACCACGCCCACCGGCGCACGCGCCGACGCGTTGACACTTTGAATAATGGCGACTCATGCTTCACACTTTCTTTGACAAGTGCCGGGTGAGGTGACATCACCCGTGTCGTAATTATAATGTTATGTCTTAACTCATTGATCATTAATTAGGTAATCAATAATGGAGATAATTAAAATGGCATTCTACTTCAAAAACGAAGGAGGTTCTCTATATAATTTTGCTTGTTTTACATGAACCCTTCGCTAAATGGAAAATTATTCTGATGATACCCTTTTTCACCAACTTAATGTTACGTAAACAAGACAATTTTTCTTTTCTTTGTTACTCATGGCTACCGACAAGTTTTATGCTTGACAGATTACTGATACATTTTACCTCAAGGGTTATTTTTAGCTAATAAGGGTTGTATACTCGTAATTTTCGTAACTCGGACACAACTTCTAAGTTCCCGACCACGTTAAGCCATTTTTTTTCTTTCTGTTTTCTACTACTTTTATTTTTTCATGAATTCTAATAGCACTATATAATTATATTAGGTACCTACTCTATATTTACGAGATTGTCCGTCTATTTGAAAAAAAAAAATGCTGTATAAATTCGGCTCACTTTCCAACATTTATGTTCTCGGTTCTACTAATGTTATGGCGGTAAATAAATTCCACGAATATTTTACCCGACTGCACAAAACACTACTCTAGGACGAAAATAATGTGCTATTTTTTATTTTTTTCTGTTACTCGAGCTTTTATTTTTAGTTTCTTGGACACAGGTTTAAGTAAACCGAATTTATCGCTCTTAAGTCTACTAAGTCAAATACTAGCGTTTTACATAACACTTTGAAATGAGGACGCTCTGTTAGAAGACTAAACAACCTCCTTTAAAGTGTCAATATATACCAATTTCTCCCTTTCTTTGTGTGCATGCAATTGTCCACTCATGAATATTGATGTTGGTTACGTAATCGTACAAGATTCATGTTCCGTACGACAAGGTACACGTGAATGAGCCGTGGTAAATTGCATTGAGAATATCCGACTATACAGGAAGTTAGACTTCGAAGTTAGTTTCTATAATATTTGTAACAACTGGGCCCTAACCATGAACTGTTAAAACAATTACAAATCTGTCAAACATTATCATTTCTGTCAAATTTTGTATGAAATGACGTACCAAAATTGACAGATTTGACAACTTTGAGAGTGTTTTAAGAGTTCATGGTTATGGCCCTGGCATCTACTGTCATGGGTCTGACGAATCGTTTCTTGTATCAGTATTGTGTAGTGTAATGTTTTATTTTTCATAGAGTGTTACGTTAATACAATGTTACTTACGTACTGTTAAGCGGTAATTGTGAAGCCTTTGTCAAAACTCTTAATAAAATGAAAGAGTTCTTTCCTATATTTTTTCAAAAGACTGTGCTATTAAAGACTTTATTTTTATTTTTGCAATTTGTATAACTATTCGAGCAGTTTTTGATCGGCAAGTGGCTAAAACAATGTATAGATTTTCTTTATGGGTTATATTTACCATTGTACAATACTTTTGTTAGTAAATTTATCGCTCCAATGCTTATCGTTTAAAATAAATGTCGATTGACAGTTGACGAAACCAGTCCTCAGCCTGGGGTGAGAATATTAAGTTCCCGCAAACCACCACGGAAAAAGTGAAGCTGACAATCGTTGCTGGCAAACATCATCCAATCCGATGCAAGATAATAGCAAAATAAGAAAGGTTACCAATCTATATTTGGTAACATGTAATGAGATGGACCACAAAGCAATAAAGTTGATTCAGCACTTTTGATCCCCATGTTACGTCATCAAACGACGAACCAAAACAAGCCAAATTCGATTACAGCATTATCGCATGATAGAGATAGGCAGTAGGTCTAGTCTTTTCTTCTATTTTTCTTGTTGACTGTAATCCTGGAAAATACTTATATAGGTGCAAGTGTTCCACTGTGCTACACTGTCAATTCCTTGCGTATGCAGCTGTTATGAAAGAAGGTGTCCATGATTGGTTGAAAACACCGCAATCGAATTAGTAGTTGGTGCAAGCCAGTGTGGCCTCGTTTTTTTCTTAGGTTGTCATAATATTATATCATTCATTACATATCTTCATCAAAAACAATAAAAGCCGGTAGGAAGTATGTTATTTACATATTTATTGCGATTTTATAGAAGGATTAAGTCTCTTTTTTTCATTGTCTGAATTTTATTTCCGAAAAGAAGCACTTGTTGTATTATACATTTTTATGAGAAACCATTTATAAGATTAAGATTTTCGTAATGTCAATGCTCGTAATTTAATAAAAAAATTCTTTCATATTAAAATTTGAAACGTCATTTCTTCTCCTAAATTATCTGCGATTGCAGCAACCTATTCCTCGCTGACAGAGTTAGCCTACTGCACAGCTTTACAACTGTGGCATAATCACATTTCGTAAGTTCAATACCGAGAGCAATTGACATAAGTGTTGCGTCACGAGCGATCTATAGTGAAAGTGCATCATTATGGTGATGGGATGTTGATGAGGTGCATGTGCAACATAGCTTTCTGTCAGCAGGGCCCGATTCTGGATTTTAAACGACGACAACCCAATTGGCATAGCGCTGTGGTGATTCGTTTTGAATGGTAAGGGGCTAAGTTGAAAAGACATTCTGTCAATGATAGATGGTATGTTTAGCATTATCCTTTTGAATTTAAATTGAGAAGCTTCCTATGTTTTTTGATATTTAATAATAGATGGCGCTGAGCTGCTTTGAATCGCGGTAGCATTTTGTTTTCCACTTTAGTATACTTATAATAAGGTCAATGCTTAGGATTTCGTTAAGGGATAACATCCGAAACGAGATCATCAGGCAAACAACCAAAGGAACGCACATAGTCCAAAAATGTAGCAAGATTAAGTGGCAGTGGGCTGGCCACATCTGTCGCAGAATCGATGAAAGGTGGAGTAAACGGGTTCTCGAGTGGAGACCACGCCTTGGCAATCGTAGTGTAGGACGCCCCCAGCCCGATGGACCGACGACCTTAGGAAGATGGCTGGCAATGGCTGGATGAAAAAGCGGAAGATCGTTTTCTCTGGCGTTTATTGGGAGAGGCTTACGTCCATCAGTGGACTGCAATAGGCTGTATAGATAGATAGATACTTATAATGGTTTGATTTATACATCACATGAAGAAAACTATTAGCACTATTTCAATCGCGAGGATGGGTTTAAATTATCAAGTGTCTGGAATTGAGTGATTCGTATGTGCAAAAACCGGAAAAAAACAACAAACTGCTGTGTCGCGGTCAGATACTGTTAGTGTTGTGTGTCGAGAACAGGTGCGAGAAAATAGTGAGTTTGTAGACAATGGTACCGACGCGTGCAATTAAAGACAGCGAAAGCGGGTAGACCGATATGTTTGCCCTTAACAACTTACCCGCAAGATCTTCAGTTACTCCGTGATCATGGCGCTTGCAACAGTGCCGAAATATCGGGAACTCAAAAATAAGGTACATAGTAGCAATCCCGTAACAAACTATTCTAATGTTAGTGACCATGAAGGTTTAAAACAATATAGGTATTATTAGCACTAGTTTGAGGGATTCATACATTGGTGTTCGATGCCTAGTTCATGTTAATTACAGAAAGCAAACTTTTTTAAATTGACTCGCAACTGGATGTTCTGATTAATTGGTATTAATAATATTACACAAGGCTATTATTTTTTTGTTATCATGACGAATTGTATATTGTCTATTTGTAATACTGGGGCTTCACCTGCGTCTAATGACATTAAAAAGTACGCTAATTCATATAAATATCGTAATTTTTAATGGCATTAAGCGCAGGCGAAGCCCCAGGGTAACAAGTACTTTTGACTAAAATCATAAACTCTAAAAACCAGTCATGCTTATTACTGTTGTAAATTTTTGTTTTAGCAATTCCATGCAAGGTTTTATTAAAGATAAATAACAGTTGAAAAAAAATCATCGACCTCAGGTGGGACTCGAACCCACGTCACATAAGTAAGGAAACGGAACAGAGACAAAGCTACATACGAATGCGCTGTGATAGGTACATCACTACAAGTGCAACGCGTGTGTGTGCGTGACCACTGGCCGCTTGTCACGTATGAGCCGAAACCGCTTCAAACTAGATCAGCCAGTGGTCAATCTCAGGGCTTGCAGGCGTGATACGACGCTCGAATGTCGTGCGTGTTTTGTTTTGTTATCGAGTTTCTCACATAATACGTAGTAATATTTTTGTTTTAGTATTTAAAAAGTGTTGTAAATATGGTTGTACATTGTACTGTGTGTGATAATACCTCCTGACAATTTTATTGCATTTGTTGAATTGCTTGAGCAAAAATTTTGCGAATATTTTGATCTTTATGTACAATTTGTTAATATTGGTAATGACATATTAGCACGTTTGCAAAATTGTACATTTCATATGCCATGTGATTATTTCCCATTGGATTATTTGAAAAATCTTTATATTAGATTTAGAATTTATCATTCGATTAAAAGACACAACAAATTATTAAAAAACAAAAGTAATAAAAAAAAATATTTAGAGTATGTAAAAAATGTGAAAAAAAAGAACATTTATATTTTAAATTTATTCAATTGTGCCAACCCTACCAAAATAGGTATAAATTTTGCTAGCTCTTTAGAAGCTTTGTCTCTGTTCCGTTTCTTTACTCATGTGCCCACGTCCCATCGCATACCGGGCGAGTGCTTTGACCACTAAGCTATCGAGGACGTCACGTGACAAGATGAATTTTCGCAAGTGTTTTTTCTCGCTGTCAAAGCCAGCGTATTCTGATCAATGTTGTAGCTATATGTATAGCTGAGTAGTATACTACCGTCAACACCCTATAGAAATATTTTTACAAATATTTGACTATTGGTTAATCATCATCAATGCTTATTACGTTAAACTCTCATCAGAATTCAGGGTAATCTGAATAGACTAGAAAGTACTTATGATATTTATCTATACTCTAAAGAGAATTGCGTTTTGTTCATAATAAAATAAATCAGCAGATTAAAAGTCTGGCACCCGTTTTATTGTCACTTTAAAATGCCTTTTGTCAAAGACAGATTCGTTAATCAATAATGAAAAAATGTCACTATTTGTGTTTGTCTGTTTGCGCGATTAGTTCAATCTTACTAAATACCCAACTTAGATGTTAGTCGTTTGACGATTACTTGTCATGAATTTTAGTTATTTTTTCATTTAAAACCCTTACTTTAACAATGATTTAAAAAACCGGCGAAGTGCGAGTCACACTCGTGCACGAAGGGTTCCGTACCATTATCTATAAAAACGAGCAAAAAAAATCACATTTGCTGTATGGGAGCCCCCTTAAATAATTCTTTTATTCTGGTTTTTAGTATTTTTTGTTATAGCGGCAACAGAAATACATCATCTGTGAAAATTTTAACTGTCTAGCTACCACGGTTCATGAGGTACAGCCTGGTGACAGACGGACAGACAGCGAAGCCTCAGTAATGGGGTCCCGTTTTACCCTTTGGGTATGGAACCCCTAAAAACTATTTTGTTCAGCCTCTTTAAGTTTTGCGCCTAACAACGTACAATATTTAATTTTCATTGAAATTTTGTGTGTCTCCGTGTACAAATAAATATGCTTAAGAATCGGCCCCAAAATGGTAATTTGTCATTACATTGCCACCTGTCAACGAGGCGGCTTATTAATACTCGTACATATGCAAGCGACTTCCCTCCCATAATACTCGAATCTGACACATTTCGATTAGCCGATCGTGTTTTGTTCGATCACCGCTTGATCGATTGTTTTAGTGAAAAAAGTTTTGTTATTTTATGTGAGTTTTCGATGTGCGTGGAAGCCTAGTGATTTGCATTAAACGCTAACTGTCTTATTCAGAGTGCATTTGCTATTCCGGGACTAAGGTTAAACCACTGTTTTAACGTACAAAAATCAGTGGTTTAACCTTAGAATGGACTAGTAAATGCACTCTGAATAAGGCAGTAACAGTCTCGGGTGGAATACCCAGATCAAGAATTCAGAGACGGTACCTATGTTCAAAATTGACTTTCAAATTGGGTCTACAACTTCCAGAAGACGTTTCTCGCAGAATATCATTGTAGTACCCCGTGCATGATACTAGGACATAAAAATAACAGTAGGTACATATTTAATACAGTGCATTTTGTCTGAAGCTCTTTGAGATATAAAAAGTATTAAATAAAAATAAAATTTAAAAAAAAACCCACTCAAAAAGCAACACATAAAAAAGTAAAAAATAATATGTAAACTATTTGTTAACTCTTTAGCCCTTCAATTTTATTACAAGAAGTGTCGTCTAGTTATGTTTTGATCCAAGCGTCATTCGCGTCGGGGGACCGCTTGTATTTTTATTTATGTTGTTGGGTAATTATAATCATCTTATTTTACCTTCGTCACTGCCTCCTTTACTCTTTTTATTAGTACCTACTTATTTAGTATTTATTTTATTTTTCTTAAAGTCGAAATTTTGTGATGGCGACCATCTTGGGTTTGAAGTTTAGCATAGTGTGTAGTATTCTACCAGTCAGCCCTTTCATTGGGTACCCATATTGAGAGAGTTTACAAAAAATATGCAATCCGCCATTTTGTTACGGCGGCCATCTTGGACTTAAAATTTGTCATAGTGTATAGTATTCTACTAGCAAGCCCTTTCATTTGATACCCATATTGAGGGAGTTTAATTTTTTTTATGTAATCCGTCATTTTGTTACAGCGGCCATCTTGGACCGATTTTCATCATACATAGCTAAGAACACTCCCGACTAATTAATCATTCAAACAAAAAAAAAAACTAAATCAAAATCGGTTCATCCGTTCGGGATATACGATGCCAGAGACAGAAACACACACTCACAGACACGTCAAACTTATAACACCCCGTCGTTTTTGCATCGGGGGTTTATATATGAAAATACAATTTTTATGTCTACCTAAAGCTTAGGGTGTGCTCATACATATTCCTCGCCCCGTGGCAATTTGGTAATTAATTCGTTCTATAGATTTTATTAATGTCAATATGAACTTTGTTAGAATGCCCGAAGCTTAGAAGTCTTGCCTCTCAAGTCAGCACATATTAGGTTTTTCAGAATATGCAATTTTCTTGGCAGTAAGAGAAAAATGGCAGAAACCTTAAAATTCAAATAAAACCGAGTGTGTAACTTTGGTCCGAAATAGTATTTCACCGTAAGGATTACGGAATTCAGAATGGAAGTCGCTCCAAATGTTCCTTTAACCGCATCTAGTATTTAAATGGTCCAGCTTACACCGACTAGCAATTTAACAAAACGTTAGGATGAATTAAAGAAAATGTTACTAACTTAGGAGGCGTATTTTTAAAGCATTTGAGTTCCAATCCACATAGCAAGCAATCTCTGAGGTTCCGGGTTCGATCCCCGGTCGGGTCAATGTGGAAAACGAACTTTTCTATCTCGGGTCTGGGTGTTGTGGTACCGTCGTTATTTCTGATTTCTATAACACAAGTGCTTTAGCTGCTTACTTTAGGATCAGAGCAATGTATGTGATGTTGTCCAATATTATTTATTTAATCTTATATGAACTCTTAGGAAATTGAAACGCTTCAAATATGCGCCTCCCGAAAAAAAAATGATAAACTCCAACTAAGTACTAAATACAGATAAAATCATCGAAATCTCTATCACTAGTATCGACAAAAAAATACCGCAATTCATAAGTTAAAAAACAATAACATCACTAAACGGCCAATCATTGTCGAAAATGACATTTATCGAGTCCAGATATTTAATCGTAAATCAGAAACTTTATTGGGGACCAATTAGTCGGTTTGTGCTTCCGTCGGTGATGCTATCGGATATTCGACACGACCTGGATATAGCAATAGTAGTATACAGGGTTATTTAAAAAAAATCAACAACCTCGCACGACTAGATAGCTAACGGCCTTATTAAGAAGCTTAAAAACCAAAAGTAATAAATAAAAAAAAATTGAGTATGTAATTTGTAAAAAAATAACCTATTTTAATAAAAAATGTGAAAAAAAGAACATTTTTATTTTAAATTTATTCAATTGTGCCAACCCTACCAAAATAGGTATAAATTTTGCTAGCTCTTTAGAAGCTTTGTCTCTGCAAAACGTCATATTCGCAAAATGTCACCTGCCGAAAAAAGGTCCTATTCGCAAAATGTCATATTCGCAAAACGTCCTATCCTTCTATTCGACGTTAAATTAAATTGATATTTATTTTTGTATGAAAGTAAAATGTGTCAAATTATCTAAAGTCGTAGAACAAATGTTGTTGTGTATGATCTTATTTAGCTAGCCGTGTGAAGTTGTTTTTTTTTAAATAACTGTGTATACCACATTTTAAGTGTTATCAGTAATTGAAAATTTTTGTTTTTAGCAATTCCATGCAAGGTTTAATTGAAGGTAAATAACACTTGAAAAAAGTCAACGACCTCAGGTGAACGAACCCACCGTGTCACGTGACGTCCTCGGTAGCTTAGTTGGTAAAGCACTCGCCCGGCATGCGATGGGACGTGGGTTCGAGTCCCACCTGAGGTCGATGTTTTTTTTAAGTGATATTTATTTGTTATCAGTAAGTTCATCCGCAACACCCAATACTATCTACAAATATTAATAAAATCGTGTGAACTCGTGTGTTTGCATATAATTCGTAATAAAACCTATACGAATTGGAATCATATCGCTTCACTAATTGGCCTTCAGCTACTCTTTTTAGGGTTCCGTACCCAAAGGGTAAAACGGAACCCAATTACTAAGGCTCCGCTGTCCGTTTGTCTGTCTGTCTGTCTGTCTGTCTGTCTGTCTGTCTGTCTGTCTGTCTGTCTGTCTGTCTGTCTGTCTGTCTGTCTGTCTGTCTGTCTGTCTGTCTGTCTGTCTGTCTGTCTGTCTGTCTGTCTGTCCGTCTGTCACCAGGCTGTATCTCATGAACCGTGATAGTTAGAGAGTTGAAATTATCACAGATGATGTTATTCTGTTGCCGCTATAAGAACAAATATTAAAAAACAGAGTAAGAAAAACATTAAGGGGGTCTCCCATACAAAAAACGTGTTTTTTTTTGTCGTTTCTATAGATAATGGTACGAAACCCTTCGTTCGCGAGTTCGACTCGCACTTGGCCGGTATTTTTTATATTTGTGACTATTCTATTTGGTCGGTTTCGCGCTAAAAGTGATTTTAGCGCAATTCGGATTGCGGCCTAAGAAGTTGCTATGCTGTTGCCCTAAGACGTGGCTTGTCAGTCATCTCCTATTAAACAATATTTAGCTGTTATACGACCGTCTGGTGTAGTGGTTCGCGCTCCGGACTACAATGCCTGGCGGTTGCGGGTTCGAATCCCGCGAGGGGCAACTGTTAGTGTGATGAGCACGAGCATTTGCACCTAAGTCATGGATGTTTATAAAAGTATTTAAGTATGTTTATCCGTTATCTAGTCGCCATAGCACAAGCTTTGCTTAGTTTGGGGCTAGATAATTGGTGTGATTGTGGAAACACTTTATTATTATTTATTATTATACCAGATGATACATAGTCTGTATTCTGTCTGGGCTTTAACACAGCACAATTCAAGAAAAGATTTAAATCGAGCGATTGACGCGGCAATAGTTTTTTCAATATACCCTAATCGTCAAATATTTTACGATTATCATTTGCTTTTCCCAACAAATGCTAACGATTGTATCCGCGCCATATTCGATTTTACATGCAAGTTCCGTCTTAAAACATGCATCTGATTAAATCAATATCAATTTACTAAACAAGGGTGATCCATCATAGTTATCGTGGGTCATCGGCGATGATCTCGATCTGCTTTCTATAGATCTACCGGTCTGATATGCGCGGGAGTGTTGGTTAGGTAACTATTGTTCGATCGATTCGATTTTGCGTTTGGTTATATTTGGAGAGTTTTTGATTTAAATGTAGAATGACAAGCAAATAACTACTATTTCATACTATACAAGTAGGTGAGAAAAATATCAAGATGATACCGCATTTAGTAAGCAATGGATGTTTTTTGGTCTTAAATTATGTGGTATCCCAGTCTAACTAAGGGTTATGGAAGTCTGATTGCTATCGCTCTTTGTATAAATTAACTAGGCTTAAATTTAATTCAAGCATACCCCGACTTTGAACAAGATAATGCGTTAGGAAAAATATCAGATTTTTTTAAAACGTCGTCCTTTATCGCACCGCCATCAAAACATCTCTGCTTAGCCTAACAGTCGACTAGTAAATAATGCCTGATAGCATTAAGTGCACCTATTGTGTTTGTTGTCTTTGTTTCGTCTCCAGGGCCATAACCATGAACTCTTAAAACCATCTCAAAGTTGTCAAATCTGTCAATTTTGGTACGTCATTTCATACAAAATTTGACAGCAATGATAATGTTTGACAGATTTAAGATTGTTTTAAGAGTTCGTGGTTACCGCCCTGGGCCATAACCATGAACTATTAAAACAATCTCAAAGTTGTCAAATCTTTCAATTTTAGTACGTAATTTCATACAAAATTTGACAAAAATGATAATGTTTGACAGATTTGAGATTGTTTTAAGAGTTCGTGGTTACCGCCCTGGGCCCTAACCATGACCTGGGCCCTGTTCTGTAAAGGTATGTGTGCAGCGGTGTATCGGCCCTCCGGAGCCTGCCTGCCTGAATCCGAGCCGGAGTCGACCGGAGGAATTTGGGGTTCTCTGGTGGTCCGATATACCGCTGTCACTACTCGTCCCACGTCCTAATCGGGGTTACCGCTGAAAACCAGCGTCGTTACGGCTTCGGCTGTAACGACAAATGCTGAGCGGGGACCTTTTTGACACTCTTTTTGTATGTTCAATGTAATTCTGTTTGTAACTAAGTACGCCTATGTGTGTCAAATAAACGTTTTTTATTCTATTCTATTCTATTGAAAGATTTTTAAAATCTGTGCATTTAAGTTTAAATAAAATAAATTTAAAGATCTATAATAGTAATATACATACATCTCAATGAATACGCACCTAATTAATTAAGAGCTTTCATAAAACAAATAAATAAATAATAAATAATCATTATTAAAATAACAAGTTTAGTTTTCAAAGTAAAGATCTCATAAAATAAAATAAATAAAAAAAAAAAATATAAAAAAAATATTCTTATTATAGAATGAGAATAGTCTCATTAATTTTCTTAAATATTAATTACACTATATTGCCTCTACCAACACCACTGTAAGTTCAATCTCGCCTAATGTATCTTTTATTACAACAGTTAAACATTACTACAGATCAAACGTAAACTACAAATGGGATAGTAAATCACCCGGACGCGGAATTGCCGTAATGTAATAATACTCGTATTACGCTTATGCAATATGACGTAATGTCAGTGACCGGTACACAGCGGACAAATATTGTACTAAGTCTGTTTGTTACGAGCAAACTATGAGAACTTCGAAGTTATGTCAAAACAAACGAGGGTGCAGAAGTTTAACGTAAGGACAAATGAGAAAACTTTGTGCGAGCCGGACTCGCGCACGAAGGGTTCCGTACATTATATATAAAAACGAGCAAAAAAAAATCACGTTTGTTGTATGGGAGCCCCCTTAAATATTTATTGTATTCTGGTTTTTAGAATTTGTTGTTATAGCGGCAACAGAAATACATAATCTGTGAAAATTTCAACTGTATAGCTACCCGGTTCATGAGATACAGCCTGGTGACAGACGGACAGACAGACGGACAGCGGAGCCTCAGTAATAGGGTCCCGTTTTACCCTTTGGGTACGGAACCCTAAAAACAATACAACATTTATAACTTTCAAATATCTTGTCATTCATGTTTGGAGTAAAAAGTTCAAAGATTTTCGTTTGTATCGCTTTTATTAGTTTCATAACTTTATTTTTGCATGCCTAAGTGTAACGCGGTTTCTTTAATATAATTATGTGAATGTTTTTTAAGTGAATCCCATAAATTGAATTGAATTTGAATCCATTAAAAAAAAAGAAACCGGGCAAATGAGGGTTCCTTAAAAACTAGAGATATGTAAATAGTTCGTCCTTAACGAAAAAAGACCAAATCCTTTGGTTGCGTTGAAGCTTTTTTACCAAATAATAGAAGGGTGAATCCTATTGAGTAAAACCCAGCAAGTAATAGGATTCCTAAAAAACTAGAGATATTTAAATAGTTCTTCGTTAACGGAAATAAAGTCCTTTGGCTGTGTTGACTTAAAAGTTTTTTTACCAAATAAAGCAAGGAATTACAAATAAAGAGACGCCCAAGGAAAGACTTAACTATTGAAGATTTTTCGAAGTAACGAACCAATACTGTTCCAGGCATGAGGGATTGATCACCAAGGTAACTTCCACCAAATAAGGCTGGGTTGCACCACCTTAACTTTATCATATCAGCAGTGCAGTCCACTGCTGGACATAGGCCTCCCCTAAGGAGTGCCATAGCGCACGATCTCCCGCCCTTTGCATCCAGTCGCTGCCAGCTGCCTTCTTCAGGTCATCGGTCCATCTAGCCGAAGGGCGTCCTACACTACGTTTTTCTAAGCGTGGTCGCCATTTGAGAACCTTCCTGCTCCACCTCTCGTCGGTTCTGCGACAGACATGGCCAGCCCACTGCCACTTCAGCTTGCTACCTTAACTTTAACCATAACTGTAACTTTAAACGGTGTTTTTTTTTATGGAGTTTGACAGACTTTTGACGTTTGTTAAAGTTAAAGTAAGATGGTGCAACTAGGGCTAAGAGTGCAAAACTCTAGCGGCACTTCGTTATCTTGTCATAATTGGACTGGGTAACTAATTTTGGCCATTTGGTAAAAATATATCCAGAATTAGGTTTCTGGTGATCGCTTGTACAGTGCTACATTTCCTTAATAACAATTAATAATAATAGTAATAGTAATAAATAAATTGTTTCCACAATCACACCAATTATCCAGTCCCAAACTAAGCAAAGCTTGTGCTATGGCGACTAGATAACGGATAAACATACTTCAATACGTTTATAAAAATCCATGACTTAGGTGCAAATGCTCGTGCTCATCACACTAACATTTGCAACTCGCGGGATTCGAACTCGCAACCGCCAGGCATTGTAGTCCGGAGCGCGAACCACTACACCAGACGGTCGTCAATTAATTAATAATTAGGGCTCCAGTTAAACTGCTCCTGTATTTTGGCAGATAAAAAGAATTGTAAGGTTTTTATATTGGTGAAATAAACGATTAAAAACATACAGGTCTAGTAAAGGAAGGTCTAGGGAACGTTACAAAAAAATAATTTATAGTAAGTAATTTTAATCTTTGTAATTTCAAATAAAAACTCTTAAACAATAAGAGAAAAAAGAAAAAACGAGGTGAGATTTATTTATTGAACAACCTTGACGTGCAAAACTCGGAAAATTTGGCAACGAATTCTGATTTGCTCTTGAAAATTTATTCATATTCATATTCATTTATTGCGTCATAAGTGTATACATAAGGTGTTACATTGTGTGAGATCATACTTATGGATCCTGTAAGGGTATTGCATTCTTATTTATATTTACAAATACAATATTACTATTATTATTATTCAATTATAAAATCGTCATATTTAAAATTCAAAAGAAAAACAGTCGCATTTAATTCGTTAAATAAAATAAATAAAGTATATAATGTCAAGAAGTAATACACGAGATTCATCTAAACTAAGATTAAATTTAATTACAGAAGAGGATCACTAAGGTTAATACAGTATGTCAAGTAGGTATAGTTTTTGTGTGGAGGGTAGACCAACATTTTTTATGTTGCCAAGGAACTTGCATTAAATATTTTTATCGTCAAAGAATTCTTTTAAGTCGTAGTAGCATTTGGCTATTAATTTTTTCTTTAATTGTTTAACAAATATATCGTTTTTTGTTTCGGCTTTTAAATAGTTTGGTAATTTATTATAGACCCTAATAGCCATTGACAGGGGGCCAGAAGAGGTTAACTTGAGCTTGTTTTCTGGTATTTGTAAATTGTGTTTGTAGCGGCTTGTTGGATTACGGTCACCCTTCGTCACGAAAAGTTTTGGATGATTGCGTACAAATTTTCCGAGTTCTAATATGTAGATTGAAGTCAAGGTAAGCATATTATATTTTACGAAGTATGGCCTACAGCTGTCTATGTTTTTTATGTGTGCGAGTATACGTACACACTTTTTTTGTAAAATGAAAAGGTCGTCTATATCGGGGCTATTTAGTTCTACCTTACAATTTAACCCTGTATTTAGGATTCGTTTTCTAATAATCGCTAGATCATACTACCGGCTTTTACTCTCAAAATTGCGGTCAAGTGCTTTCCGATTGGCTCTAACTCATAACTTACTCAAAAAGCGAATTTTGTGCTTACCAGTCATTGTCACCGGTTCATTTGTTGGTAGATCATTAAAAACGCATTTACTACGAATATACACTTTCTAACTAATCGGGTTTAAACGATGCTTAGCTTTTGAATTAGAAATTAGACAAAAACGTATGTTTGATGTACTTATTTTATGAAAAAAACTGGTTAGGTTGACTTTTCACTCGAAAATTTAGTGTAAAATTAAATAATATGCTCCAGACAGCAAAATTGTATCAATGCCTAGAAGTAAGGAATTAAAATACTTGAATTACGACGTACCAGACACAGAATTTTTGATATTAACGTCCTTGAATTACGACGTACCCAGTCTACACTGAATTTTTGAAATTGACATTCTTGAATTACAACGTACGGGACACTGAATTTTTGATTTTGACGTCATTGAATTACGACGTACCAGACACTGAATATTTGCCAGAGGCGTTGTTTAGTAAATTAAAAAAAAAATGTTCTGAATAGACTCGATTAGGAAATCAAACCTGAACTTGTTTGCGTATAGAGCAATTTACCACGCCACTACACCTATCGGGTCGCCAATCGTTAACAACTTTCCATTTCTGTGTATACGCAATTTAATATTGGACAACATCACATACATTGCTCTGATCCTAAGGTAAGTAGCTAAAGCACTTGTTTTATAGAAATCAGAAACAACGACAGTACCACAACACTCAGACCCGAGACAATATAGAAAAGTTCGTTTTCTTCATTGACCCGACCGGGGATCGAACCCGGAAACTCAGAGATGGCGGCGCCATATAAGTAGTCCGGCGTGCTCGCCTCTCGGCTTCGAAGGTCGGCAATTAAGAGAAGCATGTTTCAATAGATTTTGACAGCATTATCGAGTAAGTCTTTTAGGTAAAATTTCCCATAAGTTTGTGGTCAATCATCGTTAAGCGATATATAGGTAGAGTCTACCTATATTGTGTATATGGTAGATCACCTTTTGACCACATAGGGCCCTGTGCTAAAACCACAAAACTGAAATGAAAAAGTAGCCAAGCTAATTACAGCCCACGAAACCTATAATTCACGTTTAACTGCGGCGGTTTTTTTTTTAATTGGCATAAACTCAACCTTGAAAGACAAAATCTACGCTTAATCGTGGGGACAGTGACCGGTCACTGTCTCCTAAACAAACACCTTTACACCATAGGCAACACAGACAGCCCTCTCTGCAGGGCTTGTCTAACTACAGATGAAACCGCCGCCCACGTAGTCCTGGAATGCGAGGCGGTAGCATCACATCGCAATGAAATCCTTGACAACCCAAGGTCGCTCCGCGAAGCCTGTGAAAAACCCAGGAAACTTCTGCGCTTCTGGGCGGAGCTAGGCTGGTTGCAACCGTAACCATTACATCCCCCACGTACAAAGGACCGACTTTGAGTCTAAGTGCGGAAAAGGGAGTCCACTCTCCGACTCATACTCATACAACTGCGGCGGTTTATTTAATATTTTATTTGAAAAAACATTTAAGGTGTTTCATCCAAAATCATTTTAAAAAAATACACTTTAAAGGTAAAAAATAAATTGAATTGACCAATACTTTTTAACCAGTTAGTAAAAATTATGATTAATTATTACTCGGTATCGTTAAAATGTAATTTGTTTGTAATCGACATTACAAATATACGAGCAATAAAAATATAACGAACACATTGTCATGTTTCCAGTCCATTGGTTTGATTAAAAACCAATTAAAAATAGTAAGTATCAGTAACTGCTAATATCGCATACTAAATAATTAAGCTTGTCTTTTCTGAATTACAGATGCAATAAGGATGCTACATTAACCAACAAATAATATTATAAAACCGACTTCAAAAAACTATAAATCTATTAACGTTTAAGTGCTACTATTTTCAAAGTTTAAGTTAAAAAATATGAAATCGGGAAGATATTACTCAGAAGCAAAAATCTTTTGGAGTGGTATAAAGTTCAAGATTTTCTCATATCAAATTTCAGTATCAGAATATAATCATTTCTTAACCACACTTCATGACCAGATATGCCTAAAGCATATTGCTTTTTTAACAAGAAAATAATCATTAACGACGCCTCCGTAGTCGAGAGGCGAGCACGTCGGACGCCATCTCTGAGGTTCCGGGTGCGATCCGATCGGGTCAATGTTGAAAACGAACTTTTCTATATTGTCTCGGGCCTGGGTGTTGTAGTACCGTCGTTGTTTCTGATTTCTATATCCACGTGCTTTAGCTTTCTTAGAATCAGAGCAATGTATGGAATTTTGTCCAATTAAAATCTGCCAACGTGGTAATAATTAATTAAAAAGGCATTTAAAAAAGATAACAATGATTAAGAACCTTTTTGAAGACGATTCAAGAACACATTTTTTTTTAATGGTAAATTTTAATCTTCTAATATGTTAAACACCTAACTGACAACCCTGAAAACATCATGTCGTTCGTCGACTCCTGCGCAACCGCGAGGAAAATTGTGCCACTGTCTCTTTCTAGCTTCCGGTCGGCTTCGAACCCGCTACCTTTTACTTTCGTTCCGATAGAAAATACTGATCTGTAGCATACTCTTCGAAGGAAGTTATCATAAATCGGCGCGATATGGTATTTAAGTTTAATAGCTACCTTAAGGGTCTCACGTAAGATGAGGTCACTTAGTTGTTAGTTGTGTAAATTTGTTAAAAAGAAATGGCAAAAACACTAAATGGCGCAAATATTATTCTGAGATTTATACATTTAAGCAATTTGGAGTCGAAACTTTGTTTCTAGGCTTTCGGAATCAAGACCAACAAACTTTATGGTGAAACATAGGTATTTTAAGTGAGCAGCAGGAACATTTCACGATACATTGGCTAGTTTATACTTTGGCCAACGCATTTAGTAAAGCCATTTAACGTGGCAATGTGTCAGGCAAATCTTTTTGGTTATTTCTCGAGACAACAAACACAATTAATTTATTAATTAATAATCTGAAACATAAAACAAAGACACTATAGCCTAGTACGAAGCAAAAATAAAAACGATTTTAACCAAAGAAAACAAAACTTATTAGATAAGAAGCTAAAATGTAAAGGTATTTTCGTGTTTGGCTATTCTCTTATTTGTACAACTAGTAAAATGTACTATATCTTACATTTATAAATGAAAACAAGCCATAATTTTACCTAAGAGTATTATCTACGAATGTTACACGCCACGGCGTTATTTACGGGAGACCTTTAATGCTATAATTATGAAGAGATTGTTGGCTGCAGGGAAATTAATATCCTAGTCAATATTATTAAGAAATTTAAATAATCTTCAGGGTTATTTACTGCGATTAATATCACTTGCTATATTTAGAGATAGTGATGCAATTTACATCAAATAGTTTGTTGGATGAATAAATCAATCACTTTATTAGGAGTGTAAGGGCTTACACACAGTGTAAGGGCTACAAATTATTTTTAAATAAGGCATTTCTTTCACAATCAGACATGAGAAATATTTTTTTTCATAAAAAAACATAAAAATTGTCAATGCTATTTTAGTCAATAGGTTAAAAACGTTCTTTTCTTTTTAGAGCAGTGATCTTTATAGATTAGCTAAAGCATATCCTACTCATATTAATTCGATGTTTAATACTCTTTCACGCAAAAACTACTGAACGGATTTGGATAAAATTTTACACACAAATAAAATAATATCATATTATGATCTGTCTGGATGATAAGATATGTACTATATATTGAATAACCTAAAGACTAGCGAGCGAAGTCGCGCTCAACAGCTAGTGACAGATAAACCACGTCCACTTTGTCACGGCAATATTGACTTTGTATTTATCTTTTGTATATATGTACGATATAAACGAACTTTATATAATCTTTCTCTCTAAGGGCGACACGACTTTGGAACTCACCTCCCCTTGATATTAAAAGTTCGGATTCTAGAATGGTTTTCAAGAAAAAAGTACGCCAATTCTTAAAATAGATAAATTGCACTAGATATTTGTATGTAAGTATATATATTTATAGCATATTTGTATATATAAGTATGTATTTATTAATATTTTGTTGTGTATCTATATTATTTATTAAAGTATATGTATAACATATTATATATAGGTATTTAGCTAGAATAAGTTTGTGGAATTATTGTTGCCTTAATTAACTTTTTTTCTCTCTCTATAATTTAATCTTACCGCACCCCTTGCAAGCTTTCTGCATGACCCAACGGTTGACTGGCAGAGAATGCTTTTAGCATTAAGTCCACCATTTGTACACTTATTGTAAGTTTGTGCAATAAAGTTGTATATAATAAATAAATATAATTAACTATACCTACTAATGTAAAAATTAACATACCCAGTTCATTGACCTTTCTAAAAATAGTCCACACTAACAACTATTCCGTGCTTTACTTAAGTACAGTCTACTCCATTTCTCTAATTTGTGGTCACACAGTATAGCGCGGTGACGTAACAGCGTACGCGGCGATCGCGTCTGACCGCAAATCACGAGTACGTGTGAAGTCAGTCACTCGAGTGACGTAAGAACTTTATGGTTGTTGGAAAAAGAAAAGGGGAAAATGATTCTGTTATTGGGAAGTAAAAGTAAAAAAGTAAAGTAAAGTATGCCTATATACGTCCCACTGCAGGGCACAGGCCTCACCTCAACTATGAGGTGGTTTGGGCAATACTCCACCACGCGGGCCCAGTGCGGATTGGTGGAGGGGTGTTGTAAGGCCAGTTACTAAACCTTACTGTCAGATGTTATCAAGCCGCCTTAAGGCCTCTGACTAGGCTTCACGACCAATATCAAGCGATATTGGCCGGGACCAACTTTTAACGTGCCTTCCGAAGCACGGAGATGCTCGTGATAAATGTCACTAAATATGGTCGGAATGGTCACCCATCCACTCACGTATTGGGAAGTACTCAAAGCTTATCCTAGATTGGGACTCTGTTTTTGGTTAATAAATCAGTTAGTTTACTCTTGATTGGGCCATTTTGTGCGTGCTGCATCCTTCCCTTACTCCAACCATCCCAAGTCATCCCAGAAGGTCAGCTTTCAGGCTCTTAAAGGCTTCTAGGAGTGATCCTGGTGATTGGAGAATCCGTGCCCGTTGTTCTGCCACGCTCCCGCACGCCATGAGCACGTGCTGTGGCGTTCTTTTTGCCTCCCTGCATCCTCTGCATATGGGGCTGTCTGTTACTCCTATGTTAAATAGGTGCTTGTTGAGAGAACAATGACCGGTTATAATACCTATAACCTTGCGAAGTTTGACCCTCTCTAGACTGATGTTGCGGGCAAGCTTTTTTGATGCTACCGTAATTGCATCTTCTTGTTGGTATTGACATTGTCAAACGTTTTCAACAATAACAAAAGATTTTTGTTGTGAAAATAAGTTAGTTTGACACACGTCATCAGCGCATTCGACGAAAGACATTTTAAGACTCATTTTTCTACACCTTCGGTTACATTGTTCAAATTTTACCAAGGATCCCAAATTTTTTTCAAAATGAAATGTAGCCTATGTCAAATTGGAAGAATGTAGCATTCTATTGGTGAAAGAATTTTTTAAATCGGCCTAGTACTTTTTGAGCCTATTCATTACAAACATACCAACATACAAAAATAGCTACAAATCTTTCCTCTTTATAATAATAGTATAGATTTGAGTCATTCATATTGGCCAGTGCAGCGGAGTTAAATGACTTAACATTTTAAACTAAGATGAAACCTAGATGAAAGGGTACCTATATCTTCTTAAGGACTTTTGACAAGTATGTAAAATTTCATGATGATCGGTTAATTAAAGTATAGGTTGAGGACGAGAAGCTTAACAAAGAAGAAAATTTGCTTTCGCTATAATATTATATTCCATGTTATTAATATTGTATAAAAGAAAGCAAAATGGAATCTGCAGCATAAAACAAACAATAACAAATAAATAAATATTAGACAACATCACATACATTGCTCTGATCCTAAGATAAGTAGCTAAAGCACTTGTGTTATAGAAATCAGAAACAACGACGGTACCACAACACCCATACCCCACCAATAATCTAGACCCATTGCATATTCATCATCATCATCACCAGCCTATATCAGTCCACTGCTGGACACAGGCCTCTCCAAAAGGAGGATTTTGCCATAATCGCCACGCTTGGCAGGCAGGTTGGCGATCGCAGTTTGGCCAATGGTGGAGAGGAGACGCTGCTGCCCGTTCTCTTGTGGCAGTTCTCCTGTAGTTGCCTCTTACGACACCCATAGGAAAGGAAGGGGTGGTGCAATTCGTGCAAATTTAACGTGCCGGCACCACACGACTTCGCATTGCATATTACTAAATTGTAAATCATAATAAGCTCACAACCGCCTACTCATTATGTAAGCAAGCAATGAAATAAAACATGCCGCCCACCATGGCTCAAATCACAAAACAAAGCTCAAACCACGTGCAGAGAAAATGCATTCCGTCGCGTACGCTACGTGCGCCTGCGCAGCGTTTCCTTGCGTTGCGTAACGCGGCGTATCTGGCGTTCGCTTTTTACGCAGCGTTTTATTACGGAATAAATAATAGGCATAATAGTCCAAAATGTAGCAAGCTTAAGTGGCAGTGGGCTGGTCACATCTGTCGCAGAAACGATGAAAGTGGAGTAAATGGAGTAGTGGCTAGATCGTGCTTGTTGGCGCTCTTTGGGGAAGGCTTACGCAGTGCCTATTGTTTCTATTCAGCTATAGGCTGAATAGAAACAATAGGCTAAGGCCAATGGGGCAGAAAGGTTCTGGAATGGAGGCTACGTACTGTCAAGCAAAGCGACCGACGTCCACCAATAAGGTGCCCACCTTATTGGTGGACGTCTGACGCTTACGACCACCAGCAGGGCTAGCATGCGCGCATCGGTTATTTTATCGATAGACAAGACAAATTTTGTCTTCAAAGATAATTTTGTCATTTTCCCTAACCTAACGGATTACAGTCGTCTCAAATCTTTCTTAATATTTTCAGGGTTTCCCGTTCTTCGTAACCACTTATTTTTACGTTATAACACGGCATTGCCCTGATATTTTGGTTTTTTCTTTGTTATCTTCGAAGACAAAATTATTTACGTCAAAATTCGATAAAATGCCACGACAAAATTTTATCGTGTTGCGCATGCTAGGCCTGCTAGTAAAGGTTGTAGGAAGCCGCTGGTTGCAGGCCGCTTCTTACCGGCCGAACTAAAAGGCACTGGGGGAGGCCTATGTTCAGCAGTGGACCTCCTATGGCTAAAATGATGATGATGATGATCAGCAGATAAACTTCATACAATGCCCGATGAAGCACTTTGCTTCCAAGATCTCAATATTTCGGTATTAAAATTTATGAGAGTTTCGAGATTTCATGCGTATCACAAGTGATTACAGAAAAAAATATTAGGAGTGATTTGTGTCATTTTATTTGTAACTAACTATTGTATCAGTAATATGTCACACCAAATTAAAGCTAAGTATTTGACATTTAAATGACAATATAATAATTTGAAACCATCACACTGATCTGGTGATGGAGCCAGCAGGTTGACTCTTCAACGACTACCAGTACGGCACCGATCTTGAGAGTGGAGATCGCATTGCGCATCTTACGAGACGATCATCGTATCTGGACGTATGCTACGAAAAACGATATACGATGTTTCGGACGAAACGAAACACGAACGATACGCAAACGATAAGCCTACTACGAAACACTATCGGATTTCAATGCTTCGATCGGATCCATAGACACATTTCGGAATGACTTCGTGAAACGAATGACTAAGTTGCTATTTACCGAACTTATAGAAAAAAAAACCGGAAATCATTTAAAAAAAAAGCAACAATAAACGTGCTTTTTTATTTTACTGCTTAAAACGAACAATACATCAAATTTTTAAGATTCTATGATATTTATTGTGATTATTTAATGTTAAAATAAAACAAATGTCTTCGTCAAACAACGAACGTCGTCGCCGATATCGGATCCGAAACGTTTCATAGTAAGCAATCCGCAAAACGATTATCGTATTGACCGATTTCGTTTTTCGTAGTAGACGTCCAGAGACGCGTGTGCGCGGAGCTAACGACCAATCCGGCAGGCGCCTAGACTAGTCAAGCATGTAATCGTAAGATGCGCAGAAGACCATCTTTCGCCCAGCGCTCAACATCGGTGTCGCTAGGCTTAAACCTCCGTATTTATAGTCCCATTTGATTGATGACATGATCGATTACGGTCATTGATATTCAACTTATCATGTTTTGTTTAAAATTAAATAATGTAATGCGCGTCTAACGCGTTAATGTCTTATCTATAGCGTAAGGGTTATTTAAAAATCAGTTTTTTGCTTCAACCAAAAAAATTGATAATAAGTCATGCAGTGCTTCTGAATCTATTTTTGGTCAAGGCCTTCTTTGGTTGTTATGTGTACATTCTTGCTTGTGACATTTATAAATATTTTACATGCCATTCAATGGCGAAACATGTCGGACCTTTATTTTTGTATCTGTCTTTTATGTACCATGTTTGGTGTAAATAAATAAATTTGAATTTGAATTTGTGAATTTTATTAAACTAGTTTTGCCCGCAACTTCTCTTGCGTGGACTACAGGATACGTAATAAAAACTTTCAAATAAAAGAGTAACAGACATCCATACAAACTTTACAAACATAAATACAAACTCGCGTTTATGTAACATATTATGCATATAAATACTATGGTGTAGTCATCATATCAGCCTACTGCAACCCACTGCTGGACATAGGCCTCCCCTAAGGAGCGCCACAGCGCACGATCTCCCGCCCTTTGCATCCAGTCGCTGCCAGCTGCCTTCTTCAGGTCATCGGTCCATCTAGCCGGGGGGCGTCCTACACTACTTTTGCCTAAGCGTGGTCTCCATTCGAGAACCTTCCTGCTCCACCTCTCGTCGGTTCTGCGACAGACATGGCCAGCCCACTGCCACTTCAGCTTGCTACAATATCAGTCACCTTAGTCTTATGTCGTATGACCTCGTTCCGGATCTTATCCCTTAATGAGATCCCCAACATAGATCCATGGTGTAGTCAGAAATTTGAAATTATCACTTTAAAAAAAAACATACAAATCGGATTCTTAAATTTCTGTATTATATGAAAATTTGTAAATTAAAATGATGATATCAAATTTCTGACTTCACCATACTATTTATATGCATATGTTAACAAAAGCTAGTTTGCGTTGATATACCATTTACCAACACTCTGTATATGCCGTCGAACATCGGTTGATAAGAAAAAAAAATGGACAACATCACATACATTGCTCTGATCCTAAGGTCAGAAACAACGACGGTACCACAAAACCCTGACCCTCGAACCCGGGACCTCAGAGATGGAGACACCATATGGTCCGTACTCAGCTCTCGGCTACGGAGGTCGTCAAACCCCCTTCTTTTTGCAGTCGGTTAAAAAGAGACTACAAATTATAAATCTTTAAGGCCTTAACACGCCTGAATGACCTTGACGCGTCGCGCCCATACAATTTCACGCGTGCGGATGACAAATCGGAAAAACATGATTTTTATGAAAATAATGCCTTTAACGAGAATTTTCAAATAAAACTCTCAATTCAAAACATGTATGTAGTAATAAAATAGCTTGTGCCGTTTAAGAGAACATTTGCAATTTATGAAAAAATAGACACTTTTTTGTGCATGTTTTAATCCAAGGGACTTAACGGAAAATCAAAATTATTCAATTCAAGATGTTTATTAAATCCTCTTCTAGCATATCGTATTTTAAATTTTTAGATTCAAGTAACAGGTATTCTGAAATTTTGATTTTCATATTCGAGATTTTAGGCACTTGGGTGGTGTTAAGGCCTTAATCACGTTTTTATTAAGTAGAAAGAAAGATATAAAGAAAAAAATAATGTTTAAAACCTGCGCTACTTCGACTGCATAAAATTAAATCGATTAAAATCTAAAAACAATCGATTGAGCAGTCACCGCTCGCAGGGCAGGCGTCGAACCCGTGACCCTGGAGAAAGCCGCGAAAATGCCATCTAGAATTACCGAGTGGATTACATCGGATGCTATTATTTCACTCGGTACTTCGTTTCATTTTCCGCGTTCTAACATTACAAACATTTTATTCGGTTCGCGAACTTTGTCAGGTTTCTATATAGTGATTCATAAGAATATGTAGAATAGAATAGAATAGAATAAAATAGAATGTATTTATTTGTCTTAAGGCAGATTACAGATAAGTAAAACATAATATGCAAACCTAATGCTATAAGACAAAATGGTCTATGGTTCAGTGGATGCAGGAAACCCGCAAACTCTGTTATTCTGCCATAGCCTTTTTTATGGTACCTAAGTTATACAAATTGATAAAAAATTACATAAATTCTTTATTTATTTATTATCAAAATTTTCTGATGTTTTGTGGCGATGGGAAATGCGTATTTAAATTTATAATTAGCTAGTGCTAATGACTGTTCGTAGAGCAGCCAGTTGCGACATCTTTTGCGGAACGTTGGAAGCGAAAGTTCCAATGCGGAACGAACCGGTGGTGGTAGATCATTCCATATCTCTGCCGCTGCATACTTAAAACAGCCCCTAGCACTAACCAATCTCAGCTTTGGAACCAATAGTTGATATCCCCTGTCTCTTAGCGGTTTGTATTTCAAGCGTTTGTTGTTATTCATATTCATTCATGTTATACATCTAGACTATAAAACATAATAAAACAATGTTGTTTTTTTGTGTTTTATAACCTAGGATATAGAGGTTAATGAACTATACATAGTTAGGACATAAGGTTGCAAAATCTTTATAAAATATAATAAATAAATAAACTCTTTCCACAATCACACCAATATACTATCCCCAAATTAGGCAATGCTTGTACTATGGTGACTTAACGGATAAACAAACTTAAATACGTTAAAAAACATCCATGCGTAGGCACAAATGCTCGTGCTCATCACACACACATTTGCCTCTTGCGGAATTTGAACCGGTCGGTTTGGTGGTTGCGGGCCGCGACCGACAGGAGAGCAAACCAATAGTTTCAGAGTGACTATTAAAATATAGATTAATTTTGTTTTATGATAACATCTCCTTGTGAGTGGACGTCCTACGCGTTTTTCTTTATTGTAACTATCATATTGCATATTTTATTAACGTTTACTACTTGACTTGACTAGAATAATATTTAAATTTTTGTTTTTTAGCAATTACCATGCTAAGTTTATCTAAGATTTTTTAATACTTGAAAAAAATCGTCCGCCTCAGGTGGGATCTGAACCCACGTCCATCGCATACCGGGCGAGTGCTTTGACCACTAAGCTACCGAGACGTTAGTCAACTCGACGAAATCTTTCAAGTGACGGTAGTAGTATATACCGCAACATTTATTAGAAAATACGCTGGCTTTGACAGCGATCACAGCGAGAACCACTTGAAAGATTTCGTCGAGTTGACTAACGTCTCGGTAGCTTAGTGGTCAAAGCACTCGCCCGGTATGCGATGGACGTGGGTTCGGATCCCACCTGAGGCGGACGATTTTTTTCAAGTATTAAAAAAAAATCTTAGAATAATATTACTACAAAATAATGAATTCAAAGCATGAATATTACTCATTTCATTAGTGTTAGATGTTAAGCGTTTATTTAACATCAAAATACAATTGAATATCGCTGAAACTGACATAAAATAAATACCAGATTAAGCCATAAAAATCAATAAACGGCAAATCTCGATGATCAACATTGAAAGTGCGTACAGCCGATACGCAACAATAAAAACCTTTCCGGAGTTATCGATACAATACAAAGACGATACTTTTCCTATATTGTTTTTTGTCGAACAGGGAAATGAATCGAAGTCTGTGAAGTGGTGAAACGATCGCTATTGTCGAGTGGAAAACAATATGCTAATAATTTGTAGTAATTTAATTTTGTATTACTCTACTGTATATGTAATTACTAATCTGTGACAAATTAATTCTGTTTAATTTTTTTTTAAATATTGGACAACATCACATACATTGCTCTGATCCTAAGGTAAGTAGCTAGAGCACTTGTGTAATAGAAATCAGAAACAACGACGGTACCACAACACCCAGACCCAACCCAGTCATTTTATCAACATGATGTATTATGTCTCTCCTATGTACGTAATTGAGAATGATATTGTGCCTTTTAATTATACACCGAAATGGGTTATGTTCTAGGTTCTTATATCCAATCTAATAGCTACTAATAAATATCATACTAATTCTATTTTTTTCTAATTTGCCATGCCCAAATAATGCTTCACGATGTAAGCACTTCCCTACACTGTATTTGTTACCTATGCAATAAATGACTTTGCCTTTGAGTGATATAGGAATCCCATCATTTTTATTAATATGATTTGATAAAATTATTTTTTAGATTTTCAAAATAGGTATATTAAGAAATTAAAAAAAAAAAACTTATCTTCTTGTTGTGAATGGCAACCCTAATCTGCGAACCCTTGCGCGGGCGCCACATGTGGCCACCGGTCAAGGTCACTTGTGTTCCTTTTACTTTTACTGAACTTAATCTTAAAAATTTACTGATTACAAAATAAGTTTTAAAGATTGGTATGGAAAGGTGTAATTTTATCATTATTACGTTAGCTTACTTAGAATGTTCAAATTTTACTTCTTTATCTTCTCTGGAAGGGTATGTATCATTTCCCAAATATACCCTTACCCCACAGGATGATAAAAACCATAATACTTGTCTTATATCACTACTGATTTTAATCACGCTTTAAGCCTGTCATGCAAAAACTTATGGGAATAAGCATATTGGACAACATCACATACGTTGCTCTGATCCTAAGGTAAGTAGCTAAAGCGCTTGTGTTATAGATATCAGAACCAACGATGGTACCATAACACCCAGACCCAAGACAATATAGAAAAGTTTGTTTTCTACATTGACCCGACCGGGGATCGAACGCAAAACCTCAGAGATGGCGGCGCAATGCTCGCCTCTCGGCTACGGAGTTCGTCAATTGTTCTGTCTCTATCAACATCATAAAAATTTACTGCTAATATACCGTGTTAGTAAACAGTTCAAAATTTAATTCGCCAATTGTAAAATGCGTAAGAGGATCAAAGAGCTATTTCCGAAAACGCTAACTTGTTTGTTCTTTCAAAGGGCAGTAGTGATTTTACAAAATCGAATATTTTATTAAAGATAAATAACACTTGAAAAAATCATCGACCTCAGGTGGGACTCGAACCCACATCCTATCGCATGCCGGGCGAGTGTTTTACCAACTAAGCTACCGAGGACGTCACGTGACACGATGAAATTTTTCAAGTGTTTCTTCTCGCTGTCGAAGCCAGCGTATCTCTGATCAATGTTGTAGCTATATGTATAGCTGAGTAGTATACTACCCGAATATTTTATTTAATATTTTGATTTTCATACATAAATAACACATCGTTTGATTAAATGCTATCCATTTCGCGTTTCATGAGGAAGTTTCCTCAATACGACAATTTAATAAAATGCACATAATTCATTATCATACCGCACTCTTCAAAACACTATCGTAGTGCGTGAAAGTGAATCAAATTGACGCAGCAATCATTCGATAGAATCTTAGAAATTCGATGAAATGTTTTAAATTCGGCAACGGTCATTTTTTGCGAAACGAATCGACGGTAGGTCTATGCCACTTAGCACTGATTGATCTCACCCAAATGTCCTAATAACACTTCTAACCGCAAATTGATTTGAGTCTACAACAAAAAAGTAATGGATGTTACCTAATAAATAATGGACAGGAAATATGGCCGTAATGCCAAATTGTGTAATGTCAGTATTCATTTCGTTTATTGTATTGATATTATGATGAATGATTTAGAAACTGCATTGATTTAGTTTCATTAACTTACAGAATTCCATCTTTCATAATGGATTTTTGGTTCATCTATCTTTTTATTATTGCAATTGTTCTATTTATTGTTCTTTTTTGAATATTTTAATTAATATTATTTTTGTGTAGTATTAGTTTATTATAATTATTTAAAAAATCCAGTATTTGGGAGTTTACAAACAATACTTACCAAGAATCAAACATATACTAGTTTTTATTATTTTACTTTCTAATGATAAAAAGTTGTTAACTAAAAGTCTAGATATTAGAGCACTCTAAAGTTAATATGTCTTAATATATTAAGTAATCACTCCTTTTGTTTCTTCATTTGAAGTTATCGCGTTTTTAACTTGCCTAAGATATTATTGGACTTTCATTTTTAAAATAAATACTTTGTTTTCATTAAAATCAAAACAAACAAAATCTGACTTTTACAGTCTAATATAATCTGTGTAAGTAATATAAATTACAAAATAAATAGCAAAGTAAATCATTTAAGGCAGGTTTTTATAAAAGGTACAAATCAGTGGTTTCACGGTAGAACAGCTCGGATCAAAGAAATTGATCAATAGCTCCAATGACGTCATTATGTGGTGATCGAGTTAACTTCGTCTTTTTGGCTTTCCTAACAAAGTGGTTTCGTAATATCTGTAACGGATTTAGATTTTGTAATTCTTTGAATGATTTTTTTGTGTTTGTCGGAGTTCTAAAGGTTTTATTGGTGTGTATAATTGTTGGGAGTGTTTTATTGGTAAAATAACGATCTATTGACTCAAGTTGCATAATTGAGTGTCAATTATACTAGATGACTTTTTTTACCGTCAAGAAAATATACGTGTGAAATAGGTAAATGATATAGGTGATGACAACATGATAATTTAAAAAAAAAGTTTAATTTTTTATTTTATTTTTATCAACTACTTATCCTCATAACCATCTAATTCTAAGTTAATTTTGACTAACTGAACATTAAAAAAAGAATATTGGTAAAATAATAATAAAAATGTGAAAAACTCAAACGCATATTCACACATGTATTCTATGTTTATGCATTTTTTTGGACATTCCAAAATTTATAAAATCAGTTGCATTTTATAAACACACTCACATAATATCACATAGTTTTAGGTACAGAATACACAGTTATTTTTTCCTGACGGTAAAAAAAGTCATCCAGTATATGACTGTAAATTTTTGTTTTTAGCAATTCCATGCAAGGTTTAATTGAAGATAAATAACACTTGAAAAAAATCATCGTCGGTGGGTTCGAGTCCCACCTGAGGTCGATGATTTTTTTTCATGTGTTATTTATCTTCAGTATATGACTGTTAATCTTTTAAGTATAATTAACGTATACCATTAGCTTTATCTTGTCTTACAACATTATATTCATCAGCAATCGCTTTTCCTAATCCCAGGTCATCTGGGGTCGGCGCAGTATGTTTTTCTCTTATATACAATCCTTGTCATGTTTATATTTTAGATATCATAAAATAAAATGTTACTTAAGTAATCGTCCAAGGTTACTTTGCCCTACAAGGAGTGATGTGCCGAGTATGGCTTGACTCGAGTCAGACTCTATTCCTGCTTCGACTCGCCTACTCGAATACCAATTATTTTGAATCGAGAACGCCGAACTCGATTCCGGTATTCGAGTCAGGAAGAATCGGTTTTGTACTTGTTGACTCGCTCTCTGTTTACTTAAGCAATGAAGTAATTGATGCCTTATAATAATACAAATTTAAACCTGCAGTGCTGTTTGAAGTTTACCCCTTTTTGATTTAAAATCGGTAGAAAACTTAATTTCTGAGCTCAAATTTAGAGGCTATTTTTGGCCCCAAATCTAGACTCAAGTACTGGACTCGAGTCAATATTCGAATACAACACATAGAACTCGAGTACACTCGAATCGCGGAATACCGTATAAGCTGAATCGAGTTGACTCGATCCACGAGAACAGCGACTCGCCACATCACTGCAAGTTAGTGATGTGACAATATTATTATTATTAGACCTAGCTGCTAATATAGTAGACCAATAATGATTGAGTCTTACACGAGATTTCAGTTAACTAGTGGCACGGAAGTTGAGCACTGAGCAAAAGATGCGCAGAAGAGCAATACAATTACGTGATTGGCTAGACGCAAGACCCTCCTGCCCGCCGGCCGGGATTGGTTGTTAGCTCCGCGCACACGCGTCTCTGATACGATGATCGTGTCGTACGATGCGTACAAAGCGATCCCACTCTTTGTCCCAGCACTCAATATCGATACTATACTGTCAATAAGCGATAATAGCTAAACACCCAAATAATGTGACGACCTCCGTAGCCGAGAGGCGAGCACGCCGGACTTTAAATGGCGCCGCCATCTCTGAGGTTCCGGGTTCGATCCCCGGTCGGGTCAATGTAGAACACGAACTTTTCTATATTGGCTCGGGTCTGGGTGTTGTGGTACCGTCGTTGTTTCTGATTTCTATAACACAAATGATTTACCTAAGGATCAGAGCAATGTATGTGATGCTGTCCAATATTTATTTATTTATTTATAAGCCTTAATGTTGAAGAAAATAAATTATGTAGTGTTAGTTTAAAGTTTATATACCTAATACAATTCAAAATTTAAAGAAAGTTTAAATTTAAACAATTTTGTTCATGCCCGATTTGACTCGTGGCATTTACAGGTGATATTGCGAAGTTCTAATAATAAGTTATTGATCGATAAAAAGTGATCGGATTCGTCCAATGCCATTTTTTTGAAGGGCTTCTCAAACTAGAATTGGACTTGTGATTTTTCGATAATCTGATGGTTTTTCCTTTTTACGACCTTTTTACATAATTATATTGATATATTGTGAGTGCCTCTATTTTGTTTTTAATTATTAATGTGTTTCGGTGTTTCCACTAGAACGTTGTAATGATTTGGTTACAAACATTTTAAACATTACTACGTTAAAATACTACCTATTTGATAGAGTTTTAAGAATTTATTTCAAATACCCTGCAGCAGGTACAAAATTATAACAATCTAGTCACTTTCCTGGCAACTACAGTTCTTTGCTGGTAGCCACTTTCTAAACTTGAGGAAATAAAGTCTTCGTTAAGGGCGAGCTAGAGTTTAAATAAAGATACGTATCAACACTATCTACGTCGTGTATTAAAACATTTTCTTGTTAGCGTGATGTACCTACTACCTAAACTCTATAATTAACTACTAAAGAGATGTGATTTAAAATGATCAGCTACGCGTCAAAAATTTGCAGTGATTTTTTTCCAAAAAGCGAGAAAGCGTTAAAATTATTAATAAAAATATGACTCAGATAATTAATTTGACACGAAAAGCTAAATTTCTAGCTAATTAAATAATTTCAAGATCTTTGGCTAGTTTTCTCGTAACTGAACACTACGTTTTTATTTTAAATTTTTCATTGTTTAAACGAGGTATGTAAAAGTATGTCTAAGATCTTTCAACTCTATAACACCGGTTCGTGTAGTTTTATGGTGTGACCTATGCCGTCATCGGTTTTTAATTAAATACAGCAGAAATTGGGTATTTTAATTGCTTTTTTAGGGATCCGTACCCAAAGGGTAAAACGGGACCATATTACGAAGACTCTGCTGTCCTTCTGACTGTCCGTCTGATACCAGGCTGTATCTCATGAAACTTGATAGTTAGACAGTTAAAATTTTCACAGGTGATGTATTTCTGTTCCCGCTATAAGAATTAATACAAAAAAAAACAGAATAAAATAAATATTCAAGGGGGCTCCCATACAATAAACGTGTTTTTTCTGCCCTTAAAAGATATTGGTACGGAAATCTTCGTGCGCGAGTTCGACTCGCATTTGCCCGGTTATAAACAAACACAAATATAGTAAGGGCAAGCTCTTTTATTTCAGTGACATTTTCAAAGGATGCTATTAACGAAATAACAATTTAATTATTTATCTTAACGCTTGTACCGTTCCTAGGGTAGATGTGGCAAGTCTGGTTGAAGCGATAAATTGCAACCAGGCCTTCGTAACCCTAAACCAAGGAAACCAGATTATTTGGACCAGGCTACTCATAAACAGTAATTTAAATATGCAGATTTTTCTGCATATTTAAATTTGACTGAGTTTTGCAGAGTTAAACCATAAATCCGAACATAGATTAAAAAAAACACAATGTACAGTCAAAAGCAGATCAACCTACCCTTTAACTTTTTTAAAGGTCATACAACTGATTTTCAACCTTTCAATTTTCAACTCTGACAGATAGAGATAATTATCAATTAAGACATTTTGTCGTTTTGTGGTAGGTTAACTGCTTTTGTCTGTTTATGCCAGAATTCAAACTCACGACTCACGGATGCAAAGCAAGACTTCAACCACAGAGCTACTACTGCTTTTATTATTTTGACTGTAAATTCACTAAAAGGTTTGAAAATTTTTCAAGATCTTATTTTTTGTTTCCTTTCCAAGACAACCCTGTATTCTGCGGTGAGATGCCCGATGAAAACGTCTTATTTCGCCAGCCCATTACGATCCCGCTGGATTATCGTTATTCGATAAAAAGTGAAAACGCGAAAGCAAAGCTCAGTCAAGTATTCTGTCCACAGTGTTTATAATGCTTTACGTAACTTTGCTGTTTGCTAGGACTATGACATCTAGTTTAGTTAAATCCCTACACAAGTGGTGGGGCACAGAACATTTAAAAGCGAATAATTAGTTTACTTACTAATGACAATGATTTTTGTAAAAGTTTAAAAAGGTCCTCCTGAAATCCGTCGTATTTTGTAAAAGGAAATAAAAAGTGGTATAATTCTCTATATTAGAATAGGAATGGTTTTAAAGAATTTAATGATGATGATGATAGATTTTAAACTTTGTAGGTTTAAACTTTGTAGGCGAGTAAGTGACAATCAAGTGTGTTGTTTTAAAATATTTTTACAGCATTTTGTTTGATGACCGTCTGTTGTAGTGGTTCGCGCTCCGGACTACAAAGCCTGGCGGTTGCGAGTTCGGATCCCGCAAGGGGCAACGTGTGATTAACACGAGCATGTATGTGTACCTAAGTCATGGATATTTATAAAGGTATTTAAGTATGTTTACCCGTTATCTAGTTGTCATAGTACAAGCTTTGCTTAGTTTGGGGCTAGATAATTGGTGTCAGTGTAGAAACAATTAATTAATAATAATTAATTAATAGTACCTACTCTAATTTGTAGAGTTCTATTACAGTTTAGATTTTTAGTAAAACACATTGATTAATATTATTGTTATTTAACGGAACACATTATTTTTGACGTTCAACTGAAATCCCCCGGTTTAAAATTGCATTAATTAATAGATGTTTGATTTGTTTTGATTTTCAACTAAAGCAATTGTAGTTAAGTTTTTTTAAAGAAATGCTAAATTACATCCAACTAACACTATTTGCATTTGATGATTTAATTTAAAAATGAACTAGGATCTAGATTTTAACTTAACTTGGATTTAATCGGTATAGTATCATAGTTATCAGATGAAAAAAGTCATTTAGAACCAAATTTACTAATATATTTTGCAAGAGATCCCTAAGCCAACCAGCTCAAGATTCTATTAATAAAATAAGACATGTCATTCTTGATCTGATTTAAAAAAGGGCAGAACGGGTATTACTCAATATTCAAGGTAAGACCCTAATTTAGGCTATTTTATATATTTTTACAAAGTAACTTTTTCAAAACCTCACCTCTCGAACTATACCCATCCACCGCCAGAACTACAAACAGGAACAAAACCACACAAATGCACTTATTTAGCGCCATTGTCGCGAAATATCGTTCAGCACGCACGACACATCGTATCACTTCATAGTTAAAAGCAATTACAGGTAAAAGTTTCCGGACACCATCAATGTTTTTTTTTCAGTGACGAGGACACGTCCGCGCGGAGCGGTGTCCGAATTAGAAATGGCAGGAAAAAAGCGGCACTGCGCGCGCGCTGTTATTATTGACTAACGATATAGTGTTTTTACTTTTTTCCTCTGCGCCGGCGCCTGATATCCCCACTGGGAAAATCTTGCGGTGGCATCGGAGGAGTTGGGAACATTTTTGATTTAATCAACGAAAATTTTAGGAAAGATGTTTTTGAATGCTGGTTGGACAAAAGATTTGTTAGAATATAATCAGATTGCTGTTAGTTAAAATGCTTGGTATAGAAACTTTAACCTCAGGGCCCTAACCATGAACTCTTAAAACAATCTCAAAGTTGTCAAATCTGTCAATTTTGGTACGTCATTTCATACAAAATTTGACAGAAATGATAATGTTTGACAGATTTGTGATTGTTTTAACAGTTCATGGTTAGGGCCCAGTAGTGTGTTATGTGCGTATCTTTGCCTTATGATTTTTTTAAGAAGTGTTTTTAAGAAAATGTATTTTGAAAAATAAACCCACAGACCACACCGAATATCTAGCTCATAGGTATAATATGATATCCATGACTTCGGAAAATGTCGATAATAACATACATTTTTTTAACACAACATTATTAAATTAATCTTCTTGCATTGCAAGTGATCTAAATGGACAAACATACGTAATAATTAACGAAAAAAATATCGAAGAGGATGCTTAATTAATTATATATTTAGTCTTTTTAGAAAATTTGAAATCTTAAATGTGCTGTCATATATTGATAAATAAGTTATAGACAAAAAAATAAATAATTAGATGACGTAACATGAAAATGGAGGCAAAATGTTCTCCTCCCCTGGTCATAGAGAGTGAAATTAAGTGTCAGTTGCGCGTGCGACGCGATCGTGCGCGCAGTCGTTATGCGGCTGTAGTGGCGTATGCACGTCATGACGTCATGCATGAGACCGCACATGTGTTATGATTACGTTACGATGTTGAGATTATTTGTTTTTTATATAACTTTTTTAGCATGACAACAACATTTATTATAGAAATGTATTCTTGAATAATTATAGTCAACCTATCATTGTTATCGGTTTAAGTTTTTTTGAGAAAATGTCAATAAAATATTATGATCAAATCATTTAAACTTTTTGAAAACGGATCACAATATCTTATGTAGTCCCTTAGACAGTTAGTAGTGCTTAAAAATAATTATTTTATTAATTTTCTGAAAGGTGTCATCCTGATAAACAATTTATTAAAACCGTTTATTGTAATAAAGCGCATATTGAGCGAGTATATAAGTAAAAAATGCTATAATGTTGTAAAAAAAGAAATGGATTCGCAGTCTTAGACTGTGGTCTCATTATTAAAGGAGTCAAAATAGAGCCTAGGTAGTCGCAAAAGCACAAATTTGAACCTGTCAAAAGACAAGTATAAGTAAGTGGCTATCCTTTAAAACTAGCCTGACAAAATATCGAATTTAATCTTTCGTTAAAAAATTTCAAGCGCAGCGTGGGACGTCCACCCACAAGGTGGGCAGACGACCTGGTAAAGGTTGCAGGACGACGCTGGATGCAGGCCGCTTCTAACCAGCCGATCTGGAAGTCATTGGGGGAGACCTATGCTCAGCAGTGGACGTCCGCCGGCTGAAATGATGATGTTAAAAAATACTTAATTAAGTATATTCTTATTTTGTCCTTAATCTACGACAAAATAATGAGTTTCAATAACACAACTATATTCCAGAACATGATCTTTTTTTATATTACGCGTTGTGTCAGCTTTAGTCGATTTTAAAGCAAATTATACAAGTAAAATTCACAATTTTCAATTTGTCTGGATTTGGAGCATGTCAAATGACTCTGCTTGTGACGACTTAATTGTCAAGGTCTTTTAAAAGAAGAATAAAATAATTATCAGTATTCTATACATTTTGAAAAATATATAATTTTAAATTATTATTTAACAATTTACCGTAATTCATCAATTATTCGTACTAAAAATATTTGGTCCAGATATTACTAGATATTATTTAACAGGCTGGATAGATTTTTCTTTTGTGATTTTTTAATCTTTATAATTTGATTTCATCATGCTTTACTCATATTATAACCATAATCTTTAAACTATCTGTAAAATATATGACCCAATCTAACTACATATATGTATTTAGAATTTTAGATATCTAATCTGAATCTCGGAAACGGCTCCAACGAATTTCATGAAATATTTTTTATTGAATGCATGGAGTTTCGAGAGTGATAAATCGATCTCTGATCTGGTGAAAGTCGCGGGAAGCCGCTGGATGCGGGTGGCACAGGACCGATCTTCGTGGAAATCCTTGGGGGAGGCCTATGTCCAGCAGTGGACATCTTTTGGCTGATGGATGGATGGATGAAATCGATCTAGCTAGGTTTCGTTTTTAGAATAAAAAATACCGAGCTAAGCTCATCCATCTCTGCTCAGACCCAGGTAGGTAAACATTAAACTGAGCTAACGCGTGATTAAATATAATTTTCTCTCTAAATGCTACCTAAAAAATCCAACTACGCCATCTAGCGTTTCAAGCAGACTGTATCTTCTTTGCATAGTTGCAACTTGTTGCACTTATAGCGCCATCTAACGTTTACTTTACGCACCAGCAACGCCTATCAATAAAATCAGATTAAATTGATTCCTCATCTTGCCGCTCCAACCAATGTCGCTGCCGAGACAGCTGCATTTGCAATCACGGAACCGATTCTCTCTTTCACTCGTCTTTAAGTAACTGTAAAAGAAAGAGACAGAGCTAATCGTGTCAATGTAACTTGAGGTAAACATGTAAATTGTCAGTTGTGAACTACATTCCACGGTGGCGGGTTATGTTAGCAATACTTCTGTATTAGTTTAGTATTATCGAAATACTTAGATATGTTATTAGAGAGAGTATAATGCCATTGAGTGTGTTCAATAATAATGCGTGTTTGTTACTTCGGAAGTAATCTTTTGTGATCTGTGTGATGTTGCAAAGAGTAAAGTAACGGTATTGTGTGGTATCGTGAACTTTTGTGCTGTAAATTCGAAGCTACACCTATGTGGAAGCCAGTTTTCGAATAAAAGGAACAGGATGCCATACCATTTATTCTAGTGTCATTTCAACGGTGTGTACTACATTTACTTATTTGCATGTAAATAATAAAATAACTAACTTAGAATAATAAAACTTATTACTTCTGTGTGGTTTACTTTTACTTACCTTACATTTAAAGCTTACAAGACTAACAAACCTAACGGTTGCTTATGCATGCTTGGTCCCAAACTCTCAATGTGCCGATGGCTAAAATATGAGCAAGAAGCGAACGACCTTGGCGCAAAGGTCCGTTTGCCATTCCCTCCCTAGCCTACACGTCAGTATGTCTGTGTCAAAGACTGGCTCTGTGAGTTCTGTGACTCATATTAGGGTGAAAATGTCAATTGATAGTTAAAAGCTGACTACCTAAAGTTGATAGGAATGCACATCCAATAACAAAATAATATTACCAAAAATAATTTCCAAAACTATTAAAGCAAATAAAGATACTACTTTCCACTTCTTTCTTGTGAAAAACTATAGGGCATAGCAGTAGATATTGAATCTATATTTATTTATATTACAAAAGAGAGCTAGACAAGAAATTTACGACCTCGCGACTCGTTAAAACAACTATTTAAAGAAATTAGTAAACTAACAGTAGCCTCTCAATTTATTTACAAAATCATTATTTACATTCGCAAAAGTCTGGATTTTCCAAAGAAAAGTGACATTCATAATTTAACACCCAATTTCCTTTCACCCAAACACCCAACGTTACCAATTTCAGACAGGTATTTCGTTCATGGGAAAATGTATTCGCTTTTTCAATAAATCACCAGCATCTGTTGCTGAACGACCCATGTTTAAATTTAAAGCTCATATCAAAATGATTCTTATGAAAAAAGGGTACTTTAATGTTAATTATTATTTAAATGACAAAAATTTTTGGAGTTAAAATACCGCCTTGCTCTCACGGGTACACCTATCTACGGTCATCTCATACGGTTGTAGAACTATTAGTAATATATGTCTTCAACACTACGTATTCAAAAGAAGCTGACAATAGTGATTCATTTTCTCGTGCTGCTTCTTCTCGGCGCTAGCCCAAAATTGTCCCTAAGCAGTGTTAGGGTAAAAAAATTGGCAAGCTTATTAAAAGCTTAAGCTTAAGCTTCTAAGATTAAGCCTATTTTCAAAAATATATTTGTTTTATTTGCCGTAACACGTTTGTCCAGTGTTCTAATATATCTTTATAAAAGGTAAGTGTAGGCACCATAATTTTCGTTCTGAAAATAAATGTAATGACTAATTAAATAATTGATTTTGTATACAATACTACATATTTCGTACGCGAATTGGAATTCTAGTGGTTTTAAAAACCAAGGGCCTAAATACAAACTGAATAGTCCGTAACATACAGAATAAACAAAATAATGTTTAAGTACCTAAGACTGGTTGAAGAGCTCACGGTTATGTTCTGGAAGAAGTCTAGCTATTTTATAATTTGCACGAAAATTCAAAAGCCTAAAAAACCAAGACGGATGTAAATGGTGTACTACTTTTTGGATGTCCAAAAGGCATTGTGGTCGATCAATACAGGTGTTTTGTACTCACAACTTTCTCTCTGCGGGATGACTGAAAACGTACTTCCTTGAACGTTACGAAATGACCGCATAGAACCAAACGCCGAAGCAAAACACGTTGTTATGACTATTGTCGTTGCAAAAACTCACTTCGATGTAAATTAGGTTGCAATAGACGGTACAAAATTGGTCACACAGAGAACAAAATAATAATAAAATTACGAATTCAAAAATGGAATGGCTAATTAGAAACAAAAACCAGTCAATTGCGAAAAAGAGTACGATTGGTAACGCAGTGTAATTTGTAACAGCAGTGTAAATTGTAAATATAGTTCACATGAACCGGTTGACCAGAGACTTTAACCTTCCGTTAAACCCACTGGTCCCGTTAAGTTGTCTCATTTTGGCCAAATGTACAAATGTAAATAAATGTAATGTAAATGTACTCTCATTATGTACTCTGATCTAAAAGTTGTCTGGAAGAATTTTTTTTTTATTATTATTTTTTCTAACCATAATACAACTCCAGAAAAAAATATGCTGGGTTGAATCACCATAATTGTCTTTCTATGTGTCTCTTTCATCTCTCTTTACTTCATTTAGGGATGTCGTCTTGTCACCCTTTTAAAAAATGAATTCAGTCCCGTTGATATAAATTAATATTTTTTACCCTTGTTGGCCCATTATGACCAGTTTTTCACACTGTCGCTCTATACGTCAAAATAATAAAATTATAAGGCTAAACCCATCGATTTTTTCAACTACAACACACAACTTTTTAACTAATATAAAAACAAAAAAACTTATTTTAAACTGTTGTTTAAATACATCAAATTTGGACGCAAAATGACCACTATCATTGTGATTATACAAGTCATGAAGACTTAGACATTACATCAAATTAGTGATTCGAGCAATTAAAGAAATTTACACAAATTTGTTCATAATCTAATAAAATGACTTCCTGAGCGAGCGAAAAGTAATTTTGAGATTGAGTAAGCTGATATATCTGATACTGCAATATTTTTTAGTTAATGGGAACTTAAAACTATCAATACGCGAGTATTTGATTTGTGAAAGCATGCAAAAAGAAAGGAACACAGTAAATCCTAATCTTTATTTACTCAATAGTGACCTCATGACACCGAAACAAATCTTTGTAACCGTAACAAAATTGTCTTTGATATTCGTTCTAAAACAGTCCAAAAATGCATTTACCTACAAGATTGAAACCGGTAATCGATTGCAAGATTCTTTTAGCACGCGAACCGGTTTCATTCAGGAACGAGAACGACACGTAATCAAATGGCATTTCTGTGGATTTATAACATTTTGTTAGAGAAGAGTTTGCTTGCATAATCGAAGGTTTTTTTGAAGTTATAACTGATTGGCGAAGTAGCGAGGCGATTTATCTTAAACGCAAAGGGCCCTAATACAATTCGGGGTTCAGGTCAGTTCCGAAAAAACTCGGAATTTGCTCAGCTCTGGATATGCTATGAGAAGCCAAAATACACCTAATTCTTTATTTGAAACCATGCAAATTGGTGTGATATCTGGCGTATATTTTATTCGTTCAAAATAAGGACAGCAGCAGATTGAGCTTTTGAACAACTTTTAGGGCCTGTTTTAAAATGTACAGATAATGTGCCAAATAACTAAGTAACAGATAAATTAGGTGGAATATAAATAGTTCTGGAAAAAGAATTGTCTTAGAGCACGTCGGGAAACGCAAAAATAGTGTTTATCCTTCAGATAACAAAAAATAGCTTTTTCAGACCAACCATTAGAATACCAACAATAAATTATAAAAAATCTGCTGTTGCTGTTTTTGACCGAGCACCTTATGGATTTTAATAAACAGGAATAGCAACATTTGGTACCCCATTCAATTTTATACCCAGTACCTATTAATAAATTGATCTTTACTTCAATAAAAAGATGGACAAATGGCCATATAAAATATATAAATATATTGGCAGGATCTGAAGCTGGAAAAAAAGCTAGGCAGAAGCAAATAGGACGATGTGGGATATACAACAGACAGGAACAAAGTTCCTCCAACTTCCTTCTTATTTTACTTTATCAGATAATACGGGAAATTAGCAATTACATCGAAATAACACACACACTTGGTGTTTATCTGGAAAAACAACTTTCTTATGGTTTACGTAAAGTTGTTACTCAATTGCGATAAAAACATATTATATGAGTGTTTCTTTAGCGATTTATCGTCAATTTTTGATATCAACACATTCTGTCGAGTCGTTTATTGCTGTTATTAGAATTTTTTCACGTCCGATGTTACGTTGCTTGATTCTTATCAAGATAACGAATTGATATAGATAGATGCAGTAGGCTTTAAATCTATTTTTATGTCTGGATTGGTGTATTGGTGCGGTAAATTGACTTGAAAGGAAAGGGCTCTAGGATTGAATCCGATTGTCAATTGTTTTTCAACTGGTTTGGGTCTGGGTATGTTGTGAACGGAGTCGCCGTTGGCATCCATCCATCCATCAGCCGAAAGACGTCCACTGCTGGACATAGGCCTCCCCCAAGGATTTCCACGAAGATCGGTCCTGTGCCACCCGCATCCAGCGGCTTCACGCGACCTTCACCAGATCGTCGGTCCACCTTGTGGGGGGCCTACCAACACTACGCCTTCCGGCCCGCGGCCGCCATTCAAGGACCTTCCTGCCCCAACGGCCATCAGTCCTGCGAGCAATGTGCCGCCGTTGGCAAATGCAATTATTGTCTAGTACTACGTTTCACAAGTATGTTATTTTTTTACTTCAAGACCATTAAATACGAAATGTTGCCATAAAAAAGATGTGCTCATAATTTAGTAATTTGTTACAAGTCTGAAGAGGGAAGAGTTTCCTATTTCTGTTACGTTACTCAGATTGCGTGGCTGACTTCAAGTTTGTGTAAAATAATCTTTATACAAATTAAAAGAAACCATCAATTTCCTTATAAGACTTGCGGTGGGAGTTATCAAGGTCCACCTCGTATTACCTGTTTTGCTTTATTTATATTGTATCCTCTGTATTATCAATATACTTAATTTTACATAATCTATAGTAATTCTGTAAAAATTTTAGTGACCAGCATTCCGCCACACAAACCACAAAAACTGTACAAATATTTTGAAAACGAAGTAACTCGAATAAATTATGTGTTCCAGAAATAACACTGCAAAAGATTAGTTTATGATCTTGTATCATTGTCTGACGAAAGTTGATTGAATTTTAACAATATTTAGAAGCATCCGCTAATGTACTATGCTATACATTTCATTGATGAATCACAAGGCAAAGAGTTTTCTACCTCCTCTTTAAAACCCAGATTATTGTAAGTTATGAAAAATTTACATATTCAAAGTGGTTTTCTTTTCTACGTGCAGATGTCGCAAGTAGTAAGTCCTAATTCAGAAGGTTCAGTAGACTCAGTCTCTGCTCCAAAATACTAGGTTTTTTACATTTAAAGAAAAGCCTACTAATACCTGAAAATGTTTGTACTTCTGACACATTTGCCTATGAAATTGCTCACCAGTCTTACTACTCTAGTAAATACTTACATACTCTCGTAGTTTTAGGTTAAATCTATGTCAATTTCGAAATAAATCACAATCTTAATAAAAATCACGGAGTAGTTGCTAATTTATTTAAAAAAATCACAAAGATTATCTTATTTCCTGCGCAGAGTTTATCTACGCTAACACAAATTGTCAAAGTATGAACTTTGCATTTAGGTTTTGATTTAGACCTACAAATTCTTCGTTTTGGACTGCTTTACATTACCGAGAGTGTGTGTTAATTGTTTTTTTATTAAATTTCCTTACACACGATATACAATGTTGGTGTGGGACCAGTGGGATGGGATTACATACGACACATCATTATCATTTCAGCCACAGGGCGTCTAATGCTGAACATAGGCCTCCCCCAATGACTTCCAGATCGGCCGGTTGAAAGCGGCCTGCATCCAGCGTCGTCCTGCAAGCTTTACCAGGTCGTCTGCCCACTTAGTGGGTAGACGTACCATGCTGCGCTTGCCGGTACGTGGCCTCCATTCCAGAACCTTTCTGCCCTATCAGCCGTCAGTTCTACGTGCTATGTGCCCCGCCCATTGCCACTTTAGCTGGCTTATCCGTCAGTCTATGTCTGCGACTTTTGTTCGTTCACGGATCTTCTCATTTCTGATTTGATCTCGCAAAGAAACATCGAGCATACGCCTACTGTCCCTAATTACATTGCGCGAATATTATGACGGACTGACGACTGGTAAAAGTGGTGGCTCTTGTCCACTCCTAACGTTTTTAACAAACAATACAAAACCAACGGGCCGTGATCGACAGATAATGGTACAGGACAAAAACAGTGAAACTCTTTTATTCTAGTGGGCACAGCATTATACTTTAACTGTCTTATTCAGATTCAGAGTGCATTTACTAATCCAGACTAAGGTTAAACCACTGATTTTTGTACGTTAAAACAGTGGTTTAACCTTACTGCAATCCGACCGACTTTCTGCAATCTTAACCAGGTCGTTTGTCCACCATAAGGTGGACGTTCTACGCCACGCTTGCCGGTAACTAAGTAGCCTCGATTCTAGAACCTTTCTACCCCTTTGGCCGTTAGTTCAAAGTGCTTTATGCACATCCCAGTAATACATAGTTAAGATTTGATACAAAACCCAGTACACCTATTTCTGAATTGAGCCTTGACTGCCACCAAAATAAATACAATACAAAATCTGTTATTTGGGGGTCAGCTCGATATGTTCAGTAGGCCTACCGCGCAAGTGGCGTCGACTTGAACACGATACCGACGGCTGAATACGATTTCGATGCCGACGCTGTCAAATCATCCGTACCGCGCAACTATTTTGGCGTCGATTTGGTGAGCGTCGATTTAAAGAGTGAATGAAAAAGCAGCGTCGGCTTCCGGCCCGTTTTATTCAGAACACAGTACAAGAACATAAAACAAAGTACAAGTTATTTGAACAAATATTTTTACATTTTGTTGCACAACGACAATTTATTCTTAGTTTATATGATTGAATACAGAAGTCACTTAGTTTCATGGTATTAAAAGTGTTTTTATTTAGTTTTCATTAAACGCAGTTGACGGTAACGGAACGTAAAATTGACAGAAGTAAGTAGAGGTTATAATCAGTGTTGCCGAACTATTGATTGTTTGGCTATCGATAGTTTTGCTATTAATAGTTTGACTATCGATAGTTGACCTCGGAAAGCATCTATAACATCGATAGGCCTATCGATAGTATCGATACTGTCGATAGTATCGATGGCAACATAATATCGGTATATAGCAATACCAGCGATAGTATTGAAGCTCAATATCGTAATTACTATTGATAGTATCGGCTATGACTATCGTTATACCAATCGATACTATCGATATTTTAGCACTATCGATAGTAGGCCGTGATTCAATAGTATTGTGTGGTACATTGAAATGTGTATTGGTTGATGTAACTAGTAAATATTCTGAGAAATATTCTTCAAAATTATCAAATCGACGACTCAGAAGCTGCCGTATTGAAATGACACTTCAAACCAACGCGTCGAAATGACCGTCGGTTTGATATTTTTTGCGCGGTACCGTTTATCTGTCAAATACAGCGTATCATTCGTTCTTTATGCGTCGGCATCGATTATCAAGCCGACGCGTCGGTTTGGGAAATAACGCGGTACCAAATAGCCGTCGACTGTCAAAGTGAAGTCGATGACGATGCCGACGCCACTTGCGCGGTAGGCCTACAGATCAGAAACTATTATGACACAAGTTAAAATAGCTCAGATTTTTTTGGTAAATAACAAAAAGGAGTACGGTACAGATGCGACACACAGTAAAACTTATTACGAAATTAATCATAAAAGAGATTGCAAATTACGCAAAGTCTACTCAACTACCGTAACGAAGAAATGTCGTTAATGTGGCCTCAGATAAAATGAAAAGTTTCCTAGCTATGAGAAGTTAAATAGTATCACTTGATAAGGAAATGCAGCATTCTTGCCAGCAAAGCACACTAACAGGCTTAATGTTTGATTAGGATCTTGTTGCAGGAAAATAAAAGGAATTATAACATAAAAAGTATAAACTTCCCTTTAAATGTGTGATAAACTTTACCAAAATCAAACACGGAAAAGGACTTACGCTGAGGATTCCGTACAATGTTGAGGAAGATAGTTTATGCTGTAACTGTGAGTTTGTAATAAAAAAATCTATTACTATTTATTGACATATTTTAAAGTTTACTCATTCAATTCGTTGTCCATTTTGTGAAAAAGTGACTTTGCCCTGCAGCCCCAACATCGGTAGGTAAACAATTATTGTCCCGTAGAAGTGGTAGGGTTAGAAAAATAATTACGAGACGTGTTAAAATTTAGGCATTATAGTAGGTTATACAGAATAAAGTTGATCCTGTAAGTTTTTATTTGTTTATACGTAGTTTTATTTGTTTTTATGAACTGCCGCAAATTCAAAACTCTTGACAAATCAATCGATTAATATTGTGAAACTAGAGCTAATAAAACCATAGACTTAGGATGCGCTTTAAAACAAACAGTGTCACGTGATTTATCGGTTGTCATGCTGTCAATTTGCAATCGAGGATTTGAATCCTCGTTTCATTTTTTGATCGTTGTCCGTGAGAAAACGCTTTGGGGTAGACAGATAGATAACAAAATGATCCGATAAGGTTTTAGTTTTTTTAGTAAAGAATCCCTAAAAATGAATGTAAAACACGATAAAACTGTTTACTCACATCCCTTGTTAACGCAATAACAGATAACGTTAAATAAATACTATATGCAGAAGGTAATAAATAAATAATACATGGGCATTAAAAAACCAGGCTTAGGTATGTATGTTTTGTTAAAATGGGCATCAGTATGGAGCGTTTGTTTCCTGAACTATTCCAATGTTACACCAACGTTTTAAATGCTGAATTCAAGGCCAGTCTGTCAGTTCTCATTAGGCAACATTATACGGAAATTTGACACTTTTAATAATTGCCATTTTGTTGCTATACCTACTTTAATCCTTCGGGTATTTCATCTTTCAGCCCCCTAACCATGAACTCTTAAAACAATCTCAAATTGTCAAATCTGTCAATTTTGGCACGTCATTTCATACTAAATTTGACAGAAATGATAATGTTTGACAGATTTGTGATTGTTTTAACAGTTCATGGGTATCATCTCAGTATTACAGGTTGACATATCCTCCGTTAGCTGTTATATCCCAACTCCTAATATCCTTTTCTCAATTGGAGTTTAATGTGAATATCAACACATGAATTTGACAAGAGTTTGCGGTACTTTATTAAAGAATTTAATACATTTCACCAAGAATGAAGACTATTAAAAACTATTTTCAGTAACTTATATTTAAGCGCTGTTTTTCTGAGAACTTAATACTGTTTTACTCATAGATGTTACGTTATATCTTGATCGATTATAAGCACTGCAGCTAATCGTTGTTTAAATTAATTCACACGGCGACGAAGGTCGTCTGTTTACAAGCAGGTTACCTGATTCACAGTATTGTTCTAACACGTCTCTCTTTGATAAGCAACGCTGGCTGACATTTAATTATGCGTGGTATTGTAAATAGTTTTAAACTTTTCATACTACATGCTACTAAAACTATAAATTCGCAACGAAGCCAGAGGTTATAATATATATATTTTTTTTATTTGTGATGGGCTTACTCTTGACCTCAATCTTGCTCTAGAGCATAGATGGGATCTACGATGGAGCGAGCTTGCCCAGAAGATGCCTATTCACTCTGGTCCTAAAGAGAGTCAGGTTATATGCACTCGGAAATACAGACGCAGGCAGGGAATTCCAATCTTTAGCTGTGCGCATTAAAATAGATGATGAGAAGCGCTTAGTGCGGATTATGGGTATATCAACTAAAAACGGATGGTAGCCGGCCGTGCGTCTGGATGTCCGATGGAAGAAAGGTGACGGTGGTATGAGCTCATGCAGCTCATGAGCACACTCTCCGAAGTACAATCTATAGAAGACCGATAGGCAAGCAACCTTGCGGCGGTATATATATAAAACGCATTATAATCATGAATTTGTAGAAAATCCAAGTTTGTTGTTTGATTAGCTTTAAAGGATGTCCCTGGGAGTATGGATCAAATCGAACAGGCGCATAAGGGGTGATTCCCGAGCTTTTTGGCTCTATGAATGTGCTCCTTTTTCGACAGGAAAAAAGTTGTCGACGCGATTCCCTAGGAAGTTAATTTGATTAACTAGCAAGCATGCGTGATAAGAATTAAAGTGCATCTTCGTGCATTCATGTAGTGATGATTGAGGTACCTACAAGGGTAATCTTTTCAACTTTCACGTTGCATTATAACTAAAACTTATAACAACGGGTCTAAGTGAACCGCGCACTAGTCCCCTCGTGACCACGACCGTAGCGTCACGGTCGAAACGTCGAGGAATGTAAGTAGTATCAATGTTATGGACCAAGTGATAAATTGGGCAGTATACATAGTGCCCGGACATTATGAAAAATGCGCAATATGAGAGTGCAATTTGATAATAATTATTCAAATAATCAAATTGACCGGGCATTATACATATTGCCCATCACCTTTTGGGCAGAGTAATACAATCATATTTAATTACTATGTTTTTATTGTTATTGTCATTTACTTTAAATAAACTAAATATTAAACCACTTAAATAATCAGACTCATTATTTGGATTAATTACCAAGGACTTCTTCCTTTAAAATCCACTAGTTTTTGCATTTAAAACTAAGGAAAGTCATATTAAAAATATAACATAAAATGTAATTAAATTTAAAACAAAAATTTCACAACATAATATCTTTGTTTTATAGAAATGACTAAACTCATTATTTGGCATAATTAGCATCTTCTCTTAATAAAAATCAAATGAAAATATAAGTAAAATAGAACATAAAATTGAAAACAATAATTATACAATATGTAGCAAGTAACAGGTTTATTTATTAGAATAACTGTCATTGTGATGGCATTTTGAGGTACACAACTTTTTGGCTTTGCGACAACTACATTTATCAGACTTGCAACCACCTTTACAACCACTTCTACTATAACCTTGCCCTCCGCATTTAGAAGACATTCTACAACACTCTCTCTGCGAAATCTCTGTCTCTGGAACATCTTCAGGCGAAATAAATCTTTCCTTGCAGACAGTAAATTGGTTTCTTGAATATAGTTGATTTAAAACATCTTGTTTTGTTCCCAGTTTATAAAGGTTTTTGGCTGTTAATTCAATAACTGTAGCAAGCATATTTCTTCCATCGCTACGAGCGGGACCAACATCGGGAACTCGGACTTTTACAGTGTCACCAATTGCAGCCATGGGATATTTAGCGCTTGATACATCCAACATTTTATTTGCTTGTTTCTGCAAATTTCTTAAAGCTAGTTTCCTAACTGCCATAACATTTTCTTTCTTGCGCTCTAGGTTTTTGGTCAAAGCGTGTCACGCCATGCGTACTTCCCTCCCCGTCCTCGCACCGCGTTAAATATAGCTTTATTATCAAATTGCCCAATTGTCATTTAGCAATGTAATAATGACCGTGCAATGTGATAAATAATGAAGTTAAGATAGTAATTAATCACTTAGCCCGATAAGGCTAGACATTATTCATAATGCTCGTGCATTATAAATAATGCCCGGATTAATCACCTGGTCCATAACATCAATACTACTACATACTTTAGTACCTAAAAGGGTCTTCAAGAAGTCATTGAAGAATTCTACTAGCCATCTTCTAGCTCCGTTATAAGATACTTTCGATTGTGTTCTTTATTAACGACGACAGCAAAAAGAAACTTTTAAAAGTAGGTTAAACCCTTTTAGACTGGTGACTTTAAAGATTTGATTATAAAATAAGTTAGTACGTCAGTTAGCTTGATTTACAATAAAGGCAATAAAGTTAAGCTAGAAAGAAATAATACCATAACCTATATATAAGTAAAAGAAGATGTTTAAGTTTAACAAAAGTTGAAGTTAGACAAAATCAAGATTGATTTTTTGCTTACAACTCCAGCTACCGGATATTACAAACTGATTTACCGTTACTTTAATCGAGAGAAATAGGCAGATGTAATAATCTGGGAAGATGGCAGTTGGCAGTGCTTTAAATAAATAAAAAATGTATAATTTATTTATGAGAAAAGGTATAAACATTGTCAAAACTCTTTTAGTTTCAAAAACCTTAGTAGATTTTGGACAAAGGTTTTTTATGAGAAAATTTATATCCATTCTACCACAGAACATATTATATACGGGGTGTACAAGAGAATGGGACACTCTTTAAAACCACTTAATCAGCTGGTCATATACAACAACTTTTCCTATGGGAGCAACATCAAAATCGAAAAATTTTTTTTAGTTGCTCCATACAAACTTACTCGCATACCTCGATGATAATGTATGGAGCATCTGAAAATAAAATCACGATTTCGATGTTGCTCCCATAGAAGAAGTTGTTGTATAATACCAGCTGATCACGTGGTTTGAAGGAGTCTCCCATTCTTTTCTACACCCTGTTACTGTGATACTACTGACTGCTTCGATTGGCTTGATGAAACAGAGTTTCTGATATGTCACATTTGAGTCAGTTCGATTTCTTTTATTATTATTATTCAATGGAGGCGGTAACCTTTTTTTGATAGGTCAACTTCTTAGAGCATTCAACCAACAGGAGACGACAAGCTCGCTAAAATCTATGAGAAAAAGTCTGTCATCTCTTGCGGGGGGAAGGGTATAACGCACACATAGGGAATTAACACTAACGCATTTTCAATGACGTTGCTACGCTCGCACACAACAAAAATTATCTTACACTAGCTTAAACTAGACGCACACAAATATATTCACACACAAGGGCAACTTATCCATGCACGAGTGTGACGTCAGTTTTAAATAAACGAAGATAGTGCTTAACACTATCGATAAATTTTATCGATGAGTTCTGCCAGTATTATGATAAGGTTTTATTCAATTTAGACTCTTTATTATGTGTAAGATAGAAACTTTATGTAGAGGCGACTAACAGGAGAACCGCCATAAGAAGACGGGCAGCGGCGTCTCCTCTCCACCATTGTCCAAACTGCGATCGCCAACCCGCCTGCCAAGCGTGGCGATTATGGCAAAATCCTCCTTTTGGTGAGGCCTGTGTCCAGCAGTGGACTGATATAGGCTGGTAGTGGTGATGATAGAAACTTTTCTTTTAGCTGTCATTAAGATCTACAGGGTTATTTATTAATATACGTCAGTATGGTAGAGTTTAAGGATTGGAATAATCCCAGCCGGAAAACCGGTCCGGGTAAGTACGGTTTCAATCCATCGCAAGCAATAAGGTCGTCGTGAACGAATTCTAGCTGATTCTAATAGATTCCGGCTGGTTAAAGTCCAAGCCTAAAGCTGCAAGAAATACCTGCAAAATTTGGTTTTCAGGTATATTGTCGTAATTATAATAAAACAAAAAAAATACTGGGCTATAACCCGCAAAAATCGTAAATATAATTAAAGGTTAAGTTAGAAGATTGAATTTTGTAAAGTAGGATTTGCAAGATTGGGTGTTAACTATTTTAGCTGTATTCGCGCTGTATACTATTTCGAAAAGTGCATAGGTAAGGTAGTTCTATATCGTTATGGATATGATTCATCTAGCCCCTCCCTCTTGGAGTAAAGGCATTCTCCAGATAGATAGATAAAGATAATTAAAAGACCTGTAAATTGAATATCAATCTTGCTTTTTCCACATCTGGCTGGCCCAACTCCCGGTTCAGGCAGAAGACTTTCTAAAAATATTACAAATATTTTCATCTCTTAAATCGAAAACATGAAATTAGTCTAGACTCTAGAGAAATCATGAAATAAGAATATCATAATACCAATTTTTCTGCTTGCTTAGAAAGACAAAGTTGTAAATGAATTCAAATATTATTGGTCTGGGTTTGTCTATGGTGGTGACTGGAGATGGTTGGCTCGGAAACTTTATAATATAAAGTTTTGTTTCTTTGGAATGGATTGATTTCTATTTTGTCAACTTATTTTGTTACAAAGATTTTGTCATAACCTTTTGTAATGTTATATTTTCGCAAAAATAATGAAAATTAATATTTAGTGGCATCTTAATATGGACACAATATAATAATGCCTATTTTTATATAAATAACACGGATCTTACAGTAAAGCAACCAAATTAAACAAAATTTATAACACCATACAGTTTTTATTGTATGTGTAAATAAATAACAACAAAAATGCTTGTAACCTGAGCCTTAACATCATTTTTGTGTTAAATAAATTCATATAAACAATAAAACCTAATCCACCTGTTTATTTTCCCAACGGGTGGGTTCATTGGGAATGTTTCGAATATATTCCCATTTTTGAAATAAATTCGGATGGAATGCCAACTTTAGGTGACCTAAAGGTCAAGTGGTTAAATCGATATCGATATTTTGTTTTTGTGCTATCCCATCACCAATTTTGCTGCAGGGTGGCCAGCGTATATCAATAAAAATCTCAAATTTTCAGAATAAGGTGAAGTTCGCAAATATATTATATTATTGAAGTAGACCGATTAAATGCAAATATTTATAGTATTGACCATTGATACTTTAAAAGTAAGTATTAAGTCCAAAAAAATTGCGCAAAACTTAAACAAGAATCATAATTTGTTAACTGTGATAAATCATTAATTCAATAATCATCTATTGTAATTAATATTATTAACAATATCAAACGTGAAATACCAGTGTGATTTTAAAGTTGGGTACTTCAGTATAAAAAATTACGCTAAATAGGATTTTTTACCTTTTACTGGTATCACTTTTTGATTGACAAATTTTATGAGGTTTTTGCAATTTTATGGCATTATTTGCTTATATTGAGACTCAATAATACTTAAGATGAAAATTTACGCTGTCCTTTAGAACATAAGATGTTTCTGATCTTTTTTGAAACGAGCACACGGCGTAATTTGGCGTTTTTAGCTGCGGTCCTTCCACGCTCACCGTGATTTGACAATGATGGCGAAACGCGCTGCAAATAGTTTTATATAACCTCTGTGACCGACGGTCATAGACTTGTGGCAGAGGGGAATGCCTGTCAATGGCGTCTCCTGTTGGTTGAATGCTCTAAGGTCAACTTTGATGTCGTGATTTTTAAATTATTTTTTTTAGAATTAGAATTAGAATTGAACTTTATTGCAATAAATGTTGTACATTAGGATAGAAAAAACATTTAGCATTTCACATCTAGCCTAAAACAATTGGCATGCAATGCATGCAATCTACATTACAACTACTTCTACTGGGATAATGTATAAAGCAGTTATTTTCTATTATGATTAGCAATCTCCCATATGACGGTAATTATAAATTAATTAATATTATAATAGTAAAATCTGTATTGATAAACACATTCTATTTTTCTACTCAAATTTGGGTACTGTTCAAACTACATCCTGTATAACAAGGAAAGGCTTTCTTGTTCTTCTGACCACTACACAGCTACCGGTCATTACCGGCTGACCTCCGTTACTCTCATTATCGTACAGTTACGCGCGATTGCCGTAACTCACCCGTTTCCGAGTTACGCCTCGATTGAGGCTTATGTTATACATAAGCATTATGAGAACATCACATACATTGCTCTGATCCTAAAGTAAGTAGCTAAAGCACTTGTGTTAAAGAAATCAGAAACAACGACGGTACCACAACACCCAGACCCAAACCAATATAGAAAGTTTCGTTTTCTACATTGACCCGACCGGGAATCGAACCCGGAACCTCAGAGATGGCGGCCCCATTTAAAGTCCGGCGTGCTCGCCTCTCGGCTACGGAGGTCGTCGAAATTTCGTTGAATATTATACATATACATTTAAGTATGCCTCTATCAATGCTCATATAATAATATACATTAGGCAATGGTGTATTGTTTTCTAAATTGACACGAACCGTGAATCAAATTCAGGATTCTGTGTGTTTTAAGCGAATTACTACACCACTACGCTAAGTGGGCCAAACCTTGCAATGTTTGTAGTTGTCATTCACTCCCATGTACCTGTAATATTACAATAACGACTCAGAAGACCTTCTACAAAATTGTTTTGTTTTTACGGACGTGTTAACCTAAAAAATCAAAAATCATTCACTTGTATCAAAACTTTGACAGTTTCTAAACTATTGAAAACGGACGTGTTTTTACACGGCTAGTTTTAGCACAGAGTAAGTAGGTATTGTTTTTAGCAATTCCATGCAAGGTTTAATTAAAGATAAATAACACTTGAAAAAAAAATCATCGACCTCAGGTGGGACTCGAACCCACGTCCCATCGCAATCCGGGCGAGTGCTTTACCAACTAAGCTACCGAGGACGTCACGTGACACGATGAAATTTCTCAAGTATTTCTTCTCGCTGTCGAAGCCAGCGTATCTCTGGGCGGTAACCACGAACTCTTAAAACAATCTCAAATCTGTCAAACATTATCATTTCTGTCAAATTTTGTACGAAATGACGTACCAAAATTGACAGATTTGACAACTTTGAAATTGTTTTAAGAGTTCATGGTTATGTCCCTAATCAATGTTGTAGCTATATGTATAGCTGAGTAGTATACTACCCGTCAACACCCTATAGAAATATTTTTACAAATATTTGACTATTGGTTAAGATCAGAAATGCTTAAACATTGTAAATTTTTGTTTTTAGCAATTCCATGCAAGGTTTATTTAAGATAAATAACACTTGAAATAAAACGTATTATACTACGTCAAAGAATTTATACTAAGCGATAGTAATTTTAATGAAATACGTCCGAACGAACAACATAGCCCGACGGATTAGCCGGCTGAAGTGGCAGTGGGGCACATAGCACGTAGAACTGACGGCCGATGGGGCAGAAAGGTTCTGGAATGGAGGCCACGTACCGGCAAGCGCAGCGTAGGACGCCCACCCACAAGATGGGCAGACGACCTGGTAAAGGTTGCAGGACGACGCTGGATGCAGGCCGCTTCCAATCGGCCGATCTGGAAGTCACTGGGGGAGGCCTATGTTCAGCAGTGGACGTCCTGTGGCTGAGACGATGATGATGATGATGATGAAAGAACAAACCATTTTAGTAGTAGGCCCTCCTTCTGATCCATATTACATGACTAAGAACGAAGTAGTTACATCATACATCATTCATTTAAAAATAAACAGCATTAAATATTCAAATTCAAAATGTAAATGTGGAATTTATCTTTCACAAGGTGACTAACATAATGACAAAGCTATTATTGCATTTATTGATTTATCAAATTCATTTGTAGGATACCTACACATTTGCCAAATATACTCACAAGGAAATACATATATTCTATAAAATTTAGTAAAATAAGCTTAATTATTTTCGTCTTGTGTAAAGGACAGACGTAAGTTGTGTTCGTTAATTAATCCCGGTAAGTGAGCGAATAACAGTAAGACTTAAATAATAATTAATAACATTTTTGAGCGTGCGCGGACATTGCGTTTGTGTGGTTGAAGTATAATATCTACAGAAAAATATCAACTGTCTTATTCAGAGTGCAATTGCTAGTCCAGACTAATTTTTGTACGTTACAACAGTGGTTTAGCCTTAGTCCAGGAATAGCAAATGCACTCTGAATAAGACAGTAAAGGTTTACAAGTAATTCATACTTTTTGTGATATATATGTATTATTATTTAACTGTTTAAAAATGATACTAATATCAATAGGCATGATTGATATTTCAATATCTAGTTATAATAAAACGGTCAGTCATAGTCAACCATTCTATTATTTATTTTAATATAAGACATCACACACATTTCTCTGATCTTAAGGTAAGTAATTAAAGAGCTCGTGTTATAGAAATCAAAAACAACAAATTTACAACAATACCCAAACCCGAGGCAATCTAGGAAAGTTTGTTGTCTATTGATCCGTCTGGGAATCGAACCCTGGACCTCAGAAATTGCGATGCCTAGTCCAGCGTGCTCACCCACCTCTTCTACTGAGGTCGATAAACAACCATACATACCTACTTCACTAAAATCATGCTTATTAACGAAACACAGCCTATTCACACGAACTCACTCGCAAGATCTACCATACTGATGTAACGGCGCTTGCGCAACGCCATTGTTCTATGCCTTACTTCTAATAGCTTGTACTTGCTTAATTGCAATGTGACATACCACTCGATTGGGTAAATTTAACCTGAATGAGATTTTATAGTTAGGCAAAGAAGTAAAAAGAGATTTAATGAGGAATATATAGCAATATGATGTCTTGTTGCACAGTGGTGGTAGTGTATCAAAGTTAAGCAACATACACCTCGGTTATATGTGGATGGGTGACCATTTTCAATATATGAAGTGACATTTATTACAAGTATTATTATTATTTATTTATTTAGGTACGTTCTTTGAAAGGCGCGTTGCCAAAATCATTGTCAAAAAGCAAACTGAATCCCACCTTATTCCACGCGCAATCTTCGGCAATAAACCTTTTTTAAAAGTTTTTACGGGCTTACAACGCTTGATTCTAGTCTAGTCTAATGTCTAGTGTCTAGTCTAATGTCTAGTTAGAGGCCTAAAGCGAATTTATTATACTGACGATAAGGTTTGGTCATCGCTCTTACAACAACCCTCTCCATCGTACCGCACTCAGCCCGCGTTTAAGTAAGGCCCAAATCACCCCAAAGTTGAGTTGAGGCTTGCGCCATCATCATTTTACCCACAGGACCTCAACTGCTGAACGTTGGCCTAATAGCCTCCCCCAGTGACTTCTAGATTGTCCGGTTGCGCGCGGCCTGCATCCAGCAGCTTCCTGCAACCTTTACCAGGTCGTCTGTCCACCTTGTGGGTGAACGTCCCATTCTGCGCTTACCGGTACGTGGCCCCCATTCCAGCACCTTTCTCCCCCATCGGTCCTTAGTTACTTCTTGACTGTAATGAATATAAAACCGGCCAATTGCGAGTCGGACTCGCGCACGAAGGGTGCCGTACCAATTTCTATAAAAACGGCAAAAAAATCACGTTTGTTGTATGAGAGCCTCCTTAAATATTTATTGTATCCTGTTTTTTGGTTAGTATTTGTTGTTATAGCGGCAACAGAAATACATCATCTGTGAAAATTTCAAGTCTCTAGCTATCACGGCTTATGAGATACAGCCTGGTGACAGACGGAAAGACAGACAGACGGACAGCGGAGCCTTAGTAATGGGGTCCCGTTTTACCCTTTGGGTACGGAACCCTAAAAAACAGAATGCTAATACTTATGATTGAATGACGAAGATAAATAACACGCCGGGCGAGTGAAAGCACTCGCCCGGCATGCGATGGGACACGTCCCACTCGAACCCACGGGTTCGAGTCCCACCTGAGGTCGATGATTTTTTTTTTCAAGTGTTATTTATCTTCAATTAAACCTTGCATGGAATTGCTAAGAACAAAAATTTACAATTGAATGACGACTTGAGAGTTGTGATTTGAACGCAAGGGTCTCGCTAGCTTAGATCCCCTTACAGGTTTTTTCGAAAGCTAACATTTAAATCGAATCTGGTTTCGGTATCCACGGTTATTCTTTTCTATCCACTGTCAACACCTTTGTGTCTAGCCTTTTATATACTTTTCAAAAATCAAGTTTGAACCGGCAGGCTCATAAACAAGTTTTGAGATATCCATTTAAGAGCAATAAGCGAATTCGCTGCGCTTCTTAGAAGGTCGGAAAAAATGTAACTGAGCAATCATTCGAGAATTTTGTGAGTCATATGTACTCTTTACATACCTATTCTAACTCTTCAAAATAAAATTCGAGCTATTATCATTATTATTAATTCCCAGTATTTAAAAACCGATTGAAACAAAAGATACAAAAATTAATAACCGTCGTTTGGCAGTCGGGTAAAAATACGCATCTTTAAATTTGTACGTGTAACCTATTTGACGGCTTAATAAAAGAAAACCTTTGAAACTATATTATTTCTAACAAAAATCTAAGGGGGTTTCTAAGCACATTGGTTACTAAATAGCGGATAAACAATATTTTAATATACATATAGGAACATATAACATCCAGTCCAGCCTGTCAATTTTATAAACAAAACCGCGTTCGCTTCGACTTCTTTTATTTCGAATTTTCGAATTAGTAAAGCTAATTAAATAAATAAATAGTTTTCACAATCACACCAATAAGCTAACCCCAAACTATGTATAAAGCATAGCTTGTACTATAACGATTTGATAACGGATAAACATACATAAATACGTTTATAAACATCCAACACTTAGGTACAAATGCTTGTGCTCATCACACAAACATTTGCCCCTCGCGGGATTCGAACCCGCAACCGCCAGGCTTTGTAGTCTGGAGCGCGAACACTACACCAGACGGTCGTCAATTGAAAATTTATAATGTGAACCAATTCCGTAACAAGATAGAGTGTATGTTTGTTCGTAATGTTTAGGTGATACGCGCTGTCACTTAAACACTGAAATCACTAACTGACAACATGAATGTGAACAAACTTCTAGAGAAATAGAGGCTGTGTTTGTTTGTATATTTAGAGCGTGTTTATTGCGTTTTTAGGGTCATGTTTCGTCATGTCCGTCTGTCTGTCTGTCCGTCCGAGATTTTGCTTGGAGAATGTTGACTCCAGAGAGTTGTAATTTTGTGGAGATATGTATATCAATCACGCCGACAAAACGGTAAAATAAAATTCGAAAAATATTTTTTTCACGGTAGCTCCCATACATGTATCGTGGGGATGATTTTTTTTCATTGTCTATCCCATCGTGTCAGGTTTCGTTGAATAGGTCCTTTAAAATGACTTAAGGTTTAATTTATTGTTTATATTAAACGTTTGCGATATATTGAACTTTAAAATGCCAATCATAGCTGTTAAGGTAGACCAGTTAGTTTAAGAGTAATAGTCGTTCAACTTAGTCGTTCAAAAATTCCTTAGAGAAAACATTAAAAGTGACCTAAATGAAGTAATTGCCGAAATATATTGTGGTAACGACGGCCAACTACGGAACCCTATACTGCGCGTGGCACGACACGCACTTTGCCGGTTTTTTTTTTCAAAAAATCTCCCCCAACAAATGATTTGTCGTCAAAATAGCAGATGCGATAAAATAACTACTACCTGATACCTTTTTATACAAGGATTTTATTTCTTCCATTTTTACGTATAACTTATTATGTTACCAGCCCCTGTAGCACGATCAACAAAACACGAAATGATACGATATGATATAGCGATTTATCGCCTATTTACTTTCAAAATATGATAACATAGCCGCCATCTTGAACTTTTATTGAAACAGTAAGCATGTCCGTGCCGGCGACTTCACGGTTAAGCCCGCTTTTTTGATAAAAGTTCATATTTTGACAAAAAATATGCGATAAATCGCTATATCATATCGTATCATATCGTGTTTTGTTGTACATGCTAGAGGGGCAGGCCTGCTGGATTAAACTGTATTGTACCAGCTCGTTTTACGCCAAATTCAATTGTCTTTTAAATCAGATCACCTTCCAAATTCCGAACATTACTCATTGTTTGCTTGTTAAAGCATCCAATTGTGTTATGTTCAATGACGGAATGCTTAATTGGGCTTTAATTAGTAATTAGTGGACCGTTAATGCCGTAATAATGCGATAACTGCTTACTAACTTATTGTCAACAATGTATCCTGTTACCTACGTGTAACTGTCCTTTAAAATTTCCGCACCCAAAAGGATATCGGGACCAACGAGACAGTAAACCACAAACGTGATTCAAATTCAAATTCAAATCATTTATTGCGAGTCACATTACATAATTCAGTTAGATGGTAGGTACAGACTGGGATACATGTGACGCCCTGCAAGGGCATGGCAATTTGTGAGGGCTAGCTATGTGCTTAAATTAAAACAAATATTGCTTAATTTACTATTAAATATAAACATTAGTTAAAACAGAGTATTACTGTAAAACAAGCTTTGAAAAATAACATTTAATCACATTGAAATATCTTTATCATAAAAAACTCTTGCATTTTCTAATAACACTTATTAATTAGGAATGTTTTCAAGGTTGTAACGTGGTGTGCATAGTTTATTATATATTTTACCTAAGATTACTAAAATAAAGTTTTACCGTGTCTCACAAGTCCTAAATAGGTTAGGTTATTAGGACCCAGGTAGGCCGAAGCAGGAAAAACAGCTTTACACAGCTTCAGCAGATCACAGCTTGGAACCCGCATGTCTTTGCGGTATCTCCCCCCAGAAATGGCTTATCTTCTAACATGCCCTGCGTGTCCCTACACCTGCACACGCGAGGATCATTACAAGGCAACCGACAGTGCTATATCGGTGACTGAGTTTTGGTCCTCACATATATGAAAGCCTGAGTCGACACGAAATGAAGAAGACCGTGCCTCATACAGTTTCAGATTCCTTACGGCAAAACCTCAATCAGGTCTTGTCAGTCCATTACTGGATATGCTCACCCAGTACCATCACGACCACGCCTCGGCAAACGTAGTGTAGAACGCCCCTCTAGCTTAATAGAACAACTACCTTAGTAAGATGACTGGTGGTGGCAGGATAAAAAAACCGGCCAAGTGCGAGTCAGACTCGCGCACGAAGGTTCCGCACCATTAACCAAAAACACGTTTGTTGTATGGGATCTCCTCAAATATTAACATAATCAGATTTTTTGTATTTTCTGTTATAGCGGCATCAGAATACGTCATCATCTGTGAAAATTTCAACTGTTTAACTATCACGGTTCATGAGCCTGGTGACAGCCTAGCTAGACCAACAGACAGACAGACAGCGAAAGTCAAAGTTTACCATTTATCTACGGAACCCTAAAAAGCGGGAGCGCGTACTCTTTGGTGCTCCTTGGGGGTCTTATATCTAGCAGTGGACTAACACAGGCTGACATTATAATTATCACCATTATGTTACGCCTGGAACTTATTTCGTAATGTCATTTAATTAATATTTAAGTTAATTACTTATTTGTCAACAGTTAACTCACAATTAACTGCTAATTACAGTTTTGTTTCTTAAAAAATACAATTTGAATTGTATGAGTTATTTTATCAGTGGTTTTTGCGCGTCACAAATGATTTTCCATATAATTGACCTGAGATAATCAGTATGCAAATGCTCAGTTTGACTTTAGGTCATTGGTCACGTACAGTCAACAGCACGTCGTTCTACCCCAAAAGTTAAAAATTCTCCAATAGATTTTCAACCTTAAGCCTGACAATTAGAGATCATTTTCAAATGAGAAATTTTGACATTTTGTGGTAGGTCGACGAGCTGTTGTCCGTACCATAATTGATGACCATCATTTGCTGCCCGCTAATGATGTCAAGGTCTTAATTGTATACAGTTGATTATGTTGACATAATTAGTATCCAAACAAGTTAGTTGCTTTGCTATGAAATCCCTACAAGTGAGAGGTGCTCGTAGCTCAGTGGCGGTAGCGCTTTGGTATCGATTACTAAAGTTAAGCAACCAACGCCGCGGTCGTGAGTGGATGGGTGACCATTCCGACCATATTTAGTGACATTTTATCACGAGCATCTCCGTGCTTCGGAAGGCACGTTAAAAGTTGGTTCCGGCTAATATCGTATATTCGTGATATTGGTCGTAAAGCCTAGTCAGAGGCCCTGAGGCGGCTTGATAACATCTGACAGTAAGGTTTAGTTACTGGCCTTACAACACCCCTCCACCAATCCGCACCGGGCCCGCGTGGTGGAGTATGGCCCAAACCACCTCATAGTTGAGGTGAGGCCTGTGCCCTGCAGTGGGACGTATATAGGCATACTTTAAGAGTTTGGACAGGTTTTTAATGATTCTATATTATGTTATTGGTAATGGTTTATATAATTTATTTAACTATATTTTAGACTAGTTGTATATTTGGTCATCGTATTATAATTAGGACTCTTATCCATATTTTAAGTAAGTATGTATCGGTTAGTTATAAACGAGATCATCAGGCAAAGGATCAAAGTAACGGACATAATCCAAAAATGTAGCAAGCTTAAGTAGCAGTGGGCTGGGCGACATCTGTCGGCCAATCGCTATAAGTAGATGGATCATCCATTTTCATATTAGACAATGCTGCTTGTTCCTTGGTATTAATTATTATTGGTATGTTATTCAGCAGACGTTTCAAAGTTAGCAGGAAGGGTTTTTGAAGACTAAAGCTTAAGACGACCCACAGTTTGCTGAAAGGAGATGATATGGCATCGATCGATCTGTTATTTTAAAATGTATATAATTTGCTACAGATTACTCATATTTGGTTGTCCACTTTATATCATTTTTTTGTTTAAAGAACAATAAACTTCAGAATATATAATAAAACCTTCATCTGCACTTCGTTCTTAGAAGAAGGACCCTGACAAAAATTTAAAAAATTAAGCGTGTACGCAATTTAACGCTCATTTAATCCGTCATCAAAACATTAGGCTGACGGACATTAACCAAAAACTAAACAGTAAAGTAAGTAGTGCTGTTGAACTATCGATATTCTTGCTATCGATAACATACAAATTTGAGAGCGGTACCACAATGTATCTTAATTATACAACGAGCATATTTTTTTTAAATTTACATAACTTTTAGATCTAAAAATGATGTTTGCAGGACCACATTTTTAAATTACTTATCCAACGAAGCAATACCCACCACGCAATAGACTAGCCAAAAAAAACATGTTTAATGCACTTGTAGAGGATACCATCATTTTTTTTTTAAATTATTATTTTATTTTACCACATTTTCGGCGTGATTAGTATGCATACCCTTGCGAAATTAGGGTTTTCTAGTACCAACAGTCTCTGAGCTAAGCCATGGATGATGGACACACTGACAACAAGCGGACGGACATTGCGAAACTATAAGGTTTGTTTTTACTCAACTCTGAAAAAATCTACGTATGTATTAGCAAATTGAAATGAAATGAAATGAAAAAGTTTTATTGCCATAACTAAATAGAATTGCTAAGGAACGAAATACAATTAGTTTCCTTGACTTGATTAACCATACATAAACTATAGTTTAGAACATGTAAAACAGTGCATATTAACGTTTGGCAATGGGTACCACGCTGCGCTTGCCGGTACGTGGCCTCCATTCCAGAACCTTTCAGTGAGTCAGTTCTGCGCGCTATGTGTCCCGCCCATTGCCACTTTAGCTTGCTAATCCGTGGGACGTCCACCCACAAGGTGGGCAAACGATCTGTAAAGGTTGCAGGACGACACAGGCCGCTTCCGACCGACCGATCTGGAAGTCACTGGGGGAGGCTTATGTTCAGCAGTGGACGTCCTGTGGCTGAATTGATAAATGGGTACCAATCTCAGCATGTGCTGGGATAAGCAACCCAGCGCTGATTTTTAAATTGCCCTTTACTACTTCGAGATACTAACCATTTTATCGATATGGTCCTACTCGACATTTTTACTGCTCTACAGTACTAAAACAATGGATTCACGGCGCATTTACAATGTAAGCCGTGAGATTATGTTTCATAATTTGTTTCTTGGTCATTTACGCCGTTCTCAATTTTTCTGGTTTTTAGCGTGCTTACATTTGCATGCTAACAATTATCAATTCGACTTTGGTTCTGCAATTAAGAATTATTATTTTCGAGTGTGTTGAAACGCAACTATTTTGATACCTAGTTTTTTTTGTTTTTTTTTTTTTACCTGGTGTCAATCAAATTTGCATAGGTTGCTTTTATAGAAAATATAAATTAAAAATTAACTACTGTGGACGATGTCCCGTTTCTTGGTCCTGAAGCCGGGAGAACGTCATAGTATAGTTAAATGTGATCTTATTAATAATTGGGCCAAAATTGCAATGGGATTTATATTAACTACTTAATATTTATAATTTACTCAAAAAAACTAGTTCTCTAGTTGGCTGGTGGAAGTTCGATTTTGTTGTTAGGTACCTAACTACTTGAACGATGGTAATATTTTAAAAGTATTTCAATTTTTAAATTTTTGTTTTTAGCAATTCCATGCAAGGTTTTAATTGAAGATAAATAACACTTGAAAAAAAATCATCGACCTCAGGTGGGACTCGAACCCTCGTCCCATCGCAAGCCGGGCGAGTGCTTTACCAACTAAGCTACCGAGGACGTCACGTGACAAGATGATCAATTTGTTATATTATTGGTGGCTATCAAGAATCACTATTCCAGATTCCAGATATTATTAAAATATCTAAAAATTGTTGATCCAAGAAAATATTTTGTTTAACATATTTATTAAATTTTGTAAGACACTTTGGCTCTGGCTTCATATTAAAACTGATCGAGTTACACATAACAGTTTTCACGGTTACAAGATCTGTCAAGTCGTAAGGTCTCCTATTAACCTTTTAATTAACCTAGACATGATTGTAGCCGTTTGTAAATGAAGACTACCGTTACTGATAGCTAATTGCACTTTATATGCACTAGGTAGAGTCTATCTAGGTATACCTAGGTAACTTAGGTCAGTACCTATGCAAAAGTCTGGCTTCGCATTACAAGTTGTTAAGTGAATGCCTGTTACGGTCCTTTTATTAGGGTTCCATACCCAAAGGGTAAAGCGGGACCCTATTACTAAGACTCCGCTGTCCATCTGTCTGTCTGTCACCAGGCTGCATATCATGAACCGTGATAGTAAGACAGTTGAAATTTTCACAGATGATGTATTTCTGTGGCCGCTATAACAACAAATACTAAAATCCAAAATTAAATAAAAATATAAGCGGGCTCCCATACAACAAACGTGATTTTTTTGTTCGTTTTTATAGATAATAGTGCGGAACCCTTAGTGCGCGAGTCCGACTCGCACTTGGCTGGTTTTTTTATGATTTAACTTTCATAAAAAAATGTTATTCTACTGTTTACATTCAACAACGTTAACTTTGAGACTAATATAAAATATAATAATCAAAACATTTATTTTTTCAAATTGGCCAATAAAGACACTTTTACACGTCGTAACAATATCTTGTTACCCTACTACTTTGGGACAATTTGTTGGCTAGTGCCGAGAAAAAGTCGTGTAAGAAGCCCGGTCAATAATTGTCAGTCTCTTTAAAAAAAATACGTTTCATAACCTCAATACATTTTGTTTAAGAAATTAGTTCAATCAATCTTACTGCAGCACTCGGAGACGTCACAAATTAAATGGTTACTTAAGAAAAACCTGTAATACCTAAGTTAATACAAATAAAGACTATTATTGAACGAAAAAACAAGTTGACCACACTTTATTGTTAATTGTGGCAGTTAAATTCCTAACCCGAAACATAACTATGGGCATTTGATAAAGTCTTAACAAACTAAAATCTTGGCACCCTAGGGAACTGATTTTTATTTTTAAACTCAACATTAATTTGTTTTATTTCCGAATCTCTTTACCTCATCAATTTTTGACTTCTCCTGTGTATTTGTATTACTATTTATGTATATATGTAGTAAGTTTTTATATTTATATACTGACCTAAATTATCTATTCTATACATATTTATTTACGTAAGCATATTATAATGTAGTGTTAAGTCAAACAAGCAGACCTGAATGTTAGATATTTTAGTTACCTTATGCTCCGTCACAAACTTCATTATCTGCATTACCTCAAGGTTAACTGGTAGAGAATTCTGTAAAGCCGCCAATAAGTCCGCCAATAGTACTCACCTGTGCAATAAAGTTTAAATAAATAAATATATAAAATATGTACTTACTCGTCGTGGCAACGAACGACTTTTCAATCGAACCTTGAACCGTACGAACACAACCTTGCGGGTCTCAGATTAACCGATTAAGAATGGGGACACTTATTGAGTTGTATTCAACTATCGTTTAGGATTAAATTGGCAATGCCAAAGTGTAACGTTCGGTTTGTGACCCAAATAAAAGAAATGTTATACTCGGCGTCACGTAAAAACAGCGGTGGCCAAAATAGGAACTAACATTTTCAGTACTGCTTTAAATGTTCGGTGGAGACAAGTAGCGCCACCCTCCAGCGTTCGTTTTATTTGAGAAAATTATAACAACTTCTATAGCACGCCGGTATTTAAATAGCGCCGCCATCTCTGAGGTTCCGGGTTCGATCCCCGGTCGGGTCAGTGTAGAAAACGAACTTTTCTATTTAGGCTCGGGTCTGGGTGTTGTGGTACCGTCGTTGTTTCTGATTTCTATAACACAAGTGCTTTACTTACCTTAGGATCAGAGCAATGTATGTAATGTTGTCCAATATTAATTTATTTATATTTATTAACCGACTTCAAAAAAAGGAGGATTCCTCAATTCGTCTGAATGTTGTTTTTTAGTTACAATTTCTAGTTATATAATTAGTTTTTTCTTTGTTTCAGAACCACCAAGATGGAGTTACGGTGGCGTGTTTTAGCGCTATGGAGTTTACACCTTATAACAGGTAATATTTACAAAGTAGACATTTAAAGACCACGCAGAGCAACTGTGATAAGACTAATAAATCTAATAATACAGCGTTTTAACATTTAGATATTTACATTGTCTGGCTTTTAGTATAGTATGTAACGAAAGATACTCTTTCGCGCTAGGCCCCCAGGTAGGTAACCACAACATGCATTTAATGTAGGTTTAAAATCTTGTAGACCTGCCCCTCTAGCACGATCAACAAAACACGATATGATATAGCGATTTATCGCCTATTTACTTTCAAAATATGATAACATAGCCGCCATCTTGAACTTTTATTGAAACAGTACGCATGTCCGTGTCGGCGACGTCACAGTTATGCTCGCTTTTTTGATAAAAGTTCATATTTTGACAAAAATTATGCGATAAATCGCTATATCATATCGTATCATATCGTGTTTTGTTGCACATGCTAGAAGGGCAGAGTAGCTAAACCTACTGATCCTACTTAATACTTCCACGCTTTCCTGAGATAAAGGCTCTTGACAAACAGATAGACAGACGGACAACAGAGTGACCCTACAAGGGATTCAGGTTTTTCCTTTTGAGGTACGGAACGCTAAAAACATAATACACATCATCATCATCAGTCCACTGCTGGACACAGGAAGAGAAGGGGTGGTGCAATTCTTTTAACGTGCCGGCACCACACGATATCATAATAAACAGCTTAAGTCTCATTTAAAAACAGAGGAAAGGCCTTTTCCTAATTCTAATAGCCATGTTGAATGGTTTAAGTGAAACTTAAAGCTGCTTACAAAGATGTTTTGTTGCGTTTGTTAAGGCACTCGTAATGAGACGAGAAAGTGATAGAAAAATTTCGTGTGAGAGAACTATTATTCCAAATCAGAAGTTAGCACGTTTAAACGGATGTTTATATTCTCAAAACTACTATGGTGTTCTATTTACAGCGTTACAAGTAGTAGGGTATACGTAGGTGCCTACTTCACTTACTCTTAACATTAATTAGCAAATCTCTAAAACAAATAATTCGCTTGAGTCATAAAATCATAAATCAAAATCATTTCTTTTTGCAAATTGGCCAATAAGGGCACTTTTACACGTCCAAATTGTTTTTTTATCTTCTACTACTGCTTTAGCCACTTTGAAAATAAATATTTTTACAAAATATGGTGCGAGCTAGGTCTTTAACTTTACCTAGGGTTACTTACTACTTAATCAGAGTTATAAAAGGCAGTTAACCACGAATACAAACAAGGAAATAGGAACACTCTTTTAATGATCACACCTAATAAATAGACCCCAACTGCAATAAGCAGAACTTGCAGTATGGTGCATCTTGCGGGATTTGAACCCACAGCCGCCAGCTTTGAAGTCTAAAACTCGAAATACTGGATCATGATGGTCTTGGATCATTGGTAGATAATTTTCAAATCAAATTCATTTCATTATTTCTAAAAAAACATGATCGTCAAATAAAGAGTTTATATTGATTTCTGTCTTTGCTTATTTTGGCTCCAAGTTTGGCTCAATACAGCAATGCCAATAGTGATAACGACTAAGTTTTGTTTCTTCGTCAATCAGGTAGATATCAAAAAGTAATGGACATGTATTTTTCTTTATTCAAATAATTAAAATATTACAGAAATATATTGATTTGTAATGACCCATGACGTCACAATTTTTACTTAAAAGTAACGTCACGAGCCATCTATCTGCAAAAGAAAAAATAAGATTTCATTATTTTTTGATGGTCAGTTAGACGGAGTAAATAGAATTCCATTTTCTTTACCCAGCTGTCATTAAATCTTTGTGATACGAGGTATTTTTTTTCTAATTCATTTCTGTGGTTTTGTTTTTTGCTGTTGAGTGTAGGACGTCCGAAAAAAACTATTTTCTTTCTTCTTTCTTTCCAGTATCCTGCAACAAACTGCCAGTGTTCACGCAGGATATGAACAACTTAGCGCTTTCGGAGAGCACGCCAACCGGCTCTGTGGTCTACACTCTTCTAGGCATGGACCCTGAGGGGCTACCGGTACGTAATTAAAGACAAACCCTACCCTAAACCTAAAATTTTCTCAATTGAAATTAAACTACATGTTGAATTTTAAGTTGAAAATCGGTTGAAGAAATTTAAAATGAATTTTGCATTAGGTTCATAAACTGTTTATCGAAACATTAGCTGTAGCTGATGCTGATAACTACTATGGTCCTATTTTGTTAGCTAAATTATTTTGAAAAGTTGTTATTACGGCTCGAATTCACTTGTTTTCACGATTGAACTCTCAGAAAGATAAAAGAAAGATGTTCCTGAATCCGTCCAAAGTTGCTGTGGCCTACAGCTTGGTCTAAAATAATGTCGGTACCAAACTGACACAAAAGGTTACTGCTAAAAATGGTAAAGCAAAAAAAAATGCCATAAATAAAAAGTAATAATAATGATATGCGTGTTTTTGTTTCAGATAAAATACAATCTTGTGGGAACCGACAAGTTTACAGTAAACCCGAGCACCGGTGATGTAACCTTAAACCGTCCGTTAGATAGAGAGGTAATTTCATTCATACTTCTCATACAAAAGGATATCAGTTTATAGCTCGTTGCAGAAATCTAAACAGATTGACTAGAACTGAACCCGCCGTAAAAAAATCAGTTCAAAGTCATTTGCTAATTATTGGACCTAACATTCCCTAACTAAACTTTTTTAGTATGGATTCAGTTTCATTCACCTGCATAAACTTTAGGAATTAATATTTTTTAAGAATGTAAGGGTAAATATCTGGAGGGTTTATTTCAATAGAAAAAGGTTGCGGCTTAAACTTTAGTTAATTCCGATCTTTAAAATACCTACGAGAACTTGTTGATTTATGCGGCGCTAGCCCAAAATTGTCCCGAAGTAGTGGTAGGGAAAAAAAAATATTGGGACGTGTAAAAGCGCTTAGTTTAAGCCTATTTACAGAAATAAATTGGTTTTAATGGTTTTATGAACGTGTTAAAAATTTGATCAGTGAACCAGTGCCGTCTATTTTTGGGCAAGATTTTTTGTTGAATATACCTAACAATTTTTTGTTTTGTTTCCAGACTGAAGATACAATTAAGTTTTTAGTGTCAATAGAAAATCAAAATGAAGATCCAATAAATAATCTAGTGCAACTACAACCTGTGACTGTGATCGTATTGGACGAAAATGATAATCCGCCTACATTTAAAAATGTAAGTACAGATAGATAGATAGATACTCTTTATTGCACACCACATAAAACAAAGTCAGTGGACAGTGAGGTAAAAGTTAAGAGGGGGAAGCGGCGAAGAGTTTTAAGGCTGCTTTCTGACTGATAGCGTTGACAAAAAAAAATACAATATATACATCTGATTGCTTTCAGAGTCCTTATGAAGTAGATGTCCCTGAAGACGAAGAAATTGGTACAACCATTCTTACAAACATCCAAGTAGAAGACAAAGATTCTGTTGGAGATAATCTTGAAGTTGGGTGTTTTAGTGAACAAGTAAGTATTCAAATAAGTTGCCGTTTGATAACTCACGAAGAAATGAGACCGTAAAATAATTTACGAAATGTAATGACAGCTTTACAAGTATCTAATTTTTTTAAATATATCTTTATTTCAGTGGCCAGAAGCTTGCGAAGCCTTTAATGTGGTAGCACTCAATTCTTCAGCCAATCATTACAGGGGAGCCTTGGTGCTAAAGAAAACTCTGAACTACAATGACAAACAATTTTATCAGTTCCAACTGTATGCTACCGTGAGTATAATTTCAATATCATCACTATTGTGTGGGTGCATGTGTAGGTCACCTCCCTGGGGAGAACGGGCTGGGGGTCTAGTCAAACATAAATCTAATGTCTGTAATATGCCAATTACCCGCTTCTCGTTCGAATAACGTTTTTGTTCTTAATGATACTGGGATCGGATCGGAATTGCATTGTGACTACTAATAAGTTACGAGAATCGGTTTGAGCATTGGCACTGCATGAAAACTAACAATACTGTTTAATGTAATTTTGTATGTAACATATTTGCTTAGAATGCTCTAAGCATTGTAATGGCAATTTGATTGTCCTCTATTTTTTGTATATTCTTCAACAGCAGAACATACAAAACATACAATACACTAACAAGTGCACCTTCATATTACTTATATGTATTTGTAAATAATTAAATATAGGACAGCATCATTATGTTCATTGCATGTGATAAAAAGTGATCTCTTCAATCTTCAATATATTAATTTACTACGTTAAATTCATTAAATTGCACATTTACTTTTCTAGGATGGTACCCTCAACTCTACAGCCCACGTGGAAGTCAAAGTGGTGGACGTTCAGAACTCCCCCCCTGTGTTTAGTGGGGCTCTCAGCGGGGCCCTCTCCGAAGATGCCCCAGTAGGGACGTTGGCACTGACTGTGAAGGCCCGGGACGCTGATAGAGCGCAACCTAGGGATGTCATGTTGGAATTAGTTACCAGTGAGTAAAATTTTGTTACCTATTAGTTACACCTGATATAATTTTGCTACCTTTTTAAAAGCAACAATCTGATTTCCGAAAAGTAAATCTATTGTTATATGTAGGCCACTTTTAATTCATTTTAAAAAAGCTCTCACTTTTCATATATAAAATCAAAATCATTTTTTACACCTAATTCGTGACAAAATATCTATAGCTAAAATATATTTAAGATTTTAAATGAATAGTTAGATGTAATCCACATAAAAAAATTATAAAATATTGATAACGACAAAACATTAAAATTATAAACAACATTTAAAAATGAAACAAGAACTAAACAATCATATTTCTAAAAAAATAATAATCTAAATATAATTGATACCGAACCTAAAACTTTATAAGAGTAACTTATGTACTTTATTTCGTCATAATCAAAAACATTTATGTTTCTTCAGATCCGTTGGATTTCTTCGTCCTGGATAGCGCCACAGGGGAATTGAGGACTGCAAAGCCATTAGATAGAGAAGCCTTAGCTGATCCTTCATCACCACTTAATCTTACTGTCAGGGTAAATAAGAACTTTTTTTAAATATTTATTATCAACATTATCATTTCAGGCTACTTGCAGACCACTACTGGACGTAAGTCTTCCCCAAAGAGTGCCAAAAGAGCATGATAGTCTATTTTATTTTTCATCGAGCCACTGCCAGCTATCTTCCTAAGGTTGTCGGTCCACCGAACTGGGGTGAAACGAAACAGCGAAAGGGGACTTCTTCTGCCGAATACATTTTTTAATCACACCGTTACCGGAAAAGAAGTTTAATTTATTAAATCTATTTAGCATAAAAGTAAATACTTTTTAATATCATTTCAGGCTACAGAAATTGTAAATGGTTCTCCACTGTACTCTGATCTCACATCCACTACAGCAACAGTAACAGTTACCATCAAAGATGTCAACGATGAACCCCCTCGTTTCAACAGAAGAGAATACAGTGTTGAAATTCCTGAGAGTCTTCCTATTGGAACTCCTTTGCCTAATTTGGATATGGTGGTCACTGATACGGATTTGGTAAGCATTTTTTCAATTAAGAACAACACAATAAATTTTACGATAGAAATAAATGATTGGATTCCATTGTCTTAAATGAATGATGGAGCATGGAGATTGAAAAGGGATTCTCCACAAGCATGTGTAAAACCTTCATCATCATCATTTCAGCCACAGGGCGTCCACTGCTGAAGATAGGCTTCCCCCAGTGACTTCCAGATCGGCCGGTTGAAAGCAGTCTGCATCCAGTGTCGTCCTGCAACCTTTACCAGGTCGTTTGTCCACCTTGTCGGTGGTCGTCCTACGCTGCTCTTGACGATACGTGGCCTCCATACCCAGAACCTTTCCGCCCCATCGGCCGTCAGTTCTATTGCCCCGAATATTGCCACTTTATCTGGCTAATCCGTCGGGCTAAAACCTTCATTATTTGGGCTTATTCGAGTCGATTTGAAGAGTCCAAAACATAATTACGAAAGTGTGTTTTATAGATTTTTATACGATGATACCTACTAAATACCTACTTAATTATTTAAATCAAGTGGAAAACCAAGTTGTCTGGAAGGGATCGCTATATAGTAAAAATGTTACCTGACTTGTATAGCTTGTGTATTTCCTGTGTCTTAGTTGGTAGTTGTTGTGCAATATCAATATATTTTGCTTTTTTCAGGGTCTTAATTCTGTATTTACACTTCGAATATCAGACGAATTCGGCGCGTTTATCGTCGAGCCATCGACAGCTACTGGAAGCGCATCAGTGACCCTCAGACTGAACTCCAGCCTTGATTATGAAGATCCAAACCAGAGGAAATTCATTTTGGAGGTAAATACTGTTTTGGATTAGTGTGATATGGTGTGAGATAGGAAATGGGATCGTACAGTCGTAACAGAAAGATCTTTATTACCAACTTCGAAACTTTGATCATTTATGGCTTGGCTTGTAAACATTTTTGGTTTTTAAGTTATTGATGCATGCACAGGTGGAGTTACAGCTTGGAGAGCGCATGTCTATGTGGTATATCCCCCCAGACAATGGCTCTTCTGTCATGCCCTGCGTGACCCTACACCTGCACACGCGAGGATCTTTATAAGGCTACCGATATACCACATATAAAAAAGCCCGAATCGACATGTAAACAAGAAAAAGAAGTAATTGATACACCAACAAAAACAATTAGGCTAAGTAAACTGTATTCTTACAGTCATCTCTTATTCCAGGTCATAGCAGAAGAGCTTCATACCTCTCCCCGTCTCTCTTCCAAAGCCAGCGTGACTGTATCTCTCACTGACGTCAACGACAACGCACCTCAGTTTGCCGATGAACCATACTCTGCGACAGTTCCTGAAGCATCACCAGCAGGCACCAAGGTGGCAGTTGTAAAGGCTACTGATAGGGATACTGGGAGGTAAGAACTAGTCATAACCAATATTCTAAGTCAGGAACCAAAGTAATTTTGTTTTAGTGGTATTAAACTTCACACCTGCCTGAGTTTCCTAATGAATCTTATAACACGTGAAAGTTTGTATGGTGGAACTGAATTTGCTGAAAAACACTCATAACACTAAACATAACGCCTTATTTTCAAATAAGTATAGGTCATAAAAACTAAAAATCTGTGTTGTTTTCGTATCAATGGCAACTCCGTTAATGTTTTGAAGAATAGTGTTCCGCCACACGAAACGTACAATCGTTAGTACCTAAGGTCATCGCGTGTGCATCAGTTTGTATAAACGAGATATGAAAGAAGGTATGCCATGATTTATGGGAAACATCGCAATCGCCTTGCTCCTTCTTCTTGATCCCTTTTCAATTGTATTTTTAATCTTTAAAAAAACATGTATTCATCAGGTTCGGCACTGAAGGAATAGTATACCAGCTGTCAGGCAACGGTGCAGAATTATTTAGGGTAGACAACAGGACCGGACTGATCACAGTAGCCCCCTGTCCTACGCCGGGGCAAGCGCCGTGTCTGGACTTCGAGACGAGGAAGGACTACTTCTTACAGTACAAGGTATGAGACTTAATAGATAATAATAAAACAAGTGAACCTTAAATTAAATGCAGTCATTTTGTTCGTCAAATTACGTAAAACGGTCAGTCTATAGGCAAAAGCCTGACAAATCAAATAATATATTGATTTGCCTAAACTTAATAGTTCTTGGTTTCGTTTCCCGCTGTAAATCAGTTCAGGTAACGAGTACATTAATAGGCATGGCAAGCGCTGCGTGTGACGTCTCTCCACAAGGTGGACAAACGACCTGGGCCCTAACCATGAACTGTTAAAACAATCACAAATCTGTCAAACATTATCATTTCTGTCAAATTTTGTATGAAATGACGTACCAAAAATGACAGATTTGACAACTTTGGGATTGTTTTTAGAGTTCATGGTTAGGGGGCTGGTCGGTTGCGGGAAGCCGCTGGATGCAGGCCGCGCGCAAACGGACAACCTGGAAGTCCTATGTTCAGCAGTGGACGTCCTGTGGCTGAAATGATGATGATGAAATAGGCATGAGTCTGGCGTACTAGAAGCAATTTATTATTTAGTATATGCGGGGTTGCCATGACCATGAACTCTTAAAACAATCTGAAATCTGTCAATTTCGTAAGTCATTACGTACGAAATTTGTCAGATTTGACAAGATTTGACAGATTTGAGATTGTTTTAAGAGTTCATGGTTACCCAGGTAACACAAGGATGTTAATTCCGTACTTCAAGACAACGATAATTGGTTTTCTAGAGCATTTGCTTATTTATAATCTTCCACAGGCTACAGATGACGACGGTTCAGGGCAGAACACGGTGGTGTCCCTCCAGATCTCGCTCACAGACTCCAATGACAACCCACCAGTGTTCTCTACCCCAGTCTACAAGGCTTCTATAGACGAGGACGCTGTTAAATTTGAGCCTGACCTACAGGTATGCTTAAAATAGTACAATTGACCATGACACAACATTAGACGCAGACATTACACCTTCTTCTTCTTCTCAACTCAATGGCAATTAAACTCTCTGCGCCCAAAAAGTGGCAACATCAATGGCCTTCTGGTTGGCGTTGTAAGGGTCATCTTGCGTGCAGGAGAGGTAGGGCACGATATTAAGTGTGGCATAGACTGTAAGGCGCCACGCTCGCACGTGTCGTCATCAGTGAAGCCCCGCCTTTTCCTGAGTTCATTGCACCTGCCTACACCTGAACGAAGTCTGTTTAACGCCTTCGAAATGGGCCAGGGAAGATTGCGACCTGGCAGCAGCTTCTCAGCTATGGGGATGGATGGGTTGTTTACATTACACCTGTTAATATTACGCAATAAACAGTCAATTCACCTTTATTTTTACAAAACTGTTTATAAAAGTACTCTCCTACCTTTACCGATGGCTAGGTACAGAAAAATCCGGGTAAGTGCTAGTCGGACTCGCGCACGAAGGGTTCCGTACCAATATCTATAAAAATGGCAAGAAAAATACGTTTGTTGTATGGGAGCCCCCTTAAATATTTATTGTATTCTGTTTTTTTAGTATTTATTGTTATTAGCGGCAACAGAAATACATCATCTTTGAAAATTTCAACTCTTACTATCACAGCTCATGAGTTACAGCCTGGTGACAGACAGACAGACAGACAGACAGACAGACAGACAGACAAACTGACAAACAGACAAACAGACAGACAGACGGACAGCCGAGCCTTAGTAATACCAGTTTTACCCTTTGAGTTCGGAACCCTAAAAAATACACTGTTATTAAAACATCGATCAAAGTTACAACGAACTACAAGAACTTTTAAATCACGTTACTTGCTGCTACGGAACCCTTCATGGGCGAGTCCGACTCGCAATTGCCCGCTTTTACAGATATGGTACGAAAGCCTTCTTGCACTTGGCCGGTTTTATTATTCCTTTCACTCCAAATTGCTTAGCCAAGTAAAAAAAACTTTATTAGATCATTTCCTATCTACTTGATCGCGAGAACTGCAGGACTTCCTAGTATGTGTTATTAATAATTTGACTTGGGTACGACTATGATGAGAAATGACTCAAATTTGTTAGTTTTTTTTTTAAATTTAGATAGAAGTTTTTTTTTTCACGGTTGCTGCTCAAAGTGGAAGCCATTTTCTTTGAGTAAAAATTAAATTGGGATTGACTATCTATTGTCGTTATTTCACACTTTTTATCGACTAGATAATGATTGTTTCATCAAAAGCAACTATTGCCAAAGGCGTAGGCTTACAAAATAAGTAAAATAAAGAGCTCTATAAAAAACTCTGATACAAACTTTATAAAAAACAGGTAATTTTTATAAAAATACTAAAATTAGTCTAGTCTAGGGGATGGATGTGCCTAAAGGTAGACTTTGGACACTTCGGAGCAATGCGGCCCATGATTTGCGGCCCGCGGCTTGCGGCTTACGTCGCCTTCGGTACACCGTCAGCCTCGGATCGCGCGTCATCGCTTGGAAACGGTTCCATACACTCTTATAATTTAAAGACCAGCCACATGGCCACGTGGGCCGCAAGTGACGCATGACGCAAGCCGCAAGCCGAATTGCTCCGAAGTCTACCTTTAGGCACCCCATCTCCGGTGTCACTGTGACGTGCTAATTTTGGGACACCCTGTATATCTATGCAGTATGGGAACTAGGCCTGTTTGCCGAGATACGTCTAATACGTCAATGGAGCGTTACAAAGTAGTTACACAAATTACGTATAGCGGCGGCGCGCTAGACAGACAGGCCACACGGTACTAAGCGTCAAAATCGTTACGCGCAAATTGACAATTGCGTTTATATGCAATCTCGGACGATCCGGGGCAGTACTACAGCGGACTGTCACTCACGACAGTTTACTACGCATTGATCATTGTTATGCGAAAAATGGATATAAGCGTTTTTATTAGGTACTGCTGCAGTGTGTTTGGATGTTTGAATACAACACAAAATTGTGATTACACGTTTTTTAAATTTCCAAAATTATACTTAAAGGTATATAAAACTAGGTCTAGGTTTTCTCTTGTAAGTAAAGTAAAGTAAGTAAGTAATAAAGGTAAAGATAAGTTTTTATAGCGATCAATCATTCATTTCATTACATTACACATTCAGCAGGAATGAGCTTTTAAATTTTACTTAATTCGTCATTGGTTTAACACCAGTGTTTTAGGTAAGCGTTGAATAAAAGATTATAAACATATTAAATAATTCATTGATTTTTTTTACATTGTCGTTGCTACGATAAATACCCACCTAAAATGTCAGTATATGTCATAACAGTACCTAAGTAATGAAGTTAGTACGTATAATTTCTAACAACGCGTAGCTGCCGCCGCTGTTAAAAACGACAGTAATTGAAGAAGCCAAGTTGGGGAGAGTAATTATTGCTCTGTCTTCCCATTTAGGCCTGGACGTATGATAAGATGATTAATAAACTAATCGTTGTATCGGTGTAATAAGGCACACTTATTTATTTCAAAAATCAGAATAGCAACCCTAGGCAGTCAGCCCAATTTGGGCAGTTGTTTTCGAGAACGGCGGGAGTGGACCTTCTGTATTTTTTCTATTATGTAGTAGTTATGACAAGCGCCCGGACGCTGCGTTTCGAGCGCACGGTGGGCGCGCGCCCGACGCGCGTACTTAACCAGCGTCATCAATGTTATAAGCACGTCAAACGACAACGAGACGCGTGCGTTGCGTTGTCGCGGCGTCTGCGCTGCGCATACGTTCATAGAACGCCTACTCTGGATAAACGTCAGTGTGAAGGCGCTCTTAGGGTTGTCTCATAAAGCTGATTAAAAAAAACGCGCGAACTGAAAACAATAGAAATGAAGACAAGCGTTGACCGAAGAGGATTTAAATATTACGTTTTTACGTTCTACAGCGACAGTGGCAACTGAAATCATCTCGTCTCGTATCGGCAGTATTCGGCATTCCCGACTGTCAGTACCTACTCTTATTATACTGAGATTTCTTGTTGAGGCGTTCACATGTGTGAGTACGTCATTTTGACCGTTTATAGGTTGTTTATTTACTGTATAGATCGATATATACAATGTGATATGGGCGGTACTTCTTACCCGTTAAGGCTAAGTGCGACGTATATTTTTATCAATAAAAATCATAATTTGGGGGTCAAACTATTAACCCCTATGAATAGCGGCCATTTTGGTTTTTTAACAGTTGATGCAATAACAAAGGTTTTATGTGTCGTAGAAACATGAAAGAAATACCAGAATACAGATAAAAAAACAGAGTAACTGACCATAAACTTAAATGTTGGTGTTTAGGGTTTCTTGCTAGAAAAAAAAGCACTATATTATTTAAAATCTTTAATTTTGCAGATTTGTTGTGACCCCAAATTCCTTTTTTTTCAATAAAAACAGATACCAAACATAACCTTAACGGGTTAAAAGTACCGCCCATCACATTGTATGTACTGTTTTATTTTCGACATATTCTTGCTAAAGTATTTGCAAGCAATACGTCTTCAAAAAAAATGTTATATTCGTCCTAATCCTAATTTGAGATGACAGGTAACAGAATATTTTAACTTATATGCATTTGGGTGAGTGTAAATAATACCGCGAATTAACAACTAACAACTCCATCTATCGATAAAAGAAAAAAAACTGAAGTAAGAAACACAAAACAGTTTTTTGTTATGAATACGAATATTTTTAATGGCCTTATATAACCTATTTGCATTGAACTCCGCCTTATATTAAACCGGCCAAGTGCGAGTCAAACTCGCGCACCAAGGGTTCCGTACCATTATCTATAAAAACGGCAAAAAAATCATATTTGTTGTATGGGAGCCCCCTTAAATTGAATTATTTTTTTCAGTATTCGTTGTTATAGCGGCAACAGAAATACAAAAGTAGTGAAAGTGAAAATTTTAACTCTCTAATTATCACGGTTCATGAGATACTACTGCCTGGTGACAGACGGACAGACAAGCCAGACACAGACAGACAGAGACAGACAGACAGACAGACGGCCAGCGGAGCCTTAGTAATAGGGTTTTACCGTTTGGGTACGGAACCCTAAAAACCGGCCAAGCCCAAGTCGGACTCGCAAACGAAGGGTTCCGTACCATTATCTAATTGCGTTGTACGATTTATGACGTATTAAAAAAAAACACTTAATAAATCTCGTTCAAACCAGTTTTCGGTGAGAGTTTGCATGGTAATAGACATCATATATTTTTTTTAGTTTTACCATTCTCTTATTTTAGAAGTAACAGGGGAGAACACACATTTTAACACTTTGGAAGTGTCTCTTGCACAAACTATTCAGTTTAGAAAAAAATATATACTATGTAGAAACATTAATATCATTTTTGAAGACCTATCCATAGATACCCATAGTTTGATTAAAAAAGTTTTTGATTTTCAGTTCTAAGTATTTACATATAATGGACCCCCAAAATATATTGTTTTCTTTTTTATATTTTTGTGTGAAAATCTTAATGCGGTTCACAGAATACATCTACTTACCAAGTTTCAACAGTATAGTTCTTATAGTTTCGGAAAAAAGTGACTTTGACATACGGACGTTCAGACGGACAGACAGAGAGACACGACGAATCCATAAGGGTTCCGTTTTTTGCCATTTGGCTACGGAACCCTAAAAAAAATAAGGTGAGCATGTTACTGTTTTGAAAAAAAAAACTTACCTTTACTATAAGATTACAGAAAAAAAAACAAACGAGGTATGCATAATTGCATATAGTGTTGACTAAAAACCTCAGGCATAAAGCTCACTCATAAAAAATATTATATATGGACGCAGTTTCGCGCTCGGCACAACAAAAAATACCGCTTGTCATTTGTTTTTGCGAAAATATTATGTACAATTTTAATGTTTTTATACAGCGTAAACATTCGATCTATCCGGTACTACCTACTACTATTAGTAATACATCTGTTTGGTATTTATTTTTAACACACTTTTCTTTTTTTAAATATTGGACAACATCACTTACATTGCTTTGATCCTAAGTTATGTAGCTAAAGCACTTGTGTTATAGAAATTAGAAACAACGACGGTACCACAACATCTTGACCCTAGCCAATATAGAAAAGTTCGTTTTCTACATTGACCTGACCGGGGATCGAGCCCGGAACCTCAGAGATGGCGACGCCATTTAGTCCGGCGTGCTTGCCTTTCGGCTACGGAGGTCGTCTTCATGTTTCTTCCACCTCAGAATAATGTAATGTTAACCCGTCACGTCTCGATATATCAGACACAATAGAATCTCCATTTTTATGCGACCGCCGGCGGTCTTATGATACTCAACCGGTTACACTTTATTTTCAGGTTCAAGCTCGTGACATAGATTCTTCATCAGAGATCCGCTACTCGATTGTTGAACCGGCCACCCATCCGTTTTGGATCGACCCGGTCACCGGTCGCATTGCTGTGCGTCCAGAAACTGGAGGGGTCACCCAGGATGGGGAGGATAACAAGATATTTCTGACAATTCTGGTTAGTATGCTCTATGCTTTTTCCACACGCCCCCAAGAGATGGCGCTGGCTGTATATAAGTTCGTGTTGGCGAGGCGTTCAAAATCATTGAAGTACCATCCGCTATTTTTTTTTAATAGTTTCCACAGTCACAGCAATTAGCTAGCCCCAAATTAAGCACAGCTTGTACTATGGCGACTAGATAACATAAATATGTTTATAAACATCCATGACTTAAGTACAAAATTAAATGTTCGTGCTCATCACACAAACATTTGCTCCTTGCGGGATTCGAACCCGAACTTTCGATCGACGAGTGTCTAGATAACATAAATATGTTTATAAACATCCATGACTTAAGTACAAAATTAAATGATCGTGCTCATCACACAAACATTTGCTCCTTGCGGGATTCGAACCCGCAACTTTCGATCGACGAGTGTCTGGTATATTAGTTTGGGCTCCGGACTACAAATCCAGCTGATGGCAAGTTCGAATACTTCAAGAGGCAAATTTTGTATAATGAGTTACGAGCATTTTTATAACTTGGTAATTTAAAATGTATGTATGTCATGAACTTACATCATACAATTTTCTAGGCCACTGATGGAGTCCACAACGCTACCTGTAAAGTGGAAATCACGGTCAGAGACGTGAACAACCACGCACCGATCTTCGACATTGATAAGTACGACGCTTCTATTCCAGAAGATGCGCCATTAGGTATTTAACAATTTTTAATCTTTTTCTGTGTAGGTCTATCAGAATGTTTAAATTCGTGAACACTTGTTGTAGGACTTGTAGGTCTAACTGTCGCACTCAGAGAAGTCAACACGCATTGTGCGCCGAAAATCTGTTGTTTGGTGGTCACTGGTGCCCTCTCACCAGTGACCCTCAAACAACAGATTTTCTATTGTGTCTAGTTCCATGGTAGTCAAAGACTTAACAACAAAGTGTGCTTAAAGAGTGCAAAGTTGGAAAGACGAACTTGTTTTTTCGGTTATTCGTTCAAAAGGTGTCTTTATTCCTATAGACTTAATATTAGAGTGTATGAAGTATTATAGGTTTTTTGTAAGTAACCATTAAAGTTAAGTGACGTATCTGAGTGCGGCCATTAGTCTTCCAATTGAGAAATATTCAAAACCGAATCCTTTTATTAACGATTATTCTTTTGAATACCGTATGATAGTTTTTTAAAAAAGAGGATTCTAATCGTCCTTATAATTGTCTATAGCTCGGCAAAAATAAAATCGCAAACCTGCATTATTGCTGGCACTGGATTTAAAGCCTTATTTCATGGTCTGATTCTCTTGTAAATTACGGAGTTCTCGTGACAATTGCTCCAAAAGTAGTAACTAGACTTGTCACATTTAAGTTAGTGGTCAAACTTACCCTGGCAAGTAATTGGCCAAAGCGCCAAAGTCTGCTAATTTAATAGTGGCATAATTGAATATCAATTGGATGTCATTGTAAGTCTTAAATTTAATTCTTCATCTAACCCAATTGATATTTAATTAAGCCAATTTTAGATAAGTAGACTTGGGGCCCAGAAATAACACTGGCCACTGCATTTAACCACTTTCACTGGTTAATTTTGATGTTATTTCTTAAGGCACTGAGGTGGCAGCAGTTCGAGCTACCGACCTGGACAGTGGCATCAATGCTGAGATCAAATACAGCATCCAGAAAGGCGCTCTCGACTCTTTCGCTATCGACAATGTCACTGGTGTCGTCACTGTGTCTTCGAAGCTAGACTATGACAAGAGAAACACGTATAGGATACAGATCATTGCCTCTGATTTAGGTAAGTCTTACTTTCAACCAATAGTCATTATGATATTTTATTTTGTTAAAGTGTGTGATACTATTTTGAGTTGCGCGTACCACCGTACCTGGATGATCGAGCTTAGCTCAGTTTTTATCTAAAAAAAAAAACAACATTCAGACGAATTGAGTACCTCCTCCTTTTTTTGAAGTCGGTTAAAAATGAAACCTATCTTGTTCGATTTATCGTCCCCGAAACCCCTGCATACTAAATAAAAATTTCATAAAATCGTATATTATAATCTGAATTTTAGAAACGGCTACACCTGATTTATGATTACATTAAACTGTCTAAAATACCTAATTAATGTTTAAAGTATTTACTGTCTGTGTTTTAAAAAGCATAAAGCCTGAACCTGTATCATTGTTTTTACAAGTCCTTTATTTGTAAATTATCAGTTTTTTTTATTTATGGCGATGATGTTGTGGTCTTTTTATCATCTTCTGTCTATAATGTTTATCATGCTTTTTTAGGTATGCCTAGCCTGACCGGCACTACAGAACTTACAGTCCACGTGATCAACGTCAACGACAAGAAACCTTATTTCACACCAGCAATCCAAAGGGCAGAGATATCAGCTGATGCTGAGATCGGGACTCAAGTGCACAACCTCATAGCTGTAGATCCAGATATCACTGATAACGGGTTGCTAGTCTATGAACTGTTGAATGATAGACTCATAAAGGCAGTGGATAAGAATGGAAAAGAGGTTAGTGATTTAAAAATAACAAATGATGTTGATAACGGCAAATATATTTCAACTAATAGTATAATTGTAATCTACTCGACTCGAAATTAATCTCTGTAGTTATAAATGAAACGATTGACAAAACATTTATCTCTTACCAGCTCACATTGAATTTGTTGAGCCTTTGTTATCTTATCTAGATCTTATGTAATTAAGAAACTGTGTAGTTCTTCAAAAGCACGTTTGTTTTATAGATTTCACTTAGCGAGCAATATCTTAGTCACGAATGAACGTATTACTTTTAAGTTAACATAATTTGCAATAAAATTGAAGTTAGAACTGCATACCTATTTAATAAAAGTAAAGGACTCTATTGTTTTACATCTGATTCTTCTGGTTTTGAGAAAACATATTTAAAAATTCATGAATATCTCTGCAGGTGTCAGACGAAGGTATCTTCGGATCATGGTTCTCCATCCACCCCAACGGTACAGTCAGCGTTGCTCAGCGCATTGACCGCGGCCGCGCGGCTGTACTGACGTTACCTGTAGCTGTCACCGATGCCTCCGCTCCTACTTTACAGCAGACTGAAGGTATGATTACACTGATCATTGCATTGTTTTTCAGATCATTATTTATTTCAATTACCAATCAAAATTTCCTATTTTGCAATTCAAGGTCTATTATGGTGCTGGTGCTTTAATACGTCAACATTTGCATGGGGAAAACATAGATAGATTTACTTTTAAACGTAAATATTTTTAAATCTATCTCGATTTCGGGACAATGTTTTGAGAATTGGTTTCAGTGCGTTTCCGTTTTTAGGTCATTGCATTATACTAATATTCTTGGAATCTAATGATACAATTATTATGAATATTATCTTACCTTCTTAGCAGGTACTGTTTATCATCATTTGGAATATTATCTTGCTTTTTAAGGTATCATTTATCGTGCATGTGGTAAATAAATTAAATAATTCATTAAATCATTTTCCAGGAGAGCTGATCATCAATATAGTAGACGTAAATCGTCACGCACCAGTGTTCTCGGAGCCAGCCTATCATGAGACTTTAGCAGAAGAACAGCCCATTGGAACTGTACTGAACGTATACACTGCTACTGATAAAGAGACGCCCATAGCTGGCATCATAATCAGTCCACCTAACCCGTACTTCCAGATAGATAATGTCACTGGTAAGTTAATATTCGTTTTCCAAACCAACTTATACTTACTTACTTTAATTAAGCTTGTTTTTTTTTTACTTCGCTCGATTTGCAATTATTCTTCAAGGAATGTAAAATATTTTTCACATCCGCTAGTAAACACGTACCTACTTCATTAGAATAGGCTAACTGATTACCACCAATCAATTGATATACTTTTTATGTGCTGTCAAAACGCACCTCTGCCTTATAATTTGCATGGCAAATTTATAGCAAGGCTCAACTGTCTAAATTTTTATTGATTTTGAAGCAAACAAGAAACCAGATTCTTCTTAAAAATGATAATGTACCGGGTCATTGAGCTTGAAATTAGAAGTCAGATTCAATAAATGCTGTCTTAGAATTGTTAAGATAATTAATTGTCCACAACCCAATATTATAGTTATGAAACGTATTTCATTCCAAGGTGTAGTAAAAACAACCCAACGGATAGACTTCGAGAAGATCCACTCAATCAACTTCACACTCGTGGCCTTCGACTCTGGTGTTCCTCAGTTGTCAACGTCCGCGTCTGTGACTGTTGACATCACCAACGTCAACGACGAAGAACCAATGTTTGCTGCTACTGCTTACGATGCTGTAGTAGCTGAACATTCTGCAGGAGGAACTAAGGTTCTTACTGTTACTGCAGTCGATAAAGATGAGGGTAAGTAAAATATTATATTCACAGATATTTTTTAATCAATTATGAATAATTAATGTGTGTTTGTGTGTGTGTGTGTGTCATATTGTGCTACTGGATCAAAGTTAGTTACATGAGTAGAGAACAAAGTCAATGAGTAAGGATTAGATTTCTTTAATTAGATCTAATGATGAACCGGTTTCTGTTCTTACTTAACATAACCCACTTGCTCCTTTTTTTGTGACAGAATAGTTTTCCACCGTTAGTATGCTTATGACTATAACAACTGGATATAGATAAAAAGTAATATAGATCCAGTGTTAAGTTTAATTTATTGAGGTGCATGCATTTTGCAGCTTTTGTACTTTTGATTATTGCTTAGGAACTATGACGTTAAAAATTTATATCTGCCCCTAATTGTCTTCTTTTACTTGATTGGCTTTAATTACCGTTTTATTTTTAGGTGAATTCGGTGACGTTACTTACAGCCTCACGGGGAACATGTCTTCCCTGTTCAACATTGACCCCCTCACTGGTGTCATCACCGTTGCCGATGACGCTGTGATAGACCGCGAAATGACCAGCGATATTTACCTTCATGCAATCGCTAGTGACAACGCCCCTAAGCAGATTCGGAAGGGTACTAGTGTCCCTGTACGTATCACATCAAAATGTATACTTTAAATGTTGTATACAGGGCTAAGCTAATGACATTCTAAGGGCTGTCTAATGTCTAATGACATTCTGTCTGAATCAGCTCTTAAAGTCTACAGTTTTTTTTTTCTGTATACCAATTTTGAAATCCTTAGATAAATCCATATACTGAATGGCCAGTCCGTTGTTTCGATTTTTTAGTTTGTTCTAAATCAATCAGCCCGCCTCTAGAAGGTCAGAAGTGTTTCTTAATGCCTGGAGATACTACGATTTTTACGGAGGCAGATTTTTTTGTTGGGCTCATGAAAAAAGTTAGTACATTGATGACCAGAATCAGCGAAGAGCTCAATGGAGCTTAAAAGAGCCATCAGTGAAAACCAATGTTAATGAAAATAAAATGATAATGTTGTTGTCCTAGGTCCACATAAAAGTTATTGACATCAATGACAACCCACCAGTATTCACGCAGAAGGTATATAAAAGCACTATCGCTGAAAATCTTCGGTTGGACCCTCCTGCTGCCATACTGCAAGTGTTAGCCGAAGATAAAGATGAAGGCATCAACGGGAAGCTGGAGTATAAGATTGTGGAGCAGAGTGAACCAGGTACTTGAAAGTAATATTTAAGCAAATAGTCTGAAGAACTTAAAAACATATACTTGTGTCTCCAAGAAGTACTCCTGAAATTAACCTCAACATATGTGTATCATAATCATCATATCAGTCGTTAGACGTCTACTGCTAAATAGATATATTACCCATATTGGGGTTGATTTACCAACGATCGCCGGTTCAAAATTTGTATCACTGTAATTGAGCTTTTGTGCTTGAGATACCTGTGTTTAAAACTCTGCTTTGGATCTATATAGGTTTACTGAATGTATTATTCGTTGAGAAAGGATTTCCCACACAACCAAAACTTTATATATTTGTTATATTTCAGGAGTATTTGTAGTAGACCCAAACAACGGAATCATTTACCCAGCCAAGCCAGTCATGGGTAACACGACCTACCATCTCACGGTTACCGCCACTGACGAAGCAGGTCATGGCGTACACTTCGATACTGCTAAAGTTGACATCTCCGTGTTGAGTGTGAACAAACATAGTCCCGTCTTTGTCCATCCTCCACCTGAACAGAGGCAGTTGGAGATACCTGAGGTAAGATTCTTTCAAAAAGTTTGGTATAAATCTGATTGATTTGTTTAGGGTTTGACGAGCTCAGTATCTTACAAGCTATCACGCCGGACTTGGCGTCACCAACTCTGAAATTCTGGATTGGATTCCCGGTCAAATCGATGTAGAAAACGATATTTTGTATATGTGTATAATTATAAGAAATACTTCAGCAACCGATAAATCGTCTGGTCAATTAGTAAAAAAAATATTACACAATTTTTCAACGCAAAGATCAAAAAGAGTTTTAAGAACTGTCTATATTTAATTACTACATTTCACATTTAATAAAAGATAATTATCATACCATGTTAATAATTTTCTAGAACGCAGCCCAAGCAGACTACCTAATAACCACAATCAAAGCCACAGATGAAGATACAGGCGAAAACGGACGAGTATCTTACTACCTGAAGGTTGAAAACCAGAATGTTGGAGAGACGCAAGAATTCAGCCTGGATCGGGACTCGGGAGAGCTCAGGACTAAGACTTTTTTGGATAGGGAGCATAAGTCTGAATATCAGGTCAGTAGACTAGGGTGTAATAAAGCTAAATAAAAAATCCTATTCAAGTGCCTGACATAAAAGAGGAAAGTAACAGCAGGACGATTCACCTTGAAACCTTCATGAGAGTAATTTTCTATTAATTATATTTCTAAAATGATCCAGAAATGGAAGGTATTCTTTGTAATATATTTAACCGGAATTAAGAATACTTTTTTTTTTTGTTGACCTCTTAAAACACATGCAGGTCACTTTTGTTTTTCGAGACTTGTCAGCAATGATCATAGTATTGTTTAACGCACATACAGAACTCAATCGTACATAAATTTATCTGCTGAGCCTATACAACCAACTACACTGACTTAGCGGCTTTAGTTAACTCACAAATAAGTTAGGTTCCCGTTCAACCTTATAATCTATATCGGATATCCTGAACCAGACTGGTCCAAGTCTTCCAAATTCACACTAGATGTACCTAAATTGTTTTTGTTTTGTTTTGTTTTTGTAGAAAATTTGTTTTGTATTTTGTTTTTTTTTTTAGAAATTCTGTTCTTTTTGTTTTGTAGTTAAGACCGTCTGTTAACCATGCTGAGTACACTTTTTATGGGTTACGGTCTAGCCTTATATTACCCAACCTATCTAAAACAATATCATGTCTCGGCTGTAATCTGTCTGTGTACCTATTTATAAATAAAATAAAATAAAAATCTGAACGCCGACAGATGAAAGCTGGGAATGGTGCCTTAAAAAAACACTTGCTCTCCACAGGATGCTGTAAAAAAGTGACAAAATCAAACTTAAAATGTTTATTTGTTATATTTTGGGCTATACACTGGAGGTACTCCAGAGATAATGCACTCTTAATGATTCTTTAGAGGCTTCCAAGATAAATGAAAAAGGCGAAAAGGCCATTGTGTATGTAACTAACTTTTGTTTTCAGCTGGTCATAGTAGCAGTAGACAACGGCACCCCAGCTCAGTTTGAAAGCTTGCGTCTCTTGTCAGTGGTTCTGGCTGATGACGATGACAACGCACCTCACTTCCAACAGACACTGCACCAGTTCAGTATAAAAGAAAACTTACCAGCAGGAATTATTGTTGGTGAGCGAATCAATTATGACTATAATTATTTTCAAAAAGGACTTCAACATCTATTGAACATTCATAGCCAAACTTTAAACCATACCACATTATTTGCACAACCATAATTATTGAGGCTTCCATATTTCAAAGCAGTTTCACTGTTTACTCGACAACATGGTGTGGTTCGAGAGCATCATTTTCACGCATTTTAGTTCTGGTCTTATACCAAAACTTGTTCGTACCTAATAAGGCTTTCACGCTATTTTGGTTTGATAATATGTTAGGAATAATTCATAATATGAGATATAAAGTTAAATACGAGTTCTAATTACGTAATTAGTTGCTGATATGTACCACTTTTTCCATATTTCAAGTTGGCTTGAGAGAAAAAGTTGTACGTCTGCAGCTGTTTAAGTACTTTCTAGGGATAATACGGTTTCATGGTAACCCTGTATTATTTTATCTTTCCTCAGGTACAGTGAAAGCCACAGATAAGGATTCAGGTGAACACGGCAAGGTGTACTACCACATATTGGAAGGCAACCAAGATGGCGCGCTTACACTTGACAGAACACAGGGCATCATCCGAGCAAACATTAGCTTTGACAGGTATATAGATAAAGTTTTTGATCGTTTTATTTTAGTTCTCATTGAACTGATTATAAGTCACTGTGCTACAAAAGACACCTAACCTACCCTACCCTAGACCTTAACCTGCTCATTCTTTTATGCATTAGTTCATGACTCTACTGCTCGCTGCTGTAGTGCTCGTAGCTCAGTGGCGGCAGCGCTTTGGTATCGATTACTAAAGTTAAGCAACCAACGCCGCGGTCGTGAGTGGATGGGTGACCATTCCGACCATATTTAGTGACATTTATCACGAGCATCTCCGTGCTTCGGAAGGCACGTTAAAAGTTGGTCCCGGCCAATATCGCTTGATATTGATCGTGAAGCCTAGTCAGAGGCCTTAAGGCGGCTTGATAACATCTGACAGTAAGGATTACTCACTGGCCTTACAACACCCCTCCACCAATCCGCACCGGGCCCGCGTGGTGGAGTATGGCCAAAACCACCTCATAGTTGAGGTGAGGCCTGTGCCCTGCAGTGGGACGTATATAGGCATACTTTACTTTACTTTATATGACTCTACTGGATGTGTGTAGCCATGGTGTTAAATGGTATTGTCTTTCTATCCAAGAAATATCAATAATATTCTAGTATAATATTCTTCTTTTCTACGACGCTCTAAAAGTAATAACTTCTTTCCACATCGTGCCACATCGTGGATTATGAACCGGGACTCGTTCTTGACTTAGATCAAGTCTAGCCCTACTAAGAGAGAAAATCTTTAAGTACCGAAGTTAGTTTCATACAATACTAAGTCAAATAAAGCTTACAATGACTGTTCCAGGGAAAAGCAATCAGAATATTCCCTTACAATATACGCAAGCAACAACCCAATTCTCGAACACGCGGCTGCCATCCTCAACTCCATAGACAACAGCACTGAGGGACAGGATCCAGGAGTTGCCATCGTGAAAATCAAGATATTAGACGAGAATGACAACGAACCTAAGTTCCAACAGAAGATTTATTACGCAGGTAAGTAACAATAACACCTTCCAAAAATAGACCGAAAGTTACAAATATTGTAAATGCTAAGATTGTCTTAGCTGTGATAGAGTACCTTTACTAAGTACTTATGTTGGTCATAAATGCCTCATCATCTCCAGCCTTTATCAGTCCACTGGTGGACACAGACCTCTCCAAAAGAAGGATTTTGCCATAATCGCCACGCTTGGCAGGCGGGTTGGCGATCGAGTTTGGCCAATGGTGGCGAGGAGACGCTGCTGCCCGTCTTCTTACGGCGGTTCTCCTGTAGTCGCCTCTTACGACACACATAGGAAGAGAAGGGGTGGTGCAATTCTTTTAACGTGCCGGCACCACACGACACAATAAATATCTATCTATCTATATCTAAATAATCGACTGTCATAAATGCCTAACTAGATGATATTATATTCTGTGAGATTTTCAGACTCTTATCAGCCGATCCCTATAGGTGATGTATCGGGGAAAACAAAACAACCGGATTTTTTATTTTCTACAATCCCTCAGGTGTATATTTTAATTGTTGGTTATACCGCGTGTTTAAGGACATCTTTATCTTCTTAAATACAGGGTCTAAATCAAATTCAAATAAATAATCCGTACACTTGTAAAGCTACTCAATTAATTAGTTCTTAGTTTAAACTTAACTCGGAACTATTTATAGAACAATGTAAGCATGTTAATATTTGACTTTATTATCTTCAAATATAACATCATCATCATTATAACTGCTAAATAGTTTCTTCTTTACTTCTTAGGCATAAAGCACACAGCAAGGGTCAACGAGCCAGTCATATCAGTAGTCGCTGAGGACCCTGACTTAGACGAGAACGGAACCTTGATCTACATGGTGGCAGCCTCTAATCTCTACAAGTTTGGGGCCTCGCAATCGAGTGGCAGTGTCGTGCCTTCTCCTTTCAACATCAGTCAGGATGGTGAGTGAATGACGAATGATAGATAGGCTTATCAGAAGTGAATGAGTAGGTTATGTCTGGCCTATATCATAGTACTCTGAAATTTTGTAGATTGTTTTGAATAAGTCAATCCTCTGCTGGCCAAAGGTCAAAATGAACTTCTAATGGATGATAATTATGAATCCAAAATGTGGACTATCTTCAAATGGAATTTTATTTTATCTCTGTGCAAAATACTTTCAAAATTAAATATATTCTGCTTATGATGAGTGAATAAGATAATGCGAATTTAAAAACTTTCATTTTATATTGTAACGTTTATTTTTCGTCCAGGAGTTTTGATGACGGCCCACTACATGGCTGAGTATAACCAAGACAGATTCGTGTTAGACATCATCGCCCAAGAAGCCGCACCACCCCACAGACAGGCTAAAGCACAAGTTTATGTAAGTACTTCGCTACAAATCTTTAGCTAAAAGCTGTTATGTGCCTCAACGATCAAAACATAGCTATCTTTGCTTGGAAACAAATATTTTACATCTGAATTTAGTATTATTTTGTTACACATTTCACTGCGCACCCAGTGGCCTCAAAATTTTCTCATCGCGTGAACGCTCGATAAAATCTCGTATTTGTATTGGTTAAGGCGACTGATTAGTAACTTGTAAATTGTCACTTATCCAGTCGTATAGTCGTTTGGGTAAGCGGTCACCAGTTAAACGTTTGTTCAACAAAAAAAGTCTGATCTAGATACCGACCAAACAAATGTAAAACCTTACTTTTTTTGACATGTCGTTACTAGAAGGTTGCAATTTATAATATCTACTGACTTACCAAGTCATGTTTTGTACGACTACTGTGCATCGTCATGAACCTAACGTCGGTGCGTTAGATATAAGTCGCACTATCGGACTAGTTTTTTCTATATCTGCTTTGGGCTTAATTAAGTAAAATTTTAGCACATCCACAAACTTTAAAAACTTTCTGATTGTTTATAGGTTTGGATAATCGACCGGTCTTCCCTCATTCGTATGGTGGTGTCGCGAAGCTGCAATGCCCCAGTGACTGGTGTCCAGAAACGGCTGGCTTCAGCAGGAAACGTTCTTCTGGTACCTGGCAGACGACTGCCTTTAGTTCAAGCTGATAGGAGATACGATGACTGGTGAGTAAATAAACGGTTGTTTAAAACAAAATGCCTTTATGAGAATGGACACGCGCAGCAAGTGTTCCGAAATTAGTTTTGGATCTTTAAATCAAAGTTAAATTATCTTCAGTCTTTATCTTTTGTTCTCGTTTAAGAACTTATTTGTTCTTCCTTTATCTGTTTTTCATATTTTTATCACTTTCTCCAGTAATAAACCCTACGCTCGTCTGCTTTAATCAACCAATTGCCTTCTTACTAAGGTAGATTATAAGTCTTCTGTAAATTGCTATCTCACTTCAACATAACATTCTCATTAATTATAAAATAAAGACTAATTTATTTCAATTATTTATGAGAGAAATTGAATTTTGAGGATCATTTATGTGATTCCTTTAATGTTGTATTACTTGTCTTATTGTCGTTATATGGTGAACTAATATTGACAAGCTTTATTAATTTAGGTGTGAGATCCACCTGCTAGCCGTGGATCCAACGACGTACCAAGTGCTACCAGTAGAGAGGGTGCTAGAAAACATCGACTCAAAGTTTGACGACCTAAAAGATATTTACCAAGAATTTGGAGTTGAAACACTTATTGCTGCGAGTGCTACTTCAAAAGGTAAAATATAATCCGTGAAAGCTTCTTTCACAAGTCAATAAATCACCCTGCTTTTGCTAGGAGTACAATATCAACCATTTTTTTTTCAGCACCTGATAGCTTCGATCCAGCTCTTGCAGCACTAATAGCATTGCTGATTGTGCTATTCACTGGAATTGTAACATTTATTGTCGTCTGTGCTTGCTTAAAACACTGGTAAGTAGTAAAATTTAAGTGTTACTTAGGGCTGCAATCTGCAGTATGCATAAAAAAACATTAAGATGAACAAATCTGTGGGTTAAAATAAATAGTTCACTTAATTTTTTTAAAAATGTTAACAATATAAAAAACTTTCATGTACAGGGTGATACCTCCCCCCTCAATGCAGTCAAGTAAAGGCGACAGCCTAGCTCGTCGCCGTATTCTTGAAGAATTGAGTACGACTGAAAATCCTCTCTGGTTGGAAACCAAATTGAGGCCATACGAAGAGCAAGAGCTCACTATGAATGTTTTTGGAGACCAAAATGAACAAGTTGCTGAACAACCTCCGGTAAGTTTAACTGGGTTTACCTAGACTTTGATAAGATCCAATAAATGTTAGGTATCAGAATGTGGGTAAAAAATAATGAAAACAAAAAGTTGGTCAGTATTGTATATTAAAGTAAGTGCAGATAAAGAATTGTAAAGAAGGGTCAGCAAGACAATCAGATTTAATCATACCTTAAAGCCGCCTCAAGACCTTCTAATAGTTTTGCCTACGAATATCAATCGAAATAAGCTGGGATCAACTTTTACCATGCCTTCTAGCCACGCACGATGTTAAGGGTAGAATGTCCTCTATTATGGTTAAAATTGTTAGGTACAAAGAATGGTAGCTAAAATAACTAAAAAAACTGGCCAAGTGCGAGTCAAACTCGCGCATGAAGGGTTCCGTACCATTATCTATAAAACCAGCAAAAAAATTACGTTTGTTGTATGGGAGCCCCCATAAATATTTATTGTATTGTGTTTTAAAATATTTGTTGTTATAGCGGCAACAGAAATACATCATCTGTGAAAATTTCAACTCTCTTACTATCACGGTTTATGAGATACATCCTGGTAACAGACGGAGAGACAGACAGACAGACGGACAACGGAGCCTTAGTAGTAATAGGGACCCGTTTTACCCTTGGGTTACGGAACCCTGAAAACGACAAAAAATAACACGAGAATAAAATATAAATAAAATAATGAGCTAATTATTATAATTAATTAACAGGCGGACAACACATACGCGACGATCCAAACGTCGCGAACAGCGGAGAGGTTTGGCGACTACGCCACATTAGGTGGAGACTCACCCACGCCTTTAGAAGCTGCACTTGGATTCCAGGTAATGTTTCAACTATTCATAGCTTTAAGTCGTTTGCTACAACAAAACATGATAATGAAACATGCAACATGCAATAGGTAAATGATTGATTGATTGAAAGAGTATATGGGAATCTTCAAAAGTACATAATCTTCATAACAGCTGTCAATAAATGTTTGAAATGGCGAAAATAATTAGACAAGGGTTTTTGAGATAAATGAAATATTTGTATGATAGATGAATTTTCTTTTATCGCGGTTTTAATGAAATTCGATCTTTGGTTACCATTGATGTCTCACTGAAGTAGTAATACAATTTCACTTTTACGTTGTAAATACGATTTAAGATTTTATTCACTTCAAGCCAGTTACCGGCAAACATAAAGTGCAGAGTGTTAATTTGAACGACAGACATACTACCTGTATAGTCATGCATGAGAGTTTTAATAAAAGGGACTACCAATATCAAAAACATTATTTACAGGGCAGCACATTCAAACCACCATCTCCTGACACGCCGGAGCCTCCGCCCAGACCCTCGGCTGGATTAGGGCAACTATGATAATATATTTGAAGTTACTTGTACATAATATACATGATTTGGAGATGGTCGGGCTTTAAAAGTCTGAAAGGTCAATTTCGGCCTCCTTGTAAAGTTTAGTTAAATACTAGTACTTTCAAAATATTAAATATTTAGCTTAATGTGATGTTTACTATACTATAAAGTATTTGCATTCCAATTTGTAACTATTGTAAAAAATATAATCTTAAATTATAAGGAATAGTTACGGACCTAGAATACTTCCTTGTGAAACACTCAAAGTGTGTAAAAATAAAAACATGCAAGTTTTGTATTTCGTTGGTCCTAAAAGAAGAATAAGGAGTGTACAAATGTATGAAAATCTGATATTAACTACTCACTTTAGTGAGTTAAAATAACGAGATCATAGTGAGTAATATTTTATACAAATTGTATTGTAAGCTGAAGCGGAAACAAAGGAAATTTCTCATTTTTATTAGGTAAAGTCACAGTATATATTACAAAAGTCATAAGCAGATAAACTATCTGTATTACGTGCATGTTGGCAATGTATTATTTTTTAATTGGATATTTTTTTTATTAATAATTTAGACCGAGACTACCCAAATCAAACTAGTATCGTTACCATTTGATATGTAATTCTCTTGTAATACATTGTCAACGTCCATTTATATTAAGAATAGCTTGTATACGTAAACTTCACGTAAATAGTTACTTTTAAACTTTCGCGTTGCATAATTTAAAACTCAATGAAACGGGAATTAACGCGATCATAATTTAGGTACAAAATGTTACCTCTTTTGCCTGACGTTTCGATCGGGTTACACCGACCGTGGTCACAGGCTGACTGGAACCACTTATGATCACGTTAATTCCCGTTTCATTGAGTTTTAAATTCAAGTAAATAGAATAATTTATTTGATCAATTTTGAATCTCCATGCGATCTTAGCCAATTCCTTGTTTATTTGATTTATTTAATGGATAATGTACATTTGTATGTTGAGCATTTGACTGCTTATTTATTTAGATGTATATTTTCTACAAATCTTTACTTTGTTCATAATTATTGTCTAATACTATTTACCTTTTGGTAAATATAGTTGATATAATCTCGAACCTACAATTTATACAAAGTAAAAAAGTGACCCAAGCGGACAAAAAACCTTTAAAATCTATAAAAGAAATAGATCGCCGTAGTTTTGTCAATTTCATAGTAAATTTTGTAGAACTAAAACCATTTCTATTGCCATATTTGTTAAATAAACAATTAGTGTACAAATTGTATTTTACTAAGTGTAATTTGAATATTACATTCAAAATTATATAAGGACCATCTATAAGACTATTTTAAATTATTCTTATCTTTGAATACATAGATAATTATATAGTTAAACTAAATAAATAGTCAGTAATATAGACATTTTATGATGTAAATAATATTGTCAGATTTTATACCTAAAAGTATTATTTAATAATGAAAAATACACAATGATTTTCATAACATTTTGGTATTATTTCAAATAATATTTATTACAGGACTTTTAACTTGTGTGTTTTATGTGCTACCAGCAGTAGAATTTTCCTTTCTTCGGCCATTGTAACATCTATACAATGGCTGTAACAAAGATCTGATCCTTTCAATATATCCCGACAGAGTGGTTTTCAGGCACTCTTCCAGATTGTCTATGGTTGACGAGAGTTTGATGTAGAGTTGTCCTATAGCTTCTAGCTTTAGAAGCATAAGCCTTTGTAAGGTCGAGTTGTAGTTGTCTCTTTCTATCTAAAAACACGATTTATTGTTAAACACTGGCGCTCATTTATATTATAACTTAAAATATTGCTGTCTGAGAGTAGAAAAAGTAATAAATGAACTAAAAACCAATCGTGCAATTATAGTTTCAGTATTATAGTTATAATATTTTACTTACATACTCGACTAGACAAGCTCTAGCATCTTCTTCTTCATTCGGATGGTCCATACCACATAAATATGTAAGATACTTATAGCTCTTTCGCCATTTCTTGATCTAAAGTAAAAAAAATACATGTTTTAATATGTTATAAAGGAAAGGACTTATTATAGTACCTTGCGGAATACCACTACCTCTTTTTCTATTTGATCAACTGCTTTCCTTTTTTCGATATCTTCCCCGTTAACAATTTTTAGGCATTCGCTTTCATCTTCATAATACTTATGCTCTGACCGTTTTATATCTTCTAAATAAATGTCCATGCATTGTGTCCACTGCAAAACGATTGTAATTATAATTTCATTTGATCCAGTTTTACTAACGAGCAGTTAATATTTTGTCTTTGAAAATGAATTTGTATTGTCTAATGCAACTTCGAACATCATAATAATTTAAACTGCGTCCAGTTTCTTTTTCTGAATGTCCATCTATACTTGTAGGACTTGAAAATAAGAGTACAATCCAAAAACATATTTCGGAAAATAGTAGATATACCTACAAATGTTACGCATCTGTTTTCGTTGTATTAGATTATATTGTTTAGATAATTACTAATTTAAATTTCAATTAAAGTAATGGTAGTTAGGGTATTGAATTAGACTATGGAGTATGCCGATGGCTACGGCCTACAATGAACGTCGTGTTTCTACTTCATAAGGCACCGGAGGACACCGTGAACTAGTGGGTAGCTGGAGCCTCGAACCCCAAACACCATACCACTCGCAGAAGCTCAGTCCATAACAGAATTTCATCACGAAAAAAAATGATTGTCTGTAAAATCGGTTAACGGAAGATAATTTTACGTGATAACGTCATAAGAAAACATTGATGCTACTCGGACGCATAGCCAGATGGAGTGGAAGAAAGATAGATGCGTCACAAGCCGAACACTTAGACCGATCGTGCCTCTCTATTGCTTGTTCCGCGCTCTCTCTTGCACGCGGAACGTGACACATTTTCATCGACTTATAAGACGTTATCACGTCAAAAATTGTATGCTTTTAGTATGTTGATCCCACCTACTTTTTTATCAATATCAACTCTTTTAAAACTATGTTCCTTGTGCCTGCTCATCTGCAATCGGTACTTCGTCGTCACGTTGACTTGTTGGATCTGATGCTGCTCCGTCCAGGTGTTCAGAAGCTCCTTGTCGCTTCTGCTTAAAGTAAGTGACGCATTAATGTTCACTTTATATATCTGTAATAAGTTGGCCACCTCGTCGGCTGAGAGCTATGAAAGTTAAAAGTAGAAAATATAAATTAGAGATAAGAGAGAAAATATTATTGGTTAATAAATATGGTGTGAATTAGATGATGATGTGTGAATAATATATCAATGTAAAATTCAACGTCAAAAAAACAACATTTTAAAATTAGATAAATAGTTTTGTTTGTGTTATGTTTTTTTTAATTTATAATAAAAGGTGAATAGTAATCGTTTGAGATAGGTTATCTTTATGCCCTGATTTCCTAGATATTTATTAACTTTCTTACCTCACATCGAACATTCCAGAATAAAAATAAAAACACGCAAATTATTTTCAATGTTTCCAATTTCATAGTTTAATAAACCTAAATTTTCAAATGTTGACGTTTAAACTGCAGCTAATGCATTAGTAGACTAATTGCAATATCAAGACCGAAGCAAAGATTACTGATAGCTCGCGATAACCCTGCTTTATGAATAAAAATAAATTAATCAATGAATCAATAGGTTATCTAGGTTTAATTTAATTAGTTTATTTACCAGGAAAGCCGTAAAATTGTTTGTTACCGTATTAGTTTTATTACAATTTATTGTAAAGAAATACTACTTCCTTAAACAATACGATTTAACTAATAATAAGCATTTTTATCGACTATATTTGTAACCGATTAAATAAATTAATAGTCACTGGGGTAGGCCTATGTTCAGCAGTGGGCGTCCTGTGGCTAAAATGATGATGATGAAAGAAACTAATCATGTAGAGTTCTACGCATTTTAATGTTCTGCAAATTTATACTAATTTGCTAAAACGTACTAGCCTAGATACTACTATTCGTTTAGGAAGAAAATATTGTAATTTGTAGTTAGGATTTTTATCATTATCATCACCCTTGTCGCAGTGTCATTTTATGGGGGACATAAATTGATACTGTGAGAGGCTCTAGGCATTCTGTATCGAGCGGCTTTCCAAGCTCCCACATCGTAGGTAGTCTACCTGAATTCTCACATTTGATACTAAAACTGTCTACGCATGCAATGTGGGAATTCTATACTATTGGTTGTCAGTCTATATGTCTAGCTTGGGTGACTTGTTCACGCGTCTCACGGTTTGTGGTCATCAGTCTAGAACCTTTCTTCCCCTGTTAGTCCCGCGAGCAATGTGGTCTGCTCATTGTCATTTTAATTAATATCATTAATTCATAAAGCTTTGTTGGTGATTTTGATTATTTCAAAGATGTCCTTATTTTCTGTCTTATCTCACAAAGAGATGCCGATTATAGCTTTCTGCTCTCTCCATATTATACACATTGAGCTTCTTTAAGGGGTCAACAGTCTGCATTCTGCTTTAGTAGGATTTTGCTATTACAGGAAGAAAAAACATCAATTTTCGTTAAATGTTTATTACAAAAATATTCATCGCTTAATAATATTATCAACAATTACATTCGTTAAAGTTGTTACTCCGTATAAAAATATTATTACAACAACAAGTAATTGTAGTTACTATTCATATTATTGACTTAACTATGCATTAACACAAACATTAAATTTAGGGCCTAGTTTTAATTTTTAACAAAAGTTTTATCAGATTATAATTTCTAGAAATATTAAACAAAACTCAAAGAAATAAATTTAGGAATTCTAGGCCCCGATACTATCACAGCAAGTCTACTACTGTAAGTAACTAAATTTATTTGGTAACGCATTTATTCGATAGCACATAAATATTAATATACTTACGCCGTAATTCTAATTAAAACTAATTGTACGTTTACAACTATCCTGTTTTTTTATATTTTACGCTTGCCATCACACATACGAATCACAATTTCAATAAATAAATTAATAATACCATGGCACACTGAGACCATTTAAAATTAATATCCCTTTTAATTTTTTTTTGTACTCGTTATTTTGATTTTTTGCGAATACAGGTATTAGTATTTTCAAGAATGATTTAGGTAGTAAATTATGTAATACTGTAAAGGCAAATTTTGTTAACCCTTTGACCGGTATAAACATTTTTAATTTTCATTGGGGGTCAATCCTAATAGGGCATAAACTTAAAAATATGATGGCAGCTATTTAGCCACCACTGGTTAAAGGGTATAGAGAGTTTTAAATTTAGTTTCAGTTCTCTTGATAATTTATTAAGAGTAGAACCCGAAGTTAAATAAAAAATGTCGTCAAAAATGGTAATTTTCTGCGTAATGGACTGCGGCAGTGCGAATTTTGACGAGACTTTACAATATTACTATTATATTATGGTGAAAACACTTTATCCGTACGGCCAAGTATTTGGCATATTGCTGTTTTTTTATTTCAATGATTAGTGGTTGATTTGGGAGAAATCATTTTTTTTTGTGAATAATTACTGAACTAATTCAATATTATCTATTCCTTTTTTGATTTGTTTTGGCATTGCACAGCTAATATCCAGGAATATTTGTTTTTAAAATGAAAGTCGCACTACGCAGTCGTGTCATGTGTAATTGTTATTACTAACAATCTTCTTCTATTATAATCAAAGAAGATTAAATAGTCTGGATAGAAGGTCCACAAGGTGTGACCTATGTAGCGCATTACCTCTTTAATTTATATTATCGTATTTGAGGAACAGCGTCAGCCTTTAGTTACACCTTATAAATTTTAAATTTGATGACGGGGCTTTCCATCACTACAATCTAATAAACCGACAGCGCCATCTCTTGATAGCAATGTCAACTGCGAGTTCGATTGCGTTATGCTATTTACTGGTTTGTTAATTGTAAATTATACAGTAATTCGAAAGTCTACATAAACATTTTGTACCTAAACAAAATAGTTCCCAGATAACTGTCATATGGGTCGATTTTCCTAATTATACTCGTAGCATCTTTCGAAATCGTCAGTCGCGTCCTTTGCCTTGTTATTGGCTTGCCTTCGCAGCCGGTTCAGGTGTCTGTGCGCATGCGTCAGCAGGTCGCGGTAGGATCGTCGCGAGTGCTGGATGTCATCGCGCACTCGGTGTAACTCGTCGGCCGCGTGGCGGCGCCACCTTCGGATGCGGGGGGACGACTGGAAACATATTACAAGTTACAGTTATAGTTATTTGTATAGCACATATACATGTCCCAGAAATATCGCTTTGCCCTGCCGCTTTGAGACTAAATATCGGCTGGTCATGAGATTTTTCTTATGACCAGCCGATAAGAAGTTCCAAAGCGGAATTTCCTGTAAAAATCAGGCTGACAATGGTTTCTACTCAGTCCAGTCCTGGTGATTTTTTTACAGGAAATACAATTTTATAAGTCATAAATTAGTAAGTGCGAGCTAGACAGTTATAAAGTCCATGTCCATCCAAAATTAAGGCATCAGCAATCTGTTGGTATAAAAGTTGCTGATGCTAATCGCAATTGTAGGAGCACACGTCTGACGCAGTAAAGCAGTCCAGGCCGTCATGACTATTTCACAAATGGATTGCTTTTGGTTGGGTGTGCACGATTCACTAAATACAGACACTTTTGTAAGTTGGTCACCTTCACATGTGGCAAATGGTGTAAACACAGCAGCGACGCAAATGCAAATAGAATGCAACTGCGTCTGTTAAGTGGTTATCTGTCTTCAGATATGATATGTAATGGTTGCCTTAAACAGTATGAAACCATATATCATTTTAGCCATCCGCCAACTGTAGCTGAAGCGTGCTTTGACACGTCTAGCTGACAGAAGATGCTATTATGTCATAGTAGACCACTAAAAATATATCAAGCTACCAAAACTGTGCTAAAGATCAGCTCGAGAATCCTTAGTATATGCTAAAAGGTGACGCAAGACACTGTAATGTATTTAGTGCCCCATTGATACCCAGAAATAGATTCCCAAATTCAGTTATCACTCAAGCGGTTTGAGCATTTTCCTGAGGTATACTTGTAAATGACGAGGTATAAGTATGGCCTACGTCTTTAGCTGTGGCAAGCAACTAAAATACATTTAACTAATCTGCTCTAATTTCTGTCTCAGAAGATTATTTTTAGTCTAGCACTAAGTCCAAGCTGCACAGCCTGGCTCACCGCCGCAAGGTTGCTTGCCTATCGGTCTTCTATAGATTGTACTTCGGAGAGTGTGCTCATGAGCTGCATGAGCTCATACCACCGTCACCCTTCTTCCATCGGACATCCAGACGCACGGCCGGCTACCATCCGTTCTTAGTTGATATACCAATAATCCGCACTAAGCGCTTCTCATCATCTTTTATAATGCGCACAGCTAAAGATTGGAATTCCCTGCCTGCGTCTGTATTTCCGAGTGCATATAACCTGACTCTCTTTAAGACCAGAGTGAATAGGCATCTTCTGGGCAAGCTCGCTCCATCGTAGATCCCATCTATGCTCTAGAGCAAGATTGGGGTCAAGAGTAAGCCCATCTCAAATAAAATAAAATAAACGTAAGGCAAAAAAAACTAATAAACGATTAAGCAACTTACTTCGCATGATATTCCGCAGCTCTGTATGATTTTGTCACATTTCTTTATGTAGTCTTCACTCTAAAACAGAAAAAAATAGGATTTTAGGTTTGTGATTAGCTATATTCGTTTAAAATTCCAAGGGTCATATTCAGGTCGGTTTTGAAACGAGGATGTGCTGGCCTAGCCAACTATCAGGTTTTGGATCTGCTGAGAGACACCACAGGGTCCATAATATTCCGTGTCTAATATCTTAGAGTAAATTTAAAAAGAATCCTCCTCCGATACCAATACAATTGGTGTATGTTCTGACACAATTTTATTAAATCACACTGAAACGGGATAGATCTTCTTCTTTGCGTGTCAATCCATTGAGTCTTGTTGGAAGAATCAGCTAGTTTGTGTTACCGACTTGCCGTCCGCAGACTATTACCGAGGTAATACCACATGAGTAAAGAAACGGAATTACTCATGTGGTAATACATATTACTACCATTTGTCTGACGTTTCGGCCGGCTTACACTGACCGTGGTTACAGGCTGATATTTTTACTATTGCCGTGTGGTGCCGGCACGGTAAAACAATTGCATCACCCCTTCTCTTCCTATGGGTGTCGTAAGAAGCGACTACAGGAGAACCGCCATAAGAAGACGGGCAGCAGCGTCTCCTTTCCACTATTGGCCAAACTGCGATCACCAACCCGCCTGCCAAGCGTGGCGATTATGGCAAAATCCTCCTTTTGGAGAGGCCTGTGTCCAGCAGTGGACTAATATAGGCTGGTGATGATGTGATGAGGGTATATTTTTACGGTTTGTATTAACACTAACAGCATCGCTGTCTGATGAAAAATCACACTGATGCAGAAGGATATGAGTTTTGCAGGTTTGAAGCTATCTCTTTTACCTTATTCAGATGCATGCGGAAGACAATCATATGCCCCAAGAGAAACTTGTGGTGGTTGACGCCGCTGAAGCTGGCGGCCAGCTTGGCATCGTGCTCGATTTTCTTTAATCTTGTCTCCAAGTCACTTCGGCAGGACTCAGGCTGGAAGCATAAAAAGAAGAAGTTTGTATATCTTATTTAAAGGATGTTGTTGCAGTTAGCAGGTAAAAAAGAAGGGCTGTGTTCGTTGGGATGGGATTAAGCCCCAGAAAGTAAAGTTTGCTTAGATACGTCCCACTGCAAGGCTGACTAGACTTCACGACCTAAACCGCTTGGTTCAAGCCTAAGTATTTGCAAAAAAAAAAGGTTTTTATTCGACCTCCAGAGCACGCCGGACTTGGTGTCGCCATCTCTGAGGTTCCGGGTCCGATTCCCAGTCGGGTCAGTGTAGAAAACGAACTTTTCTATATTGTCTTGTGTTGTATTACCGTCGTGTCTTCTGATTTCTATGCTTAAGCTACTTATCTTAGGATCTGAGCAATGTATGTGATGTCCAACATTTGTTTATTTATCTTTAAAAACAAAACTTTTATAAACAAAATATAGTAAACCTTTAATACGAAGCTCAATATAACCCACGTTACTATCCAGTGTTGTTGTTTGATCGCGAAGCCAAAACTATAATTAGTTCGTCCGCCACATGCATTATCGTGTCGTATATAAAATTAAATTATTTGGAACGCCATTGATGAAAGCCGTTGTATTTAAAACCAATCAGTCCAACAGATGATGTCATTGCTTTAGCCGTAGGGCCACAAAAAGGGCAGGATTTATTTTTAAAAAACCTATATTAAAAAATTATTCTCATTAGCCTATTCTGATTGGGAGGATTAGGTTTATCCAGTTATTTGTCAATAAGTCCTAAAAACCGTTTCATAAATTACATGACAAAACTAAGGCCGATTCCAAAGCTGGAAAATGTTTCACGCGATATTAATTATTTTTTTATCACTATCCTATCCTAATTGAGAGGATTCGGTTCATCCAGTTATTTGTCAATAACTCCTAAACCGTTTTAAAATTTACATAACAAAACTAAGGGCAATTTGTATCGCTAGAACTACTGTGATTTTAATACCTAACTAATAACAAGTTTACCAGAATAAACAACGTCACAAGTAAGTAAATAACTTCTTCAAACGATCACACGAATCATCTAGTCATAAACTAAGCTAAGTTTATAAACCTGACAAAATGGAAAATCACTAAGTACTATTCTATGCAAGTAAGTAAGTAAATCCTAGTAACAATGCAGTAAATAATCAACCAAATCCCCACCAGGGCCCTAACCATGAACTGTTAAAACAATCACAAATCTGTCAAACATTATCATTTCTGTCAAATTTTGTATGAAATGACGTACCAAAATTGACAGATTTAACAACTTTCAGATTGTTTTAAGAGTTCATGGTTATGGCCCAGAACGTGAGTATTTTCTAATCCAACCAACTTTTATAATAATTATTAATAAAACGTTAGTAATGATATTTCTAAGATACCTCTGAATATCTCAATAAAGAGTTCTTGACTCTGAATATCTAGATAAATAGTACTTGACTAGACTGCCCACTTGAAACATCTGCACTACAGTTTGTTAAAAGCATTAGAAATCGCGTACTTCATAGCCTCCGCCAATGCCAAGGTTTCTAGTTCTACTTGAAACGAAGACTGACGTCTTTTTTTATTTATTATTCATTTGAGATGGGCTTACTCTTGACCCCGATCTTGCTCTAGAGCATAGATGGGATCTACGATGGAGCGAGCTTGCCCAGAAGATGCCTATTCACTCTGGTCTTAAAGAGAGTCAGGTTATATGCACTCGGAAATACAGACGCAGGCAGGGAATTCCAATCTTTAGCTGTGCGCATTATAAAAGATGATGAGAAGCGCTTAGTGCGGATTATGGGTATATCAACTAAGAACGGATGGTAGCCGGCCGTGCGTCTGGATGTCCGATGGAAGAAAGGTGACGGTGGTACGAGCTACGTCGACCGTAAAATAAATAAATCGATGCACTCGTACTGAACCCAGAGTAGTGCCATCATTTTCTAGCCTGATTGGACAGTAAACTTGTATAAATTATTATTGGGCAATTGAGTAGGTGTTGATTTACTACTTATACTAATCACTATTCGTAAATCCGTAGCCGAGAGGCGAGCACGCCGGACTTTTTATGGCGCCGCCATCTCTGAGGTTCCGGGTTCGATCCCCGGTCGGGTTAATGTAGGAAACGAACTTTTCTATATTGGCTTGGGTCTGGGTGTTGTGGTACCGTCGTTGTTTCTGATTTCCATAACACAAGTGCTTTAGCTACTAACCTTAGTATCAGAGCAATGTATGTGATGTTGTCCAATATTTATTATTACTATTGATTAAGACCCTACAACGTAAATCTTTGGCTTTGTAGCCTGTATAGAGTAAGATTTAAAATTAATTATACACTAAATAACTATTGTTTTTGCTAAAGCTAAATTATAAAGTTACGTCTTGTCGCTCTGAAGCCTATAAGTTTTACGTAGTATAATACTTTCTCTGTGCTATAGGTAAGGGTTTAAAGTCACATAAATGATAAGATTTGCATACAGGGTGTAAAAAAAGGCTTAACGAAGCCTTAAACCATGAATTCTATACATAAAACCAAGTAGAATGCAAAAGAAATAATTGCTGGGAAATGACTTTTATTTTTTGGTATCAAAAAAAAAACTTATTTCTAACCCGCAATGTATAGCGCGCACGCCACAGACTATGCTTGTGTGTGTAAGCGGATCATGTTTCTTTGTAAAAAGTTTAGTATTATCAAACAAAAGTCAATTTTGTAAAAATATTTGAAAAAAAATTGTAACTTTGATAGTCAATAACTCGGTAACCCGTCATATCCCAGGTAAAATGTAAAAGAAAAAAATGATCGTAATAATACGTAGAATATGTGGTATTCGGCTTCGTTAAGCCTTTTTTTACACCCGATATAAATGTAATGTCAACAAATTTTTATATTACAATAGAAATGCTAACACGGACTAAGGATTAAATAGGTTTTATTTAATCTAAATAAAAAATGTCACTGTTTCTTATAAATCTGTCATAATAAAACGTGTTAATGAAATAACGCAAAACCTCATAAGCGGTAGCTTAGCCAATGAAACTAAAAAATTTTGTTCTAAAACATTTCCAAAATGCCAAACATAAAATAAGGATTTTTTTTCATACAAATTGACTCAGTCAGCTGATTAGTTTTTTTGGGTTTCGTGAAAGTAGTAGAACAAAAGTTGTTCAGTTTTATGGGCTGAGCTACCACCTGAGAGGTTTTGCATTATTTCATTAACACGTAGTATATACATTTACCTCACAATAATGATATTAGTCCCACAGTTATTAACAAAAATATAAACCATGATTTTGACAACCTCCGTAGCCGAGAGGCGAGCACGCCGGACTAATATGGTGTCGCCATCTCTGAGGTTCCGGGTTCGATCCCCGGTCGGGTTAATGTAGGAAACGAACTTTTCTATATTGTCTCGGGTCTGGGTGTTGTGGTACCGTCGTTGTTTCTGATTTCTATAACACAAGTGCTTTAGCTACTTACCATAGGATCAGAGCAATGTATGTGATGTTGTCCAATATTTCTATTATATATTTATTTAAAAAACAGCCAACCAATTTGAAATCTTGACAATTAGGATGTTACAATTAATGTTATTTGATAGAAAGTAACATTAATTATAACATTACTTATTATAACATACATTCTTTGGTCATAATTTAAATCTCTTCTATATTTTTATAACAGAAAATAGAGTAAATAAGCAGCTGATACGCATTTTTAAGGTATTACCTATGCGAAGTCATTTCCGACCTATATTTTATAGGTGCTAATCATTATAAAAGGTATAAACCTGTATAATCATTAATAATACACGCGTACATAATTATTTTTCACCTTCCTTCATTGCACTCAGTCAATTGCAAGTTCATAACCGTTTAATGTAACTGTACTTGCTTGTTCAACTAAGAGGAATCCGGTCCTATAAGCGAGGGAAATGTTATGCCATGCAGAATTTATGCAATACATGGGAAGTCCTGGATGCGAGCCACAAAAGAGTAGAATACAGTGAGCTCGTATATGAAACAAATTCACTATAAAATGCAACGAGTTCACTGTAAAATGCAATGACTATGTTGCTCTGTTGCACGCATTACCAGAGTGCATCAATAAAAAACTACATGATGCTTGATGGAAATCAGCCAGTATTTGCAATAATTAGGAGTAATAAGAATATTTTTTAAAACTTTTTTTAAATAATAAGAGACCTTTTTTATTTTTTTATATACCGAAAAATTTATATGTAAAAGAGAGTTTGAGAATCTAAAATGACTTGTCGTATGATAATTTATTTTGTGCTAACATTGATTGATACACATTAACACAAAAAACTTACGCAAGTAGGTATAGCCACACAGATTTTTTTTACCGTACGTTAATACCACATGAAAATATTTTATTTTTCAAGGTACTTAACTTAAAATAACACGTCTTGAAAATGTATAACAAAACTCCAAAAACCAAAAGGAAAAGGTACCGTTCCGTTAATTTGTACAGTATAATTTATGCCTGAATGCAGTTTCTGTGTGTAAGTCTGCTTCCTTGCGTGCAGA